>CM060931.1:16518281-17768281 GCA_030765085.1 Allium cepa
CGTTTCCGGTACGTCATAGTTTTGCTCATACCCATCAACACGCGTGGTCTTTTTACGAATATTACAACATAACGACAAAGTGACTTCGAGGAGAATGTTAAACGCATTTGATGCCTTAGAATTTCGAACGGCTGATGGTGTTTTATATGATTACTTAGCCTGCAAGTAATCTACTTTTTCAGTCTGCGAATATCTTTCGGTTTCCTGTTTTATCCAATTTCAAATCCAATTTAATTCTTTTTAGGGGAATATTATCGTGGCCTATTTTGCTCTTCGTATATTTTTGCTTTTTTGTCGTTCTTCTATGTTAACATCGGTGTTGTCCGACTGCTTATACCACAAACTCCGTGGAATAAATTTATGAACGAAAACATCCGAGCTGTAGAAAAAACTTATGATGGAATTATTCTGCACACAAAACCGATCCATGATAATTTGAAATGATAGAAACGTAGAACATGGAAAGAGCTTCGTTTTGATAGGTTGTGGCTCCCGTAACTTCAAACGAGTCAAAAGTTATGGTCATTTGAAGAAACGAAAGAAAGCGACGGACCACTCGCTGATCCGATTCGACGGTACTGGCGAAAGTCTTCGATCTCCGACAAACGCTCGAGCATGCTCACACTGTAGCACTCGATATTAAAGATATTATGGATTACCGAGGGAATAAATGAGGATATGCTTCAAAAGCTTGTCTACTGAGGATGTAGCGTAATAAATGTTCTTTTTTAACGACCGTTCTGTCTTCCTCGTTTCCGGTACGTCATAGTTTTGCTCATATCCATCAACACGGGCGGTCTTTTTACCAATATTACAACATCACGACAAAGTGAATTCGACGAGAATGTTAAACGCATTTGATACCTTAGAATTTCGAACGGCTGATGGTGTTTTATATGATTACTTAGCCTGTAAGTAATCTACTTTTTCAGTCTGCGAATATCTTTCGGTTTCCTGTTTTATCCAATTTCAAATCCAATTCAATTCTTTTTAGGGGAATATCATCGTGGCCTATTTTGATCTTCGTATATTTTTGTTTTATTGTCGTTCTTCTAGGTTTACATCGGTGTAGTCCGACTACTTATACCACAAACTCCGTGGAATAAATTTATGAACGAAAACATCCGAGCTTTAGAAAAAACTTATGATGGAATTATTCTGCACACAAAACCGATCCATGACAATACGAAACGTTAGAAACGTAGAACATGGAAAGAGCTTCGTTTTGATAGGTTGTGGCTCCCGTAACTTCAAACGAGTCAAAAGTTATGGTCATTCGAAGAAACGAAAAAAAGCGACGGACCACTCGCTGATCCGATTCGACGGTACTGGCGTAAGTCTTCGATCTCCGCGAAACGCTCGAGCATGCTCACACTGTAGCACTCGATATTAAAGATATTATGGATTACCGAGGGAATAAATGAGGATATGGTTCAAAAGCTTGTCTACTGAGGCTATAGCGCAATAAATGTTATTTTTTAACGACCGTTCTGTCTTTCTCGTTTCCGGTACGTCATAGTTTTGCACATATCCATCAGCACGGGCGGTCTTTTTACCAATATTACAACATCACGACAAAATGACTTCGAGGAGAATGTTAAACGCATTTGATACCTTAGAATTTCGAACGGCTGATGGTGTTTTATATGATTACTTAGCCTGCAAGTAATCTACTTTTTCAGTCTGCGAATATCTTTCAGTTTCCTGTTTTATCCGATTTCAAATCCAATTTAATTCTTTTTAGGGGAAAATTATCGTGGCCGATTTTGCTTTTCGTATATTTTTGTTTTTTTGTCGTTCTTCTAGGTTTACATCGGTGTCGTCCGACTGCTTATACCACAAACTCCGTGGAATAAATTTATGAACGAAAACATCCGAGCTGTAGAAAAAACTTATGATGGAATTATTCTGCACACAAAACCGATCCATGACAATTCGAAACGTTAGAAACGTAGAACATGGAAAGAGCTTCGTTTTGATAGGTTGTGGCTCCCGTAACTTCAAACGAGTCAAAAGTTATGGTCATTTGAAGAAACGAAAGAAAGCGACGGACCACTCGCTGATCCGATTCGACGGTACTGGCGAAAGACTTCGATCTGCGCGAAACGCTCGAGCATGCTCACACTATAACACTCGATATTAAAGATATTATGGATTACCGAGGGAATAAATTAGGATATGGTTCAAAAGCTTGTCTACTGGGGCTATAGCGCAATAAATGTTCTTTTTTTACGACCGTTATATCTTCCTCGTTTCCGGTACGTCATAGTTTTGCTCATACCCATCAACACGCGTGGTCTTTTTACGAATATTACAACATAACGACAAAGTGAGTTCGAGGAGAATGTTAAACGCATTTGATGGCTTAGAATTTCGAACGGGTGATGGTGTTTTATATGATTACTTAGCCTGCAAGTAATCTACTTTTTCAGTCTGCGAATATCTTTCGGTTTCCTGTTTTATCCAATTTCAAATCCAATTTAATTCTTTTTAGGGGAATATTATCGTGGCCTATTTTGCTCTTCGTATGTTTTTGCTTTTTTGTCGTTCTTCTATGTTAACATCGGTGTTGTCCGACTGCTTATACCACAAACTCCGTGGAATAAATTTATGAACGAAAACATCCGAGCTGTAGAAAAAACTTATGATGGAATTATTCTGCACACAAAAACGATCCATGACAATTTGAAATGATAGAAACGTAGAACATAGAAAGAGCTTCGTTTTGATAGGTTGTGGCTCCCGTAACTTCAAACGAGTCAAAAGTTATGGTCATTTGAAGAAACGAAAGAAAGCGACGGACCACTCGCTTGAACCGATTCGACGGTACTGGCGAAAGTCTTCGATCTCCGCCAAACGCTCGAGCATGCTCACACTGTAGCACTCGATATTAAAGATATTATGGATTACCGAGGGAATAAATGAGGATATGGTTCAAAAGCTTGTCTACTGAGGATGTAGCGTAATAAATGTTCTTTTTTAACGACCGTTCTGTCTTCCTCGTTTCCGGTACGTCATAGTTTTGCTCATATCCATCAACACGGGCGGTCTTTTTACCAATATTACAACATCACGACAAAGTGACTTCGACGAGAATGTTAAACGCATTTGATACCTTAGAATTTCGAACGGCTGATGGTGTTTTATATGATTACTTAGCCTGTAAGTAATCTACTTTTTCAGTCTGCGAATATCTTTCGGTTTCCTGTTTTATCCAATTTCAAATCCAATTCAATTCTTTTTAGGGGAATATCATCGTGGCCTATTTTGATCTTCGTATATTTTTGTTTTATTGTCGTTCTTCTAGGTTTACATCGGTGTAGTCCGACTACTTATACCACAAACTCCGTGGAATAAATTTATGAACGAAAACATCCGAGCTTTAGAAAAAACTTATGATGGAATTATTCTGCACACAAAACCGATCCATGACAATACGAAACGTTAGAAACGTAGAACATGGAAAGAGCTTCGTTTTGATAGGTTGTGGCTCCCGTAACTTCAAACGAGTCAAAAGTTATGGTCATTCGAAGAAACGAAAAAAGCGACGGACCACTCGCTGATCCGATTCGACGGTACTGGCGAAAGTCTTCGATCTCCGCGAAACGCTCGAGCATGCTCACACTGTAGCACTCGATATTAAAGATATTATGGATTACCGAGTGAATAAATGAGGATATGGTTTAAAAGCTTGTCTACTGAGGCTATAGCGCAATAAATGTTCTTTTTTAACGACCGTTCTGTCTTTCTCGTTTCCGGTACGTCATAGTTTTGCACATATCCATCAGCACGGGCGGTCTTTTTACCAATATTACAACATCACGACAAAATGACTTCGAGGAGAATGTTAAACGCATTTGATACCTTAGAATTTCGAACGGCTGATGGTGTTTTATATGATTACTTAGCCTGCAAGTAATCTACTTTTTCAGTCTGCGAATATCTTTCAGTTTCCTGTTTTATCCGATTTCAAATCCAATTTAATTCTTTTTAGGGGAAAATTATCGTGGCCGATTTTGCTTTTCGTATATTTTTGTTTTTTTGTCGTTCTTCTAGGTTTAGATCGGTGTCGTCCGACTGCTTATACCACAAACTCCGTGGAATAAATTTATGAACGAAAACATCCGAGCTGTAGAAAAAAATTATGATGGAATTATTCTGCACACAAAACCGATCCATGACAATTCGAAACTTTAGAAACGTAGAACATGGAAAGAGCTTCGTTTTGATAGGTTGTGGCTCCCG
Source organism: Allium cepa (assembly GCA_030765085.1). Lineage (NCBI taxonomy): Eukaryota > Viridiplantae > Streptophyta > Magnoliopsida > Asparagales > Amaryllidaceae > Allium > Allium cepa. The sequence continues at coordinate 16,522,527 of CM060931.1, forward strand.
TAACTTCAAACGAGTCAAAAGTTATGGTCATTTGAAGAAACGAAAGAAAGCGACGGACCACTCGCTGATCCGATTCGACGGTACTGGCGAAAGACTTCGATCTGCGCGAAACGCTCGAGCATGCTCACACTATAACACTCGATATTAAAGATATTATGGATTACCGTGGGAATAAATGAGGATATGGTTCAAAAGCTTGTCTACTGGGGCTATAGCGCAATAAATGTTCTTTTTTTACGACCGTTATATCTTTCTCGTTTCCGGTACGTCATAGTTTTGCTCATACCCATCAACACGCGTGGTCTTTTTACGAATATTACAACATAACGACAAAGTGACTTCGAGGAGAATGTTAAACGCATTTGATGCCTTAGAATTTCGAACGGCTGATGGTGTTTTATATGATTACTTAGCCTGCAAGTAATCTACTTTTTCAGTCTGCGAATATCTTTCGGTTTCCTGTTTTATCCAATTTCAAATCCAATTTAATTCTTTTTAGGGGAATATTATCGTGGCCTATTTTGCTCTTCGTATATTTTTGCTTTTTTGTCGTTCTTCTATGTTAACATCGGTGTTGTCCGACTGCTTATACCACAAACTCCGTGGAATAAATTTATGAACGAAAACATCCGAGCTGTAGAAAAAACTTATGATGGAATTATTCTGCACACAAAACCGATCCATGACAATTTGAAATGATAGAAACGTAGAACATGGAAAGAGCTTCGTTTTGATAGGTTGTGGCTCCCGTAACTTCAAACGAGTCAAAAGTTATGGTCATTTGAAGAAACGAAAGAAAGCGACGGACCACTCGCTGATCCGATTCGACGGTACTGGCGAAAGTCTTCGATCTCCGCCAAACGCTCGAGCATGCTCACACTGTAGCACTCGATATTAAAGATATTATGGATTACCGAGGGAATAAATGAGGATATGGTTCAAAAGCTTGTCTACTGAGGATGTAGCGTAATAAATGTTCTTTTTTAACGACCGTTCTGTCTTCATCGTTTCCGGTACGTCATAGTTTTGCTCATATCCATCAACACGGGCGGTCTTTTTACCAATATTACAACATCACGACAAAGTGACTTCGACGAGAATGTTAAACGCATTTGATACCTTAGAATTTCGAACGGCTGATGGTGTTTTATATGATTACTTAGCCTGTAAGTAATCTACTTTTTCAGTCTGCGAATATCTTTCGGTTTCCTGTTTTATCCAATTTCAAATCCAATTCAATTCTTTTTAGGGGAATATCATCGTGGCCTATTTTGATCTTCGTATATTTTTGTTTTATTGTCGTTCTTCTAGGTTTACATCGGTGTAGTCCGACTACTTATACCACAAACTCCGTGGAATAAATTTATGAACGAAAACATCCGAGCTTTAGAAAAAACTTATGATGGAATTATTCTGCACACAAAACCGATCCATGACAATACGAAACGTTAGAAACGTAGAACATGGAAAGAGCTTCGTTTTGATAGGTTGTGGCTCCTGTAACTTCAAACGAGTCAAAAGTTATGGTCATTCGAAGAAACGAAAAAATCGACGGACCACTCGCTGATCCGATTCGACGGTACTGGCGAAAGTCTTCGATCTCCGCGAAACGCTCGAGCATGCTCACACTGTAGCACTCGATATTAAAGATATTATGGATTACCGAGTGAATAAATGAGGATATGGTTCAAAAGCTTGTCTACTGAGGCTATAGCGCAATAAATGTTCTTTTTTAACGACCGTTCTGTCTTTCTCGTTTCCGGTACGTCATAGTTTTGCACATATCCATCAACACGGGCGGTCTTTTTACCAATATTACAACATCACGACAAAATGACTTCGAGGAGAATGTTAAACGCATTTGATACCTTAGAATTTCGAACGGCTGATGGTGTTTTATATGATTACTTAGCCTGCAAGTAATCTACTTTTTCAGTCTGCGAATATCTTTCAGTTTCCTGTTTTATCCGATTTCAAATCCAATTTAATTCTTTTTAGGTGAAAATTATCGTGGCCGATTTTGCTTTTCGTATATTTTTGTTTTTTTGTCGTTCTTCTAGGTTTACATCGGTGTCGTCCGACTGCTTATACCACAAACTCCGTGGAATAAATTTATGAACGAAAACATCCGAGCTGTAGAAAAAACTTATGATGGAATTATTCTGCACACAAAACCGATCCATGACAATTCGAAACGTTAGAAACGTAGAACATGGAAAGAGCTTCGTTTTGATAGGTTGTGGCTCCCGTAACTTCAAACGAGTCAAAAGTTATGGTCATTTGAAGAAACGAAAGAAAGCGACGGACCACTCGCTGATCCGATTCGACGGTACTGGCGAAAGACTTCGATCTGCGCGAAACGCTCGAGCATGCTCACACTATAACACTCGATATTAAAGATATTATGGATTACCGTGGGAATAAATGAGGATATGGTTCAAAAGCTTGTCTACTGAGGCTATAGCGCAATAAATGTTCTTTTTTTACGACCGTTATATCTTCCTCGTTTCCGGTACGTCATAGTTTTGCTCATATCCATCAACACGCGTGGTCTTTTTACGAATATTACAACATAACGACAAAGTGACTTTGAGGAGAATGTTAAACGCATTTGATACCTTACAATTTCGAACGGCTGATGGTGTTTTATATGATTACTTAGCCTGTAAGTAATCTACTTTTTCGGTCTGCGAATATCTTTCGGTTTCTTGTTTTATCCAATTTCAAATCCAATTTAATTCTTTCTAGGGGAATATTATCGTGGCCTATTTTGATCTTCGTATATTTTTGTTTTTTTGTCGTTCTTCTAGGTTTACATTGGTGTAGTCCGACTCCTTATACCACAAAGTCCATGGAAAAAATTTATAAAAAAAACATCCGAGCTATAGAAAAAACTTAAGATGGTATTATTCTGCACACAAAACCGATCCATGACAATACGAAACGTTAGAAACGTAGAACATGGAAAGAGCTTCGTTTTGATAGGTTGTGGCTCCCGTAACTTCAAACGAGTCAAAAGTTATGGTCATTTGAAGAAACGAAAGAAAGGGACGGACCACTCGCTGATCCGATTCGACGGTATTGGCGAAAGTCTTCGATCTCCGCGAAACGCTCGAGCATGCTCACACTGTAGAACTCGATATTAAAGATATTATGGATTACCGAGGGAATAAATGAGGATATGGTTCAAAAGCTTGTCTACTGAGGATGTAGCGTAATAAATGTTCTTTTTTAACGACCGTTCTGTCTTCCTCGTTTCCGGTACGTCATAGTTTTGCTCATATCCATCAACACGGGCGGTCTTTTTACCAATATTACAACATCACGACAAAGTGACTTCGACGAGAATGTTAAACGCATTTGATACCTTAGAATTTCGAACGGCTGATGGTGTTTTATATGATTACTTAGCCTGTAAGTAATCTACTTTTTCAGTCTGCGAATATCTTTCGGTTTCCTGTTTTATCCAATTTCAAATCCAATTCAATTCTTTTTAGGGGAATATCATCGTGGCCTATTTTGATCTTCGTATATTTTTGTTTTATTGTCGTTCTTCTAGGTTTACATCGGTGTAGTCCGACTACTTATACCACAAACTCCGTGGAATAAATTTATGAACGAAAACATCCGAGCTTTAGAAAAAACTTATGATGGAATTATTCTGCACACAAAATCGATCCATGATAATACGAAACGTTAGAAACGTAGAACATGGAAAGAGCTTCGTTTTGATAGGTTGTGGCTCCCGTAACTTCAAACGAGTCAAAAGTTATTGTCATTCGAAGAAACGAAAAAAAGCGACGGACCACTCGCTGATCCGATTCGACGGTACTGGCGAAAGTCTTCGATCTCCGCGAAACGCTCGAGCATGCTCACACTGTAGCACTCGATATTAAAGATATTATGGATTACCGAGGGAATAAATGAGGATATGGTTCAAAAGCTTGTCTATTGAGGCTATAGCGCAATAAATGTTCTTTTTTAACGACCGTTCTGTCTTTCTCGTTTCCGGTACGTCATAGTTTTGCACATATCCATCAACACGGGCGGTCTTTTTACCAATATTACAACATCACGACAAAATGACTTCGAGGAGAATGTTAAACGCATTTGATACCTTAGAATTTCGAACGGCTGATGGTGCTTTATATGATTACTTAGCCTGCAAGTAATCTACTTTTTCAGTATGCGAATATCTTTCAGTTTCCTGTTTTATCCGATTTCAAATCCAATTTAATTCTTTTTAGGGGAAAATTATTGTAGCCGATTTTGCTCTTCGTATATTTTGGTTTTTTGTCGTTCTTCTAGGTTTACATCGGTGTCGTCCGACTGCTTATACCACAAACTCCGTGGAATAAATTTATGAACGAAAACATCCGAGCTGTAGAATAAACTTATGATGGAATTATTCTGCACACAAAACCGATCCATGACAATTCGAAACGTTAGAAACGTAGATCATGGAAAGAGCTTCGTTTTGATAGGTTGTGGCTCCCGTAACTTCAAACGAGTCAAAAGTTATGGTCATTTGAAGAAACGAAAGAAAGCGACGGACCACTCGCTGATCCGATTCGACGGTACTGGCGAAAGTCTTCGATCTGCGCGAAACGCTCGAGCATGCTCACACTATAACACTCGATATTAAAGATATTATGGATTACCGAGGGAATAAATGTGGATATGGTTCAAAAGCTTGTCTACTGAGGCTATAGCGCAATAAATGTTCTTTTTTTACGACCGTTATATCTTCCTCGTTTCCGGTACGTCATAGTTTTGCTCATACCCATCAACACGCGTGGTCTTTTTACGAATATTACAACATAACGACAAAGTGACTTCGAGGAGAATGTTAAACGCATTTGATGCCTTAGAATTTCGAACGGCTGATGGTGTTTTATATGATTACTTAGCCTGCAAGTAATCTACTTTTTCAGTCTGCGAATATCTTTCGGTTTCCTGTTTTATCCAATTTCAAATCCAATTTAATTCTTTTTAGGGGAATATTATCGTGGCCTATTTTGCTCTTCGTATATTTTTGCTTTTTTGTCGTTCTTCTATGTTAACATCGGTGTTGTCCGACTGCTTATACCACAAACTCCGTGGAATAAATTTATGAACGAAAACATCCGAGCTGTAGAAAAAACTTATGATGGAATTATTCTGCACACAAAACCGATCCATGACAATTTGAAATGATAGAAACGTAGAACATGGAAAGAGCTTCGTTTTGATAGGTTGTGGCTCCCGTAACTTCAAACGAGTCAAAAGTTATGGTCATTTGAAGAAACGAAAGAAAGCGACGGACCACTCGCTGATCCGATTCGACGGTACTGGCGAAAGTCTTCGATCTCCGCCAAACGCTCGAGCATGCTCACACTGTAGCACTCGATATTAAAGATATTATGGATTACCGAGGGAATAAATGAGGATATGGTTCAAAAGCTTGTCTACTGAGGATGTAGCGTAATAAATGTTCTTTTTTAACGACCGTTCTGTCTTCATCGTTTCCGGTACGTCATAGTTTTGCTCATATCCATCAACACGGGCGGTCTTTTTACCAATATTACAACATCACGACAAAGTGACTTCGACGAGAATGTTAAACGCATTTGATACCTTAGAATTTCGAACGGCTGATGGTGTTTTATATGATTACTTAGCCTGTAAGTAATCTACTTTTTCAGTCTGCGAATATCTTTCGGTTTCCTGTTTTATCCAATTTCAAATCCAATTCAATTCTTTTTAGGGGAATATCATCGTGGCCTATTTTGATCTTCGTATATTTTTGTTTTATTGTCGTTCTTCTAGGTTTACATCGGTGTAGTCCGACTACTTATACCACAAACTCCGTGGAATAAATTTATGAACGAAAACATCCGAGCTGTAGAAAAAACATATGATGGAATTATTCTGCACACAAAACCGATCCATGACAATTCGAAACGTTAGAAACGTAGAACATGGAAAGAGCTTCGTTTTGATAGGTTGTGGCTCCTGTAACTTCAAACGAGTCAAAAGTTATGGTCATTCGAAGAAACGAAAAAATCGACGGACCACTCGCTGATCCGATTCGACGGTACTGGCGAAAGTCTTCGATCTCCGCGAAACGCTCGAGCATGCTCACACTGTAGCACTCGATATTAAAGATATTATGGATTACCGAGTGAATAAATGAGGATATGGTTCAAAAGCTTGTCTACTGAGGCTATAGCGCAATAAATGTTCTTTTTTAACGACCGTTCTGTCTTTCTCGTTTCCGGTACGTCATAGTTTTGCACATATCCATCAGCACGGGCGGTCTTTTTACCAATATTACAACATCACGACAAAATGACTTCGAGGAGAATGTTAAACGCATTAGATACCTTAGAATTTCGAACGGCTGATGGTGTTTTATATGATTACTTAGCCTGCAAGTAATCTACTTTTTCAGTCTGCGAATATCTTTCAGTTTCCTGTTTTATCCGATTTCAAATCCAATTTAATTCTTTTTAGGTGAAAATTATCGTGGCCGATTTTGCTTTTCGTATATTTTTGTTTTTTTGTCGTTCTTCTAGGTTTACATCGGTGTCGTCCGACTGCTTATACCACAAACTCCGTGGAATAAATTTATGAACGAAAACATCCGAGCTGTAGAAAAAACTTATGATGGAATTATTCTGCACACAAAACCGATCCATGACAATTCGAAACGTTAGAAACGTAGAACATGGAAAGAGCTTCGTTTTGATAGGTTGTGGCTCCCGTAACTTCAAACGAGTCAAAAGTTATGGTCATTTGAAGAAACGAAAGAAAGCGACGGACCACTCGCTGATCCGATTCGACGGTACTGGCGAAAGACTTCGATCTGCGCGAAACGCTCGAGCATGCTCACACTATAACACTCGATATTAAAGATATTATGGATTACCGTGGGAATAAATGAGGATATGGTTCAAAAGCTTGTCTACTGAGGCTATAGCGCAATAAATGTTCTTTTTTTACGACCGTTATATCTTTCTCGTTTCCGGTACGTCATAGTTTTGCTCATATCCATCAACACGCGTGGTCTTTTTACGAATATTACAACATAACGACAAAGTGACTTTGAGGAGAATGTTAAACGCATTTGATACCTTACAATTTCGAACGGCTGATGGTGTTTTATATGATTACTTAGCCTGTAAGTAATCTACTTTTACGGTCTGCGAATATCTTTCGGTTTCCTGTTTTATCCAATTTCAAATCCAATTTAATTCTTTCTAGGGGAATATTATCGTGGCCTATTTTGATCTTCGTATATTTTTGTTTTTTTGTCGTTCTTCTAGGTTTACATTGGTGTAGTCCGACTCCTTATACCACAAAGTCCATGGAAAAAATTTATAAAAAAAACATCCGAGCTATAGAAAAAACTTAAGATGGTATTATTCTGCACACAAAACCGATCCATGACAATACGAAACGTTAGAAACGTAGAACATGGAAAGAGCTTCGTTTTGATAGGTTGTGGCTCCCGTAACTTCAAACGGGTCAAAAGTTATGGTCATTTGAAGAAACGAAAGAAAGGGACGGACCACTCGCTGATCCGATTCGACGGTATTGGCGAAAGTCTTCGATCTCCGCGAAACGCTCGAGCATGCTCACACTGTAGAACTCGATATTAAAGATATTATGGATTACCGAGGGAATAAATGAGGATATGGTTCAAAAGCTTGTCTACTGAGGATGTAGCGTAATAAATGTTCTTTTTTAACGACCGTTCTGTCTTCCTCGTTTCCGGTACGTCATAGTTTTGCTCATATCCATCAACACGGGCGGTCTTTTTACCAATATTACAACATCACGACAAAGTGACTTCGACGAGAATGTTAAACGCATTTGATACCTTAGAATTTCGAACGGCTGATGGTGTTTTATATGATTACTTAGCCTGTAAGTAATCTACTTTTTCAGTCTGCGAATATCTTTCGGTTTCCTGTTTTATCCAATTTCAAATCCAATTCAATTCTTTTTAGGGGAATATCATCGTGGCCTATTTTGATCTTCGTATATTTTTGTTTTATTGTCGTTCTTCTAGGTTTACATCGGTGTAGTCCGACTACTTATACCACAAACTCCGTGGAATAAATTTATGAACGAAAACATCCGAGCTTTAGAAAAAACATATGATGGAATTATTCTGCACACAAAATCGATCCATGATAATACGAAACGTTAGAAACGTAGAACATGGAAAGAGCTTCGTTTTGATAGGTTGTGGCTCCCGTAACTTCAAACGAGTCAAAAGTTATTGTCATTCGAAGAAACGAAAAAAAGCGACGGACCACTCGCTGATCCGATTCGACGGTACTGGCGAAAGTCTTCGATCTCCGCGAAACGCTCGAGCATGCTCACACTGTAGCACTCGATATTAAAGATATTATGGATTACCGAGGGAATAAATGAGGATATGGTTCAAAAGCTTGTCTACTGAGGCTATAGCGCAATAAATGTTCTTTTTTAACGACCGTTCTGTCTTTCTCGTTTCCGGTACGTCATAGTTTTGCACATATCCATCAACACGGGCGGTCTTTTTACCAATATTACAACATCACGACAAAATGACTTCGAGGAGAATGTTAAACGCATTTGATACCTTAGAATTTCGAACGGCTGATGGTGTTTTATATGATTACTTAGCCTGCAAGTAATCTACTTTTTCAGTATGCGAATATCTTTCAGTTTCCTGTTTTATCCGATTTCAAATCCAATTTAATTCTTTTTAGGGGAAAATTATTGTAGCCGATTTTGCTCTTCGTATATTTTGGTTTTTTGTCGTTCTTCTAGGTTTACATCGGTGTCGTCCGACTGCTTATACCACAAACTCCGTGGAATAAATTTATGAACGAAAACATCCGAGCTGTAGAAAAAACTTATGATGGAATTATTCTGCACACAAAACCGATCCATGACAATTCGAAACGTTAGAAACGTAGATCATGGAAAGAGCTTCGTTTTGATAGGTTGTGGCTCCCGTAACTTCAAACGAGTCAAAAGTTATGGTCATTTGAAGAAACGAAAGAAAGCGACGGACCACTCGCTGATCCGATTCGAAGGTACTGGCGAAAGTCTTCGATCTGCGCGAAACGCTCGAGCATGCTCACACTATAACACTCGATATTAAAGATATTATGGATTACCGAGGGAATAAATTAGGATATGGTTCAAAAGCTTGTCTACTGAGGCTATAGCGCAATAAATGTTCTTTTTTTACGACCGTTATATCTTCCTCGTTTCCGGTACGTCATAGTTTTGCTCATACCCATCAACACGCGTGGTCTTTTTACGAATATTACAACATAACGACAAAGTGACTTCGAGGAGAATGTTAAACGCAGTTGATGCCTTAGAATTTCGAACGGCTGATGGTGTTTTATATGATTACTTAGCCTGCAAGTAATCTACTTTTTCAGTCTGCGAATATCTTTCGGTTTCCTGTTTTATCCAATTTCAAATCCAATTTAATTCTTTTTAGGGGAATATTATCGTGGCCTATTTTGCTCTTCGTATATTTTTGCTTTTTTGTCGTTCTTCTATGTTGACATCGGTGTTGTCCGACTGCTTATACCACAAACTCCGTGGAATAAATTTATGAACGAAAACATCCGAGCTGTAGAAAAAACTTATGATGGAATTATTCTGCACACAAAACCGATCCATGACAATTTGAAATGATAGAAACGTAGAACATGGAAAGAGCTTCGTTTTGATAGGTTGTGGCTCCCGTAACTTCAAACGAGTCAAAAGTTATGGTCATTTGAAGAAACGAAAGAAAGCGACGGACCACTCGCTGATCCGATTCGACGGTACTGGCGAAAGTCTTCGATCTCCGCCAAACGCTCGAGCATGCTCACACTGTAGCACTCGATATTAAAGATATTATGGATTACCGAGGGAATAAATGAGGATATGCTTCAAAAGCTTGTCTACTGAGGATGTAGCATAATAAATGTTCTTTTTTAACGACCGTTCTGTCTTCCTCGTTTCCGGTACGTCATAGTTTTGCTCATATCCATCAACACGGGCGGTCTTTTTACCAATATTACAACATCACGACAAAGTGAATTCGACGAGAATGTTAAACGCATTTGATACCTTAGAATTTCGAACGGCTGATGGTGTTTTATATGATTACTTAGCCTGTAAGTAATCTACTTTTTCAGTCTGCGAATATCTTTCGGTTTCCTGTTTTATCCAATTTCAAATCCAATTCAATTCTTTTTAGGGGAATATCATCGTGGCCTATTTTGATCTTCGTATATTTTTTTTTTATTGTCGTTCTTCTAGGTTTACATCGGTGTAGTCCGACTACTTATACCACAAACTCCGTGGAATAAATTTATGAACGAAAACATCCGAGCTTTAGAAAAAACTTATGATGGAATTATTCTGCACACAAAACCGATCCATGACAATACGAAACGTTAGAAACGTAGAACATGGAAAGAGCTTCGTTTTGATAGGTTGTGGCTCCCGTAACTTCAAACGAGTCAAAAGTTATGGTCATTCGAAGAAACGAAAAAAAGCGACGGACCACTCGCTGATCCGATTCGACGGTACTGGCGTAAGTCTTCGATCTCCGCGAAACGCTCGAGCATGCTCACACTGTAGCACTCGATATTAAAGATATTATGGATTACCGAGGGAATAAATGAGGATATGGTTCAAAAGCTTGTCTACTGAGGCTATAGCGCAATAAATGTTCTTTTTTAACGACCGTTCTGTCTTTCTCGTTTCCGGTACGTCATAGTTTTGCACATATCCATCAGCACGGGCGGTCTTTTTACCAATATTACAACATCACGACAAAATGACTTCGAGGAGAATGTTAAACGCATTTGATACCTTAGAATTTCGAACGGCTGATGGTGTTTTATATGATTACTTAGCCTGCAAGTAATCTACTTTTTCAGTCTGCGAATATCTTTCAGTTTCCTGTTTTATCCGATTTCAAATCCAATTTAATTCTTTTTAGGGGAAAATTATCGTGGCCGATTTTGCTTTTCGTATATTTTTGTTTTTTTGTCGTTCTTCTAGGTTTACATCGGTGTCGTCCGACTGCTTATACCACAAACTCCGTGGAATAAATTTATGAACGAAAACATCCGAGCTGTAGAAAAAACTTATGATGGAATTATTCTGCACACAAAACCGATCCATGACAATTCGAAACGTTAGAAACGTAGAACATGGAAAGAGCTTCGTTTTGATAGGTTGTGGCTCCCGTAACTTCAAACGAGTCAAAAGTTATGGTCATTTGAAGAAACGAAAGAAAGCGACGGACCACTCGCTGATCCGATTCGACGGTACTGGCGAAAGACTTCGATCTACGCGAAACGCTCGAGCATGCTCACAATATAACACTCGATATTAAAGATATTATGGATTACCGTGGGAATAAATGAGGATATGGTTCAAAAGCTTGTCTACTGAGGCTATAGCGCAATAAATGTTCTTTTTTTACGACCGTTATATCTTCCTCGTTTCCGGTACGTCATAGGTTTGCTCATATCCATCAACACGCGTGGTCTTTTTACGAATATTACAACATAACGACAAAGTGACTTTGAGGAGAATGTTAAACGCATTTGATACCTTACAATTTCGAACGGCTGATGGTGTTTTATATGATTACTTAGCCTGTAAGTAATCTACTTTTTCGGTCTGCGAATATCTTTCGGTTTCCTGTATTATCCAATTTCAAATCCAATTTAATTCTTTCTAGGGGAATATTATCGTGGCCTATTTTGATCTTCGTATATTTTTGTTTTTTTGTCGTTCTTCTAGGTTTACATTGGTGTAGTCCGACTCCTTATACCACAAAGTCCATGGAAAAAATTTATAAAAAAAACATCCGAGCTATAGAAAAAACTTAAGATGGTATTATTCTGCACACAAAACCGATCCATGACAATACGAAACGTTAGAAACGTAGAACATGGAAAGAGCTTCGTTTTGATAGGTTGTGGCTCCCGTAACTTCAAACGAGTCAAAAGTTATGGTCATTTGAAGAAACGAAAGAAAGGGACGGACCACTCGCTGATCTGATTCGACGGTATTGGCGAAAGTCTTCGATCTCCGCGAAACGCTCGAGCATGCTCACACTGTAGAACTCGATATTAAAGATATTATGGATTACCGAGGGAATAAATGAGGATATGGTTCAAAAGCTTGTCTACTGAGGATGTAGCGTAATAAATGTTCTTTTTTAACGACCGTTCTGTCTTCCTCGTTTCCGGTACGTCATAGTTTTGCTCATATCCATCAACACGGGCGGTCTTTTTACCAATATTACAACATCACGACAAAGTGACTTCGACGAGAATGTTAAATGCATTTGATACCTTAGAATTTCGAACGGCTGATGGTGTTTTATATGATTACTTAGCCTGTAAGTAATCTACTTTTTCGGTCTGCGAATATCTTTCGGTTTCCTGTTTTATCCAATTTCAAATCCAATTCAATTCTTTTTAGGGGAATATCATCGTGGCCTATTTTGATCTTCGTATATTTTTGTTTTATTGTCGTTCTTCTAGGTTTACATCGGTGTAGTCCGACTACTTATACCACAAACTCCGTGGAATAAATTTATGAACGAAAACATCCGAGCTTTAGAAAAAACTTATGATGGAATTATTCTACACACAAAATCGATCCATGATAATACGAAACGTTAGAAACGTAGAACATGGAAAGAGCTTCGTTTTGATAGGTTGTGGCTCCCGTAACTTCAAACGAGTCAAAAGTTATTGTCATTCGAAGAAACGAAAAAAAGCGACGGACCACTCGCTGATCCGATTCGACGGTACTGGCGAAAGTCTTCGATCTCCGCGAAACGCTCGAGCATGCTCACACTGTAGCACTCGATATTAAAGATATTATGGATTACCGAGGGAATAAATGAGGATATGGTTCAAAAGCTTGTCTACTGAGGCTATAGCGCAATAAATGTTCTTTTTTAACGACCGTTCTGTCTTTCTCGTTTCCGGTACGTCATAGTTTTGCACATATCCATCAACACGGGCGGTCTTTTTACCAATATTACAACATCACGACAAAATGACTTCGAGGAGAATGTTAAACGCATTTGATACCTTAGAATTTCGAACGGCTGATGGTGTTTTATATGATTACTTAGCCTGCAAGTAATCTACTTTTTCAGTATGCGAATATCTTTCAGTTTCCTGTTTTATCCGATTTCAAATCCAATTTAATTCTTTTTAGGGGAAAATTATTGTAGCCGATTTTGCTCTTCGTATATTTTGGTTTTTTGTCGTTCTTCTAGGTTTACATCGGTGTCGTCCGACTGCTTATACCACAAACTCCGTGGAATAAATTTATGAACGAAAACATCCGAGCTGTAGAAAAAACTTATGATGGAATTATTCTGCACACAAAACCGATCCATGACAATTCGAAATGTTAGAAACGTAGATCATGGAAAGAGCTTCGTTTTGATAGGTTGTGGCTCCCGTAACTTCAAACGAGTCAAAAGTTATGGTCATTTGAAGAAACGAAAGAAAGCGACGGACCACTCGCTGATCCGATTCGACGGTACTGGCGAAAGTCTTCGATCTGCGCGAAACGCTCGAGCATGCTCACACTATAACACTCGATATTAAAGATATTATGGATTACCGAGGGAATAAATTAGGATATGGTTCAAAAGCTTGTCTACTGAGGCTATAGCGCAATAAATGTTCTTTTTTTACGACCGTTATATCTTCCTCGTTTCCGGTACGTCATAGTTTTTCTCATACCCATCAACACGCGTGGTCTTTTTACGAATATTACAACATAACGACAAAGTGACTTCGAGGAGAATGTTAAACGCATTTGATGCCTTAGAATTTCGAACGGCTGATGGTGTTTTATATGATTACTTAGCCTGCAAGTAATCTACTTTTTCAGTCTGCGAATATCTTTCGGTTTCCTGTTTTATCCAATTTCAAATCCAATTTAATTCTTTTTAGGGGAATATTATCATGGCCTATTTTGCTCTTCGTATATTTTTGCTTTTTTGTCGTTCTTCTATGTTAACATCGGTGTTGTCCGACTGCTTATACCACAAACTCCGTGGAATAAATTTATGAACGAAAACATCCGAGCTGTAGAAAAAACTTATGATGGAATTATTCTGCACACAAAACCGATCCATGACAATTTGAAATGATAGAAACGTAGAACATGGAAAGAGCTTCGTTTTGATAGGTTGTGGCTCCCGTAACTTCAAACGAGTCAAAAGTTATGGTCATTTGAAGAAACGAAAGAAAGCGACGGACCACTCGCTGATCCGATTCGACGGTACTGGCGAAAGTCTTCGATCTCCGCCAAACGCTCGAGCATGCTCACACTGTAGCACTCGATATTAAAGATATTATGGATTACCGAGGGAATAAATGAGGATATGCTTCAAAAGCTTGTCTACTGAGGATGTAGCGTAATAAATGTTCTTTTTTAACGACCGTTCTGTCTTCCTCGTTTCCGGTACGTCATAGTTTTGCTCATATCCATCAACACGGGCGGTCTTTTTACCAATATTACAACATCACGACAAAGTGAATTCGACGAGAATGTTAAACGCATTTGATACCTTAGAATTTCGAACGGCTGATGGTGTTTTATTTGATTACTTAGCCTGTAAGTAATCTACTTTTTCAGTCTGCGAATATCTTTCGGTTTCCTGTTTTATCCAATTTCAAATCCAATTCAATTCTTTTTAGGGGAATATCATCGTGGCCTATTTTGATCTTCGTATATTTTTGTTTTATTGTCGTTCTTCTAGGTTTACATCGGTGTAGTCCGACTACTTATACCACAAACTCCATGGAATAAATTTATGAACGAAAACATCCGAGCTTTAGAAAAAACTTATGATGGAATTATTCTGCACACAAAACCGATCCATGACAATACGAAACGTTAGAAACGTAGAACATGGAAAGAGCTTCGTTTTGATAGGTTGTGGCTCCCGTAACTTCAAACGAGTCAAAAGTTATGGTCATTCGAAGAAACGAAAAAAAGCGACGGACCACTCGCTGATCCGATTCGACGGTACTCGCGTAAGTCTTCGATCTCCGCGAAACGCTCGAGCATGCTCACACTGTAGCACTCGATATTAAAGATATTATGGATTACCGAGGGAATAAATGAGGATATGGTTCAAAAGCTTGTCTACTGAGGCTATAGCGCAATAAATGTTCTTTTTTAACGACCGTTCTGTCTTTCTCGTTTCCGGTACGTCATAGTTTTGCACATATCCATCAGCACGGGCGGTCTTTTTACCAATATTACAACATCACGACAAAATGACTTCGAGGAGAATGTTAAACGCATTTGATACCTTAGAAATTCGAACGGCTGATGGTGTTTTATATGATTACTTAGCCTGCAAGTAATCTACTTTTTCAGTCTGCGAATATCTTTCAGTTTCCTGTTTTATCCGATTTCAAATCCAATTTAATTCTTTTTAGGGGAAAATTATCGTGGCCGATTTTGCTTTTCGTATATTTTTGCTTTTTTGTCGTTCTTCTATGTTAACATCGGTGTTGTCCGACTGCTTATACCACAAACTCCGTGGAATAAATTTATGAACGAAAACATCCGAGCTGTAGAAAAAACTTATGATGGAATTATTCTGCACACAAAACCGATCCATGACAATTTGAAATGATAGAAACGTAGAAAATGGAAAGAGCTTCGTTTTGATAGGTTGTGGCTCCCGTAACTTCAAACGAGTCAAAAGTTATGGTCATTTGAAGAAACGAAAGAAAGCGACGGACCACTCGCTGATCCGATTCGACGGTACTGGCGAAAGACTTCGATCTGCGCGAAACGCTCGAGCATGCTCACACTATAACACTCGATATTAAAGATATTATGGATTACCGAGGGAATAAATTAGGATATGGTTCAAAAGCTTGTCTACTGGGGCTATAGCGCAATAAATGTTCTTTTTTTACGACCGTTATATCTTCCTCGTTTCCGGTACGTCATAGTTTTGCTCATACCCATCAACACGCGTGGTCTTTTTACGAATATTACAACATAACGACAAAGTGACTTCGAGGAGAATGTTAAACGCATTTGATGCCTTAGAATTTCGAACGGCTGATGGTGTTTTATATGATTACTTAGCCTGCAAGTAATCTACTTTTTCAGTCTGCGAATATCTTTCGGTTTCCTGTTTTATCCAATTTCAAATCCAATTTAATTCTTTTTAGGGGAATACTATCGTGGCCTATTTTGATCTTCGTATATTTTTTTTTTGTCGTTCTTCTAGGTTTACATTGGTGTAGTCCGACTCCTTATACCACAAAGTCCATGGAATAAATTTATGAACGTAAACATCCGAGCTATAGAAAAAACTTAAGATGGAATTATTCTGCACACAAAGCCGATCCATGACAATTCGAAACGTTAGAAACGTAGAACATGGAAAGGGCTTCGTTTTGATAGGTCGTGGCTCCCGTAACTTCAAACGAGTCAAAAGTTATGGTCATTTGAAGAAACGAAAGAAAGCAACGGACCACTCGCTGATCCGATTCGACGGTATTGGCGAAAGTCTTCGATCTCCGCGAAACGCTCGAGCATGCTCACACTGTAGCACTCGATATTAAAGATATTATGGATTACCGAGGGAATAAATGAGGATATGGTTCAAAAGCTTGTCTACTGAGGATGTAGCGCAATAAATGTTCTTTTTTAACGACCGTTCTGTCATCCTCGTTTCCGGTACATCATAGTTTTGCTCATATCCATCAACACGGGCGGTCTTTTTACCAATATTACAACATCACGACAAAGTGACATCGAGGAGAATGTTAAACGCGTTTGATACCTTAGAATTTCGAACGGCTGATGGTGTTTTATATGATTACTTAGCCTGCAAGTAATCTACTTTTTCAGTCTGCGAATATCTTTCGGTTTCCTGTTTTATCCAATTTCAAATCCAATTTAATTATTTCTAGGGGAATACTATCGTGGCCTATTTTGATCTTCGTTTATTTTTGTTTTTTTGTCGTTCTTCTAGGTTTACATTGGTGTAGTCCTACTACTTATACCACAAAGTCCATGGAATAAATTTATGAACGAAAACATCCGAGCTGTAGAAAAAACTTAAGATGGAATTATTCTGCACACAAAGCCGATCCATGACAATTCGAAACGTTAGAAACGTAGAACATGGAAAGGGCTTCGTTTTCATAGGTCGTGGCTCCCGTAACTTCAAACGAGTCAAAAGTTATGGTCATTTGAAGAAACGAAAGAAAGCGACGGACCACTCGCTGATCCGATTCGACGGTATTGGCGAAAGTCTTCGATCTCCGCGAAACGCTCGAGCATGCTCACACTGTAGCACTCGATATTAAAGATATTATGGATTACCGAGGGAATAAATGAGGATATGGTTCAAAAGCTTGTCTACTGAGGCTATAGCGCAATAAATGTTCTTTTTTAACGACCGTTCTGTCTTTCTCGTTTCCGGTACGTCATAGTTTTGCACATATCCATCAACACGGGCGGTCTTTTTACCAATATTACAACATCACGACAAATTGACTTCAAGGAGAATGTAAATGCATTTGATACCTTAGAATTTCGAACGGCTGATGGTGTTTTATATGATTACTTAGCCTGCAAGTAATCTACTTTTTCAGTCTGCGAATATCTTTCGTTTCATGTTTTATTCAATTTCAAATCCAATTTAATTCTTTTTAGGGGAATATTATTGTGGCCTATTTTGCTCTTCGTATATTTTTGTTTTTTTGTCGCTCTTTTAGGTTTACATCGGTGTAGTCCGACTGCTTATACCATAAACTCTGTGGAATAAATTTATGAACGAAAACATCCGAGCTGTAGAAAAAACTTATGATGGAATTATTCTGCACACAAAACCGATCCATGACAATACGAAACGTTAGAAACGTAGAACATGGAAAGAGCTTCGTTTTGATAGGTCGTGGCTCCCGTAACTTCAAACGAGTCAAAAGTTATGGTCATTCGAAGAAACGAAAGAAAGCGACGGACCACTCGCTGATCCGATTCGACGGTACTGGCGAAAGTCTTCGATCTCCGCGAAACGCTCGAGCATGCTCACACTGTAGCACTCGATATTAAAGATATTATGGATTACCGAGGGAATAAATGAGGATATGGTTCAAAAGCTTGTCTACTGAGGATGTAGCGCAATAAATGTTCTTTTTTAACGACCGTTCTGTCTTCCTCGTTTCCGGTACGTCATAGTTTTGCTCATATCCATCAACACGGGCGGTCTTTTTACGAATATTACAACATCACGACAAAGTGACTTCGAGGAGAATGTTAAACGCATTTGATGCCTTAGAATTTCGAACGGCTGATGGTGTTTTATATGATTACTTAGCCTGCAAGTAATCTACTTTTTCAGTCTGCGGATATCTTTCGGTTTCCTGTTTTATCCAATTTCAAATCCAATTTAATTCTTTTTAGGGGAATATTATCGTGGCCTATTTTGATCTTCGTATATTTTTGTTTTTTTGTCGTTCTTCTAGGTTTACATCGGTGTAGTCCGACTGCTTATACCACAAACTCCGTGGAATAAATTTATGAACGAAAACATCCGAGCTGTAGAAAAAACTTATGATGGAATTATTCTGCACAAAAACCGATCCATGACAATTCGAAACGTTAGAAACGTAGAACATGGAAAGGGCTTCGTTTTGATAGGTTGTGGCTCCCGTAACTTCAAACGGGTCAAAAGTTATGGTCATTTGAAGAAATGAAAGAAAGCGACGGACCACTCGCTGATCCGATTCGACGGTACTGGCGAAAGTCTTCGATCTCCGCGATACGCTCTAGCATGCTCACACTGTAGCACTCGATATTAAAGATATTATGGATTACCGAGGGAATAAATGAGGATATGGTTCAAAAGCTTGTCTACTGAGGCTGTAGCGCAATAAATGTTCTTTTTTGACGACCGTTCTGTCTTTCTCGTTTTCGGTACGTCATAGTTTTGCACATATCCATCAACACGGGCGGTCTTTTTACCAATATTACAACATCACGACAAAATGACTTCGAGGAGAATGTTAAATGCATTTGATACCTTTGAATTTCGAACGGCTGATGGTGTTTTATATGATTACTTAGCCTGCAAGTAATCTACTTTTTCAGTCTGCGAATATCTTTCGGTTTCCTGTTTTATCCAATTTAAAATCCGTTTTAATTCTTTTTTGGGGAATATTATCGTGGCCTATATTGCTCTTCGTATATTTTTGTTTTTTTGTCGTTCTTCTAGGTTTACATCGGTGTAGTCCGACTGCTTATACCACAAACTCCGTGGAATAAATTTATGAACGAAAACATCCTAGCTGTAGAAAAAACTTATGATGGAATTATTCTGCACACAAAACCGATCCATGACAATTCGAAATGTTAGAAACGTAGAACATGGAAAGGGCTTCGTTTTGATAGGTTGTGGCTCCCGTAACTTCAAACGAGTCAAAAGTTAGGGTCATTTGAAGAAACGAAAGAAAGCGACGGACCGCTCGCTGATCCGATTCGACGGTATTGGCGAAAGTCTTCGATCTCTGCGAAACGCTCGAGCATGCTCACACCGTAGCACTCGATATTAAAGATATTATGGATTACCGAGGGAATAAATGATGATATGGTTCAAAAGCTTGTCTACTGAGGCTATAGCGCAATAAATGTTCTTTTTTTACGACCGTTATATCTTCCTCGTTTCCGGTACGTCATAGTTTTGCTCATATCCATCAACACACATGGTCTTTTTACGAGTATTACAACATCACGACAAAGTGACTTCGAGGAGAATGTTAAACGCATTTGATGCCTTAGAATTTCGAACGGCTGATGGTGTTTTATATGATTACTTAGCCTGTAAGTAATCTACTTTTTCAGTCTGCGAATATCTTTTGGTTTCCTGTTTTATCCAATTTCAAATCCAATTTAATTCTTTCTAAGGGAATATTATCGTGGCCTATTTTGATCTTCGTATATTTTTGTTCTTTTGTCGTTCTTCTAGGTTTACATCGGTGTAGTCCGACTACTTATACCACAAACTCCGTGGAATAAATTTATGAACGAAAACATCCGAGCTGTAGAAAAAACTTATGATGGAATTATTCTGCACACAAAACCGATCCATGACAATTCGAAATGTTAGAAACGTAGATCATGGAAAGAGCTTCGTTTTGATAGGTTGTGGCTCCCGTAACTTCAAACGAGTCAAAAGTTATGGTCATTTGAAGAAACGAAAGAAAGCGACGGACCACTCGCTGATCCGATTCGACGGTACTGGCGAAAGTCTTCGATCTGCGCGAAACGCTCGAGCATGCTCACACTATAACACTCGATATTAAAGATATTATGGATTACCGAGGGAATAAATTAGGATATGGTTCAAAAGCTTGTCTACTGAGGCTATAGCGCAATAAATGTTCTTTTTTTACGACCGTTATATCTTCCTCGTTTCCGGTACGTCATAGTTTTTCTCATACCCATCAACACGCGTGGTCTTTTTACGAATATTACAACATAACGACAAAGTGACTTCGAGGAGAATGTTAAACGCATTTGATGCCTTAGAATTTCGAACGGCTGATGGTGTTTTATATGATTACTTAGCCTGCAAGTAATCTACTTTTTCAGTCTGCGAATATCTTTCGGTTTCCTGTTTTATCCAATTTCAAATCCAATTTAATTCTTTTTAGGGGAATATTATCATGGCCTATTTTGCTCTTCGTATATTTTTGCTTTTTTGTCGTTCTTCTATGTTAACATCGGTGTTGTCCGACTGCTTATACCACAAACTCCGTGGAATAAATTTATGAACGAAAACATCCGAGCTGTAGAAAAAACTTATGATGGAATTATTCTGCACACAAAACCGATCCATGACAATTTGAAATGATAGAAACGTAGAACATGGAAAGAGCTTCGTTTTGATAGGTTGTGGCTCCCGTAACTTCAAACGAGTCAAAAGTTATGGTCATTTGAAGAAACGAAAGAAAGCGACGGACCACTCGCTGATCCGATTCGACGGTACTGGCGAAAGTCTTCGATCTCCGCCAAACGCTCGAGCATGCTCACACTGTAGCACTCGATATTAAAGATATTATGGATTACCGAGGGAATAAATGAGGATATGCTTCAAAAGCTTGTCTACTGAGGATGTAGCGTAATAAATGTTCTTTTTTAACGACCGTTCTGTCTTCCTCGTTTCCGGTACGTCATAGTTTTGCTCATATCCATCAACACGGGCGGTCTTTTTACCAATATTACAACATCACGACAAAGTGAATTCGACGAGAATGTTAAACGCATTTGATACCTTAGAATTTCGAACGGCTGATGGTGTTTTATTTGATTACTTAGCCTGTAAGTAATCTACTTTTTCAGTCTGCGAATATCTTTCGGTTTCCTGTTTTATCCAATTTCAAATCCAATTCAATTCTTTTTAGGGGAATATCATCGTGGCCTATTTTGATCTTCGTATATTTTTGTTTTATTGTCGTTCTTCTAGGTTTACATCGGTGTAGTCCGACTACTTATACCACAAACTCCATGGAATAAATTTATGAACGAAAACATCCGAGCTTTAGAAAAAACTTATGATGGAATTATTCTGCACACAAAACCGATCCATGACAATACGAAACGTTAGAAACGTAGAACATGGAAAGAGCTTCGTTTTGATAGGTTGTGGCTCCCGTAACTTCAAACGAGTCAAAAGTTATGGTCATTCGAAGAAACGAAAAAAAGCGACGGACCACTCGCTGATCCGATTCGACGGTACTCGCGTAAGTCTTCGATCTCCGCGAAACGCTCGAGCATGCTCACACTGTAGCACTCGATATTAAAGATATTATGGATTACCGAGGGAATAAATGAGGATATGGTTCAAAAGCTTGTCTACTGAGGCTATAGCGCAATAAATGTTCTTTTTTAACGACCGTTCTGTCTTTCTCGTTTCCGGTACGTCATAGTTTTGCACATATCCATCAGCACGGGCGGTCTTTTTACCAATATTACAACATCACGACAAAATGACTTCGAGGAGAATGTTAAACGCATTTGATACCTTAGAAATTCGAACGGCTGATGGTGTTTTATATGATTACTTAGCCTGCAAGTAATCTACTTTTTCAGTCTGCGAATATCTTTCAGTTTCCTGTTTTATCCGATTTCAAATCCAATTTAATTCTTTTTAGGGGAAAATTATCGTGGCCGATTTTGCTTTTCGTATATTTTTGCTTTTTTGTCGTTCTTCTATGTTAACATCGGTGTTGTCCGACTGCTTATACCACAAACTCCGTGGAATAAATTTATGAACGAAAACATCCGAGCTGTAGAAAAAACTTATGATGGAATTATTCTGCACACAAAACCGATCCATGACAATTTGAAATGATAGAAACGTAGAACATGGAAAGAGCTTCGTTTTGATAGGTTGTGGCTCCCGTAACTTCAAACGAGTCAAAAGTTATGGTCATTTGAAGAAACGAAAGAAAGCGACGGACCACTCGCTGATCCGATTCGACGGTACTGGCGAAAGACTTCGATCTGCGCGAAACGCTCGAGCATGCTCACACTATAACACTCGATATTAAAGATATTATGGATTACCGAGGGAATAAATTAGGATATGGTTCAAAAGCTTGTCTACTGGGGCTATAGCGCAATAAATGTTCTTTTTTTACGACCGTTATATCTTCCTCGTTTCCGGTACGTCATAGTTTTGCTCATACCCATCAACACGCGTGGTCTTTTTACGAATATTACAACATAACGACAAAGTGACTTCGAGGAGAATGTTAAACGCATTTGATGCCTTAGAATTTCGAACGGCTGATGGTGTTTTATATGATTACTTAGCCTGCAAGTAATCTACTTTTTCAGTCTGCGAATATCTTTCGGTTTCCTGTTTTATCCAATTTCAAATCCAATTTAATTCTTTTTAGGGGAATACTATCGTGGCCTATTTTGATCTTCGTATATTTTTTTTTTGTCGTTCTTCTAGGTTTACATTGGTGTAGTCCGACTCCTTATACCACAAAGTCCATGGAATAAATTTATGAACGTAAACATCCGAGCTATAGAAAAAACTTAAGATGGAATTATTCTGCACACAAAGCCGATCCATGACAATTCGAAACGTTAGAAACGTAGAACATGGAAAGGGCTTCGTTTTGATAGGTCGTGGCTCCCGTAACTTCAAACGAGTCAAAAGTTATGGTCATTTGAAGAAACGAAAGAAAGCAACGGACCACTCGCTGATCCGATTCGACGGTATTGGCGAAAGTCTTCGATCTCCGCGAAACGCTCGAGCATGCTCACACTGTAGCACTCGATATTAAAGATATTATGGATTACCGAGGGAATAAATGAGGATATGGTTCAAAAGCTTGTCTACTGAGGATGTAGCGCAATAAATGTTCTTTTTTAACGACCGTTCTGTCATCCTCGTTTCCGGTACATCATAGTTTTGCTCATATCCATCAACACGGGCGGTCTTTTTACCAATATTACAACATCACGACAAAGTGACATCGAGGAGAATGTTAAACGCGTTTGATACCTTAGAATTTCGAACGGCTGATGGTGTTTTATATGATTACTTAGCCTGCAAGTAATCTACTTTTTCAGTCTGCGAATATCTTTCGGTTTCCTGTTTTATCCAATTTCAAATCCAATTTAATTATTTCTAGGGGAATACTATCGTGGCCTATTTTGATCTTCGTTTATTTTTGTTTTTTTGTCGTTCTTCTAGGTTTACATTGGTGTAGTCCTACTACTTATACCACAAAGTCCATGGAATAAATTTATGAACGAAAACATCCGAGCTGTAGAAAAAACTTAAGATGGAATTATTCTGCACACAAAGCCGATCCATGACAATTCGAAACGTTAGAAACGTAGAACATGGAAAGGGCTTCGTTTTCATAGGTCGTGGCTCCCGTAACTTCAAACGAGTCAAAAGTTATGGTCATTTGAAGAAACGAAAGAAAGCGACGGACCACTCGCTGATCCGATTCGACGGTATTGGCGAAAGTCTTCGATCTCCGCGAAACGCTCGAGCATGCTCACACTGTAGCACTCGATATTAAAGATATTATGGATTACCGAGGGAATAAATGAGGATATGGTTCAAAAGCTTGTCTACTGAGGCTATAGCGCAATAAATGTTCTTTTTTAACGACCGTTCTGTCTTTCTCGTTTCCGGTACGTCATAGTTTTGCACATATCCATCAACACGGGCGGTCTTTTTACCAATATTACAACATCACGACAAATTGACTTCAAGGAGAATGTAAATGCATTTGATACCTTAGAATTTCGAACGGCTGATGGTGTTTTATATGATTACTTAGCCTGCAAGTAATCTACTTTTTCAGTCTGCGAATATCTTTCGTTTCATGTTTTATTCAATTTCAAATCCAATTTAATTCTTTTTAGGGGAATATTATTGTGGCCTATTTTGCTCTTCGTATATTTTTGTTTTTTTGTCGCTCTTTTAGGTTTACATCGGTGTAGTCCGACTGCTTATACCATAAACTCTGTGGAATAAATTTATGAACGAAAACATCCGAGCTGTAGAAAAAACTTATGATGGAATTATTCTGCACACAAAACCGATCCATGACAATACGAAACGTTAGAAACGTAGAACATGGAAAGAGCTTCGTTTTGATAGGTCGTGGCTCCCGTAACTTCAAACGAGTCAAAAGTTATGGTCATTCGAAGAAACGAAAGAAAGCGACGGACCACTCGCTGATCCGATTCGACGGTACTGGCGAAAGTCTTCGATCTCCGCGAAACGCTCGAGCATGCTCACACTGTAGCACTCGATATTAAAGATATTATGGATTACCGAGGGAATAAATGAGGATATGGTTCAAAAGCTTGTCTACTGAGGATGTAGCGCAATAAATGTTCTTTTTTAACGACCGTTCTGTCTTCCTCGTTTCCGGTACGTCATAGTTTTGCTCATATCCATCAACACGGGCGGTCTTTTTACGAATATTACAACATCACGACAAAGTGACTTCGAGGAGAATGTTAAACGCATTTGATGCCTTAGAATTTCGAACGGCTGATGGTGTTTTATATGATTACTTAGCCTGCAAGTAATCTACTTTTTCAGTCTGCGGATATCTTTCGGTTTCCTGTTTTATCCAATTTCAAATCCAATTTAATTCTTTTTAGGGGAATATTATCGTGGCCTATTTTGATCTTCGTATATTTTTGTTTTTTTGTCGTTCTTCTAGGTTTACATCGGTGTAGTCCGACTGCTTATACCACAAACTCCGTGGAATAAATTTATGAACGAAAACATCCGAGCTGTAGAAAAAACTTATGATGGAATTATTCTGCACAAAAACCGATCCATGACAATTCGAAACGTTAGAAACGTAGAACATGGAAAGGGCTTCGTTTTGATAGGTTGTGGCTCCCGTAACTTCAAACGGGTCAAAAGTTATGGTCATTTGAAGAAATGAAAGAAAGCGACGGACCACTCGCTGATCCGATTCGACGGTACTGGCGAAAGTCTTCGATCTCCGCGATACGCTCTAGCATGCTCACACTGTAGCACTCGATATTAAAGATATTATGGATTACCGAGGGAATAAATGAGGATATGGTTCAAAAGCTTGTCTACTGAGGCTGTAGCGCAATAAATGTTCTTTTTTGACGACCGTTCTGTCTTTCTCGTTTTCGGTACGTCATAGTTTTGCACATATCCATCAACACGGGCGGTCTTTTTACCAATATTACAACATCACGACAAAATGACTTCGAGGAGAATGTTAAATGCATTTGATACCTTTGAATTTCGAACGGCTGATGGTGTTTTATATGATTACTTAGCCTGCAAGTAATCTACTTTTTCAGTCTGCGAATATCTTTCGGTTTCCTGTTTTATCCAATTTAAAATCCGTTTTAATTCTTTTTTGGGGAATATTATCGTGGCCTATATTGCTCTTCGTATATTTTTGTTTTTTTGTCGTTCTTCTAGGTTTACATCGGTGTAGTCCGACTGCTTATACCACAAACTCCGTGGAATAAATTTATGAACGAAAACATCCTAGCTGTAGAAAAAACTTATGATGGAATTATTCTGCACACAAAACCGATCCATGACAATTCGAAATGTTAGAAACGTAGAACATGGAAAGGGCTTCGTTTTGATAGGTTGTGGCTCCCGTAACTTCAAACGAGTCAAAAGTTAGGGTCATTTGAAGAAACGAAAGAAAGCGACGGACCGCTCGCTGATCCGATTCGACGGTATTGGCGAAAGTCTTCGATCTCCGCGAAACGCTCGAGCATGCTCACACCGTAGCACTCGATATTAAAGATATTATGGATTACCGAGGGAATAAATGATGATATGGTTCAAAAGCTTGTCTACTGAGGCTATAGCGCAATAAATGTTCTTTTTTTACGACCGTTATATCTTCCTCGTTTCCGGTACGTCATAGTTTTGCTCATATCCATCAACACACATGGTCTTTTTACGAGTATTACAACATCACGACAAAGTGACTTCGAGGAGAATGTTAAACGCATTTGATGCCTTAGAATTTCGAACGGCTGATGGTGTTTTATATGATTACTTAGCCTGTAAGTAATCTACTTTTTCAGTCTGCGAATATCTTTTGGTTTCCTGTTTTATCCAATTTCAAATCCAATTTAATTCTTTCTAAGGGAATATTATCGTGGCCTATTTTGATCTTCGTATATTTTTGTTCTTTTGTCGTTCTTCTAGGTTTACATCGGTGTAGTCCGACTCCTTATACCACAAAGTCCATGGAATAAATTTATGAACGAAAACATCCAAGCTGTAGAAAAAACTTAAGATGGAATTATTCTGCACACAAAACCGATCTATGACAATTCGAAACGTTAGAAACGTATAACATGGAAAGAGCTTCGTTTTGATAGGTTGTGGCTCCCGTAACTTCAAACGAGTCAAAAGTTATGGTCATTTGAAGAAACGAAAGAAAGCGACGGACCACTCGCTGATCCGATTCGACGGTATTGGCGAAAGTCATCGATCTCCGCGAAACGCTCGAGCATGCTCACACTGTAGCATTCGATATTAAAGATATTATGGATTACCGAGGGAATAAATGAGGATATGGTTCAAAAGCTTGTCCACTGAGGATGTAGCGCAATAAATGTTCTTTTTTAACGACCGTTCTGTCTTCCTCGTTTCCGGTACGTCATAGTTTTGCTCATATCCATCAACACGGGCGGCCTTTTTACCAATATTACAACATCACGACAAAGTGACTTCGACGAGAATGTTAAACGCATTTGATACCTTAGAATTTCGAACGGCTGATGGTGTTTTATATGATTACTTAGCCTGCAAGTAATCTACTTTTTCAGTCTGCGAATATCTTTCGTTTCCTGTTTTATCCAATTTCAAATCCAATTTAATTCTTTTTAGGGGAATATTATCGTGGCCTATTTTGCTCTTCGTATATTTTTGTTTTTTTGTCGTTCTTTTAGGTTTACATCCGTGTAGTCTGACTGCTTATACCACAAACTCCGTGGAATAAATTTATGAACGAAAACATTCGAGCTGTAGAAAAAACTGATGATGGAATTATTCTGCACACAAAACCGATCCATGACAATTCGAAACGTTAGAAACGTAGAACATGGAAAGAGCTTCATTTTGATAGGTTGTGGTTCCCGTAAAATCAAACGAGTCAAAAGTTATGGTCATTTGAAGAAACGAAAGAAAGCGACGGACCACTCGCTGATCCGATTCGACGGTACCAGCGAAAGTCTTTGATCTCCGCGATACGCTCGAGCATGCTCACACTGTAGCACTCGATATTAAAGATATTATGGATTACTGAGGGAATAAATGAGTATATGTTTCAAAAGCTTGTCTATTGAGGCCGTAGCGCAATAAATGTTCTTTTTTAACGACCGTTTTGTCTTTCTCGTTTCCGGTACGTCATAGTTTTGCACATATCCATCATCACGGGCGGTCTTTTTACCAATATTACAACATCACGACAAAATGACTTCGAGAAGAATGTTAAACGCATTTGATACCTTAGAATTTCGAACGGTTGATGGTGTTTTATATGATTACTTAGCCTGCAAGTATTCTACTTTTTCAGTCTGCGAATATCTTTCGTTTCCTGTTTTATTCAATTTCAAATCCAATTTAATTCTTTTTAGGGGAATATTATTGTGGCCTATTTTGCTCTTCGTATATTTTTGATTTTTTGTCGCTCTTTTAGGTTTACATCGGTGTAGTCCGACTGCTTATACCATAAACTCTGTGGAATAAATTTATGAACGAAAACATCCGAGCTGTAGAAAAAACTTATGATGGAATTATTCTGCACACAAAACCGATCCATGACAATTCGAAACGTTAGAAACGTAGAACATGGAAAGAGCTTCGTTTTGATAGGTCGTGGCTCCCGTAACTTCAAACGAGTCAAAAGTTATGGTCATTCGAAGAAACGAAAGAAAGCGACGGACCACTCGCTGATCCGATTCGACGGTACTGGCGAAAGTCTTCGATCTCCGCGAAACGCTCGAGCATGCTCACACTGTAGCACTCGATATTAAAGATATTATGGATTACCGAGGGAATAAATGAGGATATGGTTCAAAAGCTTGTCTACTGAGGCTATAGCGCAATAAATGTTCTTTTTTAACGACCGTTCTGTCTTTCTCGTTTCCGGTACGTCATAGTTTTGCACATATCCATCAACACGGGCGGTCTTTTTACCAATATTACAACATCACGACAAATTGACTTCAAGGAGAATGTTAAATGCATTTGATACCTTAGAATTTCGAACGGCTGATGGTGTTTTATATGATTACTTAGCCTGCAAGTAATCTACTTTTTCAGTCTGCGAATATCTTTCGTTTCATGTTTTATTCAATTTCAAATCCAATTTAATTCTTTTTAGGGGAATACTATTGTGGCCTATTTTGCTCTTCGTATATTTTTGTTTTTTTGTCGCTCTTTTAGGTTTACATCGGTGTAGTCCGACTGCTTATACCATAAACTCTGTGGAATAAATTTATGAACGAAAACATCCGAGCTGTAGAAA
Source organism: Allium cepa (assembly GCA_030765085.1). NCBI lineage: Eukaryota > Viridiplantae > Streptophyta > Magnoliopsida > Asparagales > Amaryllidaceae > Allium > Allium cepa. The sequence goes on from CM060931.1 coordinate 16,551,647, forward strand.
AAACTTATGATGGAATTATTCTGCACACAAAACCGATCCATGACAATTCGAAACGTTAGAAACGTAGAACATGGAAAGAGCTTCGTTTTGATAGGTCGTGGCTCCCGTAACTTCAAACGAGTCAAAAGTTATGGTCATTCGAAGAAACGAAAGAAAGCGACGGACCACTCGCTGATCCGATTCGACGGTACTGGCGAAAGTCTTCGATCTCCGCGAAACGCTCGAGCATGCTCACACTGTAGAACTCGATATTAAAGATATTATGGATTACCGAGGGAATAAATGAGGATATGGTTCAAAAGCTTGTCTACTGAGGCTATAGCGCAATAAATGTTCATTTTTTATGACCGTTATATCTTCCTCGTTTCCCGTACGTCATAGTTTTGCTCATATCCATCAACACACGTGGTCTTTTTACGAATATTACAACATCACGACAAAGTGACTTCGAGGAGAATGTTAAGCGCATTTGATGCCTTAGAAGTTCGAACGGTTGATGGTGTTTTATATGATTACTTAGCCTGTAAGTAATCTACTTTTTCAGTCTGCGAATATCTTTCGGTTTCCTGTTTTATCCAATTTCAAATCCAATTTAATTATTTCTAGGGGAATACTATCGTGGCCTATTTTGATCTTCGTATATTTTTTTTTTGTCGTTCTTCTAGGTTTACATTGGTGTAGTCCGACTCCTTATACCACAAAGTCCATGGAATAAATTTATGAACGTAAACATCCGAGCTATAGAAAAAACTTAAGATGGAATTATTCTGCACACAAAGCCGATCCATGACAATTCGAAACGTTAGAAACGTAGAACATGGAAAGGGCTTCGTTTTGATAGGTCGTGGCTCCCGTAACTTCAAACGAGTCAAAAGTTATGGTCATTTGAAGAAACGAAAGAAAGCAACGGACCACTCGCTGATCCGATTCGACGGTATTGGCGAAAGTCTTCGATCTCCGCGAAACGCTCGAGCATGCTCACACTGTAGCACTCGATATTAAAGATATTATGGATTACCGAGGGAATAAATGAGGATATGGTTCAAAAGCTTGTCTACTGAGGATGTAGCGCAATAAATGTTCCTTTTTAACGACCGTTCCGTCTTCCTCGTTTCCGGTACGTCATAGTTTTGCACATATCCATCAACACGGGTGGTCTTTTTACCAATAGTACAACATCACGACAAAGTGACATCGAGGAGAATGTTAAACGCGTTTGATACCTTAGAATTTCGAACGGCTGATGGTGTTTTATATGATTACTTAGCCTGCAAGTAATCTACTTTTTCAGTCTGCGAATATCTTTCGGTTTCCTGTTTTATCCAATTTCAAATCCAATTTAATTATTTCTAGGGGAATACTATCGTGGCCTATTTTGATCTTCGTTTATTTTTGTTTTTTTGTCGTTCTTCTAGGTTTACATTGGTGTAGTCCTACTACTTATACCACAAAGTCCATGGAATAAATTTATGAACGAAAACATCCGAGCTGTAGAAAAAACTTAAGATGGAATTATTCTGCACACAAAGCCGATCCATGACAATTCGAAACGTTAGAAACGTAGAACATGGAAAGGGCTTCGTTTTCATAGGTCGTGGCTCCCGTAACTTCAAACGAGTCAAAAGTTATGGTCATTTGAAGAAACGAAAGAAAGCGACGGACCACTCGCTGATCCGATTCGACGGTATTGGCGAAAGTCTTCGATCTCCGCGAAACGCTCGAGCATGCTCACACTGTAGCACTCGATATTAAAGATATTATGGATTACCGAGGGAATAAATGAGGATATGGTTCAAAAGCTTGTCTACTGAGGCTATAGCGCAATAAATGTTCTTTTTTAACGACCGTTCTGTCTTTCTCGTTTCCGGTACGTCATAGTTTTGCACATATCCATCAACACGGGCGGTCTTTTTACCAATATTACAACATCACGACAAATTGACTTCAAGGAGAATGTTAAATGCATTTGATACCTTAGAATTTCGAACGGCTGATGGTGTTTTATATGATTACTTAGCCTGCAAGTAATCTACTTTTTCAGTCTGCGAATATCTTTCGTTTCATGTTTTATTCAATTTCAAATCCAATTTAATTCTTTTTAGGGGAATATTATTGTGGCCTATTTTGCTCTTCGTATATTTTTGTTTTTTTGTCGCTCTTTTAGGTTTACATCGGTGTAGTCCGACTGCTTATACCATAAACTCTGTGGAATAAATTTATGAACGAAAACATCCGAGCTGTAGAAAAAACTTATGATGGAATTATTCTGCACACAAAACCGATCCATGACAATTCGAAACGTTAGAAACGTAGAACATGGAAAGAGCTTCGTTTTGATAGGTCGTGGCTCCCGTAACTTCAAACGAGTCAAAAGTTATGGTCATTCGAAGAAACGAAAGAAAGCGACGGACCACTCGCTGATCCGATTCGACGGTACTGGCGAAAGTCTTCGATCTCCGCGAAACGCTCGAGCATGCTCACACTGTAGCACTCGATATTAAAGATATTATGGATTACCGAGGGAATAAATGAGGATATGGTTCAAAAGCTTGTCTACTGAGGATGTAGCGCAATAAATGTTCTTTTTTAACGACCGTTCTGTCTTTCTCGTTTCCGGTACGTCATAGTTTTGCTCATATCCATCAACACGGGCGGTCTTTTTACGAATATTACAACATCACGACAAAGTGACTTCGAGGAGAATGTTAAACGCATTTGATGCCTTAGAATTTCGAACGGCTGATGGTGTTTTATATGATTACTTAGCCTGCAAGTAATCTACTTTTTCAGTCTGCGGATATCTTTCGGTTTCCTGTTTTATCCAATTTCAAATCCAATTTAATTCTTTTTAGGGGAATATTATCGTGGCCTATTTTGATCTTCGTATATTTTTGTTTTTTTGTCGTTCTTCTAGGTTTACATCGGTGTAGTCCGACTGCTTATACCACAAACTCCGTGGAATAAATTTATGAACGAAAACATCCGAGCTGTAGAAAAAACTTATGATGGAATTATTCTGCACAAAAACCGATCCATGACAATTCGAAACGTTAGAAACGTAGAACATGGAAAGGGCTTCGTTTTGATAGGTTGTGGCTCCCGTAACTTCAAACGAGTCAAAAGTTATGGTCATTTGAAGAAATGAAAGAAAGCGACGGACCACTCGCTGATCCGATTCGACGGTACTGGCGAAAGTCTTCGATCTCCGCGATACGCTCTAGCATGCTCACACTGTAGCACTCGATATTAAAGATATTATGGATTACCGAGGGAATAAATGAGGATATGGTTCAAAAGCTTGTCTACTGAGGCTGTAGCGCAATAAATGTTCTTTTTTGACGACCGTTCTGTCTTTCTCGTTTTCGGTACGTCATAGTTTTGCACATATCCATCAACACGGGCGGTCTTTTTACCAATATTACAACATCACGACAAAATGACTTCGAGGAGAATGTTAAATGCATTTGATACCTTTGAATTTCGAACGGCTGATGGTGTTTTATATGATTACTTAGCCTGCAAGTAATCTACTTTTTCAGTCTGCGAATATCTTTCGGTTTCCTGTTTTATCCAATTTAAAATCCTTTTTAATTCTTTTTTGGGGAATATTATCGTGGCCTATATTGCTCTTCGTATATTTTTGTTTTTTTGTCGTTCTTCTAGGTTTACATCGGTGTAGTCCGACTGCTTATACCACAAACTCCGTGGAATAAATTTATGAACGAAAACATCCTAGCTGTAGAAAAAACTTATGATGGAATTATTCTGCACACAAAACCGATACATGACAATTCGAAACGTTAGAAACGTAGAACATGGAAAGAGCTTCGTTTTGATAGGTTGTGGCTCCCGTAACTTCGAACGAGTCAAAAGTTATGGCCGTTTGAAGAAACGAAAGAAAGCGACGGACCGCTCGCATATCCGATTCGACGGTATTGGCGAAAGTCTTCGATCTCCGCGAAACGCTCGAGCATGCTCACACCGTAGCACTCGATATTAAAGATATTATGGATTACCGAGGGAATAAATGATGATATGGTACAAAAGCTTGCCTACTGAGGCTATAACGCAATAAATGTTCTTTTTTTACGACCGTTATATCTTCCTCGTTTCCGGTACGTCATAGTTTTGCTCATATCCATCAACACACATGGTCTTTTTACGAGTATTACAACATCACGACAAAGTGACTTCGAGGAGAATGTTAAACGCATTTGATGCCTTAGAATTTCGAACGGCTGATGGTGTTTTATATGATTACTTAGCCTGTAAGTAATCTACTTTTTCAGTCTGCGAATATCTTTTGGTTTCCTGTTTTATCCAATTTCAAATCCAATTTAATTCTTTCTAAGGGAATATTATCGTGGCCTATTTTGATCTTCGTATATTTTTGTTCTTTTGTCGTTCTTCTAGGTTTACATCGGTGTAGTCCGAATCCTTATACCACAAAGTCCATGGAATAAATTTATGAACGAAAACATCCAAGCTGTAGAAAAAACTTAAGATGGAATTATTCTGCACACAAAACCGATCTATGACAATTCGAAACGTTAGAAACGTACAACATGGAAAGAGCTTCGTTTTGATAGGTTGTGGCTCCCGTAACTTCAAACGAGTCAAAAGTTATGGTCATTTGAAGAAACGAAAGAAAGCGACGGACCACTCGCTGATCCGATTCGACGGTATTGGCGAAAGTCATCGATCTCCGCGAAACGCTCGAGCATGCTCACACTGTAGCATTCGATATTAAAGATATTATGGATTACCGAGGGAATAAATGAGGATATGGTTCAAAAGCTTGTCCACTGAGGATGTAGCGCAATAAATGTTCTTTTTTAACGACCGTTCTGTCTTCCTCGTTTCCGGTACGTCATAGTTTTGCTCATATCCATCAACACGGGCGGCCTTTTTACCAATATTACAACATCACGACAAAGTGACTTCGACGAGAATGTTAAACGCATTTGATACCTTAGAATTTCGAACGGCTGATGGTGTTTTTTATGATTACTTAGCCTGCAAGTAATCTACTTTTTCAGTCTGCGAATATCTTTCGTTTCCTGTTTTATCCAATTTCAAATCCAATTTAATTCTTTTTAGGGGAATATTATCGTGGCCTATTTTGCTCTTCGTATATTTTTGTTTTTTTGTCGTTCTTTTAGGTTTACATCAGTGTAGTCTGACTGCTTATACCACAAACTCCGTGGAATAAATTTATGAACGAAAACATTCGAGCTGTAGAAAAAACTGATGATGGAATTATTCTGCACACAAAACCGATCCATGACAATTCGAAACGTTAGAAACGTAGAACATGGAAAGAGCTTCATTTTGATAGGTTGTGGTTCCCGTAAAATCAAACGAGTCAAAAGTTATGGTCATTTGAAGAAACGAAAGAAAGCGACGGACCACTCGCTGATCCGATTCGACGGTACCGGCGAAAGTCTTTGATCTCCGCGATACGCTCGAGCATGCTCACACTGTAGCACTCGATATTAAAGATATTATGGATTACTGAGGGAATAAATGAGTATATGGTTCAAAAGCTTGTCTATTGAGGCTGTAGCGCAATAAATGTTCTTTTTTAACGACCGTTTTGTCTTTCTCGTTTCCGGTACGTCATAGTTTTGCACGTATCCATCATCACGGGCGGTCTTTTTACCAATATTACAACATCACGACAAAATGACTTCGAGGAGAATGTTAAACGCATTTGATACCTTAGAATTTCGAACGGCTGATGGTGTTTTATATGATTACTTAGCCTGCAAGTAATCTACTTTTTCAGTCTGCGAATATCTTTCGTTTCCTGTTTTATTCAATTTCAAATCCAATTTAATTCTTTTTAGGGGAATATTATCGTGGCCTATTTTACTCTTCGTATATTTTTGTTTTTTGTCGTTCTTTTAGGTTTACATCGGTGTAGTCTGACTGCTTATACCATAAACTCCGTGGAATAAATTTATGAACGAAAACATCCAAGCTGTAGAAAAAACTTATGATGGAATTATTCTGCACACAAAACTGATCCATGACAATTCGAAACGTTAGAAACGTAGAACATGGAAAGAGCTTCGTTTTGATAGGTTGTGGCTCCCGTAACTTCAAACGAGTCAAAAGTTATGGTTATTTGAAGAAACGAAAGAAAGCGACGGACCACTCGCTGATCCGATTCGACGGTATTGGCGAAAGTCTTCGATCTCCGCGAAATGCTCGAGCATGCTCACACCGTAGCACTCGATATTAAAGATATTATGGATTACCGAGGGAATATATGAGGATATGGTTCAAAAGCTTGTCTACTGAGGCTATAGCGCAATAAATGTTCTTTTTTTACGACCGTTATATCTTCCTCGTTTCCGGTACGTCATAGTTTTGCTCATATCCATCAACACACATGGTCTTTTTACGAGTATTACAACATCACGACAAAGTGACTTCGAGGAGAATGTTAAACGCATTTGATGCCTTAGAATTTCGAACGGCTGATGGTGTTTTATATGATTACTTAGCCTGTAAGTAATCTACTTTTTCAGTCTGCGAATATCTTTTGGTTTCCTGTTTTATCCAATTTCAACTCCAATTTAATTCTTTCTAAGCGAATATTATCATGGCCTATTTTGATCTTCGTATATTTTTGTTCTTTTTTCGTTCTTCTAGGTTTACATCGGTGTAGTCCGACTCCTTATACCACAAAGTCCATGGAATAAATTTATGAATGAAAACATCCGAGCTGTAGAAAAAACTTAAGATGGAATTATTCTGCACACAAAACCGATCCATGACAATTCGAAACGTTAGAAACGTAGAACATGGAAAGAGCTTCGTTTTGATAGGTTGTGGCTCCCGTAACTTCAAACGAGTCAAAACTTATGGTCATTTGAAGAAACGAAAGAAAGCGACGGACCACTCGCTGATCCGATTCGACGGTATTGGCGAAAGTCTTCGATCTCCACGAAACGCTCGAGCATGCTCACACTGTAGCATTCGATATTAAAGATATTATGGATTACCGAGGGAATAAATGAGGATATGGTTCAAAAGCTTGTCTACTGAGGATGTAGCGCAATAAATGTTCTTTTTTAACGACCGTTCTGTCTTCCTCGTTTCCGGTACGTCATAGTTTTGCTCATATCCATCAACACGGGCGGTCTTTTTACCAATATTACAACATCACGAAAAAGTGACTTCGACGAGAACATTAAACGCATTTGATACCTTAGAATTTCGAACGGCTGATGGTGTTTTATATGATTACTTAGCCTGCAAGTAATCTACTTTTTCAGTCTGCGAATATCTTTCATTTCCTGTTTTATCCAATTTCAAATCCAATTGAATTCTTTTTAGGGGAGTATGATCGTGGCCAATTTTGCTCTTCGTATATTTTTGTTTTTTTGTCGTTCTTTTAGGTTTACATAAGTGTAGTCTGACTGCTGATACCACAAACTCCGTGGAATAAATTTATGAACGAAAACATCCAAGCTGTAGAAAAAACTTATGATGGAATTATTCTGCACACAAAACCGATCCATGACAATTCGAAACGTTAGAAACGTACAACATGAAAAGAGCTTCGTTTTGATAGGTTGTGGCTCCCGTAACTTCAAACGAGTCAAAAGTTATGGTCATTTGAAGAAAGGAAAGAAAGCGACGGACCACTCGCTGATCCGATTCGACGGTACTGGCGAAAGTCTTCGATCTCCGCGAAAAGCTCGAGCATGCTCACACTGTAGCACTCGATATTAAAGATATTATGGATTACCCAGGGAATAAATGAGGATATGGTTCAAAATCTTGTCTACTTAGGCTATAGCGCAATAAATGTTCTTTTTTAACGACCGCTCTGTCTTTCTCGTTTCCGGTACGTCATAGTTTTCCTCATATCCATCAACGCGGGCGGTCTTTTTACGAATATTACAACATCACGACAAAGTGACTTCGAGGAGAATGTTAAACGCATTTGATACCTTAGAATTTCGAACGGCTGATGGTGTTTTATATGATTACCTAGCCTGCAAGTAATCTGCTTTTTCAGTCTGCGAATATCTTTCGGTTTCCTGTTTTATCCAATTTCAAATCCAATTTAATTCTTTTTAGGGGAATATTATCATGGCCTATTTTGATCTTCGTATATTTTTGTTTTTTTGTCGTTCTTCTAGGTTTACATCGGTGTAGTCCGACTGCTTATACCACAAATTCCGTGGAATAAATTTACGAACGAAAACATCCATGTTGTAGAAAAAACTTATGATGGAATTATTCTGCACACTAAACCGATCCATGACAATTCGAAACCTTAGAAACATAGAACATGGAATGAGCTTCGTTTTGATAGGTTGTGGCTCCTGTAACTTCAAACGAGTCAAAAGTTATGGTCATTTGAAGAAACGAAAGAAAGCGACGGACCACTCGCTGATCCGATTCGACGGTATTGGCGAAAGTCTTCGATCTCCGCGAAACGCTCGAACATGCTCACACTGTAGCACTCCATATTAAGGATATTATGGATTACCGAGGGAATAAATGAGGATATGGTTCAAAAGCTTGTCTACTGAGGATGTTGCGCAATAAATGTTCTTTTTTAACGACCGTTCTGTCTTCCTCGTTTCCGGTACGTCATAGTTTTGCTCATATCCATCAACACGGGCGGTCTTTTTACGAATATTACAACATCACGACAAAGTGACTTCGACGAGAATGTTAAACGCATTTGATATCTTTGAATTTCGAATGGCTGATGGTGTTTTATATGATTACTTAGCCTGTAAGTAATCTACTTTTTCAGTCTGCGAATATCTTTCGGTTTCCTGTTTTATCCAATTTCAAATCCAATTTAATTCTTTTTAGGGGAATATCATCGTGGCCTATTTTGATCTTCGTATATTTTTGTTTTATTGTTGTTCTTCTAGGTTTACATCGGTGTAGTCCGACTACTTATACCACAAACTCCGTGGAATAAATTTATGAACGAAAACATCCGAGCTGTAGAAAAAACTTATGATGGAATTATTCTGCTCACAAAACCGATCCATGACAATTCTCAACGTTAGAAACGTAGAACATGGAAAGAGCTTCGTTTTGATAGGTTGTGGCTCCCGTAACTTCAAACGAGTCAAAAGTTATGGTCATTCGAAGAAACGAAAGAAAGCAACGGACCACTCGCTGATCCGATTCGACGGTACTGGCGAAAGTCTTCGATCTCCGCGAAACGCTCGAGCATGCTCACACTGTAGCACTCGATATTAAAGATATTATGGATTACCGAGGGAATAAATGAGGATATGGTTCAAAAGCTTGTCTACTGAGGCTATAGCGCAATAAATGTTCCTTTTTAACGACCGTTCTGTCTTTCTCGTTTCCGGTACGTCATAGTTTTGCACATATCCATAAACACGGGCGGTCTTTTTACAACATCGCGACAAAATGACTTCGAGGAGAATGTTAAATGCATTTGATACCTTAGAATTTCGAATGGCTGATGGTGTTTTATATGATTACTTAGCCTGCAAGTAATCTGCTTTTTCAGTCTGTGAATATCTTTCGGTTTCCTGTTTTATCCAATTTCAAATCCAATTTAATTCTTTTTAGGGGAATATTATCGTGGCCTATTTTTCTCTTCGTATATTTTTGTTTTTTTGTCGTTCTTCTAGGTTTACATCGGTGTAGTCCGACTGCTTATACCACAAACTATGTGGAATAAATTTATGAACGAAAACATCCGAGCTATAGAAAAAACTTATGATGCAATTATTCTGCACACAAAACCGATCCATGACAATTCGAAACGTAGAACATGGAAAGAGATTCATTTTGATAGGTTGTGGCTCCCTTAACTTCATACGAGTCAAAAGTTACGGTCATTTGAAGAAACGAAAGAAAGCGACGGACCACTCGCTGATCCGATTCGACGGTATTGGCGAAAGTCTTCGATCTCCGCGAAACGCTCGAGCATGCTCACACTGTAGCACTCGTTATTAAAGATATTATGGATTACCGAGGGAATAAATGAGGATATGGTTCAAAAGCTTGTCTACTGAGGCTATAGCGCAATAAATGTTCTTTTTTTACGACCTTATATCTTCCTCGTTTCCGGTACGTCATAGTTTTGCTCATATCCATCCACACGCGTGGTCTTTTTACGAATATTACAACATCACGACAAAGTGATTTCGAGGAGAATGTTAAACGCATTTGATGCCTTAGAATTTCGAACGGCTGATGGTGTTTTATATGATTACTTAGCCTGTAAGTAATCTACTTTTTCAGTCTGCGAATATCTTTCGGTTTCCTGTTTTATCCAATTTCAAATCCAATTTAATTCTTTTTAGGGGAATATTATCGTGGCCTATTTTGATCTTCATATATTTTTGTTTTTTTGTCGTTCTTCTAGGTTTACATCGATGCAGTCCGACTATTTATACCACAAACTCCATGGAATTAATTTACGAACGAAAACATCCGTGATGTAGAAAAAACTTATGATGGAATTATTCTGCACACAAATCCGATCCATGACAATTCAAAACGTTAGAAACGTAGAACATGGAAAGAGCTTCGTTTTGATAGGTTGTGGCTCCCGTAACTTCAAACGAGCCAAAAGTTATGGTCATTTGTAGAAACGAAAGAAAGCGACGGACCACTCGCTGATCCGATTCGACGGTATTGGCGAAAGTCTTCGATCTCCGCGAAACGATCGAGCATGCTCACACTGTAGCACTCGATATTAAAGATATTATGGATTACCGAGGGAATAAATGAGGATATGGTTCAAAAGCTTGTCTACCGAGGATGTAGCGAATAAATGTTCTTTTTTAACGACCGTTCCGTCTTCCTCGTTTCCGGTACGTCATAGTTTTCGTCATATCCATCAACACGGGCGGTCTTTTTACCAATATTACAACATCACGACAAAGTGACTTCGACGAGAATGTTAAACGCATTTGATACCTTAGAATTTCGAACGGCTGATGGTGTTTCATATGATTACTTAGCCTGCAAGTAATCTACTTTTTCAGTCTGCGAATATCTTTCGGTTTCCTGTTTTATCCGATTTCAAATCCAATTCAATTCTTTTTTGGGGAATATCATCGTGTCCTATTTTGATCTTCGTATATTTTTGTTTATTGTCGTTCTTCTAGGTTTACATCGGTGTAGTCCGACTACTTATACCACAAACTCCATGGAATAAATTAATGAACGAAAACATCCGAGCTGTAGAAAAAACTTATAATGGAATTATTCTGCACACCAAACCGATCCATGACAATTCGAAACGTTAGAAACGTAGAGCATGGAAAGAGCTTCGTTTTGATAGGTTGTGGCTCCCGTAACTTCAAACGAGTCAAAAGTTATGGTCATTCGAAGAAACGAAAGAAAGCGACGGACCACTCGCTCATCCGATTCGATGGTACTGGCGAAAGTCTTCGATCTCCGCGAAACGCTCGAGCATGCTCACACTGTAGCACTCGATATTAAAGATATTATGGATTACCGAGCGAACAAATGAGGATATGGTTCAAAAGCTTGTCTACTGAGGCTATAGCGCAATAAATGTTCTTTTTTAACGACCGTTCTGTCTTTCTCGTTTCCGGTACGTCATAGTTTTGCACATATCCATCAACACGGGCGGTCTTTTTACCAATATTACAACATCACGACAAAATGACTTCGAGGAGAATGTTAAACGCATTTGATACCTTAGAATTTCGAACGGCTGATGGTGTTTTATATGATTACTTAGCCTGCAAGTAATCTACTTTTTCAGTCTGCGAATATCTTTCGGTTTCCTGTTTTATCCAATTTCAAATCCAATTTAATTCTTTTTAGGGGAATATTATCATAGCCTATTTTGCTCTTCGTATATTTTTGTTTTTTTGTTGTTCTTTTAGGTTTACATCGGTGTAGTCCGACTGCTTATACCACAAACTTCGTGGAATAAATTTATGAACGAAAACATCCGAGATGTAGAAAAAACTTATGATGGAATTATTCTGCACACAAAACCGATCCATGACAATTCGAAATGTTAGAAACGTAGAACATGGAAAGAGCTTCGTTTTGATAGGTTGTGGCTCCCGTAACTTCAAACGAGTCAAAAGTTATGGTCATTTGAAGAAACGAAAGAAAGCGACGGACCACTCGCTGATCCGATTCGACGGTACTGGCGAAAGTCTTCGATCTCCGCGAAACGCTTGAGCTTGCTCACACTGTAGCACTCGATATTAAAGATATTATGGATTACCGAGGGAATAAATGAGGATATGTTTCAAAATCTTGTCTACTGAGGCTATAGCGCAATAAATGTTCTTTTTTTACGACTGTTATATCTTCCTCGTTTCCGGTACGTCATAGTTTTGCTCATATCCATCAACACGCGTGGTCTTTTTACGAATATTACAACATCACGACAAAGTGACTTTGAGGAGAATGTTAAACGCATTTGATGCCTTAGAATTTCGAACGGCTGATGGTGTTTTATATGATTACTTAGCCTGTAAGTAATCTACTTTTTCAGTCTGCGAATATCTTTCAGTTTCCTATTTTATCCAATTTCAAATCCAATTTAATTCTTTCTAGGGCTTCGAACGTTCGAATCAATCGACTCGAATCGATATGAGTCGAATCGAAGACGTTCGAATCCATGCGCCTCGAATCCAAGAAGGTCGACTCGATGCAGTTTTAGGTTGAAGAAGTACTTCGAATCCATGAGCTATGCATAACTTCGAATCGATCCATGTTGAGCACCTTCGAATCGATCAGGGTATTATCACCTCGAATCGATCGGCACGGTCCTTCGAATCCATCGGTTCGAAATCTCGCAATCTTGATCGATTCGAACTACCTATTCCTACATCGATTCGAAGTCTCGCCTGCTTGATCGGTTCGAACTACTTATGCCCTAATCGATGCGAAGCAAGGAAGGAAGATGACGTCCAACATTGCGTACACTTCTCCCTGATGACACTTAGGATCAATATGACTTGAATGGTTTCGATCCCCAGATCCATCGAGTCAACCCATTTCAGATCTCGCTATCACTCATGGTTTTCGAAAGAAAAAATTGAAATCGATGTCAAATTTTTAGTTTTCATCATTCTATACTCGGATCGATCCCTTGACTTACTTGATTGGATTCGATTACAGGTAAAAAACTTGGAAAAATTGGATCGATTCGTGCAGAATGCAGTTGTATCTGGCGTTAGAGGATCGATTCGGAGATATAACTACAGTAAAAAGTTAAAAGTAAGAAGTTAAAAATGAAGACGGCCTTGGATATTTATATGGGTTCCACAGAAAACGCGTGGTTCTTCGACTCCCGGTTGTGTTTACTCCCTATCGCCGGTCACTAGCCAAACCCCATCGCTTCGAACAAACGCTCGATAACCCATTGCACTCGAATCCATCACAGTGTAAAGTCGTGATTTCAAATCCATCACGTGGTCGAATCCATACTCCACTTCAAACCCGTTACCTTCCAATCTTTTACACAAACGAATCCATCCCAAGTTAATCGATGCGAGGCACCATCGATTCGATGAAACACTGAGCAAAGGTAAGACCATTGGTTCGGAAATACATGACTTCGAATCCACTAGGACAGCATCGATTCGAAGCACTTGAATAAGGACTGAGTTGAAAAATCTTATCGACTCGAACAACCTATTCCATAACCAGCAATTCAATCAATTCGAAACCCTATCGGTTCAAACAAGCATGCTCCGAATCCATTTTGCACCGTCGATGAGAATGAATACAACACTTCGATATGAAAAGTTAACTGATCTACCTTTTACACCGATTCAGGAGAGGGTCGATACAAAAGGATGATCATAGATGGCTATAACAACAAAACGTTAACCCTAATCCCAAATCGGTTCAGGAGAGGGCCGATGCAGAATTCAATAACAAACCAAACAGGCAACAACTTGCAATCACGCAATACTAACCAAAGTCAAGGTGATACACGTATACGCATATGTTTGACTAACATTTGATCTTTATCATTCACAGGGATCAGACATCCATCTTGTCATGGTTTCAACGACGAACAACCGATCACAATCATACGACAGTTGATAACAGCAATAAAGAATACAGCTTTCAGTAGAGCATGTCCTAATTGTTCGGCGTTAGATTTTAGCTTTTCAAAGCACGTCATGTTTACACAAGACGTACTTTGGGGGGCAAATGTTATCCCGCCTTTTGGCAAGGCCGAGATACCAAGGAACGGACCAGAAAGAAACAGGATCATACGTCTTCAGCTTCGAATGATCATTGGGCAACTACAGATATCGATGAATTTTATCCGAGTCCGGATCGGGCTACAATTGGTAAGACACGTCGAGCAAAGCTGTAGAAACCAACGTTCCAAATTTCTGGGAGATCCGAGTTCGTATACTCAAGATGTCGCAAAAAGAAAATAAGGAGGGTAGGCCTTATTTCGAATCCATCAGAGAGACCCAGGGTCGAATCGATCAGAGTTCGAATCCCTCAGAGCACGCGTAGCTTCGAACCCAGGGGCGAGCCGTTGCCTCGAACCCATCTCACATATATACGTTCGAATCCATCTATGTATGTCTCCGTTCGACTCCATCCAAAGAATTTAGGTTCGAGTCCATCGAGGGCACGCCTTGTTTCGAATCCATCTATGTATGTCTCAGTTCGACTCCATCCAAAGAATTTAGGTTCGAGTCCATCGAGGGCACGCCTTGTTTCGAATCCATCAGAGTGGTCCTTTCTTCGCATCCATCAGAGTGTTCCTGTCTTCGAATCCATCAGAGTGCTCCTGTCTTCGAATCCATCAAGCGAGAGTTCATCGAATCAAACATACTGGAGCAACTTCGAATCGATCTGCAGTAGCTAACAGCGATCGATTCGAACAAATACCAACATCATCGATTCGAAAGAAGATAACCCTCAAATCCAACACATCGAATCCATCAAGTTGTAGCAGCTGGAGCCAAAGACTCGACCCTATCGATTCGAAGAACGTGGATTCGAAGCACGCATATCAACTAAAAATGCAATCTTGAATCGATCATAACTTGAGATCTACAAGTCCAAATGCTATGAAATTTTCACAGGAGCTTGCACGTACATGGAAGAATGTCCATGCCAAGTTTCATCTCGATTGGACACCTTTTTGATCGATTCGAACCAAGGGTCGAATCGATCCAAAAGCGGGCCCGGATCTCCAGAATTCGGCCATGTGGTCCCCCCACACGTGTTAGAAGTGGTCTTCCCGAATTTTAGGAGAAATATCAGCCTCCAGCACCTATAAATAGAGCCCCTGGTTATTCAGAAAGGGGATCGGAGAATTTCTAGAAAAAAAACACGCCCGGACGCCGCCAGAATTGCTTCAGAGCACCGCCGCTGCCTTTGACTTCGAATTTTTGCTTAAGAACTGCTGTACTTAGCCATATAAAAGTTGTATTCTCCGAATATCAAGCAATAAAATAACAAAGCTTCATAGTGGACGTAGGCAAATCGCCGAACCACTCTAAATTGTTGTCTTCTGTGCAATTTACTTTCTGTCGCTTGGAGTTTTTGTTAGATAATCCTCATTTTAATTTACTTTCTTCATTTATTATCTCTTCAAAAACTTCCGAAGAGTGTTGTGCCCAATTTTGACACAAACAACAGCTTTCAGCCGTCAATGGATTGTTTAATGCCCAAAAAAGACTATTTGAATCTCAATCGGGCCTAGGAAGTTTTTTACCCTTCGTTTTTTCGACACGTGGATTTTACGGTAGAACGGGATTACTGTGGCTGGTCTTCGATTTACCATCGCTGGAGAGTGGTGCACCATGGTACCGTTTCGTTTCAATTCCATGCACGCATTTCAAAAAGTCGTACGACACTGTTTCTCCATTTCGGACGGATGTTGCACCTTGCACCGTGGATGTTGCACCCTGCAGATATCGATTATTCGGACGGCCATAACTTCTGGCTCGTTTAGAGTTACGGGAGCCATAACCAGTCAAAACGAAGGCCTCAGTGAGTTCTACGGTTATGTCTGCTTTCAGCCGTCAATGGATTGTTTAATGCCCAAAAAAGACTATCCGAATCTCAATCGGGTCTAGGAAGTTTTTTACCCTTCGTTTTTTCGACACGTGGATTTTTACAGTAGAACGGGATTACTGTGGCTGATCTTCGATTTACCGTCGCTGGAGAGTGGTGCACCATGGTACCGTTTCATTTCAAATCCATGCACGCATTTCAAAAAGTCGTACGACACTGTTTCGCCATTTCGGACGGATGTTGCACCTTGCACCGTGGATGTTGCACCCTGTAGATATCGATTATTCGGACAGCAATAACTTCTGGCTCGTTTAGAGTTGTGGGAGCCATAACCAGTCAAAACGAAGGCCTTAGTGAGTTCTACGGCTATGATAGCTTTTAGCCGTCAATGGATTGTTTAATGCCCAAAATAGACTATCCGAATCTCAATCGGGTCTAGGAAGTTTTTTACCCTTCGTTTTTTCGACACGTGGATTTTTACGGTAAAACGGGATTACCGTGGCTGGTCTTCGATTTACCATCGCTGGAGAATGGTGCACAATGGTACCGTTTCGTTTCAAATCCAAGCACGCATTTCAAAAAGTCGTACGACACTGTTACGCCATTACGGACGGATGTTGCACCTTGCACCGTGGATGTTGCACCCTGTAGATATCGATTATTCGGACGGCAATAACTTCTGGCTCGTTTAGAGTTACGGGAGCCATAACCAGTCAAAACGAAGGCCTCAGTGAGTTCTACGGCTTAGGCAGCTTTCAGCCATCAATGGATTGTTTAATGCCCAAAAAAGACTATCCGAATCTCAATCGGGTCTAGGAAGTTTTTTACCCTTCGTTTTTTCGACACGTGGATTTTTACGGTAGAACGGGATTACCGTGGCGGGTCTTCGATTTACCATCGCTGGAGAGTGGTGCACCATGGTACCGTTTTGTTTCAAATCCATGCACGCATTTCAAAAATTCGTACGATACTGTTTCGTCATTTCGGACGGATGTTGCACCTTGCACCGTGGATGTTGCACCCTGTAGATATCGATTATTCGGACTGCCATAACTTCTGGCTCGTTTAGAGTTACGGGAGCCATAACTAGTCAAAACGAAGGACTCGGTGAGTTCTACGGCTATGACAACTTTCAGCCGTCGATGGATTGTTTAATGCCCAAAAAAGACTATCCGAATCTCAATCGGGTCTCGGAAGTTTTTTACCCTTCGTTTTTTCGACATGTGGATTTTTACGGTAAAACGGAATTACCGTGGCTGGTCTTCAATTAACTATCGCTGGAGAGTGATGCACCATGGTACCGTTTCGTTTCAAATCCTTGCACACATTTCAAAAAGTCGTACGACACTGTTTCGCCATTTCGGACGGATGTTGCACCTTGCACCGTGGATGTTGCACCCTGTAGATATCGATTATTCGAACGGCCATTGCTTCTGGCTCGTTTAGAGTTACGGGATCCATAACCAATCAAAATGAAGGCCTTGGTGAGTTCTACGGCTATGACAGCTTTCAGCCGTCAATGGATTGTTTAATGCCCAAAAAAGACTATCCGAATCTCAATCGGGTCTAGGAAGTTTTTTACCCTTCGTTTTTTTGACACGTGGATTTTTACGGTAGAACGGGATTACTGTGGCTGATCTTCGATTTACCATCGCTGGAGAGTGGTGCACCATGGTACTGTTTCATTTCAAATCCATGCACGCATTTCAAAAAGGCGTACGACACTGTTTTGCCATTTCGGACGGATGTTGCACCTTGCACCGTGGATGTTGCACCCTGTAGATATCGATTATTCGGACAGCAATAACTTCTGGCTCGTTCAGAGTTATGGGAGCCATAGCCAGTCAAAACGAAGGCCTTAGTGAGTTCTACGGCTATGACAGCTTTCAGCCGTTAATGGATTGTTTAATGCCCAAAAAAGACTATCCGAATCTCAATCGGGTCTAGGAAGTTTTTTACCCTTCGTTTTTTCGACACGTGGATTTTTACGGTAAAACGGGATTACCGTGGCTGGTCTTCGATTTACCATCGCTGGAGAGTGGTGCACAATGGTACCGTTTCGTTTCAAATCCAAGCACACATTTCAAAAAGTCGTACGACACTGTTACGCCATTACGGACGGATGTTGCACCTTGCACCGTGGATGTTGCACCCTGTAGATATCGATTATGCGGACGGCCATAACTTCTGGCTCGTTTAGAGTTACGGGAGCCATAACCAGTCAAAACGAAGGCCTCAGTGAGTTCTACGGCTTAGGCAGCTTTCAGCCGTCAATGGAATGTTTAATGCCCAAAAAAGACTATCCGAATCTCAATCGGGTCTAGAAAGTTTTTTACCCTTCGTTTTTTCGACACGTGGATTTTTACGGTAGAACGCGATTACCGTGGCGGGTCTTCGATTTACCATCGCTGGAGAGTGGTGCACCATGGTACCGTTTTGTTTCAAATCCATGCACACATTTCAAAAATTCGTACGATACTGTTTCGCCATTTCGGACGGATGTTGCACCTTGCACCGTGGATGTTGCACCCTGTAGATATCGATTATTCGGACTGCCATAACTTCTGGCTCGTTTAGAGTTACGGGAGCCATAACCAGTCAAAACGAAGGACTCGGTGAGTTCTACGTCTATGACAACTTTCAGCCGTCGATGGATTGTTTAATGCCTAAAAAAGACTATCCGAATCTCAATCGGGACTCGGAAGTTTTTTACCCATCGTTTTTTCGACACGTGGATTTTTACGGTAAAACGGAATTACCGTGGCTGGTCTTCAATTAACTATCGCTGGAGAGTGACGCACCATGCTACCGTTTCGTTTCAAATCCTTGCACGCATTTCAAAAGGTCGTACGACACTGTTTCGCCATTTCGGACGGATGTTGCACCTTGCACCGTGGATGTTGCACCCTGTAGATATCGATTATTCGAACGGCCATAGCTTCTGGCTCGTTTAGAGTTACGGGAGCCATAACCAATCAAAATGAAGGCCTTGGTGAGTTCTACGGCTATGACAGCTTTCAGCCGTCAATGGATTGTTTAATGCCCAAAAAAGACTATCCGATTCTCAATTGTGTCTAGGAAGTTTTTTACCCTTCGTTTTTTCGACACGTGGATTTTTACGGTAGAACGGGATCACCATGGCTGGTCTTCGATTTACCATCGCTGGAGAGTGGTGCACCATGGTACCGTTTTGTTTCAAATCCATGCACGCATTTCAAAAATTCGTACGATACTGTTACGCCATTTCGGACGGATGTTGCACCCTGTAGATATCGATTATTCGGACGGCCATAACTTCTGGCTCGTTTAGAGTTGCGGGACCCATAACTAGTCAAAACGAAGGCCTCAGTGAGTTCTACGGCTATGATAGCTTTCAGCTGTCGATGGATTGTTTAATGCCCAAAAAAGACTATCTGAATCTCAATCGGGTCTAGGAAGTTTTTTACCCTTCGTTTTTTCGACACGTGGATTTTACCGGTAGAACGGGATTACTGTGGCTGGTCTTCGATTTACCATCGCTGGAGAGTGGTGCACCATGGTACCGTTTTGTTTCAAATCCATGCACGCATTTCAAAAAGTCGTACGACACTGTTACGCCATTACGGACGGATGTTGCACCTTGCACCGTGGATGTTGCACCCTGTAGATATCGATTATTCGGACGGCCATAACTTCTGGCTCGTTTAGATTTACGGAGCCATAACAGGTCAAAACGAAGGCCTCAGTGAGTTCTACGGCTATGATAGCTTTCAGCCGTCAATGGATTGTTTAATGCCCAAAAAAGACTATCCGAATCTCAATCGGGTCTCGGAAGTTTTTAACGCTTCGTTTTTTCGACACGTGGATTTTTACAGTAGAACGGGATTACTGTGGCTGGTCTTTGATTTACCATCGCTGGAGAGTGTGCACAATGGTACCGTTTCGTTTCAAATCCATGCATGCGTTTCAAAAAGTCGTACGACACTGTTATGCCATTACGGACGGATGTTGCAGCTTGCACCGTGGATGTTGCACCCTGTAGATGTCGATTATTCGGACGGCCATAACCTCTGGCTCGTTTAGAGTTACGGGAGCCATAACCAGTCAAAATGAAGGCCTCAGTGAGTTCTACGGCTTAGGCAGCTTTCAGCCGTCAATGGATTGTTTAATGCCCAAAAAAGATTATCCGAATCTCAATCGGGTCAAGGAAGTTTTTTACCCTTCGTTTTTTCGACATGTGGATTTTTACGGTAGAACGGGATAACCGTGGCTGGTCTTCGATTTACCATCGCTAGAGAGTGGTGCACCACGGTACCGTTTCGTTTCAAATCCATGCACGCATTTCAAAAAGTCGTACGACACTGTTTCGCCATTTCGGACGGATGTTGCACCTTGCACCATGGATGTTGCACCCTGTAGATATTGATTATTCGGACGGCCATAACTTCTGGCTCGTTTAGAGTAACGGGAGCCACAACCAGTCAAAATGAAGGCCTCAGTGAGTTCTACGGCTATGATAGCTTTCAGCCGTCAACGGATTGTTTAATGCCCAAAAAAGACTATCCGAATCTCAATCGGGTCTAGGAAGTTTTTTACCCTTCGTTTTTTCGACACGTGGATTTTTACGGTAGAACGGGATTACTATGGCAGGTCTTTGATTTACCATCGCTGGAGAGTGGTGCACCACGGTACCATTTTGTTTCAAATCCATGCACGCATTTCAAAAAGTGGTACGACACTGTTACGCCATTACGGACGGATGTTGCACCTTGCGCCGTGGATGTTGCACCCTGTAGATATCGATTATTCGGACGGCCATAACTTCTGGCTCGTTTAGAGTTACGGGAGCCATAACAGGTCAAAACGAAGGCCTCAGTGAGTTCTACGGCTGCGACAGCTTTCAGTCGTCAATGGATTGTTTAATGCCCAAAAAAGACTATCCGAATCTCAATCGAGTCTAGGAAGTTTTTTACCCTTCGTTTTTTCGACACGTGGATTTTTACGGTAAAACGGGATTACCGTGGCCGGTCTTCAATTTACCATCGCTGGAGATTGGTGCACCATGGTACCGTTTCGTTTCAAATCCTTGCACGCATTTCAAAAAGTCGTATGACACTGTTACGCCATTACGGACGGATGTTGCACCTTGCACCGTGGATGTTGCAACCTGTAGATATCGATTATTCGAACGGCCATACCGTCTGGCTCGTTTAGAGTTACGGGAGCCATAACCAGTCAAAACGAAGGCCTCAGTGAGTTCTACGGCTAAGGCAGCTTTCAGCCGTCAATGGATTGTTTAATGCCCAAAAAAGACTATCCGAATCTCAGTCGGGTCTCGGAAGTTTTTTACGCTTCGTTTTTTCGACACGTGGATTTTTACAGTAGAACGGGATTACTGTGGCTGGTCTTCGATTTACCATTGCTGGAGAGTGGTGCACAATGGTATCGTTTCGTTTCAAATCCATGCATGCATTTCAAAAAGTCGTACGACACTGTTACGCCATTACGGACGGATGTTGCACCGTGGATGTTGCACCCTGTAGATATCGATTATTCGGACGGCCATAACTTCTGGCTCGTTTGGAGTTACGGGAGCCATAACCAGTCAAAACGAAGGCCTCAGTGAGGTCTACGGCTTAGGCAGCTTTCAGCCGTCAATGGATTGTTTAATGCCCAAAAAAGACTATCCGAATCTCAATCAGGTCAAGGAAGTTTTTTACCCTTCATTTTTTCGACATGTGGATTTTTACGGTAGAACGGGATAACCGTGGCTGGTCTTCGATTTACCATCGCTAGAGAGTGGTACACCATGGTACCTTTCGTTTCAAATCCATGCACGCATTTCAAAAAGTCGTACGACACTGTTTCGCCATTTCGGACGGATGTTGCACCTTGCACGGTGGATGTTGCACCCTGTAGATATCGATTATTCGGACGGCCATAACTTCTGACTCGTTTAGAGTAACGGGAGCCATAACCAGTCAAAACGAAGGCCTCAGTGAGTTCTACGGCTATGATAGCTTTCAGCCGTCAACGGATTGTTTAATGCCCAAAAAAGACTATCCGAATCTCAATCGGGTCTAGGAAGTTTTTTACCCTTCGTTTTTTCGAAACGTGGATTTTTACGGTAGAACGGGATTACTTTGGCTGGTCTTCGATTTACCATCGCTGGAGAGTGGTGCACCACGGTACCATTTTGTTTCAAATCCATGCACGCATTTCAAAAAGTCATACAACACTGTTACGCCATTACGGACGGATGTTGCACCTTGCACCGTGGATGTCGCACCCTGTAGATATCGATTATTTGCACAGCCATAACTTCTGGCTCGTTTATAGTTACGGGAGCCATAACAGGTCAAAACGAAGGCCTCAGTGAGTTCTACGGCTGTGACAGCTTTCAGCCGTCAATGGATTGTTTAATGCCCAAAAAAGACTATCCGAATCTCTATCGGGTCTCGGAAGTTTTTTACGCTTTGTTTCTTCGACACGTGGATTTTTACAGTAGAACGGGATTACTGTGGCTGGTCTTTGATTTACCATCGCTGGAGAGTGGTGCACAATGGTACCGTTTCGTTTCAAATCCATGCACGCATTTCAAAAAGTCGTACGACACTGTTACGCCATTACGGACGAATGTTGCTCCTTGCACCGTGGATGTTGCACCCTGTAGATATCGATTATTCGCACGGCCATACCTTCTGGCTCGTTTAGAGTTACAGAAGCCATAACCAGTCAAAACGAAGGCCTCAGTGAGTTCTACGGCTAAGGCAGCTTTCAGCCGTCAATGGATTGCTTAATGCCCAAAAAAGACTATCTGAATGTCAATCGGGTCAAGGAAGTTTTTTACCCTTCGTTTTTTCGACAAGTGGATTTTTACGGTAGAACGGGATAACCGTGGCTGGTCTTCGATTTACCATCGCTAGAGAGTGGTGCACCATAGTATCCTTTCGTTTCAAATCCATGCACGCATTTCAAAAAGTCGTACGACACTGTTTCGCCATTTCGGA
Organism: Allium cepa; assembly: GCA_030765085.1. Taxonomy (NCBI): domain Eukaryota; kingdom Viridiplantae; phylum Streptophyta; class Magnoliopsida; order Asparagales; family Amaryllidaceae; genus Allium; species Allium cepa. The sequence goes on from CM060931.1 coordinate 16,574,656, forward strand.
CGGATGTTGCACCTTGCACTGTGGATGTTGCACCCTGTAGATATCGATTATTCGGACGGCCATAATATCTGGCTCGTTTAGAGTTACGGGAGCCACAACCAGTCAAAACGAAGGCCTCAGTGAGTTCTACGGCTATGACATCTTTCAGCCGTCAATGGATTGTTTAATGCCCAAAAAAGACTATCCGAATCACAATCGGGTCTAGGAAGTTTTTTACCCTTCGTTTTTTCGACACGTGGATTTTTACGGTAGAACGGGATTACCGTGGCTGGTCTTTGATTTACCATCGCTGGAGAGTGGTGCACCATGGTACCGTTTCGTTTCAAATCCATGCACGCATTTCAAAAAGCCGTACGACACTGTTTCGCCATTTCGGACGGATGGTGCACCTTGCACCGTGGATGTTGCACCCTGTAGATATCGATTATTTGGACAGCCATAACTTCTGGCTCGTTTATAGTTACGGGAGCCATAACAGGTCAAAACGAAGGCCTCAGTGAGTTCTACGGCTGTGACAGCTTTCAGCCGTCAATGGATTGTTTAATGCCCAAAAAAGACTATCCGAATCTCTATCGGGTCTCGGAAGTTTTTTACGCTTTGTTTCTTCGACACGTGGATTTTTACAGTAGAACGGGATTACTGTGGCTGGTCTTTGATTTACCATCGCTGGAGAGTGGTGCAAAATGGTACCGTTTCGTTTCAAATCCATGCACGCATTTCAAAAAGTCGTACGACACTGTTACGCCATTACGGACAAATGTTGCTCCTTGCACCGTGGATGTTGCACCCTGTAGATATCGATTATTCGGACGGCCATACCTTCTGGCTCGTTTAGAGTTACGGAAGCCATAGCCAGTCAAAACGAAGGCCTCAGTGAGTTCTACGGCTAAGGCAGCTTTCAGCCGTCAATGGATTGCTTAATGCCCAAAAAAGACTATCTGAATGTCAATCGGGTCAAGGAAGTTTTTTACCCTTCGTTTTTTCGACAAGTGGATTTTTACGGTAGAACGGGATAACCGTGGCTGGTCTTCGATTTACCATCGCTAGAGAGTGGTGCACCATAGTATCCTTTCGTTTCAAATCCATGCACGCATTTCAAAAAGTCGTACGACACTGTTTCGCCATTTCGGACGGATGTTGCACCTTGCACTGTGGATGTTGCACCCTGTAGATATCGATTATTCGGACGACCATAATATCTGGCTCGTTTAGAGTTACGGGAGCCACAACCAGTCAAAACGAAGGCCTCAGTGAGTTCTACGGCTATGACATCTTTCAGCCGTCAATGGATTGTTTAATGCCCAAAAAAGACTATCCGAATCACAATCGGGTCTAGGAAGTTTTTTACCCTTTGTTTTTTCGACACGTGGATTTTTACGGTAGAACGGGATTACCGTGGCTGGTCTTTGATTTACCATCGCTGGAGAGTGGTGCACCATGGTACCGTTTCGTTTCAAATCCATGCACGCATTTCAAAAAGCCGTACGACACTGTTTCGCCATTTCGGACGGATGGTGCACCTTGCACCGTGGATGTTGCACCCTGTAGATATCGATTATTCGGACGGCCATAACTTCCGGCTCGTTTAGAGTTACGGGAGCCATAACAGGTCAAAACGAAGGCCTTAGTGAGTTCTACGGCTGTGACAGCTTTCAGCCGTCAATGGATTGTTTAATGCCCAAAAAAGACTATCCGAATCTCAATCGGGTCTCGGAAGTTTTTTACGCTTTGTTTCTTCGATACGTGGATTTTTACAGTAGAACGGGATTACTGTGGCTGGTCTTTGATTTACCATCGCTGGAGAGTGGTGCACAATGGCACCGTTTCGTTTCAAATCCATGCACGCATTTCAAAAAGTCGTACGACACTGTTATGCCATTACGGACGGATGTTGCACCTTGCACCGTGGATGTTGCAACCTGTAGATATCGATTATTCGAACGGCCATACCTTCTGGCTCGTTTAGAGTTACGGGAGCCATAACCAGTCAAAACCAAGGCCTCAATAAGTTCTACGGCTATGACAGCATTCAACAGCCAATGGATTGTTTAATGCCCAAAAAAGACTATCCGAATCTCAATCGGGTCTCGGAAGTTTTTTACCCTTCGTTTTTTCGACACGTGGATTTTTACGGTAAAACGGGATTACCGTGGCCGGTCTTCAATTTACCATCGCTGGAGATTGGTGCACCATGGTACCGTTTCGTTTCAAATCCTTGCACGCATTTCAAAAAGTCGTACAACACTGTTTCGCCATTTCGGACGGATGTTGCACCTTGCACCGTGGTTGTTGCACCCTGTTGATATCCATTATTCGAACGGCCATAACTTCTGGCTCGTTTAGAGTTACGGGAGTCATAACCAATCAAAACGAAGGCCTCAGTGAGTTCTACGGCTATGACAGCTTTCAGCCGTCAATGGATTGTTTAATGCCCCAAAAAGACTATCCGAATCTCAATCGGGTCTCGGAAGTTTTTTACCCTTCGTTTTTTCGACACGTGGATTTTTACGGTAGAACGGGATTACCATGGCTGGTCCTCGATTTACCATCGCTGGAGAGTGGTGCACCATGGTATCGTTTTGTTTCAAATCCATGCACGCATTTCAAAAATTCGTACGATACTGTTCCGGCATTTCGGATGGATGTTGCACCTTGCACCGTGGATGTTGCACCCTATAGATATCGATTATTCGGACGGCCATAACTTCTGGCTCGTTTAGAGTTGCGGGAGCCATAACCAGTCAAAACGAAGGTCTCATTGAGTTCTACGGCTATGACACATTTCAGCCGTCGATGGATTGTTTAATGCCCAAAAAAGACTATGCGAATCTCAATCGGGTCTAGGAAGTTTTTTACCCTTCGTTTTTTCGACACGTGGATTTTTATGGTAGAACGGGATTACCATAGCTGATCTTCGATTTACCATCGCTGTAGAGTGGTGCACCATGGTACCGTTTTGTTTCAAATTCATGCACGCATTTCAAAAATTCGTACAACACTGTTTCGCCATTTCGGACGGATTTTGCATCTTGCACCGTGGATGTTGTACTCTATAGATATCGATTATTCGGACGGCCATAACTTCTTGCTCGTTTAGAGTTACGGGAGCCATAACCAGTCAAAGTGAAGGCCTCAGTGAGTTCTACGGCTATGACAGCATTCAGCAGTCTATGGATTGTTTAATGCCCAAAAAACACTATCCCAATATCAATCGGGTCTCGGAAGTTTTTTACCCTTCGTTTTTTCGACGCGTGGATTTTTACGGTAAAACGGGATTACCGTGGCCGGTCTTCAATTTACCATCGCTGGAGAGTGGTGCACCATGGTACCGTTTCGTTTCAAATCCTTGCATGCATTTCAAAAAGTCGTACGACACTGTTTCGCCATTTCGGACGGATGTTGCACCTTGCACCGTGGATGTTGCACCCTGTAGATATCCATTATTCTGACGGCCATAACTTCTGGCTCGTTTAGAGTTACGGGAGCCATTACCTGTCAAAATGAAGGCCTCAGTGAGTTCTACGGCTATGACAACTTTCAGCCGTCAATGGATTGTTTAATGCCCAAAAAAGACTTTCCGAATCTCAATCAGGTCTCGGAAGTTTTTTACCCTTCATTTTTTCGACACGTAGATTTTTACGGTAAAATGGGATTTCCGTGGCTGGTCTTCAATTTACCATCGCTGGAGAGTGGTGAACCATGGTACCGTTTCGTTTGAAACCCTTGCACGCATTTCAAAAGGTCGCACGACAATCTTTCGCCATTTCGGACGGATGTTGCACCTTGCACCGTGGATGTTGCACCCTGTAGATATCGATTATTCGGACGGCCATAACTTCTGGCTTGTTTAGAGTTACGGGAGCCATAACCAGTCAAAACGAAGGCCTTAGTGAGTTCTACGGCTATCACAGCTTTCAGCCGTCAATGGATTGTTTAATGCCCAAAAAAGACTATCCGAATCTCAATCGGGTTTAGGAAGTTTTTGCCCTTCGTTTTTTCGACACGTGGATTTTTACGGTAGAACGGGATTATCATGGCTGGTCTTCGATTTGCCATCGCTGGAGAGTGGTGCACCATGGTACCGTTTTGTTTCAAATCCATGCATGTATTTCAAAAATTCGTACGATACTGTTTCGCCATTTCGGATGGATGTTGCACCTTGCACCGTGGATGTTGCACCCTGTAGATATCGATTATTCGGACGGCCATAGCTTCTGGCTTGTTTAGAGTTGCGGGAGCCATAACCAGTCAAAACGAAGGCCTCAGTGAGTTCTACGGCTGTGATAGCTTTCAGCCGTCGATGGATTGTTTAATGCCCAAAAAAGACTATCCGAATCACTATCGGGTCTAGGAAGTTTTTTACCCTTCGTTTTTTCGACACGTGGATTTTTACGATAGAACGGGATTACTGTGGCTGGTCTTCGATTTACCATCGATGGAGAGTGGTGGACCATGGTACCGTTTCGTTTCAAATCCATGCACGCATTTCAAAAAGTCGTACGACATTGTTACGCCATTACGGACGGATGTTGCACCTTGCACCGTGGATGTTGCACCCTTTAGATATCGATTATTCGGACGGCCATAACTTCTGGCTCGTTTAGAGTTACGGGAGTCATAACCAGTCAAAATGAAGGCCTCAGTGAGTTCTACGGCTATGAAAGCTTTCAGCCGTCAATAGATTGTTTAATGCCCAAAAAAGACTATCCGAATCTCAATCGGGTCTAGGAAGTTTTTTACCCTTCGTTTTTTCGACACGCGGATTTTTACGGTAGAACGGGATAACCGTGGCTGGTCTTCGATTACCATTGCTAGAGAGTGGTGCACCATGGTACCATTTCGTTTCAAATCCATGCACGAATTTTGAAAAGTCGTACGACACTGTTTCGCCATTTCGGACGGATGTTGCACCTTGCACCGTGGATGTTGCACCCTGTAGATATCGATTATTCGGACGGCCGTAACTTCTGGCTCGTTTATAGTTACGGGAGCCATAACCAGTCAAAACGAAGGCCTCAGTGAGTTCTACGGCTATAACAGCTTTCAGCCGTCAATGGATTGTTTAATGCCCAAAAAAGACTATCCGAATCTCAATCGGTTCTAGGAAGTTTTTTACCCTTCGTTTTTTCGACACGTGGATTTTTATGGTAGAACGGGATTACCGTGGCTGGTCTTCGATTTACCATCGCTGGTGAGTGGTGCACCATGGTACTGTTTCGTTTCAAATCCATGCACGCATTTCAAAAAGTCGTACGACCCTGTTTCGCCATTTCGGACGGATGTTGCACCTTGCACCGTGGATGTTGCACCCAGTAGATATCGATTATTCGGACGGCTATAGCTTCTGGCTCGTATAGAGTTACGGGAGGCATAACCAGTCAAAATGAAGGCCTCAGTGAGTTCTACAGCTATGATAGATTTTAGCAGCCAATGGATTGTTTAATGCCAATAAAAGACTATTCGAATCTCAATCGGGTCTCGAAAGTTTTTTACCCTTCGTTTTTTCGACACGTGGATTTTTACGGTAAAACGGGATTACCGTGGCCGGTCTTTAATTTACCATCGCTGGAGAGTGGTGCACCATGGTACCGTTTCGTTTCAAATCCTTGCACGTATTTCAAAAAGTCGTACGACACTGTTTCGCCATTTCGGACGGATGTTGCACCTTGCACCATGGATGTTGCACCCTGTAGATATCCATTATTCGGACGGCCATAACTTCTGGCTCGTTTAGAGTTACGGGAGCCATAACCAGTCAAAATGAAGTCCTTAGTGAGTTCTATGGCTATGACAGCTTTCAGCCGTCAGTGGATTGTTTAATGCCCAAAAAAGACTATCCGAATCTCAATCGGGTCTCGGAAGTTTTTTACCCTTCGTTTTTTCGACACATGGATTTTTATGGTAAAACGGGATTTCCGTGGTTGGTCTTCAATTTACCATCGCTGGAGAGTGGTGCACCATGGTACCGTTTCGTTTCAAACCCTTGCACGCATTTCAAAAGGTTGTACGACACTGTTTAACAATTTCGGACGGATGTTGCACCTTGCACCGTGGATGTTGCGCCCTGTAGATATCGATTATTCGGACGGCCATAACTTCTGGCTCGTTTAGAGTAACGGGAGCCATAACCAGTCAAAACGAAGGCCTCAGTGAGTTCTACGGCTATGACGGCTTTCAGCCATCAATGGATTATTTAATGCCGAAAAAAAGACTATCCGAATCTCAATCGGGTCTAGGAAGTTTTTACCCTTCGTTTTTTCGAATTTTTACGGTAGAACGGGATTACCATGGCTGGTGTTCGATTTACCATCGCTGCAGAGTGGTGCACCATGGTACCGTTTTGTTTCAAATCCATGCACGCTTTTCAAAAATTCGTACGAAACTGTTTCGCCATTTTGGACAGATGTTGCACCTTGCACCGTGGATGTTGCACCTTGTAGATATCGATAATTTGGACGACCATAACTTCTGGCTCATTTAGAGTTGCGAGAGCCATAACCAGTCAAAACGAAGGCCTCAGTGAGTTCTACGGCTATGACAGCTTTCAGCCGTCGATGGATTGTTTAATGCCCAAAAAAGACTATCCGAATCTCAATCGGGTCTAGGAAGTTTTTTACCCTTCGTTTTTTCGACACATGTATTTTTACGGTAGAACGGGATAACCGTGGCTGGTCTTCGATTACCATCGCTGTATAGTGGTGCACCATGGTACCGTTTCGTTTCAAATCCATGCACGCATTTCAAAAAGTCGTAGAACACTGTTTCGCCATTTCGGACGGATGTTGCACCTTGCACTGTGGATGTTGCACCCTGTAGATATCGATTATTCGGATGGCCATAACTTCTGGCTCGTTTAGAGTTACGGGAGCCATAACGAGTCAAAACAAAGGCCTCAGTGAGTTTTACTGCTATGACAACTTTCAGCCGTCAATGGATTGTTTAATTCCCCAAAAAGACTATCTGAATCTCAATCCGGTCTCGGAAGTTTTTTACCCTTCGTTTTTTCGACACGTGGATTTTTACCGTAAAACGGGATTACCGTGGCTAGTCTTCAATTTACCATCGCTGGAGAGTGGTGCACCATGGTACCGTTTCGTTTCAAATCTTGCACGCATTTCAAAAAGTCGTACGACACTGTTTCGCCATTTCGGACGGATGTTGCACCTTGCACCGTGGATGTTGCACCCTGTACATATCGATTATTCGGACGGCCATGACTTCTGGCTCGTTTAGAGTTACGGGAGCCATAACCAGTCAAAACGAAGGCTTTAGTGAGTTCTACGGTTATCACTGCTTTCATCCGTCAATGGATTGTTTAATGCCCAAAAAAGACTATCCGAATCTCAATCGGGTCTAGGAAATTTTTTACCCTTCGTTTTTTCGACACGTGGATTTTTACGGTAGAACGGGATTACTGTAGCTGGTCTTCAATTTACCATCGCTGGAGAGTGGTGCACCAGGGTACCGTTCCGTTTCAAATCCATGCACGCATTTCAAAAAGTCGTACGACACTGTTTCGCCATTTCGGACGGATGTTGCACATTGCACCGTGGATGTTGCACCCTGTAGATATCCATTATTCGGACGGCTATAACTTCAGGCTCGTTTAGAGTTACGGAAGCCATATCCAGTCAAAACGAAGGCCTTAGTGAGTTCTACGGCTATGACAGCTTTCAGCTGTCAATGGATTCTTAAATGCCGAAAAAAGACTATCCGAATCTCAATCGGGTCTCGGAAGTTTTTTACCCTTCGTTTTTTCGACACGTGGATTTTTACGGTAAAACGGGATTACCGTGGCTGGGCATCTATTTACCATCGCTGGAGAGTGGTGCACCATGGTACCGTTTTGTTTCAAATCCAATGCACGCATTTCAAAAAGTCGTACGACACTGTTACACCATTTGGGACGCAGGTTGCACCTTGCACCGTGGATGTTGCACCCTGTAGATATCGATTATTCGGTCGGCCATAACTTCTGGCTCGTTTAGAGTTACCGGAGCCATAACCAGTCAAAACGAAGGCCCCAGTGAGTTCTACGGTTATGACAGCTTTCAGCCGTCAATGGATTGTTTAATGCCCAAAAAAGACTATCCGAATATCAATCGGGTCTCGGAAGTTTTTTACCCTTCGTTTTTTCGACACGTGGATTTTTACGGTAAAACGGGATTACCGTGGCCGGTCTTCCATTTACCATCGCTGGAGAGTGGTGCAACATAGTACCGTTTCGTTTCAAATCCTTGCACGTATATCAAAAAGTCGTACGACACTGTTTCTCCATTTCGGACGGATGTTGCACCTTGCACCGTGGATGTTGCACCCTATAGATATCCATTATTCGGACGACCATAACTTCTGGCTCGTTTAGAGTTACGGGAGCCATAACCAGTCAAAACGAAGGCCTTAGTGGGTTCTACGGCTATGACCGCTTTCAGCCGTCAATGGATTGTTTAATGCCCAAAAAAGACTATCCGAATCTCAATTGGGTCTCGGAAGTTTTTTACCCTTCGTTTTTTCGACACGTGGATTTTTACGGTAAAACGGGATTTCCGTGGCTGATCTTCAATTTACCATCGCTGGAGAGTGGTGCACCATGGTACCGTTTTGTTTCAAACCCTTACACGCATTTCAAAAGGTCGTACGACACTGTTTCGCTATTTCGGACGGATGTTGCACCTTGCACCGTGGATGTTGCACCCTGTAGATATCGATTATTCGGACGGCCATAACTTCTGGCTCGTTTAGAGTACGGGAGCCATAACCAGTCAAAACGAAGGCCTCGGTGAGTTCTATAGCTATGACAGCTTTCAGCCGTCAATGGATTGTTTAATGCCCAAAAAAGACTATCTGAATCTCAATCGGGTCTAGGAAGTTTTTACCCTTCATTTTTTCGACACGTGGATTTTTACGGTAGAACGGGTTTACCATGGCTGGTCTTCGATTTACCATCGCTGGAGAGTGGTGCACTATGGTACCGTTTTGTTTCAAATCTATGCACACATTTCAAAAATTCGTACAAAACTGTTTCGCCATTTCGGACGGATGTTGCACCTTGCACCGTGGATGTTGCACCCTGTAGATATCGATTATTCGGACGGCCATAACTTCTGGCACGTTTAGAGTTGCGGAAGCCATAACCAGTCAAAACGAAGGCCTCAGTGAGTTCTATGGCTGTGAGAGCTTTCAGCCGTCGATGGATTGTTTAATGCGCAAAAAAGACTATCCGAATCTCAATCGGGTCTAGCAAGTTTTTTACCCTTCGTTTTTTCGACATGTGGATTTTTACGGTAGAACGGGATAACCGTGGCTGGTCTTCGATTTACCATCGCTGGAGAGTGGTGCACCATGGTGCCATTTCGTTTCAAATCCATGCACGCATTTCAAAAAGTCGCACAATACTGTTTCGCCATTTCGGACGGATGTTGCACCTTGCACTGTGGATGTTGCACCCTATAGATATCGATTATTCGGACGGCCATAACTTCTGGCTCGTTTAGAGTTACGGGAGTCATAACTAGTCAAAACGAAGGCCTCAGTGAGTTCTACGACTATGACAAGTTTCAGCCGTCAATGGATTGTTAAATGCCCAAAAAAGACTATCCGAATCTCAATCCGGTCTCGGAAGTTTTTTAACCTTCGTTTTTTCGACACGTGGATTTTTACGGTAAAACGGGATTACCGTGGCTGGTCTGCAATTTACCATCGCTGGAGAGTGGTGCACCATGGTGCCGTTTCGTTTCAAATCCTTGCACGCATTTCAAAAAGTCGTACGACACTGTTTCGCAATTTCGGACGGATGTTGCACCTTGCACCGTGGTTGTTGCACCCTGTATATATCGATTATTCGGACGGCCATAACTTCTGGCTCGTTTAGAGTTACGGGAGCCATAACCAGTCAAAACGAAGGCTTCAGTGAGTTCTACGGCTATGGCAGCTTTCAACCGTCAATGGATTGTTTAATGCCCAAAAAAGACTATCCGAATCTCAATCGGGTCTCGGAAGTTTTTTACCCTTCGTTTTTTCGACACGTGGATTTTTACGGTAAAACAGGATAATCGTGGTTGGTCTTCATGTTACCATTGCCGGAGAGTGGTGCACCAGGGTACTGTTTCGTTTCAAATCCATGCACGCATTTCAAAAAGTCGTACGACACTTTTTCGCCATTTCGGACGGATGTTGCACCTTGCACCGTGGATGTTGCTCCCAGTAGATGTCGATTATTCGGACGGCCATAACTTCTGGCTCGTTTAGAGTTACGGGAGCCATAACTAGTCAAAACGAAGGCCTCAGTGAGTTCTACGGCTATGATAGCTTTCAGCCGTCAATTGATTGTTTAATGCCCAAAAAAGACTATCCGAATCTCAATCGGGTCTAGAAAGTTTTTTATCCTTCGTTTTTTCGACACGTAGATTATTACGGTAGAACGGGATTACCGTGGCTGGTCTTCGATTTACCATCGCTGGAGAGTGGTGCACCATGGTACCGTTTCATTTCAAATCCATGCACGCATTTCAAAAAGTCGTACAACACTGTTTCGCCATTTCGGACGGATGTTGCACCTTGCACTGTGGATGTTGCACCTTGTAGATATCCATTATTCGGACGGCCACAACTTCTGGCTCGTTTAGAATTACGGGAGCCATAACTAGTCAAAACGAAGGCCTCAGTGAGTTCTACGGCTATGACAGCTTTCAACCGTCAATGGATTGTTTAATGCCCAAAAAAGACTATCTGAATCTCAATCCGGTCTCGGAAGTTTTTTACCCTTTGTTTTTTCGACGCGTGGATTTTTACGGTAAAACAGGATTACCGTGGCTGGTCTTCAATTTACCATCACTGGAGAGTGTTGCACCATGGTACCGTTTCGTTTCAAATCCTTGCACGCATTTCAAAAAGTCTTACGACACGGTTTCGCTATTTCGGACGGATGTTGCACCTTGCACCGTGGATGTTGCACCCTGTATATATCGATTATTCGGACGTCCATAACTTCTGGCTCGTTTAGAATTACAGGAGTGTAACGACCCGTATTTTTACGGATCGAAATAATGTTATCCTTAGATAGTTGTGTTGTTAAACCATCCAAAATCTAAGTCGTTCAGAGCTTAGGTTGTCCAGAGTTGAGTCGTATGGAGGCATGAGTCGTGACCGACTTATAGGGGATTAAGCGGCTTAAGGTGTTGAACGGCTTATAGGTGTGGCCGAGTCAGGGAAGTAGCCGACTTAGTGGTGTTGGGCGACTCATGGGAGTGGCCGACTCATAGCGTGACCGACCTAAGGGATAGTGATATAGGAGTTAGTTCGTGTGAGCGACTTAGTGAGGTAGTTAGGTTGTGTAGTGTTTGGGTCGGTACGGCGACATAAGGAGTTACCGACCTAGGGAATGGAGCGGCTATGCGATAGGTCACATGGTGTTTAGGTCGTGGCCGTGTAGTTAGGTCGTGGGACGACCTAGTTAGGTCGGCAGGGTAGTTATGTCGCTGAGTCGCTTGAGCGACTTAGTGTTAGGCCGGCCATAAGGAGGTCGTGTGTGGTAAGTCGTTGACTCGGGGTTGAGTTGGGTCGATATGCCTGTTAGGTCGTTGAGTCGGCCAGGTGTTAGGATGGACCAAAGGCTTAGGTCGGCAGTGTTTTAGGTCGGTAGTGCTTTAGGTCGTGAGTCGTCTCCTGTGTAGCGTTAGGTCGTTGAGTCGTGTGAGGTCTGATGAGTCGTGGATGACTCATGTGATAGGTCGGCGGTGACTTAAGGGGTGGCGACTCATGGGGATTTCAGCCTATAAATAGAGGGGTTTGGTTCACTTTTTGGCACCGGATTTTGAAGCGACGAAGTGCTGCCATTCTGAGAGCTCGACTACAACACTTCTTCACTTCTTTTCTCCACTCTAATCTAGTGCTAACATCCATCCAAGATCGAAGATCAAGATCAAAGATTCAAGAGCCAAAGTTGAAGATATTCATCCAACAAAGAGAGATATCATCGATTGAAGCGAGATTTTGCCGGATCAAGCTTAGTTCTTTGCTGTCCAGATCTGGAGTTGGTTGTTTTTGAGGTGTTTAGGTGATTCAGTGAGTGGTAGTTATCTCTCACACGGACCCAAAGGAGTATATTGGATCGGTGACTTGTTTATGTGCTAAAGAGAGTGATTTCGTGCATTTTTCTCAAGTCTGCATGTAGATCTATTGTTCATGACGATTTGACATCTATTTTACTACATGTTCACATATGCAAGTTTATTCATCAAGTTGTAGAGATATTGTTCATGATTCATGCTTGTTAGATTGCATGTTAGATTTGGGCTCTTTATTTACGAAATTGCCATTATTGTTGTAATTGTTTATTTAGATCTTGTTTGAATGATTGATTACTTGGATTAATGTTTGATTTGATGGATTAGTTGATTGATAACTTGATTTGGACAAGTTGGTCGAAGATGATTCAAAAGCTAAGTGGAAAGGCTCTTGAATAAGGAAAGCTGCCTGTGGCATATGAAGCTGATGTGGAAGCCCATATGGATAGATTTGTTGAGATGGGACTTTTCCATGATGCGATGAGGCAAACCATGATGTTGAGATGGGGCATTGCTATGATGTGTTGAAGCAAAGCATAATGTGTGAAAGCCTTGGTTTAATCCAGATGGGATCATCCCAAGCATATTGATAACTCGGTGATGCGGTCCGGGTTTGTGGATAATGGTGGGCTCGAGAGGACCTTGAGCTAGTATGAGAATAGTCGTCGAGGAGGACGACTAGGAGGCTTGGATCTTATCGTTGTTGAAGGTTCTAGCATGCTCAAAGCAAGAGTACGTTGGAACGGGTCACGATGGCGTTCCAAGCACGGGTCATGATGACGTGCCAGTACTCTAGGCAGATGCGATAGTCCTAAGCACGGGTCACGATGACGTGAGGAGTTATGTCTAGAACCGGGGTTGCCATTAGCCCTTGACGGACGGCTGAAAGAAGGTGCCGGCCATTCAATTAACGGTGATATCGAGGCAATGATAAAAGTGATAGCCAGAGTCATGGATGTTTGATTGTATCATCATTCGGTCTCAAGAGCGGTGTTTTCGGAGTGCTTATCTGATCTTGGTTTAGGCCTTGGGGGTTTGTACTTGGAAAACATCGACCTTGACTCGAGTGATAATTGCTTTACTTAAATTGTCAGCTTTGCTATGTTTGTTTATGCTTAGAGGGTCTGGGGGCTATCACTGTGGAATGAGGTGGAGTGGGATGGTTGAGTTCCTATTCCTTTTACCCTTTATGCTCTTTTGGTATGTTTGATAGTTGATTTACTGCTCACTAAGACCGTTGTCGGACTCAATATTTTATGTTCAACTCTTATTACCTTGGGTTGTTCATCCATGTTGGGATGGGCAGACTAGGTAGCAGGTGACAGGTGCTGTTCTTGGCTACCAACGCTGTAGATGACGAAGACGAGCTGGAGGCTTTTACATATTGTTTTCCTACTATATGTACTGGATGTTCCGCTGTTTGTTTGATACTCTGAGTGTTATGTGGTGAGGCTTGATGTATTGACTATTCAGATGATTGTATAAAACTATTATGAGTTTATATGATTCTGTTCTATGGAACTTCACTATGTTTATATGATTCTGTTCCTTTCAGCGCACTATCTCCTTGTTTTGGTGCGGGAGTCATGGGCGGTCGTCACAGGGAGCCCTAACCAGTCAAAACGAAGGCATCAGTGAGTTCTACGGTTATGACTGCTTTCATCCGTCAATGGATTGTTTAATGCCCAAAAAAGACTATCCGAATCTCAATCGGGTCTAGGAAATTTTTTACCCTTCGTTTTTTCGACACGTGGATTTTTACGGTAGAACGGGATTACTGTGGCTGGTCTTCAATTTACAATCGCTGGAGAGTGGTACACCAGGGTACCGTTTCGTTTCAAATCCATGCGCGCATTTTAAAAAGTCGTACGACAATGTTTCGCCATTCCGGACGGATGTTGCACCTTGCATCGTGGAAGTTGCACCCTATAGACATCCATTATTCGGACGGCCATAACTTCTTTCTCGTTTAGAGTTACTGAAGCCATAACCAGTCAAAACGAAGGCCTTAGTGAGTTCTACGGCTATGATAGCTTTCAGCCGTCAATGGATTGTTTAATGCCCAAAAAAGACTATCCGAATCTCAATCGGGTCTCGGAAGTTTTTTACCCTTCGTTTTTTCGACACGTGGATTTTTACGGTAAAACGGGATTACCGTGGCTGGTCTTCAATTTACCATCGCTGGAGAGTGGTGCACCATGGTACCGTTTTGTTTCAAATCCATGCACGCATTTCAAAAAGTCGTACAGCACTGTTACGCCATTTCGGACGGAGGTTGCACCTTGCACCGTGGATGTTGCACCCTGTAGATATCGATTATTCGGACGGCCATAACTTCTGGCTCGTTTAGAGTTAGGGAGCCATAACCAGTCAAAACGAAGGCCTCGGTGAGTTCTACGGCTATGACGGCTTTCATCCGTCAATGGATTATTTAATGCCCAAAACAGACTATCCGAATCTCAATCGGGTCTCGGAAGTTTTTTACCCTTTATTTTTTCGACGCGTGGATTTTTACGGTAGAACGGGATCACCGTGGTTGGTCTTCGATTTACCATCGCTGGAGAGTGGTGCACCATGGTACCGTTCCATTTCAAATCCATGCACGCATTTCAAAAAGTCGTACGACACTGTTTCACCATTTCGGACGGATGTTGCACCTTGCACCGTGTATGTTGCACCCTGTAGATATCAATTATTCGGACAGCCATAACTTCTGGCTCGTTTAGAGTTATGGGGGCCATAACCAGTCAAAATGAAGGCCTCGGTGAGTTCTACGGCTCTGACAGCTTTCAGCCGTCAATGGATTGTTTAATTCCCAAAAAAGACTATCCGAATCTCAATCGGGTCTCGGAAGTTTTTTACCCTTCGTTTTTTCGACAAGTTGATTTTTATGGTAAAACGTGATTACCGTGGCTGGTCTTCAATTCACCCTCGCTAGAGAGTGGTGCACCAGGGTACCGTTTTGTTTCAAATCCATGCACGCATTTCAAAAAGTCGTACGACACTGTTACGCCGTTACGGACGGATGTTGCACCTTGCACCATTGATGTTGCACCCTGTAGATATCGATTATTCGGACTGCCATAACTTCTGGCTCGTTTAGAGTTACGGGAGCCATAACCAGTCAAAACGAAGGCGTCAGTGAGTTCTACGGCTATGACAGCTTTCAGCCGTCAATGGATTGTTTAATGCCCAAAAAAGACTATCCGAATCTCAATCGGGTCTCGGAAGTTTTTTATCCTTCGTTTTTTCGACACGTGGATTTTTACGGTAGAACGGGATAACCGTGGCTGGTCTTCGATTTACCATCGCTGGAGAGTGGTGCACCATAGTAACGTTTCCTTTCAAATCCATGCATGCATTTCAAAAATTCGTACGACACTGTTGCGACATTTCGGACGGATGTTGCACCTTGCACCGTGGATGTTGCACCCTGTAGATATCGATTATTCGGATGGCCATAACTTTTGGTTCGTTTAGAGTTACGGGAGCCATAACCAGCCAAAACGAAGGCCTCAGTGAGTTCTATGGCTGTGACAGCTTTCTGCCATCAATAGATTGTTTAATGCCCAAAAAAGACTATCCGAATCTCAATCGGGTCAAGGAAGTTTTTTACCCTTCGTTTTTTTGACACGTGGATTTTTACGGTAGAACGGGATAACAGTGGCTGGTCTTCGATTTACCATGGCTGGAGAGTGGTGTACCATGGTACCTTTTCGTTTCAAATCCAAGCACGCATTTCAAAAAGTCGTACGACACTGTTTCGCCATTTCGGACGGATGTCACACCTTGCACCGTGTATGTTGCACCCTGTATATATCGATTATTCGGACGGCCATAACTTCTGGCTCGTTTAGAGTTACGGGAGCCATAACCTGTCAAAACGAAGGCCTCAGTGAGTTCTATGGCTATGACAGCTTTCAACTGTCAATGGATTGTTTAATGCCCGAAAAAGACTATCCGAATCTCAATCGGGTCTCGGAAGTTTTTTACCCTTCGTTTTTTCGACAAGTGGATTTTTATGGTAAAACGGTTTTACCGTGGCTAGTCTTCAATTTACCATCGCTAGAGAGTGGTGCACCAGGGTATCGTTTCGTTTCAAATTCATGCACGCATTTCAAAAAGTCGTACGACACTGTTACGCCATTTCGGACGGATGTTGCACCTTGCACCGTGGATGTTGCACCCTGTAGATATCGATTATTCGGACGGCCATTACTTCTGGCTCGTTTAGAGCTACGGGAGGCATAGCCAGTCAAAACGAAGGCCTCAGTAAGTTCTACGGCTATGACAGCTTTCAGCCGTCAATGGATTGTTTAATGCCCAAAAAAGACTATCCGAATCTCAATCGGGTCTCGGAAGTTTTTTACCCTTTGTTTTTTCGACACGTGGATTTTTACGGTAGAATGGTATCACCGTGGCTGGTCTTCGATTTACCATCGCTGGAGAGTGGTGCACTGTGGTACCGTTCCATTTCAAGTCCATGCACGCATTTCAAAAAGACACACGACGCTGTTTCGCCATTTCGGACGGATGTTGCACCTTGCACCGTGTATGTTGTACGATGTAGATATCGATTATGCGGACGGCCATAACTTCTGGCTCGTTTAGAGTTACGGGAGCCATAACAGGTCAAAACAAAGGCCTCAGTGAGTTCTACAGCTATGACAGCTTTCAGCCGTCAATGGATTGTTTAATGCCCAAGAACGACTATCCGAATCTCAATCGGGTCTCGGAAGTTTTTTACCCTTCGTTTTTTCGACACGTGGATTTTTATGGTAAAACGGGATTACCGTGGCTGGTCTTCGATTTACAATCGCTGGAGAGTGGTGCACCATGGTACCGTTTCGTTTCAAATCCATGCACGCATTTCAAAAAGTCGTACGACACTGTTTCGTCATTTCGGACGGATGTTGCACCTTGCACCGTGGATGTTGCACCCTGTAGATATCGATTATTCGGATCGCCATAACATCTGGCTCGTTTTGAGTTACGAGAGCCATAACCAGTCAAAACGAAGTCCTCAGTGAGTTCTACGGCTATGACAACTTTCAGCCGTCAATGGATTGTTTAATGCCCAAAAAAGACTGTCTGAATCTCAATTGGGTCTCGGAAGTTTTTTACCCTTCGTTTTTTCGACAAGTGGATTTTTACGGTAAACCGGGATTACCGTGGCTGGTCTTCAATTTACCATCGCTAGGGGGTGGCGCACCAAGGTACCGTTTCGTTTCAAATCCTTGCATGCATTTCAAAAAGTCGTACGACACTGTTTCGCCATTTCGGACGGATGTTGCACCTTGCACCGTGGATGTTGCACCCTGTAGATATCGATTATTCGGACGGCCATAACTTCTGGCTCTTTAGAGTTACGGGAGCCATAACCAGTCAAAACAAAGGCCTTAGTGAGTTCTACGGTTATGACTGCTTTCAGCCGTCAATGGATTGTTTAATGCCCAAAAAAGACTATCCGAATCTCAATTGGGTCTAGGAAATTTTTTACCCTTCTTTTTTTCGACGCGTGGATTTTTACGGTAGAACGGGATTACTGTGGCTGGTCTTCGATTTACCATCGCTGGAGAGTGGTGCACCATGGTACCGTTTCGTTTCAAATCCATGCACGCATTTCAAAAAGTCATACGACACTGTTTCGCCATTTCGGACGGATGTTGCACCTTGCACTGTGGATGTTGCACCCTGTAGATATCGATTATTCGGACGGCAATAACTTCTGGCTCGTTTAGAGTTACGAGAGCCATAACCAGTCAAAACGAAGGCCTAAGTGAGTTCTACGGCTATGACAGCTTTCAGCCGTCAATGGATTGTATAATGCCCAAAAAAGACTATCCGAATCTCAATCGGGTCTCCGAAGTTTTTTACCCTTCGTTTTTTCGACACGTGGATTTTTACGGTAAAACGGGATTACCGTGGCTGGTCTTCAATTTACCATCGCTGGAGAGTGGTGCACCATGGTACTGTTTCGTTTCAAATCCTTGCACGCATTTCAAAAAGTCGTACGACACTGTTTCGCCATTTCGGACGGATGTTGCACCTTGCACCGTGGATGTTGCACGCTGTAGATATCGAATATTCGGACGGCCATAATTTCTGGATCGTTTAGAGTTATGGGAGCCAGAACCAGTCAAAACGAAGGCCTCAGTGAGTTCTACGGCTATGTCAGCTTTCAACCGTCAATGGATTGTTTAATGCCCAAAAAAGACTATCCGAATCTCAATCGGGTCTAGGAAGTTTTTTACCCTTCGTTTTTTGGACACGTGGATTTTTACGGTAGAACGGGATTACCGTGGCTGGTCTTCGATTTACCATCACTGGAGAGTGGTGCACCATGGTACCGTTTTGTTTCAAATCCATGCACGAATTTCAAAAATTCGTACGATACTGTTTCGCCATTTCGGACGGATGTTGCACCTTGCGCCGTGGATGTTGCACCCTGTAGATATCGATTATTCGGACGACCATAACTTCTGGCGCATTTAGAGTTACAGGAGCCATAACCAGTCAAAACGAAGGCCTCTGTGATTTCTACGGCTCTGACAGCTTTCAGCTGTCGATGGATTGTTTAATGCCAAAAAAAACTATCCGAATCTCAATCGGGTCTCGGAAGTTTTTTACCCTTCGTTTTTTCGACACGTGGATTTTTATGGTAAAACGGGATTACCGTGGCTGGTCTTCAATTTACCCTCGCTGGAGAGTGGTGCACCAGGTACCTTTTTTTCAAATTCATGCACGCATTTCAAAAAGTCGTACGACACTGTTACGCCATTACGGACGGATGTTGCACCTTGCACCGTGGATGTTGCACCCTGTAGATATCGATTATTCGGACGGCCATAACTTCTGGCTCGTTTAGAGTTACGGGAGCCATAACCAGTGAAAACGAAGGCCTTAGTGAGTTCTACGACTATAACAGCTTTTAGCTGTCAAAGGATTATTTAATGCCAAAAAAAAACTATCCGAATCTCAATCGGGTCTAGGAAGTTTTTTACCCTTCGTTTTTTCGACACGTGGATTTTTACGGTAGGACGGGATAATCGTGGCTGGTCTTCGATTTACCATCGCTGAAGAGTGGTGCACCATGGTACCGTTTCATTTCAAATCCATGCACGCATTTCAAAAAGTCGTACGACACTGTTTCGCCATTTCGGACGGATGTTGCACCTTGCACGGTGGATGTTGCACCCTGTAGATATCGATTATTCGGACGGCCATAACTTCTGGCTCGTTTAGAGTTACGGGAGCCATAACCAGTCAAAACGAAGGCCTTAGTGAGTTCTACGGCTCTGACAGCTTTCAGCCGTCAATGGATCGTTTAATGCCCAAAAAAGACTATCCGAATCTCAATCGGGTCTAGGAAGTTTTTTACCCTTCGTTTTTTCGACACGTGGATTTTTACGGTAGAACGGGATTACCGTGGCTGGTCTTCGATTTACCATCGCTAGAGAGTGGTGCACCATGGTACCGTTTCGTTTCAAATCCATGCACGCATTTCAAAAAGTCGTACAACACTGTTTCGCCATTTCGGACGGATGTTGCACTTTGCATTATGGATGTTGCACCCTGCAGATATCGATTATTCGGACGGCCATAACTCCTGGCACGTTTAGAGTTACGGGAGCCATAACTAGTCAAAACGACGGCCTCAGTGAGTTCTACGGCTGTGACAGCTTTCAGCCGTCAATGGATTGTTTAGTGCCCAAAAAAGACTATCCGAATCTCAATCGGGTCTCGGAAGTTTTTTACCCTTCGTTTTTTCGACACGTGGATTTTTACGGTAAAACGGGATTACCGTGGCTGGTCTTCAATTTACCATCGCTAGAGGGTGGTGCACTATGGTACCGTTTCGTTTCAAATCCTTGCACGCATTTCAAAAAGTCGTACAACACTGTTTCGCCATTTCGTACGGATGTTGCACCTTGCACCGTGGATGTTGCACCCTGTACATATCGATTATTCGGACGGCCATAACTTCTGGCTCTTTAGAGTTACGGGAGCCATAACCAGTCAAAACAAAGGCCTCAGTGAGTTCTACGGTTATGACTGCTTTCAGCCGTCAATGGATTGTTTAATGCCCAAAAAAGACTATCCGAATCTCAATTGGGTCTAGGAAATTTTTTACCCTTCTTTTTTTCGACGCGTGGATTTTTACGTTAGAACGGGATTACTGTGGCTGGTCTTCGATTTACCATCGCTGGAGAGTGGTGCACCATGGTACCGTTTCGTTTCAAATCCATGCACGCATTTCAAAAAGTCATACGACACTGTTTCGCCATTTCGGACGGATGTTGCACCTTGCACTGTGGATGTTGCACCCTGTAGATATCGATTATTCGGACGGCAATAACTTCTGGCTCGTTTAGAGTTACGAGAGCCATAACCAGTCAAAACGAAGGCCTAAGTGAGTTCTACGGCTATGACAGCTTTCAGCCGTCAATGGATTGTATAATGCCCAAAAAAGACTATCCGAATCTCAATCGGGTCTCCGAAGTTTTTTACCCTTCGTTTTTTCGACACGTGGATTTTTACGGTAAAACGGGATTACCGTGGCTGGTCTTCAATTTACCATCGCTGGAGAGTGGTGCACCATGGTACTGTTTCGTTTCAAATCCTTGCACGCATTTCAAAAAGTCGTACGACACTGTTTCGCCATTTCGGACGGATGTTGCACCTTGCACCGTGGATGTTGCACGCTGTAGATATCGAATATTCGGACGGCCATAATTTCTGGATCGTTTAGAGTTATGGGAGCCAGAACCAGTCAAAACGAAGGCCTCAGTGAGTTCTACGGCTATGTCAGCTTTCAACCGTCAATGGATTGTTTAATGCCCAAAAAAGACTATCCGAATCTCAATCGGGTCTAGGAAGTTTTTTACCCTTCGTTTTTTGGACACGTGGATTTTTACGGTAGAACGGGATTACCGTGGCTGGTCTTCGATTTACCATCACTGGAGAGTGGTGCACCATGGTACCGTTTTGTTTCAAATCCATGCACGCATTTCAAAAATTCGTACGATACTGTTTCGCCATTTCGGACGGATGTTGCACCTTGCGCCGTGGATGTTGCACCCTGTAGATATCGATTATTCGGACGGCCATAACTTCTGGCGCATTTAGAGTTACAGGAGCCATAACCAGTCAAAACGAAGGCCTCAGTGAGTTCTACGGCTCTGACAGCTTTCAGCTGTCGATGGATTGTTTAATGCCAAAAAAAACTATCCGAATCTCAATCGGGTCTCGGAAGTTTTTTACCCTTCGTTTTTTCGACACGTGGATTTTTATGGTAAAACGGGATTACCGTGGCTGGTCTTCAATTTACCCTCGCTGGAGAGTGGTGCACCAGGTACCTTTTTTTCAAATTCATGCACGCATTTCAAAAAGTCGTACGACACTGTTACGCCATTACGGACGGATGTTGCACCTTGCACCGTGGATGTTGCACCCTGTAGATATCGATTATTCGGACGGCCATAACTTCTGGCTCGTTTAGAGTTACGGGAGCCATAACCAGTCAAAACGAAGGCCTTAGTGAGTTCTACGACTATAACAGCTTTTAGCTGTCAATGGATTATTTAATGCCAAAAAAAAACTATCCGAATCTCAATCGGGTCTAGGAAGTTTTTTACCCTTCGTTTTTTCGACACGTGGATTTTTACGGTAGGACGGGATAATCGTGGCTGGTCTTCGATTTACCATCGCTGAAGAGTGGTGCACCATGGTACCGTTTCATTTCAAATCCATGCACGCATTTCAAAAAGTCGTACGACACTGTTTCGCCATTTCGGACGGATGTTGCACCTTGCACGGTGGATGTTGCACCCTGTAGATATCGATTATTCGGACGGCCATAACTTCTGGCTCGTTTAGAGTTACGGGAGCCATAACCAGTCAAAACGAAGGCCTTAGTGAGTTCTACGGCTCTGACAGCTTTCAGCCGTCAATGGATCGTTTAATGCCCAAAAAAGACTATCCGAATCTCAATCGGGTCTAGGAAGTTTTTTACCCTTCGTTTTTTCGACACGTGGATTTTTACGGTAGAACGGGATTACCGTGGCTGGTCTTCGATTTACCATCGCTAGAGAGTGGTGCACCATGGTACCGTTTCGTTTCAAATCCATGCACGCATTTCAAAAAGTCGTACAACACTGTTTCGCCATTTCGGACGGATGTTGCACTTTGCATTATGGATGTTGCACCCTGCAGATATCGATTATTCGGACGGCCATAACTCCTGGCACGTTTAGAGTTACGGGAGCCATAACTAGTCAAAACGACGACCTCAGTGAGTTCTACGGCTATGACAGCTTTCAGCCGTCAATGGATTGTTTAGTGCCCAAAAAAGACTATCCGAATCTCAATCGGGTCTCGGAAGTTTTTTACCCTTCGTTTTTTCGACACGTGGATTTTTACGGTAAAACGGGATTACCGTGGCTGGTCTTCAATTTACCATCGCTAGAGGGTGGTGCACTATGGTACCGTTTCGTTTCAAATCCTTGCACGCATTTCAAAAAGTCGTACAACACTGTTTCGCCATTTCGTACGGATGTTGCACCTTGCACCGTTGATGTTGCACCCTGTACATATCGATTATTCGGACGGCCATAACTTCTGGCTCGTTTAGAGTTACGGGTGCCATAACCAGTCAAAATGAAGGCCTCAGTGATTTCTACGGTTGTGACTGCTTTCAGCCGTCAATGGATTGTTTAATGTCCAAAAAGGACTATCCGAATCTCAATCGGGTCTAGGAAGTTTTTTACCCTTCTTTTTTTCGACGCGTGGATTTTTGCGGTAGAACGGGATTACTGTGGCTGGTCTTCGATTTACCATCGCTGGAGAGTGGTGCACCATGGTACCGTTTCGTTTCAAATCCATGCACGCATTTCAAAAAGTCATACGACACTGTTTCGCCATTTCGTACGGATGTTGCACCTTGCACCGTGGATGTTGCACCCTATAGATATCGATTATTCGGACGACAATAACTTCTGGCTCGCTTAGATTTACAAGAGCCATAACCAGTCAAAACGAAGGCCTCAGTGAGTTCTACGGCTATGACAGCTTTCATCCGTCAATGGATTGTATAATGCCCAAAAAAGACTATCCGAATCTCAATCTGGTCTCGGAAGTTTTTTACCCTTCGTTTTTTCGACACGTGGATTTTTACGGTAAAACGGGATTACCGTGGCTGGTCTTCAATTTACCATCGCTGGAGAGTGGTGCACCATGGTACTGTTTCGTTTCAAATCCTTGCACGCATTTCAAAAAGTCGTACGACACTGTTTCGCCATTTCGGACAGATGTTGCACCTTGCACCGTGGATGTTGCACGCTGTAGATATCGATTATTCGGACGGCCATAACTTCGGGATCGTTTAGAGTTACGGGAGCCATAACCAGTCAAAACGAAGGCCTCAGTGAATTCTACGGCTATGACAGCTTTCAACCGTCAATGGATTGTTTAATGCCCCAAAAAAACTATCCGAATCTCAATCGGGTCTAGGAAGTTTTTTACCCTTCGTTTTTTCGACACGTGGATTTTTACGGTAGAACGGGATTACCGTGGCTGGTCTTCGATTTACCATCGCTGGAGAGTGGTGCACCATGGTACCGTTTTGTTTCAAATCCATGCACGCATTTCAAAAATTCGTACGATACTGTTTCGCCATTTCGGACGGATGTTGCACCTTGCACCGTGGATGTTGCACCCTGTAGATATCGATTATTCGGACGGCCATAACTTCTGGCGCATTTAGAGTTACAGGAGCCATAACCAGTCAAAACGAAGGCGACAGTGAGTTCTACGGCTCTGACAGCTTTCAGCTGTCGATGGATTGTTTAATGCCCAAAAAAAACTATCCGAATCTCGATCGGGTCTCGGAAGTTTTTTACCCTTCGTTTTTTCGACACGTGGATTTTTATGGTAAAACGGGATTACCGTGGCTGGTCTTCAATTTACCCTCGCTGGAGAGTGGTGCACCAGGGTACCTTTTTTTTCAAATTCATGCACGCATTTCAAAAAGTCGTACGACACTGTTACGCCATTACAGACGGATGTTGCACCTTGCACCGTGGATGTTGCACCCTGTAGATATAGATTATTCGGACGGCCATAACTTCTGGCTCGTTTAGAGTTACGGGAGCCATAACCAGTCAAAACGAAGGCCTTAGTGAGTTCTACGGCTATAACAGCTTTTAGCTATCAATGGATTGTTTAATGCCCAAAAAAAACTATCCGAATCTCAATCGGGTCTAGGAAGTTTTTTACCCTTTGTTTTTTCGACACGTGGATTTTTACGGTAGGATGGGATAACCGTGGCTGGTCTTCGATTTACCATCGCTGAAGAGTGGAGCACTATGGTACCGTTTCATTTCAAATCCATGCACGCATTTCAAAAAGTCGTACGACACTGTCTCGCCATTTCGGACGGATGTTGCACCTTGCACCGTGGATGTTGCACCCTGTAGATATCGATTATTCGGACGGCCATAACTTCTGGCTCGTTTAGAGTTACGGGTGCCATAACCAGTCAAAACGAAGGCCTCAGTGAGTTCTACGGCTCTGACTGCTTTCAGCCGTCAGTGAATCGTTTAATGCCCAAAAAAGACTATCCGAATCTCAATCGGGTCTAGGAAGTTTTTTACCCTTCGTTTTTTCGACACGTGGATTTTTACAGTAGAACCCCGATTACCATGGCAGGTCTTCGATTTACCATCGCTAGAGAGTGGTGCACCATGGTACCGTTTCGTTTCAAATCCATGCACGCATTTCAAAAAGTCGTACAACGCTGTTTCGCCATTTCGGACGGATGTTGCACCCTGTAGATATCGATTATTCGGACGACCATAACTTCTGGCACGTTTAGAGTTACGGGAGCCATAACTATTCAAAACGACGGCCTCAGTGAGTTCTACGGCTATGACAGCTTTCAGCTGTCAATGGATTGTTTAGTGCCCAAAAAAGACTATCCGAATCTCAATCGGGTCTCGGAAGTTTTTTACCCTTCGTTTTTTCGACACGTGGATTTTTACGGTAGAACGGGATTACCGTGGCTGGTCTTCAATTTACCATCGCTGGAGAGTCGTGCACCATGGTACCATTTCATTTCAAATCCTTGCACGCATTTCAAAAATTCGTACGACACTGTTTCGCCATTTCGGACGGATGTTGCACCTTGCACCGTGGATGTTGCACCTTGTACATATCGATTATTCGGACGGCCATAACTTCTGGCTCGTTTAGAGTTACGGGAGCCATAACCAATCAAAATGAAGGCCTTAGTGAGTTCTACGGTTATGACTGCTTTCAGCCGTCAATGGATTGTTTAATGCCAAAAAAAGACTATCCGAATCTCAATCGGGTCTAGGATGTTTTTTACCCTTCTTTTTTTCGACGCGTGGATTTTTACGGTAGAACGGGATTACTGCGGCTGGCCTTCGATTTACCATCGCTGGAGAGTGGTGCACCATGGTACCATTTCGTTTCAAATCCATGCATGCATTTCAAAAAGTCATACGACACTGTTTCGCCATTTCGGACGGATGTTGCACCTTGCACCGTGGATGTTGCACCCTGTAGATATCGATTATTCGGACGACAATAACTTCTGGCTCGTTTAGAGTTACAAGAGCCATAACCAGTCAAAACGAAGGCCTCAGTGAGTTCTACGGCTACGACAGCTTTCAGCCGTCAATGGATTGTATAATGCCCGAAAAAGACTATCCGAATCTCAATCGGGTCTCGGAAGTTTTTTACCCTTCGTTTTTTCGAGACGTGGATTTTTACGGTAAAACGGGATTACCGTGGCTGGACTTCAATTTACCATCGCTGGAGAGTGGTGCACTATGGTACTGTTTCGTTTCAAATCCTTGCACGCATTTCAAAAAGTCGTACGACACTGTTTCGCCATTTCGGACAGATGTTGCACCTTGCACCGTGGATGTTGCACGCTGTAGATATCGATTATTCGGACGGCCATAACTTCGGGATCGTTTAGAGTTACGGGAGCCATAACCAGTCAAAACGAAGGCCTTAGTGAGTTCTACGGCTATGACAGCTTTCAACCGTCAATGGATTGTTTAATGCCCAAAAAAACTATCCGAATCTCAATCGGGTCTAGGAAGTTTTTTACCCTTCGTTTTTTCGGCACGTGGATTTTTACGGTAGAACGGGATTACGTGGCTGGTCTTCGATTTACCATCGCTGGAGAGTGGTGCACC
The DNA here is from genome assembly GCA_030765085.1 of Allium cepa. Taxonomy (NCBI): domain Eukaryota; kingdom Viridiplantae; phylum Streptophyta; class Magnoliopsida; order Asparagales; family Amaryllidaceae; genus Allium; species Allium cepa. Next base: position 16,600,949 of record CM060931.1, read on the forward strand.
ATGGTACCGTTTGGTTTCAAATCCAAGCATGCATTTCAAAAATTGGTACGATACTGTTTCGCCATTTCGGACGGCCATAACTTCTGGCTCGTTTAGAGTTACGGGAGCCATAACCTGTCAAAACGAAGGTCTCGATGAGTTCTACGGCTTTGACAGCTTTCAGCCGTCAACGGATTGTTTAATGCCCAAAAAAGACTATCCGAATCTCAATCGGGTCTCGGAAGTTTTTTACCCTTCGTTTTTTCGACACGTGGATTTTTACGGTAAAATGGGATTACCGTGGCCGGTCTTCAATTTACCATCGCTGGATAGTGGTGCACCATGGTACCGTTTCGTTTCAAATCCTTGCACGCATTTCAAAAAGTCGTACAACACTGTTTCGCCATTTTGGACGGATGTTGCACCTTGCATCGTGGATGTTGTACCCTGTAGATATCCATTATTCGGACGGTCATAACTTCTGGCTCGTTTAGAGTTACGGGAGCCATAACCAGTCAAAACGAAAGTCTTAGTGAGTCCTACGGCTATGAGAGCTTTCAGCAGTCAATGGATTGTTTAATGCCCAAAAAAGACTATCCGAATCTCAATCGGGTCTCGGAAGTTTTTTACCCTTCGTTTTTTCGACACGTGGATTTTTACGGTAAAACGGGATTACCGTGGCTGGTCTTCAATTTACCATCGCTGGAGAGTGGTGCACCAGGGTACCGTTTCGTTTCAAATCCATGCACGCATTTCAAAAAGTCGTACGACACTGTTGCGCCATTTCGGACGGATGTTGCACCTTGCACCGTGGATGTTGCACCCTGTAGATATCGATTATTCGGACGGCCATAACTTCTGGCTCGTTTAGAGTTACGGGAGCCATAACCAGTCAAAACGAAGGCCTCAGCGAGTTCTACGGCTGTGACCGCTTTCAGCCGTCAATGGATTGTTTAATGCCAAAAACAGACTATCCGAATCTCAATCGGGTCTCGGAAGTTTTTTACCCTTTGTTTTTTCGACACGTGGATTTTTACGGTAGAACGGGATCACCGTGGTTGGTCTTCGATTTACCAGCGCTGGAGAGTGGTGCACAATGGTACCGTTCCATTTCAAATCCGTGACGACCGCCCATGACTCCCGCACGAAACAAGGGAATGGTACGCTGAAAAGTGTGTCAGGCAGCCATGGACGATAGTCAGGGTATGATAAAACAGTAGACTCTATCGTATTACTCACAGCGCATGGATAAAATACAATAGAAAATATACATAGTGTAGCTCTATAGAACAGAAGTCTCAACATATAAATTCATAATAGTTTATACAATCATTTGAATAGTCAATACATCAAGTCTCACTACATAACACTCAGAGTATCAAACAAACAGCGGAAAACATCCAGTACATATAGTAAGAAAACAATATGCAAAAGCCTCCAGCTCGTCTTCGTTATCAACAGCGTTGGTAGCCAAGAACAGCACTTGTCACCTGCTACCTAGTCTGCCCATCCCAACATGGATGAACAGCCCAAGGTAATAAGAGTTGAACATAAAACCTTGAGTCAGAAAACAGTCTTAGTGAGCAGTAAATTAACTATCAAACATACCAAAAGAGCATAAAGGATAAAAGGAATAGGAACTCAACCATCCCACTCCACCTCATTCTACAGTGATAGCCCCCAGACACACTAAGCAGAAACAAGCATAACAAAGCAGACATTTAAAGTAAAGTAATTATCACTCGTCAAGGTCGATGTTTTCCAAGTACAAACCCCCAAGGCCTAAACCAAGATCAGATAAGCACCCAGAAAACACCGCTCCTGAGGCCGAATGATGGTACAATCAAACATCCATGACTCTGTCTATCACTGTTAACATTGCCTCGATATAATCGTTAATTGAATGACCGGCACCTTCTTTCAGCCGTCCATCAAGGGCTAATGGCAACCCCGGTTCTAGACATAACTCTGCACGTCATCATGACCCGTGCCTAGGACTATCGCATCTGCCCAGAGTACTAACACGTCATCATGACCCGTGTCTGGAACGTCATCGTGACCCGTTCCAACGTACTCTTGCTTTGAGCATGCTAGAACCTTCAATAATGATAAGATCCAAGCCTCCTAGTCATCCTCCTCGACGACTATTCTCACACTAGCTCAAGCGCCTCTCGAGCCCACCATTATCAACCAACCCGGACCGCATCACCGAGTTATCAACAAGCTTGGGATGATCCCGTCTGGATTAAACCAAGGCTTTCACACATCATGCTTTGCTTCAACGCATCATAGCAAAGTCCCATCTCACATCATGGTTTGCCTCATCGCATCATGGCAAAGTCCGTCATCATCGAATCTATCCATATGAGCTTCCACATCCACTTCATATGCCACAAGCAGCTTTCACCATTCAAGAGCCTTTCCACTTAGCTTTTGAATCATCTTCGACCAACTTGTCCCAAATCAAGTTATCGATCAACTAATCAATCAAACCAAACATCAATCCAAGTAATTAATCATTCAAACAAGATCTAATAAGCAATTACAACAATAATGGCAATTTCGTAAATAAAGAGTTCAAATCTAACATGCATTCTAACAAGCATGAATTATGAACAATATCTCTACAACTTGATGAATGAACTTGCATAAGTGAACATGTAGTGAAATAGGTCTCAAAACTTCATAAGTGATAGATCTACATGCAGACTTAAGGAAAATGCAAGAAATCGCTATCTTTAACACATAAACAAGCCACCAATCCAATATACTCCCTTGGGTCTGTGTGAGATATAACTACCACTCACCGAATCGCCTAAACACCTCAAAAACAACCAACTCCAGATCTGGACAGCAAGGAATCAAGCTTGATCCTCCAAAACTCCGCTTCAAACGATGAAATGTCTCTTTATTGGATGAAGATCTTCAACTTTGGCTCTTGGATCTTCGATTTGATCTTCAATTTAGATGGAAGGTATCACTAGATTAGAGTGGAGAAAACAAGTGAAGAAGTGTTGAAGTCGAGCTCTCAAAATGGCAGCACTTCATCGCTTCGAAATCCGGTGCCAAAAAGTGAGGCGAACCCCTTCTATTTATAGGCAGATTTTCCCTTGAGTCGCCGCCCCTTGAGTCGCCGCCGACCTATCCCCTGAGTCGTCCACGATCTAAGACTCACGACTCAAGCCCCTAACGGCTCAACACAACAGCCGACCTAACCAAACACAGGGCCTCACGACTTAACCTATACGCGACTCAACACAGGCACGACTCAACACAAGTGCCGACCCAACTGCACACGACTCAAAAAGCCTTCGACCTAACGACTTAACGCTAAGTCGCTCACGCGACTCAACCCAGGCACGGCCCAACATACTCGCGACTTATCTGAGATGCGCGACCCAACTCATACGCGAGTTACAACCTACGACTTATCGGAGAGGCCGACCCAACTACCCAAGCCTTAATCACATGACCGACCTAACGACTCAAGCAAGTATACGACTTAACGACAAGGCCATCCTTACGACCTAACGATTCAACAGAGGTGCACGACTCACGACTTAAGCCCATACGCTGACCTAACTACACACAGGACCACACGAGTTAGGCCTTATCTCGTCTACGACCTAACACTATACACAGTTCTAACTTAGGTCGTTTACTACTAGGTCGTTAACTCCTGGACCTCTATGCCGCAAACTTCCTTAACTCGGTCATACGACTCATCCCAACACACAGAGACTCACGACCTAAGCCACTAACCCTTAAGTCGTTACATCCTTTAGGTCGTTCCTTCCTATGAGTCGGTCAATTCTATGGGTCGTTAACTCGGTACAGACCTTAAGTCGGTCACTACCTTAAGCCGTTAAACCTCCTGTGATGACCGCCCATGAATCCCGCACTAAAACAAGGGGATGGTGCGCTGAAAGGCGTGCCAGGCAGCCATGGACTATAGTCGGGGTAAGATATAACAGAAACTCTATCATACAACTCACAGCGCATGGACAAAATACAATAGAGAAATATATGTATATAGTGAAGCTCATAACAGAATATCATCATATAGACTTCATAAAGGTTTGATACAAGCATCTGAACAATCAATACATCAAGCCTCACTACATAACACTCAAAACATATACAAGCAGCGGAACATCCAGTACATATAGTAAGAAAACTAATATGCTATCCTCCAGCTCGTCTTCGTCATCAACAGCGTTGGTAGCCAAGAACAGCACCTGTCACCTGCTACCTAGTCTGCCCATCCCAACATGGATGAACAGCCCATGGTAATAAGAGTTGAACATAAAACCTTGAGTCAGACAATAGTCTTAGTGAGCAGTAAATTAACCATCAAACATACCAAAGGAGCATAAAGGATAAATGGAATAGGAACTTAACCATCCCACTCCACCTCATTCTACAGTGATAGCCCCCAGACCCACTAAGCATAAACAAGCATAGCAAAGCAGACATTCGAAATAAAGTAATTATCACTCGAGTCAAGGTCGACGTTTTTCAAATACAAACCCCCAAGGCCTAAACCAAGATCAGATAAGCACCCAGAAAACACCGCTCTTGAGACCGAATGATGATACAACCAAACATCCATGACTTTGGCTATCACTGTTATCATTGCCTCGATATCACCGTTAGTTGAATGACCGCCTGTCAAGGGCTAATGGTAACCCCGGTACTAGATAAACTCTGCACGTCATCGTGACCCGTGCCTAGGACTTACCTACTCTGCCCAGAGTACTCGACCACCTACCTGTAGTCTTTTGGGTGTCCCGACCACCTACCTGTAGTCATTTGGGCGCCCCACGTACTCTTGCTTTGAGTTTACTAGAACCTTCAACAACGATGAGATCCAAGCCTCCTAGTCATCCTCCTCGACGACTATTCTCATACTAGCCCAAGCTACCTCTCGAGCAATCCATTATCAACCAACTCGAACCATCCCTCGAGTTATCAACATGCTTGGAATGATCCTTGCCTGGATTACGCCAAGACTATCTCACATCATACTTTGCTTCATCGCATCATAGCAAAGTCCCATCTCAACATCATGGCTTGCCTCATCGCATCATGGCAAAGTCCATCATCATCAAATCTATCCATAGGAGCTTCCACATCCACTTCATATGTCACAAGCAGCTTTCACCATTCAAGAGCCCTTCCACTTAGCTTTTGAATCATCTTCGATCAACTTGTTCAAATCAACTACTAGCTAATTTGCAACAATCAAACCAATCATAAATCAATCATTAATCCAAGCAACCAAACATTCAACAAGATCTAATAAGCAATTACAACAATAATGGCAATTTGGTAATTAAAGTGTCCAAATCTAACTAGTATGAATCATAGGCAAATGTCTCTATAACTTGACGAATGAACTTGCATAAGTGAACATGTAGTAAAATAGATATCGGAACTTCATAGGTGATAGATCTACATGCAGACTTAAGGAAAATGCAAGAAATCGCTATCTTTAACACATAAACAAGCCACCAATCCAATATACTCCCTTGGGTCCGTGTGAGAGATAACTACCACTCACCAAATCACCTAAACACCTTATAAACAACCAACTCCAGGTCTGGACAACAAAGAAACAAGCTTGATCCGGCAAAATCTCGCTTCAAACGATGAAATCTCTCCTTGTTGGATGAAGATCTTCAACTTTGGCTCTTGAAACTTTGATCTTGATCTTCGATCTTGGATGGATGTTAGCACTAGATTAGAGTGGAGAAAAGAAGTGAAGAAGTGTTGTAGTCGAGCTCTCAAAATGGCAGCACTTCGTCGCTTCGAAATCCGGTGCCAAAAAGTGAGCCAAACCCCTCTATTTATAGGCTGAAACCCCCCCTGAGTCGTCCGCCCCTATGAGTCGTCCACGACTCACGACTCAAGGCACTGTATGACTTAACACAACACGGCTCAACCCTCTACGACCCACGACTTATCTACACTACCGCATTTCCTAAGTCCTAAGTCGTTTGGACGACTTAACTCCTATGCGACCTAACAAAACACACGACCCAGCGACTTATCATGAGTCGTTCAACGACCTAACGACTTCCCATAAGTCGCGACCTCACGGAACATAGGACCTGCCGACTTAAGACTTAACCCTAACTCGACCCAACATAGGTACGACTCAACACAGGCAGTGCCTCGACCTAACGACCTAAGGCCTTCGAACGACTTAACGCTACACAGGGTCACACGACCTAGTCCCCTGCCAACCTAAACCCAGAACACATGCCGACTCACGACTCAAGCCCCTGCCGACTCAACGATATGGCCGACCTAACCTTAACTCGTATACGACTTATAGCATACACGACCTAACACGTGCACGCGACTTAACACTAAGCCTAGGTCCCCTACGACTTATACCATAACGACTTAAGCCTTAGGTCGTTCACTCCTTAAGTCGGCCTACCTTCCTAGGCCGTTAGCCACTAACCCTTAAGTCGTTACATCCTTTAGGTCGCTTACTAGCTTAAATCGTTAGCTCCTAAGTCAAACACTTCTATAACCCGTTCACCCCTTGAGCCGGTCACCTTCCTTAAGTCGGCCACCCTATGAGTCGTAACTCGTACACGACCCAACTCCAAACAACTTAAGCTACCCTTCAACCTAAGCCTCTACACGAGTTAACTTCATACGACTTAAGCACTAAGTCGTTGACTCCCATAAGTCGCTCCACTCGATCAAGCATTCACACGACTTGATGGTAACTATTTTATGATATGTCGACACGTAATATACGGGTCGTTACATTCTCTCCTCCTTAGGAATTTCGCCCCCGAAATTCCAAACAAACAAGAGCAATCAAAGTTATTCCGCATGCCTACCATCCATAGCAATCAACAAACCATGCATCCAATTACTAGCCTAGCATGCAGAACTCTAAGACTTAGAACAAGTTACAAATTCGTGAGATGTCACGACACCTTAGGGCCATACCTCAAAGAGTTCAGGATGAGCTGCCTTCATCCTCTCTTCCTCCTCCCATGTACAGTCGTCAACATCATCACTCCATTGTACCTTGAGCAACGTAATCGTCTTCCTCCTAAGCTGTTTCGTGTCGGTTTCGACAACACGAAGCGGCTTACGAGGTCTCGTAACAACTGGATCAACCTCTTAATCTTCACAGCTATCAGCAGAAACCACCGTATCCGAGTCATGCACATACTTCCGCGGATAAGATACATGAAAAACATTGTGCACACATGCCATCCTTTCCGGTAACTCCAATCTATAGGCGAGGTTTCCAATTCGCTCGATAATCGAAAATGGTCCAACAAATCTCGGAGTCAATTTCTGTAACGACCCGTATTTTACGTGTCGATTAATCGTAGAATTTCTAGGTCGTTAGTGTTGTTTATGTTCTCTTTAACCTAAGTCGTATGGGAAGTTAACTCGGTTGCACGAGTTAAGGGATAGGTCGTGTGCGAGTTAAGCAGGTTAGCGACTCAGGGGTTTGGACGAGTTAGCAGTTGGTCGAGTTAAGATAGTTAGCCGAGGTAAGGGATGGAGCGACTTAAGGCTTAGCGGCTTGTTGGGTAAGGCCGACTTATAGTGGTTGCCGACCTAAGGGATAGACCAACCTAAGGCAGAAAGGCGACTCATTGGGATTAGCGAGTTAGAGGAGCAGCGACCTACGAGTTAGTGGGTTAGTTGAGATAGTGAGTCACCGAGTTAGGGGATAGATGGTTAGGTTGACACATACTAAGTCGTTAGCGACTTAGTAATAAGTCGTTGGAGCGTTAGGTCGGTTACCTGATGAGTCGTGAGTCGTTGAGGCATAGGTTGCTAGGTCGTAAACGACCTAGTTAAGCCGCGGCATGTTGTTCTGTGGTCTTAGGTCGTAATGGGGTTAGGACGTAGCACATAGGTTAAGTCGTTAGGCAGTTAACCCGCGTGTGTGTGTTGTGTCGTGTTGGCTTGAGTCGGCAGAGGCTTGTTGAGTCTTGAGTCGTGGGCTTATAAGTCGCGAGCGACTTAAGTCTAGGTCGCTAAGTCGCGAACGACTTAAGGCTAAGTCGTTAACTCGTGAACGACTTAGGGGCGAACGGGTCAGTGATTTTCAGCCTATAAATAGAGGGCTTTGGCTCACTTTTTGGCACCGGATTTTGAAGCAACGAAGTGCTGCCATTTTGAGAGCTCGACTACAGCATTTCTTCATCTTCTTTTCTCCACTCCAATCACGTTCTAACATCCATCCAAGATCGAAGATCGAGATTGAAGATCCAAGAGCCAAAGTTGAAGATCTTCATCCAACGAAGTTAGATTTCATCGTTTCAAGCGGGATTTCGACGAATCAAGCTTGAATCTTCGCTGTCCAGATCTGAAGTTGATAGTTTTTGAAGTGTTTGGGTGATTTGGTGAGTGGTGGTTATCTCTCACACGGACCCAAAGGAGTATATTGGATCGGTGGTTTGTTTAAGTGTTAAAGATAGTGATTTCTTGCATTTTCCTAAAGTTTGCATGTAGATCTATCATTTATGAAGTTTTGACACCTATTTTGCTACATGATTACTTGTATAAGTTCATTCCTCAAGTTATAGAGACATTTGCCTTTGATTCATGTATGTTAGATTGCATGTTAGATTTGGATCCTTTAATTACGAAATTGTCATTGTTGTTATAATTGCTTATTTAGATCTTGTTGGAATGATTGATTGCTTAAGCTAATGATTGATTTGATTGATTGCTATGTATGTTAGTTGACTGATAACTTGATTTGGTCAAGTATGGTTGATGGTGATTCAAAAGCTAAGTGGAAAGGCTCTTGAATGAGGAAAGCTGCTTGTGGCATATGAAGCGGATGATGAAGCTCATATGTATGGACTGTCATCAGTGCCTATTGTGATGTTGAGATGGGACGGGTCATGATGACGTTCCAAGCACGGGCTGTGACGACGTGCAAAGCTATGTTAATAATTCGGTGATGCGATCCGGGTTGGTGATAATGGTTAGCTTGAGAGGCGCTTGAGCTAGTATGGAAATAGTCGTCGAGGAGGATGACTAGGAGGTTGAGATCTCATCGTTGTTGAAGGTTCTAGCATGCTCAAAGCAAGAGTACGTTGGAACGGGCTGCGACGACGTTCCAGGCACGGGCTGCGACGACGTGCTAGTACTCTGGGTAGTTGCGAAAATTCCTAGGCACGGGCTGCGATGACGTGCGGAGTTATGTCTAGAACCGGGGTGACCATTAGCCCTTGACAGATGGTCGTTCAACTAATGGTGAAATCAAGGCAATGATAACAGTGATAGCCAGAGTCATGGATGTTTGGACGTTTGGTTGTATCATTATTCAGTCTCAAGAGCGGTGTTTTCTGGGTGCTTATCTGATCTTGGTTTAGGCCTTGGGGGTTTGTATTTGGAAAACATCGACCTTGATTCGAGTGATTATTGCTTTACTTTAATTGCCTGCTATGTTATGCTTGCTTCTCCTTAGTGTGTGTCTGGGGGCTATCACTGTAGAAAGAGGTGGAGTGGGATGGTTTGGTTCCTATTCCTTTTATCCCTTATACTCTTTTGGTATGTTTGATAGTTGATTTACCGCTCACTAAGACTGTTGTTTGACTCAAGGTTTTATGTCTCCTTTTATTACCTTGGGCTGTTCATCCATGTTTGGGATGGGCAGACTAAGTGACAGGTGACAGGTGCTGATCTTAGTGATTGACGATGCTGATGACGAAGACGAGCAGGAGGCTTGCGTATTATTTTCTTTATAATATGTACTGGATATTTCCGCTGTTTGTTGTTACTCTGAGTGCTTGTAGTTAGGCTAGATTGTACTGATTTTTTTTCAGAGGCTTGTATAAAACTACTATGATGCTTATATGATGATGTTCTGTTCTATGGAGCTTCACTATATTATATTTCTCTATTGTATTTTATCCATGCGCTGTGAGTTGTACGATAGAGTTTGCTGTTTTATCTTACCTTGACCATCGTGCATGGCTGCCTGGCACGCCTTTCAGCGCATTATCCTCTTGTTTTGGTGCGGGAGTCATGGGCGGTCGTCACAATTTCCCTTTCTTCCCGAATCTAATAACATTCTTTAGAGGAGAAATCTTCACAAAAACCATAACGCCTACGTCGAATTCCAAATCCTTACGACGATTATGGGCATAACTTTTCTAACGATCTTGGGCTGCCTTCATTCGTCGCCGAATGATCTCTACGTAAACCGTAGTCTGTCGAATCATCTCTGGCCCAAGTATTAGCTTTTCTCCAGTTTCCAACCAACATGTCGGAGAGTTACACGGCCTTCCATACAATGCTTCATACGGTGCCATACCAATACTTGACTGGTAGCATTATTATATGCAAATTCCACCAAATGAAGGTGATCTTCCCATGATCCTCCGAAATCCAAAACACATGCCCTCAGGAGATCTTCCAAAACTCGGTTGACTCTCTCGGTCTGACCATCTGTTTGGGGGTGATAAGCTGTACTCAAACACAACTCGGTTCCCAAAAGTTCCTGGAAACTCTTCCAAAATCCACTAGTGAAAAATGGGTCTCGATCGCTCACTATACTCATCGGAATACCATGGAATCGAACTATCCACTTAACATACAACTCAGCCAACTTCGATGCAGTCCTAGTTGATCGAACAGGAATGAATCTTGCACTCTTAGTCAAACGATCTACAATGACCCAAATCCCTTCATTTCCAGCCCTGGTTCTAGGTAGACCATCGATAAAATCCATCGATATCTGCTCCCACTTCCATGTAGGGACCTCTAATGGCTGAAGCAATCCACTGGGCTTCTTCTGCTCAGCCTTCACCAACTGGCAGTTCATACATTTGGAAATAAAATTTCCAACATCCTTTTTCATACCTTCCCAGTAATAGGTTCTCCTCATATCCTGATACATCTTATTTCCACCTGGATGAATTGTCAACTTCGAGTGATGACTTTCCCTCAGAACTTCGTCTCTCAATTCATCTATATCAGGAACAACTAATCGTCCTTGCTTCCGAAGCCAACCCTCTCGATCGACTTCGAATCCTTTATCCTTTCTTGGATTCAATCCAGATTCCAAATCTCGGACAATCTTGACAAGCTTATCGTCTCGCTTTTGGCTCTTGCCAATTCTCTCCATAAGAGTAGGTCTTATCAATAAGTTTGCCAACATCTCGGGTTCCAATTCACATCTAGGCCTGAAGTCAAATCCAGCCAAATACTCGAGACTCTTCCATTCCGAAAAAATGGCTCCCAATCCTGCATGTCTTCGACTTAACGCATCTGCCACTGCGTTACCTTTTCCTGGAGTATAGGCTATACCAAAATCATATGATGCTAAAAAGTCTAGCTATCGTTGCTGCCGAAGATTTAAATCCTTTTGGGAGAACAGATACTTCAACGACTTATGATCCGTAAACAACTCGAATCGAACTCCCAATAGATAATGTCTCCACATCTTCAGAGCAAAAACAATCGCCGCTAACTCCAAATCATGAGTCGGGTAATTCCTTTCATGCGGCTTCAGTTGTCGACTTGCATACGCAACAACTTTATCCTTTTACATTAGCACTGCTCCAGGTCCAGTACCACTTGCATCGGTGTAAACCACCATCTCATCATTCCCACTTGGAATAGTCAAAACAGGAGCACTTGTCAGTCGCTCTTTCAGGATTACGAAAGCTTGCTCACACTTAGCATCCCATCTGAACACTTGGTTCTTTTTCGTCAATCCTGTCAACGGTGCAGCTATCTTGGAAAAGTCTTTGATAAATCGACGATAATATCCTGCTAATCCAAGAAAACTTCTCACATCAGATGCGTTCTTAGGTCTAATCCAATCCTGAATCGCTGCCACCTTAGCGGGATGAACCGCTATTCCATTTCCAGAGATAACATGGCCTAAGAACCTCACTTCACTCTTCCAGAAGTGACACTTCGAAAACTTAGCCTTTAGCGGATGTTTCCGCAAGATCTCCAAAACAATACACAAGTGTGTCTTGTGCTCTTCCTCATTTTTGGAATAAATCAGAATATCATCCACGAACACAAGTACAAACTTGTTCAACTGATCTCTGAACACTCTATTCATAAGATCCACAAAATATGCTGGTGCGTTAGTCAATCCAAACGGCATTACCAGCCACTCATAAAAACCGGATGGTGTCCTAAAAGAAGTCTTCGGCACAGTATCCTTAGCCACTCTCAACTGGTGAAATCCCGTTGCCAAATCCATCTGAGAAAACACCTTAGCTTCGTGAAGCTGATCAAACAAGTCATCTATTCTCGGCAATGGATACTTGTTCTTCTTAGTCACCTTATTCAGCTCACGATAATCCACACACAACCTCAACGATCCATCCGCTTTGGTTGCAAACACAACTGGTGCACACCATTCGGACACACTACGCCGAATGAATCCTTTCCGAAAAAGGTCATCAACCTGCACCTTCAGCTCTTCTTGTTCTCTAGGCGCCATCCGTCTTAGAGGCATCACAACAGGTCTGGCTCCCTCAACTAGATCGATACGAAACTCGATCTCCCTATGCGGCGGTAACCCTTTGACTTCATCAAAGACGTCCTCAAATCAATTCACAACCGGCATCGATGACAGTCCATCCCGTGGAACAACCAGCGAATACATGAAGCCCATGAAGACGCCTTCTTCATGCTTACATCGTATCACAACCCTTCGCCCTTCCACATTCCCGACTGTCACCTCCAGTTTCTCACAATCAACCTTTGCCGCATACTTTCTAAGCCAGTCCATACCCAAAATAATTCCGAACCCCGCAAAGTTCAGAACAAAACAATCACAAACAAAAGAACAATCATGACTCGATACTACTAGACCACGGCATACCATACACAAACAAGACGAACCCCCAACTGGATTAGTCACAACCAATGGTCTATCAACAATTTCCGGTTCCAAACCCAACCGGCCTACCAAATCATCACAAACAAACGAATGCGACGCTCTAGTATCAAACAACACTCTAACTGGAACACCACAAATGGAAAGAGTACCTTGAACCACCACACTCTTCCCTTTCTCATCAACAGTAGGAGCTTTCGAAGATGATGGAAGAGCCCCCAAAGCATAAGCTTGCACAATCTGCTTATCTTTCCTCCTTTCTGGACAGTCCTTCTTGATATGCCCCAGCTTATCACAGTTGTAACACTTTCCCGGCACCTTGGGATTCCTACAATCTTTGGAGAGATGGCCCTTCTGCTGACAGTTGTAGCAAGTTACTTTGCCCTTCAGCTTCTTCTGGCCATCCTTACCCTTCTGTTGCTGCTGCTTCCTCTTCTTGTTTCCACCCTGATGTGGCCTAGACCCTTCCTTGGTTACAGCAACAACAGATCCTTCCTTAGGAAACAAACTCTCATGCCTGAGAGCTTTCTCCACAAGCTTCCCAAATGGATCGTCCAGATGATCCACCAACTGCCTCCCAAGATAACTGTCCAAGCCTGTCACAAACTTCTCATTCTTCTGATACGGAGATTCGATATACGACCGAGCATACTTGGACAAAGCTTCAAACTCAGAAACATACTCAAGAACTGGTCTCCCACCTTGCTTGAGCTCCACAAACTTCTTAAACTGAACAGATTTCTGAGCCGTAGAGATGAACTTAGCTTCAAATCTAACTTGGAATTGCTCCCAAGTAATCTCTTCTTCTGGAGTATCAATAGTGATAGAACCCCACCAATCAGCAGCTCTTCCCTGAAGCTGTCTCGATGCAAGCTTCCTCTTAGTTGCATCCTCGATTCCCAAGTCACCAAAAATCCTTCTACAAGCATCAATCCATCTCTGAACTTCTATGGTTGATTCTGTTCCCAAGAAAACCTTCCCCCCAAGAGCAGCATAGTCCTTACACAACTTAGCAAAATCCACTGGTCTTGGAGCTTGAACTTGAACTCCAACATCTACTGACGGTCCTGAAGTTGGTATCCTTCTCATGATCGAAGTCATCATAGCTTCGAACATTGCAGCATAGTCAGTAGCTCCCCTAGCAGCATGGCTTTCCCTAGCAGCTTGTCTCTCACTTCGACTCATCCTTAATATCTACAAAAAGAAATGATTTAGAACACCTTGAGAAACAACTACATAAGGAGTTCAAATCCTTCTAAACTACTATATTATATATATAGTAATCATCCATCAAAATACAATTACGTCTCTCATACGTAGTTACGTCAGCGAGCGTTGGCTAAAATCGATTAACCAAAGCTCTGATGCCAAATGTGACGACCGCCCATGACTCCCGCACTAAAACAAAGGGATGGTGCGCTGAAAGGCGTGCCAGGCAGCCATGGACGATAGTCAGGGTAAGATAAAACAGAAACTCTATCGTACAACTCAAAGCGCATGGACAGAATACAATAGAGAAATATATGCATATAGTGAAGCTCGTAACAGAATATCATCATATAGACTTTATAAAGGTTTGATACAAGCATCTGAACAATCAATACATCAAGCCGCACTACATAACACTCAAAACATATACAAGCAGCGGAACATCTAGTACATATAGTAAGAAAACTAATATGCTAGCCTCCAGCTCGTCTTCGTCATCAACAGCATTGGTAGCCAAGAACAGCACCTGTCACCTGCTACCTAGTCTGCCCATCCCAACATGGATGAACAGCCCAAGGTAATAAGAGTTGAACATAAAACCTTGAGTCAGACAACAGTCTTAGTGGGCAGTAAATTAACTATCAAACATACCAAAAGAGCATAAAGGATAAAAGGAATAGGAACTTAACCATCCTACTCCACCTCATTCTACAGTGATAGCCCCCAGACCCACTAAGCATAAACAAGCATAGCAAAGCAGACATTCGAAATAAAGTAATTATCACTCGAGTCAAGGTCGATGTTTTCCAAATACAAACCCCCAAGGACTAAACCAAGATCAGATAAGCACCCAGAAAACACCGCTCTTGAGACCGAATGATGATACAACCAAACATCCATGACTCTGGCTATCACTGTTATCATTGCCTCGATATCACCGTTAGTCGAATGACCGCCTGTCAAGGGCTAATGGTAACCCCGGTTCTAGATAAACTCTGCACGTCATCATGACCCGTGCCTAGGACTTACCTACTCTGCCCAGAGTACTCGACCACCTACCTGTAGTCTTTTGGGTGTCCCGACCACCTACCTGTAGTTATTTGGGCGCCCCACGTACTCTTGCTTTGAGTTTACTAGAACCTTCAACAATGATGAGATCCAAGCCTCCTAGTCATCCTCCTCGACGACTATTCTCATACTAGCCCAAGCTACCTCTCGAGCAATCCATTATCAACCAACTCGAACCATCCCTCGAGTTATCAACATGCTTGGAATGATCCCTGCCTGGATTACGCCAAGACTATCTCACATCATACTTTGCTTCATCGCATCATAGCAAATTCCCATCTCAACATCATGGCTTGCCTCATCGCATCATGGCAAAGTCCATCATCATCAAATCTATCCATATGAGCTTCCACATCCACTTCATATGTCACAAGCAGCTTTCACCATTCAAGAGCCCTTCCACTTAGCTTTTGAATCATCTTCGACCAACTTGTTCAAATCAACTACTAGCTAATTTGAAACAATCAAACCAATCATAAATCAATCATTAATCAAAGCAATCAAACATTCAACAAGATCTAATAAGCAATTACAACAATAATGGCAATTTGGTAATTAAAGTGTCCTAATCTAACAAGTATGAATCATAGGCAAATGTCTCTATAACTTGACGAATGAACTTGCATAAGTGAACATGTAGTAAAATAGATATCAAAACTTCATAGGTGATAGATCTACATGCAAACTTAAGGAAAATGCAAGAAATCGCTATCTTTAACACATAAACAAGCCACCAATCCAATATACTCCCTTGGGTCCGTGTGAGAGATAACTACCACTCACCAAATCACCTAAACACCTTATAAACAACCAACTCCAGATCTGGACAGCAAAGAAACAAGCTTGATCCGGCAAAATCTCGCTTCAAACGATGAAATCTCTCCTTGTTGGATGAAGATCTTCAACTTTGGCTCTTGAATCTTTGATCTTGATCTTCGACCTTGGATGGATGTTAGCACTAGATTAGAGTGGAGAAAAGAAGTGAAGAAGTGTTGTAGTCGAGCTCTCAAAATGGCAGCACTTCGTCGCTTCGAAATCCGGTGCCAAAAAGTGAGCCAAACCCCTCTATTTATAGGCTGAAACCCCCCCCCCCCCGAGTCGTCCGCCCCTATGAGTCGTCCACGACTACGACTCAAGGCACTGTACGACTTAACACAACACGGCTCAACCCTCTACGACCCACGACTTATCTACACTACCGCATTTCCTAAGTCCTAAGTCGTTTGGACGACTTAACTCCTATGCGACCTAACAAAACACACGACCCAGCGACTTATCATGAGTCGTTCAACGACCTAACGACTTCCCATAAGTCGCGACCTCATGGAACATAGGACCTGCCGACTTAAGACTTAACCCTAACTCGACCCAACATAGGTACGACTCAACACAGGCAGTGCCTCGACCTAACGACCTAAGGCCTTCGAACGACTTAACGCTACACAGGGTCACACGACCTAGTCCCCTGCCGACCTAAACCCAGAACACATGCCGACTCACGACTCAAGCCCCTGCCGACTCAACGATATGGCCGACCTAACCTTAACTCGTATACGACTTATAGCATACACAACCTAACACGTGCACGCGACTTAACACTAAGCCTAGGTCCCCTACGACTTATACCATAACGACTTAAGCCTTAGGTCGTTCACTCCTTAAGTCGGCCTACCTTCCTGAGCCGTTAGCCACTAACCCTTAAGTCATTACATCCTTTAGGTCGTTTACTAGCTTAAGTCGTTAGCTCCTAAGTCAAACACTCCTATAACCCGTTCACCCCTTGAGTCGGTCACCTTCCTTAAGTCGGCCACCCTATGAGTCGTAACTCGTACACGACCCAACTCCGAACAACTTAAGCTACCCTTCAAACTAAGCCTCTACACGAGTTAACTTCATACGACTTAAGCACTAAGTCGTTGACTCCCATAAGTCGCTCCACTCGATAAAGCATTCACACGACTTGATGGTAACTATTTTACGATATGTCGACACGTAATATACAGGTTGTTACACCTCCTTATGTCGCTTATGACTTAAGCCCTAGCACTAAGTTGCTCACCACTAACCCGCTAACTCCACCAACTTGCTAGCTCGTCCCAGTTCTTAAGTCGTAACTCGTACACGACCCAACACCGAACGAATTAAGCTACACTTCAACCTAAGCCTCTACACGAGTTAACTTCCATACGACTTAAGCTATCACACGACCTAAACTTCTACAACTCCCTAACCCGTAAGCTTTTAGGTCGAAACTTCTATAACTCGGCAACTCAAATCCCTTAAGTCGTTCCACTCAACCAAAGCTCCATACAGCTTAACCACATCAACGACTTATCAACAATACGACTTAAAGCATATAGTTTAACAATGTTTCGATCCGTAAAAATACGGGTCGTTACATTCTCTCCCCCTTAGGAATTTCGCCCCCGAAATTTCAAACAAACAAGAGCAACCATAACTATTCTGCATGCCTACCATCCATAGCAATCAACAAACCATGCATCCAACTACTAGCCTAGCATGCAGAATTCTAAGACTAGAACAAGCTACAAATTCATGAGATGTCACGACACCTTAGGGCCACACCTTGAAGAGTTCAGGATGAGCTGCCTTCATCCTCTCTTCCTCCTCCTACGTACAGTCGTCAACATCATCACTCCATTATACCTTGAGCAACGTAATGTCTTCCTCCTAAGCTGTTTCGTGTCGGTTTCAACAACACGAAGCGGCTTATGAGGTCTCGTAACAACTGGATCAACCTCTAAATCTTCACAACTATTAGCAGAAACCACCGTATTCGAGTCATGCACATACTTCCGTAGATAAGATACATGAAAAACATTGTGCACACCCGCCATCTTTTTCGGTAACTCCAATCTATAGGCGAGCTTTCCAATTCGCTCGATAATCGGGAATGGTCCAACAAATCTCGGAGTCAATTTTCCTTTCTTCCCGAATCGAATAACATTCTTCAGAGGAGAAATCTTCACAAAAACCATATCACCTACGTCGAATTCCAAATCCTTACGACGTTTATCGGCATAACTTTTCTGACGATCTTGGGCTGCCTTCATTCGTCGCCGAATGATCTCTATACAATACATAGTCCGTCGAATCATCTCTGGCCCAAGTATCAGCTTTTCTCCTGTTTCCACCGAACATGTCGGAGAGTTCACGGTCTTCCATACAATGCCTCATATGGTGCCAAACCAATACTGAACTGATAACTGTTATTATACGCAAATTCCACCAAATGAAGATGATCTTCCCATGATCCCCCGAAGTCCAAAACACATGCTCTGAGAAGATCTTCAGAAACTCGGTTGACTCTCTCGGTCTGACCATCTATTTGGGGGTGATAAGCTGTACTCAAACACAACTTGGTTCCCAAAACTTCTTGGAAGCTCTTACAAAATCCACTAGTGAACAATGGGTCTCGATCGCTCACTATACTCTTCGGAATACCATGGAATCGAACTATCCACTTAACATACAACTCAGCCAACTTCGATGCAGTCCTGGTAGATCGAACAGGAATGAATCTTGCACTCTTAGTCAAACGATCTACGATGACCCAATCCCTTCATTTCCTGCCCTGGTTCTAGGTAGACCATCGATAAAATCCATCGATATCTGCTCCCACTTCCATGTAGGAACCTCTAATGGCTGAAGCAATCCACTGGGCTTCTTCTGCTCAGCTTTCACCAACTGGCAGTTCATACACTTGGAAATAAAATTTCCAACATCCTTCTTCATACCTTCCCAGTAATAGGTTCTCTTCATATCCCGATACATCTTATTTCCACCTGGAGGAATCGTCAACTTCGAGTGATGACTTTCCCTAAGAACTTCATCTCTCAATTCATCTATATCGGGAAAAACTAGTCGCCCTTGTTTCCGAAGCCAACCCTCTCGATCGACTTCGAATCCTTTATCCTTTTCTGGATTCAATCCTGATTCCAAATCACGGATAATCTTGACAAGCTTATCGTCCCGCTTTTGGCTCTCGCCAACTCTTTCCACAAGAGTAGGTCTTATCGATAAGTTTGCCAACATCTCAGGTTCCAATCCACATCTAAGCCTGAAATCAAATCCAGCTAAATACTCAAGGCTCTTCCATTCCGAAAACATGGCTCCCAATCCTGCATGTCTTCGACTTAACGCATCTGCCACTGCGTTACCTTTTCCCAGAGTATAGGCTATACCAAAATCATATGATGCTAAAAACTCTAGCCATCGTTGCTGCCGAAGATTCAAGTCCTTTTGGGAGAACAGATACTTCAACGACTTATGATCCGTAAACAACACGAATCGAACTCCCAATAGATAATGTCTCCACATCTTCAGAGCAAAAACAATCGCCGCTAACTCCAAATCATGAGTCGGGTAATTCCTTTCATGCGGCTTCAGTTGTCGACTTGCATATGCAACAACTTTACCCTTTTGCATTAGCACTGCTCCAAGTCCAGTACCACATGCATCGGTGTAAACCACCATCTCATCATTCCCACTTGGAATAGCCAAAACAGGAGCACTTGTCAGTCGCTCTTTCAGGATTACGAAAGCTTGCTCACACTTATCAACCCATCTGAACACTTGTTTCTTTTTCATCAATCCTGTTAACGGTGCAGCTATCTTGGAAAAGTCTTTGATAAACCGACGATAATATCCTGCTAATCCAAGAAAACTCCTCACATCAGATGCATTCTTAGGTCTAATCCAATCCTGGATCGCTGCCACCTTAGCGGGATCAACCGCTATTCCATTTCCAGAAATAACATGGCCTAAGAACCTCACTTCACTCTTCCAGAAGTGACACTTCGAAAACTTAGCCTTTAGCTGATGTTTCCGCAAGATTTCCAAAACAATACGCAAGTGTGTCTTGTGCTCTTCCTCTGTTTTGGAATAAATCAGAATATCATCCACGAACACAAGTACAAACTTGTTCAACTAATCTCTGAATACTCTATTCATAAGATCCACAAAATATGCTGGTGCATTGGTCAATCCAAACGGCATTACCTGCCACTCATAAAAACCGGATGGTGTCCTAAAAGCAGTCTTCGGCACACTATCCTTAGCCACTCTCAACTGGTGAAATCCCGTTGCCAAATCCATCTGAGAAAATACCTTAGCCTCGTGAAGCTGATCAAACAAGTCATCTATTCTCGGCAATGGATACTTGTTCTTCTTAGTCACCTTATTCAGCTCACGATAATCCACACACAACCTCAACGATCCATCCGCTTTGGTTGCGAACACAACTGGTGCACCCCATTCGGACACACTACGCCGAATGAATCCTTTCCGAAAAAGGTCATCAACCTGCACCTTCAGCTCTTGTTGTTCTCTAGGCGCCATCCGTCTAAGAGGCATCATAACAGGTCTGGCTCCATCAACTAGATCGATACGAAAGTCGATCTCCCTACGCGGCGGTAACCCTTTGACCTCGTCAAAGACGTCCTCAAATCCGTTCACAACTGGCATCGATGACAGTCCATCCCGTCAAACAACCAGCGAATACATGAAGCCCATGAAGACGCCTTCTTCATGCTTACATCGTATCACAACCTTTCGCCCTTCCACATTCCCGACTGTCACCTCCAGTTTCTCACAATCAACCTTTGCCGCATACTTCCTAAGCCAGTCCATACCCAAAATAATTCCGAACCCCGCTAAGTTCAGAACAAAGCAATCACAAATAAAAAAGCAATCATGACTCGATACAACTAGACCACGGCATACCATACACAAACAAGACGAACCCCCAACTGGATTAGTCACAACCAATGGTCTATCAACAATTTCCGGTTCCAAACCCAACCGGTCTACAAGATCATCACAAAGAAATGAATGCGATGCCCCAGTATCAAACAATACTCTAACTGGAACACCACATATGGAAAGAATACCTTGAACCACCACACTCTTCCCTTTCTCATCAACAGTAGGAGCTTTCGAAGACGATGGAACAGCTCCCAAAGAATAAGCTTGCACAATCTGCTTATCTTTCCTTGGTTCTGGACAGTCCTTCCTGATATGCCCTAGCTTATCACAGTTGTGGCACTTCAACTTCACCTTTGGATTCTTGCAATCCCTAGAGAAATGGCCCTTCTGCCGACAATTATAGCAGGTCACTTCACCTTTGCGTTCTTCTGGCCATCCTTACCCTTTTGTTGCTGCTGCTTCCTCTTCTTGTTTCCACCCTGTTGTGGTTTGGACTCTTCCTTGGTCACAGCAACAACAGACCCTTCCTTAGGAAACAAACTATCGTGCCTGAGAGCTTTCTCCACAAGCTTCTCAAATGGATCGTCCAGATGATCCACCAATTGTCTCCCAAGATAACTGTCCAAGCCTGTCACAAACTTCTCATTCTTCTGATAGGGAGATTCAATATACGACCGAGCATACTAGGACAAAGCTTCAAACTCAGAAACATACTCAAGAACTGGTCTTCCACTCTGCTTGAGCTCCACAAATTTCTTAAACAGAACAGATTTCTGAGCTGTAGAAATGAACTTAGCTTCAAATTTGACTTGGAACTGCTCCCAAGTAATCTCTTCCTCTGGAGTATCAATGGTGATAGAGTTCCACCAATCAGAAGCTCTCCCTTGAAGCTGCCTTGATGCAAGCTTCCTCTTAGTTGCATCCTCAATTCCCAAATCGCCAAAGATCCTTCTACAAGCATCAATCCATCTCTGAACATCAACGGTTGATTCTGTTCCTAAGAAAACCTTCCCTCCAAGAGCAGTATAGTCTTTGCACAACTTAGCAAAATCCACTGGTTTTGGAGCTTGAACTTGAACTCCAACATCTACTGATGGTCCTGAAGTTGGTATCCTTCTCATGATCGAAGTCATCATAGCTTCGAACATTGCAGCATAGTCAGTAGCTCCCCCAACAGCCTGGCTTTCCCTAGCAGCTTGTCTCTCACTTCGACTCATCCTTAATATCTACAAAAAGGAATGATTTAGAAAACCTTGAGAAACAACTACATAAGGAGTTCAAATCCTTCTAAACTACTATATTATATATAGTAATCATCCATCAAAATTACAATTACGTCTCTCATACGTAGTTACGTCAGCAAGCGTTGACTAAAATCGATTAACCAAAGCTCTGATACCAAATGTGACGACATCCCATGACTCCCGCACGAAACAAGGGAATGGTGCGTTGAAAAGTGTGCCAGGCAGCCATGGACGATAGTCAGGGTAAGATAAAACAGTAGACTCTATCGTATTACTCACAGCGCATGGATAAAATACAATAGAAAATATACATAGTGAAGCTCTATAGAACAGAAGTCTCAACATATAAACTCATAATAGTTTTATACAATCATCTGAATAGTCAATACATCAAGCCTCACTACATAACACTCAGAGTATCAAACAAACAGCGGAAAACATCCAGTACATATAGTAAGAAAACAATATGCAAAAGCCTTCAGCTCGTCTTCGTCATCAACAACGTTGGTAGCCAAGAACAACACCTGTCACCTGCTACCTAGTCTGCCCATCCCAACATGGATGAACAACCCAAGGTAATAAGAGTTGAACATAAAACCTTGACATACAACAGTCTTAGTGAGCTGTAAATTAACTATCAAACATACCAAAAGAGCATGAAGGATAAAAGGAATAGGAACTCAACCATCCCACTCCACCTCATTCTACAGTGATAGCCCCCAGACACACTAAGCAGAAAAGAGCATAACAAAGCAGACATTTAAAGTAAAGTAATTATCACTCGAGTCAAGGTCGATGTTTTCCAAGTACAAACCCCAAGGCCTAAACCAAGATCAGATAAGCACCCAGAAAACACCGCTCCTGAGGCCGAATGATGGTACAATCAAACATCCATGACTATGGCTATCACTGTTAACATTGCCACGATATCATCGTTAATTGAATGACCGACACCTTCTTTCAGCCGTCCATCAAGGGCTAATGGCAACCCCGGTTCTAGACATAACTCCGCAAGTCATCATGACCGGTGCCTAGGACTATCGCATCTGCCCAGAGTACTAACACGTCATTATGACCCGTATCTGGAACGTCATCGTGACCCGTTCCAACGTACTCTTGCTTTGCGCATGCTAGAATCTTCAATAACGATAAGATCCAAGCCTCCTAGTCATCCTCCTCGACGACTATTCTCACACTAGCTCAAGCGCCTCTCGAGCCCACCATTATCAACCAACCCGGACCGCATCACCGAGTTATCAACATGCTTGGGATGATCCCGTCTGGATTAAACCAAGGCTTTCACACATCATGCTTTGCTTCAACACATCATAGCAAAGTCCCATCTCACATCATGGTTTGCCTCATCGCATCATGGCAAAGTCCATCATCATCGAATCTATCCATATGAGCTTCCACATCCGCTTCATATGCCACAAGCAGCTTTCACCATTCAAGAGCCTTTCCACTTAGCTTTTGAATCATCTTCGACCAACTTGTCCCAAATCAAGTTATCGATCAACTAATCAATCAAACCAAACATCAATCCAAGTAATTAATCATTCAAACAAGATCTAATAAGCAATTACAACAATAATGGCAATTTTGTCAATAAAGAGTTCAAATCTAACATGCATTCTAACAAGCATGAAATATGAACAATATCTCTACAACTTGATGAATGAACTTGCATAAGTGAACATGTAGTGAAATAGGTCTCAAAACTTCATAAGTGATAGATCTACATGCAGACTTAAGGAACTGCAAGAAATCGCTATCTTTAACACATAAACAAGCCACCAATCCAATATACTCCCTTGGGTCCGTGTGAGAGATAACTACCACTCACCGAATCACCTAAACACCTCAAAAACAACCAACTCTAGATTTGGACAGCAAGGAATCAAGCTTGATCCTCCAAAACTCCGCTTCAAACGATGAAATCTCTCTTTGTTGGATGAAGATCTTCAACTTTGGCTCTTGGATCTTCGATTTGATCTTCAATTTAGATGGAAGGTATCACTAGATTAGAGTGGAGAAAAGAAGTGAAGAAGTGTTGAAGTCGAGCTCTCAAAATGGTAGCACTTCGTCGCTTCGAAATCCGGTGCCAAAAAGTGAGGCGAACCCCTTCTATTTATAGGCAGATTTTCCCCTGAGTCACCGCCCCTTGAGTCGCCGCCGACCTATCCCCTGAGTCGTCCACGACCTATGACTCACGACTCAAGCCCCTAACGACTCAACACAACAGCCGACCTAACCAAACACAGGGCCTCACGACTTAACCTATACGCGACTCAACACAGGCACGACTCAACACGAGTGCCGACCCAACTGCACACGACTCAAAAAGCCTCCGACCTAACGAATTAACGCTAAGTCGCTCACGTGACTCAACCCAGGCACGGCCCAACATACTCGCGACTTATTTGAGATGCGCGACCCAACTCATACGCGAGTTCCGACCTACGACTCATCGGAGAGGCCGACCCAACTACCCAAGCCTTAATCACATGACCGACCTAATGACTCAAGCCAGTATACGACTTAACGACAAGGCCATCCTTACGACCTAACGACTCAACAGAGGTGCACGACTCACGACTTAAGCCCATACTTCGACCTAACTACACACAGGACCACACGAGTTAGGCCTTATCTCGTCTACGACCTAACACTATACACAGATCTAACTTAGGTCGTTTACTACTAGGTCGTTAACTCCTGGACCTCTACGCCGCAAACTTCCTTAACTCGGTCATACGACTAATCCCAACACACAGAGACTCATGACCTAAGCCACTAACCCTTAAGTCGTTACATCCTTTAGGTCGTTCCTTCCTATGAGTCGGTCAATTCTATGGGTCGTTAACTCGGTACAGACCTTAAGTCGGTCACTACCTTAAGCCGTTAAACCTCCTTATGTCGCTTACGACTTAAGCCCTAGCACTAAGTCGCTCACCACTAACCCGCTAACTTCACCAACTTGCTAGCTCGTCCCAGTGCTTAAGTCGTAACTCGTACACGACCCAACACCGAACGACTTAAGCTACACTTCAACCTAAGCCTCTAAACGAGTTAACTTCCATACGACTTAAGTTATCACACGACCTAAGCTTCTATAACTCGCTAACCCGTAAGGTTTTAGGTCGAAACTTCTATAACTCGGCAACTCAAATCCCTTAAGTCGTTCCACTCAACCTAAGCTCCATACAGCTTAACCACATCAACGACTTATCAACAATACGACTTAAAGCATATAGTTTAACAATGTTTCGATCCGTAAAAATACGGGTCGTTACAAAATCCGTGCACGCATTTCAAAAAGTCGTACGACACTGTTTCGCCATTTCGGACGGATGTTGCACCTTGCACCGTGGATGTTGCACACTGTAGGTATCGATTATTCGGACGGCCATAACTTCTGGCTCGTTTAGAGTTACAGGAGCCATAACCAGTCAAAACGAAGGCCTCAGTGAGTTCTATGGCTATGACCGCTATCAGCCGTCAATGGATTGTTTAATGCCCAAAAAAGACTATCCGAATCTCAATCGGGTCTAGGAAGTTTTTTACCCTTCGTTTTTTTCGACACGTGGATTTTTACGGTAGAAAGGGATTACCGGGGCTGGTCTTCGATTTACCATCGCTAGAGAGTGGTGCACCATGGTACCGTTTCGTTTCAAATCCATGCACGCAATTCGAAAGGTCGTACAACACTGTTTCGCCATTTCGGACGGATGTTGCACCTTGCACTGTGGATGTTGCACCCTGTAGATATCGATTATTCGGACGGCCATAACTTCTGGCTCGTTTAGAGTTACGGGAGCCATAACCAGTCAAAACGAAGGCCTCAGTGAGTTCTACGGTTATGATAGCTTTTAGCCGTCAATGGATTGTTTAATGCCCAAAAAAGACTATCCGAATCTCGATCGGGTCTCGGAAGTTTTTTACCCTTCGTTTTTTCGACATGTGGATTTTTACGGTAAAACGGGATTACCGTGGCCGGTCTTCAATTTACCATCGCAGGAGAGTGGTGCACCATGGTACCGTTTTATTTCAAATCCTTGCACCCATTTCAAAAAGTCGTACGACACTGTTTCGCCATTTCGGACGGATGTTGCACCTTGCACCGTGGATGTAGCACCCTGTAGGTATCGATTATTCGGACGACCATAAATTCTGGCTCGTTAGAGTTACGGGAGCCATAACCAGTCAAAACGAAGGCCTCAGTGAGTTCTACGGTTATGATTGATTTCAGCCATCGATGGATTGTTTAATGCCCAAAACAGACTATCAGAATCTCATTCGGGTCTCGGAAGTTTTTACCCTTTGTTTTTTCGACACGTGGATTTTTACGGTAGAACGGGATCACCGTGGTTGGTCTTCGATTTACCATCGCTGGAGAGTGATGCACTATGGTACCGTTCCATTTCAAATCCATGCACGCATTTCAAAACGTCGTACGAAACAGTTTCGCCATTTCGGACAATGTTGCACCTTGCACCGTGGATGTTGCACCCTGTAGATATCGATTATTCAGACGGCCATAACTTCTGGTTCGTTTAGAGTTACGGGAGCCATAACCAGTCAAAACGAAGGCCTCAGTGAGTTCTACGGCTATGACAGCTTTCAGCCGTCAGTTGATTGTTTAATGCCCAAAAAAGACTATCCGAATCTCAATCGGGTCAAGGAAGTTTTTTATCCTTCGTTTTTACGACACGTGGATTTTTACGGTAGAACAGGATTACCGTGGCAGGTCTTCGATTTACCATCGCTGGAGAGTGGTGCACCATGGTACCGTTTCGTTTCAAATCCATGCACGCATTTCAAAAAGTCGTACAACACTGTTTTGCCATTTCGGACGGATTTTGCACCTTGCACTGTGGATGTTGCACCCTGTGGATGTTGCACCCTGTAGATATCGATAATTCGGACGGCCATAACTTCTGGCTCGTTTAGAGTTACAGGAGGCATAACCAGTCAAAACGAAGGCCTCAGTGAGGTCTACGGCTATGACAGCTTTCTGCCATCAATGGATGGTTTAATGCCTAAAAAAGACTATCCGAATCTCAATCGGGTCTCGGAAGTTTTTTACCCTTCGTTTTTTCGACACGTGGATTTTTACGGTAAAACGGGATTACCGTGGCCGGTCTTCAATTTACCATCGCTGGAGAGTGGTGCACCATGATACCGTTCCGTTTCAAATCCATGCACTCATTTCAAAAAGTCGTACGACACTGTTTCGCCATTTCAGACGGATGTTGCACCTTGCACCGTGTATGTTGCACCCTTTAGATATCGATTATTCAGACAGCTATAACTTCTGGCTCGTTTAGAGTTACGGGAGTCATAACCAGTTAAAATGAAGGCCACAGTGAGTTCTACGGCTATGACAGCTTTCAGCCGTCAATGGATTGTTTAATGTTAAAAAAAGACTATTCGAATCTCAATCGGGTCTAGGAAGTTTTTTACCCTTCGTTTTTTCGACACGTGGATTTTTACGGTAGAACGGGATCACCGTGGTTGGTCTTCGATTTACCATCACTGGAGAGTGGTGCACCATGGTACAGTTCCGTTTCAAATCCATGCACGCATTTCAAAAAGTCGTACGATACTGTTTCGCCATTTCAGACGGATGTTGCACCTTGCACCGTGTATGTTGCACCCTTTAGATATCGATTATTCGGACGGCTATAACTTCTGGCTCGTTTAAAGTTACGGGAGCCATAACCAGTCAAAACGAAGGCCTCAGTGAGTTCTACGGCTGAGACAGTTTTCAGCCGTCAATGGATTGTTTAATGCCCAAAACAGACTATCCGAATCTCAATCGGGTCTCGGAAGTTTTTACCCTTTGTTTTTTCGACACGTGGATTTTTACGGTAAAACGAGATCACCGTGGTTGGTCTTCGATTTACCATCGTTCGAGAGTGGTGCACCATGATACCGTTTCGTTTCAAATCCTTGCACGCATTTCAAAAAGACGTACGACACTGTTTCGCCATTTCGGATGGATGTTGCACCTTGCACCATGGATGTAGCACCCTGTAGATATCAATTATTCGGACGGCCATAACTTCTGGCTCGTTTAGAGTTGTGGGAGCCATAACTAGTCAAAACGAAGGCCTCAGTGAGTTCTACGGCTATGACAGCTTTCGGTCGTCAATGGATTATTTAATGCCCAAAAAAGACTATCCGAATCTCAATCGGGTCTCTGAAGTTTTTTACCCTTCGTTTTTTCGACACGTGGATTTTTACGGTAGAACGGGATTACCGTGGCTGGTCTTCGATTTACCATCGCTGGAGAGTGGTGCACCATGGTACCATTTTGTTTCAAGTCCTTGCACGCATTTCAAAAAGTCGTACGACATTGTTTCGCCATTTCGGACGGATGTTGCACCTTGCACCATGGATGTTGCACCCTGTAGATTTCGATTATTCGGACGGCCATAACTTCTGGCTCGTTTAGAGTTACGGGAGACATAATAGGTCAAAACGAAAGCCTCAGTGAGTTCTACGGCTATGACCGCTTTCAGCCGTCAATGGATTGTATAATGCCCAAAAAAGACTATCCGAATCTCAATCGGGTTTCGGAAGTTTTTTACCCTTCGTTTTTTCGACACGTGGATTTTTACGGTAAAACGGGATTACCGTGGCTGGTCTTCGATTTACCATCATTGGAGAGTGGTGCACCATGGTACCGTTTCATTTCAAATCCATGCACGCATTTCAAAAAGTCGTATGACACTATTTCGCTATTTCGGACGGATGTTGCACCTTGCACTGTGGATGTTGCACCCTGTAGATATCGATTATTCGGACCGCCATAACTTCTGGCTCGTTTAGAGTTACGGGAGCCATAACTAGTCAAAATGAAGGCCTCAGTGAGCTCTACGGCTGTGACAGCTTTCAGCCGTAAATGGATTGTTTAATGCCCAAAACAGACTATCCGAATCTCAATTGGGTCTCGGAAGTTTTTTACCCTTCGTTTTTTCGACACGTGGATTTTTACGGTAAAACGGGATTACCGTGGCTGGTCTTCAATTTACCATCGCTGGAGACTCGTGCACCATGGTACAGTTTCGTTTCAAATCCTTGCACGCATTTCAAAAAGTCGTACGACATTGTTTCGCCATTTCAGACGGATGTTGCACCTTGCAACGTGGATGTTGCTTCCTGTAGATATCGATTATTCGTATGGCCATAACTTCTGGCTCGTTTAGAGTTACGGGAGCCATAACCAGTCAAAACGAAGGCCTCAGTGAGTTCTACGGTTATGCCTGCTTTCAGCCGTCAATGGATTGTTTAATGCCCAAAAAACACTATCCGAATCTCAATCGGGTCTAGGAAGTTTTTTACCCTTCGTTTTTTCGACACGTGGAATCTTACGGTAGAACGGGATTACTGTGGCTGGTCTTCGATTTACCATCGCTGGAGAGTGCTGCACCATGATAACGTTTCATTTCAAGTCCATGCACGCATTTCAAAAAATCGTACGACACTGTTTCGCCATTTCGGACGGATGTTGCACCTTGCACCATGGTTGTTTCACCCTGTAGATATCGATTATTCGGACGGCAATAACTTCTGGCTCGTTTAGAGTTACGGGAGCCATAACCAGTCAAAACGAAGGCCTTAGAGAGTTCTACGGCTATAATAGCTTTCAGCCTTCAATGGATTGTTTAATGCCCAAAAAAGACTATCTGAATCTCAATCGGGTCTCTGAAGTTTTTTACCCTTCGTTTTTTCGACACGTGGATTTTTACGGTAAAACGGGATTACCGTGGCTGGTCTTCAATTTACCATCGCTGGAGAGTTGTGCACCATGGTACTGCTCGTTTCAAATCCTTGCACGCATTTCAAAAAGTCGTATGACACTGTTTCGCCATTACGGACGGATGTTGCACCTTGCACCGTGGATATTGCACCCTGTAGATATCGATTATTTGGACGGCCATAACTTCTGACTCGTTTAGAGTTAGGGAGCCATAACCAGTCAAAACGAAGGGCTCAGTG
The DNA here is from genome assembly GCA_030765085.1 of Allium cepa. NCBI lineage: Eukaryota > Viridiplantae > Streptophyta > Magnoliopsida > Asparagales > Amaryllidaceae > Allium > Allium cepa. Next base: position 16,631,054 of record CM060931.1, read on the forward strand.
AGTTCTACGGCTATAATAGCTTTCAGCCATCAGTGGATTGTTTAATGCCCAAAAAAGACTATCCGAATCTCAATCGGGTCTAGGAAGTTTTTTACCCTTCGTTTTTTCGACAAGTGGATTTTTACGGTAGAATGGGATTACCGTGGCTGGTCTTCGATTTACCATCGCTGGAGAGTGGTGCACCATGGTACCATTTTGTTTCAAATCCATGCACGCATTTCAAAAATTCGTATGATACCTTTTCGCCATTTCGGACGGATGTTGCACCTTGCACCGTGGATGTTGCACCCTGTAGATATCGATTATTCGGACGGCCATAACTTCTGGCTCGTTTAGAGTTACGGTAGCCATAACCAGTCAAAATGAAGGCCTCAGTGAGTTCTACGGCTATGAAAGCTTTAAGCCGTCGATGGATTGTTTAATGCCCAAAAAAGACTATCTGAATCTCAATCGGGTCTCGGAAGTTTTTTACCCTTTGTTTTTTCGACACGTGGATTTTTATGGTAAAACGGGATTACCGTGGCTGGTCTTCAATTTACCCTCGCTGGAGAGTGGTGCACTAGGGTACCGTTTCGTTTCAAATCCATGCACGAATTTCAAAAAGTCGTACGACGCTGTTACGCCATTTCGGACGGATGTTGCACCTTGCACCGTGGATGTTGCACCCTGTAGATATCGATTATTCGGACGGCCATAACTTCTGGCTCGTTTAGAGTTACGGGAGCCATAACCAGTCAAAACGAAGGCCTCAGTGAGTTCTACGGCTATGACGGCTTTCAGCCGTCAATGGATTGTTTAATGCCCAAAACAGACTATCCGAATCTCAATCGGGTCTCGGAAGTTTTTTACCCTTTGTTTTTTCGACACGTGGATTTTTATGGTAGAACGGGATCACCGTGGTTGGTCTTCGATTTACCATCTCTGGAGAGTGGTGCACCATGGTACCGTTCCATTTCAAATCCATGCACGCATTTCAAAAATTCGTACGACGCTGTTTCGCCATTTCGGACGGATGTTGCACCTTGCACCGTGGATCTTGCACCCTGTAGATATCGATTATTCGGACGGCCATAACTTCTTGCTCGTTTAGAGTTACGGGAGCCATAACCAGTCAAAACGAAGGCCTCAGTGAGTTCTACGGCTATGACGGCTTTTAGCCATCAATGGATTGTATAATGTCCAAAACAGACTATCCGAATCTCAATCGGGTCTCGGAAGTTTTTTACCCTTCGTTTTTTCGACGCGTGGATTTTTCCGGTAGAACGGGATAACCGTGGATGGTCTTCGATTTACCATCGCTGGACAGTGGTGCACCATGGTACCGTTTCGTTTCAAATCCATGCACGCATTTCAAAAAGTCGTACGACACTGTTTCGTCATTTCGGACGGATGTTGCACCTTGCACCGTGGATGTTGCACCCTGTAGATATCGATTATTCGGACGGCCACAACTTCTGGCTCGTTTAGAGTTACGGGAGCCATAACCAGTCAAAACGAAGGCCTCGGTGAGTTCTACGGCTATGACAGCTTTCAGCCGTCAATGGATTGTTTAATGCCCAAAAAAGATACCCGAATCTCAATTGGGTCTAGGAAGTTTTTTACCATTCGTTTTTTCGACACGTGGATTTTTACTGTAGAACGGGATTACCGTGGCTTGTCTCCGATTTACCATCGCTGGAGAGTAGTGCACCATGGTACCGTTTCGTTTCAAATCCATGCACGCATTTCAAAAAGGTCTTACCACACTGTTTCGCCATTTCGGACGGATGTTGCACCTTGCACCGTGGATGTTGCACCTTGTAGATATCGATTATTCGGACGGCCATAACTTCTGGCTCGTTTAGAGTTACGGGAGCCATAACCTGTCAAAACGAAGGCCTCAGTGAGTTCTACGGCTATGAAAGCTTTCAGCCTTAATGGATTGTTTAATGCCCAAAAAAGACTATCCGAATCTCAATCGGGTCTCGGAAGTTTTTTACCCTTCGTTTTTTCGACACGTGGATTTTTACGGTAAAACGGGATTACCGTGGCCGGTCTACAATTTACCAACGCTGGAGAGTGGTGCACCATGGTACCGTTTCGTTTCAAATACTTGTACGCATTTCAAAAAGTCGTACGGCACAGTTTCGCCATTTCGGATGGATGTTACACCTTGCACCGTGGATGTTGCACCCTGTAGATATCGATTATTCGGACGGCCATAACTTCTGGTTCGTTTAGAGTTACGGGAGCCATAACCAGTCAAAACGAAGGTCTTAGCGCCCAAAAAAGACTATCCGAATCTCAATCGGGTCTCGGAAGTTTTTTACCCTTCGTTTTTTCGACACGTGGATTTTTACGGTAAAACGGGATTACCGTGGCTGGTCTTCAATTTACCATCGATGGAGAGTGGTGCACCATGGTACCGTTTTGTTTCAAATCCATGCATGTGTTAACCCGCCTTTTGTCAAAGCCATAAGTAGGCGAATTCAAACTAACTAACTGGATGACTATCGAGTTTGGAGTATGATGGATTTGGTATTGAATGATGAAGTTTACTTGGATATGTCATTTGGTCAAGAAATGAAGGGGATACATGGCACAAGTACTTCGTTCGGCCTACGAGTACGTTCGGCATAGTTGCCTCGGTCGGCCTACAAGTACGTTCGGCTTAGTTGCCTCGTTCGGCATACAAGTATGCTCGGCATAAGGGATGGCTCGGCATTGGTTGTCGCTCGGCATATGGGATGACTCGGCATTGGATGGATCGTTCGGCATTGGATGGAACGTTCGGCATCAGGGATCGTTCGACGTATTGGATCGTTCGGCAAAGACATCGTTCGGCCGAGACATCGTTCGGCCGAGACATCGTTCGGCCAAGACACTGGATCGGCTTTCGGTATCGTTCGGCACGAATACCTCCCACAACATTCCGAGTGTTCGGCCTCACTGTGATCGACATAAGAAGTATGTTCGGCATCAGGAAGCGGTCGGGTTGATAGGCTATTTGGCATCATATGAGGCTCGACATTGGGAGAGGCAAGTACGTTCGGCACGGCATTTTGGTTCGACATGGGCCGTTCGACCCTGATGGGCTCAGGATATTCAGAGAGCCCAACAACTACCTGGACGTGTTTATAAATAGGGCATGTAGGGCTTCAGAAAAGGGATCTTTCTTCTTCTTCTCCTTGCTCTCTGGCCTTGTATTTCCTAAGGCTAAGGCTATTCTATCACTTTGTAACTGTAATCGATTGTTACAGCAATAAAAAAGAAATTACCGGAGTGGATGTAGGCTAGAGTTAGCCGAACCACTATAAAATCTGCCGTTCTTTACTGCTTTCATTTTAATTTTAATTGTTCTTCATATTATTAATCTCTACACACACTCTATCTGTTATCAGTGACTGATAATTGGTGCTTTCGTCTACATTTGGGTGTTAGTGACCAATTTTGGCGCTAACATTTTGGTGCTTTCATTAAGGGTTGAACTCAGGAATTTTGGAGTTAGAAACTTGGATTTAAAAGAGCAATGGCTAGACCATCAGCAAGGAAGCAAGTAATGGAAAGAAGCAATCAGGAGGGAAGTCAAGAGGCTTCCTCTGGAGATGGAGCAGGTGGAGCATCCATTTACATCACTAGAGAGGAAATGGAGGCGATGATGAAAAGACAAGAGGAGATGATGCAGACTCTTCTCAGACAATTTGCACAAACAGAAAATGCAGGAGCTCAGATCCGTGGAGCCGGATCAGAAGCACTCAACCAGCAAGTAGAGGGAATAGCTCGGCAGGGGGCAACCCTCAATCAGCAAACAGCTATCAATCTAGATGGATCTAGACTTGGGGGCATACCACCAGGAAATGTTGGACCAACCCATGGAGGGATACCAGACGATGTTGTGCAACCCGACACCAACAGGAGTGCAGGAGTGCGAGATGAGGAGTATGTGCCAGAATTCCCTCATAAACTCTGGGGGCAGACCAGAGGCGATGGACAAGGATTACATCTTGGGGGCAACGACAGATTAGCAGAGATGGTTAGACGGGCTATGAGAGGTGGATTGGTAAATAGAGACTTGGAGGATGTAAATAGGAGTCCCTTTACTCCTACAATCAGGCAAGCTAGGAACCCACCCGAATTTAAGCTACCAAATTTGGAAATGTATAATGGGAAGGCGGATCCAACGGTTCGTCTGACGAAATACATAAGGCATATAGAGGTACTAGGGGTATCGGATGAGGTCATGGCTCGATGCTTCCCATTGTATTTGACAGATATCGCAGCTATGTGGTTTATACAGCTGAATGGTTCTATCGGCACATGGACGGAGCTAATTGAGAGGTTTATGAGACAGTTTCGGGTCCACATAGTTAGACCCAAGAACGTGATGACTCTAACATCTATGAAACATTGGAAAGGGGAATCACTGAGGGACTTCTTAACCAGATTCAACGCAGCGGTAGCCTCAGTGGATCGACCCGATCCGTCAATGGTTTTGATGGCAGCCGTCTCGGGAATCGCGGATAACTCGGATTTCAAAATATCATTGGAACGGGACCCACCGAGGGATCTCGGGGAGTTCTATCATGAGGCGAAAAGGTTCTTGAGACAGGAGGATGCGCAGGCTGAGAGAGCAGGGAGAGAGGCTGAAGCTTATGCAGTGAGGGGTGGAGGTCCATCCAGAGAGAATCTAAGTAAAGATGATAAAGGAAAAAGGAAAACGAATGGAAATGGTGGCACTTCGAAGAAACCTCGGAGGGAGTCAAAGTTTTCTTCTTACACAGATTTAACTAAGACTCTAGAAAGGATTTACTTGGAAACTCGAGGGCGGCTCCAATACCGAAGGCCAGCAAAGAGAGAGCCTTCAGAATACGAACGGACATCGGGAAAGCACTGCCAATTCCATGAGCTGGATGGGCACAACACAAACGACTGTAGGCATTTGAGGGATATCATTGAGAAGCATGAAAGGAATGGTCACCTACAGCAATATGTCAGGAATCGAACTACGGCAGGGGAGCAAGAGCAGCCACCACCTACCTCTAGCAATGGCGGCATTGGGTCTGGTCAACGCCGGTTTACTATCAACTAAACAGGTTCGTGGTTTTGAATAAGTAATAGAACTCAAAGTAATACGGCTAGGTCACTTACATACGTACGGGATTGAGGACGGTCCCTAGGCGTGCTTTGAGATAACTGAAAACCGTACTACTTGAGTCTATGAAATTCTGCTTTCTTTCTAGTTTTCTGCAAACTTTGGTTCTCTCTTTCGTATTTCGGACATTTACTTTTCTTTGGTATGGTTTTGGAGTTTGGATTGAACTCCCGATTTGGTCGGTTTTTTCTTGGTTTCCCATTCTGGTTTGGATGTTTGATTTTTGATACGGATTTCTGATTTTATATTTGGTTTTGGATCAATGTAATAAACAGTTCAGGTTTTATAATTACTGCCCCGACCGGAGAGACGGGGCAATGGTCACAAGTTACGAGTCCCTTCGCCGGAGAGCGAAGAAATGGACTCGGGCAGAATATAAAAAGTCCTTGACCGAAGAGTCGAGGCCGGAGAATATAAAAAGTCCTTGACAGGAGAATCGAGGCCGAAGAATATAAAAAGTCCTTGACCAGAGAGTCGGGGCCGGAGAATATAAAAAGTCCTTGACCGGAGAGTCGAGGCCGGAGCATATAAAAAGTCCTTGACCGGAGAGTCGAGGCCGGAGAATATCAAAGTCCTTAGCCGGATTGCTGAGGCCGGTGAATATCAAAGTCTTTGACCGGAGAGTCGAGGCCGGAGAACATACAAGCCCGTGATAGAAAAGTTAAGGCTTGAACAGGATAACGCGACCCGGCGAGGTCTACAAAATCAAGATTAAGCCCGGAGAGGTCGTGGATTTGATATTACTGTCACCAAAAGGATATGGCCATTGGATATTGGATTTGAGGCTATTCAAAACACACCTTCCAATAGCAAGGCATGTTTTGGGGGGCAAGTGTTAACCCGCCTTTTGTCAAAGCCATAAGTAGGCGGATTCAACCTAACTAACTGGACGACTATCGAGTTTGGAGTATGATGGATTTGGTTTTGAAGGATGAAGTTTACTTAGATATGTCATTTGGTCAAGAAATGAAGGGGATACATGGCACAAGTACTTCGTTTGGCCTACGAGTACGTTCGGCATAGTTGCCTCGTTCGGCCTACAAGTATGTTCGGCTTACTTGCCTCGTTCGGCATACGAGTATGCTCGGCATAAGGGATGGCTCGGCATTGGTTGTCGCTCGGCATAAGGGATGACTCGGCATTGGATGGATCGTTCGGCATTGGTTGGAATGTTCGGCATTAGGGATCATTCGACGTATTGGATCGTTCGGCGAAGACATTGTTCGGCCGAGACATTGTTCGGCCAAGACACTGGATCGGCTTTTGGTATCGTTCGGCACGAATACCTCCCACAACATTCAGAGTGTTCGGCCTCACTGTGATCGACATAAGAAGTATGTTCGGCATCAGGAAGCGGTCGGGTTGATAGGCTATTTGGCAGCATATGAGGCTCGACATTGGGAGAGGCAAGCACGTTTGGCACGACATTTTTGTTCGGCATGGGCCGTTCGGCCCTGATGGGCTCAGGATATTCAGAGAGCCCAACAACTACCTGGACGTGTTTATAAATAGGGCATGTAGGGCTTCAGAAAAGGGATCTTTCTTCTTCCTCTCCTTTGCTCTCTGACCTTCTATTTCCGAAGGCTATGGCTAGCCTATCACTTTGTAACTGTAATCGATTGTTACAACAATAAAAAAGAAATTACTGGAGTGGACGTAGGCCAGAGTTAGCCGAACCACTATAAAATCTGCCGTTCTTTACTGCTTTCATTTTAATTTTAACTGTTCTTCATATTATTACTCTCTACACACACTCTATCTGTTATCAGTGTCTGTTAATTGGTGCTTTCGTCTACATTTGAGTGTTAGTGACCATTTTTGGCGCTAACAGCACGCATTTCAAAAATTCGTACTATACTGTTTCGCCATTTCGGACGGATGTTGCACCTTACACCGTGGATGTTGCACCCTGTAGATATCGATTATTCGGACGGCCATAACTTCTGGCTCGTTTAGAGTTACGGGAGCCATAACCAGTCAAAACGAAGGCCTTAGTGAGTTATACGGCTATGACGTCTTTCAGCTGTCAATGGATTGTTTAATGCCCAAAAAAGACTATCCGAATCTCAATCGGGTCTCGGAAGTTTTTTACCCTTCGTTTTTTCGACACATGGATTTTTATGGTAAAACGGGATTACCATGGCTGGTCTTCAATTTACCATTGCTGGAGAGTGGTGCACCAGGGTACCGTTTCGTTACAAATCCATGCACGCATTTCAAAAAGTCGTACGACACTGTTACGCCATTTCGGACGGATGTTGCACCTTGCACCGTGGATGTTGCACCCTGTAGATATCGATTATTCGGACGGCCATAACTTCTGGCTCGTTTAGGTTACGGGAGCCATAACCAGTCAAAACGAAGGCCTCGGTGAGTTCTACGGCTATGACAGCTTTCAGCCGTCGATGAATTGTTTAATGCCCAAAAAAGTCTATCCGAATCTCAATCGGGTCTTGGAAGTTTTTTACCCTTCGTCTTTTCGACACGTGGATTTTTATGGTAAAACGGGATTACCGTGGCTGGTCTTCAATTTACCCTCGCTGGAGAGTGGTGCACCAGGGTACCGTTTCGTTTCAAATCCATGCACGCATTTCAAAAAGTCGTACGATACTGTTACGCCATTTCGGACGGATGTTGCACCTTGCACCGTGGATGTTGCACCCTGTAGATATCGATTATTCGAACGGCCATAACTTCTGGCTCATTTAGAGTTACGGGATCCATAACCAGTCAAAACGAAGGCCTCAGTGAGTTCTACGGCTATGACAGCTTTTAGCCGTCAATGGATTGTTTAATGCCCAAAACAGACTATCCGAATCTCAATCGGGTCTCGGAAGTTTTTTACCCTTTGTTTTTTCGACACGTGGATTTTTACGGTAGAACGGGATCACCGTGGTCGGTCTTCGATTTACCATCGCTAGAGAGTGGTGCACCATGGTACCGTTCCGTTTCAAATCCATGCACGCATTTCAAAAATTCGTATGACACTGTTTCGCCATTTCGGACGGATGTTGCACCTTTCACCGTGGATGTTACACCCTGTAGATATCGATTATTCGGACGGCCATAACTTCTGGCTCGTTTAGAGTTACGGGAGCCATAACCAGTCAAAACGAAGGCCTCAGTGAGTTCTACGGCTATGACGGCTTTCAGCCGTCAATCGATTGTTTAATGTCCAAAACAGACTATCTGAATCTCAATTGGGTCTCGGAAATTTTTTACCCTTCGTTTTTTCGACACGTGGATTTTTACGGTAGAACGGAATGACCGTGGCTGGTCTTCGATTTACCATCGCTGGAGAGTGGTGCACCATGGTACCGTTTCGTTTCAAATCCATGCAAGCATTTCAAAAAGTCGTACGGCACTGTTTCGCCATTTCGGACGGTTGTTGCACCTTGCACCGTTGATGTTGCACCCTGCAGATATCGATTATTCGGACGGCCATAACTTCTGGCTCGTTTAGAGTTACGGGAGCCATAACCAGTCAAAACGAAGGTCTTAGTGAGTTCTACGGCTATGAGAGCTTTCAGCCGTCAATGGATTGTTTAATGCCCAAAAAAAGACTATCTGAATCTCAATCGGGTCTCGGAAGTTTTTTACCCATCGTTTTTTCGACACGTGGATTTGTACGATAACACGGGATTACCGTGGCTGGTCTTCAATTTACCATCGCTGGAGAGTGGTGCACCATGGTACCGTTTTGTTTCAAATCCATACACGCATTTCAAAAATTCGTACGATACTGTTTCGCCATTTCGGACGGATGTTGCACCTTACACCGTGGATGTTGCACCCTGTAGATATCGATTATTCGGACGGCCATAACTTCTGGCTCGTTTAGAGTTACAGGAGCCATAACCAGCCAAAACGAAGGCCTTAGTGAGTTCTATGGCTTTGACGTCTTTCAGCTATCAATGGATTGTTTAATGCCCAAAAAAGACTATCCGAATCTCAATCGGGTCTCGGAAGTCTTTTACCCTTCGTTTTTTCGACACGTGGATTTTTACGGTAAAACGGGATTACCATGGCTGGTCTTCAATTTACCATCGCTGGAGAGTAGTGCACAAGGGTACCGTTTCGTTTCAAATCCTTGCACGCATTTCAAAAAGTCGTACGACACTGTTACGCCATTTCGGACGGATGTTGCACCTTGCACCGTGGATGTTGCAACCTGTAGATATCGATTATTCGGACGGCCATAACTTCTGGCTCGTTTAGAGTTACGGGAGCCATAACCAGTCAAAACGAAGGCCTCGGTTAGTTCAATGGCTATGACAACTTTCAGCCGTCGATGTATTGTTTAATGCCCAAAAAAGACTATCTAAATCTCAATCGGGTCTTTGGAGTTTTTTACCCTTCGTTTTTTTGACACGTGGATTTTTATGGTAAAACGAGATTACCGTGGCTGCTCTTCAATTTACCCTCGCTGGAGAATGGTGCAACAGAGTACCGTTTCGTTTCAAATCCTTGCACACATTTCAAAAAGTCGTACGACACTGTTACGCCATTTCGGACGGATGTTGCACCTTGCACCGTTGTTGTTGCGCCCTGTAGATATCGATTATTCGGACGACCATAACTTCTGGCTCGTTTAGAGTTACGGCATCTATAACTAGTCAAAACGAAGGCCTCAGTGACTCCTACGGCTGTGACAGCTTTTAGCCGTCAATGGATTGTTTAATGCCCAAAACAGACTATCCGAATCTCAGTCGGGTCTCGGAAGTTTTTTACCCTTTGTTTTTTCGACACGTGGATTTTTACGATAGAACGGGATCACCGTGGTCGGTCTTCGATTTACCATCGCTGGAGAGTGGTGCACCATGGTACCATTCCGTTTCAAATCCATGCACGCATTTCAAAAATTCGTACGACACTGTTTCGCCATTTCGGACGGATGTTGCACCTTGCACCGTGGATGTTGCACCCAGTAGATATCGATTATTCGGACGGCCATAACTTCTGGCTCGTTTAGAGTTACGGGAGCCATAACCAGTCAAAACGAAGGCCTTAGTGAATTCTACGGCTATGAAGGCTTTCAGCCATCAATGGATTGTTTAATGCCGAAAAATGACTATCCGAATCTCAATCGGGTCTCGGAAGTTTTTTACCCTTCGTTTTTTCGACACGTTGATTTTTATGGTAAAACGGGATTACCGTGGCCGGCCTTTAATTTACCATCGCTGGAGAGTGGTGCACCATGGTACCGTTTCGTTTCAAATCCTTGCACGCATTTCAAAAAGTTGTACGGCACTGTTTCGCCATTTCGGATGGATGTTGCACCTTGCACCGTGGATGCTGCACCCTGTAGATATCCATTATTCGGACGGCTATAACTTCTGGCTCGTTTAGAGTTACGGGAGCCATAACTAGTCAAAACGAAGGTCTTAGTGAGTTCTACGGCTATGAGAGCTTTCGGCCATCAATGGATTGTTTAATTCCCAAAAAAGATTATCCAAATCTCAATCGGGTCTCGGAAGTTTTTTACCCTTCGTTTTTTCGACACGTGGATTTTTATGGTAAAACGGGATTACCGTGGCCGGTCTTTAATTTACCATCGCTGGAGAGTGGTGCACCATGGTACCGTTTCGTTTCAAATTCTTGCACACATTTCAAAAAGTCGTACGGCACTGTTTCGCCATTTCGGACGGATGTTGCACCTTGCACCGTGGATGTTGCACCCTGTAGATATCCATTATTCGGACGGCCATAACTTCTGCCTCGTTTAGAGTTACGGGAGCTATAACCAGTCAAAACGAAGGTCTTAGTGAGTTCTATGGCTATGAAAGCTTTCAGCCGTCAATGGATTGTTTAATGCCCAAAAAAGATTATCCTAATCTCAATCGGGTCTCGGAAGTTTTTTACCCTTCGTTTTTTCGACATGTGGATTTTTATGGTAAAACGGGATTACCGTGGCTGGTCTTCAATTTACCATCGCTGGAGAGTGGTGCACCATGGTACCGTTTTGTTTCAAATCCATGCACGCATTTCAAAAATTCGTACGATACTGTTTCGCCATTTCAGACGGAGGTTGCACCATACACCGTGGATGTTGCACCCTGTAGATATCAATTATTCGGACAGCCATAACTTCTGGCTCGTTTAGAGTTACGGGAGCCATAACCAGTCAAAACGAAGGCCTTAGTGAGTTCTACGGCTATGACGTCTTTCAGCTGTCAATGGATTGTTTAATGCCCAAAAAAGACTATCCGAATCTCAATCGGGTCTCGGATGTTTTTTACCCGTCGTTTTTTCGACACGTGGATTTTTACGGTTAAACGGGATAACCGTGGCTGGTCTTCAATTTACCATCGCTGGAGAGTGGTGCACCAGGGTACTGTTTCGTTTCAAATTCATGCACGCATTTCAAAAAGTCGTATGACACTGTTACGCCATTTCGGACGAATGTTGCACCTTGCACCGTGGATGTTACACCCTGTAGATATCGATTATTCGGACGGCCATAACTTCTGGCTCGTTTAGTGTTATGGGAGCCATAACCAGTCAAAACGAAGGCCTCAGTGAGTTCTACGGCTGTGAAAGCTTTCAGCCGTCAATGGATTGTTTAATGCCTAAAAAAGACTATCCGAATCTCAATCGGGTCTCGGAAATTTTTTACCCTTCGTTTTTTCGACACGTGGATTTTTATGGTAAAACGGGATTACCGTGGCCGGTCTTCAATTTACCATCGCTGGAGAGTGGCGCACCAGGGTACCATTTCGTTTCAAATCCATGCACGCATTTCAAAAAGACGTACGACACTGTTATGCCATTTCGGAAGGATGTTGCACCTTGCACCGTGGATGTTGCACCCTATAGATATCAATTATTCGGACGTCCATAACTTCTGGCTCGTTTAGAGCTACGGGAGACATAACCAGTCATAACGAAGGCCTCGGTGAGTTCTATTACTATGATAGCTTTCATTCGTCAATGGATTGTTTAATGCCCAAAAAAGACTATCCGAATCTAAATCGGGTCTCGGAAGTTTTTTACCTTTCGATTTTTCGACACGTGGATTTTTACGGTAAAACAGGATTACCGTGGCTGGTCTTCAATTTACCAACGCTGGAGAGTGGTGCACCATTGTACCTTTTCATTTCAAATCCTTGCACGTATTTCAAAAAGTCGTATGACACAGTTTCGCCATTTCGGACGGATGTTGCACCTTGCGCTGTGGATGTTGCACCCTGTACATATCGATTATTCGGACGGCCATAACTTCTGGCTCGTTTAGAATTACGGAAGCCATAACCAGTCAAAACGAAGGCCTCAGTGAGTTCTACGGCTATGACCGCTTTCAGCCGTCAATGGATTGTTTAGTGTCCAAAAAAGAATATCCGAATTTCGATCGGGTCTCGAAAGTTTTTTACCCTTCGATTTTTCGACACGTGGATATTTACGGTAAAATGGGATTACCGTGGCCGGTCTTCAATTTACCATCGCTGGAGAGTGGTGCACCATGGTACCGTTTCGTTTCAAATCGTTGCACGCATTTCAAAAAGTCGTACGGCACTGTTTCGCCATTTCGGAAGGATGTTGCACCTTGCACCGTGGATGTTGCACCCTGTCGATATCCATTATTCGGACGGCCATAACTTCTGTCTCGGTTAGAGTTACGGGAGCCATAACCAGTCAAAACGAAGGTCTTAGTGAGTTCTACGGCTATGAGAGCTTTCAACCGTCAATGGATTGTTTAATGCCCAAAAAAGACTATCCGAATCTTAATCGGGTCTCGGAAGTTTTTTACCCTTCGTTTTTTCGACACGTGGATTTTTACGGTAAAACGGGATTACCGTGGCTGGTCTTCAGTTTACCATCGCTGGAGAGTGGTGCACCATGGTACGGTTTTGTTTCAAATCCATGCACGCATTTCAAAAATTCGTACGATACTGTTTCGCCATTTCGGACGGATGTTGCACCTTACACCGTGGATGTTGCACCCTGTAGATATCGATTATTCGGACGGCCATAACTTCTGGCTCGTTTAGGGTTACGGGAGCCATAACCAGTCAAAACGAAGGCCTTAGTGAGTTCTACGGCTATGACGTCTTTCCGCTATCAATGGATTGTTTAATTACCAAAAAAGACTATCCGAATCTCAGTCGGGTCTCGGAAGTTTTTTACCCTTCATTTTTTCGACACGTGGATTTTTACGGTAAAACGGGATTACCGTGGCTGGCCTTCAATTTAACATCAATGGAGAGTGGTGCAACAGGATACTGTTTCGTTTCAAATCCATGCACGCATTTCAAAAAGTCGTACGACACCGTTACGCCATTACGGACGGATGTTGCACCTTGCACCGTGGATGTTGCACCCTATAGATATCGATTATTCGGACGGCCATAACTTCTGGCTCGTTTACGGGAGCCATAACCAGTCAAAACAAAGGCCTCAGTGAGTTCTACGGCTATGACAGCTTTCAGCCGTCGATGGATTGTTTAATGCCCAAAAAAGACTACCCGAATCTCAATCGGGTCTTGGAAGTTTTTTACCCTTCGTTTTTTCGACACGTGGATTTTTATGGTAAAACGGGATTACCGTGGCTGGTCTTCAATTTACCCTCGCTGGAGAGTGGTGCACCAGGGTACCATTTCATTTCAAATCCATGCACGCATTTCAAAAAGTCGTATGACACTGTAACGCCATTTCGGACGGATGTTGAACAGTGCACAGTGGATGTTGCACCCTGTAGATATCGATTATTCGGATGACCATAACTTCTGGCTCGTTTAGAGTTACGGGAGCCATAACCAGTCAAAACGAAGGACTCAGTGAGTTCTACGGCTATGACAGCTTTCAACCGTCAATGGATTGTTTAATGCCCAAAACAGACTATCCGAATCTCAATCGGGTCTCGGAAGTTTTTTACCCTTCGTTTTTTCGACACGTGAATTTTTACGGTAGAACGAGATCACCGTGGCTGGTCTTCGATTTACCATCGCTGGAGAGTGGTGCACCATGGTACCGTTCCATTTCAAATCCATGCACGCATTTCAAAAAGCCGTACGACACTGTTTCGCCATTTCGGACGGATGTTGCACCTTGCATCGTGGATGTTGCACCCTGTAGATATAGATTATTCGGACGGCCACAACTTCTGGCTCGTTTAGAGTTACGGGAGCCACAACCAGTCAAAACTAAGGTCTCAATGAGTTCTACGGCTATGGCAGCTTTCAGCCGTCAATGGATTGTTTAATGCCCAAAAAAGACTATCCGAATCTCAATCGGGTCTAGGAAGTTTTTTACCCTTCGTTTTTTCGACACGTGGATTTTTACGGTAGAACGGGATTACCGTGGCCGGTCTTCGATTTACCATCGCTGGAGAGTGGTGCAGCATGGTATCGTTTCGTTTCAAATCGATGCATGTATTTCAAAAAGTCGTACAACACTGTTTCGCCATTTCGGACGGATATTGCACCTAGCACTGTGGATGTTGCACCCTATAGATATCGATTATTCGGACGGCCATAACTTCTGGCTCGATTAGAGTTGCGGGAGCCATAACCAGTCAAAACGAAGGCGTCAGTGAATTCTATGGCTATGACGCTTTCAGCCGTCAATGGATTGTTTAATGCCCAAAAAAGACTATCCGAATCTCAATTGGGTCTCGGAAGTTTTTTACCCTTCGTTTTTTCGACACGTGGATTTTTACGGTAAAACGGGATTACCGTGGCCGGTCTTCAATTTACCATCGCCGGAGAGTGGTGCACCATGGTACCGTTTCATTCCAAATCCTTGCACGCATTTCAAAAAGTCGGCACTGTTTCGCCATTTCGGACGGATGTTGCACCTTGCACCGTGGATGTTGCACCCTATAGATATCCATTATTCGGACGGCCATAACTTCTGGCTCGTTTAGAGTTACGGGAGCCATAACCAGTCAAAACGAAGGTCTTAGTGAGTTCTACGACTATGAGAGCTTTCAGCTGTCAATGGATTGTTTAATGTCCAAAAAAGACTATCCGAATCTCAATCGGTCTCGGAAGTTTTTTACCCTTTATTTTTTCGACGCGTGGATTTTTACGGTAAAACGGGATTACCGTGACTGGTCTTCCATTTACCATCGCTGGAGAGTGGTGCACCAGGGTACCGTTTTATTTCAAATCCATGCACACATTTCAAAAAGTCGTACGACACTGTTACGCCATTTCGGACGGATGTTGCACCTTGCACCGTGGATGTTGCACCCTGTAGATATCGATTATTCGGACGGCCATAACTTCTGGCTCGTTTAGAGTTACGGGAGCCATAACCAGTCAAAACGAAGGCCTCAGTGAGTTCTACGGCTATGACAGCTTTAGGCCGTCAATGGATTGTTTAATGCCCAAAACATACTATCCGAATCTCAATCGGGTCTCGGAAGTTTTTTACCCTTTGTTTTTTCGACACGTGGATTTTTAAAGTAGAACGGGATCACCGTGGTTGGTCTTTGATTTACCATCGCTGGAGAGTGGTGCACCATGGTACCGTTCCATTTCAAATCCATGCACGCATTTCAAAAATTCGTACGTCACTGTTTCGCCATTTCGGGCGGATGTTGCACCTTGCACCGTGGATGTTGCACCCTGTAGATATCGATTATTCGGACGGCCATAACTTCTGGCTCGTTTAGAGTTACGGGAGCCATAACCAGTCAAAACGAAGGCCTTAGTGAGTTCTACGGCTATGATAGCTTTCAGCCATCAATGGATTGTTTAATGCCCAAAAAAGACTATCCGAATCTCAATCGGGTCTAGGAAGTTTTTTACCCTTCGTTTTTTCGACACGTGGAGAACAGGATTACCGTGGCTGGTCTTCGATTTACCATCGCTGGAGAGTGGTGCACCATGGTACCATTTCATTTCAAATCCAAGCACGTATTTCAAAAAGTCGTACAACACTGTTTCGCCATTTCGGACGGATGTTGCACCTTGCACGGTGAATGTTGCACCCTATAGATATCGATTATTCGGACGGCCAAAACTTCTGGCTCGTTTAGAGTTACGGGAGCCATAACCAGTCAAAACGAAGGCCTCGGTGAGTTCTACGGCTATGATAGCTTTCAGCTGTCAATGGATTGTTTAATGTCCAAAAAAGACTATCCGAATCTCAATCGGGTCTCGGAAGTTTTTTACCCTTCGTTTTTTCGACACGTGGATTTTTACGGTAAAACGGGATTACTGTGGCCGGTCTTCAATTTACCATCGCTGGAGAGTGGTGCACCATGGTACCCTTTCATTACAAATCCTTGCACGCATTTCAAAAAGTCGTACGGCACTGTTTCGCCATTTCGGACGGATGTTGCACCCTGCACCGTGGATGTTGCACCCTGTAGATATCCATTATTCCGACGGCCATAACTTCTGGCTCGTTTAGAGTTACGGGAGCCATAACCAGTCAAAACGAAGGTCTTAGTGATTTCTACGGCTATGAGAGCTTTAAACCGTCAATGGATTGTTTAATGCCCAAAAAAGACTATCCGAATCTCAATCGGGTCTCGGAAGTTTTTTACCCTTCGTTTTTTTGACACGTGGATTTTTACGGTAAAACGGGATTACCGTGGCTGGTCTTCAGTTTACCATCGCTAGAGAATGGTGCACCATGGTACCGTTTTGTTTCAAATCCATGCACGCATTTCAAAAATTCGTACGATACTGTTTCGCCATCTCGGACGGATGTTGCACCTTACACCATGGATGTTGCACCCTGTAGATATCGATTATTCGGACGTCCATAACTTCTGGCTCGTTTAGAGTAACGGGAGCCGTAACCAGTCAAAATGAAGGCCTTAGTGAGTTCTACGGCTATGACGTCTTTCAGCTGTCAATGGATTGTTTAATGCCCAAAAAAGACTATCCGAATCTCAATCGGGTCTCGGAAGTTTTTTACCCTTCGTTTTTTCGACACGTGGATTTTTACGGTAAAACGGGATTACCGTGGCTGGTCTTCAATTTACCATCACTAGAGAGTGGTGCACCAGGGTACCATTTCATTTCAAATCCATGCACGCATTTCAAAAAGTTGTACGACACTGTTACGCCATTTCGAACGGATGTTGCACCTTGCACCGTGGATGTTGTACCCTGTAGATATCGATTATTCGTACAGCCATAACTTCTGGCTCGTTTAGAGTTACGGGAGCCATAACCAGTCAAAACGAAGGCCTCATTGAGTTCTACGGCTGCTTTCAGACGTCGATGGATTGTTTAATGCCCAAAAAAGACTATCCGAATCTCAATCGAGTCTTGGAAGTTTTTTAACCTTCGTTTTTTCGACACGTGGATTTTTATGGTAAAACGGGATTACCATGGCTGGTCTTCAATTTACCCTCGCTGGAGAGTGGTGCACAAAGGTACCGTTTCATTTCAAATCCATGCACGCATTTCAAAAAGTCGTACGACACTATTACGCCATTTCGGACGGATGTTGCACCTTGCACCGTGGATGTTGCACCCTATAGATATCGATTATTCGGACTGCCATAACTTCTGGCTCGTTTAGAGTTATGGGAGCCATAACCAGTCATAACGAAGGCCTCAGTGAGTTCTACGGCTATGACAGCTTTCAACCGTCAATGGATTGTTTAATGCCCAAAACAGACTATCCGAATCTCAATCGGGTCTTGGAAGTTTTTTACCATTTGTTTTTTCGACACGTGGATTTTTACGGTAGAACGGGATCACCGTGGTTGGTCTTCGATTTACCATCGCTGGAGAGTGGTGCACCATGGTACCGTTCCATTTCAAATCCATGCACGTATTTCAAAAATTCGTACGACACTGTTTCGCCATTTCGGACGGATGTTGCACCTTGCACCGTGGATGTAGCACCCTGTAGATATCGATTATTCGGACGGCCATAACTTCTGGCTCGTTTAGAGTTACGGGAGCCATAACCAGTAAAAACGAAGGCCACAGTGAGTTCTACGGCTATGACAGCTTTCAGCCGTCAATGAATTGTTTAATGCCCAAAAAAGACTATCCGAATCTCAATCGGGTTTCGGAAGTTTTTTACCCTTCGTTTTTTCGACACGTGGATTGTTACGGTCGAACGGGATAACCGTGGCAAGTCTTCGATTTACCATCGCTGGAGAGTGGTGCACCATGGTACCGTTTCATTTCAAATCCATGCACACATTTCAAAAAGTCGTACGACACTGTTTCGCCATTTCGGACGGATGTTGCACCTTGCACCGTGGATGTTGCACCCTGTAGATATCGATTATTCAGACGGCCACAACTTCTGGCTCGTTTAGAGTTGCGGGAGCCATAACTAGTCAAAAGGAAGGCCTTAGTGACTTCTACGGCTATGACAGCTTTAACCCGTCAATGGATTGTTTAATGCCCAAAAAAGACTATCTGAATCTCAATCGGGTCTAGGAAGTTTTTTACTCTTCGTTTTTTCGACATGTGGATTTTTACAGTAGAACGGGATTACCGTGGCTGGTCATCGATTTACCATCGCTGGAGAGTGGTGCACCATGGTACCGTTTCGTTTCAAATCCATGCACGCATTTCAAAAATTCGTACAACACTGTTTCGCCATTTCGGACGGATGTTGCACCTTGCACTGTGGATGTTGCACCTTGTAGATATCGATTATTCGGACGGCCATAACTTCTGGCTCGTTTAGAGTTACGGGAGCCATAACCAGTCAAAACGAAGGCCTCAGTGAGTTTTACGGCAATGACAGCTGTCAGTTGTCAATTTATTGTTTAATGCCCAAAAAAGACTATCCGAATCTCAATCGGGTCTCGGAAGTTTTTTACCCTTCGTTTTTTCGACACGTGGATTTTTACGGTAAAACGGGATTACCGTGGCCGATCATCAATTTACCATCGCTGGAGAGTGGTGCACCATGGTACCGTTTCGTTTCAAATCCTTGCACACACTTCAAAAAGTCGTACGGCACTGTTTCGCCATTTCGGACGGATGTTGCACCTTGCACCGTGGATGTTGCACCCTGTAGATATCCATTATTCGGATGGCGACAACTTCTGGCTCGTTTAGAGTTACGGGAGCCGTAACCAGTCAAAACGAAGGTCTTAGTGATTTCTACGGCTATGAGAGCTTTCAGCCGTCAATGGATTGTTTAATGCCCAAAAAAGACTATCCGAATCTCAGTCGGGTCTCGGAAGTTTTTTACCCTTCGTTTTTTCGACACGTGGATTTTTACGGTAAAATGGAATTACCGTGGCTGGTCTTCAATTTACCATCGGTGGAGAGTGGTGCACCAGGGAACCGTTTCGTTTCAAATCCATGCACGCATTTCAAAAAGTTGTAAGACACTGTTACGCCATTTTGGACGGATGTTGTACCTTGCACCGTGGATGTTGCACCCTATAGATATCGATTATTCGGACGGCCATAACTTCTGGCTCGTTTAGAGTTACGGGAGCCATAACCAGTCAAAACGAAGGCCTCAGTGAGTACTACGGCTATGACAGCTTTCAACCATCAATGGATTGTTTAATGCCCAAGACAGACTATCCGAATCTCAATCGGGTCTTGGAAGTTTTTTACCATTTGTTTTTTCGACACGTGGATTTTTACGGTAGAACGGGATCACCGTGGTTGGTCTTCGATTTACCATCGCTGGAGAGTGGTGCACCATGGTACCGTTCCATTTCAAATCCATGCACGTATTTCAAAAATTCGTACGACACTGTTTCGCCATTTCGGACGGATGTTGCACCTTGCACCGTGGATGTAGCACCCTGTAGATATCGATTATTCGGACGGCCATAACTTCTGGCTCGTTTAGAGTTACGGGAGCCATAACCAGTAAAAACGAAGGCCTCAGTGAGTTCTACAGCTATGACAGCTTTCAGCCGTCAATGGATTATTTAATGCCCAAAAAAGACTATCCGAATCTCAATCGGGTCTTGGAAGTTTTTTACCCTTCGTTTTTTCGACACGTGGATTTTTATGGTAAAACGGGATTACCGTGACTGGTATTCAATTTACCCTCGCTGGAGAGTGGTGCACCAGGGTACCGTTTCGTTTCAAATCCATGCACGCATTTCAAAAAGTCGTACGACACTGTTACGACATTTCGGACGGATGTTGCACCTTGCACCGTTGATGTTGCACCCTGTAGATATCGATTATTCGGACGGCCATAACTTCTGGCTCATTTAGAGTTATGGGAGCCATAACCTGTGACGACCACCCATGACTCCCGCATAAAACAAGGGAATGGTGCGCTGAAAGGTGCGCCAGGCAACCACGGACGATAGTCAGGGTAAGATAAAACAGAAACTCTATCGTACAACTCACAGCGCATGGACAAAATACAATAGAGAAATATATGTATATAGTGAAGCTCATAACAGAATATCATCATCATATAGACTTCATGAAGGTTTGATACAAGCATCTGAACAATCAATACATCAAGCCTCAATACATAACACTCAAAACATATACAAGCAGCGGAACATCCAGTACATATAGTAAGAAAACTAATATGCTAGCCTCCAACTCGTCTTCGTCATCAACAACGTTGGTAGCCAAGAACAGCACCTGTCACCTGCTACCTAGTCTGCCCATCCCAACATGGATGAACAGCCCAAGGTAATAAGAGTTGAACATAAAACCTTGAGTCAGACAACAGTCTTATTGAGCAGTAAATAACTATCAAACATACCAAAAGAGCATAAAGGGTAAAAGGAATAAGAACTCAACCATCCCACTCCACCAAAATCCTACAGTGATATCCCCCAGACCCACTAAGCATAAACAAGCATAGCAAAGCAGACATTCAAAATAAAGGAATTATCACTCGAGTCAAGGTCGATGTTTTCCAAATACAAACCCCCAAGGCCTAAACCAAGATCAGATAAGCACCCAGAAAACACCGCTCTTGAGACCGAATGATGATACAACCAAACATCCATGACTCCGGCTATCACTGTTATCATTGCCTCGATATCACCGTTAGTTGAATGACCGCCTGTAAAGGGCTAATGGTAACCCCGGTTCAAGACATAACTCCGCACGTCGTCGCAGCCCGCGCCTAGGAATTTTCGCAACTACCCTGAGTACTAGCACGTCGTCGCAGCCCGTGCTTGGAACGTCGTCGCAGCCCGTTCCAACGTACTCTTGCTTTGAGCATGCTAGAACCTTCAATAACGATAAAATCTCAGCCTTCTAGTCATCCTCCTCGACGACTATTTCCATACTAACTCAAGCGCCTCTCAAGCTAACCATTATCAACCAACTCGAATCGCATCACCGAGTTATCAACATGCTTGGGATGATCCCGTCTGGATTAAACCAAGGCTTTCTCACATCATAGCAAAGTCCCATCTCAACACCATGGTTTGCCTCATCGCATCATGGCAAAGTCCCATCTCAACATCATCATCAAATCTATCCATATGAGCTTCAACATCCGCTTCATATGCCACAAGCAGCTTTCCTTATTCAAGAGCCTTTCCACCTAGCTTTTGAATCATCTTCTACCAACTTTCCCAAATCAAGTTATCGATCAACTAATCAATCAAATCAAACATTAATCCAAGCAATCAATCATTCAAATAAGATCTAAATAAACAATTACAACAATAATGGCAATTTCGTAAATAAAGAGTTCAAGTCTAACATGCATCCTAGCAAGCATGAATTATGAACAATATCTCTACAGCTTGGCGAATGAACTTGCATAAGTTAACATGTAGTAAAATGGGTCTCAAAAGTTCATAGGTGATAGATCTACATGCATACTTAGGGAAAATGTAAGAAATCACTATCTTTAACACATAAAAAAGCCACCAATCCAATATACACCCTTGGGTCCGTGTGAGAGATAACTACCACTCACCGGATCACCTAAACACCTCAAAAACAATCAACTCCAGATCTGGACAGCAAAGAACTAAGCTTGATCTGGCAAAATCTCGCTTCAATCGATGAAATCTCTCTTTGTTGGATGAAGATCTTCAACTTTGGCTCTTGAATCTTTGATCTTGATCTTCGATCTTGGATGGATGTTAGCACTAGATTAGAGTGGAGAAAAGAAGTGAAGAAGTGTTATAGTCGAGCTCTCAAAATGGCAGCACTTCGTTGCTTCAAAATCCGGTGCCAAAAAATGAGCCAAACCACTCTATTTATAGGCTGAAATCCCCATGAGTCGTTCCCCCTTAAGTCGCTCACGACCTAACCCATGAGTCGTCCACGACTCAAGCCCCTAACGACTCAACACATACAGTTCAACACACACACGACTCAACACAGGCACGACTCAACGGCTCACAACCTATGCACGACTTAACTCCTGCGCGCATCCCTTCCTAAGCCCTAAGCCGTATGGACCTAACCCACGACTTACGGCCTAACGACTCAGGCCTTCGAACGACTTATCATCTATGCGACCTAAAGACTTACACGACTTAGCTATACGCGACTTACGACTCATCCCAGCACACAGAGACTCACGACCTAAGCCCTAACCTTTAAGTCGTTACATCCTTAACCCGTCCACTGTCTTAACTCATTAACCCGCTAACCCTGTTAAGCCGTAGCCTTCTTAGGTTGGTCTCTTCTATGAGTCGGTCACATCCTATAGGTCGTCTGTTCCTATAATTCGTTTAGGACTTAAAACCCCAGTAACTCACTAACTCGTTAACGATTTATCCCTTAACTCGTTAACTCGTTCCAGCCCCTAAGTCGCTAACTCCACTAACCCGCTGACTCTTAGGTCGTTAACTCGTGCCACTGGCCAATTAAGGTCGCTCAAAACACTTAGGTCATAACAACCAACTCGTAATTCCTTAAGTCGTCAACTACGACCTAAGCTAACTCATTAACTCGTAACTCGTACACGACATATCCCTATACGAGTTAGCTTCCCTATTTAACCTCCTTACGACCCAAGCGACACTCGAGTTAACCTCCCATACGACTTAAGCTCTAAGTCGTTAACCCTATAAGTCGCTACCTACCTTAACTCGGCAACACCTTAAGTCATCTATGCTCCTACATGATTCAAGCTCCAATGACTTAAACTCTGAACGACTTATCAACAATATGACTTAAAGCATATAGTTTAACAATGTTTCGATCCGTAAAAATACGGGTCATTACATTCTTTCCCCCTTAGGAATTTCGCCCCCGAAATTCCAAACAAACAAGAGCAACCAAAGTTATTCCGCATGCCTACCATTCATAGCAATCAACAAACCATGCATCCAATTACTAGCCTAGCATGCAGAATTCTAAGACTAGAACAAGTTACAAATTCGTGAGATGTCACGACACCTTAGGGCCATACCTCGAAGAGTTCAGGATGAGCGGCCTTCATCCTCTCTTCCTCCTCCCACGTACAGTCGTTAACATCATCACTCCATTGTACCTTGAGCAACGTAATCGTCTTCCTCCTAAGCTGTTTCGTGTCGGTTTCAACAACACGAAGCGGTTTACGAGGTCTCGTAACAACTGGATCAACCTCTAAGTCTTCACAGCTATCAGCAGAAACTACCGTATTCGAGTCGTGCACATACTTCCGTAGATAAGATACATGAAAAACATTGTGCACACCCGCCATCTTTTCCGGTAACTCCAATCTATAAGCGAGCTTTCCAATTCGCTCGATGATCGGGAATGGTCCAACAAATCTCGGAGTCAACTTTCCTTTCTTCCCGAATTCAATAACATTCTTCAGAGGAGAAATCTTCACAAAAACCATATCACCTACGTCGAATTCCAAATCCTTACGACAATTATCGGCATAACTTTTCTGACCGTCTTGGGCTGCCTTCATTCGTCGTCGAATGATCTCTATACAATCCGAAGTCTGTCGAATCATTTCTGGCCCAAGTATCAGCTTTTCTCCAGCTTTCAACCAACATGTTGGAGAGTTACACGGTCTTCCATACAATGCTTCATACGGTGCCATACCAATGCTTGACTGGTAACTGTTATTATACGCAAATTCCACCAAATGAAGATGATCTTCCCATGATCCTCCGAAGTCCAAAACACATGCTCTCAGGAGATCTTCCAAAATTCGGTTGACTCTCTCGGTCTGACCTTCTGTTTGGGGGTGATAAGCTTTACTCAAACACAACTCGGTTCCCAAAACTTCCTGGAAGCTTTTCCAAAATCCACTAGTGAACAATGGGTCTCGATCGCTCACTATACTCTTCGGAACACCATGGAATCGAACTATCCACTTAACATAAAGCTCAGCCAACTTCGATGCAGTCCTAGTTGATCGAACATGAATGAATCTTGCACTCTTAGTCAAACGATCTACAATGACCCAAATCCCCTCATTTCCTACCCTGGTTCTAGGTAACCCATCGATAAAATCCATCGATACTTGCTCCCACTTCCATGTAGGAACCTCCAATGGCAGAAGCAATCCACTGGGCTTCTTTTGCTCGGCTTTTACCAACTGGCAGTTCATACATTTGGAAATGAAATTTCCAACATCCTTCTTCATACCTTCCCAGTAATAGGTTCTCTTCATATCCCGATACATCTTATTTCCACCTGGATGAATCGCCAACTTCGAGTGATGACTTTCCCTCAGAACTCCATCTCTCAATCCATCTATATCAGGAACAACTAATCGTCCTTGCTTCCGAAGCCAACCCTCTCGATCGACTTCGAATCCTATATTCTTTTCTGGATTCAATCCAGATTCCAAATCACGAATAATCTTGACAAGCTTATCGTCTCGCTTTTGGCTCTCACCAATCCTTTCCACAAGAGTAGGTCTTATCGATAAGTTTGCCAACATCTCAGGTTCCAATTCACACCTAGGACTGAAATCAAATCCAGCCAAATACTCGACACTCTTCCATTCCGAAAACATGGATCCCAATCCTGCATGACTTCGACTTAACGCATCAGCCACTGCATTACCTTTTCCCGGAGTATAAGCTATACCAAAATCATACGATGCTAAGAACTCTAGCCATCGTTGCTGCCGAAGATTCAAATCCTTTTGGGAGAACAGATACTTCAACGACTTATGATCCGTAAACTACTCGAATCGAACTCCCAATAGATAATGTCTCCACATCTTCAGAGCAAAAACAATTGCCGCTAACTTCAAATCATGAGTCAGGTAACTCCTTTCATGCGGCTTCAGTTGTCGACTTGCATACGCAACAAGTTTATCCTTCTGCATTAGCACCGCTCCAAGTCCCGTACCACATGCATCGGTGTAAACCACCATCTCATCATTCCCACTTGGAATAGTCAAAACAGGAGCACTTGTCAGTCGCTCTTTCAGGATTACGAAAGCTTGCTCACACTTTTCATTCCATATGAATACCTGATTCTTTTTCGTCAATCCTGTTAAAGGTGCAGCTATCTTGGAAAAGTCTTTGATAAATCGACGATAATATCCTGCTAATCCAAGGAAACTTCTCACATCAGATGTATTCTTAGGTATAACCCAATCCTGGATTGCTGCCACCTTAGCGGGATCAACCGCTATTCCATTTCCAGAGATAACATGGCCTAAGAACCTCACCTCACTCTTCCAGAAGTGACACTTCGAAAACTTAGCCTTCGGCTGATGTTTCCGCAAGATTTCCAAAACAATACGCAAGTGTGTCTTGTGCTCTTCTTCATTTCTGGAGTAAACCAAAATATCATCCACGAAAACAAGTACAAACTTGTTCAACTGATCTCTGAACACTCTATTCATAAGATCCACAAAATATGCTGGTGCGTTAGTCAATCCAAACGTCATTACCAGCCACTCATAAAAACCGGATGGTGTCCTAAAAACAGTCTTCGGCAAACTATCCTTAGCCACTCTCAACTGGTGAAATTCCGTTGCCAAATCAATCTGAGAAAACACCTTAGCTTCGTGAAGCTGATCAAACAAGTCATCTATTCTCGACAATGGATACTTGTTCTTCTTAGTCACCTTATTCAGCTCACGATAATCCACACATAACCTCAACGATCCATCCTCTTTGGTTGCGAACACAACTGGTGCACCCCATTCGGACACACTACGCCGAATGAATCCATTCCGACAAAGGTCATCAACCTGCACCCTCAGCTCTTGTTGTTCTCTAGGCGCCATCCGTCTAAGAGGCATCACAACTGGTCTGGCTCCCTCAACTAGATCGATACAAAACTCGATCTCCCTATGCGGCGGTAACCCTTTGACCTCGTCAAAGACGTCCTCAAATCCATTCACAACCGGCATCGATGACAGTCCATCCCGTGTAACAACCAGCGAATACATGAAGCCCATGAAGACGCCTTCTTCATGCTTACATCGTATCACAACCTTTCGCCCTTCCACATTCCCGACTGTCACCTCCAGTTTCTCACAATCAACCTTTGCCGCATACTTCCTAAGCCAGTCCATACCCAAAATTATTCCGAACCCCGCAAAGTTCAGAACAAAATAATCACAAACAAAAGAGCAATCATGACTCGACACAACTAGACCACGGCATACCATACACAAACAAGACGAACCCCCAACTGGATTAGTCACAACCAATGGTCTATCAACAATTTCCGGTTCCAAACCCAACCGACCTACAAGATCATCACAAACAAACGAATGCGACGCTCCAGTATCAAACAACACTCTAACTGGAACACCACAAATGGAAAGAGTACCTTGAACCACCACACTCTTCCCCTTCTCCTCCGCAGTAGGAGCTTTCGAAGATGATGGAATAGGCCCCAAAGCATAAGCTTGCACAATCTTCTTATCTTTCCTCGGTTCCGGACAATCCCTCTTGAAATGCCCCGGTTTGTCACAGTTGTGACACTTTGCCGGCACTCTTGGTTTCTTGCAATCCCTGGAGAGATGACCCTTCTGCTGATAGTTGTAGCAGGTCACTTCGCCCTTCGGCTTCTTCTGGCCATCCTTACCCTTCTGTTGTTGCTTCTTCCTCTTCTTGTTTCCACCCTACTGTGGTTTGGACTCTTCCTTGGTCACGGAAACAACAGACCCTTCCTTCGGAAACAAACTCTCATGCCTGAGAGCTTTCTCCATAAGCTTCTCAAACGGATCGTCCAAATGATCCACCAACTGTCTCCCAAGATAACTGTCCAAGCCTGTCACAAACTTCTCATTCTTCTGATAGGGAGATTCAATATACGACCGAGCATACTTGGACAAAGCATCAAACTCAAAAACATACTCAAGAACTGGTCTCCCACCTTGCTTGAGCTCTACAAACTTCTTAAACAAAACAGATTTCTGAGCCGTAGAGATGAACTTAGCTTCAAATCTAACTTGGAATTACTCCCAAGTAATCTCTTCCTCTGGAGTATCAATAGTGATAGAACCCCACCAATCAGCAGCTCTTCCCTGAAGCTGTATCGATGCAAGCTTCCTCTTAGTTGCATCCTCGATTCCCAAGTCACCAAAAATCCTTCTACAAGCATCAATCCATCTCTGAACTTCTATGGTTGATTTTGTTCCCAAGAAAACCTTTCCTCCAAGAGCAGTATAGTCCTTACACAACGTAGCAAAATCCACTGGTCTTGGAGCTTGAACTTGAACTCCAACATCTACCGACGGTCCTGAAGTTGGTATCCTTCTCATGATCGAAGTCATCATAGCTTCGAACATTGCAGCATAGTCAGTAGCTCCCCCAGCAGCACGGCTTTCCCTAGCAGCTTGTCTCTCACTTCGACTCATCCTTAATATCTACAAAAAGGAATGATTTAGAACACCTTGAGAAACAACTACATAAGGAGTTCAAATTCTTCTAAACTACTACATTATATATATAGTAATCATCCACCAAAATACAATTACGTCTCTCATACGTAGTTACGTCAGCGAGCGTTGGCTAAAATCGATTAACCAAAGCTCTGATACCAAATGTGACGACCGCCCATGACTCCCGCACAAAACAAGGGAATGGTGCGCTGAAAGGTGTGCCAGGCAACCACGGACGATAGTCAGGGTAAGATAAAACAGAAACTCTATCGTACAACTCACAGCGCATGGACAAAATACAATAGAGAAATATACGTATATAGTGAAGCTCATAACAGAATATAATCATCATATAGACTTCATAAAGGTTTGATCAAGCATCTGAACAATCATTACATCAAGCCTCACTACATAACACTCAAAACATATACAAGCAGCGGAACATCCAGTACATATAGTAAGAAAACTAATATGCTAGCCTCCAGCTCGTCTTCATCATCAACAGCGTTGGTAGCCAAGAACAGCACCTGTCACCCGCTACCTAGTCTGCCCTTCCCAACATGGATGAACAGCCCAAGGTAATAAGAGTTGAACATAAAACCTTGAGTCAGAAAACAGTCTTAGTGAGCAGTAAATAACTATCAAACATACCAAAAGAGCATAAAGGGTAAAAGGAATAGGAACTCAACCATCCCACTCCACCAAAATCCTACAGTGATAGCCCCCAGACCCACTAAGCATAAACAAGCATAGCAAAGCAGACATTCAAAATAAAGTAATTATCACTCGATTCAAGGTCGATGTTTTCCAAATACAAACCCCCAAGGCCTAAACCAAGATCAGATAAGCACCCAGAAAACACCGCTCTTGAGACCGAATGATGATACAACCAAACATCCATGACTCCGGTTATCACTGTTATCATTGCCTCGATATCACCGTTAGTTGAATGACCGCCTGTCAAGGGCTAATGGTGACCCCGGTTCTAGACATAACTCCGCACGTCGTCGCAGCCCGTGCCTAGGAATTTTCGCAACTACCCAGAGTACTAGCACGTCGTCGCAGCCTGTGCTTGGAACGTCGTCGCAGCCCGTTCCAACGTACTCTTGCTTTGAGCATGCTAGAACCTTCAATAACGATAAAATCTCAGCCTTCTAGTCATCCTCCTCGACGACTATTTCCATACTAGCTCAAGCGCCTCTCAAGCTAACCATTATCAACCAACTCGAATCGCATCACCGAGTTATCGACATGCTTGGGATGATCCCGTCTGGATTAAACCAAGGCTTTCTCACATCATACTTTACTTCATCGCATCATAGAAAAGTCCCATCTCAACATCATGGTTTGCCTCATCGCATCATGGCAAAGTCCCATCTCAACATCATCATCAAATCTATCCATATGAGCTTCAACATCCGCTTCATATGCCACAAGCAGCTTTCCTTATTCAAGAGCCTTTCCACTTAGCTTTTGAATCATCTTCTACCAACTTTCCCAAATCAAGTTATCGATCAACTAATCAATCAAATCAAACATTAATCCAAGCAATCAATCATTCAAACAAGATCTAAATAAACAATTACAACAATAATGGCAATTTCGTAAATAAAGAGTTCAAGTCTAACATGCATCCTAACAAGCATGAATTATGAACAATATCTCTACAGCTTGGTGAATGAACTTGCATAAGTTAACATGTAGTAAAATGGGTCTCAAAACTTCATAGGTGATAGATCTACATGCATACTTAGGGAAAATGTAAGAAATCACTATCTTTAACACATAAACAAGCCACCAATCCAATATACTCCCTTGGGTCCGTGTGAGAGATAACTACCACTCACCGGATCACCTGAACACCTCAAAAACAATCAACTCCAGATCTGGACAGCAAAGAACTAAGCTTGATCCGGCAAAATCTCGCTTCAATCGATGAAATCTCTTTTTGTTGGATGAAGATCTTCAACTTTGGCTCTTGAATCTTTGATCTTGATCTTCGATCTTGGATGGATGTTAGCACTAGATTAGAGTGGAGAAAAGAAGTGAAGAAGTGTTGTAGTCGAGCTCTCAAAATGGCAGCACTTTGTCGCTTCAAAATCCGATGCCAAAAAGTGAGCCAAACCCTCTATTTATAGGCTGAAATCCCCATGAGTCGTTCCCCCTTAAGTCGCTCACGACCTAACCCATGAGTCATCCACGACTCAAGCCCCTAACGACTCAACGACATACGGTTCAACACACACACGACTCAACACAGGCACGACTCAACGGCTCACAATCTATGCGCGACTTAACTCCTGCGCGCATCCCTTCCTAAGCCCTAAGCCGTATGGACCTAACCCACGACTTACGACCTAACGACTCAGGCCTTCGAACGACTTATCATCTATGCGACCTAAAGACTTACACGACTTAGCTATACGCGACTTACGACTCATCCCAGCACACAGAGACTCACGACCTAAGCCCTAACCTTTAAGTTGTTACATCCTTAACCCGTCCACTGTCTTAACTCGTTAACCCGCATACCCTGTTAAGCCGTAGCCTTCTTAGGTCGGTCTCTTCTATGAGTCGGTCACATCCTATAGGTCGTCTGTTCCTATAAGTCGTTTACGACTTAAAACCCCAGTAACTCACTAACTCGTTAACGATTTATCCCTTAACTCGTTCCAGCCCCTAAGTCGCTAACTCCACTAACCCGCTGACTCTTAGGTCTTTAACTCGTGCCACTAGCTAATTAAGGTCGCTCAAAACACTTAGGTCATAACAACCAACTCGTAATTCCTTAAGTCGTCAACTACGACCTAAGCTAACTCATTAACTCGTAACTCGTACACGACCTATCCCTATACGAGTTAGTTTCCCTATTTAACCTCCTTACGACCCAAGCAACACTCGAGTAAACCTCCCATACGACTTAAGCTCTAAGTCGTTAACCCTATAAGTCTCTACCTACCTTAACTCGGCAACACCTTAAGTCATCTATGCTCCTACACGACTCAAGCTCCAATGACTTAAACTCTGAACGACTTATCAACAATACGACTTAAAGCATATAGTTTAACAATGTTTCGATCCGTAAAAATACGGGTCGTTACATAACCAGTCAAAACGAAGGCCTCAGTGAGTTCTACGGCTCTGACAGCTTTCAACCATCAATGGATTGTTTAATGCCCAAAACAGACTATCCGAATCTCAATCGGGTCTCGGAAGTTTTTTACCCTTTGTTTTTTCGACACGTGGATTTTTACGGTAGAACGGGATCACCGTGGCTGGTCTTCGATTTACCATCGCTGGAGAGTGGTGCACCATGGTACAGTTTGGTTTCAAATCCATGCACGCATTTCAAAAAGTCGTACGACACTGTTTCGCCATTTCGGACGGATGTTGCGCCTTGCACCGTGGATGTTGCGCCCTGTAGATATCAATTATTCGGACGGCCATAACTTCTGGCTAGTTTAGAGTTACGGGAGTCATAACCAGTCAAAACGAAGGCCTCAGTGAGTTCTACGACTACGACGGCTTTCATCCGACAATGGATTGTTTAATGCCCAAAACAGACTATCCGAATCTCAATCGGGTCTCGGAAGTTTTTTACCCTATGTTTTTTCGACACGTGGATTTTTACGGTAGAACGGGATAGCCGTGGCTGGTCTTCGATTTACCATCGCTGAAGAGTGGTGCACCATGGTACCGTTTCGTTTCAAATCCATGCATGCATTTCAAAAAGTCGTACGACACTGTTTCGCCATTTCGGACGGATGTTGCACCTTGCACCGTTGATGTTGCACCCTGTAGATATAGATTATTCGGACAGCCACAACTTCTGGCTCGTTTTGAGTTACGGGAGCCATAACCAGTCAAAATGAAGGCCTCAGTGAGTTCTACGGCTATGACAGATTTCAGCCGTCAATGGTTTGTTTAATGCCCAAAAAAGACTATCCGAATCTCAATCGGGTCTAGGAAGTTTTCTACCCTTCGTTTTTTCGACACGTGGATTTTTACGGTAGAACGGGATTACCGTGGCTGGTCTCCGATTTACCATCCCTGGAGAGTGGCGAAATATGGTACCGTTTCGTTTCAAATCTATGCACGCATTTCAAAAAGTCGTACAACACTGTTTCGCCA
Source organism: Allium cepa (assembly GCA_030765085.1). Taxonomy (NCBI): domain Eukaryota; kingdom Viridiplantae; phylum Streptophyta; class Magnoliopsida; order Asparagales; family Amaryllidaceae; genus Allium; species Allium cepa. The sequence goes on from CM060931.1 coordinate 16,662,957, forward strand.
TTTCGGACGGATGTTGCACCTTGCACTGTTGATGTTGCACCCTGTAGATATCGATTATTCGGACGGCCATAACTTCTGGATCGTTTAGAGTTACGGGAGCCATAACCAGTCAACACGAAGGCCTCAGTGAGTTCTACGGCTACGACAGCTTTCAGCCGTCATTGGATTGTTTAATGCCCAAAAAAGACTATCCGAATCTCAATCGGGTCTCGGAAGTTTTTTACCGTTCGTTTTTTCGTCACGTGGATTTTTACGGTAAAACGGGATTACCGTGGCCGGTCTTCAATTTACCATCGCTGGAGAGTGGTGCACCATGGTACTGTTTCGTATCAAATCCTTGCATGCATTTCAAAAAGTCGTACGGCACTGTTTCGCCATTTCGGACGGATATTGCACCTTGCACCGTGGATGTTGCACCCTGTAGATATCCATTATTCGGACGGCCATAACTTCTGGCTCGTTTAGATTTACGGGAGCCATAACCAGTCAAAACGAAGGTCTTCGTGATTTCTACGGCTATGAGAGCTTTCAGCCGTCAATGGATTGGTTAATTCCCAAAAAAGACTATTTGAATCTCAATCGGGTCTCGGAAGTTTTTTACCCTTCGTTTTTTCGACACGTGGATTTTTACGGTAAAACGGGATTACCGTGGCTGGTCTTCAATTTACCATCGCTGGAGAGTGGTGCACCATGGTATCGTTTTGTTTCAAATCCATGCACGCATTTCAAAAATTCGTAAGATACTGTTTCGCCATTTCGGACGGATGTTGCACCTTACACCGTGGATGTTGCACCCTGTAGATATCGATTATTCGGACGGCCATAACTTCTGGCACGTTTAGAGCTACGGGAGGCATTACCAGTCAAATTGAAGGCCTTAGTGAGTTCTACAGCTATGACGTCTTTCAGCTGTCAATGGATTTTTAATGCCCAAAAAAGACTATCCAAATCTCCATCGGGTCTCGGAAGTTTTTTACCCTTCGTTTTTTCAACATGTGGATTTATATGGTAAAACGGGATTACCGTGGTTGGTCTTCAATTTACCATCGCTGGAGAGTGGTGCACCAGGGTACCATTTCTTTTCAAATCCATGCGCGCATTTCAAAAAGTCGAACGACACTGTTACGCCATTTCGGACGGATGTTGCACCTTGCACCGTGGATGTTGCACCCTGTAGATATCGATTATTCGGACGGCCATAACTTCTGGCTCGTTTAGAGTTACGGGAGCCATAACCAGTCAAAAGGAAGGCCTCAGTGAGTTCTACGTCTATGACAGCTTTCAGCCGTCAATGGATTGTTTAATGCCCAAAAAAGACTATCCGAATCTCAATCGGGTCTCGGAAGTTTTTTACCCCTTTTTTTTCGACACGTGGATTTTTACGGTAGAACGGGATCACCGTGGTTGGTCTTCGATTTACCATCGCTGGAGAGTGGTGCACCATGGTACCGTTCCATTTCAAATCCATGCACGCATTTCAAAAATTCATACGACACTGTTTCGCCATTTCGGACGGATGTTGCACCTCGCACCGTGGATGTTGCACCTTGTAGATATCGATTATTCGGACGGCCATAACTTCTGGCTCGTTTAGAGTTACGGGAGCCATAACCAGTCAAAACGAAGGCCTCAGTGAGTTCTATAGCTATGACAGCTTTCAGCCGTCATTGGATTGTTTAATGCCCAAAAAAGACTATCCGAATCTCAATCGGGTCTAGGGAGTTTTTTACCCCTCGTTTTTTCGACACGTGGATTTTTACGGTAGAACGGGATTACCGTGGCTGGACTTCGATTTACCATCGCTGGAGAGCGGTGCACCATGGTACCGTCTTGTTTCAAAACCATGCACGCATTTCAAAAAGTCGTACAACACTGTTTCGCCATTTCGAACGGATATTGCGCCTTGCACAGTGGATGTTGCACCCATTAGATATCGATTATTCAGACGGCCATAACTTCTGGCTCGTTTAGAGTTATGGGAGCCATAACCAGTCAAAACGAAGGCCTCAGTGAGTTCTACGGCTCTGACAGCTTTCAACCATCAATGGATTGTTTAATGCCCAAAACAGACTATCCGAATCTCAATCGGGTCTCGGAAGTTTTTTACCCTTTGTTTTTTCGACACGTGGATTTTTACGGTAGAACGGGATCACCGTGGCTGGTCTTCGATTTACCATCGCTGGAGAGTGGTGCACCATGGTACAGTTTCGTTTCAAATCCATGCACGCATTTCAAAAAGTCGTACGACACTGTTTCGCCATTTCGGACGGATGTTGCGCCTTGCACCGTGGATGTTGCACCCTGTAGATATCGATTATTCGGACGGCCATAACTTCTGGCTAGTTTAGAGTTACGGGAGTCATAACCAGTCAAAACGAAGGCCTCAGTGAGTTCTACGACTACGACGGCTTTCATCCGACAATGGCTTGTTTAATGCCCAAAACAGACTATCCGAATGTCAATCGGGTCTCGGATGTTTTTTACCCTTCGTTTTTTCGACACGTGGATTTTTACGGTAGAACGGGATTACTGTGGCTGGTCTTCGATTTACGATCGCTGGAGAGTGGTGCACCATGGTACTGTTTCGTTTCAAATCCATGCACGCATTTCAAAAAGTCGTACGACACTGTTTCGCCATTTCGGACGGATGTTGCACCTTGGACCGTGGATGTTGCACCCTATAGATATCGATTATTCGGACGGCAATAACTTCTGGCTCGTTTAGAGTAACGAGAGCCATAACCAGTCAAAACGAAGACCTCAGTGAGTTCTACGGCTATGACAGCTTTCAGCCGTCAATGGATTGTTTAATGCCCAAAAAAGACTATCCGAATCTCAATCGGGTCTCGGTAATTTTTTACCCTTCGTTTTTTCGACACGTGGATTTTTACGGTAAAACGGGATTACCATGGCTGGTCTTCAATTTACCATCGCCGGAGAGTGGTGCACCATGGTACTGTTTTGTTTCAAATCCATGCACGCATTTCAAAAAGTCGTACGACACCGTTTTGCCATTTCGGACGGATGTCGCACCTTGCACCGTGGATGTTGCACCCTATAGATATCGATTATTCGGACGGCCATAACTTCTGGGCGTTAAGAGTTACGGGAGCCATAACTAGTCAAAACGAAGGCCTAAGTGAGTTCTACGGCTATGACCGCTTTCAGCCGTCAATGGATTGTTTAATGCCCAAAAAAGACTATCTGAATCTCAATTGGGTCTAGGAAGTTTTTTACCCTTCGTTTTTTCGACACGTGGATTTTAACGGTAGAACGGGATTACCGTGGCTGGTCTTCGATTTACCATCGCTGGAGAGTGGTGCACCATGGTACCGTTTTGTTTCAAATCCATGCACGCATTTCAAAAATTCGTACGATACTGTTTCGCCATTTCGGACGGATGTTGCACCTTGCACCGTGGATGTTGCACCCTGTAGATATCGATTATTCGAACGGCCATAACTTCTGGCTCGTTTAGAGTTACGGGAGCCATAACTAGTCAAAACGAAGGCCTTAGTTAGTTCTACGGCTATGACAGCTTTCAGCCGTCGGTAGATTGTTTAATGCCCGAAAAAGACTATCCGAATCTCAATCGGGTCTCGGAATTTTTTTACCCTTCGTTTTTTCGACACGTGAATTTTTATGGTAAAACGAGATTACCGTGGCCGGTCTTCAATTTACCCTCGCTGGAGAGTGGTGCACCAGGGTACCGTTTTGTTTCAAATCCATGCACGCATTTCAAAAAGACGTACGACACTGTTACGCCATTAAGCACGGATGTTGCACCTTCCACCTAGGATGTTGCACCCTGTAGATATCGATTATTCGGACGGCCATAACTTCTGGCTCATTTAGAGTTACGGGAGCCATAACTAGTCAAAACGAAGGCCTCAGTGAGTTCTACGGCTATGACAGCTTTTAGCCTTCAATGGATTGTTTAATGCCTAAAAAAGACTATCCGAATCTCAATCGGGTCTAGGAAGTTTTTTAACCTTCGTTTTTTCGACACGTGGATTTTTACGGTAGAACGGGATAACTGTGGCTGGTCTTCGATTTACCATCGCTGGAGAGTGGTGCACCATGGTACCGTTTCGTTTCAAATCCATGCACGCATTTCAAAAAGTCGTACGATACTGTTTCGCCATTTCGGACGGATGTTGCACCTTGCACCGTGGATGTTGCACCCTTTAGATATCGATTATTCGGACGGCCATAACTACTGGCTCGTTTAGAGTTACGGGAGTCATAACCTGTCAAAACGAAGGCCACAGTGAGTTCTACGGCTATGACAGCTTTCAGCCGTCAATGGATTGTTTAATGTTAAAAAAAGACTATCCGAATCTCAATCGGGTCTAGGAAGTTTTTTACCCTTCGCTTTTTTCAACACGTGGATTTTTACCGTAGAACGGGATTACCGTGGCTGGTCTTCGATTTACCATCGCTGGAGAGTGGTGCACCATGGTACCGTTTCATTTCAAATCCATGCACGCATTTCAAAAAGTCGTACAACACTGTTTCACCATTTCGGACGGATGTTGCACCTTGCACTGTGGATGTTGCACCGTGTAAATATCGATTATTCGGACGGCCATAACTTCTGGCTCGTTTAGAGTTACGGGAGCCATAACCAGTCAAAACGAAGGCCTCAGTGAGTTCTACGGCTATGACAGCTGTCAGCCGTCAATGGATTATTTAATGCCCAAAAAAGACTATCCGAATCTCAATCGTGTCTCGGATGTATTTTACCCTTCGTTTTTTCGACACGTGGATTTTTACGGTAGAACGGGATTACTGTGGCTGGTCTTCGATTTACCATCGCTGGAGAGTGGTGCACCATGGTACCGTTTCGTTTCAAATCCATGCACGCATTTCAAAAAGTCGTACGACACTTTTCGCCATTTCGGACGGATGTTCCACCTTGGACCGTGGATGTTGCACCCTGTAGATATCGATTATTCGGACGGCAATAACTTCTGGCTCGTTCAGAGTTACGGGAGCCATAACCACTCAAAACTAAGACCTCAATGAGTTCTACGGCTATGATAGCTTTCAACCGTCAATGGATTGTTTAATGCCCAAAAAAGACTATCCGAATCTCAATCGGGTCTCGGAAATTTTTTACCCTTCCTTTTTTCGACACGTAGATTTTTACGGTAAAACGGGATTACCATGACTAGTCTTCAATTTACCATCGCCGGAGAGTGGTGCACCATGGTACTGTTTCGTTTCAAATCCTTGCACGCATTTCAAAAAGTCGTACGACACTGTTTCGCCATTTCGGACGGATGTTGCACCTTGCACCGTGGATGTTGCACCCTGTAGATATCGATTATTCGGACGGCCATAACTTCTGGATCGTTAAGAGTTACGCGAGCCATAACTAGTCAAAACGAAGGCCTCAGTGAGTTCTACGGCTATGACCGCTTTCAGCCGTCAATGGTTTGTTTAATGCCCAAAAAAGACTATCTGAATCTCAATCGGGTCTAGGAAGTTTTTGACCCTTCGTTTTTTCGACACGTGATTTTTACGGTAGAACGGGATAACCATGGTTGGTCTTCGATTTACCATCGTTGGAGAGTGGTGCACCATGGTACTGTTTTGTTTCAAATCCATGCACGCATTTCAATAATTCGTACGATACTGTTTCGCCATTTCGGACGGATGTTGCACCTTGCACCGTGGATGTTGCACCCTGTAGATATCGATTATTCGGACGGCCATAACTTCTGGCTCGTTTAGAGTTACGGGAGCCATAACCAGTCAAAACGAAGGCCTCAGTTAGTTCTACGGCTATGACAGCTTTCAGCCGTCGGTGGATTGTTTAATGCCCGAAAAAGATTATCCGAATCTCAATCGGGTCTCGGAATTTTTTTACCCTTCGTTTTTTCGACACGTGGATTTTTATGGTAAAACGAGATTACCATGGCTGGTCTTCAATTTACCCTTGCTGGAGAGTGGTGCACCAGGGTACTGTTTTGTTTCAAATCCACGTACGCATTTCAAAAAGACGTACGACACTATTACGCCATTACGGACGGATGTTGCACCTTCCACCTTGGATGTTGCACCCTGTAGATACCGATTATTCGGACGGCCATAACTTCTGGCTCGTTTAGAGTTACGGGAGCCATAACCAGTCAAAACGAAGGCCTTAGTGAGTTCTACGGCTATGACAACTTTCAGCCTTCAATGGATTGTTTAATGCCTAAAAAAGACTATCCGAATCTCAATCGGGTCTAGGAAGTTTTTTACCTTTCTTTTTTTCGACACGTGGATTTTTACGGTAGAACGGGATAACCGTGGCTGGTCTTCGATTTACCATCGCTGGAGAGTGGTGCACCATGGTACCGTTTCGTTTCAAATCCATGCACGCATTTCAAAAAGTCGTACGACATTGTTTCGCCATTTCGGACGGATGTTGCACCTTGCACCGTGGATGTTGCACCCTGTAGATATCGATTATTCGGACGGCCATAACTACTGGCTCGTTTAGAGTTACGGGAGTCATAACCAGTTAAAACGAAGGCCACAGTGAGTTCTACGGCTATGACAGCTTTCAGCCGTCAATGGATTGTTTAATGTTAAAAAAAGACTATCCGAATCTCAATCGGTTCTAGGAAGTTTTTTACCCTTCGTTTTTTCGACACGTGGATTTTTACGGTAGAACGGGATTACCGTGGCTAGTCTTCGATTTACCATCGCTGGAGAGTGGTGCACCATGGTACAGTTTCGTTTCAAATCCATGCACGCATTTCAAAAAGTCGTACAACACTGTTTCGCCATTTCGGACGGATGTTGCACCTTGCACTGTGGATGTTGCACCCTATAGATATCGATTATTCGGACGGCCATAACTTCTGGCTCGTTTAGAGTTACGGGAGCCATAACCAGTCAAAAGGAAGGCCTCAGTGATTTCTACGTCTTTGACAGCTTTCAGCCGTCAATGGATTGTTTAATGCCCAAAAAAGACTATCCAAATCTCAATCGGGTCTCGGAAGTTTTTTACCCTTCGTTTTTTCGACACGTGGATTTTTACGGAAGAACGGGATCACCGTGGTTGGTCTTCGATTTACCATCGCTGGAGAGTGGTGCACCATGGTACCGTTCCATTTCAAATCCATGCACGCATTTCAAAAATTCTACCACACTGTTTCGCCATTTTGGACGGATGTTGCACCTCGCACCGTGGATGTTGCACCTTGTAGATATCGATTATTCGGACGGCCATAACTTCTTGCTCGTTTAGAGTTACGGGAGCCATAACCAGTCAAAACGAAGGCCTCAGTGAGTTCTATGGCTATGACAGCTTTCAGCCGTCATTGGATTGTTTAATGCCCCAAAAAGACTATCCGAATCTCAATCGAGTCTAGGAAGTTTTTTACCCTTCGTTTTTTCGACACGTGGATTTTTACGGTAGAACGGGATTACCGTGGCTGGTCTTCGATTTACCATCGCTGGAGAGTGGTGCACCATGGTATCGTCTTGTTTCAAATCCATGCACGCATTTCAAAAAATCGTACAACACTATTTCGCCATTTCGGACGGATGTTGCACCTTGCACAGTGGATGTTGCACCCATTAGATATCGACTATTCGGACGGCCATAACTTTTGGCTCGTTTAGAGTTATGGGAGCCATAACCAGTCAAAACGAAGGTCTCAGTGAGTTCTACGGCTATGACAGCTTTCAGCCGTCAATGGATTGTTTAATGCCCAAAAAAGACTATCCGAATCTCAATCGGGTCTAGGAAGTTTTTTACCTTTCTTTTTTTCGACACGTGGATTTTTACGGTAGAACGGGATAACCGTGGCTGGTCTTCGATTTACCATCGCTGGAGAGTGGTGCACCATGGTATCGTTTCGTTTCAAATCCATGCACGCATTTCAAAAAGTCGTACGACATTGTTTCGCCATTTCGGACGGATGTTGCACCTTGCACCGTGGATGTTGCACCCTGTAGATATCGATTATTCGGACGGCCATAACTACTGGCTCGTTTAGATTTACGGGAGTCATAACCAGTTAAAACGAAGGCCACAGTGAGTTCTACGGCTATGACAGCTTTCAGCCGTCAATGGATTGTTTAATGTTAAAAAAAGACTATCCGAATCTCAATCGGGTCTAGGAAGTTTTTTACCCTTCGTTTTTTCGACACGTGGATTTTTACGGTAGAACGGGATTACCGTGGCTGGTCTTCGATTTACCATCGCTGGAGAGTGGTGCACCATGGTACAGTTTCGTTTCAAATCCATGCACGCATTTCAAAAAGTCGTACAACATTGTTTCGCCATTTCGGACGGATGTTGCACCTTGCACTGTGGATGTTGCACCCTATAGATATCGATTATTCGGACGGCCATAACTTCTGGCTCGTTTAGAGTTACGGGAGCCATAACCAGTCAAAACGAAGGCCTCAGTGAGTTCTACGGCAGTGATAGCATTCAGCCGTCAGCGGATTGTTTAATGCCCAATAAAGACTATCTGAATCTCAATCGGGTCTCGGAAGTTTTTTACCCTTCGTTTTTTCGACACGTGGATTTTTACGGTAAAACGGGATTACCGTGACCGGTCTTCAATTTACCATCACTGGAGAGTGGTGCACCATGGTACCGTTTCGTTTCAAATCCTTGCATGCATTTCACAAAGTCGCACGACACTGTTTCGCCATTTCGGACGGATGTTGCACCTTGCACCGTGGATGTAGCACCCTGTAGATATCCATTATTCGGACGGCGATAACTTCTTGCTCGTTTAGAGTTACGGGAGCCATAACAAGTCAAAACGAAGGTCTTAGTGAGTTCTATGGCTATGAGAGCTTTCAGCCGTCAATGGATTGTTTAATGCCCAAAAAAGACTATCCGAATCTCAATCGGGCCTCGGAAGTTTTTTACCCTTCGTTTTTTCGACACGTGGATTTTTATGGTACCATCACTGGAGAGTGGTGCACCACGGTACTGTTTCGTTTTGAATCCTTGCACGCATTTCAAAAAGTCATACGGCACTCTTTCGCCATTTCGGACGGATGTTGCACCTTGCACCGTGGATGATGCACCCTGTAGATATCCATTATTCGGACGGCCATAACTTCTGGCTCGTTTAGATTTACGGGAGCCATAACCAGTCAAAACGAAGGTCTTCGTGAGTTCTACGGCTATGAGAGCTTTCAGCCGTCAATGGATTGGTTAATGCCCAAAAAAGACTATCTGAATCTCAATCGGGTCTCGGAAGTTTTTTACCCTTCGTTTTTTCGACACGTGGATTTTTACGGTAAAACGGGATTACCGTGGCTGGTCTTCAATTTACCATCGCTGGAGAGTGGTGCACCATGGTACCGTTTTGTTTCAAATTCATGCACGCATTTCAAAAATTCGTACGATACTGTTTCGCCATTTCGGACGGATGTTGCACCTTACACCGTGGATGTTGCACCCTGTAGATATCGATTATTCGGACGGCCATAACTTCTGGCTCGTTTAGAGCTACGGGAGCCATAACCAGTCAAATTGAAGGCCTTAGTGAGTTCTACGGCTGTGACATCTTTCAGCTGTCAATGGATTGTTTAATGCCCAAAAAAGACTATCCAAATCTCTATCGGGTCTCGGAAGTTTTTTACCCTTCGTTTTTTCGACATGTGGATTTATATGGTAAAACGGGATTACCGTGGTTGGTCTTCAATTTACCATCGCTGGAGAGTGGTGCACCAAGGTACCATTTCGTTTCAAATCTATGCGCGCATTTCAAAAAGTCGAACGGCACAGTTACGCCATTTCGGACGGATGTTGAACCTTGCACCGTGGATGTTGCACCCTGTAGATATCGATTATTCGGACGGCCATAACTTCTGGCTCGTTTAGAGTTACGGGAGCCATAACCAGTCAAAAGGAAGGCCTCAGTGAGTTCTACGTCTTTGACAGCTTTCAGCCGTCAATGGATTGTTTAATGCCCAAAAAAGACTATCCAAATCTCAATCGGGTCTCGGAAGTTTTTTACCCTTTTTTTTCGACACGTGGATTTTTACGGAAGAACGGGATCACGTGGTTGGTCTTCGATTTACCATCGCTGGAGAGTGGTGCACCATGGTACCGTTCCATTTCAAATCCATGCACGCATTTAAAAAATTCGTACCACACTGTTTCGCCATTTTGGACGGATGTTGCACCTCGCACCGTGGATGTTGCACCTTGTAGATATCGATTATTCGGACGGCCATAACTTCTGGCTCGTTTAGAGTTACGGGAGCCATAACCAGTCAAAACGAAGGCCTCAGTGAGTTCTATGGCTATGACAGCTTTAAGCCGTCATTGGATTGTTTAATGCCCAAAAAAGACTATCCGAATCTCAATCGAGTCTAGGAAGTTTTTTACCCTTCGTTTTTTCGACACGTGGATTTTTACGGTAGAACGGGATTACCGTGGCTGGTCTTCGATTTACCATCGCTGGAGAGTGGTGCACCATGGTACCGTCTTGTTTCAAATCCATGCATGCATTTCAAAAAGTCGTACAACACTATTTCGCCATTTCGGACGGATGTTGCACCTTGCACAGTGGATGTTGCACCCATTAGATATCGATTATTCGGACGGCCATAACTTCTGGCTCGTTTAGAGTATTGGGAGCCATAACGAGTCAAAACGAAGGTCTCAGTGAGTTCTACAGCTATGACAGCTTTCAGCCGTCAATGGATTGTTTAATGCCCAAAAAAGACTATCCGAATCTCAATCGGGTCTTGGAAGTTTTTTACCCTTCGTTTTTTCGACACTTGGATTTTTATGGTAAAACGGGATTACCGTAGCCGGTCTACAATTTAACATCGCTGGAGAGTGGTGCACCATGGTACCGTTTCGTTTCAAATCCTTGCATGCATTTCAAAAAGTCGTACGACATTGTTTCGCCATTTCGGACGGATGTTGCACCTTGCACCGTGGATGTAGCACCCTGTAGATATCGATTATTCGTACGGCCATAACTTCTGGCTCGTATAGAGTTACAGGAGCCATAACAGTCAAAACGAAGGCCTCAGTGAGTTCTACGGCTGTGAAAGCTTTCAGCCGTCAATGGATTGTTTAATGCCCAAAAAAGACTATCCGAATCTCAATCGGGTCTCGGATGTTTCTTACCCTTCGTTTTTTCGACACGTGGATTTTAACGGTAGAACGGGATTACTGTGGCTGGTCTTCGATTTACCGTCGCTGGAGAGTGGTGCCCCATGTTACCGTTTCGTTTCAAATCCATGCACGCATTTCAAAAAGTCGTACGACACTGTTTCACCATTTCGGACGGATGTTGCACCTTGGACCGTGGATGTTGCACCCTATAGATATCGATTATTCGGACGGCAATAACTTCTGGCTCGTTTAGAGTTACGAGAGCCATAACCAATCAAAACGAAGAACTCAGTGAGTTCTACGGCTATGACAGCTTTCAGCCGTCAATGGATTGTTTAATGCCCAAAAATCACTATCCGAATCTCAATCGGGTCTTGGTAATTTTTTACCCTTCGTTTTTTCGACACGTAAATTTTTACGGTAAAACGGGATTACCATGGCTGGTCTTCAATTTACCATCGCCGGATAGTGGTGCACCATGGTACTGTTTCGTTTCAAATCCATGCACGCATTTCAAAAAGTCGTACGACACCGTTTCGCCATTTCGGACGGATGTCGCACCTTGCACCGTGGATGTTGCACCCTGTAGATATCGATTATTCGGACGGCCATAACTTCTGGCTCGTTAAGAGTTACGGGAGCCATAACTAGTCAAAACGAAGGCCTCAGTGAGTTCTACGGCTATGACCGCTTTCAGCCGTCAATGGATTGTTTAATGCCCAAAATAGACTATCTGAATCTCAATCGGGTCTAGGAAGTTTTTTACCCTTCGTTTTTTCGACACGTGGATTTTAACCGTAGAACGGGATTACCGTGGCTGGTCTTCGATTTACCATCGCTGGAGAGTGGTGCACCATGGTACCGTTTTGTTTCAAATCCATGCACACATTTCAAAAATTCGTACGATACTGTTTCGCCATTTCGGACGGATGTTGCACCCTGTAGATATCGATTATTCGGACGGCCATAACTTCTGTCTCGTTTAGAGTTACGGGAGCCATAACTAGTCAAAACGAAGGTCTCAGTTAGTTCTACGGCTATGACAGCTTTCAGTCGTCGGTCGATTGTTTAATGCCCGAAAAAGACTATCCGAATCTCAATCGGGTCTTGGAATTTTTTTACCCTTCGTTTTTTCGACACGTGGATTTTTATGGTAAAACGAGATTACCGTGGCTGGTCTTCAATTTACCCTCGCTGGAGAGTGGTGCACTAGGGTACCGTTTTATTACAGATCCATGCACGCATTTGAAAAAGACGTACGACACTGTTACGCCATTAAGGACGGATGTTGCACCTTCCTCCTTGGATGTTGCACCCTGTAGATATCGATTATTCGGACGGCCATAACTTCTGGCTCGTTTAGAGTTACGGGAGCCATAACCAGTCAAAACGAAGGCCTCAGTGAGTTCTACGGCTATGACAGCTTTTAGCCTTCAATGGATTGTTTAATGCCTAAAAAAGACTATCCGAATCTCAATCGGGTCTAGGAAGTTTTTTAACCTTCGATTTTTCGACACGTGGATTTTTACGGTAGAACGGGATAGCCGGGGCTGGTCTTCGATTTACCATCGCTGGAGAGTGGTGCACCATGGTACCGTTTCGTTTCAAATCCATGCATGCTTTTCAAAAAGTCGTACGACACTGTTTCGCCATTTCGGACGGATGTTGCACCTTGCACCGTGGATGTTGCACCCTGTAGATATCGTTTATTCGGACGGCCATAACTACTGGCTCGTTTAGAGTTACGGGAGTCATAACCAGTCAAAACGAAGGCCACAGTGATTTCTACGGCTATGACTGCTTTCAGCCGTCAATGGATTGTTTAATGTTAAAAAAAGACTATCCGAATCTCAATCGGGTCTAGGAAGTTTTTTACCCTTCGCTTTTTTCGACACGTGGATTTTTACCGTAGAACGGGATTACCGTGGCCGGTCTTCGATTTACCATCGCTGGAGAGTGGTGCACCATGGTACCGTTTCGTTTCAAATCCATGAACACATTTCAAAAAGTCGTACAACACTGTTTCGCCATTTCGGACGGATGTTGCACCTCGCACTATGGATGTTGCACCCTATAGATATCGATCATTCGGACGGCCATAACTTCTGGCTCGTTTAGAGTTACGGGAGCCATAACCGGTCAAAACGAAGGCCTCAGTGAGTTCTACGGCTATGACGGCTTTCAGCCGTCAATGGATTATTTAATGCCCAAAAAAGACTATCCGAATCTCAATCGGGTCTCGGATGTATTTTACCCTTCGTTTTTTCGACACGTGGATTTTTACGGTAGAACGGGATTACAGTGGCTGGTCTTCGATTTACCATCGCCGGAGAGTGGTGCACCATGGTACCATTTCGTTTCAAATCCATGCACGCATTTCAAAAAGTCGTACGACACTGTTTCGCCATTTCGGACGGATGTTCCACCTTGGACTGTGGATGTTGCACCCTGTAGATATCGATTATTCGGATGGCAATAACTTCCGGCTCGTTTAGAGTTACGGGAGCCATAACCACTCAAAACGAAGACCTCAGTGAGTTCTACGGCTATGATGGCTTTCAGCCGTCAATGGATTGTTTAATGCCCAAAAAAGACTATCCGAATCTCAATCGGGTCTCGGAAATTTTTTACCCTTCGTTTTTTCGACACGTGGATTTCTACTGTAAAACGGGATTACCATGGCTGGTCTTCAATTTACCATCGCCGGAGAGTGGTGCACCATGATACTGTTTTGTTTCAAATCCTTGCACGCATTTCAAAAAGTCGTACGACACTGTTTCGCCATTTCGGACGGATGTTGCACCTTGCACCGTGGATGTTGCACCCTGTAGATATCGATTATTCGGACGGCCATAACTTCTGGCTCGTTAAGAGTTACCGGAGCCATAACTAGTCAAAACGAAGGCCTCAGTGAGTTCTACGGCTATGACCGCTGTCAGCCGTCAATGGATTGTTTAATGCCCAAAAAAGACTATCCGAATCTCAATCGGGTCTAGGAAGTTTTTTACCCTTCGTTTTTTCGACACGTGGATTTTTACGGTAGAACGGGATTACCGTGGCTGGTCTTCGCTTTACCATCGTTGGAGAGTGGTGCACCATGGTACCATTTTGTTTCAAATCCATGCACGCATTTCAAAAATCGTACGATACTGTTTCGCCATTTCGGACGGATATTGCACCTTGCACCGTGGATGTTGCACCCTGTAGATATTGCTTATTCGGACGGCCATAACTTTTGGCTCGTTTAGAGTTACGGGAGCCATAACTAGTCAAAACGAAGGCCTCAGTTAGTTCTACGGCTATGACAGCTTTCAGTCGTCGATGGATTGTTTAATGCTCGAAAAAGGCTATCCGAATCTCAATCGGGTCTCGGAATTTTTTTACCCTTCGTTTTCTCGACACGTGGATTTTTATGGTAAAACGAGATTACCGCGGCTGGTCTTCAATTTACCCTCGCTGGAGAGTGGTGCACCAGGGTACCGTTTTGTTTCAAATCCACGTACGCATTTCAAAAAGATGTACGACACTGTTACGCCATTACGGACGGATGTTGCACCTTCCACCTTGGATGTTGCACCCTATAGATATCGATTATTGGGACGGCCATAACTTCTGGCTCGTTTAGAGTTACGGGAGCCATAACCAGTCAAAACGAAGGCCTCAGTGAGTTCTACGGCTATAACTGCTTTTAGCCTTCAATGGATTGTTTAATGCCTAAAAAAGACTATCCGAATCTCAATCGGGTCTAGGAAGTTTTTTACCCTTCGTTTTTTCGACACGTGGATTTTTACGGTAGAACGGGATAACCGTGGCTGGTCTTCGATTTAAAATCGCTGGAGAGTGGTGCACCATGGTACCGTTTCGTTTCAAATCCATGCACGCATTTCAAAAAGTCGTACGACATTGTTTCTCCATTTCGGACGGATGTTGCACCTTGCACCGTGGATGTTGCACCCTGTAGATATCGATTATTCGGACGGCCATAACTACTGGCTCGTTTAGAGTTACGGGAGTCATAACCAGTTAAAACGAAGGCCACAGTGAGTTCTACGGCTATGACAGCTTTCAGCCGTCAATGGATTATTTAATGTTAAAAAAAGACTATCCGAATCTCAATCGGGTCTAGGAAGTTTTTTACCCTTCGTTTTTTCGACACGTGGATTTTTACGGTAGAGCGGGATTACCGTGGCTGGTCTTCGATTTACCATCGCTGGAGAGTGGTGCACCATGGTACAGTTTCATTTCAAATCCATGCACGCAATTCAAAAAGTCGCACAACACTGTTTCGCCATTTCGGACGGATGTTGCACCTTGCACTGTGGATGTTGCACCCTGTAGATATCGATTATTCGGACGGCTATAACTTCTGGCTCGTTTAGAGTTACGGGAGCCATAACCAGTCAAAACGAAGGCCTCAGTGAGTTCTACGGCTGTGATAGCTTTCAGCCGTCAACGGATTGTTTAATGCCCAATAAAGACTATCTGAATCTCAATCGGGTCTCGGAAGTTTTTTACCCTTCGTTTTTTCGACACGTGGATTTTTACGGTAAAACGGGATTACCGTGACCGGTCTTCAATTTACCATCACTGGAGAGTGGTGCACCATGGTACCGTTTCGTTTCAAATCCTTGCATGCATTTCACAAAGTCGTACGACACTGTTTCGCCATTTCGGACGGATGTTGCACCTTGCACCGTGGATGTTGCACCCTGTAGATATCCATTATTCGGACGGCGATAACTTCTGGCTCGTTTAGATTTACGGGAGCCATAACAAGTCAAAACGAAGGTCTTAGTGAGTTCTACGGCTATGAGAGCTTTCAGCCGTCAATGGATTGTTTAATGCCCAAAAAAGACTATCCGAATCTCAATCGGGCCTCGGAAGTTTTTTACCCTTCGTTTTTTCGACACATGGATTTTTATGGTAGAACGGGATTACCGTGGATGGTCTCGACTTACCATCGCTGGAGAGTGGTGCACTATGGTACCGTTTTGTTTCAAATCCATGCACGCATTTCAAAAATTCGTACGATACTGTTTCGCCATTTCGGACGGATGTTGCACCTTGCGCCGTGGATGTTGCACCCTGTAGATATCGATTATTCGGACGGCCATAACTTCTGGCTCGTTTAGAGTTACGGGAGCCATAACCAGTCAAAACGAAGGACTCAGTGCGTTCTACGGCTATGACAGCTTTCAGCCGTCGATGGATTGTTTAATGCCCAAAAAAGACTATCCGAATCTCAATTGGGACTCGGAAGTTTTTTACCCTTCGTTTTTTCGACACGTGGTTTTTTATGGTAAAACGGGATTACCATGGCTGGTCTTCAATTTACCCTCGCTGGAGAGTGGTGCACCAGGGTACCGTTTTGTTTCAAATCCATGCACGCATTTCAAAAAGTCGTAGGACACTGTTACGCCATTACGGAAGGATGTTGCACCTTGCACCGTGGATGTTGCACCCTGTAGATATCGATTATTCGGACGGCCATAACTTCTGGTTCGTTTAGAGTTACGGGAGCGATAACCAGTCAAAACGAAGGCCTCGGTGAGTTCTACGGCTATGATGGCTTTCGGCCGTCAATGGATTGTTTAATGCCCAAAAAGGACTATCTGAATCTAAATCGGGTGTAGGAAGTTTTTTACCCTTCGTTTTTTCGACACGTGGATTTTACGGTAGAACGGGATAACCGTGGCTGGTCTTCGATTTACCATCGCTGGAGAGTGGTGCACCATGGTACCGTTTCATTTCAAATCCATGCACGCATTTCAAAAAGTCGTACGACATTGTTTCGCCATTTCGGACGGATGTTGCACCTTGCACCGTGGATGTTGCACCCTGTAGATATCGATTATTCGGACGGCCACAACTTCTGGCTCGTTTAGAGTTACGGGAGCCATAACTAGTCAAAACGAAGGCCTCAGTGAGTTCTACGGCTATGATAGCTTTCAGTCGTCAATGGATTGTTCAATGCCTAAAAAAGACTATCCGAATCTCAATCGGGTCTAGGAAGTTTTTTACCCTTCGTTTTTTCGACACGTGGATTTTTACGGTAGAACGGGATTACCGTGGCTGGTCTTCGATTTACCATCGCTGGAGAGTGGTGCACCTTGGTATCATTTCGTTTCAGAACCATGCACGCATTTCAAAAAGTCGTACAACACCGTTTCGCCATTTCGGACGGATGTTGCACCTTGCACTGTGGATGTTGCACCCTGTAGATATCGATTATTCGGACGGCCATAACTTCTGGCTCGTTTAGAGTTACGGGAGCCATAACCAGTCAAAACGAAGGACTCAGTGAGTTCTATGGCTATGATAGCTTTCAGCCGTCAATGGATTGTCTAATGCCCAAAAAAGACTATCCGAATCTCAATCGGGTCTCGGAAGTTTTTTACCCTTCGTTTTTTCGACACGTGGATTTTTACGGTAAAACGGGATTACCGTGGCCGATCTACAATTTACCATCGCTGGAGAGTGGTGCACCATGGTACCGTTTCGTTTCAAATCCTTGCACGCATTTCAAAACGTCGTACGACACTGTTTCGCCATTTCGGACGGATGTTGCACCTTGCACCGTGGATGTTGCACCCTGTAGATATCCATTATTCGGACGGCCATAACTTCTGGCTCGTTTTGATTTACGGTAGCCATAACCAGTCAAAACGAAGGTCTTAGTGAGTTCTACGGTATGAGAGCTTTCAGCCGTCAATTGATTGTTTAATGCCCAAAAAAGACTATTCGAATCTCAATCGGGTCTCGGAAGTTTTTTACCCTTCGTTTTTTCGACACGTGGATTTTTACGGTAAAACGGGATTACCGTGGCTGGTCTTCAATTTACCATCGCTGAAGAGTGGTGCACCGTGGTACCGTTTTGTTTCAAATCCATGCACGCATTTCAAAAATTTGTACGATACTGTTTTGCCATTTCGGACGGATGTTGCACCTTACACCGTGGATGTTGCACCCTGTAGATATCGATTATTCGGACGGCCATAACTTCTGGCTCGTTTAGATTTACGGGAGCCATAACCAGTCAAAACGAAGGCCTTAGTGAGTTCTACGGCTATGACGTCTTTCAGCTGTCAATGGATTGTTTAATGCCCAAAAAAGACTATCCGAATCTCAATCGGGTCTCGAAAGTTTTTTACCCTTCGTTTTTTCGACACGTGGATTTTTGCGGTAAAACGGGATTACCGTGGCTGGTCTTCAATTTACCATCGCTGGAGAGTGGTGCACCAGGGTACCGTTTCGTTTCAAATCCATGCACGCATTTCAAAAAGTCGTACGACACTGTTACGCCATTTCGGACGGATGTTGCACCTTGCACCGTGGATGTTGCACCCTGTAGATATCGATTATTCGGACGGCCATAACTTCTGGCTCGTTTAGAGTTACGGGAGCCATAACCAGTCAAAACGAAGGCCTCAGTGAGTTCTACGGCTATGAGAGCTTTCAGCCGTCAATGGATTGTTTAATGCCCAAAAAGGACTATCCGAATCTCAATCGGGTCTCGGAAGTATTTTACCCTTTGTTTTTTCGACACGTGGTATTTTACGATAGAACGGGATTACCGTGGCTGGTCTTCGATTTACCATCGTTGGAGAGTGGTGCACCATGGTACCATTTTGTTTCAAATCCATGCACGCATTTCCAAAATTCGTACGATACTGTTTCGCCATTTCGGACGGATGTTGCACCTTGCACCGTGGATGTTGCACCCTGTAGATATCGATTATTCGGACGACCATAACTTCTGGCTCGTTTAGAGTTACGGGAGCCATAACCAGTCAAAACGAAGGCCTTAGTGAGTTCTACGGCTATGACAGCTTTCAGTCGTCGATCGATTGTCTAATGCCCAAAAAAGACTATCCGAATCTCAATCGGGTCTCGGAAGTTTTTTACCCTTCGTTTTTTCGACACGTGGATTTTTGTGGTAAAACGGGATTACCGTGGCTGGTCTTCAATTTACCCTCGCTGGAGAGTGGTGCACCAGGGTACCATTTCGTTTCAAATCCATGCACGCATTTCAAAAAGTCGTACGACACTGTTACACCATTACGGACCGATGTTGCACCTTGCACCGTGGATGTTGCACCCTGTAGATATCGATTATTCGGACGGCCATAACTTCTGGCTCGTTTAGAGTTACGGGAGCCATAACCAGTCAAAACGAAGGCCTCAGTGAGTTCTACCGCTATGATAGCTTTTAGCTGTCAATGGATTGTTTAATGCCCAAAAAAGACTATCCGAATCTCAATCGGGTATAGGAAGTTTTTTACCCTTTATTTTTTCGACACGTGGATTTTTACGTAGAATGGGATAACCGTGGCTGGTCTTCGATTTACCATCGTTGGAGAGTGGTGCACCACGGTACCGTTTCGTTTCAAATCCATGCATGCATTTCAAAAAGTCCTACGACACTGTTTCGCCATTTCGGACGGATGTTGCACCTTGCACCGTGGATGTGGCACCCTCTAGATATCGATTATTCGGACGACAATAACTTCTTGCTTGTTTAGAGTTACGGAAGCCGTAACCAGTCAAAACCAAGGCCTCGGTGAGTTCTACGGCTATGACAGCTTTCAGCCTTCAATGGATTGTTTAATGACCAAAAAAGACTATCCGAATCTCAATCGGGTCTAGGAAGTTTTTTACCCTTCGTTTTTTCCACACGTGGATTTTTACGGTAGAACGGAATTACCGTTGCCGGTCTTCGATTTACCATCGCTGGAGAGTGGTGAACCATGGTACCGTTTCATTTCAAATCTATGCACACATTTCAAAAAGTCGTACGACACTGTTTCGCCATTTCGGATGGATGCTGCACCTTGCACCGTGGATGTTGCACCCTGTAGATATCGATTATTCGGACGGCCATAACTTCTGGCTCGTTTAGAGTTACGGGAGCAATAACCAGTCAAAACGAAGGCCTCAGTGAGTTCTACGGCTATGACAGCTTTCAGCCGTCAATGAATTGCTTAATGCCAAAAAAAGACTATCCGAATCTCAATCGGGTCTAGGAAGTATTTTACCCTTTGTTTTTTCGACACGTGGTATTTTACGATAGAACGGGATTACCGTGGCTGGTCTTCGATTTACCATCGCTGGAGAGTGGTGCACCATGGTACCGTTTTGTTTCAAATCCATGCATGCATTTCCAAAATTCGTACGATACTGTTTCGCCATTTCGGACGGATGTTGCATCTTGCACCGTGGATGTTGCACCCTGTAGATATCGATTATTCGGACGGCCATAACTTCTGGCTCGTTTAGAGTTACGGGAGCCATAACCAGTCAAAACGAAGGCCTCAGTGAGTTCTATGGCTATGACAGCTTTCAGCCGTCGATGGATTGTTTAATGCCCAAAAAAGACTATCCGAATCTCAATCGGGTCTCGAAAGTTTTTTACCCTTCGTTTTTTCGACACGTGGATTTTTGTGGTAAAACGGGATAACCGTGGCTGGTCTTCAATTTACCCTCGCTGGAGAGTGGTGCACCAGGGTACCATTTCGTTTCAAATCCATGCACGCATTTCAAAAAGTCGTACGACACTGTTACACCATTACGGACCGATGTTGCATCTTGCACCGTGGATGTTGCACCCTGTAGATATCGATTATTCGGACGGCCATAACTTCTGGCTCGTTTAGAGTTACGGGAGCCATAACCAGTCAAAACGAAGGCCTCAGTGAGTTCTACCGCTATGACAGCTTTTAGCTGTCAATGGATTGTTTAATACCCAAAAAAGACTATCCGAATCTCTATCGGGTATAGGAAGTTTTTTACCCTTTATTTTTTCGACACGTGGATTTTTACGGTAGAATGGGATAACCGTGGCTGGTCTTCGATTTACCATCATTGGAGAGTGGTGCACCATGGTACCGTTTCGTTTCAAATCCATGCATGCATTTCAAAAAGTCCTACGACACTGTTTCGCCATTTCGGACGGATGTTGCACCTTGCACCGTGGATGTTGCACCCTCTAGATATCGATTATTCGGACGGCAATAACTTCTGGCTCGTTTAGAGTTACGGAAGCCGTAACCAGTCAAAACGAAGGCCTCGGTGAGTTCTACGGCTATGACAGCTTTCAGCCGTCAATGGATGGTTTAATGACCAAAAAAGACTATCCGAATCTCAATCGGGTCTAGGAAGTTTTTTACCCTTCGTTTTTCCCACACGTGGATTTTTACGGTAGAACGGGATTACCGTAGCCGGTCTTCGATTTACCATCGCTGGATAGTGGTGCACCATGGTACCGTTTCGTTTCAAATCTACGCACGCATTTCAAAAAGTCGTACGACACTGTTTCGCCATTTCGGACGGATGCTGCACTTTGCACCGTGGATGTTGCACCCTGTAGATATCGATTATTCGTACGGCCATAACTTCTGGCTCGTTTAGAGTTACGGGAGCAATAACCAGTCAAAACGAAGGCCTCAGTGAGTTCTACGGCTATGACAGCTTTCAGCCGTCAATGGATTGTTTAATGCCCAAAAAAGACTATCCGAATCTCAATCGGGTCTAGGAAGTTTTTTACCCTTCGTTTTTTCGACACGTGGATTTTTACGGTAGAACGGGATTACCGTGGCTGGAATTCGATTTACCATCGCTGGAGAATGGTGCACCATGGTACCGTTTCGTTTCAAATCCATGCACACATTTCAAAAAGTCGTACGACACTGTTTCTCCATTTCGGACGGATGTTGCACCTTGCACCGTGGATGTTGCACCCTGTTGATATCGATTATTCGGACGGCCATAACTTCTGGCTCGTTTAGAATTACGGGAGCCATAACCAGTCAAAACGAAGGCCTCAGTGAGTTCTACGGCTATGACAGCTTTTAGCCGTCAATGGATTGTTTAATGCCCAAAAAGGACTATCCGAATCTCAATCGGGTCTAGGAAGTTTTTTACCCTTCGTTTTTTCGACGCGTGGAATTTTACGGTAGAACGGGATAACCGTGGCCGGTCTTCGATTTACCATCGCTGGAGAGTGGTGCACCATGGCACCGTTTCGTTTCAAATCCATGCACGCATTTCAAAAAGTCGTACGACACTGTTTCGCCATTTCGGACGTATGTTGCACCTTGCACCGTGGATGTTGCACCCTGTAGATATCGATTATTCGGACGGCCACTACTTCTGCCTCGTTTAGGGTTACGGGATCCATAACCAGTAAAAACGAAGGCCGTAGTGAGTTCTACGGCTATGACAGCTTTCAGCCGTCAATGGATTGTTTAATGCCCAAAAAAGACTATCCGAATCTTAATCGGGTCAAGAAAGTCTTTTACCCTTCGTTTTTTCGACACGTGGATTTCTACGGTAGAACGGGATTACCGTGGCTGGTCTTCGATTTACCCTTCGTTTCAAATCCTTGCACGCATTTCAAAAAGTTGTACGGCACTGTTTCGCCATTTCGGACGGATGTTGCACCTTGCACCGTGGATGTTGTTGCACCCTGTAGATATCCATTATTCGGACGGCCATAACTTCTGGCTCGTTTAGAGTTACGGGAGCAATAACCAGTCAAAACGAAGGCCTTAGTGAGTTCTACGGCTATGAGAGCTTTCAGCCATCAATGGATTGTTTAATGCCCAAAAAAGACTATCCGAATCTCAATCGGGTCTCGGAAGTTTTTTACCCTTCGTTTTTTCGACACGTGGATTTTTACGGTAGAACGGGATTTCCGTGGCTGGTCTTCAATTTACCATCGCTGGAGAGTGGTGCACCAGGGTACCGTTTCGTTTCAAAACCATGCACGCATTTCAAAAAGTCGTACGACACTGGTACGCCCGGACGGATGTTGCACCTTGCACCATGGATGTTGCACCCTGTAGATATCGATTATTCGGTCGGCCATAACTTCTGGCTCGTTTAGAGTTACGGGAGCCATAACCAGTCAAAACGAAGGCCTCAGTGAGTTCTACGGCTATGACGGCTTTCAGCCGTCAATGGATTGTTTAATGCCCAAAACAGACTATCCGAATCTCAATCGGGTCTTGGAAGTTTTTTACCCTTTGTTTTTTCGACACGTAGATTTTTACGGTAAAACGGGATCACCGTGGTTGGTCTTCGATTTACCATCGCTGTAGAGTGGTGCACCATGGTACCGTTCCATTTCAAATCGATGCACGCATTTCAAAAAGTCGTACGACGCTGTTTCGCCATTTCGGACGGATGTTGCACCTTGCACCGTGGATGTTGCACTCTGTAGATATCGATTATTCGGACGGCCATAACTTCTGGCTCGTTTAGAGTTACGAGAGCCATAACCAGTCAAAACGAAGGCCTCAGTGAGTTCTACGGCTATGACAACTTTCAGCCATCAATGGATTGTTTAATGCCCAAAAAATACTATCCGAATCTCAATCGGGTCTAGGAAGTTTTTTACCCTTCGTTTTTTCGACACGTGGATTTTTATGGTAGAACGGGATTACCGTGGCTGGTCTTCGATTTACCATCGCTGGAGAGTGGTGCAATATGGTACCGTTTCGTTTCAAATCCATGCACGCATTTCAAAAAGTCGTACGAACTTGTTTCGCCATTTCAGACGGATGTTGCACCTTGCACTTTGGATGTTGCACCCTGTAGATATCGATTATTCGTACGGCCATAACTTCTGGCTCGTTTAGAGTTACGAGAGCCATAACCAGTCAAAACGAAGGCCTCAGTGAGTTCTACGGCTATGACAGCATTCAGCCGTCGATGGATTGTTTAATGCCCAAAAAAGACTATCCGAAGCTCAATCGGGTCTCCGAAGTTTTTTACCCTTCATTTTTTCGACACGTGGATTTTTACGGTAAAACGGGAATACCGTGGCCGGTCTTCAATTTATCATCGCTGGAGAGTGGTGCACCATGTTACCACTTCGTTTCAAATCCTTGCACGCATTTCAAAAAGTCGTACGACACTGTTTCGCCATTTCGGACGGATGTTGCACCTTGCACCGTGGATGTAGCACCCTGTAGATGTCGATTATTCGGACGGCCATAACTTCTGGGTCGTTTAGGGTTACGGGAGCCATAACCAGTCAAAACGAAGGCTTCAGTGAGTTCTACGGCCATGACATCTTTCAGCCGTCAATGGATTGTTTAATGCCCAATAAAGACTATCCGAATCTCAATCGGGTCTAGGAAGTTTTTTACCTTTCGTTTTTTCGACACGTGGATTTTTACGGTAGAACGGGATCACTGTGGCTGGTTTTCGATTTACCATCGCTGGAGAGTGTTGCACCATGGTAACCTTTCGTTTCAAATCCATGCACGCATTTTAAAAAGTCGTACGACACTGTTTCGCCATTTCGGACGGATGTTGCACCTTGCAGCGTGGATGTTGCACCCCATAGATATCGATTATTCGGACGGCAATAACTTCTGGCTCGTTTAGAGTTACAGGAGCCATAACCAGTCAAAACGAAGGCCTCAGCGAGTTCTACGGCTATGACAGCTTTCATCCGTCAATGGATTGCTTAATGCCCAAAAAAGACTATCTGAATCTCAATCGGGTCTCGGAAGTTTTTTACCCTTCGTTTTTTCGACACGTGGATTTTTATGGTAAAACGTGATTGCCGTGGATGGTCTTCAATTTACCATTGCTGGAGAGTGGTGCACTATGCTACCGTTTCGTTTCAAATCCTTGCACGCATTTCAAAAAGTTGTACGGCACTGTTTCGCCATTTCGGACGGATGTTGCACCTTGCACCGTGGATGTTGTTGCACCTTGTAGATATCCATTATTCGGACGGCCATAACTTCTGGCTCGTTTAGAGTTACGGGAGCCATAACCAGTCAAAACGAAGGTCTTAGTGAGTTCTACGGCTATGAGAGCTTTCAGCCGTCAATGGATTGTTTAATGCCCAAAAAAGACTATCCGTATCTCAATCGGGTCTCGGAAGTTTTTTACCCTTCGTTTTTTCGACACGTGGATTTTTACGGTAAAACGGGATTGCCGTGGCTGGTCTTCAATTTACCATCGCTGGAGAGTGGTGCCCCATGGTACCGTTTTTTTTTAAATCCATCCACGCATTTCAAAAATTCGTATGATACTGTTTCGCCATTTCGGACGGATGTTGCACCTTACACCATGGTTGTTGCACCCTGTAGATATCGATTATTCGGACGGCCATAACTTCTGGCTCGTTTAGAGTTACGGGAGCCATAACCAGTCAAAACGAAGGCCTTAGTGAGTTCTACGACTATGATGTCTTTCAGCTATCAATGGATTGTTTAATGCCCAAAAAAGACTGTCCGAATCTCAATCGGGTCTCGTAAGTTTTTTAACCTTCGTTTTTTCGACACGTGGATTTTTACTGTAAAACGGGATTTCCGTGGCTGGTCTTCAATTTACCATTGCTGGAGAGTGGTGCACCAGGGTACCGTTTCATTTCAAAACCATGCACGCATTTCAAAAAGTCGTACGACACTGGTACGCCATTTCTGACGGATGTTGCACCTTGCACCATGGATGTTGCACCCTGTAGATATCGATTATTCGGACGGCCATAACTTCTGGCTCGTTTAGAGTCACGGGAGCCATAACTAGTCAAAACGAAGGCCTCAGTGAGTTCTACGGCTATGACAGCTTTCAGCCGTCAGTGGATTGTTTAATGCCCAAAACTGACTATCCGAATCTCAACCGGGTCTCGGAAGTTTTTTACCCTTTGTTTTTTCGACACGTGGATTTTTACGGTAGAACGGGATCACCGTGGTTGGTCTTCGATTTACCATCGCTGTAGAGTGGTGCACCATGGTACCGTTCCATTTCAAATCCATGCACGCATTTCAAAAAGTCATACGACGTTGTTTCGCCATTTCGGACGGATGTTGCACCTTGCATCGTGGATGTTGCACCCTGTAGATATCGATTATTTGGACGGCCATAACTTCTGGCTCGTTTAGAGTTACGGGAGCCATAACCAGTCAAAATGAAGGCCTCAGTGAGTTCTACGGCTATGACAGCTTTCAGCCGTCAATGGATTGTTTAATGCCCAAAAAAGACTATCCGAATATCACTCGGGTCTAGAAAGTTTTTTACCCTTCGTTTTTTCGACACGTGGATTTTTATGGTAGAACGAGATTACCGTGGCTGGTCTTCGATTTACCATCGCTGGAGAGTGGTGCAATATGGTACCGTTTCCTTTCAAATCCATGCACGCATTTCAAAAAGTCGTACAACCTTGTTTCGCCATTTCGGACGGATGTTGCACCTTGCACTGTGGATGTTGCACCCTGTAGATATCGATTATTCGTACGGCCATAACTTCTGGCTCGTTTAGAGTTACGGGAGCCATAACCAGTCAAAACGAAGGCCTTAGTGAGTTCTGCAGCTATGACAGCTTTCAGCCGTCAATGGATTGTTTAATGCCCAAAAAAGACTATCCGAATCTCAATCGGGTCTCGGAAGTTTTTTACCCTTTGTTTTTTCGACACGTGGATTTTTACGGTAAAACGGGATTACCGTGGCCGGTCTTCAATTTACCATCGCTGGAGAGTGGTACAACATGCTACCACTTCGTTTCAAATCCTTGCATGCATTTCAAAAAGTCGTACGACACTGTTTCGCCATTTCGGACGGATGTTGCACCTTGCACCGTGGATGTAGCACCCTGTAGATATCGATTATTCGGACGGCCATAAATTATGGGTCGTTTAGGGTTACGGGAGCCATAACCAGTCAAAACGAAGGCTTCAGTGAGTTCTACGGCCATGACATCTTTCAGCCGTCAATGGATTGTTTAATGCCCAATAAAGACTATCCGAATCTCAATCGGGTCTAGGAAGTTTTTTACCTTTCGTTTTTTCGACACGTGGATTTTTACGGCAGAACGGGATTACTGTGGCTGGTTTTCGATTTACCATCGCTGGAGAGTGGTGCACCACGGTACCGATTCGTTTCAAATCCATGCACGCATTTCAAAAAGTCGTACGACACTGTTTCGCCATTTCGGACGGATGTTGCACCTTGCAGCGTGGATGTTGCACCCCAAAGATATCGATTATTCGGACGGCAATAACTTCTGGCTCGTTTAGAGTTACAGGAGCCATAACCAGTCAAAACGAAGGCCTCAGCGAGTTCTACGGCTATGACAGCTTTCAGCCGTCAATTGATTGCTTAATGCCTAAAAAAGACTATCCGAATCTCAATCGGGTCTCGGAAGTTTTTTGCCCTTCGTTTTTTCGACACGTGGATTTTTACGGTAAAACGGGATGCCATGGCTGGTCTTCAATTTACCATCGCTGGAGAGTGGTGCACCATGGTACTGTTTTGTTTTAAATCCTTGCATGCATTTCAAAAAGTGGTACGACACTGTTTCGCCATTTCGGACGGATGTTGCACCTTGCACCGTGGATGTTGCCCCCCGTAGATATCGATTATTCGGACGGCCATAACTTCTGGCTCGTTAAGAATTACGGGAGCCATAACCAGTCAAAACGAAGGCCTCAGTGAGTTCTACGGCTATGACCGCTTTCAGCCGTCAATGGATTGTTTAATGCCCAAAAAAGACTATCCGAATCTCAATCGGGTCTAGAAAGTTTTTTACCCTTCGTTTTTTCGACACATGGATTTTTACGGTAGAACGGGATTACCGTGGCTGGTCTTCGATTTAGCATCGATGGAGAGTGGTGCACCATGGTACCGTTTTGTTTCAAATCCATGCATGCGTTACAAATATTCATACGATACTGTTTCGCCATTTCGGACAGATGTTGCACCTTGCACCGTGGATGTTGCACCCTGTAGATATCGATTATTCGGACGGCCATAACTTCTGGCTCGTTTAGAGTTACGGGAGCCGTAACCAGTCAAAACGAAGGCCTCAGTGATTTCTACGGCTATGATAGCTTTCAGCCGTCGATGGATTGCTTAATGCCCAAAAAAGACTATCCGAATCTCAATCGGGTCTCGGAAGTTTTTTACCCTTCGTTTTTTCGACACGTGGATTTTTACGGTAAAACGGGATTGCCATGGCTGGTCTTCAATTCACCATCGCTGGAGAGTGGTGCACCATGGTACTGTTTTGTTTTAAATCCTTGCACGCATTTCAAAAAGTCGTACGACACTGTTTCGCCATTTCGGACGGATGTTGCACCTTGCACCGTGGATGTTGCACCCTGTAGATATCGATTATTCGGACGGTCATAACTTCTGGCTCGTTTAGAGTTACGGGAGCCATAACCAGTCAAAACGAAGGCCTTAGTGAGTTCTACGGCTATGATGTCTTTCAGCTATCAATGGATTGTTTAATGCCCAAAAAAGACTGTCCGAATCTCAATCGGGTCTCGTAAGTTTTTTAACCTTCGTTTTTTCGACACGTGGATTTTTACTGTAAAACGGGATTTCCGTGGCTGGTCTTCAATTTACCATCGCTGGAGAGTGGTGCACCAGGGTACCGTTTCGTTTCAAAACCATGCACGCATTTCAAAAAGTCGTACGACACTGGTACGCCATTTCAGACGGATGTTGCACCTTGCACCATGGATGTTGCACCCTGTAGATATCGATTATTCGGACGGCCATAACTTCTGGCTCGTTTAGAGTCACGGGAGCCATAACTAGTCAAAACGAAGGCCTCAGTGAGTTCTACGGCTATGACAGCTTTCAGCCGTCAGTGGATTGTTTAATGCCCAAAACTGACTATCCGAATCTCAACCGGGTCTCGGAAGTTTTTTACCCTTTGTTTTTTCGACACGTGGATTTTTACGGTAGAACGGGATCACCGTGGTTGGTCTTCGATTTACCATCGCTGTAGAGTGGTGCACCATGGTACCGTTCCATTTCAAATCCATGCACGCATTTCAAAAAGTCATACGACGTTGTTTCGCCATTTCGGACGGATGTTGCACCTTGCATCGTGGATGTTGCACCCTGTAGATATCGATTATTTGGACGGCCATAACTTCTGGCTCGTTTAGAGTTACGGGAGCCATAACCAGTCAAAACGAAGGCCTCAGTGAGTTCTACGGCTATGACAGCTTTCAGCCGTCAATGGATTGTTTAATGCCCAAAAAAGACTATCCGAATATCACTCGGGTCTAGGAAGTTTTTTACCCTTCGTTTTTTCGACACGTGGATTTTTATGGTAGAACGGGATTACCGTGGCTGGTCTTCGATTTACCATCGCTGGAGAGTGGTGCAATATGGTACCGTTTCGTTTCAAATCCATGCACGCATTTCAAAAAGTCGTACAACCTTGTTTCGCCATTTCGGACGGATGTTGCACCTTGCACTGTGGATGTTGCACCCTGTAGATATCGATTATTCGTACGGCCATAACTTCTGGCTCGTTTAGAGTTACGGGAGCCATAACCAGTCAAAACGAAGGCCTTAGTGAGTTCTACAGCTATGACAGCTTTCAGCCGTCAATGGATTGTTTAATGCCCAAAAAAGACTATCCGAAGCTCAATCGGGTCTCGGAAGTTTTTTACCCTTTGTTTTTTCGACACGTGGATTTTTACGGTAAAACGGGATTACCGTGGCCGGTCTTCAATTTACCATCGCTGGAAAGTGGTACAACATGTTACCACTTCGTTTCAAATCCTTGCATGCATTTCAAAAAGTCGTACGACACTGTTTCGCCATTTCGGACGGATGTTGCACCTTGCACCGTGGATGTAGCACCCTGTAGATATCGATTATTCGGACGGCCATAAATTATGGGTCGTTTAGGGTTACGGGAGCCATAACCAGTCAAAACGAAGGCTTCAGTGAGTTCTACGGCCATGACATCTTTCAGCCGTCAATGGATTGTTTAATGCCCAATAAAGACTATCCGAATCTCAATCGGGTCTAGGAAGTTTTTTACCTTTCGTTTTTTCGACACGTGGATTTTTACGGCAGAACGGGATTACTGTGGCTGGTTTTCGATTTACCATCGCTGGAGAGTGGTGCACCACGGTACCGTTTCGTTTCAAATCCATGCACGCATTTCAAAAAGTCGTACGACACTGTTTCGCCATTTCGGACGGATGTTGCACCTTGCAGCGTGGATGTTGCACCCCATAGATATCGATTATTCGGACGGCAATAACTTCTGGCTCTTTTAGAGTTACAGGAGCCATAACCAGTCAAAACGAAGACCTCAGCGAGTTCTACGGCTATGACAGCTTTCAGCCGTCAATTGATTGCTTAATGCCTAAAAAAGACTATCCGAATCTCAATCGGGTCTCGGAAGTTTTTTGCCCTTCGTTTTTTCGACACGTGGATTTTTACGGTAAAACGGGATGCCATGGCTGGTCTTCAATTTACCATCGCTGGAGAGTGGTGCACCATGGTACTGTTTTGTTTTAAATCCTTGCATGCATTTCAAAAAGTCGTACGACACTGTTTCGCCATTTCGGACGGATGTTGCACCTTGCACCGTGGATGTTGCCCCCCGTAGATATCGATTATTCGGACGGCCATAACTTCTGGCTCGTTAAGAATTACAGGAGCCATAACCAGTCAAAACGAAGGCCTCAGTGAGTTCTACGGCTATGACCGCTTTCAGCCGTCAATGGATTGTTTAATGCCCAAAAAAGACTATCCGAATCTCAATCGGGTCTAGAAAGTTTTTTACCCTTCGTTTTTTCGACACATGGATTTTTACGGTAGAACGGGATTACCGTGGCTGGTCTTCGATTTAGCATCGCTGGAGAGTGGTGCAGCATGGTACCGTTTTGTTTCAAATCCATGCATGCGTTACAAATATTCGTACGATACTGTTTCGCCATTTCGGACGGATGTTGCACCTTGCACCGTGGATGTTGCACCCTGTAGATATCGATTATTCGGACGGCCATAACTTCTGGCTCATTTAGAGTTACGGGAGCCGTAACCAGTCAAAACGAAGGCCTCAGTGATTTCTACGGCTATGATAGCTTTCAGCCGTCGATGGATTGCTTAATGCCCAAAAAAGACCATCCGAATCTCAATCGGGTCTCGGAAGTTTTTTACCCTTTGTTTTTTCGACACGTGGATTTTTACGGTAAAACGGGATTGCCATGGCTGGTCTTCAATTTACTATCTCTGGAGAGTGGTGCACCATGGTACTGTTTTGTTTTAAATCCTTGCACGCATTTCAAAAAGTCGTACGACACTGTTTCGCCATTTCGGACGGATGTTGCACCTTGCACCGTGGATGTTGCACCCTGTAGATATCGATTATTCGGACGGTCATAACTTCTGGCTCGTTAAGAATTACGGGAACCATAACCAGTCAAAACGAAGGCCTCAGTGAGTTCTACGGCTATGACAGCTTTCAGCCGTCAATGGATTGTTTAATGCCCAAAAAAGACTATCCGAATCTCAGTCGGGTCTAGAAACTTTTTTACCCTTCATTTTTTCGACACATGGATTTCTACGGTAGAACGGGATTACCGTGGCTGGTCTTCGATTTACCATTGCTGGAGAGTCGTGCACCAAGGTACCATTTTGTTTCAAATCCATGCGCGCATTTCAAAAAGTCGTACAACACCGTTTCGCCATTTCGGACGGATGTTGCACCTTGCACTGTGGATGTTGCACCCCGTAGATATCGATTATTCGGACAGCCATAACTTCTGGCTCGTTTAGAGTTACGGGAGCCATAACTAGTCAAAACGAAGGCCTCAGTGATTTCTACGGCTATGACAGCTTTCAGCCGTCAATGGATTGTTTAATGCCCTAAAAAGACTATCCGAATCTCAATCGGGTCTCGAAAGTTTTTTAGCCTTCGTTTTTTTGACACGTGGATTTTTACGGTAAAACGGGATTACCGTGGCCGGTCTTCAATTTACCATCGCTGGAGAGTGGTGCACCATGCTACCGTTTCGTTTCAAATCCTTGCACGCATTTCAAAAAGTTGTACGGCACTGTTTCGCCATTTCGGACGGATGTTGCACCTTGCACCGTGGATGTTGTTGCACCCTGTAGATATCCATTATTCGGACGGCCATAACTTCTGGCTCGTTTAGAGTTACGGGAGCCATAACCAGTCAAAACGAAGGTCTTAGTGAGTTCTACGGCTATGGGAGCTTTCAGCCGTCAATGGATTGTTTAATGCCCAAAAAAGACTATCCGAATCTCAATCGGGTCTCGGAAGTTTTTTACCCTTCGTTTTTTCGACACGTGGATTTTTACGGTAAAACGGGATTACCGTGGCTGGTCTTCAATTTACCATCGCTGGAGAGTGGTGCACCATGGTACCCTTTTTTTTAAATCCATCCACGCATTTCAAAAATTCGTATGATACTGTTTCGCCATTTCGGACGGATGTTGCACCTTACACCATGGATGTTCCACCCTGTAGATATCGATTATTCGGACGGCCATAACTTCTGGCTCGTTTAGAGTTACGGGAGCCATAACCAGTCAAAACGAAGGCCTTAGTGAGTTCTACGGCTATGATGTCTTTCAGCTATCAATGGATTGTTTAATGCCCAAAAAAGACTGTCCGAATCTCAATCGGGTCTCGTAAGTTTTTTAACCTTCGTTTTTTCGACACGTGGATTTTTACTGTAAAACGGGATTTCCGTGGCTGGTCTTCAATTTTCCATCGCTGGAGAGTGGTGCACCAGGGTACCGTTTCGTTTCAAAACCATGCACGCATTTCAAAAAGTCGTACGACACTGGTACGCCATTTCAGACGGATGTTGCACCTTGCACCATGGATGTTGCACCCTGTAGATATCGATTATTCGGACGGCCATAACTTCTGGCTCGTTTAGAGTCACGGGAGCCATAACTAGTCAAAACGAAGGCCTCCGTGAGTTCTACGGCTATGACAGCTTTCAGCCGTCAATGGATTGTTTAATGCCCAAAACTGACTATCCGAATCTCAATCGGGTCTCGGAAGTTTTTTACCCTTTGTTTTTTCGACACGTGGATTTTTACGGCAGAACGGGATCACCGTGGCTGGTCTTCGATTTACCATCGCTGTAGAGTGGTGCACCATGGTACCGTTCCATTTCAAATCCATGCACGCATTTCAAAAAGTCATACGACGTTGTTTCGCCATTTCGGACGGATGTTGCACCTTGCATCGTGGATGTTGCTCCCTGTAGATATCGATTATTCGGACGGCCATAACTTCTGGCTCGTTTAGAGTTACGGGAGCCATAACTAGTCAAAACGAAGGCCTCAGTGAGTTCTACGGCTATGACAGCTTTCAGCCGTCAATGGATTGTTTAATGCCCAAAGAAGACTATCCGAATATCACTCGGGTCTAGGAAGTTTTTTACCCTTCGTTTTTTCGACACGTGGATTTTTATGGTAGAACGGGATTACCGTGGCTGGTCTTCGATTTACCATCGCTGGAGAGTGGTGCAATATGGTACCGTTTCGTTTCAAATCCATGCACGCATTTCAAAAAGTCGTACAACCTTGTTTCGCCATTTCGGACGGATGTTGCACCTTGCACTGTGGATGTTGCACCCTGTAGATATCGATTATTCGTACGGTCATAACTTCTGGCTCTTTTAGAGTTACGAGAGCCATAACCAGTCAAAACGAAGGCCTCAGTGAGTTCTACGGCTATGACAGCTTTCAGCCGTCAAGGGATTGTTTAATGCCCAAAAAAGACTATCCGAAGCTCAATCAGGTCTCGGAAGTTTTTTACCCTTTGTTTTTTCGACACGTGGATTTTTACGGTAAAACGGGATTATCGTGGCCGGTCTTCAATTTACCATCGCTGGAGAGTGGTACAACAAGTTACAACTTCGTTTCAAATCCTTGCATGGATTTCAAAAAGTCGTACGACACTGTTTCGCCATTTCGGACGGATGTTGCACCTTGCACCGTGGATGTAGCACCCTATAGATATCGATTATTCGGACGGCCATAAATTATGGGTCGTTTAGGGTTACGGGAGCCATAACCAGTCAAAATGAAGGCTTTAGTGAGTTCTACGGCCATGACATCTTTCAGCCGTCAATGGATTGTTTGATGCCCAATAAAGACTATCCGAATCTCAATCGGGTCTAGGAAGTTTTTTACCTTTCGTTTTTTCGACACGTGGATTTTTACGGTAGAACGGGATTACCGTGGCTGGTCTTCGATTTAGCATCGCTGGAGAGTGGTGCACCATGGTACCGTTTTGTTTCAAATCCATGCATGCGCTACAAAAATTCGTACGATACTGTTTCGCCATTTCGGACGGATGTTGCACCTTGCACCGTGGATGTTGCACCCTGTAGATATCGATTATTCGGACGGCCATAACTTCTGGCTCGTTTAGAGTTACGGGAGCCATAACCAGTCAAAACGAAGGCCTCAGTGATTTCTACGGCTGTGATAGCTTTCAGCCGTCGATGGATTGCTTAATGCCCAAAAAAGACTACCCGAATCTCAATCGGGTCTCGGAAGTTTTTTACCCTTCGTTTTTTCGACCCAAGGATTTTTACGGTAAAACGGGATTGCCATGGCTGGTCTTCAATTTACCATCGCTGGAGAGTGGTGCACCATGGTACTGTTTTGTTTTAAATCCTTGCATGCATTTCAAAAAGTCGTACGACACTGTTTCGCCATTTCGGACGGATGTTGCACCTTGCACCGTGGATGTTGCACCCTGTAGATATCGATTATTCGGACGGTCATAACTTCTAGCTCGTTAAGAATTACGGGAGCCATAACCTGTCAAAACGAAGGCCTCAGTGAGTTCTACGGCTATGACAGCTTTCAGCCATCAATGGATTGTTTAATGCCCAAAAAAGACTATCCGAATCTCAATCGGGTCTAGAAAGTTTTTTACCCCTCGCTTTTTCGACACGTGGATTTTTACGGTAGAATGGGATTACCGTGGCTGGTCTTCGATTTAGCATCGCTGGAGAGTGGTGCACCATGGTACCGTTTTGTTTCAAATCCATGCATGCGTTACAAAAATTCGTACGATACTGTTTCGCCATTTCGGACGGATGTTGCACCTTGCACCGTGGATGTTGCACCCTGTAGATATCGATTATTCGGACGGCCATAACTTCTGGCTCGTTTAGAGTTACGGGAGCCATAACCAGTCAAAACGAAGGCCTCAGTGATTTCTATGGCTATGATAGCTTTCAGCCGTCGATGGATTGTTTAATGCCCAAAAAAGACTATCCGAAGCTCAATCGGGTCTCGGAAGTTTTTTACCCTTCGTTTTTTCGACACGCGGATTTTTACGGTAAAAAGGGATTACCATGGCCGGTCTTCAATTTACCCTCGCTGGAGAGTGGTGCACCATGGTGCCGTTTCGTTTCAAATACTTGCACGCATTTCAAAAAGTCGTACGACACTGTTTCGCCATTTCGGACGGATGTTGCACCTTGCACCGTGGATGTAGCACCCTGTAGATATCGATTATTCGAACGGCCATAACTTCTGGCTAGTTTAGAGTTACGGGAGCCATAACCAGTCAAAACGAAGGCCTAAGTTAGTTCTACGGCTACGACAGCTTTCAGCCGTCGTTGGATTGTTTAATGCCCAAAAAAGACTATCCGAATCTCAACCGGGTCTAGGAAGTTTTTTACCCTTCGTTTTTTCGACACGTGGATTTTTACGGTAGAACGGGATTACTGTGGCTGGTCTTCGATTTACCCTCGCTGGAGAGTGGTGCACCATGGTACCATTTCATTTCAAATCCATGCACACATTTCAAAAAGTCGTACGACACTGTTTCGCCATTTCGGACGG
This sequence comes from Allium cepa, assembly GCA_030765085.1. NCBI lineage: Eukaryota > Viridiplantae > Streptophyta > Magnoliopsida > Asparagales > Amaryllidaceae > Allium > Allium cepa. The sequence goes on from CM060931.1 coordinate 16,698,688, forward strand.
ATGTTGCACCTTGCACCGTGGATGTTGCACCCTATAGATATCGATTATTCGGACGGCAATAACTTCTGGCTCGTTTAGAGTTACGGGAGCCATAACCAGTCAAAACGAAGGCCTCAGTTAGTTCTACGGCTATGACAGCTTTCAGCCGTCAATGGATTGTTTAATGCCCAAAAAAGACTATCCGAATCTCAATCGGGTCTAGGAAGTTTTTTAACCTTCGTTTTTTCGACACGTGGATTTTTACGGTAGAACGGGATTACCGTGGCTGGTCTTCGATTTACCATCGCTGGAGAGTGATGCACCATGGTACCGTTTTGTTTCAAATCCATGCACGCATTTCAAAAATTCATACGATACTGTTTCGCCATTTCGGACGGATGTTGCACCTTGCACCGTGGATGTTGCACCCTGTAGATATCGATTATTCGGACGGCCATAACTTCTGGCTCGTTTAGAGTTACGGGAGCCATAACCAGTCAAAACGAAGGCGTCAGTGAGTTCTACGGCTATGATAGCTTTCAGCCGTCGATAGGTTGTTTAATGCACAAAAAAGACTATCCGAATCTCAATCGGGTCTCGGAAGTTTTTTACCCTTCGTTTTTTCGACACGTGGATTTTTACGGTAAAACGGGATTACCGTGGCCGGTCTTCAATTTACCATCGCTGGAGAGTGGTGCACCATGGTACCGTGTCGTTTCAAATCCTTGCATGCATTTCAAAAAGTCGTACGACACTGTTTCGCTATTTCGGACGGATGTTGCACCTTGCACCGTGGATGTAGCACGCTGTAGATATCGATTATTCGGACGGCCATAACTTCTGGCTCGTTTAGAGTTACGGGAGCCATAACTAGTCAAAACGAAGGCCTAAGTGAGTTCTACGGCTATGACAGCTTTCAGCGGTCAATGGATTGATTAATGCCCAAAAAAGACTATCCGAATCTCAATCGGGTCTAGGAAGTTTTTTACCCTTCGTTTTTTCGACACGTGGATTTTTACGGTAGAACGGGATTACTGTGGCTGGTCTTCGATTTACCATCGCTGGAGAGTGGTGCGCCATGGTACCATTTCATTTCAAATCCATGCACGCATTTCAAAAAGTCGAACGACACTATTTCGCCATTTCAGACGGATGTTGCACCATGCACCGTGGATGTTGCACCCTGTAGATATCGATTATTCGGACGGCAATAACTTCTGGCTCGTTTAGAGTTACGGGAGCCACAACCAGTCAAAACGAAGGCCTCAGTGAGTTCTACGACTATGACAGCTTTCAGCCGTCAATGGATTGTTTAATGTCCAAAAAAGACTATCCGAATCTCAATCGGGTCTTGAAAGTTTTTTACCCTTCGTTTTTTCGACACGTGGATTTTTACGGTAAAACGGGATTACCGTGGCTGGTCTTCAATTTACCATCGGTGGAGAGTGGTGCGCCATGGTACTGTTTCGTTTCAAATCCTTGCACGCATTTCAAAAAGTCGTACGACACTGTTTCTCCATTTCGGACGGATGTTGTACCATGCACTGTGGATGTAGCACCCTGTAGATATCGACTATTCGGACGGCCATAACCTCTGGCTCGTTTAGAGCTACGTGAGCCATAACCAGTCAAAACGAAGGCCTCAGTGAGTTCTACGGCTATGACAGCTTTCAGCTATCAATGGATTATTTAATGCCCAAAAAAGACTATCCGAATCTCAATCGGGTCTAGGAAGTTTTTTACCCTTCGTTTTTTCGACACGTGGATTTTTACGGTAGAACGTGATTACCGTGGCTGGTCTTCGATTTACCATCGCTGGAGAGTGGTGCACCATGGTACCATTTCGTTTCAAATCCATGCACGCATTTCAAAAATTCGTACGACACTGTTTCGCCATTTCGGACGGATGTTGCACCTTGCACCGTGGATGTTGCACCCTGTAGATATCGATTATTCGGACGACCATAACTTCTGGCTCGTTTAGAGTTACGGGAGCCATAACCAGTCAAAACGAAGGCCTCAGTGAGTTCTACGGCTATGACAGCTTTCAGCCGTCGATAGATTTTTTAATGCCCAAAAAAGACTACCCGAATCTCAATCGGGTCTCGGAAGTTTTTTACCCTTCGTTTTTTCGACACGAGGATTTTTATGGTAAAACGGGATTACCGTGGCTGGTCTTCAATCTACCCTCGCTGGAGAGTGGTGCACCATGGTACCATTTCATTTTAAATCCATGCACACATTTCAAAAAGTCGCACGACACTGTTACTCCATTACGGACGGATGTTGCACCTTGCACCGTGGATGTTGCACCCTGTAGATATCAATTATTCGGACGGCCATAACTTTTGGCTCGTATAGAGTTACGGGAGCCATAACCAGTCAAAACAAAGGCCTTAGTGAGTTCTACGGCTATGATAGTTTTCAGCCGTCAATGGATTGTTTAATGCCCAAAAAAGACTATCTGAATCTCAATCGGGTCTCGGAAGTTTTTTACCCTTCGTTTTTTCGACACGTGGATTTTTACGGTAGAACGGGATAACCGTGGCTGGTCTTCGATTTACCATCGCTGGAGAGTGGTGCACCATGATACCGTTTCGTTTCAAATCCATGCACGCATTTCAAAAAGTCTTACGTCACTGTTTCGCCATTTCGGACGGATGTTACACCTTGCACCGTGGATGTTGCACCCTGTAGATATCGATTATTCGGACGGCAATAACTTCTGGCTCGTATAGAGTTACGGGAGCCATAACCAGTCAAAACAAAGGCCTCAGTGAGTTCTACGGCTATGATAGTTTTCAGCCGTCAATGGATTGTTTAATGCCCAAAAAAGACTATCTGAATCTCAATCGGGTCTAGGAAGTTTTTTACCCTTCGTTTTTTCGACACGTGGATTTTTACGGTAGAACGGGATTACAGTGGCCGGTCTTCGATTTACCATCGCTGGAGAGTGTTGCACCATGGTACCATTTAGTTTCAAATCCATGCACGCATTTCAAAAAGTCGTACAACACTGTTTCGCCATTTCGGACGGATGTTGCACCTTGCACCGTGGATGTTGCACCCTGTAGATATCGATTATTCGGACGGCCATAACTTCTGGCTCGTTTAGTGTTACGGGAGCCATAACCAGTCAAAACGAAGGCCTCAGTGAGTTCTACGGCTCTGATAGCTTTCAGCCGTCGATAGATTGTTTAATGCCCAAAAAAGACTATCCGAATCTCCATCGGGTCTTGGAAGTTTTTTACCCTTCGTTTTTTCGACACGTGGATTTTTATGGTAAAACGGGATTACCGTGGCTGATCTTCAATTTACTCTCGCTGGACTGTTGTGCACCAGGGTACCATTTCGTTTCAAATCCATGCACGCATTTCAAAAAATCGTACGACACTGTTTCGCCATTTCGGACGGATGTTGCACCTTGCACCGTTGATGTTGCACCCTGTAGATATCGATTATTCGGACGGTCATAACTTCTGGCTCGTTTTACGGGAGCCAAAACCAGTCAAAATAAAGGCCTCAGTGAGTTCTACGGCTATGACAGTTTCAGCCATCAATGGATTGTTTAATGCCCAAAAAAGACTGTCCGAATCTCAATCGGGTCTAGGAAGTTTTTTACCCTTCATTTTTTCGACACGTGGATTTTTACGGTAGAACGGGATTACCGTGGCTGGTCTTCGATTTACCATCGCTGGAGAATGGTGCACCATGGTACCATTTCGTTTCAAATCCATGCACGCATTTCAAAAAGTCGTACAACACTGTTTCGCCATTTCGGACGGATGTTGCACCTTGCACTGTGGATGTTGCACCCCGTAGATATCGATTATTCGGATGGCCATAACTTCTGGCTCGTCGAGAGTTACGGGAGCCATAACCAGTCAAAACGAAGGCCTCAGTGAGTTCTACGGCTATGACAGCTTTCAACCGTCCATGGATTGTTTAATGCCCAAAAAAGACTATCCGAATCTCAATCGGGTCTCGGAAGTTTTTTACCCTTCGTTTTTTCGACACGTGGATTTTTACGTTAAAACGGGATTACCGTGGCCGGTCTTCAATTTACCATCGCCGGAGAGTGGTGCACCATGGTACCGTTTCGTTTCAAATTCATGCACGCATTTCAAAAAGTCGTACGACACTTTTTTGCCATTTCGGACGGATGTTGCGCCTTGCACCGTGTATGTTGCACCCTGTAGATATCGATTATTCGGACGGCCATAACTTCTGGCTCGTTTAGAGTTACGGGAGCCATAAGCAGTCAAAACGAAGGTCTCAGTGAGATCTACGGCTATGACAGCTTTCAGCCGTCAATGGATTGTTTAATGCCCAAAAAAGACTATCCGAATCTCAATCGGGTCTAGGAAGTTTTTTACCCTTCTTTTTTTCGACACGTGGATTTTTACGGTAGAACGGGATTACCGTGGCTGGTCTTCGATTTACCATCGCTGAAGAATGGTGCACCATGGTACCGTTTCGTTTCAAATCCTTGCACGCATTTCAAAAAGTCGTAAGACACTGTTTCGCCATTTCGGACGGATGTTGCACCTTGCACCGTGGATGTTGCACCCTGTAGATATCCATTATTCGGACGGCCATAACTTCTGGCTCGTTCAGAGTTACGGGAGCCATAACCAGTCAAAACGAAGGTCTTAGTGAGTTCTACGGATATGAGAGCTTTCAGCCGTCAATGGATTGTTTAATGCCCAAAAAAGACTATCCGAATCTCAATCGGGTCTCGGAAGTTTTTTACCCTTTGTTTTTTCGACACATGGATTTTTACGGTAAAACAGGATTACCATGGCTGGTCTTCAATTTACCATCGCTGGAGAGTGGGGCACTAGGGTACCGTTTCGTTTCAAATCCATGCACGCATTTCAAAAAGTCGTACGACACTGTTACGCCATTTCGGATGGATGTTGCACCTTGCACTGTGAATGTTGCACCCTGTAGATATCGATTATTCGGACGGCCATAACTTCTTGCTCATTTAGAGTTACGGGAGCCATAACCAGTCAAAACGAAGGCCTTAGTGAGTTCTACGGCTATGACAGCTTTCAGCCGTCAATGGTTTGTTTAATGCCCAAAACAGACTATCCGAATCTCAATCGGGTCTCGGAAGTTTTTTACCCTTTGTTTTTTCGACACGTGGATTTTTACGGTAGAACGGGATCACCGTAGTTGGTCTTCGATTTACCATCACTGGAGAGTGGTGCACCATGGTACCGTTCCATTTCAAATCCATGCAAGCATTTCAAAAAGTCGTACGTCACTGTTTCGCCATTTCGGACGGATGTTGCACCTTGCACCGTGTATGTTGCACCCTGTAGATATCGATTATTCGGACGACCATAACTTCTGGCTCGTTTAGAGTTACGGGAGCCATAACCAGTCAAAACGAAGGCCTCAGTGAGTTTTACGGCTATGACAGCTTTCAGCCGTCGATGGATTGTTTAATGCCCAAAAAAGACTATCCGGATCTTAATCGGGTCTGAGAAGTTTTTTACCCTTCGTTTTTTCGACACGTGGATTTTTACGGTAAAACGGGATTACCATGGCTGGTCTCCAATTTACCATCGCTGGAGAGTGGTGCAACATGGTACCGTTTCATTTCAAATCCTTGCACGAATTTCAAAAAGTCGTACGACACTGTTTCGCCATTTCGGACGGATGTTGCACCTTGCACCGTGGATATAGCACCCTGTAGATATCGACTATTCGGACGGCCATAACTTCTGGCTCGTTTAGAGCTACGGGAGCCTTAACCAGTCAAAACAAAGGACTCAGTGAGTTCTACGGCTACGACAGCTTTCAGCCATCAATGGATTGTTTAATGCCCAAAAAAGACTATTCGAATCTCAATCGGGTCTCGGAAGTTTTTTACCCTTCGTTTTTTCGACACGTGGATTTTTACGGTAGAACGTGATAACCGTGGCTGGTCTTCGATTTACCATCGCTGGAGAGTGGTGCACCATGGTATCGTTTCGTTTCAAATCCATGCACGCATTTCAAAAAGTCTTACGACACCGTTTCGCCATTTCGGACGGATGTTGCACCTTGCACCGTGGATGTTGCACCATGTAGATATCGATTATTCGGACGGCAATAACTTCTGGCTCGTTTAGAGTTACGGGAGCCATAACCAGTCAAAACGAAGGCCTCAGTGAGTTCTACGGCTATGACATATTTCAGCCGTCAATGGATTGTTTAATGCCCAAAAAAGACCATTCGAATCTCAATCGGGTCTCGGAAGGTTTTTTACCCTTCGTTTTTTCGACACGTGGATTTTTACGGTAGAACGGTATCACCGTGGCTGGTCCTCTATTTACCATCGCTGGAGAGTGGTGCACCATGGTACCGTTTTGTTTCAAATCCATGCACGCATTTCAAAAAGTCGTACAACACTGTTTCGCCATTTCGGACGGATGTTGCACCTTACACCGTGGATGTTGCACCCTGTAGATATCGATTATTCGGACGGCCATAACTTCTGGCTCGTTTAGTGTTACGGGAGCCATAACTAGTCAAAACGAAGGCCTCAGTGAGTTCTACGGCTGTGACAGCTTTCAGTCGTCGATAGATTGTTTAATGCCCAAAAAAGACTATCCGAATCTCAATCGGGTCCCGGAAGTTTTTTAGCCTTCGTTTTTTTGACACGTGGATTTTTATGGTAAAACGGGATTACCGTGGCTGGTCTTCAATTTACCCTCGCTGGAGAGTGGTGCACCTGGGTACCATTTCGTTTCAAATCCATGCACGCATTTCAAAAAGTCGCACGACACTGTTTCGCCATTTCGGACGGATGTTGCACCTTGCACCGTTGATGTTGCACCCTGTAGATATCGATTATTCGGACGACCATAACTTCTGGCTCGTTTAGAGTTACGGGAGCCATAACCAGTCAAAACAAAGGCCTCAGTGAGTTCTACGGCTATGAAAGCTTTCAGCCATCAATGGATTGTTTAATGCCCAAAAAAGACTATCCGAATCTCAATCGGTTCTAGGATGTTTTTTACCCTTCATTTTTTCGACACGTGGATTTTTACGGTAGAACGGGATTACCGTGGCTGGTCTTCGATTTACCATTGCTGGAGAATGGTGCACCATGGTACCATTTCGTTTCAAATCCATGCATGCATTTCAAAAAGTCGTACAACACTGTTTCGCCATTTTGGGCGGATGTTGCACCTTGCACTGTGGATGTTGCACCCCGTAGATATTGATTATTCGGATGGCCGTAACTTCTGGCTCTTGAGAGTTAAGGGAGCCATAACCAGTCAAAATGAAGGCCTCAGTGAGTTCTACGGCTATGACAGCTTTCAACTATCAATGGATTGTTTAATGCCCAACAAAGACTATAGGAATCTCAATCGGGTCTCGGAAGTTTTTTACCCTTCGTTTTTTCGACACTTGGATTTTTACGGTAAAACGGGATTACCGTTGCCGGTCTTCAATTTACCATCGCTGGAGAGTGGTTTACCATGGTACCGTTTCGTTTCAAATCCTCGCACGCATTTCAACTATTTCGCCATTTCGGACGGATGTTGCACCTTGCACCGTGTATGTTGCACCCTGTAGATATCGATTATTCGGACGGCCATAACTTCTGGCTCGTTTAGAGTTACGGGAGTCATAACTAGTCAAAACGAAGGCCTCAGTGAGATCTACGGCTATGACAGCTTTCAGCCGTGAATGGATTGTTTAATGCCCAAAAAAGACTATCCGAATTTCAATCGGGTCTAGGAAGTTTTTTACCCTTCGTTTTTTCGACACGTGGATTTTTACGGTAGAACGGGGTTACCGTGGCTGGTCTTCGATTTACCGTCGCTGGAGAGTGGTGCACCATGGTACCGTTTCGTTTCAAATCCATGCACGCATTTCAAAAACTCGTACAACACTGTTTCGCCATTTCGGACGAATGTCGCACCTTGCACCGTGGATGTTGCACCCTGTGGATATCGATTATTCGGACGGCCATAACTTCTGGCTCGTTTAGAGTTACGGGAGCCATAATCAGTCAAAAAGAAGGCCTCAGTGAGTTCTACGGCTATGACATCTTTCAGCCTTCAATGGATTGTTTAATGCCCAAAAAAGACTATCCGAATCTCAATCGGGTCTCTGAAGTTTTTTACCCTTCGTTTTTTCGACACGTGGATTTTTACGGTAAAACCGGATTACCGTGGCCGGTTTTCAATTTACCATCGCTGGAGAGTGGCGCACCATGGTACCGTTTCGTTTCAAATCCATGCACGCATTTCAAAAAGTCGTACGACACTGTTTCGCAGTTTCGGACAGATGTTGCACCTTGCACCCTGTATGTTGCACCCTGTAGATATCGATTATTTGGACGGCCATAACTTCTGGCTCATTTAGAGTTACGGGAGCCATAACCAGTCAAAACGAAGGTCTCAGTGAGTTCTACGGCTATGACAGTTTTCAGCCGTCAATGGATTTTTACGGTAGAACGGGATTACCGTGGCTGGTCTTCGATTTACCATCGCTGGAGAGTGGTGCACCATGGTACCGTTTCGTATCAAATCCATGCACGCATTTCAAAAAGTCGTACAACACTGTTTCGCCATTTCGGACGGATGTTGCACCTTGCACCGTGTATGTTGAACCCAGTAGATATCGATTGTTCGGACAGCCATAACTTCTGACTCGTTTAGAGTTACGGGAGCCATAACCAGTCAAAACGAAGGCCTTAGTGAATTCTGCGGTTATGACTGCTTTCAGCCGTCAATGGATTGTTTAATGCCCAAAAAAGACTATCCGAATCTCAATCGGGTCACGGAAGTTTTTTACCCTTCGTTTTTTCGACACGTGGATTTTTACGGTAAAACGAGATTACCGTGGCTGGTCTTCAATTTACCATCGCTGGAGAGTGGTGCACCATGGTACCGTTTCATTTCAAATCCTTACACGCATTTCAAAAAGTCGTACGACACTGTTTCGCCATTTCGGACGGATGTTGCACCTTGCACCGTGGATGTTGCACCCTGTATATATCCATTATTCGGACGGCCATAACTTCTGGCTCGTTTAGAGTTACGGGAGCCATAACCAGTCAAAACGAAGGTCTTAGTGAGTTCTACGGATATGAGAGCTTTCAGCCGTCAATGGATTATTTAATGCCCAAAAAAAACTACTCGAATCTCAATTGGGTCTAGGAAGTTTTTTACCCTTCGTTTTTTCGACAAGTGGATTTTTACGGTAGAACGGGATCACCTTGGCTGGTCTTCGATTTACCATCGCTGGAGAGTGGTGCACCATGGTACCGTTTTGTTTCAAATCCATGCACGCATTTCAAAAATTCGTACGACACCGTTTCTCCATTTCGGACGGATGTTGCACCTTGCACCGTGGATGTTGCACCCTGTAGACATCGATTATTCGGACGGCCATAACTTCTGGCTCGTTTAGAGTTACGGGAGCCATAACCAGTCAAAACGAAGGCCTCAGTGAGTTCTATGGCTATGACAGCTTTCGGCCGTCAATGGATTGTTTAATGCCTAAAAAAGACTATCCGAATCCCAATCGGGTCTCGGAAGTTTCTTACCCTTCGTTTTTTCGACACGTAGATTTTTACGGTAAAACTGGATTACCGTGGCTGGTCTTCAGTTTACCATCGCTGGAGAGTGGTGCACCATGGTACCGTTTCGTTTCAAATCCTTGCACGCATTTCAAAAAGTCATACGATACTGTTTCGCCATTTCGGACGGATGTTGCACCTTGCACTGGGGATGTTGCACCCTGTAGATATCGATTATTCAGACGGCCATAACTTCTGGCTCGTTTAGAGTTACGGGAGTCATAACCAGTCAAAACGAAGGCCTCAGTGAGTTCTATAGCTATGACTGCTTTCAGCCATCAATGGATTGTTTAATGCCCAAAAAAGACTATCCGAATCTCAATTGGGTCTAGGAAGTTTTTTACCCTTCGTTTTTTCGACACGCGGATTTTTACGGTAGAACGGGATCACCGTGGCTGGTCTTCGATTTACCATCGCTGGAGAGTGGTGCACCATGGTACCGTATTGTTTCAAATCCATGCACGAATTTCAAAAATTCGTACGACACCGTTTCTCCATTTCGGACGGATGTTGCACCTTGCACCGTGGATGTTGCACCCTGTAGATATCGATTATTCGGAAGGCCATAACTTCTGGCTCGTTTAGAGTTACGGGAGCCATACCAGTCAAAACGAAGGCCTCTGTGAGTTCTACGGCTACGACAGCTTTCAGCCGTCAATGGATTGTTTAATGCCCAAAAAAGACCATCCGAATCTCAATCGGGTCTTGGAAGTTTTTTACCCTTTGTTTTTTTGAAACGTGGATTTTTACGGTAGAATGGGATCACCGTGGATGGTCTTCGATTTACCATCACTAGAGAGTGGTGCACCATGGTACCGTTCCATTTCAAATCCATGCACACATTTCAAAAAGTCGTACGACACTGTTTCGCCATTTCGGACGGATGTTGCACCTTGCACCGTGTATGTTGAACCCAGTAGATATCGATTGTTCGGAAGGCCATAAATTCTGGCTCGTTTAGAGTTACGGGAGCCATAGCTTGTCAAAACGAAGGCTTAAGTGAGTGCTACGGTTATGACTGCTTTCAGCCGTCAATGGATTGTTTAATGCCCAAAAAAGACTATCCGAATCTCAATCGGGTCTCGGAAGTTTTTTACCCTTCGTTTTTTCGACACGTGGATTTTTACGGTAAAACGGGATTACCGTGGCTGGTCTTCAATTTACCATTGCTGGAGAGTGGTGCACCAGGGTACCGTTTGGTTTCAAAACCATGCACGCATTTCAAAAAGTCGTACGACACTGTTACGCCATTTCGGACGGATGTTGCACCTTGCACCGTGGATGCTGCACCCTGTAGATATCGATTATTCGGACGGCCATATCTTCTGGCTCGTTTAGAGTTACGGGAGCCATGACCAATCAAAACGAAGGCCTCAGTGAGTTCTACGGCTATGACAGCTTTCAGCCGTCAATGGATTGTTTAATGCCCAAAAAAGACTATCCGAATCTCAATCGGGTCTCGGAAGTTTTTTACCCTTCGTTTTTTCGACACGTGGATTTTTACGGTAAAACAGGATTACCGTGGCTGGTCTCCAATTTACCATCGCTGGAGAGTGGTGCACCATGGTACCGTTTCGTTTCAAATCCTTGCACGCATTTCAAAAAGTCGTACGACACTGTTTCGCCATTTCGGACGGATGTCGCACCTTGCACCGTGGATGTCGCACACTGTAGATATCGATTATTCGGACGGCAATAACTTTTTGCTCGTTTAGAGTTACGGGAGCCATAACCATTCAAAACGAAGGCATCAGTGAGTTCTATGGCTATGACTGCTTTCAGCCGTCAATGGATTGTTTAATGCCCAAAAAAGACTATCCAAATCTCAATTGGGTCTAGGAAGTTTTTTACCCTTCGTTTTTTCGACACGTGGATTTTTACGGTAGAACGGGATCACCGTGGCTGATCTTCGATTTACCATCGCTGGAGAGTGGTGCACCATGGTACCGTTTTGTTTCAAATCCATGCACGCATTTCAAAAAATCGTACGACACCGTTTTGCCTCTTCGGACGGATGTTGCACCTTGCACCGTGGATGTTGCACCCTGTAGATATCGATTATTCGGACGGCCATAACTTTTGGCTCGTTTAGTGTTACGGGAGCCATAACCAGTCAAAACGAAGGCCTCAGTGAGTTCTACGGCTATGACAGCTTTCAGCCGTCAATGGATTGTTTAATGCCCAAAAAAGACTATCCGAATCTCAATCGGGTCTAGGAAGTTTTTTACCCTTCGTTTTTTCGATACGTGGATTTTTACGGTAAAACGGGATTACCGTGGCTGGTCTTCAATTTACCATCGCTGGAGAGTGGTGCACCATGGTATCTTTTCGTTTCAAATCCTTGCACGCATTTTAAAAAGTCGTACGACACTGTTTCGCTATTTCGGACGGATGTTGCACCTTGCATCGTGGATGTTGCACCATGCATCGTGGATGTTGCACCTTGCACCGTGGATGTTGCACCCTGTAGATATCGATTATTCGAACGGCCATAACTTCTGGCTCGTTTAGAGTTACGAGAGTTTTAACCAGTCAAAACGAAGGCCTCGGTGAGTTCTACGGCTATGACCACTTTCAGCCGTCGATGGATTGTTTGATGCCCAAAAAAGACTATCCGAATCTCAATCGGGTCTCGGATGTTTTTGACCCTTCGTTGTTTCGACACGTGGATTTTTATAGTAAAATGGGATTACCGTGGCTGGTCTTCAATTTACCATCGCTGGAGAGTGGTGCACCAGGGTACCGTTTCGTTTCAAATCCATGCGCGCATTTCAAAAAGTCGTACGACACTGTTACGCCATTTCGGACGGATTTTGCACCTTGCACCGTGGATGTTGCACCCTGTAGATATCGATTATTCGGACGACCATAACTTCTGGCTCGTTTAGAGTTACGGGAGCCACAACCAGTCAAAACGAAGGCCTCGGTGAGTTCTACGGCTATGACAGCTTTCAACCGTCAATAGATTGTTTAATGCCCAAAAAAGACTATCCGAATTTCAATAGGGTCTAGGAAGTTTTTTACCCTTCGTTTTTTCGACACGTGGATTTTTACGGTAGAACGGGATTACCGTGGCTGGTCTTCGATTTACCATCGCTGGAGAGTGGTGCACCACGGTACTGATTCGTTTCAAATCCATGCATGCATTTCAAAAAGTCGTACGACACTGTTTCGCTATTTCGGACGGATGTTGCACCTTGCACCGTGTATGTTGCACCCTGTAGATATCGATTATTCGGATGGCCATAACTTCTGGCTCATTTAGAGTTACGGGATCCATAACCAGTTAAAACGAAGGCCTCAGCGAGTTCTATGGCTATGACAGCTTTCAGCCGTCAATGGATTATTTAATGCCCAAAAAAGACTATCCGAATCTCAATCGGGTCTCGGAAGTTTTTTAGCCTTCATTTTTTCGACACATGGATTTTTACGGTAAAACGGGATTACCGTGGCTGGTCTTCAATTTACCATCACTAGAGAGTGGTGCACCATGGTACCGTTTCGTTTCAAATCCACGCACGCATTTCTAAAAGTCGTACGGCACTGTTTCACCATTTCGGACGGATGTTGCACCTTGCACCATGGATGGTTCACCCTGTAGATATCGATTATTCGGACGGCCATAACTTCTGGCTCGTTTAGAGTTACGGGAGCCATAACTAGTCAAAACAAAGGCCTCAGTGAGTTCTACGGCTATGACAACTTTCAGCCGTCAATGGATTGTTTAATGCCCAAGAAAGACTATCCGAATCTCAATCGGGTCTCGGATGTTTTTTACCCTATATTTTTTCGCCACGTGGATTTTTACGGTAGAACGGGATCACCATGGCTGGTCTTCGATTTACCATCGCTGGAGAGTGGTGCACCATGGTACCGTTCCATTTCAAATCCATGCACACATTTCAAAAAGTCGTACGACACTGTTTCGACATTTCGGACAGTTGTTGCACCTTGCACCATGTATGTTGCACCCTGTAGATATCGATTATTCGGATGGCCATTACTTCTGGCTCATTTAGAGTGATGGGAGCCATAACTAGTCAAAATGAAGGCCTCAGTGATTTCTACGGTTATGACAGCTTTCAGCCATCAATGGATTGTCTAATGCCCAAAAATGACTATCCGAATCTCAATCGGGTCTCGGAAGTTTTTTACCCTTCGTTTTTTCGACACGTGGATTTTTACGGTAAAACATGATTACCGCGGCTGGTCTTCAATTTACCATCGCTGGAGAGTGGTGCACCATGGTACCGTTTCGTTTCAAATCCTTGCACGCATTTCAAAAAGTCGTACGACACTGTTTCGCCATTTCGGACGGATATTCAACCTTGCACCGTGGATGTTGCACCCTGTAGATATCGATTATTCGGACAGCCATAACTTCTGCCTCGTTTAGAGTTACGGGAGCCATAACCAGTCAAAACGAAGGCATCAGTGATTTCTATGGCTTTGACTGCTTTTAGCCGTCAATGGATTGTTTAATGCCCAAAAAAGACTATCCGAATCTCAATTGGGTCTAGCTAGTTTTTTACCCTTCGTTTTTTCGACATGTGGATTTTTACGGTAGAACGGGATCACCGTGGCTGATCTTCGATTTACCATCGCTGGAGAGTGGTGCACCATGGTACCGTTTTGTTTCAAATCCATGCACGCATTTCGAAAATTCGTACGACACCGTTTCGCCTTTTCGGATGGATGTTGCACCTTGCACTGTGGATGTTGCACCCTGTAGATATCGATTATTCGGACGGCCATAACTTCTGGCTCGTTTTGTGTTACGGGAGCCATAACCAGTCAAAACGAAGGCCTTAGTGAGTTCTACGGCTATGACAGCTTTCAGCCGTCAATGGATTGTTTAATGCCCAAAAAAGACTATCCGAATCTCAATCGGGTCTAGGAAGTTTTTTACCCTTCGTTTTTTCGACATATGGATTTTTACGGTAAAACGGGATTACCGTGGCTGTTCTTCAATTTACCATCGCTGGAGAGTGGTGCACCATGGTACCGTTTCGTTTCAAATCCTTGCACGCATTTTAAAAAGTCGTACGACACTGTTTCGCTATTTCGGACGGATGTTGCACCTTGCATCGTGGATTGCACCTTGCACCGTGGATGTTGCACCCTGTAGATATCGATTATTCGAACGGCCATAACATCTGGCTCATTTAGAGTTACGGGAGTCTTAACCAGTCAAAACGAAGGCCTCAGTGAGTTCTACGGCTATGACCACTTTCAGCCGTCGATGGATTGTTTGATGACCAAAAAAGACTATCCGAATCTCAATCGGGTCTCGGAGGTTTTTTACCCTTCGTTGTTTCGACACGTGGATTTTTATAGTAAAACGGGATTACCGTGGCTGGTCTTCAATTTACCATCGCTGGAGAGTGGTGCAGCAGGATACCGTTTCGTTTCAAATCCATGCGCGCATTTCAAAAAGTCGTACGACACTCTTACGCCATTTCGGACGGATGTTGCACCTTGCACCGTGGATGTTGCACCCTGTAGATATCGATTATTCGGACGACCATAACTTCTGGCTCGTTTAGAGTTACGGGAGCCATAACTAGTCAAAACGAAGGCCTCAGTGAGTTCTACGGCTATTACAGCTTTCAGCCGTCAATAGATTGTTTAATGCCCAAAAAAGACTATCCGAATCTCAATCGGGTCTAGGAAGTTTTTTACCCTTCGTTTTTTCGACACGTGGATTTTTACGGTAGAACGGGATTACCGTGGCTGGTCTTCGATTTACCATCGTTGGAGAGTGGTGCACCACGGTATCGTTTCGTTTCAAATCCATGCATGCATTTCAAAAAGTCGTACGACACTGTTTCGCCATTTCGGACGGATGTTGCAACTTCCACCGTGTATGTTGCACCCTGTAGATATCGATTATTCGGATGGCCATAACTTCTGGCTCGTTTAGAGTTACGGGAGCCATAACCAGTTAAAACGAAGGCCTCTGTGAGTTCTATGGCTATGACAGCTTTCATCCGTCAATGGATTGTTTAATGCCCAAAAAATACTATCCGAATCTCAATCGGGTCTCGGAAGTTTTTTACCCTTCATTTTTTCGACACGTGGATTTTTACTGTAAAACGGGATTACCGTGGCTGGTCTTCAATTTACCATCGCTGGAGAGTGGTGCACCATGGTACCGTTTCGTTTCAAATACATGCATGCATTTCTAAAAGTCGTACGGCACTGTTTCGCCATTTCGGACGGATGTTGTACCTTGCACCGTGGATGGTTCACCCAGTAGATATCGATTATTCGGACGGCCATAACTTCTGGCTCGTTTAGAGTTACGGGAGCCATAACCAGTCAAAACAAAGGCCTCATTCAGTTCTATGGCTATGACAACTTTCAGCCGTCAATGGATTGTTTAATGCCCCAGAAAGACTATCCGAATCTCAATCGGGTCTCGGAAGTTTTTTACCCTATGTTTTTTCGACACGTGGATTTTTACGGTAGAACGGGATCACCGTGGCTGGTCTTCGATTTACCATCGCTGGAGAGTGGTGCACCATGGTACCGTTCCATTTCAAATCCATGCACGCATTTCAAAAAGTCGTACGACACTGTTTCGACATTTCGGACGGATGTTGCACCTTGCACCATGTATGTTGCACCCTGTAGATATCGATTATTCGGATGGCCATTACTTCTGGCTCGTTTAGAGTTATGGGAGCCATAACTAGTCAAAACGAAGGCCTCAGTGAGTTCTACGGTTATGACAGCTTTCAGCCGTCAATGGATTGTCTAATGCCCAAAAATGACTATCCGAATCTCAATCGGGTCTCGGAAGTTTTTTACCCTTCGTTTTTTCGACACGTGGATTTTTACGGTAAAACATGATTACCGCGGCTGGTCTCAAATTTACCATCGCTGGAGAGTGGTGCACCATGGTACAGTTTCGTTTCAAATCCTTGCACGCATTTCAAAAAGTCGTACGACACTGTTTCGCCATTTCGGACGGATGTTGCACCTTGCACCGTGGATGTTGCACCCTGTAGATATCGATTATTCGGACAGCCATAACTTCTGTCTCGTTTAGAGTTACGGGAGCCATAACCAGTCAAAACGAAGGCATCACTGAGTTCTATGGCTATGACTGCTTTCAGCCGTCAATGGATTGTTTAATGCCCAAAAAAGACTATCCGAATCTCAATTGGGTCTAGCTAGTATTTTACCCTTCGTTTTTTCGACACGTGGATTTTTACGGTAGAACGGGATCACCGTGGCTGATCTTAGATTTACCATCGCTGGAGAGTGGTGCACCATGGTACCGTTTTGTTTCAAATCCATGCACGCATTTCAAAAATTCGTACGACACCGTTTCGTCTTTTCGGACGGATGTTGCACCTTGCACCGTGGATGTTGCACCCTGTAGATACGATTATTCGGACGGCCATAACTTCTGGCTCGTTTAGTGTTACGGGAGCCATAACCAGTCAAAACGAAGGCCTTAGTGAGTTCTACGGCTATGACAGCTTTCTGCCGTCAATGGATTGTTTAATGCCCAAAAAAGACTATCCGAATCTCAATCGGGTCTAGGAAGTTTTTTACCCTTCGTTTTTTCGACACGTGGATTTTTACGGTGAAATGGGATTACCGTGGCTGGTCTTCGGTTTACCATCACTGGAGAGTGGTGCACCATGGTACCGTTTCGTTTCAAATCCTTGCACGCATTTTAAAAAGTCGTACGACACTGTTTCGCTATTTCGGACGGATGTTGCACCTTGCATCGTGGATGTTTCACCTTGCACCACGGATGTTGCACCCTGTAGATATCGATTATTCGAACGGCCATAACTTCTAGCTCGTTTAGAGTTACGGGAGTCTTAACCAGTCAAAACGAAGACCTCAGTGAGTTCAACGGCTATGACCACTTTCAGCCGTCGATGGATTGTTTGATGCCCAAAAAAGACTATCCGAATCTCAATCGGGTTTCGGAGGTTTTTTACCCTTCGTTGTTTCGACACGTGGATTTTTATAGTAAAACGGGATTACCGTGGCTGGTCTTCAATTTACCATCGCTAGAGAGTTGTGCAGCAGGATACCGTTTCGTTTCAAATCCATGCGCGCATTTCAAAAAGTCGTACGACACTGTTATGCCATTTCGGACGGATGTTGCACCTTGCACCGTGGATGTTGCACCCTGTAGATATCGATTATTCGGACGACCATAACTTCTGGCTCGTTTAGAGTTACGGGAGCCATAACTAGTCAAAACGAATGCCTCAGTGAGTTCTACGGCTATGACAGCTTTCAGCCATCAATAGATTGTTTAATGCCCAAAAAAGACTATCCGAATCTCAATCGGGTCTAGGAAGTTTTTTACCCTTCGTTTTTTCGACACGTGGATTTTTACGGTAGAACGGGATTACCATGGCTGGTCTTCGATTTACCATCGTTGGAGAGTGGTGCACCACGGTATCGTTTCGTTTCAAATCCATGCATGCATTTCAAAAAGTCGTACGACACTGTTTCGCCATTTCGGACGGATGTTGCACCTTGCACCGTGGATGTTGCTCCCTGTGGATATCGATTATTCGGACGGCCATAACTTCTGGCTCGTTTAGAGATATGGGAGCCATAACCAGTTAAAACGAAGGCCTCAGTGAGTTCTATGGCTATGACAGCTTTCATCCGTCAATGGATTGTTTAATGCCCAAAAAAGACTATCCGAATCTCAATCGGGTCTCGGAAGTTTTTTACCCTTCGTTTTTTCGGCACGTGGATTTTTACGGTAGAATGGGATCACCGTGTTTGGTCTTCGATTTTCCATCGCTGGAGAGTGGTGCACCATGGTACCGTTTTGTTTCAAATCAATGCATGCATTTCAAAAATTCGTACGACACTGTTTCGCCATTTCGGACGGATGTTGCACCTTGCACCGTGGATGTTGCACCCTGTAGATATCGATTATTCGGACGGCCATAACTTCTGGGTCGTTTAGTGCTACAGGAGCCATAACTAGTAAAAACGAAGGCCTTAGTGAGTTCTACGGCTATAACAGCTTTCAGCCATCAGTGGATTGTTTAATGCCCAAAAAAGACTATCCGAATCTCAATCGGATCTAGGAAGTTTTTTACCCTTCGTTTTTTCGACACGTGGATTTTTACGGTAAAACGGGATTACCGTGGCTGGTCTTCAGTTTACCATCGCTGGAGAGTGGTGCACCATGGTGCCGTTTCGTTTCAAATCCTTGCATGCATTTCAAAAAGTCGTACGACACTGTTTCGCCATTTCGGACGGATGTTGCACCTTGCATCGCGGATGTTGCACCTTGCACCGTGGATGTTGCACCCTGTAGATATCGATTAATCGGACGGCCATAACTTCTGGCTCGTTTTGAGTTACGGGTGCCATAACCAGTCAAAATGAAGGCCTCAGTGAGTTCTACGGCTATGACAGCTTTTAGCCGTTAATGGATTGTTTAATGCCCAAAAAAGACTATCCGAATCTCAATCGGGTCTCAGAAGTTTTTTACCCTTCGTTTTTTCGACACGTGGATTTTTACGGTAGAACGGGATCACCTTTGCTGGTCTTCGATTTACCATCGCTGGAGAGTGGTGCACCATGGTACCGTTCCGTTTCAAATCCATGCACGCATTTCAAAAAGTCGTATGACACTGATTCGCCATTTCGGACGGATGTTGCACCTTGCACCGTTTATGTTGCACCCTGTAGAAATCGATTATTCGGATGGCCATAACTTCTGGCTCGTTCAGAGTTACGGGAGCCATAACCAGTCAAAACGAAGGCCTTAGTGAGTTCTACGGTTATGACAGCTTTCAGCCGTCAATGGATTGTTTAATGCCCAAAAAAGACTATCCGAATCTCAATCGGGTCTCGAAAGTTTTTTACCCTTCGTTTTTTCGACACGTGGATTTTTGCGGTAAAACGGAATTACCGTGGCTGGTCTTCAATTTTCCATCGCTGGAGAGTGGTGCACTAGGGTACCGTTTCGTTTCAAATCCATACACGCATTTTAAAAAGTCGTACGACACTGTTACGCCATTTCGGACGGATGTTGCACCTCGCACCGTGGATGTTGCACCCTGTAGGTATCGATTATTCGGACGGCCATAACTTCTGGCTCCTTTAGAGTTACGGGGGCCATAACCAGTCAAAACTAAGGCCTCAGTGAGTACTACGGCTATGACAGCTTTCAGCCGTCAATGGATTCTTTAATGCCCAAAAAAGACTATCTGAATCTCAATCGGGTCTTGGAAGTTTTTTACCTTTCGTTTTTTCGACACGTGGATTTTTACGGTAAAACGGGATCACCGTGGCTGGTCTTCAATTTACCATCGCTGGAGAGTGGTGCACCATGGTACCGTTTCGTTTCAAATCCTTATACGCATTTCAAAAAGTCGTACGACACTATTCCGCCATTTCGGACAGATGTTGCACCTTGCACCGTGGATGTTGCACCCTGTAGATATCGATTATTCGGACGGCCATAACTTCTGGCTCGTTTAGAGTTACGAGAGCCATAACCAGTCAAAACGAAGGCCTCAGTGAGTTCTACAGCTATGACTGCTTTCAGCCATCAATGGATTATTTAATGCTCAAAAAAGACTATCCGAATCTCAATCGTGTCTAGGAATTTTTTACCCTTCGTTTTTTCGACACGTGGATTTTTACGGTAGAACGGGATCACCGTGGCTGGTCTTCGATTTGACATCGTTGGAGAGTGGTTCACCATGGTACTGTTTTGTTTCAAATCCATGCACTCGTTTCAAAAATTCGTACGACACTGTTTTGCCATTTCGGACGGATGTTGCACCTTGCACCGTGGATGTTGCACCTTGTAGATATCGATTATTCGGACGGCCATAACTTGTGGCTCGTTTAGTGTTACGGGAGCTATAACCAGTCAAAATGAAGGCCTTAGTGAGTTCTACGGCTATGACAGCTTTTAGCCGTCAATGGATTGTTTAGTGCCCAATAAAGACTATCCAAATCTCAATCGGGTCTAGGAAGTTTTTTACCCTTCGTTTTTTCGACACGTGGATTTTTACGGTAAAACGGGATTACCGTGGCTGGTCTTCAGTTTACCATCGCTGGTGAGTGGTGCACTATGGTACCGTTTCGTTTCAAATTCTTGGACGCATTTCAAAAAGTCGTGCGACACTGTTTCGGCATTTCTGACGGATGTTGCACCTTGCATCGTGGATGTTGCACCTTGCACCGTGTATGTTGCAACCTGTAGATATCGATTATTCGGATGGCCATAACTTCTGGCTCGTTTAGAGTTACGGGAGCCATAACCAGTCAAAACGAAGGCCTCAGTGAGTTCTGCGGCTATGGCAGCTTTCAGCCTTCAATGGATTGTTTAATGCCCAAGAAAGACTATTCGAATCTTAATCGGGTCTAGGAATTTTTTTACTCTTCGTTTTTTCGACACGTGGATTTTTATGGTAGAACGGGATCACCGTGGCTGGTCTTCGATTTACCATCGCTGGAGAGTGGTGCACCATGGTACCATTTTGTTTCAAATCCATGCACGCATTTCAAAAATTCGTACGACACTGTTTCGCCATTTCGGACGGATGTTGCACCTTGCACCGTGGATGTTGCACCCTGTAGATATCGGTTATTCGGACGGCCATAACTTCTGGCTCCTTTAGAGTTACGGGAGCCATAACCAGTCAAAACTAAGGCCTCAGTGAGTTCTACGGCTATGACAGCTTTCAGCCATCAATGGATTGTTTAATGCCCAAAAAAGACTATCCGAATCTCAATCGGGTCTCGGAAGTTTTTACCCTTCGTTTTTTCGACACGTGGATTTTTACCGTAAAACGGGATTACCGTGGCTGGTCTTCAATTTACCATCGCTGGAGAGTGGTGTACCATGGTACCATTTCGTTTCAAATCCTTGCCCGCATTTCAAAAAGTCGTACAACAATGTTTCTCCATTACGGACGGATTTTGCACCTTGCACGATGTTGCACCCTGTAGATATCGATTATTCGGACGGCCATAACTTCTGGCTCGTTTAGAGTTACGGGAGCCATGACCAGTCAAAACGAAGGCCTCAGTGACTTCTACGGCTGTGACAGCTTTCAGCCGTCAATGGATTGTTTAATGCCCAAAAAAGACTATCCGAATTTCAATCGGGTCTTGGAAATTTTTTACCCTTTGTTATTTCGACACGTGGATTTTTACGGTAGAACGGGATCACCGTGGCTAGTCTTCGATTTACCCTCGTTGGAGAGTGGTGCACCATAGTACCGTTCCCTTTCAAATCCATGCATGCATTTTAAAAAGTCGTACGACACTGTTTCGCCATTTCGGACGGATGTTGCACCTTGCACCGTGTATGTTGCACCCTGTAGATATCGATTATTCGGACGGCCATAACTTCTGGCTCGTTTAGAGTTACGAGAGCCATAACCAGTAAAAACGAAGACCCTAGTGAGTACTATGGCTACGAAAGCTTTCAGCCGTTAATGGATTGTTTAATGCCCAAAAAAGACTATCCGAATCTCAATCGGGTCTAGGAAGTTTTTTACCCTTCGTTTTTTTGACACGTGGATTTTTACAGTAGAACGGGATTACCGTGTCTGGTCTTCAATTTACCATCGCTGGAGAGTGGTGCACCATGGTACCGTTTCATTTCAAATCCATGCGTGCATTTCAAAAAGTCGTACGACACTGTTTCTCCATTTCGGACAGATGTTGCACCTTGCACCGTGGATGTTGCACCCTGTGGATATCGATTATTCGGACGGCCATAACTTCTGGCTCGTTTAGAGCTACGGTGGCCATAACCAGTCAAAACGAAGGCCTCAGTGAGTTCTACTGCTATGTCAGCTTTCAGCCGTCAGTGGATTGTTTAATGCCCAAAAAAGACTATCCGAATCTCAATAGGGTCCTGGAAGTTTTTTACCCTTCGTTTTTTCGACACGTGGATTTTTACGGTAAAACGGGATTACCGTGGCTGGTCTCCATGTTACCATCGCTGGAGAGTGGTGCACCAGGGTACCGTTTCGTTTCAAATCCATGCACGCATTTCAAAAAGTCGTACGACACTGTTTCTCCATTTCGGACGGATGTTGCACCTTGCACCGTGGATGTTGCACCCTGTAGACATCGATTATTCGGACGGCCATAACTTCTGGCTCGTATAGAGTTACGGGAGCCATAACCAGTCAAAACGAAGGCCTCAGTGAGTTCCACGGCTATGACAGCTTTCAGCCGTCAATGGATTATTTAATGCTCAAAAAAGACTATCCGAATTTCAACCGGGTCTTGGAAATTTTTTACCCTTTGTTATTTCGACACGTGGTTTTTTACGGTAGAACGGGATCACCGTGGCTGGTCTTCGATTTACCATCGTTGGAGAGTGGTGCACCATGGTACCGTTCCATTTCAAATCCATGCACGCATTTCAAAAAGTCGTACGACACTGTTTCGCCATTTCGGACGGATGTTCCACTTGCACCGTGTATATTGCACCCTGTAGATATCGATTATTCGGACGACCATAACTTCTGGCCCGTTTAGAGTTACGGGAGCCATAACCAGTAAAAACGAAGGCCCTAGTGAGTTCTACGGCTAAGACAGCTTTCATCCGTCAATGGATTGTTTAATGCCCAAAAAAGACTATCCGAATCTCTATCGAGGCTAGGAAGTTTTTTACCCTTCGTCTTTTCGACACGTGGATTTTTACGGTAGAACGGGATTACCGTGGCTGGTCTTCGATTTACCATCGCTGGAGAGTGGTACACCATGGTACCGCTTCGTTTCAAATCCTTGCACGCATTTCAAAAAGTCCTACGACACTGTTTCTCCATGTTGGGCGGATGTTGCAGCTTGCACGGTGGATGTTGCACCCTGTAGATATCGATTATTCGGACGGCCATAACTTCTGGCTCGTTTAGAGTTACGGGAGCCATAACCAGTCAAAAAGAAGGCCTCAGTGAGTTCTACGTCTATGACTGCTTTCATCCGTCAGTGGATTGTTTGATGCCCAAAAAAGACTATCCAAATCTCAATCGGGTCTCAGAAGTTTTTTACCCTTCGTTTTTTCGACACGTGGATTTTTACGGAAAACGGGATTACCGTGGCTGGTCTTCAAATTACCATCGCTGGAGAGTGGTGCACCATGGTACCGTTTCCTTTCAAATCCTTGCACCCATTTCAAAAAGTCGTACCACACTGTTTCGCCATTTCGGACGGATGTTGCACCTTGCACCGTGGATGTTGCACCCTATAGATATCGATTTTTCAGACGGACATAACTTCTGGCTCGTTTAGAGTTACGGGAGCCATAACCAGTCAAAACGAAGGCCTCAGTGAGTTCAACGGCTATGACAGCATTCAGCTGTCAATGGATTGTTTAATGACCAAAAAAGACTATCCGAATCTCAATCGGGTCTCGGAAGTTTTCTACCCTTCGTTTTT
Source organism: Allium cepa (assembly GCA_030765085.1). Lineage (NCBI taxonomy): Eukaryota > Viridiplantae > Streptophyta > Magnoliopsida > Asparagales > Amaryllidaceae > Allium > Allium cepa. Next base: position 16,722,677 of record CM060931.1, read on the forward strand.
TCGACACGTGGATTTTACGGTAAAACGGAATTACCGTGGCTGGTCTACAATTTACCATCGCTGGAGAGTGGTGCACAAGGGTACCGTTTCATTTCAAATCCATGCACGCATTTCAAAAAGTCATACGACACTGTTACGCCATTTCGGACGGATGTTGCACCTTGCACCGTGGATGTTGCACCCTGTAGATATCGATTATTCGGACGGCCATAATTTCTGGCTCGTTTAGAGTTACGGGAGCCATAACCAGTCAAAACGAAGGCCTCAGTGAGTTCTACGGCTATAACAGCTTTCAGCCATCAATGGATTGTTTAATGCCCAAAAAGACTATCCGAATCTCAATCGGGTCTAGGAAGTTTTTTACCCTTCGTTTTTTCGACACGTGGATTTTTACGGTAGAACGGGATTACGGTGGCTGGTTTTCGATTTACCATCGCTAGAGAGTGGTGCACCATGGTACCGTTTTGTTTCAAATCCATGCACGCATTTCAAAAAGTCGTATGACACTGTTACGACATTTCGGACGGATGTTGCGCCTTGCACCGCGGATGTTGCACCATGTAGATATCGATTATTCGGACGGCCATAACTTCTGGCTCGTTTAGAGTTACGGGAGCCATAACCAGTCAAAACGAAGGCCTCAGTGAGTTCTACGGCTATGAAAGCTTTCATCCATCAATGAATTATTTAATGCCCAAAAAAGACTATCTGAATCTCAATCCGGTCTAGGAAGTTTTTTACCCTTCGTTTTTTCGACACGTGGATTTTTACGGTAGAACGGGATTACCGTGGCTGGTCTTCTATTTACCATCGCTAGAGAGTGGTGCACCATGGTACTATTCCGTTTCAAATCCATGCACGCATTTCAAAAAGTCGAACGACACTGTTTCGCCATTTCGGACGGATGTTGCACCTTGCACCGTGGATGTTGCACCCTGTAGATATCGATTATTCGGACGGCCATAACTTCTGGCTCGTTTAGAGCGGGAGCCATAACCAGCCAAAAAGAAGGACTTAGTGAGATCTACGGCTCTGACAGCTTTCAGCCGTCAATGGATTGTGTAATGCCCAAAAATGACTATCCGAATCTCAATCGGGTCTAGGAAGTTTTTTACCCTTCGTTTTTTCAACACGTGGAATTATTACGGTAAAACGGGATTTCCGAGGCTGGTCTTCAATTTACCATCGCTGGAGAGTGGTGCACCATGGTACCGTTTCGTTTCATATCCTTGCACGCATTTCAAAAAGTCGTACGGCACTGTTTCGCCATTTCCGACGGATGTTGCACCTTGCACCGTGGATGTTGCACCCTGTAGATATCGATTATTCGGACGGCCATAACTTCTGGCTCGTTTAGAGTTACGGGAGCCATAACCAGTCACAACGAAAGCCTCAGTGAGTTCTACGGCTATGACAGCTTTCAGCCATCAATGGATTGTTTAATGCCCAAAAAAGACTATCCGAATCTCAATCGGGTCTAGGAAGTTTTTTGCCCTTCGTTTTTTCGACACGTGGATTTTTACGGTAAAACGGGATTACCGTGGCTGCTCTTCAATTTACCATCGCTGAAGAGTGGTGCATCATGGTACCATTTCGTTTCAAATCCTTGCACGCATTTCAAAAAGTCGTACGACACTGTTTTGCCATTTCGGACGGATGTTGCACCTTGCACCATGGATGTTGCACCCTGTAGATATCGATTATTCGGACGGCCATAACTTCTGGCTCGTTTAGAGTTACGGGAGCCATAACCAGTCAAAACGAAGGCCTCAGTGAGTTCTACGGCTATGACAGCTTTCAGCCATCAATGGAATGTTTAATGCCCAAAAAAGACTATCCGAATCTCAGTCGGGTCTCGGAAGTTTTTTACCCTTCGTTTTTTCGACACGTGGATTTTTACGGTAAAACGGGATTACCGTGGCTGGCCTTCAATTTACCATCGCTGGAGAGTGGTGCACCATGGTACCGTTTCGTTTCAAATCCTTGCACGCATTTCAAAAAGTCGTACGACACTGTTTCGCCATTTCAGACGGATGTTGCACCTTGCACCGTGGATGTTGCACCCTGTAGATATCGATTATTCGGAAGGCCATAACTTCTGGCTCGTTTAGAGTTACGGGAGCAATCACCACTCAAAACGAAGGCCTCAGTGAGTTCTACGGCTATGACAGCTTTCAGCCATCAATGGATTGTTTAATGCCCAAAGAATACTATCCGAATTTCAATCGGGTCTCGGAAGTTTTTTACCCTTTGTTATTTCGACACGTGGATTTTTACGATAGAACGGGATCACCGTGGCTTGTCTTCGATTTACCATCGTTGGAGAGTGGTGCACCATGGTACCGTTCCATTTCAAATCCATGCATGCATTTCAAAAAGTCGTACGACACCGTTTCGCCATTTCCGATAGATGTTGCACCTTGCACCGTGGATGTTGCACCCTATAGATATCGATTATTCGGACGGCCATAACTTCTGGCTCGTTTAGTGTTACGGGAGCTACAACCAGTCAAAATGAAGGCCTTAGTGAGTTCTACCACTATGACAGCTTTCGGCCGTCAATGGATTGTTTAGTGCCCAAAAAAGACTATCCGAATTTCAATCTGGTCTAGGAAGTTTTTTACCCTTCGTTTTTTCGACACGTGGATTTTTACGGAAAAACGGGATTACCGTGGCTGGTCTTCAGTTTACCATCGCTGGAGAGTGGTGCACCATGGTACCGTTTCGTTTCAAATCCTTGCACGCATTTCAAAAAGTCGTACGACACTGTTTCGCCATTTCGGACGGATGTTGCACCTTGCATTGTGGATGTTGCACCTTGCACCGTGTATGTTGCACCCCGTAGATATCGATTATTCGGATGGCCATGACTTCTGGCTCGTTCAGAGTTACGGGAGCCATAACAAGTCAAAACGAAGGCCTTAGTGGGTTCTACGGTTATGACAGCTTTCAGCCGTCAATGGATTGTTTAAAGCCCAAAAAAGACTATCCGAATCTCAATCGGGTCATGGAAGTTTTTTACGCTTCGTTTTTTCGACACGTGGATTTTTACGTTAAAACGGGATTACCGTGGCTGGTCTTCATGTTACCATCGCTGGAGAGTCATGCACCAGGGTACCGTTTCATTTCAAATCCATGCACGCATTTCAAAAAGTCGTACGACACTGTTTCTCCATTTCGGACGGATGTTGCACCTTGCACCGTGGATGTTGCACCCTGTAGATATCGATTATTCGGACGGCCATAACTTCTGGCTCATTTAGAGTTACGGGAGTCATAACCAGTCAAAATAAAGGCCTCAGTGAGTTCTACGGCTATGACAGCTTTCAGCCGTCAATGGATTGTTTAATGCTCAAAAAAGACTATCCGAATTTCAATCGGGTCTCGGAAGTTTTTTGCCCTTTGTTATTTCGACACGTTGATTTTTACGGTAGAACGGGATCACCGTGGCTGGTCTTCGATTTACCATCGTTGGAGAGTGGTGCGCCATGGTTCTGTTCCATTTCAAATCCATGCACGCATTTCAAAAATTCGTATGACACTGCTTTGCCATTTCGGACGGATGTTGCACCTTGCACCGTGTATGTTGCACCCTGTAGATATCGATTATTCGGACGGCCATAACTTCTGGCTCGTTTAGAGTTACGGGAGCCATAACAAGCAAAAACAAAGGCCCCAGCGAGTTCTACGGCAATGACAGCTTTCAGCCGTCAATGGATTGTTTAATGCCCAAAAAAGACTATCCGAATCTCAATCGGGTCTAGGAAGTTTTTTACCCTTCGTTTTTTCGACACGTGGATTTTTACGGTAGAACAGGATTACCGTGGCTGGTCTTCGATTTACCATTGTTGGAGAGTGGTACACCATGGTACCGCTTCATATCAAATCCATGCACGCGTTTCAAAAAGTCGTACGACACTGTTTCGCCATTTCGGACGGATGTTGCACCTTGCACCGTGGATGTTGCACCTTGTAGATATCGATTATTCGAACGGCCATAACTTCTGGCTCGTTTAGACTTACGGGAGCCATAACCAGTCAAAACGAAGGCCTCGGTGAGTTCTACGGTTATGATAGCTTTCAGCCGTCATTGGCTTGTTTAATGGCCAAAAAAGACTATCTGAATCTCAATCGGGTCTCGGAAGTTTTTTACCCTTCGTTTTTTCGACACGTGGATTTTTACGGTAAAACGGGATTACCGTGACTGGTCTTCAATTTACCATCGCTGGAGAGTGGTGCACCATGGTACCGTTTCGTTTCAAATCCTTGCACCCATTTCAAAAAGTCATGCCACACTGTTTCGCCATTTCGGACGGATGTTGCACCTTGCACCGTAGATGTTGCACCCTGTAGATATCGATTATCAGACGGCCATAACTTCTGGCTCGTTTAGAGTTACGGGAGCCACAACCAGTCAAAACGAAGGCCTCAGTGAGTTCTACGGCTATGATAGCTTTCAGCCGTCAATGGATTGTTTAATGCCCAAAAAAGACAATCCGAATCTCAATTGGGTCTCGGAAGTTTATAACCCTTCGTTTTTTCGACACGTGGATTTTTACGGTAAAACAGGATTACTATGGCTGGTCTTCAATTTACCATCGCTGGAGAGTGGTGCACCAGGGTACCATTTCATTTCAAATCCATGCACACATTTCAAAAAGTCGTACGACACTGTTACGCCATTTTGGACGGATGTTGCACCTTGCACCGTGGATGTTACACCCTTTAGATATCGATTATTCGGACAGCCATAACTTCTGGCTCGTTTAGAGTTACGGGAGCCATAACCAGTCAAAACGAAGGCCTCGGTGAGTTCTACGGCTATGACAGCTTTCAGCCGTCAATGGATTGTTTAATATCCAAAAAGACTATCCGAATCTCAATCGGGTCTAGGAAGTTTTCTACCCTTCGTTTTTTCGACATGTGGATTTTTACGGTAGAACGGGATTACCGTGGCTGGTCTTCGATTTACCATCGCTGGAGAGCGGTGCACCACGGTACCGTTTTGTTTCAAATCCATGCACGCATTTCCAAAAGTCGTACGACACTGTTACGCCATTTCGGACGGATGTTGCACCTTGCACCGCGGATGTTGCACCCTATAGATATCGATTATTCGGACGGCCATAACTTCTGGCTCGTTTAGAGTTACGGGAGCCATAACTGGTCAAAACGAAGGACTCAGTGAGTTCTACAGCTTTGAAATCTTTCAGCCATCGATGGATTGTTTAATGCCCAAAAAAGACTATCTGAATCTCAATCGGGTCTAGGATGTATTTTACCCTTCGTTTTTTCGACACGTGGATTTTTACGGTAGAACGGGATTACCGTGGCTGGTCTTCGATTTATCATCGCTGGAGAGTGGTGCACCATGGTACCGTTCCGTTTCAAATCCATGCACACATTTCAAAAAGTTGAACGACACTGTTTCGCCATTTCGGACGGATGTTGCACCTTGCACCGTGGATGTTGCACCCTGTAGATATCTATTATTCGGACGGCCATAACTTCTGGCTCGTTTAGAGTTACGGGAGCCATAAGTAGTCAAAAAGAAGGCCTTAGTGAGATCTACGGTTCTGACAGCTTTCAGCCATCAATGGATTGTTTAATACCCAAAAAAGACTATCCAAATCTCTATCGGGTCTAGGAAGTTTTTTACCCTTCGTTTTTTCGACACGTGGAATTATTACTGTAAAACGGGATTACCGTGGCTGGTCTTCGATTTACCATTGTTATCCCAACTTTTGGCAAAGTTGAGATATCCAAAATTTACTGGAAATCAATGATTGCTATTCATGAATATCAACCATGCATTGCAGGATAACCATGGATATCGATGAATTTTGTCCGAGTCCGGAACGGGCCACAATTGATAGGACACGACAAGAAAGATCATAGAGGTCTGCATTCCAAATTTCAAGTCAATCCGAGGTCGTATACTCAAGTTATGATGGATTCAAGTTGAGAAAGATGGACATTGCTCTATTCGAAACCATCACCCTACCTATGTTCGAACCCGTCTGGTTCGAACCCAAGAAGTGAGGCCACGCCTCGAATCCATAGCCGTGTACCAAAGTTCGAATCGATGGAGTTCGCATCCATCATTTCGACTCCACTTCGAACCCAACTAATTCGAACCCACAATGTTCGAATCGATAAGAAAGACGACGTTCGAATCCATTAGCTAGAACCTCGCCTCGACTCCATTAAGTAAACCCCCAAGATAGCCTTACTTCGAAGCCATCACAGAGCCATGCTTCGAACCCATCCGTGATATCATCTTCGAACCCATCCTGTGTAGCTTCATTCGAACCCACTGGGTCAACCAACCGCGATGACGTGTCTTCCATCGGTTCGAATGCGCCGAGATATATGGAGTCGAAGCAGTCAATACGGAGTGAAGTCCGGATCGATTCAAAGTTTGCGCTCCATGTCACCACGAAGTCGCGTGCTATGATGGATTCGAAACCATCGGTTCGAACACTTGGGTTCGAACCAAACAGCTATCTCGCAAACCCAAATTCGAATCCACCATATCTCCCAACCTGCTGATCCAAATGCCATGAAATTTTCACAGAAGCTTCCATACATGTTGACGAATGTCCACGCCAAATTTCACCTCGATTGGATGAATTCTTGATCGGTTCGAATGGAGTTCGAACCAGTGCCAAAGTGGGCCCAAACTTCCCGAGACCGTACGTATGGGCCCCCTCACGTGCCAGAAGAGGTCTCCCGAGTTTTCAGCAAGAGAGCAACAGCCTACGCCTATAAATAGACTCCCAGGTCATTCAGAAAAAGGACCGGATTCTCTTTGGCAAGATCAAGACTCTGAAGCATCAAGACTCCACCAAGGCTCTACTTTGCACTCAACAACCACCGTTGTACTTGAATTTCAGAACTATAATTCATTGTAATCCGCTGTAATCGATTGTAATCAGCGAAGAACATCAATAAAAGGAAAAACCTTTGAAGTGGACGTAGGCCGGAGATAGACGAACCACTATAAATCGTGTGTTCTTGTTTGCATTTATTACTTTGCTGCTTAGATCTGTGATTTGTGTTTGGATATTGTTGATTTATATTCCAACACTGGTGCTTTCACATTCATCGGGGTTTGTGACCAATTTTGGTGCAAACACTTTGGTGCTTTCACTGAGAAGAACTAGCACCCGCTACATTAGATTCGGAATTCAGATTCAAAAGTTTGAAGAACTCCAATCCGGAAACAATGACTCGACAAACGAGACAAAGAATTGATAGAAGCCAACAGGGAGGAAGCCAAGAGGCATCCTCAGGATCAGGGGAAGGACAAGCTTCCGTCTACAACACCAGAGACGAGATGGAGGCTATGGCTAATTCATTGCGCGAAAGCATAATGAAGAGTCAACAGGAGATGCTGCAGAATTTCCTCGAGCAGATGAGAGCGGCGAATATGCAAAACCTTGGACCAACTACAACAGCTACGAGTACGGGGCAAGGAATCAGGATTGCAGAAGCAAATGAAGGTCAGGTTCAAGACCAGAATACAGGAGCTGAAGGTGGTCAACAAGGCCTTGGGGGCAGACCCTCAGGGTCCGATACTGGGAGACCAACAGACGGAGCTCAACAAGTTGGAGCCAATGCATACGCTAACGAGCCACCAGAAGAATATGTACCAGAATTCCCTTCAAGGCTCGGCGGGCAGGATAGGAACTTGACTAGGGGCCAACCCCTAGACGGAGATGAGAGAATGATAGGCCTAATGCGACGAATCATGAGAGGAGGATTGCCTAGCGGAGGCCTAGAAGAAGTTAGTCGGAGTCCATTCACTCCAAACATCCGAAATGCAAGGAACCCTCCAAAGTTCAAATTACCAGCGCTAGATCCCTATGACGGAAGGTCAGACCCGACCATGCACATCACAAGATATATCAGGCACATGGAAGTGCTGGGGGCATCCGAGGAAGTGATGGCACGATGCTTCCCTCTATATTTGACAGATTTAGCTTCACTATGGTTCAGACAACTAGAGACGGGATCAATCGGAACATGGAGCGAGCTCGTTGATTGCTTCATGAGACAGTTCAGGGTCCATGTAACGCGACCCAAGAGCGTGATGACCTTAGCATCAATCAAGCAAAGGACCGGAGAGTCCATAAAAGATTTTCTACTAAGATTCAACGTGACAGTGACTTCTGTAGATCGCCCGGATCCATCAATGATTTTAATGGCGGCGGTGGCAGGAGTCGCGGAAGGCACCAAATTTAAGGATTCTCTAACTAAAGATCCACCGCAAGATCTTGGAGAGTTCTTTCATAAAGCTGAAAAGTTCATTCGGTTAGAAGAATCACGAGTCGAGAGTCGTGAAATAAATGCCGCGCAAAGCGATGGAACCTCCAGAGAACAGTCCGGAGCGGACAAGGGAAAAAGGAAACAGGATGACAGACATGATGGTCCTGATAAACGGAAGAAATTCCGAGAACCAAGATTCAGGCAGTACACAGATCTGAATGCAAGCCTAGAAAGAGTCTTCACTGAAACCAGGGGACAGCTTCACTATCGAAAGCCACCTGTAAGGGATCCCACCGAGCGGGAGCGCAGGACTGGAAAATATTGCCTATTCCATGAGCTGGATGGGCACACCACAGATGAATGCCGTCACCTGAAGGATGAGGTGGAAGAGCATGCCAGAGGTGGTAGATTGCCACAGTATGTCAGAGAACGGATAGCGGCAACGAGACCTGAACAACTACCGCCTCCAGCTTGCAGGAACGATCCTGGATCGGGATCACGACTCGTCATCGACTGATTAAAGATGGCAAGGGCCAAGTCCAGGATTTGGACTTCGGTCGAATAATTTTATTTAGATTTATTTTCATAATAAACGGTTACTCCACTTACACATGTACGGGAACCGGAGAGATCCCTAGGCATGCTCTGAGATGGAGATAAACCGATATGCCCGGAGAGGCAATGTTTAGCTTTTTTTTGATGTTTGAGATAGAACATCTAGAACTCGAATTTTAATAAATAAATTAGAATCTCTTGCAATAAACCTTTTGACCGGAGAGTCAAAGGATGAACATTAAATTTCAATATAAACATGATCGCTTTATGACCTTACCCGGAGAGACGGGGTCCGGAGTGCAAGAAGTGAGTTGCTTCGCCGGAGAGCGACAGGATCAACTCACTTGAGCGCTGTTTCCCCTTCACCGGAGAGTGACAGGACGGGATCCAGCAAGAGCCCGGAGAGGCTATGATCGGTCTCGAACGACCAAGACATCGCTTAATGTTCAGATACACTGAACCGGAGTGCAAGAAGTGAGTTGCTTCGCCGGAGAGCGATAGGATCGACTCACTTAAGCGCTGTTTCCCCTTCACCGGAGAGTAACAGGATGGGATCCAGCAAGAGCCCGGAGAGGCTATGATCGGTCCCGAACGACCATGATATCGCTATACGTCCTAACTGGGACCAGAGTGCAAGGGATAGAAGGCAATGCCGGAGAGCAATAGGATCTTTCTATTCAATCACTAAGTCTGGAATGGACTTAGTAAGGGTTCAGAGCAGCCAATAATAGTCCAGAGAGACTACGAAACTTCATTCTCAACTCCTACGGGAAGAAACGAACATTGATTTGGCTTCGAACAGCCACAAACTTGATTGATAATGCCACAGCTATGAGTGGAACATGAATTTATTGCACTTGATTTAAGACCGTTCAAAACATACCTTTTACAAAAAGGCATTTTTTGGGGGGCAAAATGTTATCCCAACTTTTGGCAAAGTTGAGATATCCAAAATTTACTGGAAATCAATGATTGCTATTCATGAATATCAACCATGCATTGCAGGATAACCATGGATATCGATGAATTTTGTCCGAGTCCGGAACGGGCCACAATTGATAGGACACGACAAGAAAGATCATAGAAGTCTGCATTCCAAATTTCAAGTCAATCCGAGGTCGTATACTCAAGTTATGATGGATTCAAGTTGAGAAAGATGGACATTGCTCTGTTCGAAACCATCACCCTACCTATGTTCGAACCCGTCTGGTTCGAACCCAAGAAGTGAGGCCGCGCCTCGAATCCATACCCGTGTACCAAAGTTCGAATCGATGGAGTTCGCATCCATCGGTTCGACTCCACTTCGAACCCAACTAATTCGAACCCACAATGTTCGAATCGATAAGAAAGACGACGTTCGAATCCATTAGCTAGAACCTCGCCTCGACTCCATTAAGTAAACCCCCAAGATAGCCTTACTTCGAACCCATCACAGAGCCATGCTTCGAACCCATCCGTGATATCATCTTCGAACCCATCCTGTGTAACTTCATTCGAACCCACTGGGTCAACCAACCGCGATGACGTGTCTTCCATCGGTTCGAATGCGCCGAGATATATGGAGTCGAAGCGGTCAACACGGAGTGAAGTCCGGATCGATTCGAAGTTTGCGCTCCAAGTCACCACGAAGTCGCGTGCTATGATGGATTCGAAACCATCGGTTCGAACACTTGGGTTCGAACCAAACAGCTATCTCGCAAACCCAAATTCGAATCCACCATATCTCCCAACCTGCTGATCCAAATGCCATGAAATTTTCACAGATGCTTCCATACATGTTGACGAATGTCCACGCCAAATTTCACCTCGATTGGATGAATTCTTGATCGGTTCGAATGGAGTTCGAACCGATGCCAAAGTGGGCCCAAACTTCCCGAGACCGTACGTATGGGCCCCCTCATGTGCCAGAAGAGGTCTCCCGAGTTTTCAGCAAGAGAGCAACAGCCTACGCCTATAAATAGACTCCCAGGTCATTCAGAAAAAGGACCGGATTCTCTTTGGCAAGATCAAGACTCTGAAGCATCAAGACTCCACCAAGGCTCTACTTTGCACTCAACAACCACCGTTGTACTTGAATTTCAGAACTATAATTCATTATAATCCGCTGTAATCGATTGTAATCAGCGAAGAACATCAATAAAAGGAAAAATCTTTGAAGTGGACGTAGGCCGGAGATAGCCGAACCACTATAAATCGTGTGTTCTTGTTTGCATTTATTACTTTGCTTCTTAGATCTGTGATTTGTGTTTGGATATTGTTGATTTATATTCCAACACTGGTGCTTTCACATTCATCGGGGTTTGTGACCAATTTTGGTGCAAACAACCATCGCTGGAGAGTGGTGCACCATGGTACCGTTTCGTTTCAAATCCTTGCACGCATTTCAAAAAGTCGTACGACACTGTTTCGCCATATCGGATGGATGTTGCACCTTGCACCGTGGATGTTGCACCCTGTAGATATCGATTATTCGGACGACCAAAACTTCTGGCTCGTTTAGTGTTACGGGAGCCATAACCTGTCAAAACGAAGGACTCAGTGAGTTCTACGGCTATGACAGCTTTCAGCCATCAATGGATTGTTTAATGCCCAAAAAAGACTATCCAAATCTCAATCGGGTCTCGGAAGTTTTTTACCTTTCGTTTTTTCGACACGTGGATTTTTACGGTAAAACGGGATTACCGTGGCTGGTCTTCAATTTACCATCGCTGGAGAGTGGTGCACCATGGTACCGTTTCGTTTCAAATCCTTGCACGCATTTCAAAAAGTCGTACGACACTGTTTCGCCATTTCGGACGGATGTTGCACCTTGCACCATGGATGTTGCACCCTGTAGATATCGATTATTCGGGCGGCCATAACTTCTGGCTCGTTTAGAGTTACGGGAGCCATAACCAGTCAAAACGAAGGCCTCAGTGAGTTCTACGACTATGATAGCTTTCAGCCATCAATGGATTGTTTAATGCCCAAAAATGACTATCCGAATCTCAATCGGGTCTCGGAAGTTTTTTACCCTTTGCTTTTTCGACACGTGGATTTTTACGGTAAAACGGGATTACCGTGGCTGGTCTTCATGTTACCATCGCTGGAGAGTGGTGCACCAGGGTACCGTTTCGTTTCAAATCCATGCACGCATTTCAAAAAGTCGTACGACACTGTTTCTCCATTTCGGACGGATGTTGCACCTTGCACCGTGGATGTTGCACCCTGTAGATATCGATTATTCGGACGGCCATAACTTCTAGATCGTTTAGAGTTACGGTAGCCATAACCAGCGAAAACGAAGGCCTCAGTGAGTTCTAAGCTGTGACAGCTTTCAGCCATCAATGGATTGTTTAATGCCCAAAAAAGACTATCCGAATTTCAATTGGGTCTTGGAAGTTTTTTACCCTTTGTTATTTCGACACGTGGATTTTTACGGTAGAACGGGATCACCGTGGACGGTCTCCGATTTACCATCATTGGAGAGTGGTGCACCATGGTACCGTTCCATTTCAAATCCATGCACGCATTTCAAAAAGTCGTACGACACTGTTTCGCCATTTCGGACGGATGTTGCACCTTGCACCGTGTATATTGCACCCTGTAGATATCCTTATTCGGACGGCCATAACTTCTGGCTCGTTTAGAGTTACGGGAGCCATAACCAGTAAAAACGAAGGCCCAGCGAGTTCTACGGCTATGACAGCTTTCAGCCGTCAATGGATTGTTTAATGCCCAAAAAAGATTATCCGAATCTCAATCGGGTCTAGGAAGTTTTTTACCCTTCGTTTTACGACACGTGGATTTTTACGGTAGAACGGGATTACCGTGGCTGGTCTTCGATTTACCATCGCTGGAGAGTGGTGCACCACGGTACCGTTTCATTTCAAATCCATGCACGCATTTCAAAAAGTCGTACGACACTGTTTTGCCATTTCGGACGGATGTTGCACCTTGCACCGTGTATGTTGCACCCTGTAGATATCGATTATTCGGACATCCATAACTTCTGGCTCGTTTAGAGTTACGGGAGCCATAACCAGTCAAAACGAAGGCCTCAGTGAGTTCTACGGCTATGACAGCTTTCAGCCGTCAGTGGATTGTTTAATGCCAAAAAAAGACTATCCGAATCTCAATCGGGTCTCGGAAGTTTTTTACCCTTCGTTTTTTTGACACGTGGATTTTTACGGTAAAACTGGATTACCGTGGCTGGTTTTCAATTTACCATCGCTGGAGAGTAGTGCACCATGGTACCATTTCGTTTCAAATCCTTGCACCCATTTCTGAAAGTCGTACGACACTTTTTCGCCATTTCGGACGGATGTTGCACTTTGCACCATGGATGTTGCACCCTATAGTTATCGATTATTCAGACGGCCATAACTTCTGGCTCGTTTAGAGTTAGGGAGCCATAACAAGTCAAAACGAAGGCCTCAGTGAGTTCTACGGCTATGACAACTTTCAGCCATCAATAGATTGTTTAATGCCCAAAAAAGACTATTCGAATCTCAATCGGGTCTCGGAAATTTTTTACCCTTCGTTTTTCCGACACGTGGATTTTTATGGTAGAACGGGATTACCATGGCTGGTCTTCGATTTACCATCGCTGGAGAGTGGTGCACCACGGTACCGTTTTGTTTCAAATCCATGCATGCATTTCAAAAATTTGTACGATACTGTTTCGCCGTTTCGGACGGATGTTGCACCTTGCACCGTGGATGTTGCACCCTGTAGATATCGATTATTCGAACGGCCATAACTTCTGGATCGTTTAGAGTTACTGGACCCATAACCTGTCAAAACGAAGGCCTCACCGAGTTCTATGGCCATGACTGCTTTCAGCCGTCAATGGATTGTTTAATGCCCAAAAAAGACTATCTGAATCTCAATCGGGTCTCGGAAGTTTTTTACCCTTCGTTTTTTCGACACGTTGATTTTTACGGTAAAACGGGATTACCGTGGCTGGTCTTCAATTTACCATCGCTGGAGAGTGGTGCAGTATGGTACCGTTTCGTTTCAAATCCTTGCACGCATTTCAAAAAGTCGTACCACACTGTTTCGCCATTTCGGACAGATGTTGCACCTCGCACCGTGGATGTTGCACCCTGTAGATATCGATTATTCGGACGGCCATAACTTCTGGCTCGTTTAGAATTGAGGGAGCCATAACCAGTCAAAACGAAGGCCTAAGTGAGTTCTACGGCTATGACCATTTTCAGCCGTCAATGGATTGTTTAATGCCCAAAAAAGACTATCTGAATCTAAATCGGGTATCGGAAGTTTTTTACCCTTCGTTTTTTCGACACATGGATTTTTACGGTAAAACGGGATTACCATAGCTGGTCTTCAATTTACCATCGCTGGAGAGTGGTGTACCAGGGTACCATTTCGTTTCAAATCCATGCACGCATTTCAAAAATTCGTACGATACTGTTTCGCCATTTCGGACGGATGTTGCACCTTGCACCGTGGATGTTGCACCATGTAGATATCGATTATTCGGACGGCCATAACTTCTGGCTTGTTTAGAGTTACGGGAGCCATAACTAGTCAAAACGAAGGCCTCAGTGAGTTCTACGGCTCTGACCGCTTTCAGCCGTCAATGGATTGTGTAATGCCCAAAAAAGACTATCCGAATCTCAATCGGGTCTTGGAAGTTTTTTGCCATTCGTTTTTTCGACACGTGGATTTTTACGCTAAAACGGGATTACCGTGGCTGGTCTTCGATTTACCATTGCTGGAGAGTGGTCCACCATGGTACCGTTTCGTTTCAAATCCTTGCATGCATTTCAAAAAGTCGTACGACACTGCTTCGCCATTTCGGACAGATGTTGCACCTTGCACCATGGATGTTGCACCCTGTAGATATCGTTTATTTGAACGGCCGTAACTTTTGGCTCGTTTAGTGTTACGGGAGCCATAACTAGTCAAAACGAAGGCCTCAGTGATTTCTACAGCTATGACAGCTTTCAGCCGTCAATGGATTGTTGAATGCCCAAAAAAGACTATCCAGATCTCAATCGGGTCTCGAAAGTTTTTTACCCTTCGTTTTTTCGATACGTGGATTTTTTCGGTAAAACGGAATTACCGTTGTTGGTCTTCAATTTACCATCGCTGGAGAGTGTTGCACCTGGGTACTCTTTCGTTTCAAATCCATGCACGCATTTCAAAAAGTCGTACGACGCTGCTTCGCCATTTCGGACGGATGTTGCACCTTGCACCGTGGATGTTGCACCCTGTAGATATCGATTATTCGGACGGCCATAACTTCTGGCTCGTTTAGAGTTACGGGAGCCATAACCAGTCAAAACGAAGACCTCAGTGAGTTCTACGGCTATGACAGCTTTCAGCCGTCAATAGATTGTTTAATGCCCAAAAAAGACTATCCGAATCTCAATCGTGTCAAGGAAGTTTTTTACCCTACGTTTTTTCGACACGTGGATTTTTACGGTAGAACGGGATTACCGTGGCTGGTCTTCGATTTACCATCGCTGGAGAGTGGTGCACCATGGTACCATTTTGTATCAAATCCATGCATGCATTTCAAAAATTCGTACGATACTGTTTCGCCATTTCAGACGGATGTTTCACCTTGCACCGTGGATGTTGCACCCTGTAGATATCGATTATTCGGACGGCAATAAATTCTGGCTCGTTTAGAGATACGGGAGCCACAACCAGTCAAAAACAAGGCCTCAGTGAGTTCTATGGCTCTGACAGCTTTCAGCCGTCAATGGATTGTGTAATGCCCAAAAAAGAATATCCGAATCTCAATCGGGCCTAGGAAGTTTTTTACCCTTCGTTTTTTCGACACGTGGATTTTTACGGTAAAACGGGATTACCGTGGCTGGTCTTCGATTTACCATCGCTGGAGAGTGTTGCACCATGGTACCGTTTCGTTTCAAATCCTTGCACGCATTTGAAAAAGTCGTACGACACTGTTTCGCCATTTCGGACGGATGTTGCACCTTGCACTACGGATGTTGCACCCTGTAGATATCGATTATTCGGACGGCCATAACTTCTGGCTTGTTTAGTGTTACGGGAGCCATAACCAGTCAAAACGAAGGCCTCAGTGAGTTCTACGGCTGTGACAGCTTTCTGCCATCAATGGATTGTTTAATGCCCAAAAAAGACTTTCCGAATCTCAATCGCGTCTCGGAAGTTTTTTATCCTTCGTTTTTTCGACACGTCGATTTTAACGGTAAAACGGGATTACCGTGGCTGGTCTTCAATTTACCATCGCTGGAGAGTGATGCAATAGGGTACCATTTCGTTTCAAATCCATGCACGCATTTCAAAAAGTCGAACGACGCTGTTACGCCATTTCGGACGGATGTTGCACCTTGCCCTCTAGATATCGATTATTCGGACGGTCATAACTTCTGGCTCGTTTAGAGTTACGGGAGCCATAACTAGTCAAAACGAAGGCCTCAGTGAGTTCTACGGCTCTGACAGCTTTCAGCCGTCAATGGATTGTGTAATGCCCAAAAAAGACTTTCAACCGGGTCTAGGAAGTTTTTTACCCTTCGTTTTTTCGACACGTGGATTTTTATGGTAAAACGGGATTACGGTGGCTGGTCTACGATTTACCATCGCTGGAGAGTGGTGCACCATGGTACCGTTTCGTATTAAATCCTTGCACGCATTTCAAAAAGTCGTACGACACTGTTTCGCCATTTCGGACGGATTTTGCACCTTGCACCGTGGATGTTGCACTCTGTAGATATCGATTATTCGGACGGCCATAATTTCTGGCTCGTTTAGTGTTACGGGAGCCATAACGAGTCAAAACAAAGGCCTCAGTGAGTTCTACGGCTATGACAGCTTTCAACCGTCAATGGATTGTTTAATGCCCAAAAAAGACTATCCGAATCTCAATCGGGTCTAGGAAGATTTTTACCCTTCGTTTTTTCGACACGTGGATTTTTACGGTAGAACGAGATTACCGTGGCTGGTCTTCGATTTACCATCGCTGGAGAGTGGTGCACCACGGTACAGTTTGGTTTCAAATCCATGCACGCATTTCAAAAAGTCGTACGACACTGTTTCGCCATTTCGGACGGATGTTGCGCCTTGCACCGTGGATATTGCACCCTGTAGATATCGATTATTCGGACGGCCATAACTTCTGGCTCGTTTAGAGTTACGGGAGCCATAACCAGTCAAAAAGAAGGCCTTAGTAAGTTCTACGGCTATGATGGCTTTCAGCCGTCAATGGATTGTTTAATGCCCAAAAAATACTATCCGAATCTCAATCGGGTCTAGGAAGTTTTTTACCCTTCGTTTTTTCGACACGTGGATTTTTACGGTAGAACGGGATTACCGTGGCTGGTCTTCGATTTACCATCGCTGGAGAGTGGTGCACCATGGTACCGTTTTGTATCAAATCCATGCATGCATTTCAAAAATTCGTACGATACTGTTTCGCCATTTCGGACGGATGTTGCACCTTGCACCGTGGATGTTGCACCCTGTAGATATCGATTATTCGGACGGCAATAAATTCTGGCTCGTTTAGAGATACGGGAGCCACAACCAGTCAAAAACAAGGCCTCAGTGAGCTCTATGGCTCTGACAGCTTTCAGCCGTCAATGGATTGTGTAATGCCCAAAAAAGAATATCCGAATCTCAATCGGGCCTAGGAAGTTTTTTACCCTTCGTTTTTTCGACACGTGGATTTTTACGGTAAAACGGGATTACCGTGGCTGGTCTTCGATTTACCATCGCTGGAGAGTGTTGCACCATGGTACCGTTTCGTTTCAAATCCTTGCACGCATTTGAAAAAGTCGTACGACACTGTTTCGCCATTTCGGACGGATGTTGCACCTTGCACTACGGATGTTGCACCCTGTAGATATCGATTATTCGGACGGCCATAACTTCTGGCTTGTTTAGTGTTACGGGAGCCATAACCAGTCAAAACGAAGGCCTCAGTGAGTTCTACGGCTGTGACAGCTTTCTGCCATCAATGGATTGTTTAATGCCCAAAAAAGACTTTCCGAATCTCAATCGCGTCTCGGAAGTTTTTTATCCTTCGTTTTTTCGATACGTCGATTTTAACTGTAAAACGGGATTACCGTGGCTGGTCTTCAATTTACCATCGCTGGAGAGTGATGCAATAGGGTACCATTTCGTTTCAAATCCATGCACGCATTTCAAAAAGTCGAACGACGCTGTTACGCCATTTCGGACGGATGTTGCACCTTGCCCTCTAGATATCGATTATTCGGACGGTCATAACTTCTGGCTCGTTTAGAGTTACGGGAGCCATAACTAGTCAAAACGAAGGCCTCAGTGAGTTCTACGGCTCTGACAGCTTTCAGCCGTCAATGGATAGTGTAATGCCCAAAAAAGACTATCCGAATCTCAACCGGGTCTAGGAAGTTTTTTACCCTTCGTTTTTTCGACACGTGGATTTTTATGTAAAACGGGATTACGGTGGCTGGTCTACGATTTACCATCGCTGGAGAGTGGTGCACCATGGTACCGTTTCGTATGAAATCCTTGCACGCATTTCAAAAAGTCGTACGACACTGTTTCGCCATTTCGGACGGATTTTGCACCTTGCACCGTGGATGTTGCACTCTGTAGATATCGATTATTCGGACGGCCATAATTTCCGGCTCGTTTAGTGTTACGGGAGCCATAACGAGTCAAAACAAAGGCCTCAGTGAGTTCTACGGCTATGACAGCTTTCAACCGTTAATGGATTGTTTAATGCCCAAAAAAGACTATCCGAATCTCAATCGGGTTTAGGAAGATTTTTACCCTTCGTTTTTTCGACACGTGGATTTTTACGGTAGAACGAGATTACCGTGGCTGGTCTTCGATTTACCATCGCTGGAGAGTGGTGCACCACGGTACAGTTTGGTTTCAAATCCATGCACGCATTTCAAAAAGTCGTACGACACTGTTTCGCCATTTCGGACGGATGTTGCGCCTTGCACCGTGGATATTGCACCCTGTAGATATCGATTATTCGGACGGCCATAACTTCTGGCTCGTTTAGAGTTACGGGAGCCATAACCAGTCAAAAAGAAGGCCTTAGTAAGTTCTACGGCTATGACGGCTTTCAGCCGTCAATGGATTGTTTAATGCCCAAAAAATACTATCCGAATCTCAATCGGGTCTAGGAAGTTTTTTACCCTTCGTTTTTTCGACACGTGGATTTTTACGGTAGAACGTGATTACCGTGGCTGGTCTTCGATTTACCATCGCTGGAGAGTGGTGCACCATGGTACCGTTTTGTTTCAAATCCATGCATGCATTTCAAAAATTCGTACGATACTGTTTCGCCATTTCGGACGGATGTTGCACCTTGCACCGTGGATGTTGCACCCTGTAGATATCGATTATTCGGACGGCCATAACTTCTGGCTCGTTTAGAGTTACGGGAGCCATAACCAGTCAAAACGAAGGCCTCAGTGAGTTCTACGGCTCTGACGGCTTTCAGCCGTCAATGGATTGTGTGATGCCCAAAAAAGACTATCCGAATCTCAATAGGGTCTAGGAAGTTTTTTACCCTTCGTTTTTTCGACACATGGATTTTTACGGTAAAATAGGATTACCTTGGCTGGTCTTCGATTTACCATCGCTGGAGAGTGGTGCACCATGGTACCGTTTTGTTTCAAATCCTTGCACGCATTTGAAAAGGTCGTACGACACTGTTTCGCCATTTCGGACGGATGTTGCACCTTGCACCGTGGATGTTGCACCCTGTAGATATCGATTATTCGGACGGCCACAACTTCTGGCTCGTTTAGTGTTACGGCAGCCATAACCAGTCAAAACGAAGGCCTCAGTGAGTTCTACTGCTATGACAGCTTTCATCCATCAATGGATTGTTTAATGCCGAAAAAAGACTATCCGAATCTCAATCGGGTCTCGGAAGTTTTTTAACCTTCGTTTTTTCGACACGTCGATTTTTGCGGTAAAACGGGATTACCATGGCTGGTCTTCAATTTACTATCGCTGGAGAATGGTGCACCAGGGTGCCGTTTCGTTTCAAATCCATGCACGCATTTCAAAAAGTCGAACGACACTGTTTTGCCATTTCGGACGGATGTTGCACCTTGCACCGTGGATGTTGCACCCTGTAGATATCGATTATTCGGACGGCCATAACTTCTGGCTCGTTTAGACTTACGGGAGCCATAACCAGTCAAAACGAAGGCCTCGGTGAGTTCTACAGCTCCGACAGCTTTCAGCCGTCAATTGATTGTGTAATGCCCAAAAAAGACTATCCGAATCTCAATCGGGCCTAGGAAGTTTTTTACCCTTCGTTTTTTTGACACGTGGATTTTTACGGTAAAACGGGATTACCGTGGCTGGTCTTCGATTTACCATCGCTGGAGAGTGGTGCACCATGGTACCGTTTCGTTTCAAATCCTTGCATGTATTTCAAAAAGTCATACGACACTGTTTCGCCATTTCGGACGGATGTTGCACCTTGCACCGTGGATGTTGCACCCTGTAGATATCGATTATTCGGACGGCCATAACTTCTGGCTTGTTTAGTGTTACGCGAGCCATAACCAGTCAAAACGAAGGCCTCAGTGAGTTCTACGGCTACGACAGCTTTCAGCTGTCAATGGATTGTTTAATGCCTAAAAAAGACTACCCGAATCTCAATCGGGTCTAGGAAGTTTTTTACCCTTCGTTTTATCGACACGTGGATTTTTACGGTAGAACGGGATTACCGTGGCTGGTCTTCGATTTACCATCGCTGGAGAGTGGTGCACCATGGTACCGTTTCGTTTCAAATCCATGCTCGCATTTAAAAAAGTCGTACGACACTGTTTTGCCATTTCGGACGGATGTTGCGCCTTGCACCGTGGATGTTGCACCCTGTAGATATCGATTATTCGGACGACCATAACTTCTGGCTTGTTTAGACTTACGGGAGACATAACCAGTCAAAACGAATGCCTCAGTGAGTTCTACGGCTATGACGGCTTTCAGCCGTCAATGGATTGTTTAATGCCCAAAAAGACTATCCGAATCTCAATCGAGTCTCGGAAGTTTTTTACCCTTCGTTTTTTCGACACGTTGATTTTTACGGTAAAACGGGATTACCGTGGCTGGTCTTCGATTTACCATCGCTGGAGAGTGGTGCACCACGGTACCGTTTTGTTTCAAATCCATGACGCATTTCAAAAATTCGTACGATACTGTTTTGCCATTTCGGACGGATGTTGCACCTTGCACCGTGGATATTGCACCCTGTAGATATAGATTATTCGGACGGCCATAACTTCTGGCTCGTTTAGAGTTACGGGAGCCAGTACCAGTCAAAAAGAAGGCCTCAGTGAGTTCTACGGCTCTGACAACTTTCAGCCATCAATGGATTGTGTAATGCCCAAAAAAGACTATCCGAATCTCAATCGGGTCTCGGAAGTTTTTTACCCTTCGTTTTTTCGACACGTCGATTTTTGCGGTAAAACGGGATTACCGTGGCTGGTCTTCGATTTACCATCGCTGGAGAGTGGTGCACCAGGGTACCGTTTCGTTTCAAATCCATGCACGCATTTCAAAAAGTCGAACGACACCGTTTTGCCATTTCGGACGGATGTTGCACCTTGCACCGTGGATGTTGCACCCTGTAGATATCGATTATTCGGACGGCCATAACTTCTGGCTCGTTTAGAGTTACGGGAGCCATAACCAGTCAAAACGAAGGCGTCGGTGAGTTCTACGGCTTCGACAGCTTTCAGCCGTCAATTGATTGTGTAGTGCCCAAAAAAGACTATCCGAATCTCAATCGGGTCTAGGAATTTTTTTACCCTTCGTTTTTTCAACACGTGGAATTATTACGGTAAAACGGATTACCGTGGCTGGTCTTCGATTTACCATCGCTGGAGAGTGGTGCACCATGGTACCGTTTCGTTTCAAATCCTTGCATGCATTTCAAAAAGTCATACGACACTGTTTCGCCATTTCGGACGGATGTTGCACCTTGCACCGTGGATGTTGCATCCTGTAGATATCGATTATTCGGACGGCCATAACTTCTGGCTTGTTTAGTGTTACGCGAGCCATAACCAGTCAAAACGAAGGCCTCGGTGAGTTCTACGGCTATGACAGCTTTCAGCTGTCAATGGATTGTTTAATGCCTAAAAAAGACTATCCGAATCTCAATCGGGTCTAGGAAGTTTTTTACCCTTCGTTTTATCGACACGTGGATTTTTATGGTAGAACGGGATTACCATGGCTGGTCTTCGATTTACCATTGCTGGAGATTGGTGCACCACGGTACCGTTTCGTTTCAAATCCATGCTCGCATTTAAAAAAGTCGTACGACACTGTTTTGCCATTTCGGACGGATGTTGCGCCTTGCACCGTGGATGTTGCACCCTGTAGATATCGATTATTCGGACGACCATAACTTCTGGCTCTTTTAGACTTACGGGAGCCATAACCAGTCAAAACGAAGGCCTCAGTGAGTTCTATGGCTATGACGGCTTTCAGCCGTCAATGGATTGTTTAATGCCCAAAAAGACTATCCGAATTTCAATCGAGTCTCGGAAGTTTTTTACCCTTCGTTTTTTCGACACGTGAATTTTTACGGTAAAACGGGATTACCGTGGCTGGTCTTCGATTTACAATCGCTGGAGAGTGGTGCACCACGGTACCGTTTTGTTTCAAATCCATGCACGCATTTCGAAAATTCGTACGATACTGTTTTTCCATTTCGGACGGATGTTGCACCTTGCACCGTGGATATTGCACTCTGTAGATATAGATTATTCGGACGGCCATAACTTCTGGCTCGTTTAGAGTTACGGGAGCCAGTACCAGTCAAAAAGAAGGCCTCAGTGAGTTCTACGGCTCTGACAACTTTCAGCCATCAATGGATTGCGTAATGCCCAAAAAAGACTATCCGAATCTCAATCGGGTCTAGGAAGTTTTTTACCCTTCGTTTTTTCGACACGTGGATTTTTACGGTAAAACGGGATTACCGTGGCTGGTCTTTGATATAACATCGCTGGAGAGTGGTACACCATGGTACCGTTCCGTTTCAAATCCATGCACGCATTTCAAAAAGTCGTACGACACTATTTCGCCATTTCGGACGGATGGTGCACCTTGCACCGTGTATGTTGCACCCTGTAGAAGTCGATTATTCGGACGGCCATAACTTCTGGCTCGTTTAGAGTTACGGGAGCCATAACCAGTCAAAAAGAAGGCCTTGGTGAGATCTACGGCTCTGACAGCTTTCTTCCATCAATGGATTGTGTAATGCCCAAAAAAGACTATCTGAATCTCAATCGGGTCTAGGAAGTTTTTTACCCTTCGTTTTTTCAACACGTGGAATTATTACGGTAAAACGGATTACCGTGGCTGGTCATCGATTTACCATCGCTGGAGAGTGGTGCACCATGGTACCGTTTCGTTTCAAATCCTCGCACGCATTTCAAAAAGTCGTACGACACTGTTTCGCCATTTCGGACGGATGTTGCACTTTGCACCATGGATGTTGCACCCTGTATATATCGATTATTCAAACAGCCATAACTTCTGGCTCGTTTAGAGTTACGGGAGCCACAACCAGTCAAAACGAAGGCCTCAGTGACTTCTACGGCTATGAAAGCTTTCAACCATCAATGGATTGTTTAATGCCCAAAAAAGACTATCCGAATCTCAATCGGGTATCGGAAGTTTTTTACCCTTCGTTTTTTCGACACGTGGATTTTTACGGTAAAACGGGATTACCGTGGCTGGTCTTCATGTTACCATCGCTGGAGAGTGGTGAACCAGGGTACCGTTTCGTTTCAAATCCATGCACGCATTTCAAAAAGTCGTACGACACTGTTTCTCCATTTCGGACGGATGTTGCAACTTGCACCGTGGATGTTGCACCCTGTAGATATCGATTATTCGAACGGCCATAACTTCTGGCTCGTTTAGTGTTACGGGAGCCATAACCAGTCAAAACGAAGGCCTCAGTGAGTTCTATGGCTATGACAGCTTTCAGCCGTCAATGGATTGTTTAATGCCCAAAAAAGACTATCCGAATTTCAATCGGGTCTTGGAAGTTTTTTACCCTTTGTTATTTCGACACGTGGATTTTTATGGTAGAACGGGATCACAGTGGCTGGTCTTCGATTTACCTTCGTTAGAGAGTGGTGCACCATGGTACCGTTCCATTTCAAATCCATGCAAGCATTTCAAAAAGTCGTACGACACTGTTTCGCCATTTCGGACGGATGCTGCACCTTGCACCGCGTATGTTGCACCCTGTAGATATCGATTATTCGGACGGCCATAACTTCTGGCTCGTTTAGAGTTATGGGAGCCATAACTAGTAAAAACGAAGGCCCCAGTGAGTTCTACGGCTATGACAGCTTTCAGCCGTCAATGGATTGTTTAATGACCAAAAAAGACTATCTGAATCTCAATCGGGTCTAGGAAGTTTTTTACCCTTCGTTTTTTCGACACGTGGATTTTTACGGTAGAACGGGATTACCGTGGCTGGTCTTCGATTTACCATCGCTGGAGAGTGGTGCACCATGGTACCGTTTCATTTCAAATCCATGCACGCATTTCAAAAAGTCGTACGACACTGTTTCGCCATTTGGGACGGATGTTGCACCTTGCACCGTGGATGTTGCACCCTGCAGATATCGATTATTCGGACGGCCATAACTTCTGGCTCGTTTAGTGTTACGGGAGCCATATCTAGTCAAAACGAAGGCCTTAGTGAGTTCTGCGGCTATGAAAACTTTCAGCCGTCAGTGGATTGTTTAATGCCCAAAAAAGACTATCCGAATCTCATTCGGGTCTCGGAAGTTTTTTACCCTTCTTTTTTTCGACACGTGGATTTTTACGGTAAAACGGGATTACCGTGGTTGGTCTTCAATTTACCATCACTGGAGAGTGGTGCACCATGGTACCATTTCGTTTCAAATCCTTGCACCCATTTCAAAAAGTCGTACCACGCTGTTTCGCCATTTCGGACGGATGTTGCACCTTGCACCGTGGATGTTGCACTCTGTAGATATCGATTATTCGGACGGCCATAACTTCTGGCTCGTTTAGAGTTACGGGAGCCATAACTAGTCTCAACGAAGGCCTCAGTGAGTTCTACGGCTATGACAGCTTTCAGCCGTCAATGGATTGTTTAATGCCCAAAATAGACTATCCGAATCTCAATCGGGTCTCGGAAGTTTTTTACCCTTCGTTTTTTCGACACATGGATTTTTACGGTAAAACGGGATTACCGTGGCTGGTCTTCAATTTACCATCACTGGAGAGTGGTGCACCAGGGTAACGTTTCATTTCAAATCCTTGCATGCATTTCAAAAAGTCGTACGACACTGTTTCGCTATTTCGGACGGATGTTGCACCTTGCACCGTGGATGTAGCACGCTGTAGATATCGATTATTCGGACGGCCATAACTTCTGGCTCGTTTAGAGTTATGGGAGGCATAACTAGTCAAAACGAAGGCCTCAGTGAGTTCTACGGCTATGACAGCTTTCAGCCGTCAATGGATTGTTTAATGCCCAAAAAGACTATCCGAATCTCAATCGGGTCTAGGAAGTTTTTTACCCTTCTTTTTTTCGACACGTGGATTTTTAAGGTAGAACGGGATTACCGTAGCTGGTCTTCGATTTACCATCGCTGGAGAGTGGTGCACCACGGTACCGTTTTGTTTCAAATCCAGGCACGCATTTCAAAGAGTCGTACGATACTGTTACGCCATTTCGGACGGATGTTGCACCTTGCACCGTGGATGTTGCACCCTGTAGATATCAATTATTCGGACGGCCATAACTTTCGGCTCGTTTAGAGTTACGGGAGCCATAACCAGTCGAAACGAAGGCCTCAGTGAGTTCTACGGCTATGAAAGCTTTCATCCATCGATGGATTGTTTAATGCCCAAAAAAGACTATCCGAATCTCAATCGGGTCTAGGAAGTTTTTTACCCTTCGTTTTTTCGACACGTGGATTTTTACGGTAGAAAGGGATTACCGTGGCTAGTCTTCGATTTACCATCACTGGAGAGTGGTGCACCATGGTACCGTTCCGTTTCAAATCCATGCACGCATTTCAAAAAGTCGAACGACACTGTTTCGCCATTTCGGACGGATGTTGCACCTTGCACCGTGGATGTTGCACCCTGTAGATATCGATTATTCGGACGGCCATAACTTCTGGCTCGTTTAGAGTTACGGGAGCCATAACCTGTCAAAAAGAAGGCCTTGGAGAGATCTACGGCTCTGACAGCTTTCAGCCATCAATGGATTGAGTAATGCCCAAAAAAGACTATCCGAATCTCAATCGGGTCTAGGAAGTTTTTTACCCTTCGTTTTTTCAACACGTGGAATTATTACGGTAAAACGGGATTACCGTGGCTGGTCTTCGATTTACCATCGCTGGAGAGTGGTGCACCATGGTACCGTTTCGTTTCAAATCCTTGCACGCATTTCAAAAAGTCGTACGACACTGTTTCGCCATTTCGGACGGATGTTGCACTTTGCACCATGGATGTTGCACCCTGTATATATCGATTATTCAGACGGCCATCACTTCTGGCTCGTTTAGAGTTACGGGAGCCACAACCATTCATAACGAAGGCCTCAGTGAGTTCTACGGCTATGACAGCTTTCAGCCATCAATGGATTGTTTAATGCCCAAAAAAGACTATCCGAATCTCAATCGGGTATCGGAAGTTTTTTACCCTTCGTTTTTTCGACACGTGGATTTTTACGGTAAAACGGGATTACCGTGGCTGGTCTTCATGTCACCATCGCTGGAGAGTGGTGCACCAAGGTACCGTTTCGTTTGAAATCCATGCACGCATTTCAAAAAGTCGTACGAAACAGTTTCTCAATTTCGGACGGATGTTGCACCTTGCACCGTGGATGTTGCACCCTGTAGATATCGATTATTCGAACGGCCATAACTTCTGGCTTGTTTAGTGTTACGGGATCTATATCCAGTCAAAACGAAGGCCTCAGTGAGTTCTATGGCTATGAAAGCTTTCAGCCGTCAATGGATTGTTTAATGCCCAAAAAAGACTATCCGAATTTTAATCGGGTCTTGGAAGTTTTTTAACCTTTGTTATTTCGACACGTGGATTTTTACGGTAGAACGGGATCACCGTGGCTGGTCTTCGATTTACCATCGTTGGAGAGTGGTGCACCATGGTACCGTTCCATTTCAAATCCATGCACGCATTTCAAAAAGTCGTACGACACTGTTTCGCCATTTCGGACGGATGTTGCACCTTGCACCGTGTATGTTGCACTCTGTAGATATCGATTATTCGGACGGCCATAACTTTTGGCTCGTTTAGAGTTGCGGGAGCCATAACTAGTAAAAACGAAGGCCCCAGTGAGTTCTACGGCTATGACAGCTTTCAGCCGTCAATGGATTGTTTAATGCCCAAAAAAGACTATCCGAATCTCAATCGGGTCTAGGAAGTTTTTTACCCTTCGTTTTTTCGACACGTGGATTTTTACGGTAGAACGGGATTACCGTGGCTGGTCTTCGATTTACCATCGATGGAGAGTGGTGCACCATGGTACCGTTTCATTTCAAATTCATGCACGCATTTCAAAAAGTCGTACGACACTGTTTCGCCATTTCGGACAGATGTTGCACCTTGCACCGTGGATGTTGCACCCTGCAGATATCGATTATTCGGACGGCCATAACTTCTGGCTCGTTTAGAGTTACGGGAGCCACAACCAGTCAAAACGAAGGCCTCAGCGAGTTCTACGGCTATGACAGCTTTCAGCCGTCAATGGATTGCTTAATGCCTAAAAAACACTATCTGAATCTCAATCGGGTCTCGGAAGTTTTTTACCCTTCGTTTTTTCGACACGTGGATTTTTATGGTAAAACGGGATTGCCGTGGATGGTCTTCAATTTACCATCGCTGGAGAGTGGTGCACCATGGTACTTTTTCGTTTTAAATCCTTGCACGCATTTCAAAAAGTCGTACGACACTGTTTCGCCATTTCGGACGGATGTTGCACCTTGCACCGTGGATGTTGCACCCTGTAGATATCGATTATTCGGACGGCCATAACTTCTGGCTCGTTAAGAATTACGGGAGCCATAACCAGTCAAAACGAAGGCCTCAGTGAGTTCTACGGCTATGAAAGCTTTCAGCCGTCAATGGATTGTTTAATGCCCAAAAAAGACTATCCGAATCTCAATCGGGTCTAGAAAGTTTTTTACCCTTCGATTTTTCGACACGTGGATTTTTACGGTAGAACGGGATTACCGTGGCTGGTCTTCAATTTAGCATCGCTGAAGAGTGGTGCACCATGGTACCGTTTTGTTTCAAATCCATGCATGCGTTACAAAAATTCGTACGATACTGTTTCACCATTTCGGACGGATGTTGCACCTTGCACCATGGATGTCGCACCCTGTAGATATCGATTATTCGGACGACCATAACTTCTGCCTCGTTTAGAGTTACGGGAGCCATAACCAGTCAAAACGAAGGCCTCAGTGATTTCTACGGCTATGATAGCTTTCAGCCGTCGATGGATTGTTTAATGCCCAAAAAAGACTATCCAAAGCTCAATCGGGTCTCGGAAGTTTTTTACCCTTCGTTTTTTCGACACGTGGATTTTTACGGTAAAACGGGATTACCATGGCCGGTCTTCAATTTACCATCACTGGAGAGTGGTGCACCATGGTGCCGTTTCGTTTCAAATCCTTGCACGCATTTCAAAAAGTCGTACGACACTGTTTCGCCATTTCGGACGGATGTTGCACCTTGCACCGTGGATGTAGCACCCTGTAGATATCGATTATTCGAATGGCCATAACTTCTGGCTAGTTTAGAGTTACGGGAGCCATAACCAGTCAAAACGAAGGCCTAAGTGAGTTCTACGTCTACGACAGCTTTCAGCCGTCGATGGATTGTTTAATGCCCAAAAAAGACTATCCGAATCTCAATCGGGTCTAGGAAGTTTTTTACCTTTCGTTTTTTCGACACGTGGATTTTTACGGTAGAACGGGCTTACTGTGGCTGGTCTTCGATTTACCCTCGCTGGAGAGTGGTGCACCATGGTACCATTTCATTTCAAATCCATGCATGCATTTCAAAAAGTCGTACGACACTGTTTCGCCATATCGGACGGATGTTGCACCTTGCACCGTGGATGTTGCACCCTGTAGATATCGATTATTCGGACGGCAATAACTTCTGGCTCGTTTAGAGTTACGGGAGCCATAACCAGTCAAAACGAAGGCCTTAGTGAGTTCTACGGCTATGACAGCTTTCAGCCGTCAATGGATTGTTTAATGCCCAAAAAAGACTATCCGAATCTCAATCGGGTCTAGGAAGTTTTTTACCCTTCGTTTTTTCAACACGTGGATTTTTACGGTAGAACGGGATTACCGTGGCTGGTCTTCGATTTACCATCGCTGGAGAGGGGTGCACCATGGTACTGTTTTTTTTCTAATCCATGCACGCATTTCAAAAATTCATACGATACTGTTTCGCCATTTCGGGCGGATGTTGCACCTTGCACCGTGGATGTTGCACCCTGTAGATATCGATTATTCGGACGGCCATAACTT
Source organism: Allium cepa (assembly GCA_030765085.1). NCBI lineage: Eukaryota > Viridiplantae > Streptophyta > Magnoliopsida > Asparagales > Amaryllidaceae > Allium > Allium cepa. Next base: position 16,752,037 of record CM060931.1, read on the forward strand.
CTGGCTCGTTTAGAGTTACGGGAGCCATAACCAATCAAAACGAAGGCCTCAGTGAGTTCTACGGCTATGATTGCTTTCAGCCGTCGATAGGTTGTTTAATGCCCAAAAAAGACTATCCGAATCTCAATCGGGTCTCGGAAGTTTTTTACCCTTCGTTTTTTCAACACGTGGATTTTTACGGTAAAACGGGATTACCGTGGCCGGTCTTCAATTTACCATCGCTGGAGAGTGGTGCTCCATGGTACCGTTTCGTTTCAAATCCTTGCATGCATTTCAAAAAGTCGTACGACACTGTTTCGCTCTTACGGACGGATGTTGCACCTTGCACCGTGGATGTAGCACGCTGTAGATATCGATTATTCGGACGGCCATAACTTCTGGCTCGTTTAGAGTTACGGGATCCATAACCAGTCAAAACGAAGGCCGTAGTGAGTTCTACGGCTATGACAGCTTTCAGCCGTCAATGGATTGTTTAATGCCCAAAAAAGACTATCCGAATCTCAATCGGGTCTAGAAAGTCTTTTACCCTTCGTTTTTTCGACACGTGGATTTCTACGGTAGAACGGGATTACCGTGGCTGGTCTTCGATTTACCATTGCGGGAGAGTCGTGCACCAAGGTACCGTTTTGTTTCAAATCCATGCACGCATTTCAAAAAGTCGTACAACACCGTTTCGCCATTTCGGACGGATGTTGCACCTTGCACCGTGGATGTTGCACCCAGTAGATATCGATTATTCGGACAGCCATAACTTCTGGCTCATTTAGAGTTACGGGAGCCATAACTAGTCAAAACGAAGGCCTCAGTGAGTTCTACGGCTATGACAGCTTTCAGCCGTCAATGGATTGTTTAATGCCCTAAAAAGACTATCTGAATCTCAATCGGGTCTCGAAAGTTTTTTAGCCTTCGTTTTTTTGACACGTGGATTTTTACGGTAAAACGGGATTACCGTGGCCGGTCTTCTATTTACCATCGCTGGAGAGTGGTGCACCATGCTACCGTTTCGTTTCAAATCCTTGCATGCATTTCAAAAAGTTGTACGGCACTGTTTCGCCATTTCGGACGGATGTTGCACCTTGCACCGTGGATGTTGTTGCACCCTGTAGATATCCATTATTCGGACGGCCATAACTTCTGGCTCGTTTAGAGTTACGGGAGCCATAACCAGTCGAAACGAAGGTCTTAGTGAGTTCTACGGCTATGAGAGCTTTTAGCCATCAATGGATTGTTTAATGCCCAAAAAAGACTATCCGAATCTCAATCGGGTCTCGGGAGTTTTTTACCCTTCGTTTTTTCGACACGTGGATTTTTACGGTAAAATGGGATTACCGTGGCTGGTCTTCAATTTACCATTGCTGGAGAGTGGTGCACCATGGTACCGTTTTTTTTAAAATCCATCCACGCATTTCAAAAATTCGTATGATATTGTTTCGCCATTTCGGACGGATGTTGCACCTTACACCATGGATGTTGCACCCTGTAGATATCGATTATTCGGACGACCATAACTTCTGGCTCGTTTAGAGTTATGGGAGCCATAACCAGTCAAAACGAAGGCCTTAGTGAGTTCTACGGCTATGATGTCTTTCATCTATCAATGGATTGTTTAATGCCCAAAAAAGACTATCCGAATCTCAATCGGGTCTCGTAAGTTTTTTAACCTTCGTTTTTTCGACACGTGGATTTTTACTGTAAAACGGGATTTCCGTGGCTGGTCTTCAATTTACCATCGCTGGAGAGTGGTGCACCAGGGTACCGTTTCGTTTCAAAACCATGCACGCATTTCAAAAAGTCGTACGACACTGGTACGCCATTTCAGACGGATGTTGCACCTTGCACCATGGATGTTGCACCCTGTAGATATCGATTATTCGGACGGCCATAACTTCTGGCTCGTTTAGAGTTACGGGAGCCATAACTAGCCAAAACGAAGGCCTCAGTGAGTTCTACGGCTATGACAGCTCTCAGCCGTCAATGGATTGTTTAATGCCCAAAACTGACTATCCGAATCTCAATCGGGTCTCGGAAGTTTTTTACCCTTTGTTTTTTCGACACGTGGATTTTTACGGTAGAACGGGATCACCGTGGTTGGTCTTCGATTTACCATCGCTGTAGAGTGGTGCACCATGTACCGTTCCATTTCAAATCCATGCACACATTTCAAAAAGTCATACGACGTTGTTTCGCCATTTCGGACGGATGTAGCACCTTGCATCGTGGATGTTGCACCCGTAGATATCGATTATTCGGACGGCCATAACTTCTGGCTCGTTTAGAGTTACGGGAGCCATAACCAGTCAAAACGAAGGCCTCAGTGAGTTCTACGGCTATGACAGCTTTCTGCCGTCAATGGATTGTATAATGCCCAAAAAAGACTATCCGAAGCTCAATCGGGTCTCGGAAGTTTTTTACCCTTTGTTTTTTCGACACGTGGATTTTTACGGTAGAACGGGATTACCGTGGCCGGTCTTCAAGTTACCATCGCTGGAGAGTGGTACAACATGTTACCACTTCGTTTCAAATCCTTGCATGCATTTCAAAAAGTCGTACGACACTGTTTCGCCATTTCGGACGGATGTTGCACCTTGCACCGTGGATGTAGCACCCTGTAGATATCGATTATTCGGACGGCCATAAATTATGGGTCGTTTAGGGTTACGGGAGCCATAACCAGTCAAAACGAAGGCTTCAGTGAGTTCTACGGCCATGACATCTTTCAGCCGTCAATGGATTGTTTAATGCCCAATAAAGACTATCCGAATCTCAATCGGGTCTAGGAAGTTTTTTACCTTTCGTTTTTTCGACACGTGGATTTTTACGGTAGAACGGGATTACTGTGGCTGGTTTTCGATTTACCATCGCTGGAGAGTGGTGCACCACGGTACCGTTTCGTTTCAAATCCATGCACGCATTTCAAAAAGTCGTACGACACTGTTTCGCCATTTCGGACGGATGTTGCACCTTGCAGCGTGGATGTTGCACCCCATAGATATCGATTATTCGGACGACAATAACTTCTGGCTCGTTTAGAGTTACAGGAGTCATAACCAGTCAAAATGAAGGCCTCAGTGAGTTCTACGGCTATGACAGCTTTCAGCCGTCAGTGGATTGCTTAATGCCTAAAAAAGACTATCCGAATCTCAATCGGGTCTCGGAAGTTTTTTGCCCTTCGTTTTTTCGACACGTGGATTTTTACGGTAAAACGGGATTGCCATGGTAGGTCTTCAATTTACCATCGCTGGAGAGTGGTGCACCATGGTACTATTTTGTTTTAAATCCTTGCATGCATTTCAAAAAGTCGTACGACACTGTTTCGCCATTTCGGACGGATGTTGCACCTTGCACCGTGGATGTTGTCCCCCGTAGATATCGATTATTCGGACGGCCATAACTTCTGGCTCGTTAAGAATTACGGGAGCCATAACCAGTCAAAACGAAGGCCTCAGTGAGTTCTACGGCTATGAAAGCTTTCAGCCGTCAATGGATTGTTTAATGCCCAAAAAAGACTATCCGAATCTCAATCGGGTCTAGAAAGTTTTTTACCCTTCGTTTTTTCGACACGTGGATTTTTACGGTAGAACGGGATTACCGTGGCTGGTCTTCGATTTAGCATCGCTGGAGAGTGGTGCACCATGGTACCGTTTTGTTTCAAATCCATGCATGCGTGACAAAAATTCGTACGATACTGTTTCGCCATTTCGGATGGATGTTGCACCTTGCACCGTGGATGTTGCACCCTGTAGATATCGATTATTCGGACGGCCATAACTTCTGGCCCGTTTAGAGTTACGGGAGCCATAACCAGTCAAAACGAAGGCCTCAGTAATTTCTACGGCTATGATAGCTTTCAGCCGTCGATGGATTGCTTAATGCCCAAAAAAGACTATCCGAATCTCAATCGGGTCTCGGAAGTTTTTTACCCTTCGTTTTTTCGACACGTGGATTTTTACGGTAAAACGGGTTTGCCATGGCTGGTCTTCAATTTACCATCGCTGGAGAGTGGTGCACCATGGTACTGTTTTGTTTTAAATCCTTGCACGCATTTCAAAAAGTCGTACGACACTGTTTCGCCATTTCGGACGGATGTTGCACCTTGCACCGTGGATGTTGCACCCTGTAGATATCGATTATTCGGACGGCCATAACTTCTGGCTCGTTAAGAATTACGGGAGCCATAACCAGTCAAAACGAAGGCCTCAGTGAGTTCTATGGCTATGATAGCTTTCAGCCGTCAATGGATTGTTTAATGCCCAAAAAAGACTATCCGAATCTCAATCGGGTCTAGAAAGTTTTTTACCCTTCGTTTTTTCGACACGTGGATTTTTACGGTAGAACGGGATTACCGTGGCTGGTCTTCGATTTAGCATCGCTGGAGAGTGGTGCACCATGGTACCGTTTTGCTTCAAATCCATGCATGCGTTACAAAAATTCGTAAGATACTGTTTCGCCATTTCGGACGGATGTTGCACCTTGCACCGTGGATGTTGCACCCTGTAGATATCGATTATTCGGACGGCCATAACTTCTGGCTCGTTTAGAGTTACGGGAGCCATAACCAGTCAAAACGAAGGCCTCAGTGATTTCTATGGCTATGATAGCTTTCAGCCGTCGATAGATTGTTTAATGCTCAAAAAAGACTATCCGAAGCTCAATCGGGTCTCGGAAGTTTTTTACCCTTCGTTTTTTCGACACGCGGATTTTTACGGTAAAATGGGATTACCATGGCCAGTCTTCAATTTACCATCGCTGGAGAGTGGTGCACCATGGTGCCATTTCGTTTCAAATCCTTGCACGCATTTCAAAAAGTCATATGACATTGTTTCGCCATTTCGGACGGATGTTGCACCTTGCACCGTGGATGTAGCACCCTGTAGATATCGATTATTCGAACGGCCATAACTTCTGGCTAGTTTAGAGTTACGGGAGCCATAACCAGTCAAAACGAAGGCCTAAGTTAGTTCTACGGCTACGACAGCTTTCATCCGTCGATGGATTGTTTAATGCCCAAAAAAGACTATCCGAATCTCAATCGGGTCTAGGAAGTTTTTTACCCTTCGTTTTTTCGACACGTGGATTTTTACGGTAGAACGGGATTACCGTGGCTGGTCTTCGATTTACCATCGCTGGAGAGTGGTGCACCATGGTACCGTTTTGTTTCAAATCCATGCACGCATTTCAAAAATTCATACGATACTGTTTCGCCATTTCGGACGGATGTTGCACCTTGCACCGTGGATGTTGCACCCTATAGATATCGATTATTCGGACGGCCATAACTTCTGGCTCGTTTAGAGTTACGGGAGCCATAACCAGTCAAAACGAAGGCCTCAGTGAGTTCTACGGCTATGATAGCTTTCAGCCGTCGATAGGTTGTTTAATGCACAAAAAAGACTATCCGAATCTAAATCGGGTCTCGGAAGTTTTTTACCCTTCGTTTTTTCGACACGTGGATTTTTACGGTAAAACGGGATTACCGTGGTCGGTCTTCAATTTACCATCGCTGGGGAGTGGTGCACCATGGTACCGTTTCGTTTCAAATCCTTGCATGCATTTCAAAAAGTCGTACGACACTGTTTCGCTATTTCGGACGGATGTTGCACCTTGCACCGTTGATGTAGCACGCTGTAGATATCGATTATTCGGACGGCCATAACTTCTAGCTCGTTTAGAGTTACGGGAGCCATAACTAGTCAAAACGAAGGCCTAAGTGAGTTCTATGGCTATGACAGCTTTCAGCGGTCAATGGATTGTTTAATGCCCAAAAAAGACTATCCGAATCTCAATCGGGTCTAGGAAGTTTTTTACCCTTCGTTTTTTCGACACGTGGATTTTTACGGTAGAACGGGATTACTGTGGCTGGTCTTCGATTTACCATCGCTGGAGAGTGATGCGCCATGGTACCATTTCGTTTCAAATCCATGCACGCATTTCAAAAAGTCGAACGACACTGTTTTGCCATTTCAGACGGATGTTGCACCTTGCACCGTGGATGTTGCACCCTGTAGATATCGATTATTCGGACGGAAATAACTTCTGGCTCGTTTAGAGTTACGGGAGCCACAACCAGTCAAAACGAAGGCCTCAGTGAGTTCTACGACTATGACAGCTTTCAGCCGTCCATGGATTGTTTAATGCCCAAAAAAGACTATCCGAATCTCAATTGGGTCTTGAAAGTTTTTTACCCTTCGTTTTTTCGACACGTGGATTTTTACGGTAAAACGGGATTACCGTGGCTGGTCTTCAATTTACCATCGGTGGAGAGTGGTGCGCCATGGTACTGTTTCGTTTCAAATCCTGGCACGCATTTCAAAAAGTCATACGACATTGTTTCTCCATTTCGGACGGATGTTGTACCATGCACTGTAGATGTAGCACCCTGTAGATATCGACTATTCGGACGGCCATAACCTCTGGCTCATTTAGAGCTACGGGGGCCATAACCAGTCAAAACGAAGGCCTCAGTGAGCTCTACGGCTATGATAGCTTTCTGCCATTAATGGATTATTTAATGCCCAAAAAAGACTATCCGAATCTCAATCGGGTCTAGGAAGTTTTTTACCCTTCGTTTTTTCGACACGTGGATTTTTACGGTAGAACGGGATTAACGTGGCTGGTCTTCGATTTACCATCGCTGGAGAGTGGTGCACCATGGTACCATTTCGTTTCAAATCCATGCACGCATTTCAAAAATTCGTACGACACTGTTTCGCCATTTCGGACGGATGTTGCACCTTGCACCGTGGATGTTGCACCCTGTAGATATCGATTATTCGGACGACCATAACTTCTGGCTCGTTTAGAGTTACGGGAGCCATAACCAGTCAAAACGAAGGCCTCAGTGAGTTCTACGGCTATGACAGCTTTCAGCCGTCGATAGATTTTTTAATGCCCAAAAAAGACTACCCGAATCTCAATCGGGTCTTGGAAGTTTTTTACCCTTCGTTTTTTCGACACGAGGATTTTTATGGTAAAACGGGATTACCGTGGCTGGTCTTCAATTTACCCTCGCTGGAGAGTGGTGCACCACGGTACCATTTCATTTCAAATCCATGCACACATTTCAAAAAGTCGCACGACACTGTTACTCCATTACGGACGGATGTTGCACCTTGCACCGTGGATGTTGCACCCTGTAGATATCAATTATTCGGACGGCCATAACTTTTGGCTCGTTTAGAGCTACGGGGCCATAACCAGTCAAAACGAAAGCCTCAGTGAGTTCTACGGCTATGACAGCTTTCAGCCGTCAATGGATTGTTTAATGCCCAAAAAAGACTATCCGAATCTCAATCGGGTCTCGGAAGTTTTTTACCCTTCGTTTTTTCGACACGTGGATTTTTACGGTAGAACGGGATAACCGTGGCTGGTCTTCGATTTACCATCGCTGGAGAGTGGTGTACCAAGGTATCGTTTTGTTTCAAATCCATGCACGCATTTCAAAAAGTCCTACGACACTGTTTCGCCATTTCGGACGGATGTTGCATCTTGCACCGTGGATGTTGCACCCTGTAGATATCGATTATTCGGACGGCAATAACTTCTGGCTCGTTTAGAGTTACGGGAGCCATAACCAGTCAACACGAAGGCCTCAGTGAGTTCTATGGCTATGACAGTTTTCAACCGTCAATGGATTGTTTAATGCCCAAAAAAGACTATCCGAATCTCAATCGGGTCTAGGAAGTTTTTTACCCTTCGTTTTTTCGACACGTGGATTTTTACGATAGAACGGGATTACCGTGGCCGGTATTCGATTTACCATCGCTGGAGAGTGGTGCACCATGGTACCGTTTCGTTACAAATCCATGCGCGCAATTCAAAAAGTCGTACAACACTGTTTCGCTATTTCGGACGGATGTTGCACCTTGCACCGTGGATGTTGCACCCTGTAGATATCGATTATTCGGACGGCCATAACTTCTGGCTCATTTAGAGTTATGGGAGCCATAACCAGTCAAAACGAAGGCCTCAGTGAGTTCTATGGCTATGACAGCTTTCAACCGTCAATAGATTGTTTAATGCCCAAAAAAGACTATCCGAATCTCAATCGGGTCTAGGAAGTTTTTTACCCTTCGTTTTTTCGACACGTGGATTTTTACGGTAGAACGGGATTACCGTGGCTGGTCTTCGATTTACCATCGCTGGAGAGTGGTGCACCACGGTACTGTTTCGTTTCAAATCCATGCACGCATTTCAAAAAGTCGTACGACAGTGTAACGCCATTACGGACGGATGTTGCACCTTGCACCGTGGATGTTGCACCCTGTAGATATCGATTATTCGGACGACCATAACTTTTGCCTCATTTAGAGCTACGGGATCCATAACCAGTCAAAACGAAGGCCTCAGTGAGTTCTACGGCTATGACAGCTTTCAGCCGTCAATGGATTGTTTAATGCCCAAAAAAGACTATCTTAATCTCAATCGGGTCTCGGAAGTTTTTTACCCTTCGTTTTTTCGACACGTGGATTTTTACGGTAGAACGGGATTACAGTGGCCGGTCTTCGATTTACCATCGCTGGAGAGTGGTGCACCATGGTACCGTTTCGTTTCAAATCCATGCACGCATTTCAAAAAGTCGTACAACACTGTTTCGCCATTTCGGACGGATGTTGCACCTTGCACCGTGGATGTTGCACCCTGTAGATATCGATTATTCGGACGGCAATAACTTTTGGCTCGTATAGAGTTACGGGAGCCATAACCAGTCAAAACAAAGGACTCAGTGAGTTCTACGACTATGATAGTTTTCAGCCGTCAATGGATTGTTTAATGCCCAAAAAAGACTATCTGAATCTCAATCGGGTCTAGGAAGTTTTTTACCCTTCGTTTTTTCGACACGTGGATTTTTACGGTAGAACGGGATTACAGTGGCCGGTCTTCGATTTACCATCGCTGGAGAGTGTTGCACCATGGTACCATTTAGTTTCAAATCCATGCACGCATTTCAAAAAGTCGTACAACACTGTTTCGCCATTTCGGACGGATGTTGCACCTTGCACCGTGGATGTTGCACCCTGTAGATATCGATTATTCGGACGGCCATAACTTCTGCCTCGTTTAGTGTTACGGGAGCCATAACCAGTCAAAATGAAGGCCTCAGTGAGTTCTACGGCTCTGATAGTTTTCAGCCATCGATAGATTGTTTAATGCCCAAAAAAGACTATCCGAATCTCCATCGGGTCTCGGAAGTTTTTTACCCTTCGTTTTTTCGACACGTGGATTTTAATGGTAAAACGGGATTACCGTGGCTGATCTTCAATTTACCCTCGCTGGAGAGTGGTGCACCAGGGTACCATTTCGTTTCAAACCCATGCACGCATTTCAAAAAGTTGTACGACACTGTTTCGCCATTTCGGACGGATGTTGCACCTTGCACCGTTGATGTTGCACCCTGTAGATATCGATTATTCGGACGGCCATAACTTCTGGCTCATTTTACGGGAGCCATAACCAGTCAAAACAAAGGCCTCAGTGAGTTCTACGGCTATTACAGCTTTCGGCCATCAATGGATTGTTTAATGCCCAAAAAAGACTATCCGAATCTCAATCGGGTCTAGGAAGTTTTTTACCCTTCATTTTTTCGACACGTGGATTTTTACGGTAGAACGGGATTACCGTGGCAGGTCTTCGATTTACCATTGCTGGAGAATGGTGCACCATGGTACCATTTCGTTTCAAATCCATGCACGCATTTCAAAAAGTCGTACAACACTGTTTCGCCATTTCGGACGGATGTTGCACCTTGCACTGTGGATGTTGCACCCCGTAGATATCGATTATTCGGATGGCCATAACTTCTGGCTCGTCGAGAGTTACGGGAGCCATAACCAGTCAAAACGAAGGCCTCAGTGAGTTCTACGGCTATGACAGCTTTCAACCGTCCATGGATTGTTTAATGCCCAAAAAAGACTATCCGAATCTCAATCGGGTCTCGGAAGTTTTTTACCCTTCGTTTTTTCGACACGTGGATTTTTACATTAAAACGGGATTACCGTGGCCGGTCTTCAATTTACCATCGCTGGAGAGTGTTGCACCATGGTACCGTTTCGTTTCAAATTCATGCACGAATTTCAAAAAGTCGTACGACACTTTTTCGCCATTTCGGACGGATGTTGCACCTTGCACCGTGTATGTTGCACCCTGTAGATATCGACTATTCGGACGGCCATAACTTCTGTCTCGTTTAGAGCTACGGGAGCCTTAACCAGTCAAAACGAAGGCCTCAGTGAGTTCTACGGCTACGACTGCTTTCAGCCATCAATGGATTGTTTAATGCCCAAAAAAGACTATTTGAATCTCAATCGGGTCTCGGAAGTTTTTTACCCTTCGTTTTTTCGACACGTGGATTTTTACGGTAGAACGTGATAATCGTGGCTGGTCTTCGATTTACCATCGCTGGAGAGTGGTGCACCATGGTACCGTTTCGTTTCAAATCCATGCACGCATTTCAAAAAGTCTTACGACATCGTTTCGCCATTTCGGACGGATGTTGCACCTTGCACCGTGGATGTTGCACCCTGTAGATATCGATTATTCGGGCGGCAATAACTTCTGGCTCGTTTAGAGTTACGGGAGCCATAACCAGTCAAAATGAAGGCCTCAGTGAGTTCTACGGCTATGACAGATTTCAGCCGTCAATGGATTGTTTAATGCCCAGAAAAGACTATCCGAATCTCAATCGGGTCCCGGAAGTTTTTTACCCTTCGTTTTTTTGACACGTGGATTTTTATGGTAAAACGGGATTACCGTGGCTGGTCTTCAATTTACCCTCGCTGGAGAGTGGTGCACCTGGGTACCATTTCGTTTCAAATCCATGCACGCATTTCAAAAAGTCGTACGACACTGTTTCGCCATTTCGGACGGATGTTGCACCTTGTACCTTTGATGTTGCACCCTGTAGATATCGATTATTCGGACGGCCATAACTTCTGGCTCGTTTAGAGTTACGGGAGCCATAACCGGTCAAAACAAAGGCCTCAGTGAGTTCTACGGCTATGACAGCTTTCAGCCATCAATGGATTGTTTAATGCCCAAAAAAGACTATTTGAATCTCAATCGGGTCTCGGAAGTTTTTTACCCTTCGTTTTTTCGACACGTGGATTTTTACGGTAGAACGTGATAATCGTGGCTGGTCTTCGATTTACCATCGCTGGAGAGTGATGCGCCATGGTACCATTTCGTTTCAAATCCATGCACGCATTTCAAAAAGTCGAACGACACTGTTTTGCCATTTCAGACGGATGTTGCACCTTGCACCGTGGATGTTGCACCCTGTAGATATCGATTATTCGGACGGAAATAACTTCTGGCTCGTTTAGAGTTACGGGAGCCACAACCAGTCAAAACGAAGGCCTCAGTGAGTTCTACGGCTATGACAGCTTTCAGCCGTCCATGGATTGTTTAATGCCCAAAAAAGACTATCCGAATCTCAATCGGGTCCCGGAAGTTTTTTACCCTTCGTTTTTTTGACACGTGGATTTTTATGGTAAAACGGGATTACCGTGGCTGGTCTTCAATTTACCCTCGCTGGAGAGTGGTGCACCTGGGTACCATTTCGTTTCAAATCCATGCACGCATTTCAAAAAGTCGTACGACACTGTTTCGCCATTTCGGACGGATGTTGCACCTTGCACCGTTGATGTTGCACCCTGTAGATATCGATTATTCGGACGGCCATAACTTCTGGCTCGTTTAGAGTTACGGGAGCCATAACCGGTCAAAACAAAGGCCTCAGTGAGTTCTACGGCTATGACAGCTTTCAGCCGTCAATGGATTGTTTAATGCCCAAAAAAGACTATCCGAATCTCAATCGGGTCTATGATGTTTTTTACCCTTCATTTTTTCGACACGTGGATTTTTACGGTAGAACGGGATTACCGTGGCTGGTCTTCGATTTACCATCGCTGGAGAATGGTGCACCATGGTACCATTTCGTTTCAAATCCATGCATGCATTTCGAAAAGTCGTGCAACACTGTTTCGCCATTTTGGGCGGATGTTGCACCTTGCACTGTGGATGTTGCACCCCGTAGATAATGATTATTCGGATGGCCATAACTTCTGGCTCTTGAGAGTTACGGGAGCCATAACCAGTCAAAACGAAGGCCTCAGTGAGTTCTACGGCTATGACAGCTTTCAACTGTCAATGGATTGTTTAATGCCCAACAAAGACTATCGGAATCTCAATCGGGTCTCGGAAGTTTTTTACCCTTCGTTTTTTCGACACGTGGATTTTTACGGTAAAACGGGATTACCGTGGCCGGTCTTCAATTTACCATCGCTGGAGAGTGGTGCACCATGGTACCGTTTCGTTTCAAATCCTTGCACGCATTTCAACTGTTTCGCCATTTCGGACGGATGTTGCACCATGCACCGTGTATGTTGCACCCTGTAGATATCGATTATTCGGACGTCCATAACTTCTGGCTCGTTTAGAGTTACGGGAGTCATAACTAGTCAAAACGAAGGCCTCAGTGAGATCTACGTCTATGACAGCTTTCAGCCGTCAGTGGATTGTTTAATGCCCAAAAAAGACTATCCGAATTTCAATCGGGTCTAGGAAGTTTTTTACCCTTCGTTTTTTCGACACGTGGATTTTTACGGTAGAACGGGGTTACCGTGGCTAGTCTTCGATTTACCGTCGCTGGAGAGTGGTGCACCATGGTACCGTTTCGTTTCAAATCCATGCACGCATTTCAAAAAGTCGTACAACACTGTTTCGCCATTTCGGACGAATGTTGCACCTTGCACCGTGGATGTTGCACCCTGTGGATATTGATTATTCGGACGGCCATAACTTCTGGCTCGTTTAGAGTTACGGGAGCCATAATCAGTCAAAAAGAAGGCCTCAGTGAGTTCTACGGCTATGACATCTTTCAGCCTTCAATGGATTGTTTAATGCCCAAAAAAGACTATCCGAATCTCAATCGGGTCTCGGAAGTTTTTTACCCTTCGTTTTTTCGACACGTGGATTTTTACGGTAAAACCGGATTACCGTGGCCGGTTTTCAATTTACCATCGCTGGAGAGTGGTGCACCATGGTACCGTTTCGTTTCAAATCCATGCATGCATTTCAAAAGGTCGTACGACACTGTTTCGCAGTTTCGGACGGATGTTGCACCTTGCACCCTGTATGTTGCACCCTGTAGATATCGATTATTCGGACGGCCATAATTTCTGGCTCGTTTAGAGTTACGGGAGCCATAACCAGTCAAAACGAAGGTCTCAGTGAGTTCTACGGCTATGACAGTTTTCAGCCGTCAATGGATTTTTACGGTAGAACGGGATTACCGTGGCTGGTATTCGATTTACCATCGCTGGAGAGTGGTGCACCATGGTACCGTTTCGTTTCAAATCCATGCACGCATTTCAAAAAGTCGTACAACACTGTTTCGCCATTTCGGACGGATGTTGCACCTTGCACCGTGCATGTTGAACCCAGTAGATATCGATTGTTCGGACGGCCATAACTTCTGACTCGTTTAGAGTTACGGGAGCCATAACCAGTCAAAACGAAGGCCTCAGTGAGTACTGCGGTTATGACTGCTTTCAGCCGTCAATGGATTGTTTAATGCCCAAAAAAGACTATCCGAATCTCAATCGGGTCTCGGAAGTTTTTTACCCTTCGTTTTTTCGACACGTGGATTTTTACGGTAAAACGAGATTACCGTGGCTGGTCTTCAATTTACCATCACTGGAGAGTGGTGCACCATGGTACCGTTTCATTTCAAATCCTTACACGCATTTCAAAAAGTCGTACGATACTGTTTCGCCATTTCGGACGGATGTTGCACCTTGCACCGTGGATGTTGCACCCTGTAGATATCGATTATTCGGACAACCATAACTTCTGGCTCGTTTAGAGTTACGGGAGCCATAACCAGTCAAAACGAAGACCTCAGCGAGTTCTATGACTATGACTGCTTTCAGCCGTCAATGGATTATTTAATGCCCAAAAAAAACTACCCGAATCTCAATTGGGTCTAGGAAGTTTTTTACCCTTCGTTTTTTCGACACGTGGATTTTTACGGTAGAACGGGATCACCTTGGCTGGTCTTCGATTTACCATTGCTGGAGAGTGTTGCACCATGGTACCGTTTTGTTTCAAATCCATGCACGCATTTCAAAAATTCGTACGACACCATTTCGCCATTTCGGACGGATGTTGCACCTTGCACCGTGGATGTTGCACCCTGTAGACATCGATTATTCGGACGGCCATAACTTCTGGCTCGTTTAGAGTTACGGGAGCCATAACCAGTCAAAACGAAGGCCTCAGTGAGTTCTTCGGTTATGACAGCTTTCGGCCGTCAATGGATTGTTTAATGCCTAAAAAAGACTATCCGAATCCCAATCGGGTCTCGGAAGTTTCTTACCCTTCGTTTTTTCGACACGTGGATTTTTACGGTAAAACAGGATTACCGTGGCTGGTCTTCAGTTTACCATCGCTGGAGAGTGGTGCACCATGGTACCGTTTCGTTTCAAATTCTTGCACGCATTTCAAAAGTCATACGATACTGTTTCGCCATTTCGGACGGATGTTGCACCTTGCACTGGGGATGTTGCACCTTGTAGATATCGATTATTCAGACGGCCATAACTTCTGGCTCGTTTAGAGTTACGGGAGTCATAACCAGTCAAAACGAAGGCCTCAGAGAGTTCTATAGCTATGACTGCTTTCAGCCATCAATGGATTGTTTAATGCCCAAAAAAGACTATCCGAATCTCAATTGGGTCTAGGAAGTTTTTTACCCTTCGTTTTTTCGACACGCGGATTTTTACGGTAGAACGGGATCACCGTGGCTGGTCTTCGATTTACCATCGCTGGAGAGTGGTGCACCATGGTACCGTTTTGTTTCAAATCCATGCACGCATTTCAAAAATTCGTACGACACCGTTTCTCCATTTCGGACGGATGTTGCACCTTGCACCGTGGATGTTGCACCCTGTAGATATCGATTATTCGGACAGCAATAACTTCTGGCTCGTTTAGAGTTACAGGAGTCATAACCAGTCAAAACGAAGGCCTCTGTGAGTTCTACAGCTACGACAGCTTTCAGCCGTCAATGGATTGTTTAATGCCCAAAAAAGACTATCCGAATCTCAATCAGGTCTTGGAAGTTTTTTACCCTTTGTTTTTTCGAAACGTGGATTTTTACGGTAGAATGGGATCACCGTGGATGGTCTTCGATTTACCATCACTGGAGAGTGGTGCATCATGGTATCGTTCCATTTCAAATCCATGCACACATTTCAAAAAGTCGTACGATACTGTTTCGCCATTTCGGACGGATGTTGCACCTTGCACCGTGTATGTTGAACCCAGTAGATATCGATTGTTCGGAAGGCCATAAATTCTGCCTCATTTAGAGTTACGGGAGCCATAGCTTGTCAAAACGAAGGCTTAAGTGAGTGCTACGGTTATGACTGCTTTCAGCCGTCAATGGATTGTTTAATGCCCAAAAAAGACTATCCGAATCTCAATCGGGTCTCGGAAGTTTTTTACCCTTCGTTTTTTCGACACGTGGATTTTTACGGTAAAACGGGATTACCGTGGATGGTCTTCGATTTACCATCGCTGGAGAGTGGTGCACCAGGGTACCGTTTGGTTTCAAAACCATGCACGCATTTCAAAAAGTCGTACGACACTGTTACGCCATTTCGGACGGATGTTGCACCTTGCACCGTGGATGCTGCACCCTGTAGATATCGATTATTCGGACGGCCATAACTTCTTGCTCGTTTAGAGTTACGGGAGCCATGACCAATCAAAACGAAGGCCTCAGTGAGTTCTACGGCTATGACAGCTTTCAGCTGTCAATGGATTGTTTAATGCCCAAAAAAGACTATCCGAATCTCAATCGGGTCTCGGAAGTTTTTTACCCTTCGTTTTTTCGACACGTGGATTTTTACGGTAAAACAGGATTACCGCGGCTGGTCTCCAATTTACCATCGCTGGAGAGTGGTGCACCATGGTACCGTTTCGTTTCAAATCCATGCACGCATTTCAAAAAGTCGTACGACACTGTTTCGCCATTTCGGACGGATGTTGCACCTTGCACCGTGGATGTCGCACCCTGTAGATATCGATTATTGGGACGGCAATAACTTTTTGCTCGTTTAGAATTACGGGAGCCATAACCAGTCAAAACGAAGGCATCAGTGAGTTCTATGGCCATGACTGCTTTCAGCCGTCAATGGATTGTTTAATGCCCAAAAAAGACTATCCAAATCTCAATTGGGTCTACGATGTTTTTTACCCTTCGTTTTTTCGACACGTGGATTTTTACGGTAGAACGGGATCACCGTGGCTGATCTTCGATTTACCATCGCTGGAGAGTGGTGCACCATGGTACCGTTTTGTTTCAAATCCATGCACGCATTTCAAAAAATCGTACGACACCGTTTTGCCTCTTCGGACGGATGTTGCACCTTGCACCGTGGATGTTGCATCCTGTAGATATCGATTATTCGGACGGCCATAACTTCTGGCTCGTTTAGTGTTACGGGAGCCATAACCAGTCAAAACGAAGGCCTCAGTGAGTTCTACGGCTATGACAGCTTTCAGTCGTCAATGGATTGTTTAATGCCCAAAAAAGACTATCCGAATCTCAATCGGGTCTAGGAAGTTTTTTACCCTTCGTTTTTTCGATACGTGGATTTTTACGGTAAAACGGGATTACCGTGGCTGGTCTTCAATTTACCATCGCTGGAGAGTGGTGCACCATGGTACCTTTTCGTTTCAAATCCTTGCACGCATTTCAAAAAGTCGTACGACACTGTTTCGCTATTTCGGACGGATGTTGCACCTTGCATCGTGGATGTTGCACCATGCATCGTGGATGTTGCACCTTGCACCGTGGATGTTGCACCCTGTAGATATCGATTATTCGAACGGCCATAACTTCTGGCTCGTTTAGAGTTACGAGAGTTTTAACCAGTCAAAACGAAGGCCTCGATGAGTTCTACGGCTATGACCACTTTCAGCCGTCGATGGATTGTTTGATGCCCAAAAAAGACTATCCGAATCTCAATCGGGTCTCGGATGTTTTTTACCCTTCATTGTTTCGACACGTGGATTTTTATAGTAAAATGGGATTACCGTGGCTGGTCTTCAATT
Source organism: Allium cepa (assembly GCA_030765085.1). Classification (NCBI taxonomy): domain Eukaryota; kingdom Viridiplantae; phylum Streptophyta; class Magnoliopsida; order Asparagales; family Amaryllidaceae; genus Allium; species Allium cepa. Next base: position 16,769,155 of record CM060931.1, read on the forward strand.
TAAGATCGCTGGAGAGTGGTGCACCAGGGTACCGTTTCGTTTCAAATCCATGCGCGCATTTCAAAAAGTCGTACGACACTGTTACGCCATTTCGGACGGATTTTCCACCTTGCACCGTGGATGTTGCACCCGGTAGATATCGATTATTCAGACGACCATAACTTCTGGCTCGTTTAGAGTTACGGGAGCCACAACCGGTCAAAACGAAGGCCTCAGTGAGTTCTACGGCTATGACAGCTTTCAACCATCAATAGATTGTTTAATGCCCAAAAAAGACTATCCGAATCTCAATCGGGTCTAGGAAGTTTTTTACCCTTCGTTTTTTCGACACGTGGATTTTTACGGTAGAACGGGATTACCGTGGCTGGTCTTCGATTTACCATCGCTGGAGAGTGGTGCACCACGGTACTGTTTCGTTCCAAATCCATGCATGCATTTCAAAAAGTCGTACGACACTGTTTCGCCATTTCGGACGGATGTTGCACCTTGCACCGTGTATGTTGCACCCTGTAGATATCGATTATTCGGATGGCCATAACTTCTGGCTCATTTAGAGTTACGGGAGCCATAACCAGTTAAAACGAAGGCCTCAGCGAGTTCTATGGCTATGACAGCTTTCAGCCGTCAATGGATTGTTTAATGCCCAAAAAAGACTATCCGAATCTCAATCGGGTCTCGGAAGTTTTTTAGCCTTCGTTTTTTCGACACGTGGATTTTTACGGTAAAACGGGATTACCGTGGCTGGTCTTCAATTTACCATCACTGGAGAGTGGTGCACCATGGTACCGTTTCGTTTCAAATCCATGCACGCATTTCTAAAAGTCGTACGGCATTGTTTCACCATTTCGGACGGATGTTGCACCTTGCACCATGGATGGTTCACCCTGTAGATATCGATTATTCGGACGGCCATAACTTCTGGCTCGTTTAGAGTTACGGGAGCCATAACCAGTCAAAACAAAGGCCTCAGTGAGTTCTACGGCTATGACAACTTTCAGCCGTCAATGGATTGTTTAATGCCCAAGAAAGACTATCCGAATCTCAATCGGGTCTCGGAAGTTTTTTACCCTATATTTTTTCGCCACGTGGATTTTTACGGTAGAACGGGATCACCATGGCTGGTCTTCGATTTACCATCGCTGGAGAGTGGTGCACCATGGTACCGTTCCATTTCAAATCTATGCACGCATTTCAAAAATCAAAAAATCGTACGACACTGTTTCGACATTTCGGACGGATGTTGCACCTTGCACCATGTATGTTGCACCCTGTAGATATCGATTATTCGGATGGCCATTACTTCTGGCTCATTTAGAGTTATGGGAGCCATAACTAGTCAAAATGAAGGCCTCAGTGATTTCTACGGTTATGACAGCTTTCAGCCGTCAATGGATTTAATGCCCAAAACAGACTATCTGAATCTCAATCGGGTCTCGGAAGTTTTTTACCCTTCGTTTTTTCGACACGTGGATTTTTACGGTAAAACATGATTACCGCGGCTGGTCTCCAATTTACCATCGCTGGAGAGTGGTGCACCATGGTACCGTTTCGTTTCAAATCCTTGCATGCATTTCAAAAAGTCGTACGACACTGTTTCGCTATTTCGGACGGATGTTGCACCTTGCACCGTGGATGTTGCACCCTGTAGATATCGATTATTCAGACAGCCATAACTTCTGTCTCGTTTAGAGTTACGGGAGCCATAACCAGTCAAAACGAAGGCATCAGTGAGTTCTATGGCTATGACTGCTTTCAGCCGTCAATGGATTGTTTAATGCCCAAAAAAGACTATCCGAATCTCAATTGGGTCTAGCTAGTTTTTTACCCTTCGTTTTTTCGACACGTGGATTTTTACGGTAGAACGGGATCACCGTGGCTGATCTTCGATTTACCATCGCTGGAGAGTGGTGCACCATGGAACCATTTTGTTTCAAATCCATGCACGCATTTCAAAAATTCGTACAACACCGTTTCGTCTTTTCGGACGGATGTTGCACCTTGCACCGTGGATGTTGCACCCTGTAGATATCGATTATTCGGACGGCCATAACTTCTGGCTCGTTTAGTGTTACGGGAGCCATAACCAGTCAAAACGAAGGCCTTAGTGAGTTCTACGGCTATGACAGCTTTCTGCCGCCAATGGATTGTTTAATGCCCAAAAAAGACTATCCGAATCTCAATCGGGTCTAGGAAGTTTTTACCCTTCGTTTTTTCGAGACGTGGATTTTTACGGTAAAACGGGATTACCGTGGCTGATCTTCAATTTACCATCGCTGGAGAGTGGTGCACCATGGTACCATTTCGTTTCAAATCCTTGCACGCATTTTAAAAAGTCGTACGACACTGTTTCGCTATTTCGGACGGATGTTGCACCTTGCATCGTGGATGTTGCACCTTGCACCATGGATGTTGCACCCTGTAGACATCGATTATTCGAACGGCCATAACTTCTGGCTCGTTTAGAGTTACGGGTGTCTTAACCAGTCAAAACGAAGGCCTTAGTGAGTTCAACGGCTATGACCACTTTCAGCCGTCGATGGATTGTTTGATGCCCAAAAAAGACTATCCGAATCTCAATCGGGTCTCGGAGGTTTTTTACCCTTCGTTGTTTCGACACGTGGATTTTTATAGTAAAACGGGATTGCCGTGGCTGGTCTTCAATTTACCATCGCTGGAGAGTGGTGCAGCAGGATACCGTTTCGTTTCAAATCCATGCGCATTTCAAAAAGTCGTACGACACTGTTATGCCATTTCGGACGGATGTTGCACCTTGCACCGTGGATGTTGCACCCTGTAGATATCGATTATTCGGACGACCATAACTTCTGGCTCGTTTAGAGTTACGGGAGCCGTAACTAGTCAAAACGAAGGCCTCAGTGAGTTCTATGGCTATGACAGCTTTCAGCCGTCAATAGATTGTTTAATGCCCAAAAAAGACTATCCGAATCTCAATCGGGTCTAGGAAGTTTTTTACCCTTCGTTTTTTCGACACGTGGATTTTTACGGTAGAACGGGATTACCGTGGCTGGTCTTCGATTTACCATCGTTGGAGAGTGGTGCACCACGGTATCGTTTCGTTTCAAATCCATGCATGCATTTCAAAAAGTCGTACGACACTGTTTCGCCATTTCGGACGGATGTTGCACCTTGCACCGTGGATGTTGCACCCTGTGGATATCGATTATTCGGATGGCCATAACTTCTGGCTCGTTTAGAGTTACGGGAGCCATAACCAGTTAAAACGAAGGCCTCAGTGAGTTTTATGGCTATGACAGCTTTCATCCGTCAATGGATTGTTTAATGCCCAAAAAAGACTATCCGAATCTCAATCGGGTCTCGGAAGTTTTTTACCCTTCGTTTTTTCGACACGTGGATTTTTACGGTAAAACGGGATTACCGTGGCTGGTCTTCAATTTACCATCGCTGGAGAGTGGTGCACCATGGTACCGTTTCGTTTCAAATACATGCACGCATTTCTAAAAGTAGTACGGCACTGTTTCGCCATTTCGGACGGATGTTGCACCTTGCACCGTGGATGGTTCACCCTGTAGATATCGATTATTCGGACGGCCATAACTTCTGGCTCATTTAGAGTTACGGGAGCCATAACCAGTCAAAACAAAGGCCTCAGTGAGTTCTACGGCTATGACAACTTTCAGCCGTCAATGGATTGTTTAATGCCCAAGAAAGACTATCCGAATCTCAATCGGGTCTCGGAAGTTTTTTACCCTATGTTTTTTCGACACGTGGATTTTTACGGTAGAACGGGATCACCGTGGCTGGTCTTCGATTTACCATCGCGGGAGAGTGGTGCACCATGGTACGTTCCATTTCAAATCCATGCACGCATTTCAAAAAGTCGTACGACACTGTTTCGCCATTCCGGACGGATGTTGCACCTTGCTGGTGAGTGGTGCACTATGTTGCACCTTGCACCGTGGATGTTGCACCCTGTAGATATCGATTATTCGGACGGCCATAACTTCTGGCTCGTTTAGAGTTATGGTGGCCATAACCAGTCAAAACGAAGGCCTCAGTGAGTTCTACAGCTATGTCAGCTTTTAGCCGTCAGTGGATTGTTTAATGCCCAAAAAAGACTATCCGAATCTCAATAGGGTCTTGGAAGTTTTTTACCCTTCGTTTTTTCGACACGTGGATTTTTACGGTAAAACGGGATTACCGTGGCTGGTCTCCATGTTACCATCGCTGGAGAGTGGTGCACCAGGGTACCGTTTCGTTTCAAATCCATGCACGCATTTCAAAAAGTCGTACGACACTGTTTCACCATTTCGGACGGATGTTGCACCTTCCACCGTGGATGTTGCACCCTGTAGACATCGATTATTCGGACGGCCATAACTTCTGGCTCGTATAGAGTTACGGGAGCCATAACCAGTCAAAACGAAGGCCTCAGTGAGTTCCACGGCTATGACAGCTTTCAGCCGTCAATGGATTATTTAATGCCCAAAAAAGACTATCCGAATTTCAATCGGGTCTTGGAAGTTTTTTACCCTTTGTTATTTCGACACGTGGTTTTTTACGGTAGAACGGGATCACCGTGGCTGGTCTTCGATTTACCATCGTTGGAGAGTGGTGCACTATGGTACCGTTCCATTTCAAATCCATGCACGCATTTCAAAAAGTCGTACGACATTGTTTCGCCATTTCGGACGGATGTTGCACTTGCACCGTGTATATTGCACCCTGTAGATATCGATTATTCGGACGACCATAACTTCTGGCCCGTTTAGAGTTACGGGAGCCATAAGCAGTAAAAACGAAGGCCCTAGTGAGTTCTACGGCTATGACAGCTTTCATCCGTCAATGGATTGTTTAATGCCCAAAAAAGACTATCCGAATCTCTATCGAGGCTAGGAAGTTTTTTACCCTTCGTCTTTTCGACACGTGGATTTTTACGGTAGAACGGGATTATCGTGGCTGGTCTTCGATTTACCATCGCTGGAGAGTGGTACACCATGGTACCGCTTCGTTTCAAATCCTTGCACGCATTTCAAAAAGTCCTACGACACTGTTTCTCCATTTCGGGCGGATGTTGCAGCTTGCACTGTGGATGTTGCACCCTGTAGATATCGATTATTCGGACGGCCATAACTTCTGGCTCGTTTAGAGTTACGGGAGCCATAACCAGTCAAAAAGAAGGCCTCAGTGAGTTCTACGTCTATGACTGCTTTCATCCGTCAATGGATTGTTTAATGCCCAAAAAAAGACTATCCGAATCTCAATCGGGTCTTAGAAGTTTTTTACCCTTCGTTTTTTCGACACGTGGATTTTTACGGTAAAACGGGATTACCGTGGCTGGCCTTCAATTTACCATCGCTGGAGAGTGGTGCACCATGGTACCGTTTCCTTTCAAATCCTTGCACCCATTTCAAAAAGTCATACCACACTGTTTCGCCATTTCGGACGGATGTTGCACCTTGCATCGTGGATGTTGCACCCTATAGATATCGATTTTTCAGACGGACATAACTTCTGGCTCGTTTAGAGTTACGGGAGCCATAACCAGTCAAAACGAAGGCCTCAGTGAGTTCTACGGCTATGACAGCATTCAGCCATCAATGGATTGTTTAATGACCAAAAAAGACTATCCGAATCTCAATCGGGTCTCGGAAGTTTTTTACCCTTCGTTTTTTCGACACGTGGATTTTACGGTAAAACGGAATTACCGTGGCTGGTCTACAATTTACCATCGCTGGAGAGTGGTGCACAAGGGTACCGTTTCATTTCAAATCCATGCTCGCATTTCAAAAAGTCATACGACACTGTTACGCCATTTCGGACGGATGTTGCACCTTGCACCGTGGATGTTGCACCCTGTAGATATCGATTATTCGGACGACCATAACTTCTGGCTCGTTTAGAGTTACGGGAGCCATAACCAGTCAAAACGAAGGCCTCAGTGAGTTCTACGGCTATAACAGCATTCATCCATCAATGGATTGTTTAATGCCCAAAAAGAGTATCCGAATCTCAATTGGGTTTAGGAAGTTTTTTACCCTTCGTTTTTTCGACACGTGGATTTTTACGGTAGAACGGGATTACGGTGGCTGGTTTTTGATTTACCATCGCTAGAGAGTGGTGCACCACGGTACCATTTTGTTTCAAATCCATGCACGCATTTCAAAAAGTCGTATGACACTGTTACGACATTTCGGACGGATGTTGCACCTTGCACCGCGGATGTTGCACCATGTAGATATCGATTATTCGGACGGCCATAATTTCTGGCTCGTTTAGAGTTACGGGAGCCATAACCAGTCAAAACGAAGGCCTCAGTGAGTTCTACGGCTATGAAAGCTTTCAGCCATCAATGAATTATTTAATGCCCAAAAAAGACTATCCGAATCTCAATCCGGTCTAGGAAGTTTTTTACCCTTCGTTTTTTCGACACGTGGATTTTTACAGTAGAACGGGATTACCGTGGCTGGTCTTCTATTTACCATCGGTAGAGAGTGGTGCACCACGGTACCGTTCCGTTTCAAATCCATGCACGCATTTCAAAAAGTCGAACGACACTGTTTCGCCATTTCGGACGGATGTTGCACCTTGCACCGTGGATGTTGCACCCTGTAGATATCGATTATTCGGACGGCCATAACTTCTGGCTCGTTTAGAGCGGGAGCCATAACCAGCCAAAAAGAAGGACTTAGTGAGATCTACGGCTCTAACAGCTTTCAGCCGTTAATGGATTGTGTAATGCCCAAAAATGACTATCCGAATCTCAATCGGGTCTAGGAAGTTTTTTACCCTTCGTTTTTTCAACACGTGGAATTATGACGGTAAAACGGGATTTCCGTGGCTGGTCTTCAATTTACCATCGCTGGAGAGTGGTGCACCATGGTACCGTTTCGTTTCATATCCTTGCACGCATTTCAAAAAGTCGTACGGCACTGTTTCGCCATTTCGGACGGATGTTGCACCTTGCACCGTGGATGTTGCACCCTGTAGATATCGATTATTCGGACGGCCATAACTTCTGGCTCGTTTAGAGTTACGGGAGCCAAAACCAGTCAAAACGAAGGCCTCAGTGAGTTCTACGGCTATGACAGCTTTCAGCCATCAATGGATTGTTTAATGCCCAAAAAAGACTATCCGAATCTCAATCGGGTCTCGGAAGTTTTTTACCCTTCGTTTTTTCGACACGTGGATTTTTACGGTAAAACGGGATTACCATGGCTGGTCTTCAATTTACCATCGCTGGAGAGTGGTGCATCATGGTACCATTTTGTTTCAAATTCTTGCACGCATTTCAAAAAGTCGTACGACACTGTTTTGCCATTTCGGACGGATGTTGCACCTTGCACCATGGATGTTGCACACTGTAGATATCGATTATTCGGACGGCCATAACTTCTGGCTCGTTTAGAGTTACGGGAGCCATAACTAGCCAAAACGAAGGCCTCAGTGAGTTCTACGGCTATGATAGCTTTCAGCCATCAATGGATTGTTTAATGCCCAAAAAAGACTATCCGAATCTCAATCGGGTCTCGGAAGTTTTTTACCCTTCGTTTTTTCGACACGTGGATTCTTACGGTAAAACGGGATTACCGTGGCTGGCCTTCAATTTACCATCGCTGGAGAGTGGTGCACCATGGTACCGTTTCGTTTCAAATCCTTGCACGCATTTCAAAAAGTCGTACGACACTGTTTCGCCATTTCGGACGGATGTTGCACCTTGCACCGTGGATGTTGCACCCTGTAGATATCGATTATTCGGAAGGCCATAACTTCTGGCTCGTTTAGAGTTACGGGAGCCATCACCACTCAAAACGAAGGCCTCAGTGAGTTCTACGGCTATGACAGGTTTCAGCCATCAATGGATTGTTTAATGCCCAAAGAATACTATCCGAATTTCAATCGGGTCTCGGAAGTTTTTTACCCTTTGTTATTTCGACACGTGGATTTTTACGATAGAACGGGATCACCGTGGCTTGTCTTCGATTTACCATCGTTGGAGAGTGGTGCACCATTGTACCGTTCCATTTCAAATCCATGCATGCATTTCAAAAAGTCGTACGACACTGTTTCGCCATTTCGGACAGATGTTGCACCTTGCACCGTGGATGTTGCACCCTATAGATATCGATTATTCGGACGGCCATAACTTCTGGCTCGTTTAGTGTTACGGGAGCTACAACCAGTCAAAATGAAGGCCTTAGTGAGTTCTACCGCAATGACAGCTTTCGGCCGTCAATGGATTGTTTAGTGCCCAAAAACGACTATCCGAATTTCAATCGGGTCTAGGAAGTTTTTTACCCTTCGTTTTTTCAACACGTGGATTTTTACGGAAAAACGGGATTACCGTGGCTGGTCTTCAGTTTACCATCGCTGGAGAGTGGTGCACCATGGTACCGTTTCGTTTCAAATCCTTGCACGCATTTCAAAAAGTCGTACGACACTGTTTCGCTATTTCGGACGGATGTTGCACCTTGCATTGTGGATGTTGCACCTTGCACCATGTATGTTGCACCCCGTAGATATCGATTATTCGGATGGCCATGACTTCTGGCTCGTTCAGAGTTACGGGAGCCATAACAAGTCAAAACGAAGGCCTTAGTGGGTTCTACGGTTATGACAGCTTTCAGCCGTCAATGGATTGTTTAATGCCCAAAAAAGACTATCCGAATCTCAATCGGGTCACGGAAGTATTTTACCCTTCGTTTTTTCGACACGTGGATTTTTACGTTAAAACGGGATTACCGTGGCTGGTCTTCATGTTACCATCGCTGGAGAGTGGTGCACCAGGGTACCGTTTCATTTCAAATCCATGCACGCATTTCAAAAAGTCGTACGACACTGTTTCTCCATTTCGGACGGATGTTGCACCTTGCACCGTGGATGTTGCACCCTGTAGATATCGATTATTCGGACGGCCATAACTTCTGGCTCATTTAGAGTTACGGGAGTCATGACCAGTCAAAATGAAGGCCTCAGTGAGTTCTACGGCTATGACAGCTTTCAGCTGTCAATGGATTGTTTAATGCCCAAAAAAGACTATCCGAATTTCAATCGGGTCTCGGAAGTTTTTTGCCCTTTGTTATTTCGACACGTGGATTTTTAGGGTAGAACGGGATCACCGTGGCTGGTCTTCGATTTACCATCGTTGGAGAATGGTGCGCCATGGTTCTGTTCCATTTCAAATCCATGCACGCATTTCAAAAATTCGTACGACACTGCTTCGCCATTTCGGACGGATGTTGCACCTTGCACCGTGTATGTTGCACCCTGTAGATATCGATTATTCGGACGGCCATAACTTCTGGCTCGTTTAGAGTTACGGGAGCCATAACAAGTAAAAACAAAGGCCCCAGCGAGTTCTACGGCAATGATAGCTTTCAGCCGTCAATGGATTGTTTAATGCCCAAAAAAGACTATCCGAATCTCAATAGGGTCTAGGAAGTTTTTTACCCTTCGTTTTTTCGACACGTGGATTTTTACGGTAGAACAGGATTACCGTGGCTGGTCTTCGATTTACCATCGTTGGAGAGTGGTACAACATGGTACCGTTTCATATCAAATCCATGCACGCATTTCAAAAAGTCGTACGACACTGTTTTGCCATTTCGGACGGATGTTGCACCTTGCACCGTGGATGTTGCACCTTGTAGACATCGATTATTCGAACGACCATAACTTCTGGCTCGTTTAGACTTACGGGAGCCATAACCAGTCAAAACGAAGGCCTCAGTGAGTTCTACGGTTATGTTAGCTTTCTGCCGTCAGTGGCTTGTTTAATGCCAAAAAAGACTATCTGAATCTCAATCGGGTCTCGGAAGTTTTTTACCCTTCGTTTTTTCGACACGTGGATTTTTACGGTAAAACGGGATTACCGTGACTGGTCTTCAATTTACCATCGCTGGAGAGTGGTGCACCATGGTACCGTTTCGTTTCAAATCCTTGCACCCATTTCAAAAAGTCATACCACACTGTTTCGCCATTTCGGACGGATGTTGCACCTTGCACCGTGGATGTTGCACCCTGTAGATATCGATTATCAGACGGCCATAACTTCTGGCTCGTTTAGAGTTACGGGAGCCACAACCAGTCAAAACGAAGGCCTCAGTGAGTTCTACGGCTATGATAGCTTTCAGCCGTCAATGGATTGTTTAATGCCCAAAAAAGACAATCAGAATCTCAATTGGGTCTCGAAAGTTTATTACCCTTCGTTTTTTCGACACGTGGATTTTTACGGTAAAACAGGATTACTATGGCTGGTCTTCAATTTACCATCGCTAGAGAGTGGTGCACCAGGGTACCGTTTCATTTCAAATCCATGCACACATTTCAAAAAGTCGTACAACACTGTTACGCCATTTTGGACGGATGTTGCACCTTGCACCGTGGATGTTGCACCCTTTAGATATCGATTATTCGGACAGCCATAACTTCTGGCTCGTTTAGAGTTACGGGAGCCATAACCAGTCAAAACGTAGGCCTCGGTGAGTTCTACGGCTATGACAGCTTTCAGCCGTCAATGGATTGTTTAATATCCAAAAAGACTATCCGAATCTCAATCGGGTCTAGGAAGTTTTCTACCCTTCGTTTTTTCGACACGTGGATTTTTACGGTAGAACGGGATTACCGTTGCTGGTCTTCGATTTACCATCGCTGGAGAGCGGTGCACCACCGTACCATTTTGTTTCAAATCCATTCACGCATTTCCAAAAGTCGTACGACACTGTTACGCCATTTCGGACGGATGTTGCACCTTGCACCGTGGATGTTGCACCCTATAGATATCGATTATTCGGACGGCCATAACTTCTGGCTCGTTTAGAGTTACGGGAGCCATAACTAGTCAAAACGAAGGACTCAGTGAGTTCTACAGCTTTGAAATCTTTCAGCCATCGATGGATTGTTTAATGCCCAAAAAAGACTATCTGAATCTCAATCGGGTCTAGGATGTATTTTACCCTTCGTTTTTTCGACACGTGGATTTTTACGGTAGAACGGGATTACCGTGGCTGGTCTTCGATTTACCATCGCTCGAGAGTGGTGCACCATGGTACCGTTCCATTTCAAATCCATGCACACATTTCAAAAAGTTGAACGACACTGTTTCTCCATTTCGGACGGATGTTGCACCTTGCACCGTGGATGTTGCACCCTGTAGATATCTATTATTCGGACGGCCATAACTTCTGGCTCGTTTAGAGTTACGGGAGCCATAAGTAGTCCAAAAGAAGGCCTTAGTGAGATCTACGGTTCTGACAGCTTTCAGCCATCAATGGATTGTTTAATACCCAAAAAAGACTATCCGAATCTCTATCGGGTCTAGGAAGTTTTTTACCCTTCGTTTTTTCGACACGTGGAATTATTACTGTAAAACGGGATTACCGTGGCTGGTCTTCGATTTACCATTGTTATCCGTACTTTTGGCAAAGTTGAGATATCCAAAATTTACTGGAAATCAATGATTGCTATTCATGAATATCAACCATGCATTGCAGTATAACCATGGATATCGATGAATTTTGTCCGAGTCCGGAACGGGCCACAATTGATTAGACACGACAAGAAAGATCATAGAAGTCTGCATTCCAAATTTCAAGTCAATCCGAGGTCGTATACTCAAGTTATGATGGATTCAAGTTGAGAAAGATGGACATTGCTCTGTTCGAAACCATCACCCTACCTATGTTCGAACCCGTCTGGTTCGAACCCAAGAAGTGAGGCCGCGCCTCGAATCCATACCCGTGTACCAAAGTTCGAATCGATGGAGTTCGCATCCATCGGTTCAACTCCACTTCGAACCCAACTAATTCGAACCCACAATGTTCGAATCGATAAGAAAGACGACGTTCGAATCCATTCGCTAGAACCTCGCCTCGACTCCATTAAGTAAACCCCCAAGATAGCCTTACTTCGAAGCCATCACAGAGCCATGCTTCGAACCCATCCGTGATATCATCTTCGAACCCATCCTGTGTAGCTTCATTCGAACCCACTGGGTCAACCAACCGCGATGACGTGTCTTCCATCGGTTCGAATGCGCCGAGTTATATGGAGTCGAAGCGGTCAACACGGAGTGAAGTCCGGATCGATTCGAAGTTTGCGCTCCACGTCACCACGAAGTCGCGTGCTATGATGGATTCGAAACCATCGGTTCGAACACTTGGGTTCGAACCAAACAGCTATCTCGCAAACCCAAATTCGAATCCACCATATCTCCCAACCTGCTGATCCAAATGCCATGAAATTTTCACAGATGCTTCCATACATGTTGACGAATGTCCACGCCAAATTTCACCTCGATTGGATGAATTCTTGATCGGTTCGAATGGAGTTCGAACCGATGCCAAAGTGGGCCCAAACTTCCCGAGACCGTACGTATGGGCCCCCTCACGTGCCAGAAGAGGTCTCCCGAGTTTTTAGCAAGAGAGCAACAGCCTACGCCTATAAATAGACTCCCAGGTCATTCAGAAAAAGGACCGGATTCTCTTTGGCAAGATCAAGACTCTGAAGCATCAAGACTCCACCAAGGCTCTACTTTGCACTCAACAACCACCGTTGTACTTGAATTTCAGAACTATAATTCATTGTAATCCGCTGTAATCGATTGTAATCAGCGAAGAACATCAATAAAAGGAAAAACCTTTGAAGTGGACGTAGGCCGGAGATAGCCGAACCACTATAAATCGTGTGTTCTTGTTTGCATTTATTACTTTGCTGCTTAGATCTGTGATTTGTGTTTGGATATTGTTGATTTATATTCCAACACTGGTGCTTTCACATTCATCGGGGTTTGTGACCAATTTTGGTGCAAACACTTTGGTGCTTTCACTGAGAAGAACTAGCACCCGCTACATTAGATTCAGAATTCAGATTCAAAAGTTTGAAGAACTCCAATCCGGAAACAATGACTCGACAAACGAGACAAAGAATTGATAGAAGCCAACAGGGAGGAAGCCAAGAGGCATCCTCAGGATCAGGAGAAGGACAAGCTTCCGTCTACATCACCAGAGACGAGATGGAGGCTATGGCTAATTCATTGCGCGAAAGCATAATGAAGAGTCAACAGGAGATGCTGTAGAATTTCCTCGAGCAGATGAGAGCGGAGAATATGCAAAACCTTGGACCAACTACAACAGCTACGAGTACGGGGCAAGGAATCAGGATTGTAGAAGCAAATGAAGGTCAGGTTCAAGACCAGAATACAGGAGCTGAAGGTGGTCAACAAGGCCTTGGGGGCAGACCCTCAGGGTCCGATACTGGGAGACCAACAGACGGAGCTCAACAAGTTGGAGCCAATGCATACGCTAACGAGCCACCAGAAGAATATGTACCAGAATTCCCTTCAAGGCTCGGGGGGCAGGATAGGAACTTGACTAGGGGCCAACCCCTAGACGGAGATGAGAGAATGATAGGCCTAATGCGACGAATCATGAGAGGAGGATTGCCTAGCGGAGGCCTAGAAGAAGTTAGTCGGAGTCCATTCACTCCAAACATCCGAAACGCAAGGAACCCTCCAAAGTTCAAATTACCAGCGCTAGATCCCTATGACGGAAGGTCAGACCCGACCATGCACATCACAAGATATATCAGGCACATGGAAGTGCTGGGGGCATCCGAGGAAGTGATGGAACGAAGCTTCCCTCTATATTTGACAGATTTAGCTTCACTATGGTTCAGACAACTAGAGACGGGATCAATCGGAACATGGAGCGAGCTCGTTGATTGCTTCATGAGACAGTTCAGGGTCCATGTAATGCGACCCAAGAGCGTGATGACCTTAGCATCAATCAAGCAAAGGACCGGAGAGTCCATAAAAGATTTTCTACTAAGATTCAACGTGACAGTGACTTCTGTAGATCGCCCGGATCCATCAATGATTTTAATGGCGGCGGTGGCAGGAGTCACGGAAGGCACCAAATTTAAGGTTTCTCTAACTAAAGATCCACCGCAAGATCTTGGAGTGTTCTTTCATAAAGCTGAAAAGTTCATTCGGTTAGAAGAATCACGAGTCGAGAGTCGTGAAATAAATGCTGCGCAAAGCGAAGGAACCTCCAGAGAACAGTCCGGAGCGGACAAGGGAAAAAGGAAACAGGATGACAGACATGATGGTCCTGATAAACGGAAGAAATTCCGAGAACCAAGATTCAGGCAGTACACAGATCTGAATGCAAGCCTAGAAAGAGTCTTCACTGAAACCAGGGGCAGCTTCACTATCGAAAGCCACCTGTAAGGGATCCCACCGAGCGGGAGCGCAGGACTGGAAAATATTGCCTATTCCATGAGCTGGATGGGCACACCACAGATGAATGCCGTCACCTGAAGGATGAGGTGGAAGAGCATGCCAGAGGTGGTAGATTGCCACAGTATGTCAGAGAACGGACAGCGGCAACGAGACCTGAACAACTACCGCCTCCACCTTGCAGGAACGATCCTGGATCGGGATCACGACTCGTCATCGACTGATTAAAGATGGCAAGGGCCAAGTCCAGGATTTGGACTTCGGTCGAATAATTTTATTTAGATTTATTTTCAGAATAAACGGTTACTCCACTTACACATGTACGGGAACTGGAGAGATCCCTAGGCATGCTCTGAGATGGAGATAAACCGATATGCCCGGAGAGGCAATGTTTAGCTTTTTTCTGATGTTTGAGATAGAACATCTAGAACTCGAATTTTAATAAATAAATTAGAATCTCTTGCAATAAACCTTTTGACCAGAGAGTCAAAGGATGAACATTAAATTTCAATATAAACATGATCGTTTTATGACCCTACCCGGAGAGACGGGGTCCGGAGTGCAAGAAGTGAGTTGCTTCGCCGGAGAGCGACAGGATCAACTCACTTGAGCGCTGTTTCCCCTTCACCGGAGAGTGACAGGATGGGATCCAGCAAGAGCCCGGAGAGGCTATGATCAGTCTCGAACGACCAAGACATCGCTTAATGTTCAGATACACTGAACCGGAGTGCAAGAAGTGAGTTGCTTCGCCGGAGAGCGACAGGATCGACTCACTTAAGCGCTGTTTCCCCTTCACCGGAGAGTAACAGGATGGGATCCAGCAAGAGCCCGGAGAGGCTATGATCGGTCCCGAACGACCATGATATCGCTATACGTCCTAACTGGGACCAGAGTGCAAGGGATAGAAGGCAATGCCGGAGAGCAATAGGATCTTTCTATTCAATCACTAAGTCTGGAATGGACTTAGTAAGGGTTCAGAGCAGCCAATAATAGTCCAGAGAGACTACGAAACTTCATTCTCAACTCCTACGGGAAGAACGAACATTGATTTGGCTTCGAACAGCCACAAACTTAATTGATAATGCCACAGCTATGAGTGGAACATGAATTTATTGCACTTGATTTAAGACCGTTCAAAACATACCTTTTACAAAAAGGCATGTTTTGGGGGGCAAAATGTTATCCCAACTTTTGGCAAAGTTGAGATATCCAAAATTTACTGGAAATCAATGATTGCTATTCATGAATATCAACCATGCATTGCAGGATAACCATGGATATCGATGAATTTTGTCCGAGTCCGGAACGGGCCACAATTGATTGGACACGACAAGAAAGATCATAGAAGTCTGCATTCCAAATTTCAAGTCAATCCGAGGTCGTATACTCAAGTTATGATGGATTCAAGTTGAGAAAGATGGACATTGCTCTGTTCGAAACCATCACCCTACCTATGTTCGAACCCGTCTGGTTCGAACCCAAGAAGTGAGGCCGCGCCTCGAATCCATACCCGTGTACCAAAGTTCGAATCGATGGAGTTCGCATCCATCGGTTCGACTCCACTTCGAACCCAACTAATTCGAACCCACAATGTTCGAATCGATAAGAAAGACAACGTTCGAATCCATTAGCTAGAACCTCGCCTCGACTCCATTAAGTAAACCCCCAAGATAGCCTTATTTCGAACCCATCACAGAGCCATGCTTCGAACCCATCCGTGATATCATCTTCGAACCCATCCTGTGTAGCTTCATTCGAACCCACTGGGTCAACCAACCGCGATGACGTGTCTTCCATCGGTTCGAATGCGCCGAGATATATGGAGTCGAAGCGGTCAACACGGAGTGAAGTCCGGATCGATTCGAAGTTTGCGCTCCATGTCACCATGAAGTCGCGTGCTATGATGGATTCGAAACCATCGGTTCGAACACTTGGGTTTGAACCAAACAGCTATCTCGCAAACCCAAATTCGAATCCACCATATCTCCCAACCTGCTGATCCAAATGCCATGAAATTTTCACAGATGCTTCCATACATGTTGACGAATGTCCACGCCAAATTTCACCTCGATTGGATGAATTCTTGATCGGTTCGAATGGAGTTCGAACCGATGCCAAAGTGGGCCGAAACTTCCCGAGACCGTACGTATGGGCCCCCTCACGTGCCAGAAGAGGTCTCCCGAGTTTTCAGCAAGAGAGCAACAGCCTACGCCTATAAATAGACTCCCAGGTCATTCAGAAAAAGGACCGGATTCTCTTTGGCAAGATCAAGACTCTGAAGCATCAAGACTCCACCAAGGCTCTACTTTGCACTCAACAACCACCGTTGTACTTGAATTTCAGAACTATAATTCATTGTAATCCGCTGTAATCGATTGTAATCAGCGAAGAACATCAATAAAAGGAAAAACCTTTGAAGTGGACGTAGGCCGGAGATAGCCGAACCACTATAAATCGTGTGTTCTTGTTTGCATTTATTACTTTGCTGCTTAGATCTGTGATTTGTGTTTGGATATTGTTGATTTATATTCCAACACTGGTGCTTTCACATTCATCGGGGTTTGTGACCAATTTTGGTGCAAACAACCATCGCTGGAGAGTGGTGCACCATGGTACCGTTTCGTTTCAAATCCTTGCACGCATTTCAAAAAGTCGTACGACACTGTTTCGCCATATCGGATGGATGTTGCACCTTGCACCGTGGATGTTGCACCCTGTAGATATCGATTATTCGGACGACCATAACTTCTGGCTCGTTTAGTGTTACGGGAGCCATAACCTGTCAAAACGAAGGACTCAGTGAGTTCTACGGCTATGACAGCTTTCAGCCATCAATGGATTGTTTAATGCCCAAAAAAGACTATCCAAATCTCAATCGGGTCTCGGAAGTTTTTTACCTTTCGTTTTTTCGACACGTGGATTTTTACGGTAAAAGGGATTACCGTGGCTGGTCTTCAATTTACCATCGCTGGAGAGTGGTGCACCATGGTACCGTTTCGTTTCAAATCCTTGCACGCATTTCAAAAAGTCGTACGACACTGTTTCGCCATTTCGGACGGATGTTGCACCTTGCACCATGGATGTTGCACCCTGTAGATATCGATTATTCGGGCGGCCATAACTTCTGGCTCGTTAAGAGTTACGGGAGCCATAACCAGTCAAAACGAAGGCCTCAGTGAGTTCTACGACTATGATAGCTTTCAGCCATCAATGGATTGTTTAATGCCCAAAAATGACTATCCGAATCTCAATCGGGTCTCGGAAGTTTTTTACCTTTTGCTTTTTCGACACGTGGATTTTTACGGTAAAACGGGATTACCGTGGCTGGTCTTCATGTTACCATCGCTGGAGAGTGGTGCACCAGGGTACCGTTTCAAATCCATGCACGCATTTCAAAAAGTCGTACGACACTGTTTCTCCATTTCGGACGGATGTTGCACCTTGCACCGTGGATGTTGCACCCTGTAGATATCGATTATTCGAACGGCCATAACTTCTAGATCGTTTAGAGTTACGGTAGCCATAACCAGCGAAAACGAAGGCCTCAGTGAGTTCTAAGCTGTGACAGCTTTCAGCCATCAATGGATTGTTTAATGCCCAAAAAAGACTATCCGAATTTCAATTGGGTCTTGGAAGTTTTTTACCCTTTGTTATTTCGACACGTGGATTTTTACGGTAGAACGGGATCACCGTGGACGGTCTCCGATTTACCATCATTAGAGAGTGGTGCACCATGGTACCGTTCCATTTCAAATCCATGCACGCATTTCAAAAAGTCGTACGACACTGTTTCGCCATTTCGGACGGATGTTGCACCTTGCACCGTGTATATTGCAGCCTGTAGATATCCTTATTCGGACGGCCATAACTTCTGGCTCGTTTAGAGTTACGGGAGCCATAACCAGTAAAAACGAAGGCCCCAGTGAGTTCTACGGCTATGACAGCTTTCAGCCGTCAATGGATTGTTTAATGCCCAAAAAAGACTATCCGAATCTCAATCGGGTCCAGGAAATTTTTTACCCTTCGTTTTTACGACACGTGGATTTTTACGGTAGAACAGGATTACCGTGGCTGGTCTTCGATTTACCATCGCTGGAGAGTAGTGCACCACGGTACCGTTTCATTTCAAATCCGTGCACGCATTTCAAAAAGTCGTACGACACTGTTTTGCCATTTCGGACGGATGTTGCACCTTGCACCGTGTATGTTGCACCCTGTAGATATCGATTATTCGGACATCCATAACTTCTGGCTCGTTTAGAGTTACGGGAGCCATAACCAGTCAAAACGAAGGCCTCAGTGAGTTCTACGGCTATGACAGCTTTCAGCTGTCAGTGGATTGTATAATGCCAAAAAAAGACTATCCGAATCTCAATCGGGTCTCGGAAGTTTTTTACCCTTCGTTTTTTCGACACGTGGATTTTTACGGTAAAACTGGATTACCGTGGCTGGTTTTCAATTTACCATCGCTGGAGAGTGGTGCTCCATGGTACCATTTCGTTTCAAATCCTTGCACCCATTTCTGAAAGTCGTACCACACTTTTTCGCCATTTCGAACGGATGTTGCACTTTGCACCATGGATGTTGCACCCTATAGTTATCGATTATTCAGACGGCCATAACTTCTGGCTCGTTTAGAGTTAGGGAGCCATAACAAGTCAAAACGAAGGCCTCAGTGAGTTCTACGGCTATGACAACTTTCAGCCATCAATAGATTGTTTAATGCCCAAAAAAGACTATTCGAATCTCAATCGGGTCTCGGAAATTTTTTACCCTTCGTTTTTCCGACACGTGGATTTTTATGGTAGAACGGGATTACCATGGCTGGTCTTCGATTTACCATCGCTGGAGAGTGGTGCACCACGGTACCGTTTTGTTTCAAATCCATGCATGCATTTCAAAAATTCGTACGATACTGTTTCGCCATTTCGGACGGATGTTGCACCTCGCACCGTGGATGTTGCACCCTGTAGATATCGATTATTCGAACGGCCATAACTTCTGGATCGTTTAGAGTTACTGGACCCATAACCTGTCAAAACGAAGGCCTCAGCGAGTTCTATGGCTATGACTGCTTTCAGCCGTCAATGGATTGTTTAATGCCCAAAAAAGACTATCTGAATCTCAATCGGGTCTCGGAAGTTTTTTACCCTTCGTTTTTTCGACACGTGGATTTTTACGGTAAAACGGGATTACCGTGGCTGGTCTTCAATTTACCATCGCTGGAGAGTGGTGCACTATGGTACCGTTTCGTTTCAAATCCTTGCACGCATTTCAAAAAGTCGTACCACACTGTTTCGCCATTTCGGACAGATGTTGCACCTCGCACCGTGGATGTTGCACCCTGTAGATATCGATTATTCGGACGGCCATAACTTCTGGCTCGTTTAGAATTGAGGGAGCCATAACTAGTCAAAACGAAGGCCTAAGTGAGTTCTACGGCTATGACCATTTTCAGCCGTCAATGGATTGTTTAATGCCCAAAAAAGACTATCTGAATCTAAATCGGGAATCGGAAGTTTTTTACCCTTCGTTTTTTCGACACATGGATTTTTTACGGTAAAACGGGATTACCATAGTTGGTCTTCAATTTACCATCGCTAGAGAGTGGTGTGCCAGGGTACCGTTTCGTTTCAAATCCATGCACGCATTTCAAAAATTCATACGATACTGTTTCGCCATTTCGGACGGATGTTGCACCTTGCACCGTGGATGTTGCACCATGTAGATATCGATTATTCGGACGGCCACAACTTCTGGCTTGTTTAGAGTTACGGGAGCCATAACTAGTCAAAACGAAGGCCTTAGTGAGTTCTATGGCTCTGACAGCTTTCAGCCGTCAATGGATTGTGTAATGCCCAAAAAAGACTATCCGAATCTCAATCGGGTCTAGGAAGTTTTTTACCTTTCGTTTTTTCGACGCGTGGATTTTTACGCTAAAACGGAATTACCGTGGCTGGTCTTCGATTTACCATTGCTGGAGAGTGGTGCACCATGGTACCGTTTCGTTTCAAATCCTTGCATGCATTTCAAAAAGTCGTACGACACTGCTTCGCCATTTCGGACAGATGTTGCACCTTGCACCGTGGATGTTGCACCCTGTAGATATCGTTTATTTGAACGGCCATAACTTCTGGCTCGTTTAGTGTTACGGGAGCCATAACTAGTCAAAACGAAGGCCTCAGTGATTTCTACGGCTATGACAGCTTTCAGCCGTCAATGGATTGTTTAATGCCCAAAAAAGACTATCCAGATCTCAATCGGGTCTCGGAAGTTTTTTACCCTTCGTTTTTTCGATACGTGGATTTTTTCGGTAAAACGGGATTACCGTTGTTGGTCTTCAATTTACCATCGCTGGAGAGTGTTGCACCTGGGTACTCTTTCGTTTCAAATCCATGCACGCATTTCTAAAAGTCGTACGACACTGTTACGCCATTTCGGACGGATGTTGCACCTTGCACCGTGGATGTTGCACCCTGTAGATATCGATTATTCGGACGGCCATAACTTCTAGCTCGTTTAGAGTTACGGGAGCCATAACCAGTCAAAACGAAGGCCTCAGTGAGTTCTACGGCTATGACAGCTTTCAGCCGTCAATAGATTGTTTAATGCCCAAAAAAGACTATCCGAATCTCAATCGGGTCAAGGAAGTATTTTACCCTACGTTTTTTCGACACGTGGATTTTTACGGTAGAACGGGATTACCGTGGCTGGTCTTCGATTTACCATCGCTGGAGAGTGGTGCACCATGGTACCATTTTGTATCAAATCCATGCACGCATTTCAAAAATTCGTACGATACTGTTTCGCCATTTAGGACGGATGTTGCACCTTGCACCGTGGATGTTGCACCCTGTAGATATCGATTATTCGGACGGCAATAAATTCTGGCTCGTTTAGAGATACGGGAGCCACAACCAGTCAAAAACAAGGCCTCAGTGAGTTCTACGGCTCTGACAGCTTTCAGCCGTCAATGGATTGTGTAATGCCCAAAAAAGAATATCCGAATCTCAATCGGGTCTAGGAAGTTTTTTACCCTTCGTTTTTTCGACACGTGGATTTTTACGGTAAAACGGGATTACCGTGGCTGGTCTTCGATTTACCATCGCTGGAGAGTGTTGCACCATGGTACCGTTTCGTTTCAAATCCTTGCACGCATTTGAAAAAGTCGTACGACACTGTTTCGCCATTTCGGACGGATGTTGCACCTTGCACTACGGATGTTGCACCCTGTAGATATCGATTATTCGGACGGCCATAACTTCTGGCTTGTTTAGTGTTACGGGATCCATAACCAGTCAAAACGAAGGCCTCAGTGAGTTCTACGGCTGTGACAGCTTTCAGCCATCAGTGGATTGTTTAATGCCCAAAAAAGACATTCCGAATCTCAATCGCGTCTCGAAAGTTTTTTATCCTTCGTTTTTTCGACACGTCGATTTTAACGGTAAAACGGGATTACCGTGGCTGGTCTTCAATTTACCATCGCTGGAGAGTGATGCAACAGGGTACCATTTCGTTTCAAATCCATGCACGCATTTCAAAACGTCGAACGACGCTGTTACGCCATTTCGGACGGATGTTGCACCTTGCCCTCTAGATATCGATTATTCGGATGGTCTTAACTTCTGGCTCGTTTAGAGTTACGGGAGCCATAACTAGTCAAAACGAAGGCCTCAGTGAGTTCTACGGCTCTGACAGCTTTCAGCCGTCAATGGATTGTGTAATGCCCAAAAAAGACTATCCGAATATCAACCGGGTCTAGGAAGTTTTTTACCCTTCGTTTTTTCGACACGTGGATTTTTATGGTAAAACGGGATTACGGTGGCTGGTCTTCGATTTACCATCGCTGGAGAGTGGTGCACCATGGTACCGTTTCGTATTAAATCCTTGCACGCATTTCAAAAAGTCGTACGACACTGTTTCGCCATTTCGGACGGATTTTGCACCTTGCACCGTGGATGTTGCACTCTGTAGATATCGATTATTCGGACGGCCATAATTTCCGGCTCGTTTAGTGTTACGGGAGCCATAACGAGTTAAAACAAAGGCCTCAGTGAGTTCTACGGCTATGACAGCTTTCAACCGTCAATGGATTGTTTAATGCCCAAAAAAGACTATCCGAATCTCAATCGGGTCTAGGAAGATTTTTACCCTTCGTTTTTTCGACACGTGGACTTTTACGGTAGAACGAGATAACCGTGGCTGGTCTTCGATTTACCATCGCTGGAGAGTGGTGCACCACGGTACAGTTTGGTTTCAAATCCATGCACGCATTTCAAAAAGTCGTACGACACTGTTTCGCCATTTCGGACGGATGTTGCGCCTTGCACCGTGGATGTTGCACCCTGTAGATATCGATTATTCGGACGGCCATAACTTCTGCCTCGTTTAGAGTTACGGGAACCATAACCAGTCAAAAAGAAGGCCTTAGTAAGTTCTACGGCTATGACGGCTTTCAACCGTCAATGGATTGTTTAATGCCCAAAAAATACTATCCGAATCTCAATCGGGTCTAGGAAGTTTTTTACCCTTCGTTTTTTCGACACGTGGATTTTTACGGTAGAACGGGATTACCGTGGCTGGTCTTCGATTTACCATCGCTGGAGAGTGGTGCACCATGGTACCATTTTGTTTCAAATCCATGCATGCATTTCAAAAATTCGTACGATACTGTTTCGCCATTTCGGACGGATGTTGCACCTTGCACCGTGGATGTTGTACCCTGTAGATATCGATTATTCGGACGGCCATAACTTCTGGCTCGTTTAGAGTTACGGGAGCCATAACCAGTCAAAACGAAGGCCTCAGTGAGTTCTACGGCTCTGACGGCTTTCAGCCGTCAATGGATTGTGTGATACCCAAAAAAGACTATCCGAATCTCAATAGGGTCTAGGAAGTTTTTTACCCTTCGTTTTTTCGACACATGGATTTTTACGGTAAAATGGGATTACCTTGGCTGGTCTTCGATTTACCATCGCTGGAGAGTGGTGCACCATGGTACCGTTTTGTTTCAAATCCTTGCATGCATTTGAAAAGGTCGTACGACACTGTTTCGCCATTTCGGACGGATGTTGCACCTTGCACCGTGGATGTTGCACCCTGTAGATATCGATTATTCGGACGGCCACAACTTCTGGCTCGTTTAGTGTTACGGCAGCCATAACCAGTCAAAACGAAGGCCTCAGTGAGTTCTACTGTATGACAGCTTTCATCCATCAATGGATTGTTTAATGCCGAAAAAAGACTATCCGAATCTCAATCGGGTCTCGGAAGTTTTTTACCCTTCGTTTTTTCGACACATCGATTTTTGCGGTAAAACGGGATTACCATGGCTGGTCTTCAATTTACCATCGCTGGAGAGTGGTGCACCAGGGTACCGTTTCGTTTCAAATCCATGCACGCATTTCAAAAAGTCGAACGACACTGTTTTGCCATTTCGGACGGATGTTGCACCTTGCACCGTGGATGTTGCACCCTGTAGATATCGATTATTCGGACGGCCATAACTTCTGGCTCGTTTAGAGTTACGGGAGCCATAACCAGTCAAAACGAAGGCCTCGGTGAGTTTTACGGCTCCGACAGCTTTCAGCCGTCAATTGATTGTGTAATGCCCAAAAAAGACTATCCGAATCTCAATCGGGCCTAGGAAGTTTTTTACCCTTCGTTTTTTTGACACGTGGATTTTTACGGTAAAATGGGATTACCGTGGCCAGTCTTCGATTTACCATCACTGGAGAGTGGTGCACCATGGTACCGTTTCGTTTCAAATCCTTGCATGCATTTCAAAAAGTCATACGACACTGTTTCGCCATTTCGGACGGATGTTGCACCTTGCACCGTGGATGTTGCACCCTGTAGATATCGATTATTTGGACGGCCATAACTTCTGGCTTGTTTAGTGTTACGCGAGCCATAACCAGTCAAAACGAAGGCCTCGGTGAGTTCTACGGCTATGACAGCTTTCAGCTGTCAATGGATTGTTTAATGCCTAAAAAAGACTATCCGAATCTCAATCGGGTCTAGGAAGTTTTTTACCCTTCGTTTTATCGACACGTGGATTTTTACGGTAGAACGGGATTACCGTGGCTGGTCTTCGATTTACCATCGCTGGAGAGTGGTGCACCACGGTACCGTTTCGTTTCAAATCCATGCTCGCATTTAAAAAAGTCGTACGACACTGTTTTGCCATTTCGGACGGATGTTGCGCCTTGCACCGTGGATGTTGCACCCTGTAGATATCGATTATTCGGACGACCATAACTTCTGGCTCGTTTAGACTTACGGGAGCCATAACCAGTCAAAACGAAGGCCTCAGTGAGTTCTACGGCTATGACGGCTTTCAGCCGTCAATGGATTGTTTAATGCCCAAAAAGACTATCCGAATCTCAATCGAGTCTCGGAAGTTTTTTACCCTTCGTTTTTTCGACACGTGGATTTTTACGGTAAAACGGGATTACCGTGGCTGGTCTTCGATTTACCATCGCTGGAGAGTGGTGCACCACGGTACCGTTTTGTTTCAAATCCATGACGCATTCCAAAAATTCGTACGATACTGTTTTGTCATTTCGGACGGATGTTGGACCTTGCACCGTGGATATTGCACCCTGTAGATATAGATTATTCGGACGGCCATAACTTCTGGCTCGTTTAGAGTTACGGGAGCCAGTACCAGTCAAAAAGAAGGCCTCAGTGAGTTCTACGGCTCTGACAACTTTCAGCCATCAATGGATTGTGTAATGCCCAAAAAAGACTATCCGAATCTCAATCGGGTCTCGGAAGTTTTTTACCCTTCGTTTTTTCGACACGTCGATTTTTGCGGTAAAACGGGATTACCGTGGCTGGTCTTCGATTTACCATCGCTGGAGAGTGGTGCACCTGGGTACCGTTTTGTTTCAAATCCATGCACGCATTTCAAAAAGTCGATCGACACTGTTTTGCCATTTCGGACGGATGTTGCACCTTGCACCGTGGATGTTGCACCCTGTAGATATCGATTATTCGGACGGCCATAACTTCTGGCTCGTTTAGAGTTACGGGAGCCATAACCAGTCAGAACGAAGGCCTCGGTGAGTTCTACGGCTCCGACAGCTTTCAGCCGTCAATTGATTGTGTAATGCCCAAAAAAGACTATCCGAATCTCAATCGGGTCTAGGAAGTTTTTTACCCTTCGTTTTTTCAACACGTGGAATTATTACGGTAAAACGGATTACCGTGGCTGCTCTTCGATTTACCATCGCTGGAGAGTGGTGCACCATGGTACCGTTTCGTTTCAAATCCTTGCATGCATTTCAAAAAGTCATACGACACTGTTTCGCCATTTCGGACGGATGTTGCACCGTGCACCGTGGATGTTGCACCCTGTAGATATCGATTATTTGGACGGCCATAACTTCTGGCTTGTTTAGTGTTACGCGAGCCATAACCAGTCAAAACGAAGGCCTCAGTGAGTTCTACGGCTATGACAGCTTTCAGCTGTCAATGGATTGTTTAATGCCGAAAAAAGACTATCCGAATCTCAATCGGGTCTAGGAAGTTTTTTACCCTTCGTTTTATCGACACGTGGGTTTTTACGGTAGAACGGGATTACCGTGGCTGGTCTTCGATTTACCATCGCTGGAGAGTGGTGCACCACGGTACCGTTTCGTTTCAAATCCATGCTCGCATTTAAAAAAGTCGTACGACACTGTTTTGCCATTTCGGACGGATGTTGCGCCTTGCACCGTGGATGTTGCACCCTGTAGATATCGATTATTCGGACGACCATAACTTCTGGCTCGTTTAGACTTACGGGAGCCATAACCAGTCAAAATGAAGGCCTCAGTGAGTTCTATGGCTATGATGGCTTTCAGCCGTCAATGGATTGTTTAATGCCCAAAAAAGACTATCCGAATCTCAATCGGGTCTAGGAAGTTTTTTACCCTTCGTTTTTTCGACACGTGGATTTTTACGGTAAAACGGGATTATCGTGGCTGGTCTTCGATTTACCATCGCTGGAGAGTGGTGCACCACGGTACCGTTTTGTTTCAAATCCATGCACGCATTTGAAAAATTCGTACAATACTGTTTTTCCATTTCGGAAGGATGTTGCACCTTGCACCGTGGATATTGCACCCTGTAGATATAGATTATTCGGACGGCCATAACTTCTGGCTCGTTTAGAGTTACGGGAGCCAGTACTAGTCAAAAAGAAGGCCTCAGTGAGTTCTACGGCTCTGACAACTTTCAGCCATCAATGGATTGTGTAATGCCCAAAAAAGACTATCCGAATCTCAATCGGGCCTAGTAAGTTTTTTACCCTTCGTTTTTTCGACACGTGGATTTTTACGGTAAAACGGGATTACCGTGGCTGGTCTTCGATTTAACATCGCTGGAGAGTGGTACACCATGGTACCGTTCCGTTTCAAATCCATGTACGCATTTCAAAAAGTCGTACGATACTATTTCGCCATTTCGGACGGATGCTGCACCTTGCACCGTGTATGTTGCACCCTGTAGAAATCGATTATTCGGACGGCCATAACTTCTGGCTCGTTTAGAGTTATGGGAGCCATAACCAGTCAAAAAGAAGGCCTTGGTGAGATCTACGGCTCTGACAGCTTTCAGGCATCAATGGATTGTGTAATGCCCAAAAAATACTATCCGAATCTCAATCGGGTCTAGGAAGTTTTTTACCCTTCGTTTTTTCAAAACGTGGAATTATTACGGTAAAACGGATTACCGTGGCTGGTCTTCGATTTACCATCGCTAGAGAGTGGTGCACCATGGTACCGTTTCGTTTCAAATCCTCGCACGCGTTCAAAAAGTCGTACGACACTGTTTCGCCATTTCGGACGGATGTTGCACTTTGCACCATGGATGTTGCACCCTGTATATATCGATTATTCAAACAGCCATAACTTCTGGCTCGTTTAGAGTTACGGGAGCCACAACCAGTCAAAACAAAGGCCTCAGTGAGTTCTACGGCTATGACAGCTTTCAGCCATCAATGGATTGTTTAATGCCCAAAAAAGACTATCCGAATCTCAATCGGGTATCGGAAGTTTTTTACCCTTCGTTTTTTCGACACGTGGATTTTTACGGTAAAACGGGATTACCGTGGCTGGTCTTCATGTTACCATCGCTGGAGAGTGGTGAACCAGGGTACCGTTTCGTTTCAAATCCATGCACGCACTTCAAAAAGTCGTACGACACTGTTTCTCCATATCGGACGGATGTTACAACTTGCACCGTGGATGTTGCACCCTGTAGATATCGATTATTCGAACGGCCATAACTACTGGCTCGTTTAGTGTTACGGGAGCCATAACCAGTCAAAAAGAAGGCCTCAGTGAGTTCTATGGCTGTGACAGCTTTCAGCCGTCAATGGATTGTTTGATGCCCAAAAAAGACTATCCGGATTTCAATCGGGTCTTGGAAGTTTTTTACCCTTTGTTATTTCGACACGTGGATTTTTATGGTAGAACGGGATCACCGTTGCTGGTCTTCGATTTACCTTCGTTAGAGAGTGGTGCACCATGGTACCGTTCCATTTCAAATCCATGCACATATTTCAAAAAGTCGTACGACACTGTTTCGCCATTTCGGACGGATGCTGCACCTTGCACCGTGTATGTTGCACCCTGTAGATATCGATTATTCGGACGGCCATAACTTCTGGCTCGTTTAGAGTTATGGGAGCCATAACTAGTAAAAACGAAGGCCCCAGTGAGTTCTACGGCTATGATAGCTTTCAGCCGTCAATGGATTGTTTAATGACCAAAAAAGACTATCTGAATCTCAATCGGGTCAAGGAAGTTTTTTACCCTTCGTTTTTTCGACACGTGGATTTTTACGGTAGAACGGGATTACCGTGGCTGGTCTTCGATTTACCATCGCTGGAGAGTGGTGCACCATCGTACCGTTTCATTTCAAATCCATGCACGCATTTCAAAAAGTCGTACGACACTGTTTCGCCATTTCGGACGGATGTTGCACCTTGCACCGTGGATGTTGCACCCTGCAGATATCGATTATTCGGACGGCCATAACTTCTGGCTCGTTTAGAGTTACGGGAGCCATAACCAGTCAAAACGAAGGCCTTAGTGAGTTCTGCGGCTATGAAAACTTTCAGCCGTCAGTGGATTGTTTAATGCCCAAAAAAGACTATCCGAATCTCATTCGGGTCTCGGAAGTTTTTTACCCTTCTTTTTTTCGACACGTGTATTTTTACGGTAAAACGGGATTACCGTGGTTGGTCTTCAATTTACCATCACTGGAGAGTGGTGCACCATGGTACCATTTCGTTTCAAATCCTTGCACCCATTTCAAAAAGTCGTACCACGCTGTTTCGCCATTTCGGACGGATGTTGCACCTTGCACCGTGGATGTTGCACTCTGTAGATATCGATTATTCGGACGGCCATAACTTCTGGCTCGTTTAGAGTTACGGGAGCCATAACTAGTCTCAACGAAGGCCTCAGTGAGTTCTACGGCTATGACAGCTTTCGGCCGTCAATGGATTGTTCAATGCCCAAAATAGACTATCTGAATCTCAATCGGGTCTCGGAAGTTTTTTACCCTTCGTTTTTTCGACACATGGATTTTTACGGTAAAACGGGATTACCGTGGCTGGTCTTCAATTTACCATCACTGGAGAGTGGTGCACCAGGGTAACGTTTCGTTTCAAATCCGTGCACGCATTTCAAAAAGTCGTACGATACTGTTACGTCATTTCGGACGGATGTTGTACCTTGCACCGTGGATGTTGCACCTTGTAGATATCGATTATTCGGACGGCCATAACTTCTGGCTCGTTTAGAGTTACGGGAGCCATAACTAGTCAAAACGAAGGCCTCAGTGAGTTCTACGGCTATGACAGCTTTCAGCCGTCAATGGATTGTTTAATGCCCAAAAAGACTATCCGAATCTCAATCGGGTCTAGGAAGTTTTTTACCCTTCATTTTTTCGACACGTGGATTTTTAAGGTAGAAGGGATTATCGTAGCTGGTCTTCGATTTACCATCGCTGCAGAGTGGTGCACCACGGTACCGTTTTGTTTAAAATCCAGGCACGCATTTCAAAAAGTCGTACGATACTGTTACGCCATTTCGGACGGATGTTGCACCTTGCACCGTGGATGTTGCACTCTGTAGATATCAATTATTCGGACGGCCATACCTTTCGGCTCGTTTAGATTTACGGGAGCCATAACCAGTCGAAACGAAGGTCTCAGTGAGTTCTACGGCTATGAAAGCTTTCATCCATCGATGGATTGTTTAATGCCCAAAAAACACTATCCGAATCTCAATCGGGTCTAGGAAGTTTTTTACCCTTCGTTTTTTCGACATGTGGATTTTTACGGTAGAACGGGATTACCGTGGCTAGTCTTCGATTTACCATCACTGGAGAGTGGTGCACCATGGTACCGTTCCGTTTCAAATCCATGTACGCATTTCAAAAAGTCGAACGACACTGTTTCGCCATTTCGGACGGATGTTGCACCTTGCACCGTGGATGTTGCACCCTGTAGATATCGATTATTCGGACGGCCATAACTTCTGGCTCGTTTAGAGTTACGGGAGCCATAACCTGTCAAAAAGAAGGCCTTGGTGAGATATACGGCTCTGACAGCTTTCAGCCATCAATGGATTGAGTAATGCCCAAAAAAGACTATCCGAATCTCAATCGGGTTTAGGAAGTTTTTTACCCTTCGTTTTTCAACACGTGGAATTATTACGGTAAAACGGGATTACCGTGGCTGGTCTTCGATTTACCATCGCTGGAGAGTGGTGCACCATGGTACCGTTTCGTTTCAAATCCTTGCACGCATTTCAAAAAGTCGTACGACACTGTTTCGCCATTTCGGACGGATGTTGCACTTTGCACCATGGATGTTGCACCCTGTATATATATCGATTATTCAGACGGCCATCACTTCTGGCTCGTTTAGAGTTACGGGAGCCACAACCATTCATAACGAAGGCCTCAGTTAGTTCTACGGCTATGACAGCTTTCATCCATCAATGGATTGTTTAATGTCCAAAAAAGACTATCCGAATCTCAATTGGGTATCGGAAGTTTTTTACCCTTCGTTTTTTCGACACGTGGATTTTTACGGTAAAACGGGATTACCGTGGCTGGTCTTCATGTCACCATCGCTGGAGAGTGGTGCACCAAGGTACCCTTTCGTTTCAAATCCATGCACGCATTTCAAAAAGTCGTACGAAACAGTTTCTCAATTTCGGACGGATGTTGCACCTTGCACCGTGGATGTTGCACCCTGTAGATATCGATTATTCGAACGGCCATAACTTCTGGCTCGTTTAGTGTTACGGGATCCATAACCAGTCAAAACGAAGGCCTCAGTGAGTTCTATGGCTATGACAGCTTTCAGCCGTCAATGGATTGTTTAATGCCCAAAAAAGACTATCCGAATTTCAATCGGGTCTTGGAAGTTTTTTACCCTTTGTTATTTCGACACGTGGATTTTTACGGTAGAACGGGATCACCGTGGCTGGTCTTCGATTTACCATCGTTGGAGAGTGGTGCACCATGGTACCGTTCCATGTCAAATACATGCACGCATTTCAAAAAGTCGTACGACACTGTTTCGCCATTTCGGACGGATGTTGCACCTTGCACCGTGTATGTTGCACCCTGTAGATATCGATTATTCGGACGGCCATAACTTCTGGCTCGTTTAGAGTTACGGGAGCCATAACTAGTAAAAACGAAGGCCCTAGTGAGTTCTACGGCTATGACAGCTTTCAGCCGTCAATGGATTGTTTAATGCCCAAAAAAGACTATCCGAATCTCAATCGGGTCTAGGAAGTTTTTTACCCTTCGTTTTTTCGACACGTGGATTTTTACGGTAGAACGGGATTACCGTTGCTGGTCTTCGATTTACCATCGATGGAGAGTGGTGCACCATGGTACCGTTTCATTTCAAATCCATGCACGCATTTCAAAAAGTCGTACGACACTGTTTCGCCATTTCGGACGGATGTTGCACCTTGCACCGTGGATGTTGCACCCTACAGATATCGATTATTCGGACGGCCATAACTTCTGGCTCGTTTAGAGTTACGGGAGCCATAACCAGTCAAAACGAAGGCCTCTGTGAATTCTACGGCTATGAAAACTTTCAGCCGTCAGTGGATTGTTTAATGCCCAAAAAAGACTATCCGAATCTCATTCGGGTCTCGGAAGTTTTTTACCCTTCGTTTTTTCGACACGTGGATTTTTACGGTAAAACAGGATTACCGTGGCTGGTCTTCATTTTACCATCACTGGAGAGTGGTGCACCATGGTACCGTTTCGTTTCAAATCCTTGCACCATTTCAAAAAGTCGTACCACACTGTTTCGCCATTTCGGACGGATGTTGCACATTGCACCGCGGATGTTACACCCTGTAGTTATCGATTATTCAGACGGCCATTACTTCTGGCTCGTTTAGAGTTACGGGAGCCATAACTAGTCTCAACGAAGGCCTCAGTGAGTTCTACGGCTATGATAGCTTTCAGCCATCAATGGATTGTTTAATGCCCAAAATAGACTATCCGAATCTTAATCGGGTCTCGGAAGTTTTTTACCCTTCGTTTTTTCGACACTTGGATTTTTACGGTAAAACGGGATTACCGTGGCTGGTCTTCAATTTACCATCGCTGGAGAGTGGTGCACTAGGGTACCGTTTCGTTTCAAATCCATGCACGCATTTCAAAAAGTCGTACGACACTGTTACGCCATTTCGGACGGATGTTGCACCGTGCACCGTGGATGTTGCACCCTGTAGATATCGATTATTCGGACGGCCATAACTTCTGGCTCGTTTAGAGTTACTGTAGCCATAACCAGTCAAAACGAAGGCCTCAGTGAGTTCTACGGCTATGACAGCTTTCATCCGTCGATGGATTGTTTAATGCCCAAAATAGACTATCTGAATCTCAATCGCGTCTAGGACGTTTTTTACCCTTCGTTTTTTCGACACGTGGATTTTTACGGTAGAACGGGATTACCATGGCTGGTCTTCGATTTACCATCGCTGGAGAGTGGTGCACCATGGTACCGTTTCATTTCAAATCCATGCACACATTTCGAAAAGTCGTACGACACAGTTTCGCCATTTCGGACGGATGCTGCACCTTGCACCGTGGATGTTGCACCCTGTAGATATCGATTATTCGGACGGCCATAACTTCTGCCTCGTTTAGAGTTACGGGATCCACAACCAGTCAAAACGAAGGCCTCAATGAGTTCTACGGTTATGACAGCTTTCAGCCATCAGTGGCTTGCTTAATGCCCAAAAAAGACTATCGGAATCTCAATCGGGTCTCGGAAGTTTTTTACCCTTCGTTTTTTCGACACGTGGATTTTTACGGTAAAATGGGATTACCGTGGCTGGTCTTCAATTTACCATCGCTGGAGAGTGGTGCACCATGGTACCGTTTCGTTTCAAATCCTTGCACCCATTTCAAAAAGTCGTACGACACTGTTACGCCATTTCGGACGGATGTTGCTCCTTGCACCGTGGATGTTGCACCCTGTAGATATCGATTAGTCGGACGGCCATAACTTCTGGCTCGTTTAGAGTTACGTGAGCCATAACCAGTCAAAACGAAGGCTTCAGTGAGTTCTACGGCTATGACAGCTTTCAGCCGTCAATGGATTATTTAATGCCCAAAAAGACTATCCGAATCTCAAATGGGTCTAGGAAGTTTTTTGCCCTTCGTTTTTTCGACACGTGGATTTTTACGGTAGAATGGGATTACCGTGGCTGGTCTTCGATTTACCATCGCTGGAGAGTGGTGCACCACGGTACCGTTTTGTTTCAAATCCATGCACGCATTTCAAAAAGTCTTACGACACTGTTACGCCATTTCGGAAGGATGTTGCACCTTGCACCGTGGATGTTGCACCTTGTAGATATCGATTATTCGAACGGCCATAACATCTGGCTCATTTAGAGTTACGGGAGCCATAACCAGTCAAAACGAAGGCCTCAGTGATTTCTACGGCTATGAAAGCTTTAAGCCGTCGATGGATTGTTTAATGCCCAAAAAAGACTATCTGAATCTCAATCGGGTCTATTATGTTTTTTACCCTTCGTTTTTTCGACATGTGGATTTATACGGTAGAACGGGATTACCGTGGGTGGTCTTCGATTTACCATCGCTGGAGAGTGGTGCACCATGGTACCGTTCCGTTTCAAATCCATGCACGCATTTCAAAAAGTTGAACGACACTGTTTCTCCATTTCGGACGGATGTTGCACCTTGCACCGTGGATGTTGCACCCTGTAGATATCGATTATTCGGACGGCCATAACTTCTGGCTCGTTTAGAGTTACGGGAGCAATAACCAGTCAAAAAGAATGCCTTAATGAGATCTACGGCTCTGATAGCTTTCAGCCATCAATGGATTGTTTAATGCCCAAAAAAGACTACCCGAATCTCAATCGGGTCTAGGAAGTTTTTTACCCTTCCTTTTTTCGACACGTGGAATTATTACGGTAAAACGGGATTACCGTGGCTGGTCTTCGATTTACCATCGCTGGAGAGTGGTGCACCATGGTACCATTTTGTTTCAAATCGTTTCACACATTTCAAAAAGTCGTACGACACTGTTTTTCCATTTCGGGTGGATGTTGCACCTTGCAACGTGGATGTTGCACCCTATAGATATCGATTATTCGGACGGCCATAACTTCTGGCTCGTTTAGAGTTACGGGAGCCATAACTAGTCAAAACGAAGGCCTCAGTGAGTTCTACGGCTATGACAGCTTTCATCCGTCAATGAGTTGTTTGATGCCCAAAAAAGACTATCCGAATCTCAATCGGGTCTCGAAAGTTTTTTACCCTTTCTTTTTTCGACACGTGGATTTTTATGGTAGAACGGGATCACCGTGGCTGGTCTTCGGTTTACCATCGCTGGAGAGTGGTGCACCATGGTACCGTTCCATTTCAAATCCATGCACGCATTTCAAATAGTCGTACGACAATGTTTCGCCATTTCAGACGGATGTTGCACCTTGCACCGTGTATGTTGCACCCTGCAGATATCGATTATTCGGACGGCCATAACTTCTGGCTCGTTTAGAGTACGAGAGCCATAACTGTTGGGCGAATTATCACCCATGGAATCACGAGACCAAGAAGCATCAATGTCGTCGAGAGTCACCATTTACATACGGTATCCATGTCCATTCGGTACGTATGCCTAGCCGGACCAAACCCCATCCCTCATCTGCCGAACCAACACCTCTCCTTCCCAATACCGGACCAACCATGCCGAACCAACCTCTACTAGCCCATCACCGGTCCAGGCTCAATGCCGAACCAATAACCTCGCATCTACAAATACCGAACCAAGCACACGCCTTCGGCACCGGACCAACATGAAGCAGTTGCTACCGAATGAACCTCCAACCTCACCACCGAACCAACCTCCTCCAAGACAACACCGAACCGAAGCCTCTCAGTATACCATCGGACCAAGCTACACCGAACCAATGCCACTTCACTCACAACCGAATCAAACTCCACCCAGCTACGGCCGAACCAAGCTTCGCCGAACCAGATATGCAAGACCAGATTGCTTCAGCCCAGGCCCACCAGAAGCTATATACATCCAAGACCTCTACCCCCAGCCTCACTCTATAAATAGAGGGGCAGGGGTACAACAATGGCAGACAAGTTTGAGAGCTCAAGCAAGGAAGGAATTCTCAAACAACTTTCATATACTTGTATGCAAAGCTTTGTATTTGTACTCTGAAAGAAAAAGGATAATAACATATAAAGTGGATGTAGGCACGTTCTGGCCGAACCACTATAAATCTGTGTGCCTTTTACAGTTTAGTCCGTGCATTTTACATATTTGCATAAGTCACCCAAACCATTGAAAAACATATAAAATCGACTAAATAACACGACTTGGAGGTGTTTGCCCATTTTTTGCGCAAACATTTTTGGTGCTTTCACCGAGAACTTGGAACTCGAAGCTTCAGCTTCCCTCATTCAACCTTCCCCAATAGCATCCTTCATTGCCTAGGAAACATGACTTCCAGGCCGAGAAAAGACGCCAACAAGGGAAAGAACGTTGCAACCCGCAGCGCTCCAAACCCAGTGGATCCAGATCAAGAGAACCATCCCACTACGACAGCAGTGCCAAATGTAGATCAGGCAAATCCGACAGCCCCTACCGCGGAACAACCGGCAGCAATCACTAGGGCAGATCTAGACAGAGTTGTGGCTGAAGTAACTAACCGCTTCGCATCCCAACAAGAAGCTTTGGTGAACCAACTCATGTCACGCTTGAGGGATGCCGAAGAATCCAACCGCAACACTGAATCGTGGGGTGAGTCCCAATCTGGAGGATCTCGGAGACAACAAAGGTCTTCCCTCTTCGAAGAAGCTATCAACAGGAACAACAATGATAGGGGCCGCGCCCGGACTCAGCCCGAACTCCGACTCGAGGAAGCGCTTGGAACCGAACCCAATGGGGAAGGCACCAGGCGAGGGTCGAATGTAGCTGAGCCAGTCATGCCGCCTAATCATAGAAACCCCGCTGAACGGAGCCGAGCTAGAACCCAGCCCGAAGTTGACCCCATGGAAATGCTCGAAACAGAACCCCACAGGGGAAGATCAAGGCAGGGGGCAACTGTAGCTGGTCCTAGCATGCATCCGAGTAGCCTAAGACAGCCACTGGATAACGTCAGAAGTGATAGGCTATACCATCCCTACAGGTCATCTGGACAAGATCGATCCCGCAGGGAAGAACCAAGCTCATTTTTGTCCGCTCCAAATTCTAATGAAAGAATGGCACGATTATTCAGGGAATGCGTCCGACGGGAGCAAAGGGATCGAGGGATAGGCGCTAGGGTAACCAGCCCTTTCACCCGCGACATCGAAACCGCCATCACCCGTCGAGAATGGAAAATGCCGATGATGGAACCATACAAGGGAACTTCCGACCCCGTTGTACATTTGCAGAGATACACACAGCATATGCTCATGAGCGGAGCAACGGAAGGAGTGTTGTGTAAATGCTTTCCGCTATTCCTAGCAGACCTAGCTACCTCCTGGTTCTGCCATCTACCCCAAGGATCTATCAGCTCATGGGAGATGTTGAAAGAAAAGTTCATTAGCCAGTTCCGCATTCATGTGGAACAACCCATGGATGCTTATTCTCTATCTACTGTCAAACAGAAATCCGGAGAGACACTGCAACAATATCTAACCCGGTTCAACGCCGCAGCGGCCGCAGTCCAAGATGCCGATGAGAAACTCACCCTAATGGCCCTCTGTAGTGGTGTGCACCTAGATACCAAGTTTGCTAGAAGACTAACTAAAGAAAAACCAGCTACCCTGCCCCATTTCATCCATGAAGCTGGGAAGTACATGAGACTCGAAGAGGCTGCCACTGAAAGGAAGACAGGACTACAGGCTAAGACGGCTCATGGAAACGCCCCCGCCGCAGCGAAGGTCATTCGGAGAAACGACTCCAGAGACAATGCAGGGGGCAAGAAGGGAGAAAAGCGCTTGTACTGACCAGGACCGAGATTTGACGCTTACACTCCCTTGAATGAAACAGTCGAGAACATCTTCCTGGCCACCTAGGACGAACTTACATACAAACGCCCCCGGTACAAGAAGGAGTCAGATCGCGCAATCCAGTCCGAAAAATTCTGCCGTTTCCACGAGTCTCATGGGCACGATACCAATGAATGCCGCCATCTCCGAGACCTAATTGAAGAACACATCAGGAGAAAGAGGCTGGAACGCTATTTAAAGGGCCAGGATAGGACTCCAGCTCCCACCAAGGAAAACCCAGGGCAGCTCCACCCAGAGACAGGCGGAGGAAATCGCAACACCAGCAGTTCCAGCCGAGAGAAGATAGTGGTCCATACAATATCAAGAGGGCCACACATCGCCGACAAGAGCTGGGCAGAAATGGAAAGATATGGAAACTCACTCAGAAACGAGGGAGACTGCGTCAATTCTGTTATGGAAGAACGCCACCCTAAGCGGAAGCAAAATAATGACATCATATTCAGTGGGCGCGACCTAGAAGGAAGGCAGTACCCACATATGGACCCTATGGTCATCTCTGCCTGGTTCGGTCCAGCCAAAATTTTTCGAATTTTAATAGACACTGGAAGTTCGGTAAATATCCTATTCAAGCATGCTTTCGACAAAATGATGCTGTCAATGAAGGATGTATCCCCCTGCAACAAACCACTACACGGTTTCACTGGAGAAGCAAAGATGCCCCTCGGGCAATTGGATCTCTTTGTTGAATTGGGAAGTCATCCCCGCTCCGCCGTTCGGAAACAAACATTCGTGCTAATAGACAACCACTCGGCCTACAATGCCTTTTTAGGAAGACCAGCTTTGTCTGATTTCCAAATTGTCCTTGCCCCATGGTGCCTGAAGATGAAGTTCCCAACGGATAATGGAGTGGGAGAAGTAGAAGGGGATCAAGATGCCGCTCGGGACTGCTATGTAACCGAACTTCGCAATAATCGCAGGAGAGATAAAGGGAAGAATGCAGAGACTGCTCTCTGCAAAAAAAACTTGGAAGCATAGCAACTAAAGAAAGCCCCTCCTCTTCGATATACAAGTGATCCCTTCAACGAACTAGATCCCAGGTACGGAGAGGAGGAGGCTATCGCCGTGCCTGCAGAGGCTATGGAGTTTGTATTTGTAGACAAACACGACTCAAGTAAACTATTGAAAATCGGATCTCAGTTAAAAGCAGAACTAAAGGATCAACTCATTGATTTTCTCCGCCACAACCTAGATGTATTTGTGTGGACGCATGCTGACATGACTAGAATCTCCCCGGATATAGCATGCCACGCATTGAACATCGACCCTACCAAGACACCAGTGAAACGGAAAAAGAGAAGCATGAGGACGGAACGATCGGCAGCCCTTGAAGAAGAAGTAAAGAACCTACTTGCCAATAACTTCATACGAGAAGCCATCTACCCAGAATGGATCGCTAACCCGGTACTGGTAAAGAAGGCTAATGGGAAGTGGCGAACATGCATTGACTTCTCCAACCTAAATGATGCTTGCCCAAAGGATTGCTTCCCACTTCCCCGAATCGATCAACTTGTGGACAGTACCGCCGGGCACGAGCTCTTATCTTTCATGGATGCCTACTCCGGATATAACCAAATCCCTATGCATGCCCCTGATCAAGACCACACTAGCTTCATCACTGACCGAGGATTGTACTGCTACAAGGTAATGCCATTTGGACTTAAAAACGCCGGAGCTACTTATCAGCGCCTCGTCAACAAGATGTTTGCGGAACTGATATGACGAACTATGGAAGTTTATGTGGATGACATGCTGGTAAAATCGAGGAAAGCCAACAATCATGTAAGCCACTTGGGTGAGATGTTTCAAGTACTTCGCCAATATGGAATGAGGCTGAATCCTCTCAAGTGCTCCTTCGGAGTATCGTCTGGAAAATTCCTAGGATTCATCGTCCATGCCAGAGGAATTGAAGCAAACCCCGAACAAGTCCAAGCTTTGAAGAACGTCAAGATACCTTCCACTCGAAGGGAAATGCAAAGCCTAAACGGGAAGGTGGCCGCCCTAAGCTGATTCATCTCTAAAGCAACCGAAAAATGCATTCCCTTCTTTGAAGCCCTGAAGAGAGACAAAGGAAAATTCGAGTGGACCGACGAATGTTCAGCAGCTTTCCTTAACCTAATCGAGCACCTCCAACGACCACCAGTATTCTCGACGCCGAACGAAGGCGAAGAACTATACCTATATCTTGCTGTGTCATCCCATGTTCTAAGCGCCGCTTTGGTAAGAGAAGAAAACCGCACACAACGGCCAGTGTACTTCATAAGCAAAAGGTTCACGGGAGCAGAAGCCCGGTATCCCAAACTCGAGAAACTGGCGTACTGTTTACTAATCACATCAAGGAAGCTACGACACTATTTCCAATCTCATCCCATCAGAGTCCTAACCGACCAGCCATTGAGGCAAGTGCACCATCGTCCCGACACCTCTGGGCGACTGCTCAAGTGGTGCATCGAGCTAAGCCAATATGATATCACCTACCATCTTCGCACTGCCATCAAGGGACAAACCATAGCCGATTTCATCGCCGAATTCACTATCAACGAAGGCAGGGAGCAGTCTGAAATAACAGAGGACATCAAGTGGAGTCTCTTTGTGGATGGAGCATCGAACGAACAAGGCTCAGGGGCAGGCGTTGTGATCATCACTCCCAGGGGAAGAAAGCTGCGTTATGCACTAAGGCTGGAATTCGCTGCCACCAACAATGATGCCGAATATGAAGCAGTAATAGCCGGATTAGAGCTCGCCCTGGAGATCGAAGTCTGTTCCTTATGTCTTCACAGTGATTCGCAACTCATCGTAAATCAAATACTAGGGGAGTTCCAGACTCGAGGAGAGCGGCTCACGGCATATTTGAAAAAGACCAAGCGGCTGCTCAATCAATTGGATCACTACTCGATCAAACACATTCCTCAAGAAGAAAATCAAGAGGCCGACGAGCTAGCAAAGCAAGCTAGCATGGGAGATGATACCATTTCTAGAACGATAACTGTCTCAAGGCTACTAACCCCGAGTTTCAAGCAAGTAAATCTGATAGCTGCAACTGAAGAAGAAACATGGATGACCTTTATCCGAGAATACTTACAAAACGCACCCTACCCGACGGGCAAAATGAAATTAAGAAAATTCTAAGGAAAGCTTCCCGCTACACAATGCAAGAAGGCATCCTCTACCGGCGCGGCTTCTCTAACCCCTTATTGAGGTGCGTTGCTGGAAGAGAAGCCAAGGAAATTCTATCCAATATCCATCAGGGAAGTTGTGGAGACCACACCGGAGGGCCGACCCTAGCAAAAAAGATACTCCGATATGGGTATTTCTGGCCCACTTTAAACAAAGATGCCTTAGACTTCGTCAGAAGATGCGACAGACGTCAGAAATTTGCTAAAATTCCTTGACTACCAACCAATGAAATTACTCAGATGACCAGCCCTTGGTCCTTCGCAATATGGGGAATTGATTTAATTGGCGAACTGCCGATGGGCCGAGGCGGGGCCAGACATGCTATAGTGGCAGTTGACTATTTCACTAAATGGGTGGAAGCGGAGCCTCTGAATAAAATATTTTCAGCTAAAGTTATCAACTTCTTGATCAAAAACGTTCTATGCTGGCACGGGGTTCCACTCAGAATCATATCAGACAACGGGCTTCAATTTGACAGCGAGGAATTCACCAACTGGTGCCAAGAGCACGGGATTCACAAAAGCTTCTCATCCGTGTCTTATCCCCAGGCAAACGGCCAAGTCGAAGCTGTCAACAAAATTCTCAAAACGCTGATCAAGAAGAAGCTTGAAAAGTCAAAGGGCGCTTGGGTGGATCAACTTCCTACAGCACTATGGGCCTACCGCACTTCTTTCAGAACATCAACAGGGCATACTCCGTTCTCTTTGGCATACGGATCAGAGGCCATGCTCCCAGTTGAAACTATTGTACCTTCCCATCGTAGAATCCACTACAACCCCGAAGAAAATGAAGAACTCCTCCACATGTCTTTGGATCTAATTGAGGAGAGAAGAAATGATGCAGCACTCAAAGCAGCAGCTCACAGACAAAAAGTGGCAGCACTATACAACTCCAAAGTCAAGCATCGCAGCTTACAAGAAGGAGATCTTGTCCTCAAGCGAATCTTTCCACGCCCCGGGGCACTGGACCCCATCTGGGACGGACCATATGTAATTCATAAAGATCTCCACAACGGAGCTTATATTTTGTCAACAGTGGACGGAGAGGTGTTCCAGAGGGCATGGAACATCCGACACCTCCGTCGATACTTTTCTTAACTTGTACTGCCCATATGAAGTGAATTAACAAAGAGAATCAGTGGACGTAGGCATTTTCGTGCCGAACCACTTTAAAAAACTTGGCTCTTGTTAACTTGTTCCTTTGTATCTTGGCTACTTGTTAAGCTTTATCCTTTGCTGTTGAACAAAATCCTTTGCAGATGACATTTCAATTCAGAGCTTCACAACACAACTCCACCTGGACAAAATCTAACAAGTACGCTACGATCCTATGCCCTCGCCAATGAGACACTTTGCTCCGGTATCCCTCTACCGCGAGTTAACTCATTGTTTGCCTCGGCCCTTAAAGCCGACTGTAATAAGCCGAGTATAAGCCACCGAGAAGGTCGATTATGCCATGGCAGCTCATTACAGCGATTCGGCTCGCCGGCAACTGCGAACCGACTATAAGCCCCAACATAAGGTGTGGCCAGCCAGGGGCAGTTCACAGTTGACGATCGGCCCCCACGCTAGCCGGCCAAAGTAAATCGAATAATACCCGCGATTACGGGCCATAATGGCCCGGGTAGTTACTGTCCGCGATCGGCTCCGATGTGTCTTAAGTGCGGCTGTGGTAAAAAAGAGAACTCCCCGCAGTAGGCGTAAGATGGGTGACAAATGTCTCCAAGACCCACAGCTAGGGAAAGTGACTACAAACCCGTTTGCCACGAACTTAAGCACATCGACGGCCTTCCGTGACTGGAAGTTTTACTTTTCCTATATTTCCATTTCATTTAAAACTTTTCCCCTATTCTCCGTAACGGTGCTTGAAAGTACAGGACATGAAATAGGGGACGCTCGCTAATGGGAACAGAAACTTACAATCGGATGACGAGACACTCAACAGCATTCCGTGCTTAGTCTTACAAGACGCACGAAGTTGCCGTCCACAACCGAAACACGGAGGGCGG
Organism: Allium cepa; assembly: GCA_030765085.1. Lineage (NCBI taxonomy): Eukaryota > Viridiplantae > Streptophyta > Magnoliopsida > Asparagales > Amaryllidaceae > Allium > Allium cepa. Next base: position 16,811,139 of record CM060931.1, read on the forward strand.
TACCTTCTACTTTTTATACATTAATGCATAGCTGCAGTTCATATTCACACATCACATTTACGTTGCAAAATGAGAAAATTATACTTTAAACAAAGAACTTGGCATCAGGCACAGTCCAGTCACTAGTAACATGCATCGTTACATCACTTACATAGCACAACAAAATAGCGATAACATTCCAACATATAGGAATCAGCTTATGTTATGAAATTACATAAAGTCAATCACCACAAACAATATTATTACAAGTCACATCAATTTTTTGGACTAACATGAACAGCAATAAAAAGAAATCAAAAGGTGACCGAATCCGGACAAGGAACCAGCTGCATTCACGCTTCGCCCTCATCCTACCAACTCTCCAAGCCTACTTAGCCGCAGGGTCGGAGCTCCCAGCATGTTGATCGGAAGTCCCACCTATCCAATTCAGAAGAGGAATTCATTAAACGAAAAGTAAGCGATCAAGTTATGAAAATCTAAAAAGAAAAGAGAAAGAGAAGAGAGACTCATCGGCGCCCGCCGCTTGATCCTCATCCGCCAATTGCACACCCGCTTCCTCCGCAACAAGCAGCCGCATCCCCTCCTTCACCGCCGCCTGCTCCTCCTTCGAAAACTGAGCAGTGACTACATCCAGACTAAAGGCCGCTCCACCTTTCTCACCCGCATCAACCCTGGCCTCCTCTAAAGCCCGAAGATATACCTTGGCCATAACCCGAGGATAGTCATCCATCCAGGATAAGATGCCCTCCTTCCAAGTGCGGAAGTACATGTCCTGCAGCATATCGTCCATCATCCCCTCATCCTCTTCAAACCTCTTCACCCGGGCCTCGGAAATCTGCAACTTAGTGGCAGCAGCAACCCTCTCCCGCCGGTATCTCGAGCACTCAGCCTGGAGGGATCTCCTCCATCTCTTCTTTCAACTTGGCTTGAGCAAGTTCTGCAGCTTCAAGCCACCCAGATATCTCTTCAACCTGCTCGAGATCCGCCCTCCTAACCTCATCAACCGTGGTAATGGCCATGTCAATGCGTTTCTTGCAAGCGGCCTCCATTTTTCGTAACTCAGCTCTGCTAGCCTCTTCCATGGCCTTCTTCAGTCATTGGGAGTCGGCTTCATGCTGTGAAATCTGAATAGCCTGGTCGTCAAGTTGTTTGGCCTGATCAGCAACCATTAACCGCAACCTTATATTGGCACTCCCTATCTCCTCCCCGGGCTTGGCCAATAGGGCATGATGTTCCATTAACTTCTTGACCTCCTCCGCGACCCGGTCAATGTTGGCCTTGGCTTCGTCCCCCATAGCAGCTATCCGAGTAGTGAGCAGATTCAGATCTAGGGACTTAGCCTCATCAAGAACCCGAACCATGGGATTGCGGGGGAGAAGATGCTCGCCCGTGACCTCGTCAAATAAAATATCCCAAGAGCTTGGGTCCTAATCTGGGTGGCCGGCAAAGGGATTGCGAGGCACGTCGGGATGTTTTATGCGGATAACAGTAGGATTCTCGGAAGGAGGCGGAGAGGGGGCAAACTCCATGATCTCCTCCGTGGTATCTCGGGAAGGCTGAGTAGGAGGCTGAGGACCGGGTGGTGAATCAAACAAGGAACGCCTCCTCTTCCTCTGCTGGATACCTTCCTCAATGACTCCAAGAAGAGGGCGATATCTAACTACATCCCCGGAACGGCCAGTTGGCGGCTTCGGCTTAGTAGAAGCTCTCATCAACTTGAATTGTTCGAGGCGGTGTCGAACGTCTGAAGTTTTGGCCACCTCGCCTGCCACTGTAATAGAGAACAAGTGTTACGAGCATACAATGGTCCATAATTCGAGAAATATGTTAAGTTAAAAAGAGTGAGAAGACACATCTATTATACAAACCCTGCGGAGGAGTAGGATCCTGCAATAAGTCCTGAATTTCATCCCAGGGCGGGAGCGAGCCATAAAATATTCCAAGTCCCTATCGTAAATGGAATCTGCAGAAGTCAAAAGATCACCTTGCACCGCCGGAGTCACCCTAGCCGAGGAGCTCTTGGGGGATGGATCGACGCCAGCCCCAGCCTTGTCAACCTCCTTTGCCTTCTTCACCGAGGTTGATCCTTCCTCCAACCCTTCAAAAGCCTGGCGGAAGGCATCACCCGTCCACTCCTGGATCTCCCCTGCCTGCTCAGAAGACAAAGCCCCGGCACCACTACCACCCTGTCCTTCACCTTCTCCATCTCCTCCGCTCTCCTCTTCGCCTCTTTCCTCCTCTCCACCTTCCTCCTCCGGAATATCTGGACACGTACTGGGAGAGGGTCCATCAGACTTCTTAAGCTTCTTTCCCCCAACGGTTGGGGGTACCGAGAAAGGTCTCCTCTTGCTACTCTTCGCAGTAGCCCCATCCTTGGCTTTAGCAGCCCTCTCCTCGGCTGTATCTCTCTGTTTAACCATAGATTGACGTGGTAGAATCAAGTTATACTCCAGGAGAATGGCATTCCTGATCAGGAAAGATGCCGATCTATCCCTTCCCGAAATGACCTTTATTTGAGTAACCATCCGAGCCAAGGAATCATTCTCCACGACCGCAAAGCCACTTGTCGCTAGCAAGAAATAAAAGCATATAAGAAGAAGCATTTTGATCGGGACAAGGAAAATATAAATGAAGTCCAACTTACAGCGGGAAGTGAAAAGGCGGAAAGAAACAGAGTCATCCCTAATGAAAAACCATTCCTTCTTGAACATACTGAACTTCGAGTACAAATCCAGAACAGGCTTGAAGGGCACGGCCGCTTCCAAACTGATATATGGAGACCCCTTCTTGTAGCCTCTCAAGTCGTACAGATACCGGATCTCCCGGTTGGAAGGGAGACGCCCATATTTCCTCTGAAAGATGACGAAAAGACTCACCAGAATGGCGTAGGAGTTAGGCTGAAGCTGGAAGGGAGCCACCTTCAGATATGTGATAAAGCTAACTATCCAGGCGTTGAGAGGCGGGATAGCACCACACATGCAATGATATCTGCTGTAAGCAAAGTAGCCTTCGGGGGGGTCATGCGGCATCACTCATTCCCCCGGCAATAGCATGCGCGCTCTATCTATTCCGAAGGAACGAGATATAACATCGAGTTGCTCCTCGTTCAGGGAGCTAGGAAAGCAATCGAGAGGGGAGACCAGAAGTTCCTGGGGACCATACCCATCCACTAACGACCTCGGGGCAGGTCCATGTCGCGCCGGTCCTGGTTGGGCTGGGGGCACGGAAGAAGACTCTTCTCTATCCTTGGACTTCTTTCTATCTGATCGAGTTTCTGCTTTGCGAGACATTAACTGCGACACGAGAAAAACATATTGTTACAACAGAGGATATAAGCAAGCAGGTGTATATAGTCTTAAGATTTCACTCATGATTCAGGTATAAAAATCCATCCGGCATTAAAGGTTTAAAGATTCATTCGGTAGTACATCACATATCTCATTCGGCATATCACATTCGGCAATCAAACACACCAGCCTCGTTCGTGTTCATTCGGCGAAAGAAAACATACCTGGTTCGGTACTAGTTTGATTCGGCACCTGCTTGATTCGACACGTGTATATTCGGTACTTAATTGATTCGGTACAAGGTTGATTCGGCACTCGGACTGATTCGACTCTCTCTGATTCGGTAAGGAATAACGAAGGGGTGTAGCCCCTATTTATAGACGTACACAGGACAACCGAACCAAATGGTTCGGCACTCAAAACCGAATGAAGCTACACCAACTGGAAGAAAAAAAAACAAAGCGCGACACCTGCAAGCACGTGCCCCACTTTGGGGGGCAAATGTTGGGCGAATTCTCACCCATGGAATCACGAGACCAAGGAACATCAATGTCGTCCAGAGTTACCATTTACATACGGTATCCATGTCCATTCGGTACGTATGCCTAGCCGGACCAAACCCCATCCCTCATCTGTCGAACCAACACCTCTCCTTCCCAATACCGGACCAACCATGCCGAACCAACCTCTACTAGCCCATCACCGGTCCAGGCTCCATGCCGAACCAATAACCTCGCATCTACAAATACCGAACCAAGCACACGCCTTCGGCACCGGACCAACATGAAGCAGTTGCTACCGAATCAACCTCCAACCTCACCACCGAACCAACCTCCTCCAAGACAACACCGAACCGAAGCCTCTCAGCATACCACCGGACAAAGCTTCACCGGACCAATGCCACTTCACTCACAACCGAATCAAACTCCACCAAGCTACGGCCGAACCAAGCTTCGCCGAACCAGATATGCCAGACCAGATTGCTTCAGCCCAAGCCCACCAGCAGCTATATACATCCAAGATCTCTACCCCCAGCCTCACTCTATAAATAGAGGGGTAGGGGTACAACAATGGCAGACAAGTTTGAGAGCTCAAGCAAGGAAGGAATTCTCAAACAACTTTCATATACTTGTATGCAAAGCTTTGTACTTGTACTCTGAAAGAAAAAGGATAATAACATATAAAGTGGATGTAGGCGTGTTCTGGGCGAACCACTATAAATCTGTGTGTCTTTTACAGTTTACTCCCTGCAATTTACATATTTGCATAAGTCACCCAAACCATTGAAAAACATATAAAATCGACTAAATAACACGACTTGGAGGTGTTTGCCCATTTTTTGCGCAAACAATAACCAGTCAAAACGAAGGCCTCAGTGAGTTCTACGGCTATGACAACTTTCAGCCGTCAATGGATTGTTTAATGCCCAAAAAAGACTATCCGAATCTCAATCGGGTCTAGGAAGTTTTTTACCCTTCGTTTTTTCGACACGTGAATTTTTACGGTAGAACGGATTACCGTGGCTGGTCTTCAATTTACCATCGCTGGAGAGTGGTGCACCATGGTACCGTATTGTTTGAAATCCTTGCACGCATTTCAAAAATTCGTACGACACTGTTTTGCCATTTCTGACGGATGTTGCACCTTGCGCCGTGGAAATTGCACCCTGTAGATATCGATTATTCGGACGGCTATAACTTCTGGCTCGTTTAGAGTTACGGGAGCCATAACCAGTCAAAACGAAGGCCTCAGTGATTTCTACGGCAATGACCGCTTTCAGCCGTCAATGGATTGTTAAATGCCCAAAAAAGACTATCCGAATCTCAATCGGGTCTCGAAGTTTTTTACCCATCGTTTTTTCGACACGTGGATTTTTATGGTAAAACGGGATTACCGTGGCTGGTCTTCAATTTACCATCACTGGAGAGTGGCGCACCAAGGTACCGTTTCGTTTCAAATCCTTGCACGCATTTCAAAAAGTCGTACGACACTGTTTCGCCGTTTCGGACGGATGTTGCACCTTGCATGGTGTATGTTGCACCCTGTAGATGTCGATTATTTGGACGGCCATAACTTCTGGCTCGTTTAGAGTTACGGGAGCTATAACCAGTAAAAACGAAGGCCCAAGTGAGTTCTACGGCTGTGACAGCTTTCAACCTTCAATGGATTGTTTAATGCCCAAAAAAGACTATCCGAATCTCAATCGGATCAAGGAAGTTTTTTACCCTTCGTTTTTTCGACACGTGGATTTTTATGGTAAAACGGGATTACCGTGGCTGGTCTTCAATTTACCATCGCTGGAGAGTGGTGCACCAGGGTACCGTTTCGTTTCAAATCCATGCACGCATTTCAAAAAGTCGTACAACACTGTTATGCCATTTCGGACGAATGTTGCACCTTGCACCGTGGATGTTGCACCCTGTAGATATCGATTATTCGGACGGCCATAACTTCTGGAACGTTTGGAGTTACGGGAGCCATAACCAGTCAAAACGAAGGCCTCGGTGAGTTCTACGGCTATGACAGCTTTCATCCGTCAATGGATTGTTTAATGCCCAAAAAAGACTATCCGAATCTCAATCGGGTCTAGGAAGTTTTTTACCCTTCGTTTTTTCAACACGTGGATTTTTACGGTAGAACAAGATTACCTTGGCTGGTCTTTGATTTAACATCGCTGGAGAGTGGTGCACCATGGTACCATTTCTTTTCAAATCCATGCACGCATTTCAAAAAGTCGTACGACACTGTTTCGCTATTTCGGACGGATGTTGCACCCTGTAGGTATCGATTATTCGGACGGCCATAACTTCTGGCTCGTTTAGAGTTACGGGAGCCATAACCAGTCAAAACGAAGGCCTCAGTGAGTTCTACGGTAATGACAGCTTTCAGCAATCAATGGATTGTTTAATGCCCAAAAAAGACTATCCGAATCTCAACCGGGTCTAGGAAGTTCTTTACCCTTCGTTTTTTCGACACGTGGATTTTTACGGTAGAACGGGATAACCGTGGCTGGTCTTCGATTTACCATCGCTGGAGAGTGGTGCACCATGGTACCGTTTCGTTACAAATCCTTGCACGCATTTCAAAAAGTCGTACGACACTGTTTTGCCATTTCGGACGGATGTTGCACCTTGCACCATGGATGTTGCACCCTGTAGATATCTATTATTCGGACGGCCATAACTTCTGGCTCGTTTAGAGTTACGGGAGCCATAACCAGTCAAAACGATGGCCTAAGTGAGTTCTACGGCTCTGACAGCTTTCAGCCGTCAATGGATTGTTTAATGCCCAAAAAAGACTATCCGAATTTCAATCGGGTCTCCGAAGTTTTTTAACCTTCGTTTTTTCAACACGTGGATTTTTACAGTAAAACGGGATTACCGTTTCTGGTCTTCATGTTACCATCGCTGGAGAGTGGTGCACCAGGGTACCATTTTGTTTCAAATCCATGCACGCATTTCAAAAAGTCATACGACATTTCGCCATTTCGGACGGATGTTGCACATTGCACCGTGGATGTTGCACCCTGTAGATATCGATTATTCGGACGGTCATAACTTCTGGCTCATTTAGAGTTACGGGAGCCATAACCAGTCAAAATGAAGGCCTCGGTGAGTTCAACGGCTATGACAGCTTTCAGCCGTCAATGGATTGTTAAATGCCCCAAAAAGACTATCCGAATCTCAATCGGGTCTAGGAAGTTTTTTACCCTTCGTTTTTTCGACACGTGGATTTTTACGGTAGAACGGGATTACCGTGGCTGGTCTTCGATTTACCATCGCTGGAGAGTGGTGCACCACGGTAACGTTTCGTTTCAAATCCATGCACGCAGTTCAAAAATTCGTACGATACTGTTTCGCCATTTCGGACGGATGTTGCACCTTGCACCGTGGATGTTGCACCCTGTAGATATCGATTATTCGGACGACCATAACTTCTGGCTCGTTTAGAGTTACGGGAGCCATAACCAGTCAAAACGAAGGCCTCGGTGAGTTCTACGGCTCTAATAGCTTTTAGCCGTCAATGGATTGTGTAATTCCCAAAAATGACTATCCGAATCTCAATCGGGTCTAGGAAGTTTTTTACCCTTCGTTTTTTCAACACGTGGATTTATACGGTAAAACGGGATTACCGTGGCTGGTCTTCGATTTACCATCGCTGGAGAGTGGTGCACCATGGTACCGTTACGTTTCAAATCCTTGCACGCATTTCAAAAAGTCGTACGGCACTGTTTAGCCATTTCGGACGGCCATAACTTCTGGCTCGTTTAGTGTTATGGGAGCCATAACCAGTCAAAATGATGGACTCAGTGAGTTCTACGGCTATGACAGCTTTCAGCCGTCAATGGATTGTTTAATGCCCAAAAAAGACTATCCGAATCTCAATCGGGTCTTGGAAGTTTTTTTTACCCTTCGTTTTTTCGACGCGTGGACTTTTATGGTAAAACGGGATTACCGTGGCTGGTCTTCAATTTACCATCGCTGGAGAGTGGTGCACCAGGGTACCGTTTCGTTTCAAATCCTTTCACGCATTTCAAAAAGTCGTACGGCACTGTTTCGCCATTTCGGACGGATGTTGCACCTTGCACGGTGTATGTTGCACCCAGTAGATATCTATTATTCGGACGGCCATAACTTCTGGCTCGTTTAGAGTTACAGGAGCCATAACCAGTCAAAACGAAGGCCTCAGTGAGTTCTACGGCTATGACAGCTTTCGGCCGTCAATGGATTGTTTAATGCCCCAAAAGACTATCCGAATCTCAATCGGGTCTAGGAAGTTTTTTTAGCCTTCGTTTTTTCGACACGTGGATTTTTACGGTAGAATGGGATTACCGTGGCTGGTCTTGGATTTACCATCGCTGGAGAGTGGTGCACCATGGTACCATTTCGTTTCAAATCCATGCACGCATTTCAAAAATGTCGTACGACACTGTTTCGCCATTTCGAACGGATGTTGCACCTTGCACCGTGGATGTTGCACCCTGTAGATATCGATTATTCGGACGGCCATAACTTCTGGCTCGTTTAGAGTTACGGGAGCCATAACCAGTCAAAACGAAGACCTCGGTGAGTTCTACGGCTATGACAGCTTGCATCCGTCAATGGATTGTTTAATTCCTAAAAAAGACTATCCGAATCTCAATCGGGTCTATGAAGTTTTTTACCCTTCGTTTTTTCGACACGTGGATTTTTACGGTAAAACGGGATTACCATGGCTGGTCTTCAATTTACCATCGCTGGAGAGTGGTGCACCATGGTACCGTTTCGTTTCAAATCCTTGCACGCATTTCTAAAAGTCGTACGACACTGTTTCACCATTTCGGACGGATGTTGCACCTTGCACCGTGGATGTTGCACCCTGTAGATATCGATTATTCGGACGGCCATAACTTCTGGCTCGTTTAGTGTTACGGGAGCCATAACCAGTCAAAACGAAGGCCTCAGTGAGTTCTACGGCTATGACAGCTTTCATCCGTCAATGGATTGTTTAATGCCCAAAAAATACTATCCGAATCTCAATCGGGTCTCGGAAGTTTTTTACCCTTCGTTTATTCGACACGTGGATTTTTACGGTAAAACGGGATTACCGTGGCTGGTCTTCAATTTACCAACACTGGAGAGTGGTGCACCATGGTACTGTTTCGTTTCAAATCCTTGTACGTATTTCAAAAAGTCGTACGACACTGTTTCAAAAAGTCGTACGTATTTCAAAAAGTCGTACGACACTATTTCTCCAAAGAATTTAGGTTCGAATCCATTGAGGGCACGCCTTGTTTCGAATCCATTAAAGCCGCTCCTGTCTTCGAATCCATCAAGGCGCTCCTGTCTTCGAATCCAACATACTGAAGCAACTTCGAATCGATCTGCAGTAGCTAACAACGATTGATTCGAACAAATACCAACACCATCGATTCGAAGGAAAACCCTCAAATCCAACACATTGAATCCATCAAGTTGTAGCAGCTGAAGTCAAAGGCTCGACCCTATCGATTCGAAGAACATGGATTCGAAGCACGTATGTCAATTAAAAATGCAATCTTGAATCGATCATAACTTGAGATCTACAAGTCCAAATGCTATGAAATTTTCACAGGAGCTTGCACGTACATAGAAGAATGGCACGCCAAGTTTCATCCCGATTGGACACCTTTTTGATCGATTCGAACCAAGGGTCGAATCGATCCAAAAGTGGGCCCAGATCTCCAGAATTCAGCCATGTGGGCCCCCCACACGTGTCAGAAGTGGTCTTCCCAAAGTTTAGGAGAAATATCAGCCTCCAGCACCTATAAATAGAGCCCCTGGTCATTCAGAAAGGGGATCGGAGAATTTCTAGAGATAAAGCACGCCCGGACGCCGCTAGAATTACTTCAGAGCACCGCCGCTAGCTTTGACTTCGAATTTTTGCTTAAGAACTGCTGTACTTAGCCATATAAAAGTTGTATTCTCCGAACATCGAAAGAAAAGCAATAAAATAACAAAGCTTCATAGTGGACGTAGGCACATCGCCGAACCACTCTAAATTGTTGTCTTCTGTGCAATTTACTTTCTGTTGCTTGGATTTTTTGTTAGATAATCCTCATTTTAATTTGCCTTCTTCATTTATTATCTCTTCAAAAACTTCCGAAGAGTGTTGTGCCCAATTTTGACACAAACACTTTGGTGCTTTCACTGAGAAAAAACCCAGTTTTTTCTCCTGATCCTTGGATCTATCTACGATACCGGATTGCATAAATCAAAGAGAGAGATCCAGATTTCATATTCAAACTCATTCCATTCTACTCAGATTTGTCAAAAGTCTAGGAAAGAATTCAACGTTTCAAAATGGTGAGTACAAGAACCACTTCCCAACATTGGTGATCAGGAAGGCCGGGATAGGCAAAACCCCACACAACTACAATCCACTAACCAAGATGCTGTTGGGCATACGGATCAGTCAGGTCTGGTCACGAGGCAAGAGTTCCAAGCACTACTTCAAGAATTAACCCAAAGAAGACAACAGCTAACTGAGCAATTGCGCGCTAATGCTGAGTTGACCAATCAACTAAATCGCCAAAAACGAAGAAGATCCAGAAGGGATCAAGCTCCTCGTTCTTCCACCGAAAGCTCCGCTTCCTTAGATTACAATACCCGATCTATCCTTCCCAGGCTAGACGGAAATCATACGCAAGTTGCTGACTGTCAACAGGCGGTAACCATTGGTCAAATAAGGGTTGGCCCTTCTGCCAGCTTCCATACTGGACCCTCCTCCCGAGGAGGCACTATTCCTCAGTACACTGCAGATGATCGAGCTGCTACAGCCGCTGCAGTTGACATAGGAGTTGATGCTCGAGATCACTCCAATCAAAATTATCATCAACAGGGACAGGCTCCAGAGCCATATATCCCAGAAGACATCGAGCCAAGGAGGTGAGATGAGGATCGTCGACAGCGTCCGATCCCACCTCGCACTATGGAACCCGACCATACTTTGGCTCACCACCCACAGAATTTTCCAATACCAGACTTCTCAACTATGGTGCGGCGAATGATTCGCGAGAGTCAAGGCCTAACAAATGACGATTGGGGAATCTCCCGGAGTCATACCCCATTTACTGATGACATATTGTATGCTGAACCTCCTCCCCGATTCAGAATGCCAACCCTTCCCATGTATGAAGGAAATTCCGACCCAAATCAACATGTTCTGGAATATGAATGGTCAATGACTGCTGCAAGAGCTGATGACGCAGTAAAGTGCCGCAGTTTTCCTATTTCCTTAGGGGGAATTGCGACAATGTGGTTCACCCGATTACCGCCACGATCTATTTCTTCGTTTGACCAGTTAGCTACTAAATTTGTTGAACAATTTCGCATGCATATTGCTCGACCTAAAGATGTTAATACCCTATCAAGTGTCACTCAAGCTCTCGGAGAAACACTTAGACGATATTTGGAGAGATTCAATGCTGCATGCGCAGAGATCACCAACCCTAATGATAATTCCATTCTAATGGCCCTGACTAAAGGAATCGACCCTGATTCCGAATTTGGAAATTGGCTAGCCGGGAAACCTCCCGCATCGTTGGACCGTTTCTATTCCAAAGCTACTCAATTCTTGAGGCGGGAGGATGCGAAACAGTCTAGGAAGCAGGACGATGCAAGGCTCAGCAGTGAAGGGATTCAGAGTAATGTTGCGGTTAAACAGTCCGGAGAAAATTCAGGAAAAGTCGAATTGAATATTCAAAATAAACAGGCCCAGCGATCAAGAAATGGTGATAACCGAAGCAAGAAGAAAGATCAGAATCGTGGTCCGAGACGTAGGGCCGCAATGTTTGACAATTATACACCGCTAAACACGTCACTGGAAAATGTATACTTACAGACTTGTAATACTATGCAATACAAGAAGCCTGCTCCGAAGCCTTCATCGGAGAAGCAAATTCAGACAGGGAAGTTCTGTAGGTTTCATGAAAGTTATGGGCATAATACCAATGAGTGTAGACATTTGCAAGACCGCATTGAAAAGTTGATCAAAGAAAGAAAGTTGGACCAGTTTGTTCGGGTGCCGCAGTCTGGTGGAGCAGGCCATCTAATCAAAATCGAACGCAGAATCAGGAAAGACACGGTGAACCTGCTCGCACAGGCGGAAGGTTGGTTATCAATACGATAAGTGGTGGTCCTCATCCGGCTGACAGAAGTTGGAGAGAAATGGAGTCATATGCTAGCTCAATCAGGCATGTAGACTTTGAATGCTACAACAACTCGGAAGATGGAACACCGGCTAAGCAACAAAAGACAATGGCTGATGAAATCGTGTTTAGAAATCGAGATGCTGATAAAGTCGAAGCTCCCACAATTGACCCATTGGTTATATCCGCTCAAGTTGGTCCTGCTTGGATGAAGAGGATCCTGGTAGGCAGCGGAAGTTCCGTAAATATCTTATTTAAAAGAGCATATGATTTAATGAAAATGGAAGCTAAGGACTTAAAGCCTTGTCAATCACGAGTCCACGGCTTCAATGGGAGTGCAACAATACCAACTGGAATAGTCGAATTGGCAGTAGAGTTGGGAGCGGGAGAATGCCGAAGAGTTCGGATGTTGCAATTTGTTGTCTTAGATATTCCTTCCCCGTACAATGCTTTTTTGGGCCGACCGGCCCTTGCCGAATTTAGGGCTGCTATTGCCCCATGGTGTTTAACTCTGAAGTTCCCTACTGACCACGGAATAGGAGTTGTACAAGGAGATCAGGCTGCTGGAAGAGCCTGTTATGTTGCTGAGCTGCGGGAGGCGCAGCGGAAAGAGAAAGGAAAAGGCGTAGAGGAATCTCTCTGCGTCCGTTTTACTGACGATTGACAACTAGCGCCTGGGCTCCAGCCTGGGCACCACAACCAATTCCAAAAGGATCTTGATCCAAGGGATAATGATAATAAAGAAGAATCTACGGAAAGTCAGGCTTCTCCGGCCGAGCTGACCATTGATGTCCCGATTGATGATGATCACGATGACTCGAGAATATTGAAGATTGGGTCTCAACTTGACCGAAAGACACAACAGGAATTGGTTGATTTTCTCCGGGGGAATCTTGACGTGTTCGCCTGGACACACTCTGATATGTGCGGAATCTCGCCTGACATTTGCGAGCCACACCTTGAACATTGACCCGCGATATATCCCGGTCAAGCAGAAAAGGCGTAGTATGGATCCAGAAAGATCTGCTGCCCTGAAAGAAGAGGTCGATAAGTTGAAATCAAATGGGTTCATTAGAGACGCTTTATACCCAGAATGGGTGTCTGTTTGTGTCAAAATTGGGCACAACACTCTTCGGGATTCGTTGAAGAGATAATAGTCAAGAATGCAAGTTCAAAACAGATATTATCTAACAAAAACTCCAATCAACAATGAAATAAATGCGTAGACAAGCGATTATAGTGGTTCGGCGTGTTGCCTACGTCCACTGTGAAGTGTTTTGATGTTTTATTGATTCTCTTTCAATGATTACAAGTTGTTGCAGCAATCAACAGCAAGTTACAACTGGAAATTCGAAATCAACAGTAAAATTATGATATAGGGTGATGGAGATCTCGATCCGGCAGAGTCTGGGCGCTTCAGAGTCGAAAGATCCCTTTTCTGTTGGCCCTGGGGCTCTATTTATAGGCGTAGGTTGCTGATATTTCTGGAGACCACTTCTTGCACATGAGGGGGTCCACACGCACGGTCTCAGGAAGTTTGGGCCCACTTTGGCATCGGTTCGAACTCCATTCGAACCGATCAAGAATTCATCCAATTGAGGTGAAATTTGGCGTGGACATTCTTCAACATGCGCACAAGCTTCAGTGAAAATTTCGTGGCATTTGGATCAATAGGCTAGGAGATATCATGGATTCGAAATTGGGTTTCTAGCATAGCTGTCTCGTTCGAACCCATATATTCGAAACGATGGTTTCGAATCCATCATGGCACGCGGCTTCGTAGTGACGTGGAGCGCAACCTTCGAATCGATCCGGACTTCACTCCGTGTTGACCGCTTCGACTCCATGTATCTCGGTGCATTCGAACCGATGGAAGACACGTCATCGTGGCTGGTTGACCCAGTGGGTTCGAACGGAGTTACTCAGGATGGGTTCGAAGACGGTATCACAGATGGGTTCGAAGAAGGCCTCTGTGATGGGTTCGAAGCATGGCTTCTGTGATGGTTTCGAACTTGTGTTCCTTGGATGCACATGAGCTCTGCAACCCCTCCATGGGTACGAGGCATATGGATTCGAACACGAGGGAGTCGAAGGTGAGGCGCTTTGATGGTTTCGAAACCGATGGGTTCGATGTCCTTCGGTTCGAAGGTGATGGTTTCGAATGGCGCATGACGATGGGTTCGAAGACACCCATCATGATGGGTTCGAAACCAACATGTTCCCTCCAATTTGAACCGATCATAGCTTGAGCATGCGAACTCGGATTGACTTGAAATTTGAAATGCTGACTCCTGTGATCTTTCTTGCCGTTTCTTATCAATTGTAGCTCAATCTGGACTCGGATAAAATTCAGTGATATCCATGGCGAAAGGAAGTACGATCAACCTCTGAGGCGAACTGTCCTTCGCTTTCGATCAATCTTTTGGTATCGCGGCTTTGCCAAAAATCGGGATAACATTTTGCCCCCCAAAGTACGTCTTGTGGGAACATGACGTGCTTTGAATAGCTGCAATCTCTCTCTGAACAATCATTGCCCTCTTTTTTTTTGTCGAAACTCGTATGTTGTACTGCTGTAACCTTGCGTTGATATGATTGATTGCTGTATAATAGTGCTTAGCCGTTGGCTGTCGCATTTGTAACAGGATGAGTGTTTGATCCCTGTGAATATTCAAAATCGAACGTTAGTCCAACATGTATGCGCATATGTTAATTTGACCCTTGTTAACGTCGTGCGTCCACGAGTTGCTGTCAGTTTGATTTGCTATAGGATTTCATATTGATTCTCTCCTGAACCAACTTTGAAATTTGAATTGAGACAACTCTTGGTGGTTGTTTTGAAAGGTTCCTTCGTATCGATCCTCTCCTGAACCGATGTAGAAGGTTAAAGGAATCGAATTTGTATTGCGCGAGCGTGATGTTTCAAACCGATGCATTCGAGCATTGATGGGTTTGAAACCCACGTTTGTATGGACGCGGTACGCTTGCTGCCATGATGGATTCGAAATTGACATTCGAACCGGTCTGAAAGGATGGAATACACTTGTGTAGTGATGGGTTCGAAATCGACATTCGAAACGATGTGAAGGGATGGAGTACACTTGTGTAGTGATGGGTTCGAAATTGACATTCGAACCGATGTGAAGGGATGGAGTACGCTTGTGTAGTGATGGGTTCGAAATTGACATTTGAACCGATGTGAAGGGATGGAGTGCGCTTGTGTAGTGATGGGTTCGAAATTGACATTCGAACCGATGTAAAGGGATGGTTTCGAGACTTTTGTTCGTGGCGGTGGTCCGTGTGCTTCACACGATGGAGCCTCAAACGTATGGGTTCGAAAGTGGGTTTCGAACCGGTTCTGCATTCTGACTTGTTGTAATCGGTCAAGTCCACCGGCACGCGAATCGACCCAGTCATCTCCAACTCCCCATATAAATAGCAAAGACCACGGCACTTTTTCACTTTTTACTTTTACTGTTGCCTGCTTTTTACTGTGCTCTTCATCGTTTCAGAGCTCCAAAAGAGAAAACACAGTGTCGCTCTTTCGAACCATTCGAGATCCGAATCTTCAATTCCTTGAATTCATCATCCAAACTAGGTAATTAGCCTCGGATTCAAACGACGAAGTTATTTCGAAACCGTTTCTTTTTATCGATTGCGTAGCTTCGAGATTGGCAGAACCAGATCTGGTTTGGGAGGGATTTGAACCGATGCGTGAGCTCGAGTTCGAATCGATGATGGTGGCGTCTTTTCACTGGGTTTCGAATCGATCCTTGGAATGCCCTTGCTGGGATGTGTAGTTCGCACCGATCGAGGGATTCGAGGGGTCCATTCGAACCGATGGGTTCGAACCGATGGGTTCGAACCCATAGGCTATCGTTTCGAAGTCCACAGCTTCGTATCGATACGTAGTGGATCGGTTCGAACGTGAATGATGCGGAGTTGAGGTTTTCTCATCGGTTCGAACTTGTCATCTGTTTATCGGTTCGAAGCGCGTCAGGATGGATTCGAACGTATGGGTTCGAAGCAAAGTCAGGATGGATTCGAACGCATGGGTTCGAAGCGACGTCAGGACATGGTTTCGAACGAAATCCTGGTGATGGTTTCGAACCCTACATGATGGATACCAATATTTGAAATTCTCCCAGCATAACTCCGACGAGCTTCATCTCTTCTTATTTGGACTTGAATATTAAACTGCATACATGACTACCTTTTGAAGCTCGTCGATGGAACTATAACAACTTCTACCCGAACCCACTTCCATCATGGAAACGGACTGGTGATGACGGTCAGCGATGACGGTCATTATAGCTGGACTCCGTAGCCTTGTCGTTTGCATATTTCTTTAACTCTGCAACATTTATTCAAGTAATGCATGTCACTGCACAACACACACTCGTACACGTTACACTGGGGAACGCACGGGTTTTTGTCGTCTAACGATGGTTACTCGTGAGTTAGCTAGTTATGGAATCTTCAAGTTCACAGCAGCAGGAGACTCAAGTTACAGTCTCTCCAAGGCTAGAGATTCCGGATATTGACCCTGAGATTATTGGTCCAGCCCCGGATGAACTTCACGATGCGTCATTCATTGCCAATCCATCAGATTCCATTCCGTCCAATATCTCTGAAGACATGTTGGGGAGAATATGTTTGAGACACGGCCTGTCGCTGGATGATGTGCTACTGCCGAGGCCGAATGATAGACCGCATAATCCGCCGGAGGGATATACGGCATTCAACCGCCACGCGTGCGCGGCCGGGACACTTCCTCCATTCAACGAGTACATAAGGGAAGTATTGTCATTCTTGAGGATCGCCCCATCTCAGTTGCACCCGAACGGATATGCGTCGATCAATAGCTTGTTCATTGCATTTATGGAATATCTCCATCGACCACCGCTCCCAATTGAGATCAGATACTTGTTCAATTTCAAAACTCGGGGTGATTATCCCTCCTTCACATTCCTGGAAGCGGTGAGAAACTGCCAAGTGGTTACCGGGTCTTGGACCAAGTTGAGCTATTATAGGACAGAATGGTTTTATGTCAGATGTCCTCCTGGATTCGCCCGACGATGGCTATTCAGACGTGAGTATAGCTGAGTTCGTAAATAATTACTACGGCAATTGCAGTTGAAGTGGAACTTATATTTTATTCTTTTTTCCAGCGGTGATTCAGCGACCTGAAGGCGAGCACTTTAGGGAGATGGTGCGAGTGCTTCGAGAAGTCCCAGATGGAGATAGGGATATCGATGTGTTATTGACGGATAGGAATCTCCGGGCCTGCGGTTTGATCGAACAAGGGCAGAGCATAAGCTTTGAAGTGGCACTACGGGTCGTCTCGAAGAAACGAGTCAAGCACAAGAAACCCAGAGTTACCACAGCTGAGGAAACGGACTCTGAAAGAACCCACACCGACGATGAGCCGCTGATCGGGCCTACTGACGCAGTTCCGGATGTCGCGGAGCAGAGAAAAGGCAAGGCTGCCATGGTTAAGTCAAGTAAGAAGGGGAGATGGAAATCGGTCGTCACGGCCCGTTCTGCACCCGGAGTTAGAATCTCGGAGACGTCTCCTCCGAGAACTGAAAATCTTTTTGAAGGGCTTGCCGATCTTCCAATCCCGGACGATGTGTCTTTTCAACATGATGCCGGGTTGGAGGAATTCCATCGCACCTTAGAATTGAACGAGCCTCTTATTACTAGCGAGGTCGACACTTCCGGTTGGTCGGGGGGAATGCATATTCATACACATTTCACGACACTGCATAACCTTTTACTGAAAACTATCTGTTTGAAAGGTGATTAATTCTATTTTATTTTGCTTCGCAGATATCATGTCTAAGCGCGGTTCAATGCTTGGGAGTCTTCGTCATGCCCGCAAGCCTTCATATTACGACTCGCGCAGACGAGAAGGGGATAGAGGTTATGATCAGGGGCGTTCTGGGCATTATGACCAGGGACGTTCTGGGTATTCTAGTCACAAGAGATATGACACGGACAGGGGCTATAAACGTCGATCGCGGTCACGTACTCCTCCTCCTTCCAGAGATCCCGTACAACCTCCTGCTCACGTCCCTCATCCTTTCGAGTCTTCTCGATCAGCGCTGGAAACAGGGGCGGTCGGTATAAATGAGCTAAAAGAAGAGGCAACACCACCCATTGTAAAGGAAGGGTCAGGGAAAGGTTCACAAGGTTGCTTGAGAAGCTCCTCAATCATCTGAACATCAAACGACATCGAGCTCCCTCCTCCCATCTCGCTGGTAAAAACAGTGGTCGTGATGGCCTCAGTAACAACGGCTCCTAGCATTGGCTACAAAACTTGTGGAATTGGAAGTGCTGGCGCATCGCTTTCAGTCACTGATTAAACCGAAAAAAAGAGGATTGGTCAAAAGATCTACTACAAGTTCAAAATTCCAGAAACGCGTAAGCAACATTTATAATACCTTCTTTGCTGCGGCTCGGTGATAGAACAGGTTCAGAAACGGTAGATGTACCGAGAGACAATTCCGGCCGATCCGGATTATAAGCAGGGATAACCGGTGGACCAGCTGTAGTAACGACTCCAGATGAGGTTGGGGCATCAACTGGAAAATTCTCACTATCATGCGCGGCTCCAAAACCCTCACCCGTCTCTACATGATGAAACCCAAGTCTCTCCCTCTCAGCGGAGATCATCGCATCATGGAGGAGTTTCCTTTCCTCTTCGTTCAATAAGCGAGATTCAAGTTCAAACTCATCTACGGCGCCTTCAGGGAGAGATGCTCTTTTATTCGCCACCAGTTTTTTCCAAGCACTGAGCAGAAGCGTAGAATAATCTCCGAGCCACGAGCGATTCCTGTGCTCAAGTACATTAGCATTAGAAGTGTCGAGAAGATCGTCAAATTCAGCTTCTACTCTGAATATCTCCGCTTGAACTCTCCCTTCTACCTCTTCTTCCACCGCTCCAACCTTAGCAACCGCCGCGTCTCGCTCAGCTCGAAGAGACACGGCTTGCTCCCACGCTTCCTGTGCAGCTGCATTAGTGTCATCTTTTTCCTTGTTTAAACTGGCGAATTTAGCTTTTAACTCCTCAAGTTCCCTGACCGCCGCATCTCGTTCGGCCTCAACGTTTTTGTACCGATGGCCTAAATCCTCAACTAAAGTACAATGCGCTTGTTGCATTTTTGCCATCTCAGCTAATGTCTCATCGACCTTCTGTAACGACTCCAGTTCAGCCTTGCGAGAAGATTCTGTTTCAGATTGAAGAACGTCAACAATACGGTTCTTCTGAGCCAAGTCTGCTTCCAAGTTCTCAATAACTTTGGCTCGTTCGAAGGCTACTTTTGAGGCTTTAACAGCTGCCCTGTACCATTCTTTATACTGAGCATAAAAATCCCGAGTATAGCTGAGGGCAGTGTGCACGGCCTCTTCGGGAATTCTCTTAAGGTTGGGTGGAAAGATATAGGCATCAAAGCATATCTCTGGAAAGTCTTTTTTCAACTGAGCAATTCTAATAGCCCCTTCACCAGACGGTTCAAGAGGTGCTTCCTCTACGGTTACGGTCGTGGCTGTATCGGTCCTTGAGCGATGTGGACCGGGTTTAGAAATTTGCTGAGACGATTGTTGCCGCGAAGTTTCAACTGCAGGTACTTGGCCCCTGGATGACGGAGGAGAACGAGAGGGTGAACGATACCTTCGGTCCCTATCAGAATGCTCCTGGCTGGAGTAGTGTCGGGAATGGTCCCTATCACGGTGCTCCTGCTCATAATACCTCCGCTCACGATCTCGGTCAGAATCCCTACGGCGAGACTCATAGTAGGATGAAGAATGGTGTACTCGCCGAAGTTTGTCAAGTGTAGAAGGACGATTCGACATGATGCCTGTAAAAAAGGAACAATTCGATTAAGTACCAAGAGAAAAACACTGCAATGCGTGTGGAAGTCATGAAGTGTTGTGAAAAGTGAATAAATGCGCAAACCCCCCGACCAACCAGAAGCGTCGATTACACTAACGGGTAAAGAATCGCTTATGTCAAGCGCTCCCCGGAGCTCTTCCAACCCGGACCCGTGATGGAGAGATACGTAGTCCGGAATGGGAATATCGTCCAACCCGGTGAAAAGGTCTCCGGACTGACAAGGAGAAGCACTGGAAACAGTAACCCCAGGTTGGGAACGGGTTACGACTACAGACTTCCATCTCTTAAGCTTAGGTACAACAACCTTGCCTTTCTGACCCTCTTCTATTCGGGAAAGGTCGGCTGCTATATCAGTGTCTGTGGGCGTTCTTTCATCATCGCTCATTTCTCTTATTACAACGCCAGGTTTTCTTTTTGCCACTTTTTTCTTCTTCCTCGAGGCCGATTTCGCCAAACCTTCAATCACAATACTCTGGCCCATCTCAATCAAACCCAGTGTCCTTAAGTTATCATCGGTCAATAGCAAATCTATGTGCCTTAAGTCATGGGGAACCCTTTGCAAGCTTTGAACGACACCCCTATAATGCCCACCAACAGGTCTTGAAATGATGGCTGCAAGAGTAGCAGAATATTAATGTAAATTATTAAGAGTGACCACTCAATAACGAATTATGATGCTTACGTCTGGATAACCATCTCCTGGCAAACCCTGGGGGGCAACGAACAAAAAACCACTCGTTCTTGAAATAACTAAGCCTGGTCCAGGCCCCAGTCACGACCTGACAATTCCTGACCGCCTCTAGAAAAGTGAAAGACGGGCTATCACCCCTACTCTTAAAATTGAAGATGTGCCTGATCTCGTTAGGTCTTGGCGGGCGAAAAAGGCAATCCATAAATATGACGAAGACGCTGTTTAGTAGTGCATGCCCGTTGGGATGAAGCTGTGAAGGAGCGATTCCTAAATACGACAACATCTCTCTGATATATTGGTTAAAAGGAGGAAGAGATCCAGCCGCACAGGCATGGCGGTAAAAGGCAGTATATCCCTCTGGAGGGTTGTGTGGTCTATCGCTGGCACTGGGTAATAGAACATCGTCCAGAGATATGTTGTGTTTCGAACATAACCGGCCCAACAGAGACTCTGAGATATTGGATTGAACAGAATCAACCAGATCTTCGATAAATATGGCCTCCGGCAATTCATCCGGAGCCGGATCTACGACTTCAGGAGGGATGTCCGGAATCTCAAGCATTGGAAAGGGCGAGCTTTGTGCTTCTTGTTGTTGAGAACTCGAAGACTCCATAATTAACTAACTCACCAGAAAGTGGCGTTAAAAACGTAAAAAACCCAAGCATTCCCACGGTGCAAAGTGTATGAATATGTTGTGCAATACAAGTGCTAGAAAAAATTTTAAGCAGACTTTACAAAGATGAAACGAGGTGTCCGAACTGCGAAATTTTTGAATTTGAGAATGAAAACGACCGTCATCGCTGACCGTCACTTTCACGCCACCCAGAAGCTATTGGCCAATTCAAGTAATAAATTCGTTGTATTTTGTTTAAGTCATGGTGCCATCGACGAGCTTCAATGGAGATGTCAAGTTAGATTTGATTATGCAAGGCCGAAGCTCGTCGGGGTCAAGTACGCTAAAGTTCATTAAGCTCGACAAAAAGTTCAAACTTGAAATTGGTCATAGCTCATAAGTTGGAGCCAAACATAGAGTTAGAAGTTTCATATGTTCGAGCGTTTGAATCGATCGACTCGAATCGATACGAGTCGAATCGAAGACATTCGAATCCATGCGTCTCGAAGCCAGGAAGGTCGACTCGATGCAACTTTAGGGTGGAGAAGGTACTTCGAATCCATTAGCTTCGCACAACTTCGAATCGATCCACACTGAACATCTTCGAATCGATCAGGGTATTATCACTTCGAATCGATCAGCACGGTCCTTCGAATCCATCGGTTCGAAATCTCGCAATCTTGATCGATTCGAACTACCTATTCCTACATCGATTCGAAGTCTCGCCTGCTTGATCGGTTCGAAATACTTATGCCCTAATCGATGCGAAGCAAGGAAGGAGGATGACATCCAACGTTGCCTACACTTCTCCCTGATAACGCTCAGAATCGATACGACTTGAATGGTTTCGATCCCCAAATCCATCGAGTCAACCCATTTCAGATCTCACTATCACTCATGGTTTTCGAAAGAAAAGATTGAAATCGATGCCCAATTTTCAGTTTTCATTGTTCTATACTCGGATCGATCCCTTGGCTTACCTGATTGGATTCGATTACGGTAAAAAACTTGGAAAAATTGGATCGATTCGTGCAGAATGCAGCTGTATCTGGCATTGGAGGACCGATTCGGAGGTATAACTACAGTAGAAAGTGAAAAGTAAGAAGTTAAAAATGAAGACGGCCTTGGATATTTATATGGGTTCCACAAGAAAACGCGTGGCTTTTCGACTCCTGGTTGTGTTTACCCCCTACCGCCGGTCACTAGCCAAACCCCATCGATTCGAACAAGCACTCGACAACCCATTGCATTCGAATCCATCACAGTGTAAAGTCATGATTTCGAATCCATCACGTGGCCGAATCCATATTCCACTTCGAACCCATTACCTTCCGATCCTTTACACAATCGAATCCATCCCAGGTTAATCGATGCGAGGCACCATCGATTCGATGAAACAGTGAGCAAAGGTAAGACCATTGGTACGGAAATACATGACTTCGAATCCACTAGGACAACATCGATTCGAAGCACTAGAATAAGGACTGAGTTGAAAAATCTTATCGACTCCAACAACCTATTCCATAACCAGCAATTCAATCAATTCGAAACCCTATCGATTCAAACAAGCATGCTTCGAATCCATTTAGCACCGTTGATGAGAATGAATGCAACACTTCGACATGAAAAGATAACTAGAGGGTCGATACAAAAGGATGATCATAGGTGGCAATAACAACAAAACGTTAACCCTAATCTCAAATCGGTTCAGGAGAGGGCCGATGCAGAATTCAATAACAAACAAAACCGGCAACAACTTGCAATCACGCAATACTAACCAGAATCAAGGTGATACACGTATGCGCATATGTTTGACTAAAATTTGATCTTTATCATTCACAGGAATCAGACATCCACCTTGTCATGGTTTCAACGACGAACAACCAATCACAATCATACGACAGTTGATAACAGCAATAAAGAATACAGCTTTCAGTAGAGCATGTCCTAATTGTCCGGCGTCAGATTTTAGCTTTTCAAAGCACGTCATGTTTACACAAGACGTACTTTGGGGGGCAAATGTTATCCCGCCTTTTGGCAAGGCCGAGATACCAAGGAACGAACCAGAAAGAAACAGGATCATACGTCTTCAGCCCCGGATGATCGTTGGGCAACTACAGATATCGATGAATTTTATCCAAGTCCAGATCGGGCTACAATTGGTAAGACACGTCAAGCAAACCTGTAGAAACCAGCGTTCCAAATTTCGGGGAGATCCGAGTTCGTATACTCAAGATGTCGCCAAAAGAAAATAAGGAGGGCAGGCCTTATTTCGAATCCATCAGAGAGACCCAGGGTCGAATCGATCAGAGTTCGAATCCCTCAGAGCACGCGTAGCTTCGAACCTAGGGGCGAGCCCTTGCTTCAAAACCATCTCACATGTATACGTTCGAATCCATCTAAGTATGACTCGGTTCGACTCCATCCAAATAATTTAGGTTCGAATCCATTGAGGGCATGCCTTGTTTCAAATCCATTAATGGCGCTCCTGTCTTCGAATCCATCAAGGCGCTCCTATCTTCGAATCCAACATACTGAAGCAACTTCGAATCGATCTGCAGTAGCTAACAACGATCGATTCGAACAAATACCAACACCATCGATTCGAAGGAAAACCCTCGAATCCAACACATTGAATCCATCAAGTTGTAGCAGCTGAAGTCAAAGGCTCGATCCTATCGATTCGAAGAACATGGATTCGAAGCACGTATGTCAATTAAAAATGTAATCTTGAATCGATCATAACTTGAGATCTACAAGTCCAAATGCTATGAAATTTTCACAGGAGCTTGCACGTACATAGAAGAATGGCCACGCCAAGTTTCATCCCGATTGGACACCTTTTTGATCGATTCGAACCAAGGGTCGAATCGATCCAAAAGCGGGCCCGGATCTCCAGAATTCAGCCATGTGGGCCCCCCGCACGTGTCAGAAGTGGTCTTCCCGAATTTTAGGAGAAATATCAGCCTCCAGCACCTATAAATAGAGCCCCTGGTCATTCAGAAAGGGGATCGGAGAATTTCTAGAGATAAAGCACGCCCGGACGTCGCTAGAATTATTTCAGAGCACCGCCGCTAGCTTTGACTTCGAATTTTTGCTTAAGAACTGCTGTACTTAGCCACATAAAAGTTGTATTCTCCGAACATCGAAAGAAAAGCAATAAAATAACAAAGCTTCATAGTGGACGTAGGCACATCGTCGAACCACTCTAAATTGTTGTCTTCTGTGCAATTTACTTTCTGTTGCTTGGAGTTTTTGTTAGATAATCCTCATTTTCATTTGCCTTCTTCATTTATTATCTCTTCAAAAACTTTCGAAGAGTGTTGTGCCCAATTTTGACACAAACACACGCATTTCAAAAAGTCGTACGACACTGTTTCGCCATTTCTGACGGATGTTGCACCTTGCACCGTGGATGTTGCACCCTGTAGATATCGATTATTCGGACGACCATAACTTCTCGCTCGTTTAGAGTTACGGGAGCCATAACCAGTCAAAACGAAGGCCTCAGTGAGTTCTACGGCTCTAACAGCTTTCAGCCGTCAATGGATTGTGTAATTTCCAAAAAATACTATCCGAATCTCAATCGGGTCTAGGAAGCTTTTTACCCTTCGTTTTTTTCGACACGTGGATTTTTACGGTACAACGGGATTACCGTGGCTGGTCTTCGATTTACCATCGCTGGAGTGTGGTGCACCATGGTACCGTTACGTTTCAAATCCTTGCACGCATTTCAAAAAGTCGTACGGCACTGTTTCGCCATTTCAGACGGATGTTGCACCTTGCACCGTGGATGTTGCACCCTATAGATATCGATTATTCGGACGACCATAACTTCTGGCTCGTTTAGCTTTACGGGAGCCATAACCAGTCAAAACGATGGCCTCAGTGACTTCTACAGCTATGACAGCTTTTAGCCGTCAATGGATTGTTTAATGCCTAAAAAAGACTATCCGAATCTCAATCGGGTCTCGGAAGTTTTTTACCCTTCGTTTTTTCGACACGTGGATTTTTACGGTAAAACGGGATTACCGTGGCTGGTCTTCAATTACCATCACTGGAGAGTGGTGCACCATGGTACCGTTTCGTTTCAAATCCTTGCACACATTTCAAAAATTTGTACGACATTGTTTCTCCATTTCGGACGGATGTTGCACCTTGCACCGTGGATGTTGCACCCTATAGTTATCGATTATTCGGGCGGCCATAACTTCTGGCTCGTTTAGAGTTACGGGAGCCATAACCAGTCAAAACGAAGGCATCACTGAGTTCTACGGCTATGAAAGCTTTTAGCCGTCGATGGATTGTTTAATGCCCAAAAAAGACTATCCGAATCTCAATCGGGTCTCGGAATTTTTTTACCCTTCGTTTTTTCGACACGTGGAGTTTTACGGTAAAACGGGATTACCGTGGTTGGTCTTCAATTTACCGTCGCTGAAGAGTGGTTCACCATCATACCGTTTCACTTCAAATCCTTGCACGCATTTCAAAATGTCGTACGACACTCTTACGCCATTTCGGACGGATGTTGACCTTGCACCGTGGATGTTGCACCCCGCAGATATCGATTATTCGGACGGCCATAACTTCTGGCTCGTTTAGAGTTACGGGAGCCATAACAAGTCAAAACGAAGGCCTCAGTGAGTTCTACGGCTGTGACAGCTTTCATCCCTGTGACGACCGCCCATGACTCCCGCACTAAACAAGGGAATGGTGCGCTGAAAGGCGTGCCAGGCAGCCATGGACGATAGCCATGGTAAGATAAAACAGAAACTCTATCGTACAACTCACAGCGCATGGACAAAATACAATAGAGAAATATAAGTATATAGTGAAGCTCATAACAGAATATCATCACATAGACTTCATAAAGGTTTGATAGAAACATCTGAACAATCAATACATCAAGCCTCACTACATAACACTCAAAACATATACAAGCAGCGGAATATCCAGTACATATAGTAAGAAAAATAATATGCTAGCCTCCAGCTCGTCTTCGTCATCAACAGCGTTGGTAGCCAAGAACAGCACATGTCACCTGCTACCTAGTCTGCCCATCCCAACATAGATGAACAGCCCAAGGTAATAAGAGTTGAACATAAAACCTTGAGTCAGACAACAGTCTTAGTGAGCAGTAAATTAACTATCAAACATACCAAAAGAGCATAAAGGATAAAAGGAATAGGAACTCAACCATCCCACTCCTCCTCATTCCACAGTGATAGCCCCCAGACCCACTAAGCAGAAACAAGCATAGCAAAGCAGACAATTTTAAGTAAAGTAATTATCACTCGAGTCAAGGTCGATGTTTTTCAAATACAAACCCCCAAGGCCTAAACCAAGATCAGATAAGCACCCAGAAAACTCCGCTCTTGAGACCGAATGATGGTATAATCAAACATCCATGACTCTGGCTATCACTGTTAACATTGCCTCAATATCACCGTTAATTGAATGACCGGCACCTTCCTTCAGCCGTCCGTCAAGGGCTAATGGCAACCCCGGTTCTAGACATAACTCCGCACGTCATCATGACCCGTGCCTAGGACTATCGCATCTGCCCAGAGTACTAACACGTCATCATGACCCGTGTCTGGAACGTCATCGTGACCCGTTCCAACGTACTCTTGCTTTGAGCATGCTAGAACCTTCAATAACGATAAGATCCAAGCCTCCTAGTCATCCTCCTCGACGATTATTCTCACACTGGCCCAAGCGCCTCTCGAGCCCACCATTATCAACCAACCCGGACCGCATCACCGAGTTATCAACATGCTTGGGATGATCCCGTCTAGATTAAACCAAGGCTTTCACACATCATGCTTTGCTTTAACTCATCATAGCGAAGTCACATCTCAAATCATGGTTTGCCTCATCGCATCATGGCAAAGTCCATCATCATCAAATCTATCCATATGAGCTTCCACATCCGCTTCATATGCCACAAGCAACTTTCACCATTCAAGAGCCTTTCCACTTAGCTTTTGAATCATCTTTGATCAACCTGTTCAAATCAACTACTAGCTAATTTGAAACAATCAAATCAATTATAAATCAATCATTAATCCAAGCAATCAAACATTCAACAAGATCTAATAAGCAATTACAACAATAATGGCAATTTGGTAATTAAGGTGTCCAAATCTAACAAGTATGAATCATAGGCAAATGTCTCTATAACTTTATGAATGAACTTGCATAAGTTAACATGTAGTAAAATAGATATCAAAACTTCATAGGAGATAGATCTACATGCAGACTTAAGGAGAATGCAAGAAATCACTATCTTTAACACATAAACAAGCCACCAATCCAATATCCTCCCTTGGGTCCGTGTGAGAGATAACTACCACTCACCAAATCACCTAAACACCTTAAAAACAATGAACTCCAGATCTGGACAGCAAGGAACCAAGCTTGATCCGACAAAATCTCGCTTCAAACGATGAAATCTCTCTTTGTTGGATGAAGATCTTCAACTTTGGCTCTAGGATCTTCGATTTGATCTTCAATTTAGATGGATGGAATCACTAGATTAGAGTGGAGAGAAGAAGTGAAGAAGTGTTGTAGTCGAGCTCTCAAAATGGCAGCACTTCGTCGCTTCAAAATCCGGTGCCAAAAAGAGAGCCAAACCCCTCTATTTATAGGCTGAAACTCCCCTGAGTCGTCCCTCGTTAAGTCGCCCACGACCTAACCCATGAGTCGTCCATGACCTAACCTTGCCGACTCACGACTTAACTGCATGCGACATAGCGACATAGGCCTTCTAACGACCTAACGACCCAACTACAAAGCCGACTCAACCAGCCTTACGACCTAACAAACACGGAGCCTCACGCGCGACTCGACACAGGTGCGACTCAACAGCCTATCCAAATGCGACTTAATACCTATGCGACCTAACGCTACACAGGGTCACACGACCAACGACTTAGCACACTCGCGACCTATCCTTAACTCGTATACGACTTATAGCATACACGACCTAACACGTGCACGCGACTTAACACTAAGCCTAGGTCCCCTACGACTTATACCATAACGACTTAAGCCTTAGGTTGTTCACGACCTAACTATACTAAGTCGCACAAATGACCTTCCTACCTTAAGTCGTTAACTCCTAACTCGCTAGCTACTAGTAGGTCGTCCCAATCCTTAGACCGCTAACCCATAAGTCGGCCAGTTCCTATAAGTCGTTTACGACTTAAATCCCCAGTAACTCACTAACTCGTTAACGATTTACCCCTTAACTCGTTAACTCGTTCCAGCCCTTAAGTCGCTTACTCCACTAAGTCACCACCCTCTCTAACTCGCTACACCTTAACTCGGCCAACAACTTAAGTCGCACAACCGACTTATCTCCTACACGATTCAAGCTATCACATCTAAACTGCTAGGTCGTATTCCCCTAAGTCGTTCACGACTTAAAACCATCTACGACCTAACCAAGAGCCGATCTAAGGACCCTATGCAACCGAGTTAACTTCCTTATGAACCATCTTTTACACGACTTAGGCTATGGATGACATAAACAATACTAACGACCTAATAATTCTACGATTTATCAACACGTACAAATACGGGTCGTTACATTCTCTCCCCCTTAGGGATTTCGCCCCCGAAATTCCAAACAAACAAGAGCAATCAAAGTTATTCCGCATGCCTACCATCCATAGCAATCAACAAACCATGCATCCAATTACTATCCTAGCATGCAGAATTCTAAGACTTAGAACAAGCTACAAATTCGTGAAATGTCACGACACCTTAGGGCCATACCTCGAAGAGTTCAGGATGAGCTGCCTTCATCCTCTCTTCCTCCTCCCATGTATAGTCGTCAACATCATCACTCCATTGTACCTTGAGCAACGTGATCGTTTTCCTCCTAAGCTGTTTCGTGTCGGTTTCAACAACACGAAGCGGCTTACGAGGTCTCGTAACAACTGGATCAACTTCCAAATCTTCACAGCTATCAGCAGAAACCACCGTATTTGAGTCGTGCACATACTTCCGTAGATAAGATACATGAAAAACATTGTGCACACCCGCCATCTTTTTCGGTAACTCCAATCTGTAAGCGAGTTTTCCAATTCGCTCGATAATCGGGAATGGTCCAACAAATCTCGGAGTCAATTTCCCTTTCTTCCCGAATCTAATAACATTCTTCAGAGGAGAAATCTTCAAAAAAACCATATCTCCTACGTCGAATTCAAAATCCTTACGACGCTTATCAGCATAACTTTTCTGACGATCTTGGGCTGCCTTCATTCGTCGTCGAATAATCTCTACACAATCCGTAGTCTTTCGAATCATTTCTGGCCCAAGCATCAGCTTTTCTCCAGTTTCCAACCAACATGTCGGAGAGTTACACGGTCTTCCATATAATGCTTCATACGGTGCCATACCAATACTTGACTGGTAACTGTTATTATATGCAAATTCCAGCAAATGAAGGTGATCTTCCCATGATCCTCCGAAATCTAAAACACATGTCCTCAGGAGATCTTCCAAAACTCAGTTGACTCTCTCAGTCTGACCATCTGTTTGGGGGTGATAAGCTGTACTCAAACACAACTCGGTTCCCAAAACTTCCTGGAAGCTCATCCAAAATCCACTAGTGAACAATGGGTCTCGATCGCTCACTATACTCTTCGGAACACCATGGAATCGAACTATCCACTTAACATAAAGCTCAGCCAACTTCGATGCAGTTCTAGTTGATCGAACAGGAATGAATCTTGCACTCTTAGTCAAACGATCTACAATGACCCAAATCCCTTCATTTCCCGCCCTGGTTCTAGGTAGACCATCGATAAAATCCATCGATACCTGCTCCCACTTCCATGTAGGAACCTCTAATGGCTGAAGCAATCCACTGGGCTTCTTCTGCTCAGCTTTCACCAACTGGTAGTTCATACACTTGGAAATAAAATTTCAAACATCCTTCTTCATACCTTCCCAGTAGTAGGTTCTCTTCATATCCCGATATATCTTATTTCCACCTGGATGAATTGTCAACTTCGAGTGATGACTTTCCCTTAGAACTTCATCTCTCAATTCATCTATGTCGGGAACAACTAGTCGTCCTTGCTTCCGAAGCCAACCTTCTCGATCGACCTCGTATCCCTTATCCTTTTCTGGGTTCAATCCAGATTCCAAATCTCGGATAATCTTGACAAACTTATCGTCTCGCCTTTGGCCCTCGCCAATCCTTTCCACAAGAGTAGGTCTTATCGATAGGTTTGCCAACATCTCAGGTACCAATTCACATCTGGGCCTGAAGTCAAATCCAGCAAAATATTCAAGATTCTTCCATTCCGAAAACATGGCTCCCAATCCTGCATGTCTTCGACTTAACGCATCTGCCACTGCGTTACCTTTTCCCGGAGTATAGGCTATACAAAAATCATATGATGCTAAGAACTCTAGCCATCGTTGCTGTCGAAGATTCAAATCCTTTTGGGAGAACAGATACTTCAACGACTTATGATCCATAAACAACTCGAATCGAACTCCCAATAGATAATGTCTCCACATCTTTAGAGCAAAAACAATCGCCGCTAACTCCAAATCATGAGTCGGGTAATTCCTTTTATGCGGCTTCAGTTGTCGACTTGCATGTGCAACAACTTTATCCTTTTGCATTAGCACTGCTCCCAGTCTAGTACCACATGCATCGGTGTAAACCACCATCTCATCATTCCCACTTGGAATAGTCAAAACAGGAGCACTTGTTAGTCGCTCTTTAAGGATTACGAAAGCTTGCTCACACTTAGCATCCCATCTAAACACTTGGTTCTTTTTCGTCAATCCTGTCAATGGTGCAGCTATCTTGGAGAAGTCTTTGATAAACCGACGATAATATCCTGCTAATCCAAGAAAACTTCTCACATCAGATGCATTCTTAGGTCTAACCCAATCCTGGATCGCTGCCACCTTAGCGGGGTCAACCACTATTCCATTTCTAGATATAACATGGCCTAAGAACCTCACTTCACTCTTCCAGAAGTGACACTTCGAAAACTTAGCCTTTAGCTGATGTTTCCGCAAGATTTCCAAAACAATACACAAATGTATCTTGTGCTCTTCCTCGGTTCTGGAATAAATCAGAATATCATCCACGAACACAAGTACAAACTTGTTCAACTGATCTCTGAACACTCTATTCATAAGATCCACAAAATATGCTGGTGCGTTAGTCAATCCAAACGGCATTACCAGCCACTCATAAAAACCGGATGGTGTCCTAAAAGCAGTCTTCGGCACACTATCCTTAGCCACTCTCAACTGGTGAAATACCGTTGCCAAATCCATTTGAGAAAACACCTTAGCCTCATGAAGCTGATCAAACAAGTCATCTATTCTCGGTAATGGATACTTGTTCTTCTTAGTCACCTTATTCAGCTCACGATAATCCACACACAACCTCAACGATTCATCCTCTTTGGTTGCGAACACAACTGGTGCACCCCATTCGGACACACTACGCCGAATGAATACTTTCCGAAAAAGGTCATCAACCTGCACCTTCAGCTCTTGTTGTTCTCTAGGCACCATCCGTCTAAGAGGCATCACAACAGGTCTGGCTCCCTCAACTAGATCGATACGAAACTCGATCTCCCTATGCGGTGGTATCCCTTTGACCTCTTCAAAGACGTCCTCAAATCCATTCACAACCGGCATCGATGACAGTCCATCCCGTGGAACAACCACCGAATACATGAAGCCCATGAAGACGCCTTTTTCATGCTTACATCGTATCACAACCTTTCGCCCTTCCACATTCCCGACTGTCACCTCCGGTTTCTCACAATCAACCTTTGCCGCATACTTCCTAAGCCAGTCCATTCCCAAAATAATTCCGAACCCCGCAAAATTCAGAACAAAAGAATCACAAACAAAAGAGCAATCATGACTCGATACAACTAGACCACGGCATACCATACAAAAAAAAGACGAACCCCCAACTGGATTAGTCACAACCAATGGTCTATCAATAATTTCCGGTTACAAACCCAACCGGCCTACCAAATCATCACAAACAAACGAATGCGACGCCCCAGTATCAAGCAAAACCCTAACTAGAACACCACAAATGGAAAGAGTACCTTGAACCACCACACTCTTCCCCCTCTCTTCCGCAGGAGGAGCTTTTGAAGACGATGGAACAGCTCCCAAAGCATGAGCTTGCACAATTTGCTTATCTTTCCTCGGTTCTGGACAGTCCTTCTTGATATGTCCCAGCTTATCACAGTTGTGGCACTTCAACTGCACTTTTGGATTCTTGCAATCCCTAGAGAAATGGCCCTTCTGCCGACAATTGTAGCCGGTCACTTCACCCTTTGGCTTCTTCTGGCCATCCTTACCCTTCTGATGCTGCTGCTTCCTCTTCTTGTTTCCACCCTATTGTGGTTTGGACTCTTCCTTGGTCACAGCAACAACAGACCCTTCCATAGGAAACAAACTCTCATGCATGAGAGCTTTCTCCACAAGCTTCTCAAATGGATCGTCCAGATGATCCACCAACTGTCTCCCAAGATAATTGTCCAAGCCTGTCACAAACTGTTCTGATAGGGAGATTCAATATACGACCGAGCATACTTGGACAAAGCTTCAAACTCAGAAACATACTCAAGAACTGGTCTCCCACCTTGCTTGAGTTCCACAAACTTCTTAAACAGAACAGATTTCTGAGCCGTAGAGAGGAACTTAGCTTCAAATCTAACTTGGAATTGCTCCCAAGTAATCTCTTCCTCTGGAGTATCAATGGTGATAGAATTCCACCAATCAGAAGCCCTTCCCTGAAGCTGCCTTGATGCAAGCTTCCTCTTAGTTGCATCCTCAATTCCCAAATCAACAAAGATCCTTCTACAAGCATCAATCCACCTCTGAACATCAACGGTTGATTCCATTCCCAAGAAAACCTTTCTTCCAAGAGCAGTATAGTCCTTACACAACTTAGCAAAATCCACTGATCTTGGAGCTTGAACTTGAACTCCAACATCTACTGACTGTCCTGCAGTTGGTATACTTCTCATGATCGAAGTCATCATAGCTTCGAACATCGCAGCATGGTTAGTAGCTCCCCCAACAGCACGGCTTTCCCTAGCAGCTTGTCTCTCACTTCGACTCATCCTTAATATCTACAAAAAGGAATGATTTAGAACATCTTGAGAAACAACTACATAAGGAGTTCAAATTCTTCTAAACTACTATATTATATATAGTAATCATCGATCAAAATTACAATTACGTCTCTCATACGTAGTTACGTCAGTAAGCGTTGGCTAAAATCGATTAACCAAAGCTCTGATACCAAATGTGACGACCGCCCATGACTCTCGCACTAAACAAGGGAATGGT
Source organism: Allium cepa (assembly GCA_030765085.1). Lineage (NCBI taxonomy): Eukaryota > Viridiplantae > Streptophyta > Magnoliopsida > Asparagales > Amaryllidaceae > Allium > Allium cepa. Next base: position 16,844,658 of record CM060931.1, read on the forward strand.
GCGCTGAAAGGCGTGCCAGGAAGCCATGGACGATAGCCATGGTAAGATAAAACATAAATTCTATCGTACAACTCACAGCGCATGGACAAAATACAATAGAGAAATATAAGTATATAGTGAAGCTCAAAACGGAATATCATCACATAGACTTCATAAAGGTTTGATACAAACATCTGAACAATCAATACATCAAGCCTCACTACATAACACTCAACACATATACAAGCAACGGAATATCCAGTACATATAGTAAGAAAACTAATATGCTAGCCTCCAGCTCGTCTTCGTCATCAACAGCGTTGGTAGCCAAGAACAACACCTGTCACCTGCTACCTAGTCTGCCCATCCCAACATAGATGAACATCCCAAGGTAATAAGAGTTGAACATAAAACCTTGAGCCAGACAACAGTCTTAGTGAGCAGTAAATTAACTATCAAACATACCAAAAGTGCATAAAGGATAAAAGGAATAGGAACTCAACCATCCCACTCCACCTCATTCCACAGTGATAGCCCCCAGACCCACTAAGCATAAACAAGCATAGCAAAGCAGACAATTTTAAGTAAAGTAATTATCACTCGAGTCAAGGTCGATGTTTTTCAAATACAAACCCCCAAGGCCTAAACCAAGATCAGATAAGCACCTAGAAAACACCGCTCTTGAGACCGAATAATGGTACAATCAAACATCCATGACTCTGGCTATCACTGTTAACATTGCCTCGATATCACCATTAATTGAATGACCGGCACCTTCTATCAGCCGTCCGTCAAGGGCTAATGGCAACTCCGGTTCTAGACATAACTCCGAACGTCATCATGACCCGTGCCTAGGACTATCGCATCTGCCCAGCGTACTAACACGTCATCATGACCCGTGTCTGGAACGTCATCGTGACCCGTTCCAACGTACTCTTGCTTTGAGCATGCTAGAACCTTCAATAACGATAAGATCCAAGCCTCCTAGTCATCCTCCTCGACGACTATTCTCACACTGGCCCAAGCGCCTCTCGAGCCCACCATTATCATCCAACCCGGACCGCATCACCTAGTTATCAACATGCTTGGGATGATCCCGTCTAGATTAAACCAAGGCTTTCACACATCATGCTTTGCTTTAACTCATCATAGCAAAGTCCCATCTCACATCATGGTTTGCCTCATCTCATCATGGCAAAGTCCATCATCATCAAATCTATCCATATGAGCTTCCACATCCGCTTCATATGCCACAAGCAGCTTTCACCATTCAAGAGCCTTTCCACTTAGCTTTTGAATCATCTTTGATCAACTTGTTCAAATCAACTACTAGCTAATTTGAAACAATCAAATCAATTATAAATCAATCATTAATCCAAGCAATCAAACATTCAACAAGGTCTAATAAGCAATTACAACAATAATGGCAATTTGGTAATTAAGGTGTCCAAATCTAACAAGTATGAATCATAGGCAAATGTCTCTATAACTTGATGAATGAACTTGAATAAGTTAACATGTAGTAAAATAGATATCAAAACTTCATAGGAGATAGATCTACATGCAGACTTAAGGAGAATGCAAGAAATAACTATCTTTAACACATAAACAAGCCACCAATCCAATATCCTCCCTTGGGTCCGTGTGAGAGATAACTACCACTCACCGAATCACCTAAACACCTTAAAAACAATCAACTCCAGATTTGGACAGCAAGGAACCAAGCTTGATCCGGCAAAATCTCGCTTCAAACGATGAAATCTCTCTTTGTTGGATGAAGATCTTCAACTTTGGCTCTTGGATCTTCGATTTGATCTTCAATTTAGATGGATGGAATCACTATATTAGAGTGGAGAGAAGAAGTGAAGAAGTGTTGTAGTCGAGCTCTCAAAATGGCAGCACTTCGTCGCTTCAAAATCCGGTGCCAAAAAGTGAGCCAAACCCCTCTATTTATAGGCTGAAATTCCCCTGAGTCGTCCCTCCTTAAGTCGCCCACGACCTAACCCATGAGTCGTCCATGACCTAACCTTGCCGACTCACGACTTAACTGCATGCGGCATAGCGACATAGGCCTTCTAATGACCTAACGACCCAACTACAAAGCTGACTCAACCAGCCTTACGACCTAACAAACAGGGAGCCTCACGCGCGACTCGACACAGGTGCGACTCAACAGCCTATCAAAATGCGACTTAATACCTATGCGACCTAACGCTACACAGGGTCACACGACCAACGACTTAGCACACTCGCGACCTATCCTTAACTCGTATATGACTTATAGCATACACGACCTAACACGTGCACGCGACTTAACACTGATCCTAGGTCCCCTACGACTTATACCATAACGACTTAAGACTTAGGTCGTTCACGACCTAACTATACTAAGTCGCACAAATGACCTTCCTACCTTAAGTCGTTAACTCCTAAGTCGCTAGCTACTGTAGGTCGTACCAATCCTTAGACCGCTAACCCATAAGTCGGCCAGTTCCTATAAGTCGTTTACGACTTAAAACCCCAGTAACTCACTAACTCGTTAACGATTTACCCCTTAACTCGTTAACTCGTTCCAGCCCTTAAGTCGCTTACTCCACTAAGTCACCACCCTCTCTAACTCCCTACACCTTAACTCGGCCAAAACCTTAAGTCGCACAACCGACTTATCTCCTACACGACTCAAGCTATCACATCTAAACTGCTAGGTCGTATTCCCCTAAGTCGTTCACGACTTAAAACCATCTACGACCTAACCAAGAGCCGATCTAAGGACCCTATGCAACCGAGTTAACTTCCTTATGAACCATCTTTTACACGACTTAGGCTATGGATGACATAAACAATACTAACGACCTAATAATTCTATGATTTATCAACACGTATAAATACGGGTCGTTACATTCTCTCCCCCTTAGGGATTTCGCCCCCGAAATTCCAAATAAACAAGAGCAATCAAAGTTATTCCGCATGCCTACCATCCATAGTAATCAACAAACCATGCATCCAATTACTATCCTAGCATGTAGAATTCTAAGACTTAGAACAAGCTACAAATTCGTGAGATGTCACGACACCTTAGGGCCATACCTCGAAGAGTTCAGGATGAGCGGCCTTCATCCTCTCTTCCTCCTCCCATGTATAGTCGTCAACATCATCACTCCATTGTACCTTGAGCAATGTGATCGTTTTCCTCCTAAGCTGTTTCGTGTCGGTTTCAACAACACGAAGCGGCTTACGAGGTCTCGTAACAACTGGATCAACTTCCAAATCTTCACAGCTATCAGCAGAAACCACCGTATTTGAGTCGTGTACATACTTCCGTAGATAAGATACATGAAAAACATTGTGCACACCTGCCATCTTTTCCGGTAACTCCAATCTGTAAGCGAGTTTTCCAATTCGCTCGATAATCGGGAATGGTCCAACAAATCTCGGAGTCAATTTCCCTTTCTTCCCGAATCTAATAACATTCTTCAGAGGAGAAATCTTCACAAAAACCATATCTCCTACGTCGAATTCAAAATCCTTACGACGCGTATCAGCATAACTTTTCTGACGATCATGGGCTGCCTTCATTCGTCGTCGAATAATCTCTACACAATCCGTAGTCTTTCGAATCATTTCTGGCCCAAGCATCAGCTTTTCTCCAGTTTCCAACCAACATGTCAGAGAGTTACACGGTCTTCCATATAATGCTTCATACGGTGCCATACCAATACTTGACTGGTAACTGTTATTATATGCAAATTCCACCAAATGAAGGTGATCTTCCCATGATCCTCCGAAATCTAAAACACATGTCCTCAGGAGATCTTCCAAAACTCGGTTGACTCTCTCAGTCTGACCATCTGTTTGGGGGTGATAAGCTGTACTCAAACACAACTCGGTTCCCAAAACTTCCTGGAAGCTCATCCAAAATCCACTAGTGAACAATGGGTCTCGATCGCTCACTATACTCTTCGGAACACCATGTAATCGAACTATCAACTTAACATAAAGCTCAGCCAACTTCGATGCAGTTCTAGTTGATCGAACAGGAATGAATCTTGCACTCTTAGTCAAACAATCTACAATGACCCAAATCCCTTCATTTCCCGCCCTGGTTCTAGGTAGACCATCGATAAAATCCATCGATACCTGCTCCCACTTCCATGTAGGAACCTCTAATGGCTGAAGCAATCCACTGGGCTTCTTCTGCTCAGCTTTCACCAACTGGCAGTTCATACACTTGGAAATAAAATTTCAAACATCCTTCTTCATACCTTCCCAGTAGTAGGTTCTCTTCATATCCCGATACATCTTATTTCCACCTGGATGAATTGTCAACTTCGAGTGATGACCTTAGAACTTCATCTCTCAATTCATCTATGTCGGGAACAACTAGTCGTCCTTGCTTCCGAAGCCAACCTTCTCGATCGACCTCGTATCCCTTTTCCTTTTCTGGGTTCAATCCAGATTCCAAATCTCGGATAATCTTGACAAACTTATCGTCTCGCTTTTGGCTCTTGCCAATCCTTTCCACAAGAGTAGGTCTTATCGATAGGTTTGCCAACATCTCAGGTACCAATTCACATCTAGGCCTGAAGTCAAATCCAGCCAAATATTCAAGATTCTTCCATTCCGAAAACATGGCTCCCAATCCTGCATGTCTTCGACCTAACGCATCTGCCACTTCGTTACCTTTTCCCGGAGTATAGGCTATACCAAAATCATATGATGCTAAGAACTCTAGGCATCGTTGCTGTCGAAGATTCAAATCCTTTTGGGAGAACAGATACTTCAACGACTTATGATCCATAAACAACTCGAATCGAACTCCCAATAGATAATGTCTCCACATCTTTAGAGCAAAAACAATCGCCGCTAACTCCAAATCATGAGTCGGGTAATTCCTTCCTCGCGGCTTCAGTTGTCGACTTGCATGCGCAACAACTTTATCCTTTTGCATTAGCACTGCTCCCAGTCCAGTACCACATGCATCGGTGTAAACCACCATCTCATCATTCCCACTTGGAATAGTCAAAACAGGAGCACTTGTTAGTCGCTCTTTCAGGATTACGAAAGCTTGCTCACACTTAGCATCCCATCTGAACACTTGGTTCTTTTTCGTCAATCCTGTCAATGGTGCAGCTATCTTGGAAAAGTCTTTGATAAACCGACGATAATATCCTGCTAATCCAAGAAAACTTCTCACATCAGATGCATTCTTAGGTCTAACCCAATCCTGGATCGCTGCCACCTTAGCGGGGTCAACCGCTATTCCATTTCTAGATATAACATGGCCTAAGAACCTCACTTCACTCTTCCAGAAGTGACACTTCGAAAACTTAGCCTTTAGCTGATGTTTCCACAAGATTTCCAAAACAATACACAAATGTGTCTTGTGCTCTTCCTCAGTTCTGGAATAAATCAGAATATCATCCACGAACACAAGTACAAACTTGTTCAACTGATCTCTGAACACTCTATTCATAAGATCCACAAAATATGCTGGTGCGTTAGTCAATCCAAACGGCATTACCAGCCACTCATAAAAACCGGATGGTGTCCTAAAAGCAGTCTTCGGCACACTATCCTTAGCCACTCTCAACTGGTGAAATCCCGTTGCCAAATCCATCTGAGAAAACACCTTAGCCTCATGAAGCTGATCAAACAAGTCATCTATTCTCGGTAATGGATACTTGTTCTTCTTAGTCACCTTATTCAGCTCACGATAATCCACACACAACCTCAATGATTCATCCGCTTTGGTTGCGAACACAACTGGTGCACCCCATTCGGACACACTACGCCGAATGAATCCTTTCCGAAAAAGGTCATCAACCTGCACCTTCAGCTCTTGTTGTTCTCTAGGCGCCATCCGTCTAAGAGGCATCACAACAGGTCTGGCTCCCTCAACTAGATCGATACGAAACTCGATCTCCCTATGCGGCGGTAACCCTTTGACTTCTTCAAAGACGTCCTCAAATCCATTCACAACCGGCATCGATGACAGTCCATCCCGTGGAACAACCAGCGAATACATGAAGCCCATGAAGACGCCTTTTTCATGCTTACATCGTATCACAACCTTTCGCCCTTCCACATTCCCGACTGTCACCACCGGTTTCTCACAATCAACCTTTGCCGCATATTTCCTAAGCCAGTCCATTCCCAAAATAATTCCGAACCCCGCAAAATTCAGAACAAAACAATCACAAACAAAAGAGCAATCATGACTCGATACAACTAGACCACGGCATGCCATACACAAAAAAGACGAACCCCCAACTGGATTAGTCACAACCAATGGTCTATCAATAATTTCCTGTTCCAAACCCAACCGGCCTAACAAATCATCACAAACAAACGAATGCGACGCCCCAGTATCAAGCAAAACCCTAACTAGAACACCACAAATGGAAAGAGTACCTTGAACCACCACACTCTTCCCCCTCTCTTCCGCAGGAGGAGCTTTTGAAGACGATGGAACAGCTCCCAAAGCATGAGCTTGCACAATTTGCTTATCTTTCCTCGGTTCTGGACAGTCCTTCTTGATATGTCCCAGCTTATCACAGTTGTGGCACTTCAACTGCACTTTTGGATTCTTGCAATCCCTAGAGAAATGGCCCTTCTGCCGACAATTGTAGCAGGTCACTTCACCCTTTGGCTTCTTCTGGACATCCTTACCCTTCTGATGCTGCTGCTTCCTCTTCTTGTTTCCACCCTATTGTGGTTTGGACTCTTCCTTGGTCACAGCAACAACAGACCCTTCCATAGGAAACAAACTCTCATGCATGAGAGCTTTCTCCACAAGCTTCTCAAATGGATCGTCCAGATGATCCACCAACTGTCTCCCAAGATAATTGTCCAAGCCTGTCACAAACTGATCATTCTTCTGATAGGGAGATTCAATATACGACCGAGCATACTTGGACAAAGCTTCAAACTCAGAAACATACTCAAGAACCGGTCTCCCGCCTTGCTTGAGTTCCACAAACTTCTTAAACAGAACAGATTTCTGAGCCGTAGAGAGGAACTTAGCTTCAAATCTAACTTGGAATTGCTCCCAAGTAATCTCTTCCTCTGGAGTATCAATGGTGATAGAATTCCACCAATCAGAAGCCCTTCCCTGAAGCTGCCTTGATGCAAGCTTCCTCTTAGTTGCATCCTCAATTCCCAAATCAACAAAGATCCTTCTACAAGCATCAATCCACCTCTGAACATCAACGGTTGATTCCGTTCCCAAGAAAACCTTCCCTCCAAGAGCAGTATAGTCCTTACACAACTTAGCAAAATCCACTGATCTTGGAGCTTGAACTTGAACTCCAACATCTACTGACTGTCCTGCAGTTGGTATACTTCTCATGATCGAAGTCATCATAGCTTCGAACATCGCAGCATAGTTAGTAGCTCCCCCAACAGCACGGCTTTCCCTAGCAGCTTGTCTCTCACTTCGACTCATCCTTAATATCTACAAAAAGGAATGATTTAGAACATCTTGAGAAACAACTACATAAGGAGTTCAAATTCTTCTAAACTACTATATTATATATAGTAATCATCCATCAAAATTACAATTACGTCTCTCATACGTAGTTACGTCAGTGAGCGTTGGCTAAAATCGATTAACCAAAGCTCTGATACCAAATGTGATGATCGCCCATGACTCTCGCACTAAACAAGGGAATGGTGCGCTGAAAGGCGTGCCAGGAAGCCATGGACGATAGCCATGGTAAGATAAAACAGGAATTCTATCGTACAACTCACAGCGCATGGACAAAATACAATAGAGAAATATAAGTATATAGTGAAGCTAAAAACAGAATATCATCACATAGACTTCATAAAGGTTTGATACAAACATCTGAACAATCAATACATCAAGCCTCACTACATAACACTCAACACATATACAAGCAGCGGAATATCCAGTACATATAGTAAGAAAACTAATATGCTAGCCTCCAGCTCGTCTTCGTCATCAACAGCGTTGGTAGCCAAGAACAGCACCTGTCACCTGCTACCTAGTCTGCCCATCCCAACATAGATGAACAGCCCAAGGTAATAAGAGTTGAACATAAAACCTTGAGCCAGATAATAGTCTTAGTGAGCAGTAAATTAACTATCAAACATACCAAAAGAGCATAAAGGATAAAAGGAATAGGAACTCAACCATCCCACTCCACCTCATTCCACAGTGATAGCCCCCAGACCCACTAAGCATAAACAAGCATAGCAAAGCAGACAATTTTAAGTAAAGTAATTATCACTCGAGTCAAGGTCGATGTTTTTCAAATACAAACCCCCAAGGCCTAATCCAAGATCAGATAAGCACCTAGAAAACACCGCTCTTGAGACCGAATAATGGTACAATCAAACATCCATGACTCTGGCTATCACTGTTAACATTGCCTCTATATCACCATTAATTGAATGACCGGCACCTTCTATCAGCCGTCCGTCAAGGGCTAATGGTAACTCCGGTTCTAGACATAACTCCGAACGTCATCATGACCCGTGCCTAGGACTATCGCATCTGCCCAGAGTACTAACACGTCATCATGACCCGTGTCTGAAACGTCATCGTGACCCGTTCCAACGTACTCTTGCTTTGAGCATGCTAGAACCTTCAATAACGATAAGATCCAAGCCTCCTAGTCATCCTCCTCGACGACTATTCTCACACTGGCCCAAGCGCCTCTCGAGCCCACCATTATCATCCAACCCGGACCGCATCACCCAGTTATCAACATGCTTGGGATGATCCCGTCTAGATTAAACCAAGGCTTTCACACATCATGCTTTGCTTTAACTCATCATAGCAAAGTCCCATCTCACATCATGGTTTGCCTCATCGCATCATGGCAAAGTCCATCATCATCAAATCTATCCATATGAGCTTCCACATCCGCTTCATATGCCACAAGCAGCTTTCACCATTCAAGAGCCTTTCCACTTAGCTTTTGAATCATCTTCGATCAACTTGTTCAAATCAACTAATAGCTAATTTGAAACAATCAAATCAATTATAAATCAATCATTAATCCAAGCAATCAAACATTCAACAAGGTCTAATAAGCAATTACAACAATAGTGGCAATTTGGTAATTAAGGTGTCCAAATCTAACAAGTATGAATCATAGGCAAATGTCTCTATAACTTGATGAATGAACTTGCATAAGTTAACATGTAGTAAAATAGATATCAAAACTTCATAGGAGATAGATCTACATGCAGACTTAAGGAGAATGCAAGAAATCACTATCTTTAACACATAAACAAGCCACCAATCCAATATCCTCCCTTGGGTCCGTGTGAGAGACAACTACCACTCACCGAATCACCTAAACACCTTAAAAACAATCAACTCCAGATCTGGACAGCAAGGAACCAAGCTTGATCCGGCAAAATATCGCTTCAAACGATGAAATCTCTCTTTGTTGGATGAAGATCTTCAATTTTGGCTCTTGGATCTTCGATTTGATCTTCAATTTAGATGGATGGAATCACTAGATTAGAGTGGAGAGAAGAAGTGAAGAAGTGTTGTAGTCGAGCTCTCAAAATGGCAGCACTTCGTCGCTTCAAAATCTGGTGCCAAAAAGTGAGCCAAACCCCTCTATTTATAGGTTGAAATTCCCCTTAGTCGTCCCTCCTTAAGTCGCCCACAACCTAACCCATGAGTCGTCCATGACCTAACCTTGCCGACTCACGACTTAACTGCATGCGGCATAGCGACATAGGCCTTCTAACGACCTAATGACCCAACTACAAAGCCGACTCAACCAGCCTTACGACCTAACAAACAGGGAGCCTCACGCGCGACTCGACACAGGTGCGACTTAACAGCCTATCAAAATGCGACTTAATACCTATTCGACCTAACGCTACACAGGGTCATACGACCAACGACTTAGCACACTCGCGACCTATCCTTAACTCGTATACGACTTATAGCATACACGACCTAACACGTGCACGCGACTTAACACTAAGCCTAGGTCCCCTACGACTTATACCATAACGACTTAAGCCTTAGGTCGTTCACGATCTAACTATACTAAGTCGCACAAATGACCTTCCTACCTTAAGTCGTTAACTCCAAAGTCGCTAGCTACTGTAGGTCGTCCCAATCCTTAGACCGCTAACCCATAAGTCGGCCAGTTCCTATAAGTCGTTTACGACTTAAAACCCCGGTAACTCACTAACTTGTTAACGATTTACAACTTAACTCGTTAACTCGTTCCAGCCCTTAAGTCGCTTACTCCACTAAGTCACTACCCTCTCTAACTCGCAACACCTTAACTCGGCCAACACCTTAAGTCGCACAACCGACTTATCTCCTACATGACTCAAGCTATCACATATAAACTGCTAGGTCATATTCCCCTAAGTCGTTCACGACTTAAAACCATCTACGAACTAACCAAGAGCCGATCTAAGGACCCTATGCAACCGAGTTAACTTCCTTATGAACCATCTTTTACACGACTTAGGCTATGGATGACATAAACAATACTAACGACCTAATAATTCTACGATTTATCAACACGTACAAATACAGGTCGTTACATTCTCTCCCCCTTAGGGATTTCGCCCCCGAAATTACAAACAAACAAGAGCAATCATAGTTATTCCGCATGCCTACCATCCATAGCAATCAACAAACCATGCATCCAATTACTATCCTAGCATGCAGAATTCTAAGACTTAGAACAAGCTACAAATTCGTGAGATGTCACGACACCATAGGGCCATACCTCGAAGAGTTCAGGATGAGCTGCCTTCATCCTCTCTTCCTCCTCCCATGTACAGTCGTCAACATCATCACTTCATTGTACCTTGAGCAACGTGATCGTTTTCCTCCTAATCTGTTTCGTGTCGGTTTCAACAACACGAAGCGGCTTACGAGGTCTCGTAACAACTGGATCAACTTCCAAATCTTCACAGCTATCAGCAGAAACCACCGTATTTGAGTCGTGCACGTACTTCCGTAGATAAGATACATGAAAAACATTGTGCACACCCGCCATCTTTTCCGGTAACTCCAATCTGTAAGCGAGTTTTCCAATTCGCTCGATAATCGGGAATGGTCCAACAAATCTCGGAGTCAATTTCCCTTTCTTCCCGAATCTAATAACATTCTTCAGAGGAGAAATCTTCACAAAAACCATATCTCCTACGTCGAATTCCAAATCCTTACGACGCTTATCAACATAACTTTTCTGACGATCTTGGGCTGCCTTCATTCGTCATCGAATAATCTCTACACAATCCGTAGTCTGTCGAATCATTTCTGGCCCATGCATCAGCTTTTCTCCAGTTTCCAACCAACATGTCGGAGAGTTACACGGTCTTACATACAATGCTTCATATGTTGCCATACCAATACTTGACTGGTAACTGTTATTATATGCAAATTCCACCAAATGAAGGTGATCTTCCCATGATCCTCCGAAATCTAAAACACATGCCCTCAGGAGATCTTCCAAAACTCGGTTGACTCTCTCAGTCTGACCATCTGTTTGGGGGTAATAAGCTGTACTCAAACACAACTCGGTTCCCAAAACTTCCTGGAAGCTCATCCAAAATCCACTAGGGAACAATGGGTCTCGATCGCTCAATATACTCTTCGGAACACCATGGAATCGAACTATCCACTTAACATAAAGCTCAGCTAACTTCGATGCAGTTCAAGTTGATCGAACACGAATGAATCTTGAACTCTTAGTCAAACAATCTACAATGACCCAAATCCCTTCATTTCCCGCCCTGGTTCTAGGTAGACCATCGATAAAATCCATCGATACCTGCTCCCACTTCCATGTAGGAACCTCTAATGGCTGAAGCAATCCACTGGGCTTCTTCTTCTCAGCTTTCACAAACTGGCAGTTCATACTCTTGGAAATAAAATTTCCAACATCCTTCTTCATACCTTCCCAGTAGTAGGTTCTCTTCATGTCCCGAAACATCTTATTTCCATCTGGATGAATTGTCAACTTCGAGTGATGACTTTCCCTTAGAACTTCATCTCTCAATTCATCTATGTCGGGAACAACTAGTCGTCCTTGCTTCCGAAGCCAACCTTCTCGATCGACCTCGTATCCCTCATCCTTTTCTGGGTTCAATCCAGATTCCAAATCTCGGATAATCTTGACAAACTTATCGTCTCGCTTTTGGCTCTCGCCAGTCCTTTCCACAAGAGTAGGTCTTATCGATAGGTTTGCCAACATCTCAGGTTCCAATTCACATCTAGGCCTGAAGTCAAATCCAGCCAAATACTCAAGATTCTTCCATTCCGAAAACATGGCTCCCAATCCTGCATGTCTTCGACTTAACGCATCTGCCACTGCGTTACCTTTTCCCGGAGTATAGGCTATACCAAAATCATATGATGCTAAGAACTCTAGCCATCGTTGCTGCCGAAGATTCAAATCCTTTTGGGAGAACAGATACTTCAACGACTTATGATCCGTAAACAACTCGAATAGAACTCCCAATAGATAATGTCTCAACATCTTTAGAGAAAAAACAATCGCCGCTAACTCCAAACCATGAGTCGGGTAATTCCTTTCATGCAGCTTCAGTTGTCGACTTGCATGCGCAACAACTTTATCCTTTTGCATTAGCACTGCTCCCAGTCCAGTACCACATGCATCGGTGTAAACCACCATCTCATCATTCCCACTTGGAATAGTCAAAACAGGAGCACTTGTTAGTCGCTCTTTCAGGATTACGAAAGCTTGCTCACACTTAGCATCCCATCTGAACACTTGGTTCTTTTTCGTCAATCCTGTCAATGGTGCAGCTATCTTGGAAAAGTTTTTGATAAACCAACGATAATATCCTGCTAATCCAAGAAAACTTCTTACATCAGATGCATTCTTAGGTCTAACCCAATCCTGGATCGCTGCCACCTTAACGGGTTCAACTGCTATTCCATTTCTAGAGATAACATGGCCTAAGAACCTCACTTCACTCTTCCAGAAGTGACACTTCGAAAACTTAGCCTTTAGCTGATGTTTCCGCAAGATTTCCAAAACAATACACAAGTGTGTCTTGTGCTCTTCCTCAGTTCTGAATAAATCAGAATATCATCCACGAACACAAGTACAAACTTGTTCAACTGATCTCTGAACACTCTATTCATAAGATCCACAAAATATGCTGGTGCGTTAGTCAATCCAAACGGCATTACCAGCCACTCATAAAAACCGGACGGTGTCCTAAAAGCAGTCTTCGGCACACTATCCTTAGCCACTCTCAACTGGTGAAATCCCGTTGCCAAATCCATCTGAGAAAACACCTTAGCCTCATGAAGCTGATCAAACAAGTCATCTATTCTCGGTAATGGATACTTGTTCTTCTTAGCCACCTTATTCAGCTCACGATAATCCACACACAACCTCAACGATTCATCCGCTTTGGTTGCGAACACAACTGGTGCACCCCATTCGGACATACTACGCCGAATGAATCCTTTCCGAAAAAGGTCATCAACCTGCACCTTCAGCTCTTGTTGTTCTCTAGGCTCCATCCGTCTCAGACGCATCACAACAGGTCTGGCTCCCTCAACTAGATCGATACGAAACTCGATCTCCCTATGCGGCGGTAACCCTTTGACCTCTTCAAAGACGTCCTCAAATCCATTCACAACCGGCATCGATGACAGTCCATCCCGTGGAACAACCAGCGAATACATGAAGCCCATGAAGACGCCTTCTTTATGCTTACATCGTATCACAACCTTTCGCCCTTCCACATTCCCGACTGTCACCTCCGGTTTCTCACAATCAACCTTTGCCGCATATTTCCTAGGCCAGTCCATTCCCAAAATAATTCCGAACCCCGCAAAGTTCAGAACAAAACAATCACAAACAAAAGAGCAATCATGACTCGATACAACTAGACCGCGGCATACCATACACAAACAAGACGAACCCCCAACTGGATTAGTCACAACCAATGGTCTATCAATAATTTCCAGTTCCAAACCCAACCGACCTACCAAATCATCACAAACAAATGAATGCGACGCCCCAGTATCAAACAAAACCCTAACTAGAACACCATAAATGGAAAGAGTACCTTGAAGCACCACACTCTTCCCCCTCTCTTCCGCAGGAGGAGATTTTGAAGACGATGGAATAGCTCCCAAAGCATAAGCTTGCACAATCTGCTTATCTTTCCTCGGTTCTGGACAGTCCTTCTTGATATGTCCCAGCTTATCACAGTTGTGGCACTTCAACTGCACTTTTGGATTCTTGCAATCCCTAGAGAAATGGCCCTTCTACCGACAATTGTAGCAGGTCACTTCACCCTTTGGCTTCTTCTGGCCATCCTTACCCTTCTGATGCTGCTGCTTCCTCTTCTTGTTTCCACCCTATTGTGTTTTGGACTCTTCCTTGGTCACAGCAACAACAGACCCTTCCATAGGAAACAAACTCTCATGCATGAGAGCTTTCTCCACAAGCTTCTCAAATGGATCGTCCAGATGATCCACCAACTGTCTCCCAAGATAATTGTCCAAGCCTGTCACAAACTGTTCTGATAGGGAGATTCAATATACGACCGAGCATACTTGGACAAAGCTTCAAACTCAGAAACATACTCAAGAACTGGTCTCCCACCTTGCTTGAGTTCCACAAACTTCTTAAACAGAACAGATTTCTGAGCCGTAGAGATGAACTTAGCTTCAAATCTAACTTGGAATTGCTCCCAAGTAATCTCTTCCTCTGGAGTATCAATGGTGATAGAATTCCACCAATCAGAAGCCCTTCCCTGAAGCTGCCTTGATGCAAGCTTCCTCTTAGTTGCATCCTCAATTCTCAAATCAACAAAGATCCTTCTACAAGCATCAATCCACCTCTGAACATCAACGGTTGATTCCGTTCCCAAGAAAACCTTCCCTCCAAGAGCAGTATAGTCCTTACACAACTTAGCAAAATCCACTGGTCTTGGAGCTTGAACTTAAACTCCAACATCTACTGACTGTCGTGCAGTTGGTATACTTCTCATGATCGAAGTCATCATAGCTTCGAACATCGCAGCATAGTCAGTAGCTCCCCCAACTGCACGGCTTTCCCTAGCAGCTTGTCTCTCACTTCGACTCATCCTTAATATCTACAAAAAGGAATGATTTAGAACATCTTGAGAAACAACTACATAAGGAGTTCAAATTCTTCTAAACTACTATATTATATATAGTAATCATCCATCAAAATTACAATTACCTCTCTCATACGTAGTTACGTCAGTGAGCGTTGGCTAAAATCGATCAACCAAAGCTCTGATACCAAATGTGACGACCGCCCATGACTCTCGCACTAAACAAGGGAATGGTGCGCTGAAAGGCGTGCCAGGAAGCCATGGACGATAGCCATAGTAAGATAAAACAGAAACTCTATCGTACAACTCACAGCGCATGGACAAAATACAACAGAGAAATATAAGTATATAGTAAAGCTCAAAACAGAATATCATCACATAGACTTCATAAAGGTTTGATACAAACATCTGAACAATCACTACATCAAGCCTCACTACATAACACTCAACACATATACAAGCAGCGGAATATCCAGTACATATAGTAAGAAAACTAATATGCTAGCCTCCAGCTCGTCTTCGTCATCAACAGCGTTGGTAGCCAAGAACAGCACCTGTCACCTGCTACCTAGTCTGCCCATCCCAACATAGATGAACAGCCCAAGGTAATAAGAGTTGAACATAAAACCTTGAGTCAGACAACAGTCTTAGTGAGCAGTAAATTAACTATCAAACATACCAAAAGAGCATAAAGGATAAAAGGAATAGGAACTCAACCATCCCACTCCACCTCATTCCACAGTGATAGCCCCCAGACCCACTAAGCATAAACAAGCATAGCAAAGCAGACAATTTTAAGTAAAGTAATTATCACTCGAGTCAAGGTCGATGTTTTTCAAATACAAACCCCCAAGGCCTAAACCAAGATCAGATAAGCACCTAGAAAACACCGCTCTTGAGACCGAATGATGGTACAATCAAACATCCATGACTCTGGCTATCACTGTTAACATTGCCTCGATATCACCATTAATTGAATGACCGGCACCTTCTATCAGCCGTCCGTCAAGGGCTACTAGCAACCCCGGTTCTATACATAACTCCGCACGTCATCATGACCCGTGCCTAGGACTATCGCATCTGCCCAGAGTACTAACACGTCATCATGACCCGTGTCTGGAAGGTCATCGTGACCCGTTCCAACGTACTCTTGCTTTGAGCATGCTAGAACCTTCAATAAGATAAGATCCAAGCCTCCTAGTCATCCTCCTCGACGACTATTCTCACACTGGCCCAAGCGCCTCTCGAGCCCACCATTATCAACCAACCCGGACCACATCACCCAGTTATCAACATGCTTGGGATGATCCCGTCTAGATTAAACCAAGGCTTTCACACATCATGCTTTGCTTTAACTCATCATAGCAAAGTCCCATCTCACATCATGGTTTGCCTCATCGCATCATCGCAAAGTCCATCATCATAAAATCTATCCATATGAGCTTCCACATCTGCTTCATATGCCACAAGCAGCTTTCACCATTCAAGAGCCTTTCCACTTAGCTTTTGAATCATCTTCGATCAACTTGTTCAAATCAAATACTAGCTAATTTGAAACAATCAAATCAATTATAAATCAATCATTAATCCAAGCAATCAAACATTCAACAAGATCTAATAAGCAATTACAACAATAATGGCAATTTGGTAATTAAGGTGTCCAAATCTAACAAGTATGAATCATAGGCTAATGTCTCTATAACTTGATGAATGAACTTGCATAAGTTAACATGTAGTAAAATAGATATCAAAACTTCATAGGAGCTAGATCCACATGCAGACTTAAGGAGAATGCAAGAAATCACTATCTTTAACACATAAACAAGCCACCAATCCAATATTCTCCCTTGGGTCCGTGTGATAGATAACTACCACTCACCGAATCACCTAAACACCTTAAAAACAATCAACTCCAGATCTGGACAGCAAGGAACCAAGCTTGATCCGGCAAAATCTCGCTTCAAACGATGAAATCTCTCTTTGTTGGATGAAGATCTTCAACTTTGGCTCTTGGATCTTCGATTTGATCTTCAATTTAGATGGATGGAATCACTAGATTAGAGTGGAGAGAAGAAGTGAAGAAGTGTTGTAGTCGAGCTCTCAAAATGGCAGCACTTCGTCGCTTCAAAATCCGGTGCCAAAAAGTGAGCCAAACCCCTCTATTTATAGGCTGAAATTCCCCTGAGTCGTCCCTCCTTAAGTCGCCCATGACCTAACCCATGAGCCATCCACGACCTAACCTTGCCGACTCACGACTTAACTGCATGCGGCATAGCGACATAGGCCTTCTAACGACCTAACGACCCAACTACAAAGCCGACTCAACCAGCCTTACGACCTAACAAACACGGAGCCTCACGCGCGACTCAACACAGGTGCGACTCAACAGCTTATCCAGATGCGACTTAATACCTATGCGACCTAACGCTACACAGGGTCACACGACCTACGACTTAGCACACTCGCGACCTATCCTTAAATCGTATACGACTTATAGCATACACGACCTAACACGTGCACGCGACTTTACACTAAGCCTAGGTCCCCTACGACTTATACCATAACGACTTAAGCCTTAGGTCGTTCATGACCTAACTATACTAAGTCGCACAAATGACCTTCCTACCTTAAGTCGTTAACTGCTAAGTCGCTAGCTACTGTAGGTCGTCCCAATCCTTAGACCGCTAACCCATAAGTCGGCCAGTTCCTATAAGTCGTTTACGACTTAAAACCCCAGTAACTCACTAACTCGTTAACGATTTACCCCTTAACTCGTTAACTCGTTCCAGCCCTTAAGTCGCTTACTCCACTAAGTCGCTACCCTCTCTAACTCGCTACACCTTAACTCGGCCAACACCTTAAGTCGCACAACCGACTTATCTCCTACACGACTCAAGGTATCACATCTAAACTGCTAGGTCGTAATCTCCTAAGTCGTTCACGACATAAAACCATCTACGACCTAACCAAGAGCCGATCTAAGGACCCTATGCAACCGAGTTAACTTACTTATGAACCATCTTTTACACGACTTAGGCTATGGATGACATAAAAAATACTAACGACCTAATAATTCTACGATTTATCAACACGTACAAATACGGGTCGTTACAATCCGTCAATGGATTGTTTAATGCCCAAAAAAGACTATCCGAATCTCAATCGGGTCTCGGAAGTTTTTTACCCTTTGTTTTTTCGACACGTGGATTTTTACGGTAGAACGGGATCACCGTGGCTTGTCTTCGATTTACCATCGCTGGAGAGTGGTGCACCATGGCACCGTTCGATTTCAAATCCATACACGCATTTCAAAAAGTCGTACGACACTGTTTCGCCATTTCAGACGGATGTTGCACCTTGCACCGTGTATGTTGCACCCTGTAGATATCGATTATTCGGACGGCCATAACTTCTGGCTCGTTTAGAGTTACGGGAGCCATAACCAGTCAAAACGAAGGCCTCAGTGAGTTCTACGGCTATGACAGCTTTCAGCCGTCAATGGATTGTTTAAGGCCCAAAAAAGACTATCCGAATCTCAATCGGGTCTAGGAAGTTTTTTACCCTTCGTTTTTTCGACACGTGAATTTTTACAGTAGAACGGGATTACCGTGGCTGGTATTCGATTTACCATCGCTGGAGAGTGGAGCACCATGGTACCATTTTGTTTCAAATCCATGCACGCATTTCAGAAATTCGTACGACACTGTTTCGCCATTTCGGACGAATGTTGCTCCTTGCACCGTGGATGTTGCACCCTGTAGGTATCGATTATTCGGACGGCCATAACTTCTGGCTCGTTTAGAGTTACGGGAGCCATAACCAGTCAAAACGAAGACCTCAGTGAGTTCTACGGCTATGACAGCTTTCAGCCATCAATGGATTGTTAAATGCCCAAAAAAGACTATCCGAATCTCAATCGGGTCTTTGAAGTTTTTTACCCTTCGTTTTTTCGACACGTGGATTTTTATGGTAAAACAGAATTACCGTGGCTGGTCTTCAATTTACCATCGCTGGAAAGTGGTGCACCAGGGTACCGTTTTGTTTCAAATCCATGCAAGCATTTCAAAAAGTCGTACGACAATGTTACGCCATTTTGGACGGATGTTGCACCCTGCACCGTGGATGCTGCACCCTGTAGATATCGATTATTCGGACGGCCATAACTTCTGGCTCGTTTAGAGTTACGGGAGTCATAACCAGTCAAAACGAAGGCCTCGGTGAGTTCTACGGCTATGACCGCTTTCAGCCGTCAATGGATTGTTTAATGCCCAAAAAAGACTATCCGAATCTCAATCGGGTCTAGGAAGTTTTTTACCCTTCGTTTTTTCGACACGTGGATTTTTACGGTAGAACGGGATTACCGTGGCTGGTCTTCGATTTACCATCGCTGGAGAGTGGTGCACCATGGTACCATTTTGTTTCAAATCCATGCACGCATTTCAGAAAGTCGTACGACACTGTTTTGCCATTTCGGACGGATGTTGCACCTTGTATCGTGGATGTTGCACCTTGTAGATATCGATTATTAGGACGGTCGTAACTTCTGGCTCGTTTAGAGTTACGGGAGCCATAACCAGTCAAAACGAAGGCCTCAGTGAGTTCTACGGCTATGACAGCTTTCAGCCGTCAATGGATTGTTGAATGCCCAAAAAAGACTATCCGAATCTCAATCGGGTCTCAGAAGTTTTTTACCCTTTGTTTTTTCGACACGTGGATTTTTACGGTAAAACGGGATTGCTGTGGCTGGTCGTCAATTTACCAACGCTGGAGAGTGGTGCACCATTGTGCCGTTTTGTTTCAAATCCTTGCACGCATTTCAAAAAGTCGTATGACACTGTTTTGCCATTTCGGACGGATGTTGCACCTTGCACCGTGGATGTTGCACCCTGTAGATATCGATTATTCGGACGGCCATAACTTCTGGCTCTTTTAGAGTTACGGGAGCCATAGCCAGTCAAAACGAAGGCCTCAGTGAGTTCTCCAGCTATGATAGCTTTCAGCCGTCAATGGATTGTTTAATGCCCAAAAACGACTATCTGAATCTCAATCGGGTCTCGGAAGTTTTTTACCCTTCGTTTTTTCGACACGTGGATTTTTACGGTAAAACAAGATTACCGTGGCTGGTCTTCAAGTTACCATCACTGGAGAGTGGTGCACCAGGATACCGTTTCGTTTCAAATCCATGCACGCATTTCAAAAAGTCGTACGGCACTGTTTCGCCATTTAGGATGGATGTTGCACATTGCACCATGGATGTTGCTCCCTGTAGATATCGATTATTCGGACGGCCACAACTTCTGGCTCGTTTAGAGTTACGGGAGCCATAACCAGTCAAAATTAAGGCCTCAGTGAGTTTTACGGCTATGATAGCTTTCAGCCGTCAATGGATTGTTTAATGCCCCAAAAAGACTACCTGAATCTCAATCGGGTCTAGGAAGTTTTTTTCCCTTCGTTTTTTCGACACGTGGATTTTTACGGTAGAACGGGATTACCATGGCTGGTCTTCAATTTACCATCGCTGGAGAGTGGTGCACCACGGTACCGTTTCGTTTCAAATCCATGCACGCATTTCAATAATTCGTACGATACTGTTTCGCCATTTCGGACGGATGTTGCACCTTGCACCGTGGATGTTGCACCCTGTAGATATCGATTATTCGGACGACCGTAACTTCTGGCCCGTTTAGAGTTACGGAAGCCATAACCAGTCAAAACGAAGGCCTCGGTGAGTTCTACGGCTCTAATAGCTTTCAGCCGTCAATGGATTGTGTAATTCCCAAAAAAGACTATCCGAATCTCAATCGGGTCTAGGAAGTTTTTTACCCTTCGTTTTTTCGACACGTGGATTTTTACGGTAAAACGGGATTACCGTGGCTGGTCTTCGATTTACCAACGCTGGAGAGTGGTGCACCATGGTATCGTTACGTTTCAAATCCTTGCACGCATTTCAAAAAGCGTACGACATTGTTTCGCCATTTCGGACGGATGTTGCACCTTGCATCGTGGATGTTGCACCCTATAGATATCGATAATTCGAACGGCCATTACTTCTGGCACGTTTAGTTTTACGGGAGCCATAACCAGTCTAAACGATGGCCTCAGTGAGTTCTACGGCTATGACAGCTTTCAGCCGTCAATGGATTGTTTATTGCCCAAAAAACACTATCCGAATCTCAATCGGGTCTAGGAAGTTTTTTACCCTTCGTTTTTTCGACAGGTGAATTTTTACTGTAGAACAGGATTACCATGGCTGGTCTTCGATTTACCATCGCTAGAGAGTGGTGCACCATGGTACCATTTTGTTTCAAATCCATGCACGCATTTCAAAAATTCGTACGACACTGTTTCGCCATTTCGGACGGATGTTGCTCCTTGCGCCGTGGATGTTGCATCCTGTAGATATCGATTATTCGGATGGCCATAACTTCTGGCTCGTTTAGAGTTACGGGAGCCATAACCAGTCAAAACGAAGGCCTCGGTGAGTTCTACGGCTATGACAGCTTTCAGCCGTCAATGGATTGTTAAATGCCCAAAAAAGACTATCCGAATCTCAATCGGGTCTCGGAAGTTTTTTACCCTTCGTTTTTTCGAAACGTGGATTTTTATGGTAAAACGGGATTACCGTGGCTGGTCTTCAATTTACCATCGCTGGAGAGTGGTGCACCAGGGTACCATTTTGTTTCAAATCCATGCACGCATTTCAAAAAGTCGTACAACACTGTTACGCCATTTCGGATGGATGTTGCACCTTGCACTGTGGATGTTGCACCCTGTAGATATCGATTATTCGGACGACCATAACTTCTGGCTCGTTTAGAGTTACGGGAGCCATAATCAGTCAAAACGAATACCTCGGTGAGTTCTACGGCTATGACAGCTTGCAGCCGCCAATGGATTGTTTAATGCCCAAAAAAGACTATCCGAATATCAATCGGGTCTAGGAAGTTTTTAACCCTTCGTTTTTTCAACACGTGGATTTTTACGGTAGAACGGGATTACCGTGGCTGGTCTTCGATTTACCATCGCTGGAGAGTGGTGCACCATGGTACCATTTCGTTTCAAATCCATGCACGCATTTCAAAAAGTCGTACAACACTGTTTCGCCATTTCGGACGGATGTTGCACCCTGTAGATATCGATTATTCGGACGGCCATAACTTATGGCTCGTTTAGAGTTACGGGAGCCATAACCAGTCAAAACGAAGGCCTCAGTGAGTTCCACGGAAATGATAGCATTCAACAATCAATAGATTATTTAATGCCCAAAAAAGACTATCCGAATCTCAATCGGGTCTAGGAAGTTTTTTACCCTTCGTTTTTTCGACACGTGGATTTTTACGGTAGAACGGGATAACCGTGGCTGGTCTTCGATTTACCATCGCTGGAGAGTAGCGCACCATGGTACCGTTTCATTTCAAATCCATGCACGCATTTCAGAAAGTCGTACGACACTGGTTCGCCATTTCGGACGGATGTTGCACCTTGCACCGTGGATGTTGCACCCTGTAGATATCGATTATTCGGACGACCATAACTTCTGGCTCGTTTAGAGTTACGGGAGCCATAACCAGTCAAAACGAAGGCCTCAGTGAGTTCTACGGCTAGGATAGCTTTAAGCTGTCAGTGGATTGTTTAATGTCCAAAAAAGATTATCCGAATCTCAATCGGGTCTCGGAAGTTTTTTACCCTTCGTTTTTTCCACACGTGGATTTTTACGGTAAAACGGGATTACCGTGGCTGGTCTTCAATTTACCAACGCTGGAGAGTGGTGCACCATGGTACCGTTTCGTTTCAAATCCTTGCACGCATTTCAAAAAGTCGTACGACACTGTTTCGCCATTTCGGACGGATGTTGCACCTTGCACCGTGGATGTTGCACCCAGTAGATATCGATTATTCGAACGGCCATAATGTCTGGCTCGTTTAGAATTACGGGAGCCATAACCTGTCAAAAAGAAGGCCTCAGTGAGTTCTATGGCTATGACAGCTTTCAACCGTCAATGGATTGTTTAATGCCCAAAAAGACTATCCGAATCTCAATCGGGTCTTGGAAGTTTTTTCCCCTTCGTTTTTTCGACAAGTGGATTTTTACGGTAAAACGGGATTACCGTGGCTGGTCTTCAATTTACCAACGCTGGAGAGTGGTGCACCATGGTACCGTTTCGTTACAAATCCTTGCACGCATTTCAAAAAGTCGTACGACACTGTTTCTCCATTTCGGACGGATGTTGCACCTTGCGCCGTGGATGTTGCACCCCGCAGATATCGATTATTCGGACGGCCATAACATCTGGCTCGTTTAGAGTCACGGGAGCCGTAACCAGTCAAAACGAAGGCCTCAGTGAGTTCTACGGCTATGACCGCTTTCAGCCGTCAATGGATTGTTTAATGCCCAAAAAAGACTATCCGAATCTCAATCGGGTCTTAGGCGTTTTTTACCCTTCGTTTTTTCGACATGTGGATTTTTATGGTAGAACGGGATAACCGTGGCTGGTCTTCGATTTACCACCGCTGTAGAGTGGTGCACCATGGTAACGTTTCGTTTCAAATCCATGCACGCATTTCAGAAAGTCGTACGACACTGTTTCGCCATTTCGGATGGATGTTGCACCTTGCACCGTGGATGTGGCACCCTGTAGATATCGATTATTCGGACGGCCATAACTTCTGGCTCGTTTAGAGTTACGGGAGCCATAACCAGTCAAAACGAAGGCCTCGGTGATTTCTATGGCTATGACCGCTTTCAGCCGTCAATGGATTGTTAAATGCCCAAAAAAGACTATCCGAATCTCAATCG
This sequence comes from Allium cepa, assembly GCA_030765085.1. Classification (NCBI taxonomy): domain Eukaryota; kingdom Viridiplantae; phylum Streptophyta; class Magnoliopsida; order Asparagales; family Amaryllidaceae; genus Allium; species Allium cepa. The sequence goes on from CM060931.1 coordinate 16,868,521, forward strand.
GGTCTAGGAAGTTTTTTACCCTTCGTTTTTTCGACACGTGGATTTTTACGGTAGAACGGGATAACTTTGGCTGGTCTTCGATTTACCATCACTGGAGAGTGGTGCACCATGGTACCATTTTGTTTCAAATCCATGCACGCATTTCAGAAAGTCGTACGACACTGTTTCGCCATTTCGGACGGTTGTTGCACCTTGCACCGTGGATGTTGCACCATGTAGATATCGAATATTCGGACGGCCATAACTTCTGGCTCGTTTAGAGTTACGGGAGCCATAACCAGCCAAAACGAACGCCTTAGTGAGTTATATGGCTATGACCGCTTTCAGCTGTCAATGGATTGTTTAATGCCCAAAAAAGACTATCCGAATCTCAATCGGGTCTTAGAAGTTTTTTACCCTTCGTTTATTCGACACGCGGATTTTTACGGTAAAACGGGATTATCGTGGCTGGTCTTCAATTTACCAACGCTGGAGAGTGGTGCACCATGGTACCGTTTTGTTTCAAATCCTTGCACGCATTTCAAAAAGTCGTACGACACTGTTTTTCCATTTCGAACGGATGTTGCACCTTGCACCGTGGATGTTGCACCCTGTAGATATCGATTATTCGGACGGCCATAACTTCTGTCTCGTTTAGAGTTACGGGAGCCATAACCAGCCAAAACGAAGGCCTCAGTAAGTTCTACGGCTGTGACAGCTTTCAGCCGTCAATGGATTGTTAAATGCCCAAAAATGACTATCCGAATCTCAATCGGGTCTCGGAAGTTTTTTACCCTTCGTTTTTTCGACACGTGGATTTTTATGGTAAAACGGGATTACCGTGGCTGGTCTTCAATTTACCATCGCTGGAGAGTGGTGCACCAGGGTACCATTTTGTTTCAAATCCATGCATGCATTTCAAAAAGTCGTACGACACTGTTTCGCCATTTCGGACGGATGTTGCACATTGCACCGTGGATGTTGCACCCTGTAGATATCGATTATTCGGACGGCCACAACTTCTGGCTCGTTTAGAGTTACGGGAGCTATAACCAGTCAAAATGAAGGCCACAGTGAGTTCTACGTCTATGACAGCTTTCAGCCGTCAATGGATTGTTTAATTCCCCAAAAAGACTATCCGAATCTCAATCGGGTCTAGGAAGTTTTTTACCCTTCGTTTTTTCGACACGTGGATTTTTACGGTAGAACGGGATTACCGTGGCTGGTCTTCGATTTACCATCACTGGAGAGTGGTGCACCACGGTACCGTTTCGTTTCAAATCCATGCACGCATTTCAAAAATTCGTACGATACTGTTTCGCCATTTCGGACGGATGTTGCACCTTGCACCGTGGATGTTGCACCCTGTAGATAACGATTATTCGGACGACCATAACTTCTGGACCTTTTAGAGTTACGGAAGCCATAACCAGTCAAAACGAAGGCCTCAGTGAGTTCTATGGCTTTAATAGCTTTCAGCCGTCAATGGATTGTGTAATTCCCAAAAAAGTCTATCCGAATCTCAATCGGGTCTTGGAAGTTTTTTACCCTTCGTTTTTTCGACACGTGGATTTTTACCGTAAAACGGGATTACCGTGGCTGGTCCTCGATTTACCATCGCTGGAAAGTGGTGCACCATAGTACCGTTACGTTTCAAATCCTTGCACGCATTTCAAAACGTCGTACGGCACTGTTTCGCCATTTCGGACGGATGTTGCACCTTGCACCGTGGATGTTGCACCCTATAGATATCGATAATTCGAACAGCCATAACTTCTGGCTCGTTTAGTGTTATGGGAGCCATAACCAGTCAAAACGATGGCCTCAGTGAGTTCAACGGCTATGACAGCTTTGAGCCGTCAATGGATTGTTTAATGCCCAAAAAAGACTATCCGAATCTCAATCGGGTCTAGGAAGTTTTTTACCCTTCGTTTTTTCGACACGTGAATTTTTACGGTAGAACGGGATTACCGTGGCTGGTCTTCGATTTACCATCTCTGGAGAGTGGTGCACCATCGTGCCGTTTTGTTTCAAATCCATGCACGCATTTCAAAAATTCGTAGGACACCGTTTCGCCATTTCGGACGGATGTTGCACCTTGCGCCGTGGATGTTGCACCCTGTAGGTATCGATTATTCGGACGGCCATAACTTTTGGCTCGTTTAGAGTTACGGGAGCCATAACCAGTCAAAACGAAGGCCTCGGTGAGTTCTACGGCTATGACCGCTTTCAGCCGTCAATGGATTGTTAAATGCCCAAAAAAGACTATCTGAATCTCAATCGGGTCTCGGAAGTTTTTTACCCTTCGTTTTTTCGACACGTGGAATTTTATGGTAAAACGGGATTACCGTGGCTGGTCTTCAATTTACCATCGCTGGAGAGTGGTGCACCGGGGTACCGTTTTGTTTCAAATCCATGCACCCATTTCAAAAAGTCGTACAACACTGTTATGCCATTTCGGACGGATGTTGCACCTTGCACCGTGGATGTTGCACCCTGTAGATATCGATTATTCGGACGGCCATAACTTCTGGCTCGTTTAGAGTTACGGGAGCCATAACCTACCAAAACGAAGACCTCGTTGAGTTCTACGGCTATGACAGCTTGCAGCCATCAATGAATTGTTTAATGCCCAAAAAAGACTATCTGATTCTCAATCGTGTCTAGAATGTTTTTTACCCTTCGTTTTTTCAACACGTGGGTTTTTACGGTAGAACGGGATTACCGTGGCTGGTCTTCGATTTACCATCACTAGAGAGTGGTGCACCATGGTACCATTTCGTTTCAAATCCATGCACGCATTTCAAAAAGTCGTACGACACTGTTTCGCCATTTCGGACAGATGTTGCGCCCTATAGATATCGATTATTCGGACGGCCATAACTTCTGGCTCGTTTAGAGCTACGGGAGCCATAACCAGTCAAAATGAAGGCCTCGGTGAATTCTACGGTTATGACTGCTTTTAGCCGTCAACGGATTGTTTAATGCCCCAAAAAGACTATCCGAATCTCAATCAGGTCTAGGAAGTTTTTTACCCTTCGTTTTTTCGACACGTGGATTTTTACGGTAGAACGGAATAACCGTGGCTTGTCTTCGATTTACCATCGCTGGAGAGTAGTGCACCATGGTACCGATTCATTTCAAATCCATGCACGCATTTCAGAAAGCCGTACGACACTGTTTCGCCATTTCGGACGGATGTTGCACCTTGCACCGTGGATGTCGCACCCTGTAGATATCGATTATTCGGACGACCATAACTTCTGGCTCGTTTAGAGTTACGGGAGCCATAACCAGTCAAAACGAAGGCCTCGGTGAGTTCTACGGCTATGACAGCTTTCAGCCGTCAATGGATTGTTTAATGCCCAAAAAAGACTATCCGAATCTCAATCGGGTCTTAGAAGTTTTTTACCCCTCGTTTTTTCGACACGTGGATTTTTACGGTAAAACGGGATTACCGTGGCTGGTCTTCAATTTACCAACGCTGGAGAGTGGTGCACCATGGTACCATTTCGTTTCAAATCCTTGCACGCATTTCAAAAAGTCGTACGACACTGTTTCGCCATTTCGGACGGATGTTGCACCTTGCACCGTGGATGTTGCATCCTGTAGATATCGATTATTCGGACGACCATAACATCTGGCTCGTTTAGAGTTACGGGAGCCATAACCAGTCAAAACGAAGGCCTTAGTGAGTTCTACGGCTATGACAGCTTTTATCCGTCAATGGATTGTTTAATGCCCAAGAAAGACTATCCGAATCTTAATCAGGTTTTAGAAGTTTTTTACCCTTCGTTTTTTCGACACGTGGACTTTTACGGTAGAACGGGATAACCGTGGCTGGTCTTCGATTTACCAACGCTCGAGAGTGGTGCACCATGGTACCGTTTCATTTCAAATCCATGCACGCATTTCAGAAAGTCGTACGACACTGTTTCGCCATTTCGGACGGATGTTGCACCTTGCACCGTGGATGTGGCACCCTGTAGATATCGATTATTCGGACGGCCATAACTTCTGGCTCGTTTAGAGTTACGGGAGCCATAACCAGTCAAAACGAAGGCCTCAGTGAGTTCTACGTCAATGACAGTTTCAGCAATCAATGGATTGTTTAATGCCCAAAAAAGACTATCCGAATCTCAATCGGGTCTTGGAAGGTTTTTACCCTTCGTTTTTTCGACACGTGGATTTTTACGGTAGAACGGGATAACCGTAGCTGGTCTTCGATTTACCATTGCTGGCGAGTGGTGCACCATGGTACCGTTTTGTTTCAAATCCATGCATGCATTTCAGAAAGCCGTACGACACTGTTTCGCCATTTCGGACGGATGTTGCACCTTGCACCGTGGATGTTGCACCCTGTAGATATCGATTATTCGGACGGCCATAACTTCTGGCTCGTTTAGAGTTACGGGAGTCATAACCAGTCAAAATGAAGGCCTCGGTGAGTTCTACGGTTATGACTGCTTTCAACCGTCAATGGATTGTTTAATGCCCCAAAAAGACTATCCGAATCTCAATCGGGTCTAGGAAGTTTTTTACCCATCGTTTTTTCGACACGTGGATTTTTATGGTAGAACGGGATAATCGTGGCTGGTCTTCGATTTACCATCGCTGGAGAGTAGTGCACTATGGTACCGTTTCATTTCAAATCCATGCATGCATTTCAGAAAGTCGTACGACACTGTTTCGCCATTTCGGACGGATGTTGCACCTTGCACCGTGGATGTTGCACCCTGTAGATATCGATTATTCGGACGACCATAACTTCTGGCTCGTTTAGAGTTACGGGAGCCATAATCAGTCAAAACGAAGGCCTCAGTGAGTTCTACCGCTATCACAGCTTTTAGCCGTCAATGGATTGTTTAATGCCCAAAAAAGACTATCCGAATCTCAATCGGGTCTCGGAAGTTTTTTACCCTTTGTTTTATCGACACGTGGATTTTTACGGTAAAACGGGATTACCGTGGCTGGTCTTCAATTTACCAACGCTGGAGAGTGGTGCACCATGGTACCGTTTCATTTCAAATCCTTGCACGCATTTCAAAAAGTCGTACGACACTGTTTCGCCATTTCAGACGGATGTTGCACCTTGCACCGCCGATGTTGCACCCGGTAGATATCGATTATTCGGACGGCCATAACATCTGGCTCGTTTAGAGTTACGGGAGCCATAACCAGTCAAAACGAAGGCCTCAGTGAGTTCTACGTCTATGACAGCTTTCAGCCGTCAATGGATTGTTCAATTCCCAAAAAAGACTATCCGAATCTCAATCGGGTCTCAGAAGTTTTTTACCCTTCGTTTTTTCGACTCGTCGATTTTTACGGTAGAACGGGATAACCGTTCCTGGTCTTCGATTTACCATCGCTGGAGAGTGGCGCACCATGGTACCGTTTCGTTTCAAATCCATGCACGCATTTCAGAAAGTCGTACGACACTGTTTCGCCATTTCGGACGGATGTTGCACCTTGCACCGTGGATGTGGCACCCTGTAGATATCGATTATTCGGACGGCCATAACTTCTGGCTCGTTTAGAGTTACGGGAGCCATAACCAGTACAAACGAAGGCCTCGGTGACTTCTACGGCAATGACGGCTTTCAGCAACCAATGGATTGTTTAATGCCCAAAAAAGACCATCCGAATCTTTATCGGGTCTAGGAAGTTTTTTAACCTTCGTTTTTTCGACACGTGGATTTTTACGGTAGAACGGGATAACCGTGGCTGGTCTTCGATTTACCATCGCTAGAGAGTGGTGCACCATGGTACCGTTTCGTTTCAAATCCATGCATGCATTTCAGAAAGTCGTACGACACTGTTTCGCCATTTCGGACGGATGTTGCACCTTGCACCGTTGATATTGCACCCTGTAGATATCGCTTATTCGGACGGCCATAACTTCTGGCTCGTTTAGAGTTACGGGAGCCATAACCAGTCAAAATGTAGGCCTCAGTGAGTTCTACGGTTATGATCACTTTCAGCCGTCAATGGATTGTTCAATGCCCAAAAAAGACTATCCGAATCTCGATCGGGTTTTAGAAGTTTTTTATCCTTTGTTTATTCGACACGCGGATTTTTACGGTAAAACGGGATTACCGTGGCTGGTCTTCAATTTACCAATGCTGGAGAGTGTTGCACCATGGTACCGTTTCGTTTCAAATCCATGCACGCATTTCAGAAAGTCGTACGACACTGTTTCGCCATTTCGGACGGATGTTGCACCTTGCACCGTGGATGTGGCACCCTGTAGATATCGATTATTCGGACGGCCATAACTTCTGGCTCGTTTAGAGTTACGGGAGCCATAACCAGTCAAAACGAAGGCCTCAGTGAGTTCTACGGCAATGACAGCTTTCAGCAATCAATGGAATGTTTAATGCCCAAAAAAGACTATCCTAGTCTCATAGGGTCTAGGATGTTTTTTACCCTTCGTTTTTTCGACACGTGGATTTTTACGGTAGAACGGGATAACCGTGGCTGGTCTTCGATTTACCATCGCTGGAGAGTGGTGCACCATGGTACCGTTTCGTTTCAAATCCATGCATGCATTTTAGAAAGTCGTACGACACTGTTTCGACATTTTGGACGGATGTTGCACCTTGCACCGTGGATGTTGCACCCTGTAGATATCGATTATTCGGACGTCCATAACTTCTGGCTCGTTTAGAGTTATGGGATTCATAACCAGTCAAAATGAAGGCCTCGGTGAGTTCTAAGGTTATGACTGCTTTCAGCCGTCAATGGATTGTTTAATGCCCCAAAAAGATTATCCGAATCTCAATCGGGTCTAGGAAGTTTTTTAACCTTCGTTTTTTCGAAACGTGGATTTTTACGGTAGAACGGGATAACCGTGACTGGTCTTCGATTTACCATCGCTGCAGAATGGTGCACCATGGTACCATTTCGTTTCAAATCCATGCATGCATTTTAGAAAGTCGTACGACACTGTTTCGCCATTTCGGACGGATGTTGCACCCTGTAGATATCGATTATTCGGACGGCCATAACTTCTGGCTCGTTTAGAGTTACGGGAGACATAACCAGTCAAAACGAAGGCCTTAGTGAGTTCTACGGCTATGACCGCTTTCAGCCGTCAATGGATTGTTCAATGCCCAAAAAAGACTATTCGAATCTAAATCGGGTCTTAGAAGTTTTTTATCCTTCGTTTATTCGACACGCGGATTTTTACGGTAAAACGGGATTACCGTTGCTGGTCTTCAATTTACCAATGCTGGAGAGTGGTGCACCATGGAATCGTTTTGTTTCAAATCCTTGCATGCAATTCAAAAATTCGTACGACACTGTTTTGCCATTTCGGACGGATGTTGCACCTTGCACCGTGGATGTTGCACCCTGTTGATATCGATTATTCGGACGGCCATAACTTCTGGCTCGTTTAGAGTTACGGGAGCCATAACCAATCAAAACGAAGGCCTCAGTGAGTTCTACGGCTATGATGGCTTTCAGCCATCAATGAATTGTTAAATGCCCAAAAAAGACTATCCGAATCTCAATCGGGTCTCGGAAGTTTTTTACCCTTCATTTTTTCGACACGTGGATTTTTATGGTAAAACGGGATTACCGTGGCTGGTCTTCAATTTACCATCGCTGGAGAGTGGTGCACCAGGGTACCGTTTTGTTTCAAATCCATGCACGCAATTCAAAAAGTCGTACGACACTGTTTCGCCATTTCGGACGGATGTTGCACATTGCACCGTGGATGTTGCACCCTGTAGATATCGATTATTCGGACGGCCATTACTTCTGGCTCGTTTAGATTTACGGGAGCCATAACCAGTTAAAATGAAGGCCTCGGCGAGTTCTACGGTTATGACTGCTTTCAGCCATCAATGGATTGTTTAATGCCCCAAAAAGACTAACCGAATCTCAATCGGGTCTAGGAAGTTTTTTACCCTTCGTTTTTTCGACACGTGGATTTTTACGCTAGAACGGGATAACCGTGGCTGGTCTTCGATTTACCATCGTTGGAGAGTGGTGCACCACGGTACCGTTTCATTTCAAATCTATGCACGCATTTCAAAAATTCGTACGATACTGTTTCGCCATTTCGGACGGATGTTGCACCTTGCACCGTGGATGTTGCACCCTGTAGATATCGATTATTCGGACGACCATAACTTCTGGCCCGTTTATAGTAACGGAAGCCATAATCTGTCAAAACGTAGGCCTCAGTGAGTTCTACGGCTCAAATAGCTTTCGGTCGTCAATGGATTGTGTAATTCCCAAAAAAGACTATCCGAATCTCAATCGGGTCTAGGGAGTTTTTTACCCTTCGTTTTTTCGACACGTGGATTTTTACGGTAAAACGGGATTACCGTGGCTGGTCTTCGATTTACCATCGCTGGAGAGTGGAGCACCATGGTACCGTTACGTTTCAAATCCTTGGACGCATTTCAAAAAGTCGTACGGCACTGTTTCGCCATTTCGGACGGATGTTGCACCTTGCACCGTGGATGTTGCACCCTATAGTTATCGATAATTCGGACGGCCATAACTTCTGGCTCGTTTAGTGTTACGGGAGCCATAACTGGTCAAAACGATGGCCTCAGTGAGTTCTACGGCTATGACAGCTTTCAGCCGTCAATGGATTGTTTAATGCCCAAAAAAGACTATCTGAATCTCAATCGTGTCTAGGAAGTTTTTTACCCTTCGTTTGTTTCGACACGTGAATTTTACGGTAGAACGGGATTACCGTGGCTGGTCTTCGATTTACCATCGCTGGAGAGTGGTGCACTAGGGTACTGTTTCGTTTCAAATCCTTTCACGCATTTGAAAAATTCGTATGACACTGTTTCGCCATTTCGGACGGATGTTGCACCTTGCACCGTGGATGTTGCACCGTGTAGATATCGATTATTCGGACGACCATAACTTCTGGCCCGTCTAGAGTTACGGAAGCGATAACCTGTCAAAACGTAGGCCTCAGTGAGTTCTACGGCTCAAATAGCTTTCAGCCGTCAATGGATTGTGCAATTCCCAAAAAAGACTATCCGAATCTCAATCGGGTCTCGGAAGTTTTTTACCCTTCGTTTTTTCGACACGTGGATTTTTATTGTAAAACGGGATTACCGTGGCTAGTCTTCGATTTTCCATCGCTGGAGAGTGGTGCGCCATGGTACCGTTTCGTTTCAAATCCATGCACGCATTTCAAAAATGTCATACAACACTGTTACGCCATTACGGACGAATGTTGCGCCTTGCACCGTGGATGTTGCACCCTGTAGATATCGATTATTCGGACGGCCATAACTTCTGGCTCGTTTAGAGTTACGGAAGCAATAACCAGTCAAAACGAAGACCTCGGTGAGTACTACGGCTATGACAGCTTACAGCCGTCAATGGATTGTTTAATGCCCAAAAAAGACTATCTGAATCTCAATCGGTTCTCGGAAGTTTTTTACCCTTCGTTTTTTCGACACGTGGATTTTTACGGTAAAACGGGATTACCGTGGCTGGTCTTCGATTTACCATCGCTGGAGAGAGGTGCACCATGGTACCGTTTCGTTTCAAATCCATGCACACATTTCAAAAATGTCGTACGACACTGTTTCGCCATTTCGGACGGATGTTGCACCTTGCACCGTGGATGTTGCACCCTGTGGATATCGATTATTCGGACGGCCATAACTTCTGGCTCGTTTAGAGTTACGAGAGCCATAACCAGTCAAAAAGAAGGCCTCGGTGAGTTCAATGGTTATGACAGCTTTCAGCCGTCGATGGATTGTTTAATGCCCAAAAAAGACTATCCGAATCTCAATCGGGTCTCGGAAGTTTTTTACCCTTCGTTTATTAGACACGTGGATTTTTACGGTAAAACGGGATTACCGTGGCTGGTCTTCAATTTACCAACGCTGGAGAGTGGTGCACCATGGTACCGTTTCGTTTTAAATCCTTGCACGCATTTCAAAAAGTCGTACGACACTGTTTCTCCATTTCAGACGGATGTTGCACCATGCACCGTGGATGTTGCACCCTGTAGATATCGATTATTCAGATGGCCATAACTTCTGGCTCGTTTAGAGTTACTGGAGCCATAACCAGTCAAAACGAAGGCCTCAGTGAGTTCTACGGCTATGACAGCTTTCAGCCGTCAATGGATTGTTTAATGCCCAAAAAAGACTATCTGAATCTCAATCGGGTCTAGGAAGTTTCTTACCCTTCATTTTTTCGACCCGTGGATTTTTACGGTAGAACGAGATAACCGTGGCTGGTCTTCGATTTACCATCGCTGGAGAGTGGTGCACCATGGTATCGTTTCGTTTCAAATCCATGCACGCATTTTAGAAAGTCGTACGACACTGTTTCGCCATTTCGGACGGATGTTGCATCTTGCACCGTGGATGTTGCACCCTATAGATATCAATTATTCGGATGACCATAACATCTGGCTCGTTTAGAGTTACGGGAGCCATAACCAGTCAAAACGAAGGCCTCAGTGAGTTCTACGGCTCATATAGCTTTCAGCCGTCAATGGATTGTGTAATTCCCAAAAAAGACTATCCGAATCTCAATCGGGTCTAGGAAGTTTTTTACCCTTCGTTTTTTCGATACGTGGATTTTTGCGGTAAAACGGGATTACCATGGTGTTTGCGCCAAAATTGGTCACAAACACCCAATATCACGAAAGCACCCGTTTACGTACTCAACTCGATAATAATCAACACAGAACTCAGCAACAATCAATATAGAATTCAGCTCTAAGTAACAAATCACAGTAATTCACAAGCAACAATCACAAACACAGGATTTATAGTGGTTCGGCGTTCGTGCCTACGTCCACTTTGAAGGTTTTCTCTTTATTGCTTTGCTCGATTCAATTGATTACAATGGATTAAAGTAGATGATAGCTTTGAAATCTGAATACAACGGTGATTCTGATCAATAGACGTTAATCCGGCAGAGTCTCAGCGCTCAATGGCAGAAGTCCTCCGAAGATCCCCCTTTCTAAAGGCTTCAGGGTGCTATTTATAGACGTTGGAGGCCCAGATCTTGCTGAAACTTCGTGAGACTTCTTCTGGCACGTGAGTGGGCCCACGTGACCGACCCCACCAAGTTTCGTCTCGATCTGACATCGGTTCGAAGTGATTTCGAACCCATCAAGAAATGGTCCAATCGAGCTGAAACTTGGCAGGGACAATCTTCACCTCATATGAAAGCTACTGTGAAAATTTGGTTGCATTTGGATGTGTGGTTGAGGAGATATGCTCGGTTCGAAATGGGGTTTTTCGGTTGGCTGTGTGTTTCGAACCCATGAGTTCGAACCCATGAGTGCACGTGGGTTTGCAGTGACGTGGCGCGTATCTTTCGAATCGATCCTAACTTATCTCCGAATGGACCGCTTCTACTCCGTGAACTACGGCGAACACGTCATCCAAACCAACTGACTCGGTGGATTCGAACTAAGGAGTATTCCTAGCTTCGAACGTGACCGATTCGAATCAAGGAATCCTATGGGTTCGAACTTGATCGGTTCGAACTGGGTCGCTCGATGGGTTCGAATTAAGGGCTTGCATGGATTCGAAGTAAGGGTGCGAAGCTGAGTGAAGTCATGGATTCGAAGGTAGGCCATTGTGGTCGATTCGAAGGCGATGGAGTCGAAGGCGATGGAGTCGAAGCAGGTACTAGCTGATGGGTTCGAACGTGGCTTGGGTTCGAACTTCCTGGTTTCGAAGGCAAGGGCGTGGATGGGTTCGAACTAGATGGGTTCGAAGGAGAGACAGTGGATGGTTTCGAAGTACTCCAGTGCGATGGGTTCGAAACAGACAGTGACCACCTTTCTCACTTTGAATCCATCCTATCTTGAGCATACGATCTCGGATTGACTTGAAATTTGAAATGATGACTCCTACGACCTTTCTTGTCATGTCCTATCAATTGTGGCCTGATCCGGAATCGGACAAAATTCATCGATATCCATAGCAAAGTGAAGTATAACCAATCTCTGAGACGAACTGTCTTTTGTTTTCGATCAATCTTTTGGTATCACGGCTTTGCCAAAAAGTGGGATAACATTTTGCCCCCCAAAACATGCCTTGCGGTAGGAAGGTGTGTTTTGTAATGCTTTGAGTTGGATGCTCTTATCCTGTCATTGACCTGTAAAGAATTTGACAGTTTCATATGGCCTTAAATGACGATCGTTCGTGATCGAATTATTCGGGATGAAGCGCGGTCGTTCATGGTCAAGCGCCTATCTTCAATTGACGATCGTTCGTGATCGAGTCATTCGAGGGAAAGTGCGACCCTGCGCGGTCAAGCGCGTAAATCCATGCTTCGATCTTTCGGGATCGAGTTATCTATGGTGAAATGCGACCGTTCAAGGTCAAGCGCCCAACTTCAAATGACAACCGTTCGGGATTCGTATGCTGCTTGAGGTGAATCGGGACCGTTCGCGGTCCGTACCGTTCGTGGCATAGGATGAAATAGGACCGTTCGCGGTCGATGCCGTTCGCGGCAAATGATGAGAATAGGACCGTTCGCGGTCGATGCTATTTATGGCAAAGGATTGAATGGGACCGTTCGCGATTGATGCCGTTCGCGGCAATTGATGATCGTTCGCGACCAAGTGCCGTTCGAGGCGAATGGCGACCATTCGAGGTCGGGTTTCATAATTAGTGAGCCATGAACGTTCGCGGCCGATGGCGTTCGAGGCAGAAAGTGATCGTTCGCGATCGTGTGCCGTTCGAGGCGAATTTGTGACCGTTCGCGGTCGTGTGTCGGACCACAAGTGACGATCGTTCGCGATCAAGCCATTTGAGGTGAGGCGAGTTGTGACTGTTCGAAGTCGGGTTGTGATCGTTCGCGATCGGGTGCCGTTCGAGGGAAGTTGTGTGTGCCTAGGAGGGCTTGGTTTTATAAATGCCAGGGTCACGTTCGGGTGAGTTCCTGGATCATTTATAGGGGCGGTTCATCGCCGTCTCAAAGCATACCTAAGGATCGTTCGCGACCCCATACATGTATAAGTAGCTTAGTCATTCCAGGGTTATCAGAATCAAATAACTATCAAACGGATGAGCTCCAAAAACAATGTCCAAACAAACAAAGTCCAAATGTTCAAATCAAAATGAAATAAAAGTAAAGCATGGATGTCAAAGTGTAAGTTTCCACTACGAAACAGTCAATGATCACTCAGAGCATGCCTGGAGATCGTTCGCGATCTCGCACATGTGTAAATGATTTGATTGCGTTAGTGGAAGCTTACAACTTGTTCATCGTTATCTTACTCAATTGATAACCAAACGGTGTCTTGATTCAGGATCGCCCCTAGCTGATGTGGACGGTGGTCGTTCTGGTTCCGCCACAGGAGCTCGCCTCCTTACATATTGAAGGAGCATATCGTTCCTGATATGCCCTTCCACCTCGTCCTTCAGGCGCCTACAATCATTAGTGTTGTGACCATTTAATTCATGGAATACACAGAACTTATCTGATTTCCTTTCGTCAGAGGTAGGATCCCTTCACATTGGCCTACGATACAGATTCTGTTCTTTGGTATCCTGGTAAATTCGCTCCAGGCTCTCGTTCAACTCAGTGTAGGTGGTGAATCACGGCTCCCTCCATTGCCGCTTTGATCTGTCTCTGTCATTCTCAATCCTTCTTTTACCTTTATCCTTGTCCAAATATTTTTTGAGAGGCTTTTCGTCTCAAAATGCAAAAACCTCTATCCCATCTCCTTCTTCTCTCTCGGCATTCGCATCTTCTAATCGTAAAAACTTTTCTGCCTCATGATAGAATTCCTCTAGATCTATGGGTGGATCTTTAGTCAATGAATTCTTGAACTCTGTGCCGTCAGCTATTCCGGACACAGCTGCCATTACTACCGTGGATGGATCCGCTCGATCCACTGAAGCTGCTGCTGCATTGAATCGTGCTAGATAACTCCTCGAGGTCTCTCCAGCTTTTTGCTTTAGGGTTGCCAAAGTCATCACATTCATGGGTCTTGTGATATGAACCCTGAATTGCCTCATAACTCTCTCCACTAAACTATTCCATGTTCCGATGGATCCATTCTCCAATTGTCTAAACCATAGTGCTGCGATATCTGTCAAGTATAACGGAAAGCAGCGGGCCATAACCTCCTCCGATGCCCCCAGCACTTCCATATGCCTCATATATTTTGTCAGATGGACCGTGGGGTCCGTTCTCCCGTCGTACATATCCAACGATGGTAGTTTGAAATCCGGTGGGTTCCTAGCTTGCCTGATCGCTGAAGTAAAAGGACTTCTATTAACATCCTCCAGATCTTTGTTCACCATACCGCCTCTCAAAGCTCTTCTAGCCATCTCTGCTAATCGGTCATTGTCTCCGAGATGTAACCCTTGTTCACTACTTTCAGCCTGCCTCCCGAGTTCACGAGGTAACTCCGGGATCTGCCCCCTTGACTGAGCGTTCGCTCCTCTACTACTACCGGGTTGCGCAGATCCTTCTCTCTCTCTTTCCAAGATTGGGTCAACGTTTTCCATATGCGTGCCCCCTAGCTCTGGTGCTATGCCGGATGGTCCTGCTCCGTTCTGGACTCCATTGGCTTCCCTATTCTGTGCTCCCAGCTGTCCTATCTGTTGGAATAAACTCTGGATCAATTCCTCTTTCCTCTTCATCATCGTCTCCATCTCGTCCCTAGTGATGTATATCGATGGTTGATTCGCTCCTGAGGAAGCCTCTTGACTTCCTTGTGGTTCGCTTCTCTCAGGCCTTGGCTTTCTACTCGATTGTCTTGCCATAACTCCTAGATCTGAACTCCTGGATTTTTAAATTCAACTTCTTCCTGAATCAATTCTCAGTGAAAGCACCAAAATGTTTGTGCCAAAATTGGTCACAAACACCCAATATCACGAAAGCACCCGTTTACGTACTCAACTCGATAATAATCAACACAGAACTCAGCAACAATCAATATAGAATTCAGCTCTAAGTAACAAATCACAGTAATTCACAAGCAACAATCACAAATACAGGATTTATAGTGGTTCAGCGTTCGTGCCTACGTCCACTTTGTAGGTTTTCTCTTTATTGCTTTGCTCGATTCAATCGATTACAATGGATTACAGTAGATGATAGCTTTGAAATCTGAATACAACGGTGATTCTGATCAATAGACGTTAATCCGGCAGAGTCTCAGCGCTCAATGGCAGAAGTCCTCCGAAGATCCCTCTTTCTGAAGGCTTCAGGGTGCTATTTATGGACGTTGGAGGCCCAGATCTTGCTGAAACTTCGTGAGACTTCTTCTGGCACGTGAGTGGGCCCACGCGACCGACCCCACCAAGTTTCGTCTCGATCTGACGTCGGTTCGAAGTGATTTCGAACCCATTAAGAAATGGTCCAATCGAGCTGAAACTTGGCAGGGACAATCTTTACCTCATATGAAAGCCACTGTGAAAATTTGGTTGCATTTGGATGTGTGGTTGAGGAGATATGCTCGTTTCGAAATGGGGTTTTCTCGGTTGGCTGTGTGTTTCGAACCCATGACTTCGAACCCATGAGTTCGAACCCATGAGTGCACGTGGGTTTGCAGTGACGTGGCGCGTATCTTTTGAATCGATCCTAACTTATCTCCGAATGGACCGCTTCTACTCCGTGAACTACGGCAAACACGTCATCCAAACCAACTGACTCGGTGGATTCGAACTAAGGAGTATTCCTAGCTTCGAACGTGACCGATTCGAATCAAGGAATCCCTATGGGTTCGAACTTGATCAGTTCGAACTGGGTCGCTCGATGGGTTCGAATTAAGGGCTTGCATGGATTCGAAGTAAGGGTGCGAAGCTGAGTGAAGACATGGATTCGAAGGTAGGCCATTGTGGTGGATTCGAAGGCGATGGAGTCGAAGGCGATGGAGTCGAAGCAGGTACTAGCTGATGGGTTCGAACGTGGCTTGGGTTCGAACTTCATGGTTTCGAAGGCAAGGGCGTGGATGGGTTCGAACTAGATGGGTTCGAAGGAGAGACAGTGGATGGTTTCGAAGTACTCCAGTGTGATGGGTTCGAAACAGACAGTGACCACCTTTCTCACTTTGAATCCATCCTATCTTAAGCATACGAACTCGGATTGACTTGAAATTTGAAATGATGACTCCTACTACCTTTCTTGTCATGTCCTATCAATTGTTGCCTGATCCGGAATCGGACAAAATTCATCGAAATCCATAACAAAGTGACGTATAACCAATCTCTGAGACGAACTGTCTTTTGTTTTCGATCAATCTTTTAGTATCACGGCTTTGCCAAAAAGCGGGATAACACATGGCTGGTCTTCGATTTACCATCGCTGGAGAGTGGTGCACCATGGTACCGTTACGTTTCAAATCCTTGCACGCATTTCGAAAAGTCGTACGGCACTGTTTCGCCATTTCGGACGGATGTTGCACCTTGCACCGTGGATGTTGCACCCTATAGATATCGATTATTCGGACGGCCATAACTTCTGGCTCGTTTAGTGTTACGGGAGCCATAACCAGTCAAAACGATGGCCTCAGTGAGTTCTACGGCTATGACAACTTTCAGCCGTCAATGGATTGTTTAATGCCCAAAAAAGACTATCCGAATCTCAATCGGGTCTCGGAAGTTTTTTTACCCTTCGTTTTTTCGACACGTGGACTTTTACGGTAAAACGGGATTACCGTGGCTGGTCTTCAATTTACCATCGCTGGAGAGTGGTGCACCAGGGTACCGTTTCGTTTCAAATCCTTTCACGCATTTCAAAAAGTAGTACGACACTGTTTTGACATTTCGGACGGATGTTGCACCTTGCACGGTGTATGTTGCACCCTGTAGATATCGATTATTCGGACGGCCATAACTTCTGGCTCGTTTAGAGTTACAGGAGCCATAACCAGTCAAAACGAAGGCCTCAGTGAGTTCTACGGCTATGACAGCTTTCGGTGGTCAATGTATTGTTTAATGCCCAAAAAAGACTATCTGAATCTCAATCGGGTCTAGGAAGTTTTTTACCCTTCGTTTTTTCGACACGTGGATTTTTACGGTAGAACGGGATTACCGTGCTGGTCTACGATTTACCATCGTTGGAGAGTGGTGCACCATGGAACCGTTTCGTTTCAAATCCATGCACGCATTTCAAAAATGTCGTACGACACTGTTTCGCCATTTCGGACGGATGTTGCACCTTGCACCGTGGATGTTGCACCCTGTAGATATTGATTATTCGGACGGCCATAACTTCTGGCTCGTTTAGAGTTACGGGGGCCATAACCAGTCAAAACGAAGGCCTCAGTGAGTTCTACGGCTATGACAGCTTTCAGCCGTCGATGGATTGTTTAATGCCGAAAAAAGACTAACCGAATCTCAATCGGGTCTCAGAAGTTTTTTACCCTTCGTTTTTTCGACACGTGGATTTTTACGGTAAAACGGGATTACCGTGGCTGGTCTTCAATTTACCATCGCTGGAGAGTGGTGCACCATGGTACCTTTTTGTTTCAAATTCTTGCACGCATTTCAAAAATTCGTACGACACTGTTTCGCCATTTCGGACGGATGTTGCACCCTGCACCGTGGATGTTGCACCCTGTAGATATCGATTATTCGGACGGCCATAACTTCTGGCTCGTTTAGAGTTATGGGAGCCATAACCAGTCAAAACGAAGGCCACAGTGAGTTCTACGGCTTTGACAGCTTTCAGTCGTCAATGGATTGTTTAATGCCCAAAAAAGACTATCCGAATCTCAATCGGGTCTAGGAAGTTTTTTACCCTTCGTTTTTTCGACACGTGGATTTTTACGGTAGAACGGGATAACCGTGGCTGGTCTTCGATTTACCATCGCTGGAGAGTGGCGCACCATGGTACCGTTTCGTTTGAAATCCATGCATGCATTTCAAAAAGTCGTACGACACTGTTTCGCCATTTCGGACGGATGTTGCACCTTGCACCGTGGATGTTGCACCCTGTAGATATCGATTATTCTGACGGCCATAACTTCTGGCTCGTTTAGAGTTACTGGAGCCATAACCTGTCAAAACGAAGGGCTCAGTGAGTTCTACGGCTATGACAGCTTTCAGCCGTCAATGGATTGTTTAATTCCCAAAAAAGACTATCCGAATCTCAATTGGGTGTAGGAAGTTTTTTACCCTTCGTTTTTTCGACACGTGGATTTTTACGGTAGAACGGGATAACCATGGCTGGTCTTCGATTTACCATCGCTGGAGAGTGGTGCACCATGGTACCGTTTCGTTTCAAATCCATGCACGCATTTCAAAAAGTCGTACGACACTGTTTTGCCATTTCGGACGGATGTTGCACCTTGCACCGTGGATGTTGCACCCTGTAGATATCGATTATTCGGACGACCATAACTTCTGGCTCGTTTAGAGTTACGGGAGCCATAACCAGTCAAAACGAAGGCCTCAGTGAGTTCTACGGCTCTAATAGCTTTCAGCCGTCAATGAATTGTGTAATTCCCAAAAAAGACTATACGAATCTCAATCGGATCTAGGATGTTTTTTACCCTTCGTTTTTTCGACATGTGGATTTTTACGGTAAAACGGGATTACCGTGGCTGGTCTACGATTTACGATCGCTGGAGAGTGGTGCACCATGGTACCGTTACGTTTCAAATCCTTGCACGCATTTCAAAAAGTCGTACGGCACTGTTTCGCCATTTCGGACGGATGTTGCACGTTGCACCGTGGATGTTGCACCTTATAAATATCGATTATTCGGACGGCCATAACTTCTGGCTCGTTTAGTGTTACGGGAGCCATAACCAGTCAAAACGATGGCCTCAGTGAGTTCTACGACTATGACAGCTTTCAGCCGTCAATGGATTGTTTAATGCCCAAAAAAGACTATCCGAATCTCAATCGGGTCTTGGAAGTTTTTTTACCCTTCGTTTTTTCGACGCGTGGACTTTTACGGTAAAACGGGATTACCGTGGCTGGTCTTCAATTTACCATCGCTGGAGAGTGGTGCACAAGGTACCGTTTCATTTCAAATCCTTTCACGCATTTCAGAAAGTCGTACGACACTGTTTTGCCATTTCGGACGGATGTTCCACCTTGCACGATGTATGTTGCACCCTGTAGATATCGATTATTCGGACGGCCATAACTTCTGGCTCCTTTAGAGTTACAGGAGCCATAACCAGTCAAAACGGAGGCCTCAGTGAGTTCTACGGCTATGACAGCTTTCGGCCATCAATGGATTGTTTAATGCCCAAAAAAGACTATCCGAATCTCAATCGGGTCTAGGAAGTTTTTTACCCTTCGTTTTTTCGACCCGTGGATTTTTACGGTAGAACGGGATTACCGTGGCTGGTCTATGATTTACCATCGCTGGAGAGTGGTGCACCATGGTACCGTTTCGTTTCAAATCCATGCAAGCATTTCAAAAATGTCGTACGACGCTGTTTCGCCATTTCGGATGGATGTTGCACCTTGCACCGTGGATGTTGCACCCTGTAGATATCGATTATTCGGACGGCCATAACTTCTGGCTCGTTTAGAGTTACGGGGGCCATAACTAGTCAAAACAAAGGCCTCAGTGAGTTCTACGGCTATGACAGCTTTCAGCCGTCGATGGATTGTTTAATGCCCAAAAAAGACTATCCGAATCTCAATCGGGTCTCGGAAGTTTTTTACCCTTCGTTTTTTCAACACGTGGATTTTTACGGTAAAACGGGATTACCGCGGCTGGTCTTCAATTTACCATCGCTGGAGAGTGGTGCACCATGGTACCGTTTCGTTTCAAATCCTTACACGCATTTCAAAAAGTCGTACGACACTGTTTCGCCATTTCGGACGGATGTTGCACCTTGCACTGTGGATGTTGCACCCTGTAGATATCGATTATTCGGACGGCCATAACTTCTGGATCGTTTAGAGTTACGGGAGCCATAACCAGTCAAAACGAAGGCCTCGGTGAGTTCTACGGCTATGACAGCTTTTAGCCAAATGGATTGTTTAATGCCCAAAAAAGACTATCTGAATCTCAATCGGGTCACGGAAGTTTTTTTCCCTTCGTTTATTCGACACGTGGAGTTTTACGGTAAAACGGGATTACCGTGGCTGGTCTTCAATTTACCAACGCTGGAGAGTGGTGCACCATGGCACCGTTTCGTTTCAAATCTTTTCACGCATTTCAAAAAGTCGTACGACACTGTTTCGCCATTTCGGATGGATGTGCACCTTGCACCATGGAGTCTCACCCTGTAGATATCGATTATTCGGACGGCCATAACTTCTGGCTCGTTTAGAGTTACGGGAGCCATAACCAGTCAAAACGAAGGCCTCAATGAGTTCTACGGCTATGACATCTTTCAGCCGTCAATGGATTGTTTAATGCACAAGAAAGACTATCCGAATCTCAATCGGGTCTAGGAAGGTTTTGCCCTTCGTTTTTTCGACACGTGGATTTTTACGGTAAAACGGGATTACCGTGGCTGGTCTTCAATTTACCAACGCTGGAGAGTGGTGCACCATGGTACCGTTTCACTTCAAATCCTTGCACGCATTTCAAAATGTCGTACGACACTCTCACGCCATTTCGGACGGATGTTGCACCTTGCACCGTGGATGTTGCACCCTGTAGATATCGATTATTCGGACGGCCATAACTTCTGGCTCGTTTAGAGTTACGGGAGCCATAACTAGTCAAAACGAAGGCCTCAGTGAGTTCAACGGCTATGACGGCTTTCAGCCGTCAATGGATTGTTTAATACACAAAAAAGACTATCCGAATCTCAATCGGGTCTTAGAAGTTTTTTACCCTTCGTTTATTCGACACGTGGATTTTTACGGTAAAACGGGATTACCGTGGCTGGTCTTCAATTTACCAACGCTGGAGAGTGGTGCACCATGGTACCGTTTCATTTCAAATCCATGCACGCATTTCAAAAAGTCGTACGACGCTGTTTTTCCATTTCGGACGGATGTTGCACCTTGCACCGTGGATGTTGCACCCTATAGATATCGATTATTCGGACAGCCATAACTTCTGGCTCGTTTTGAGCTACGGGAGCCATAACCAGTCAAAACGAAGGCCTCAGTGAGTTCTACGGCTATGACAGCTTTCAGCCGTCAATGGATTGTTTAATGCCCAAAAAAGACTATCCGAATCTCAATCGGGTCTCAGAAGTTTTCTACCCTTCTATTTTTCGACACGTGGATTTTTACGGTAAAACGGGATTACCGTGGCTGTTCTTCGATTTACCATCGCTGGAGAGTGGTGCACCACGGTACAGTTACATTTCAAATCCTTGCACGCATTTCAAAAAGTCATACGGCACTGTTTTGCCATTTCGGACGGATGTTGCACCTTGCACCGTGGATGTTGCACCCTATAGATATCGATTATTCGGACGGCCATAACTTCTGGCTCGTTCAGCGTTACGGGAGCCATAACCAGTCAAAACGATGGCCTGAGTGAGTTTTACGGCTATGACAGCTTTCAGCCGTCAATGGATTGTTTAATGCCCAAAAAAGACTATCCGAATCTCAATCGGGTCTCGGATGTTTTTTAACCTTCGTTTTTTCGACACGTGGATTTTTACGGTAAAATTGGATTACCGTGGCTGGTCTTCAATTTACCATCGCTGGAGAGTGGTGCACCATGGTACCGTTTCGTTTCATATCCTTGCACGCATTTCAAAAAGTCGTACGACATTGTTTCGGCATTTCGGACGGATGTTGCACCTTGCACCGTGGATGTTGCACCCAATAGATATCGATTATTCGGACGGCCATAACTTCTGGCTCGTTTATAGTTACGGGAGCCATAACCAGTCAAAACGAAGGCCTCAGTGAGTTCTACGGCTATGAAAGCTTTCAGCCGTCGATGGATTGTTTAATGCCCAAAAAAGACTATCCGAATCTCAATCGGGTCTTGGAATTTATTTACCCTTCGTTTTTTCAACACGTGGATTTTTACGGTAAAACGGGATTACCGTGGCTGGTCTTCAATTTACCATCGCTGAAGAGTGGTGCACCATCGTACCGTTTCACTTCAAATCCTTTCTTGCATTTCAAAAAGTCGTACGACACTCTTACGCCATTTCGGACGGATGTTGCACCTTGCACCGTGGATGTTGCACCCCGTAGATATCGATTATTCGGACGGCCATAACTTCTGGCTCGTTTAGAGTTACGGGAGCCATAACCAGTCAAAACGAAGGCCTCAGTGAGTTCTACGGCTATGACAGCTTTCAGCCGTCAACGGATTGTTTAATGCCCAAAAAAGACTATCCGAATCTCAATCGGGTCTCGGAAATTTTTTACCCTTCGTTTTTTCGACACGTGGATTTTTACGATAGAACGGGATAACCGTGGCTGGTCTTCGATTTACCATCACTGGAGAGTGGTGCACCATGGTACCGTTTCGTTTCAAATCCATGCATGCATTTCAGAAAGTCGTACGACACTGTTTCGCCATTTCGGACGGATGTTGCACCTTGCACCGTGGATGTTGCACCCTATAGATATCGATTATTCGGTCGGCCATAACTTCTGGCTCGTTTAGCGTTACGGGAGCCATAACCAGTCAAAACGATGGCCTCAGTGAGTTCTATGGCTTTGACAGCTTTCAGCCGTCAATGGATTGTTTAATGCCCAAAAAAGACTATCCGAATCTCAATCGAGTCTCGGAAGTTTTTTACCCTTCGTTTTTTCGACACGTGGATTTTTACGGTAGAACGGGATAACCGTGGCTGGTCTTCGATTTACCATCGCTGGAGAGTGGTGCACCATGGTACCGTTTCGTTTCAAATCCATGCATTCATTTCAGAAAGTCGTAAGACACTGTTTCGCCATTTCGGACGGATGTTGCGCCTTGCACCGTGGATGTTGCACCCTATAGATATCGATTATTCGGTCGGCCATAACTTCTGGCTCGTTTAGAGTTACGGGAGCCATAATCAGTCAAAACGAAGGCCTCAGTGAGTTCTACGGCTATGACAGCTTTCAGCCGTCAATGGATTGTTTAATGCCCAAAAAAGACTATCCGAATCTCAATCGGGTCTCGGAAATTTTTTACCCTTCGTTTTTTCGACACGTGGATTTTTACGATAGAACGGGATAACCGTGGCTGGTCTTCGATTTACCATCGCTGGAGAGTGGTGCACCATGGTACTGTTTCATTTCAAATCCATGCATGCATTTCAGAAAGTCGTACGACACTGTTTCGCCATTTCGGACGGATGTTGCGCCTTGCACCGTGGATGTTGCACCCTATAGATATCGATTATTCGGTCGGCCATAACTTCTGGCTCGTTTAGAGTTACGGGAGCCATAACCAGTCAAAACGAAGGCCTCAGTGAGTTCTACGGCTATGACAGCTTTCAGCCGTCAATGGATTGTTTAATGCCCAAAAAAGACTATCCGAATCTCAATCGGGTCTCGGAAGTTTTTTTACCCTTCGTTTTTTCGACACGTGGACTTTTACGGTAAAACGGGATTACCGTGGCTGGTCTTCAATTTACCATCGCTGGAGAGTGGTGCACCAGGGTACCGTTTCGTTTCAAATCCTTTCACGCATTTCAAAAAGTAGTACGACACTGTTTTGACATTTCGGACGGATGTTGCACCTTGCACGGTGTATGTTGCACCCTGTAGATATCGATTATTCGGACGGCCATAACTTCTGGCTCGTTTAGAGTTACAGGAGCCATAACCAGTCAAAACGAAGGCCTCAGTGAGTTCTACGGCTATGACAGCTTTCGGTGGTCAATGTATTGTTTAATGCCCAAAAAAGACTATCTGAATCTCAATCGGGTCTAGGAAGTTTTTTACCCTTCGTTTTTTCGACACGTGGATTTTTACGGTAGAACGGGATTACCGTGCTGGTCTACGATTTACCATCGTTGGAGAGTGGTGCACCATGGAACCGTTTCGTTTCAAATCCATGCACGCATTTCAAAAATGTCGTACGACACTGTTTCGCCATTTCGGACGGATGTTGCACCTTGCACCGTGGATGTTGCACCCTGTAGATATTGATTATTCGGACGGCCATAACTTCTGGCTCGTTTAGAGTTACGGGGGCCATAACCAGTCAAAACGAAGGCCTCAGTGAGTTCTACGGCTATGACAGCTTTCAGCCGTCGATGGATTGTTTAATGCCGAAAAAAGACTAACCGAATCTCAATCGGGTCTCAGAAGTTTTTTACCCTTCGTTTTTTCGACACGTGGATTTTTACGGTAAAACGGGATTACCGTGGCTGGTCTTCAATTTACCATCGCTGGAGAGTGGTGCACCATGGTACCTTTTTGTTTCAAATTCTTGCACGCATTTCAAAAATTCGTACGACACTGTTTCGCCATTTCGGACGGATGTTGCACCCTGCACCGTGGATGTTGCACCCTGTAGATATCGATTATTCGGACGGCCATAACTTCTGGCTCGTTTAGAGTTATGGGAGCCATAACCAGTCAAAACGAAGGCCACAGTGAGTTCTACGGCTTTGACAGCTTTCAGTCGTCAATGGATTGTTTAATGCCCAAAAAAGACTATCCGAATCTCAATCGGGTCTAGGAAGTTTTTTACCCTTCGTTTTTTCGACACGTGGATTTTTACGGTAGAACGGGATAACCGTGGCTGGTCTTCGATTTACCATCGCTGGAGAGTGGCGCACCATGGTACCGTTTCGTTTGAAATCCATGCATGCATTTCAAAAAGTCGTACGACACTGTTTCGCCATTTCGGACGGATGTTGCACCTTGCACCGTGGATGTTGCACCCTGTAGATATCGATTATTCTGACGGCCATAACTTCTGGCTCGTTTAGAGTTACTGGAGCCATAACCTGTCAAAACGAAGGGCTCAGTGAGTTCTACGGCTATGACAGCTTTCAGCCGTCAATGGATTGTTTAATTCCCAAAAAAGACTATCCGAATCTCAATTGGGTGTAGGAAGTTTTTTACCCTTCGTTTTTTCGACACGTGGATTTTTACGGTAGAACGGGATAACCATGGCTGGTCTTCGATTTACCATCGCTGGAGAGTGGTGCACCATGGTACCGTTTCGTTTCAAATCCATGCACGCATTTCAAAAAGTCGTACGACACTGTTTTGCCATTTCGGACGGATGTTGCACCTTGCACCGTGGATGTTGCACCCTGTAGATATCGATTATTCGGACGACCATAACTTCTGGCTCGTTTAGAGTTACGGGAGCCATAACCAGTCAAAACGAAGGCCTCAGTGAGTTCTACGGCTCTAATAGCTTTCAGCCGTCAATGAATTGTGTAATTCCCAAAAAAGACTATCCGAATCTCAATCGGATCTAGGATGTTTTTTACCCTTCGTTTTTTCGACATGTGGATTTTTACGGTAAAACGGGATTACCGTGGCTGGTCTACGATTTACGATCGCTGGAGAGTGGTGCACCATGGTACCGTTACGTTTCAAATCCTTGCACGCATTTCAAAAAGTCGTACGGCACTGTTTCGCCATTTCGGACGGATGTTGCACGTTGCACCGTGGATGTTGCACCTTATAAATATCGATTATTCGGACGGCCATAACTTCTGGCTCGTTTAGTGTTACGGGAGCCATAACCAGTCAAAACGATGGCCTCAGTGAGTTCTACGACTATGACAGCTTTCAGCCGTCAATGGATTGTTTAATGCCCAAAAAAGACTATCCGAATCTCAATCGGGTCTTGGAAGTTTTTTTACCCTTCGTTTTTTCGACGCGTGGACTTTTACGGTAAAACGGGATTACCGTGGCTGGTCTTCAATTTACCATCGCTGGAGAGTGGTGCACAAGGTACCGTTTCATTTCAAATCCTTTCACGCATTTCAGAAAGTCGTACGACACTGTTTTGCCATTTCGGACGGATGTTCCACCTTGCACGATGTATGTTGCACCCTGTAGATATCGATTATTCGGACGGCCATAACTTCTGGCTCCTTTAGAGTTACAGGAGCCATAACCAGTCAAAACGGAGGCCTCAGTGAGTTCTACGGCTATGACAGCTTTCGGCCATCAATGGATTGTTTAATGCCCAAAAAAGACTATCCGAATCTCAATCGGGTCTAGGAAGTTTTTTACCCTTCGTTTTTTCGACCCGTGGATTTTTACGGTAGAACGGGATTACCGTGGCTGGTCTATGATTTACCATCGCTGGAGAGTGGTGCACCATGGTACCGTTTCGTTTCAAATCCATGCAAGCATTTCAAAAATGTCGTACGACGCTGTTTCGCCATTTCGGATGGATGTTGCACCTTGCACCGTGGATGTTGCACCCTGTAGATATCGATTATTCGGACGGCCATAACTTCTGGCTCGTTTAGAGTTACGGGGGCCATAACTAGTCAAAACAAAGGCCTCAGTGAGTTCTACGGCTATGACAGCTTTCAGCCGTCGATGGATTGTTTAATGCCCAAAAAAGACTATCCGAATCTCAATCGGGTCTCGGAAGTTTTTTACCCTTCGTTTTTTCAACACGTGGATTTTTACGGTAAAACGGGATTACCGCGGCTGGTCTTCAATTTACCATCGCTGGAGAGTGGTGCACCATGGTACCGTTTCGTTTCAAATCCTTACACGCATTTCAAAAAGTCGTACGACACTGTTTCGCCATTTCGGACGGATGTTGCACCTTGCACTGTGGATGTTGCACCCTGTAGATATCGATTATTCGGACGGCCATAACTTCTGGATCGTTTAGAGTTACGGGAGCCATAACCAGTCAAAACGAAGGCCTCGGTGAGTTCTACGGCTATGACAGCTTTTAGCCAAATGGATTGTTTAATGCCCAAAAAAGACTATCTGAATCTCAATCGGGTCACGGAAGTTTTTTTCCCTTCGTTTATTCGACACGTGGAGTTTTACGGTAAAACGGGATTACCGTGGCTGGTCTTCAATTTACCAACGCTGGAGAGTGGTGCACCATGGCACCGTTTCGTTTCAAATCTTTTCACGCATTTCAAAAAGTCGTACGACACTGTTTCGCCATTTCGGATGGATGTGCACCTTGCACCATGGAGTCTCACCCTGTAGATATCGATTATTCGGACGGCCATAACTTCTGGCTCGTTTAGAGTTACGGGAGCCATAACCAGTCAAAACGAAGGCCTCAATGAGTTCTACGGCTATGACATCTTTCAGCCGTCAATGGATTGTTTAATGCACAAGAAAGACTATCCGAATCTCAATCGGGTCTAGGAAGGTTTTGCCCTTCGTTTTTTCGACACGTGGATTTTTACGGTAAAACGGGATTACCGTGGCTGGTCTTCAATTTACCAACGCTGGAGAGTGGTGCACCATGGTACCGTTTCACTTCAAATCCTTGCACGCATTTCAAAATGTCGTACGACACTCTCACGCCATTTCGGACGGATGTTGCACCTTGCACCGTGGATGTTGCACCCTGTAGATATCGATTATTCGGACGGCCATAACTTCTGGCTCGTTTAGAGTTACGGGAGCCATAACTAGTCAAAACGAAGGCCTCAGTGAGTTCAACGGCTATGACGGCTTTCAGCCGTCAATGGATTGTTTAATACACAAAAAAGACTATCCGAATCTCAATCGGGTCTTAGAAGTTTTTTACCCTTCGTTTATTCGACACGTGGATTTTTACGGTAAAACGGGATTACCGTGGCTGGTCTTCAATTTACCAACGCTGGAGAGTGGTGCACCATGGTACCGTTTCATTTCAAATCCATGCACGCATTTCAAAAAGTCGTACGACGCTGTTTTTCCATTTCGGACGGATGTTGCACCTTGCACCGTGGATGTTGCACCCTATAGATATCGATTATTCGGACAGCCATAACTTCTGGCTCGTTTTGAGCTACGGGAGCCATAACCAGTCAAAACGAAGGCCTCAGTGAGTTCTACGGCTATGACAGCTTTCAGCCGTCAATGGATTGTTTAATGCCCAAAAAAGACTATCCGAATCTCAATCGGGTCTCAGAAGTTTTCTACCCTTCTATTTTTCGACACGTGGATTTTTACGGTAAAACGGGATTACCGTGGCTGTTCTTCGATTTACCATCGCTGGAGAGTGGTGCACCACGGTACAGTTACATTTCAAATCCTTGCACGCATTTCAAAAAGTCATACGGCACTGTTTTGCCATTTCGGACGGATGTTGCACCTTGCACCGTGGATGTTGCACCCTATAGATATCGATTATTCGGACGGCCATAACTTCTGGCTCGTTCAGCGTTACGGGAGCCATAACCAGTCAAAACGATGGCCTGAGTGAGTTTTACGGCTATGACAGCTTTCAGCCGTCAATGGATTGTTTAATGCCCAAAAAAGACTATCCGAATCTCAATCGGGTCTCGGATGTTTTTTAACCTTCGTTTTTTCGACACGTGGATTTTTACGGTAAAATTGGATTACCGTGGCTGGTCTTCAATTTACCATCGCTGGAGAGTGGTGCACCATGGTACCGTTTCGTTTCATATCCTTGCACGCATTTCAAAAAGTCGTACGACATTGTTTCGGCATTTCGGACGGATGTTGCACCTTGCACCGTGGATGTTGCACCCAATAGATATCGATTATTCGGACGGCCATAACTTCTGGCTCGTTTATAGTTACGGGAGCCATAACCAGTCAAAACGAAGGCCTCAGTGAGTTCTACGGCTATGAAAGCTTTCAGCCGTCGATGGATTGTTTAATGCCCAAAAAAGACTATCCGAATCTCAATCGGGTCTTGGAATTTATTTACCCTTCGTTTTTTCAACACGTGGATTTTTACGGTAAAACGGGATTACCGTGGCTGGTCTTCAATTTACCATCGCTGAAGAGTGGTGCACCATCGTACCGTTTCACTTCAAATCCTTTCTTGCATTTCAAAAAGTCGTACGACACTCTTACGCCATTTCGGACGGATGTTGCACCTTGCACCGTGGATGTTGCACCCCGTAGATATCGATTATTCGGACGGCCATAACTTCTGGCTCGTTTAGAGTTACGGGAGCCATAACCAGTCAAAACGAAGGCCTCAGTGAGTTCTACGGCTATGACAGCTTTCAGCCGTCAACGGATTGTTTAATGCCCAAAAAAGACTATCCGAATCTCAATCGGGTCTCGGAAATTTTTTACCCTTCGTTTTTTCGACACGTGGATTTTTACGATAGAACGGGATAACCGTGGCTGGTCTTCGATTTACCATCACTGGAGAGTGGTGCACCATGGTACCGTTTCGTTTCAAATCCATGCATGCATTTCAGAAAGTCGTACGACACTGTTTCGCCATTTCGGACGGATGTTGCACCTTGCACCGTGGATGTTGCACCCTATAGATATCGATTATTCGGTCGGCCATAACTTCTGGCTCGTTTAGCGTTACGGGAGCCATAACCAGTCAAAACGATGGCCTCAGTGAGTTCTATGGCTTTGACAGCTTTCAGCCGTCAATGGATTGTTTAATGCCCAAAAAAGACTATCCGAATCTCAATCGAGTCTCGGAAGTTTTTTACCCTTCGTTTTTTCGACACGTGGATTTTTACGGTAGAACGGGATAACCGTGGCTGGTCTTCGATTTACCATCGCTGGAGAGTGGTGCACCATGGTACCGTTTCGTTTCAAATCCATGCATTCATTTCAGAAAGTCGTAAGACACTGTTTCGCCATTTCGGACGGATGTTGCGCCTTGCACCGTGGATGTTGCACCCTATAGATATCGATTATTCGGTCGGCCATAACTTCTGGCTCGTTTAGAGTTACGGGAGCCATAATCAGTCAAAACGAAGGCCTCAGTGAGTTCTACGGCTATGACAGCTTTCAGCCGTCAATGGATTGTTTAATGCCCAAAAAAGACTATCCGAATCTCAATCGGGTCTCGGAAATTTTTTACCCTTCGTTTTTTCGACACGTGGATTTTTACGATAGAACGGGATAACCGTGGCTGGTCTTCGATTTACCATCGCTGGAGAGTGGTGCACCATGGTACTGTTTCATTTCAAATCCATGCATGCATTTCAGAAAGTCGTACGACACTGTTTCGCCATTTCGGACGGATGTTGCGCCTTGCACCGTGGATGTTGCACCCTATAGATATCGATTATTCGGTCGGCCATAACTTCTGGCTCGTTTAGAGTTACGGGAGCCATAACCAGTCAAAACGAAGGCCTCAGTGAGTTCTACGGCTATGACAGCTTTCAGCCGTCAATGGATTGTTTAATGCCCAAAAAAGACTATCCGAATCTCAATCGAGTCTCGGAAGTTTTTTACCCTTCGGTTTTTCGACACGTGGATTTTTACGGTAGAACGGGATAACCGTGGCTGGTCTTCGATTTACCATCGCTGGAGAGTGGTGCACCATGGTACCGTTTCGTTTCAAATCCATGCATTCATTTCAGAAAGTCGTAAGACACTGTTTCGCCATTTCGGACGGATGTTGCGCCTTGCACCGTGGATGTTGCACCCTATAGATATCGATTATTCGGTCGGCCATAACTTCTGGCTCGTTTAGCGTTACGGGAGCCATAACCAGTCAAAACGATGCCCTCAGTGAGTTTTACGGCTGTGACAGCTTTCAACCGTCAATGGATTGTTTAATGCCCATAAAAGACTATCCGAATCTCAATCGGGTCTCGGAAGTTTTTTACGCTTCGTTTTTTCGACACGTGGATTTTTACGGTAAAACGGGATTACCGTGGCTGGTCTTCAATTTACCATCGCTGGAGAGTGGTGCACCATGATACTGTTTCGTTTCAAATCCTTGCACGCATTTCAAAATGTCGTTCGACACTGTTTCGCCATTTCGGACGGATGTTGCACCTTGCACCGTGGATGTTGCACCCTATAGATATCGATTATTCGGACGGCCATAACTTCTGGCTCGTTTAGAGTTACGGGAGGCATAACTAGTCAAAACGAAGGCCTCAGTGAGTTCTACGGCCATGAAAGCTTTTAGACGTCGATGGATTGTTTAATGCCCAAAAAAGACTATCCGAATCTCAATCGGGTCTCGGAATTTTTTTACCCTTCGTTTTTTCGACACATGGATTTTTACGATGAAACGGGATTACCGTGGCTGGTCTTCAATTTACCATCGCTGGAGAGTGGTGCACCATGATACCGTTTCATTTCAAATCCTTGCACGCATTTCAAAAAGTCGTACGACACTGTTTCTCCATTTCGGACGGATGTTGCACCTTGCACCGTGGATGTTGCTCCCTATAGATATCGATTATTCGGACAGCCATAACTTCTGGCTCGTTTAGAGTTACGGAAGCCATAACCAGTCAAAACGAAGGCCTCAGTGAGTTCTACAGCTATGACAGCTTTCAGCCGTAAAATGATTGTTTAATGCCCAAAAAAGACTATCCGAATCTCAATCGGGTCTCGGAAGTTTTTTACCCTTCGTTTATTCGACACGTGGATTTTTACGGTAAAACGGGATTACCGTGGCTGGACTTCAATTTACCAACATTGGAGAGTGGTGCACCATCGTACCATTTCGTTTCAAATCCTTGCACGCGTTTCAAAAAGTCGTACGACACTGTTTTGCAATTTCGGATGGATGTTGCACCTTGCACCGTGGATGTTGCACCCTGTAGATATCGATTATACGGACGGCCATAACTTCTGGCTCGTTTAGAGATACAGGAGCCATAACCAGTCAAAACGAAGGCATCAGTGTGTTCTACGGCTATGGCAACTTTCAGCCGTCAATGGATTGTTTAATGCCCAAAAAAGACTATCCGAATCTCAATCGAGTCTAGGAAGTTTTTTACCGTTCGTTTTTTCGACACGTGGATTTTTACGGTAGAACGGGATAACCGTGGCTGGTCTTCGATTTACCATCGCTGGAGAGTGATGCACTATGGTACCGTTTCGTTTCAAATCCATGCACACATTTCAGAATGTCGTACGACACTGTTTCGCCATTTCGGACGGATGTTGCACCTTGCACTGTGGATGTTGCACCCTGTAGATATCGATTATTCGAACGGCCATAACTTCTGGCTCATTTAGAGTTACGGGAGCCATAACCAGTGAAAACGAAGGAATCAGTGAGTTCTACAGCTATGACAGCTTTCAGTCGTCAATGGATTGTTTAATGCCCAAAAAAGACTATACAAATCTCAATCGGGTATCAAAAGTTTTTTACCCTTCGTTTATTCGACACGTGGATTTTTACGGTAAAACGGGATTACCGTAGCTGGTCTTCAATTTACCAATGCTGGAGAGTGGTGCACCATGGTACCGTTTCGTTTCAAATCCTTGCACGCATTTCAAAAAGTCGTATGACACTGTTTCGCCATTTCGGACGGATGTTGCACCTTGCACCGTGGATGTTGCACCCTATAGATATCGATTATTCGGACGGCCATAACTTCTGGCTCGTTTAGAGTTACGGGAGGCATAACTAGTCAAAACGAAGGCCTCAGTGAGTTCTACGGCCATGAAAGCTTTTAGACGTCGATGGATTGTTTAATGCCCAAAAAAGACTATCCGAATCTCAATCGGGTCTCGGAATTTTTTTACCCTTCGTTTTTTCGACACATGGATTTTTACGATGAAACGGGATTACCGTGGCTGGTCTTCAATTTACCATCGCTGGAGAGTGGTGCACCATGATACCGTTTCATTTCAAATCCTTGCACGCATTTCAAAAAGTCGTACGACACTGTTTCTCCATTTCGGACGGATGTTGCACCTTGCACCGTGGATGTTGCTCCCTATAGATATCGATTATTCGGACAGCCATAACTTCTGGCTCGTTTAGAGTTACGGAAGCCATAACCAGTCAAAACGAAGGCCTCAGTGAGTTCTACAGCTATGACAGCTTTCAGCCGTAAAATGATTGTTTAATGCCCAAAAAAGACTATCCGAATCTCAATCGGGTCTCGGAAGTTTTTTACCCTTCGTTTATTCGACACGTGGATTTTTACGGTAAAACGGGATTACCGTGGCTGGACTTCAATTTACCAACATTGGAGAGTGGTGCACCATCGTACCATTTCGTTTCAAATCCTTGCACGCGTTTCAAAAAGTCGTACGACACTGTTTTGCAATTTCGGATGGATGTTGCACCTTGCACCGTGGATGTTGCACCCTGTAGATATCGATTATACGGACGGCCATAACTTCTGGCTCGTTTAGAGATACAGGAGCCATAACCAGTCAAAACGAAGGCATCAGTGTGTTCTACGGCTATGGCAACTTTCAGCCGTCAATGGATTGTTTAATGCCCAAAAAAGACTATCCGAATCTCAATCGAGTCTAGGAAGTTTTTTACCGTTCGTTTTTTCGACACGTGGATTTTTACGGTAGAACGGGATAACCGTGGCTGGTCTTCGATTTACCATCGCTGGAGAGTGATGCACTATGGTACCGTTTCGTTTCAAATCCATGCACACATTTCAGAATGTCGTACGACACTGTTTCGCCATTTCGGACGGATGTTGCACCTTGCACTGTGGATGTTGCACCCTGTAGATATCGATTATTCGAACGGCCATAACTTCTGGCTCATTTAGAGTTACGGGAGCCATAACCAGTGAAAACGAAGGAATCAGTGAGTTCTACAGCTATGACAGCTTTCAGTCGTCAATGGATTGTTTAATGCCCAAAAAAGACTATACAAATCTCAATCGGGTATCAAAAGTTTTTTACCCTTCGTTTATTCGACACGTGGATTTTTACGGTAAAACGGGATTACCGTAGCTGGTCTTCAATTTACCAATGCTGGAGAGTGGTGCACCATGGTACCGTTTCGTTTCAAATCCTTGCACGCATTTCAAAAAGTCGTATGACACTGTTTTTCCATTTCGGACGGATGTTGCACCTTGCATCGTGGATGTTGCACCCTGTAGATACCGATTATTCGGACGGCCATAACTTCTGGCTCGTTTTGAGTTACGGAATCCATAACAAGTCAAAACGAAGGCCTTAGTGAGTTCTACGGCTATGACAGCTTTCAGCCGTCAATGGATTGTTTAATGCTCATCGAAGACTATCCAAATCTCAATCGGGTCTCGGAAGTTTTTTACCCTTCGTTTTTTCGACACGTGGATTTTACGGTAAAACGGGATTACTGTGGTTGGTCTTCGATTTACCATCGCTGGAGAATGGTGCACCATGGTACCGTTACGTTTCAAATCCTTGCACGTATTTCAAAAAGTCGTACGGCACTGTTTCGCCATTTCGGACGGATGTTGCACCTTGCACCGTGGATGTTGCACCCTATAGATATCGATTATTCAGACGGCCATAGCTTCTGGCTCGTTTAGCGTTACGGGAGCCATAACCAGTCAAAACGATGGCCTCAGTGAGTTCTACGGCTATGATAGCTTTCGGCCGTCAATGGATTGTTTAATGGCCAAAAAAGACTATCCGAATCTCAATCGGGTCTCAGAAGTTTTTTACCCTTTGTTTTTTCGACACGTGGATTTTTACGGTAAAACGGGATTACCGTGGCCGATCTTCAATTTACCATCGCTGCAGAGTTGTGCACCATGGTACCGTTTTGTTTCAAATCCTTGCATGCTTTTCAAAAAGTCGTACAACACTGTTTCGCCATTTCAGACGGATGTTGCACCTTGCACCGTGTATGTTGCACCCTTTGGATATCGATTATTCGGACGACCATAACTTCTGGCTCGTTTAAAGTTACGGGAGCCATAACCAGTCAAAACGAAGGCCTCAGTGAGTTCTACGGCTATGACAGCTTTCAGCCGTCAATGGATTGTTAAATGCCCAAAAAAGACTATCCGAATCTCAATCGGGTCTCAGAAGTTTTTTACCCTTCGTTTTTTCGACACGTGGATTTTTATGGTAAAACGGGATTACCGTGGCCGGTCTTCAATTTACCATTGCTGGAGAGTGGTGCACCAGCGTTTTGTTTCAAATCCATGAACGCATTTCAAAAAGTCGAACGACACTGTTACGCCATTTCGGACGGATGTTGCACCTTGCACCGTGGATGTTGCACCCTGTAGATATTGATTATTCGGACGGCCATAACTTCTGGCTCGTTTAGAGTTACGGGAGCCATAACCCGTCAAAACGAAGGCCTCGGTGAGTTCTACGGCTATGACAGCTTTCATCCGTCAATGGATTGTTTAATGCCCAAAAAAGACTATCCGAATCTCAATCGGGTCTAGGAAGTTTTTTACCCTTCGTTTTTTCGACACGTGGATTTTTACGGTAGAACGGGATTACCGTGGCTGGTATTCGATTTACCATCGCTGGAGAGTGGTGCACCATGGTACCATTTCGTTTCAAATCCATGCACGCATTTCAAAAAGTCGTACGACACTGTTTCACCATTTCGGACGGATGTTGCACCATGTAGATATCGATTTTTCGGACGGCCATAACTTCTGGCTCGTTTAGAGTTACGGGAGCCATAACCAGTCAAAACGAAGGCCTCAGTGAGTTCTACGGCAACGACAGCTTTTAGCCATCAATGGATTGTTTAATTCCCAAAAAATACTATGCGAATCTCAATCGGGTCTAGGAAGTTTTTTACCCTTCGTTTTTTCGACACGTGGATTTTTACGATAGAACGGGATAACCGTGGCTGGTCTTCGATTTACCATCGCTGGAGAGTGGTGCACCATGGTCCCGTTTCTTTTCAAATCCATGCACGCATTTCAGAAAGTCGTACGACACTGTTTCGCCATTTCGGACGGATGTTGCACCTTGCAACGTGGATGTTGCACCCTATAGATATCGATTATTCAAACGGCTATAACTTCTAGCTCGTTTAGAGTTACGGGAGCCATAAACAGTCAAAACGAAGGCCTCGGTGAGTTCTATGGCAATGACAGCTTTCAGCCGTCAATGGATTGTTTAATGCCCAAAAAAAACTATCCGAATCTCAATCGGGTCTAGGAAGTTTTTTACCCTTCGTTTTTTCGACACGTGGATTTTTACGGTACAACAGTATAACCGTGGCTGGTCTTCTACTTACCATCGTCGGAGAGTGGTGCACCATGGTACCATTTCGTTTCAAATACATGCACGCATTTCAGAAAGTCGTATGACACTGTTTCGCCATTTCGGACGGATGTTGCACCTTGCACCGTTGATATTGCACCCTGTAGATATCGCTTATTCGGACGGCCATAACTTACACCGTCAATGGCCTCAGTGAGTTCTACGGCTACGACAGCTTTCAGCCGTCAATGGATTGTTTAATGCCCAACAAAGACTATCCGAATCTCAATCGGCTCTCGGAAGTTTTTCACCCTTCGTTTTTTCGACACGTGGGTTTTTACGGTAGAACGGGATTACCGTGACTGGTCTTCGATTTTCCGTCGCTGGAGAGTGGTGCACCATGGTACCGTTTCGTTTCAAATCCATGCACGCATTTCAAAAATGTCGTACGACACTGTTTCTCCATTTCGGACGGATGTTGCACCTTACACCGTGGATGTTGCACCCTGTAGATATCGATTATTCGGACGGCCATAACTTCTGTCTCGTTTAGAGTTACGGGAGCCATAACCAGTCAACACGAAGGCCTTAGTGAGTTCTACGGCTATGACAGCTTTCAGCCGTCGATGGATTGTTCAATGCCCAAAAAAGACTATCCGAATCTCAATCGGGTCTCGGAAGTTTTTTACTCGTCGTTTTTTCGACACGTGGATTTTTACGGTAAAACCTGATTACCGTGGCTGGTCTTCAATTTACTATCGCTGGAGAGTGGTGCACCATGGTACCGTTTCGTTTCAAAACCTTGCACGCATTTCAAAAAGTCGTACGACATTGTTTCGCCATTTCGGACGGATGTTGCACCTTGCACCGTGGATGTTGCACCCTGTAGATATCGATTATTCGAATGGCCATAACTTCTGGCTCGTTTAGAGTTACGGAAGCCCTAACTAGTCAAAACGAAGGCCTCAGTGAGTTCTAGGGCTACGACAGCTTTCAGCCGTCAATGGATTGTTTAATGCCCAAAAAAGGCTATCCGAATCTCAATCGGGTCTCGGAAGTTTTTTACCCTTCGTTTATTCGACACGTGGATTTTTACGGTAAAACGGGATTACCGTGGCTGGTCTTCCATTTACCAACGCTCGAGAGTGGTGCACCATGGTACCGTTTTGTTTCAAATCCTTGCATGCATTTCAAAAAGTCGTACGACACTGTTTCGCCATTTCGTACGGATGTTGCACCTTGCACCGTGGATGTTGCACCCTGTAGATATCGATTATTCGGACGGCCATAACTTCTGGCTCGTTTAGAGTTACAGGAGCCATAACTAGTCAAAACGAAGGCCTTAGTGAGTTCTACGGCTATGAAAGCTTCAGCCGTCAATGGATTGTTTAATGCCCAAAAAAGACTATCCGAATCTCAATCGGGTCTAGGAAGTTTTTTACCCTTCGTTTTTTCGACACGTGGATTTTTACGGTAAAACGGGATTACCGTGGCTGGTCTTCAATTTACCATCGCTGAGGAGTGGTGCACCATCGTACCGTTTCGTTTCAAATCCTTGCACGCATTTCAAAAAGTCGTACGACACTGTTTCGCCATTTCGGACGGATGTTGCACCTTGCACCGTGGATGTTGCACCCTATAGATATCGGTTATTCGGACGACCATAACTTCTGGCTCGTTTAGAGTTACGGGAGCCATAACTAGTCAAAACGAAGGCCTCAATGAGTTCTACGGCTCTAACAGCTTTCAGCCGTCGATGGATTGTGTAATTCCCAAAAAAGACTATCCGAATGTCAATCGGGTCTAGGAAGTTTTTTACCCTTCGTTTTTTTCGACCCATGGATTTTCACGATAAAACGGGATTACCGTGGTTGGTCTTCGATTTACCATCGCTGGAGAGTGGTGCACCATGGTACCGTTACGTTTCAACTCCTTGCACGCATTTCAAAAAGTCGTACGACACTGTTTCGCCATTTCGGACGGATGTTGCACCTTGCACCGTGGATGTTGCACCCTATAGATATCGATTATACGGACGGCCATAACTTCTGGCTCGTTTAGCGTTACGGGAGCCATAACCAGTCAAAACGATGGCCTCAGTGAGTTCTACAGCTATGACAGCTTTCAGCCGTCAATGGATTGTTTAATGCCCAAAAAAGACTATACGAATCTCAATCGGGTCTCGGAAGTTTTTTACCCTTCGTTTTTTCGACACGTGGATTTTTACGGTAAAACGTGATTACCGTAGCTGGTCTTCAATTTACCATCGCTGGAGAGTGGTGCACCATGGTACCATTTCGTTTTAAATCCTTGCACGCATTTCAAAAAGTCGTACGACACTGTTTCGCCATTTCGGACGGATGTTGCACCTTGCACCGTGGATGTTGCACCCTATAGATATCGATTATTCGGGCGGCCATAACTTCTGGCTCGTTCAGAGTTACGGGAGCCATAACCAGTCAAAACGAAGGCCTCAGTGAGTTCTACGGCTATGAATGCTTTCAGCCGTTGATGGATTGTTATGCCCAAAAAAGACTATCCGAATCTCAATCGGGTCTCGGAATTTTTTTACCCTTCGTTTTTTCGACACGTGGATTTTTACGGTAAAACGTAATTACCGTGGCTGGTCTTCAATTTACCATCGCTGAAGAGTGGTGCACCATCGTACCGTTTCATTTCAAATCCTTGCACACATTTCAAAAAGTCGTACGACACTGTTACGCCATTTCGGACGGATGTTGCACCTTGCACCGTGGATGTTGCACCCCGCAGATATCGATTATTCAGACGGCCATAACTTTTGGCTCGTTTAGAGTTACGGGAGCCATAACCAGTCAAACGAAGGCCTCGGTGAGTTCTACGGCTGTGACAGCTCTCATGCGTCAATGGATTGTTTAATGCCCAAAAAAGACTATCCGAATCTCAATCGGGTCTCGGAAGTTTTTTACCCTTTGTTTTTTCGACACGTGGATTTTTACGGTAGAACGGGATCACCGTGGCTGGTCTTCGATTTACCATCGCTGGAGAGTGGTGCACCATGGTACCGTTCCATTTCAAATCCATGCACGCATTTCAAAAAGTCGTACGACACTGTTTCGCCATTCCGGACGGATGTTGCACCATGCACCGTGTATGTTGCACCCTGTAGATATCGATTATTCGGACGACACGTGAATCTCAGAAGTTTTTTACCCTTCGTTTTTTCGACACGTGAATTTTTATGGTAGAACGTTTTGGGCCAAAATTGGTCACAAACACCCAATATCACGAAAGCACCCGTTTACGTACTCAACTCGATAATAATCAACACAGAACTCAGCAACAACCAATATAGAATTCAGCTCTAAGTAAAAAATCACAGTAATTCACAAACAACAATCACAAACATAGGATTTATAGTGGTTCGGCGTTCGTGCCTACGTCCACTTTGAAGGTTTTCTCTTTATTGCTTTGCTTGATTAAATCGATTACTACGGATTACAGTTGATAATAGCTTTGAAATCTGAATACAACAGTGATACTGATGAATAGATTTGAATCCGGCAGAGTCTTGGTGTTCAATGGCAGAAGTTCTCGGAAGATCCCCTTTTCTGAAGGCTTCAGGGTGCTATTTATAGGCGTTGGAGGCCCAGATCTTGCTGAAACTTCGGGAGACCTCTTCTGGCACGTGATTGGGCCCACGCGACCGACCCCACCAAGTTTTGTCTCGATCTGACATCGATTCGAAGTCATTTCGAACCCATCAAGAAATGGTCCAATCGAGCTGAAACTTGGCAGGAACAATCTTTATCTTGTATGGAAGCTACTGTGAAAATTTGGTCGCATTTGGATCAGTGGTTTAGGAGATATGATCGGTTCGTAATGAGGATTCTCGGTTGGCTGTGTGGTTCGAACCGATAGTTTCGAACCCTTGAGTTCGAATCCATAAGTGCACGTGGGTCTGCAGTGACGTGGCGCGTATCTCTTGAATCGATCCTAATTTATCTCCGAATGGACCGCTTCGACTCCGTGAACTATGGCGACTTCGTATCGATGGAATGACACGTCATTCAAACCAGCTGACTCGATGGATTCGAACAAAGGAGTATCCCTGGCTTCGAACGCGACCGATTCGAATCAGGGAGTCCCTATGGGTTCGAACTCGATCGATTCGAACAGGGTCGGTTCGAAGTGACATGGACTCAAAGCTAGAGGGTTTTCTATGGACTCGGACGTACTGGTGAGGATGGATTCGAAGTAAGGGCTTGCATGGATTCGAAGCAAGGATATGAAGGGGCTTTAGTTGGATGGATGCGAAGCTGGGTGACGTCATGGATTCGAAGGACCGGCGGGTACGAAGGAAGGCTTTGGGATGGTTTCGAACCAGATGGGTTCGAACTAGATGGACAAAATTCATCGATATCCATAGCAAAGTGAAGTATAACCAATCTCTGAGACGAACTGTCTTTTGTTTTCGATCAATCTTTTGGTATCACGGCTTTGCCAAAAAGCGGGATAACATTTTGCCCCCCAAAACATACCTTGCGGTAGGAAGGTGTGTTTTGTAATGCTTCGAGTTGGACGTTCGTATCCGATCATCAACCTACAAAGAACTTGATAGTTTCATATGGCCTCAAATGACGATCGTTCGGGATCGAGCTATTTGGGATGAAGCGCGGCCGTTTGTGGTCAAGCACTCAACTTCAAATGACGATCGTTCGTGATTGAGTCATTCGAGGTGAAGTGCGACCGTGCGCGGTCGAGCGTATAAATCCATACGTCGATCGTTCGGGATCGTATGCTGTTTGAGGTGAATCGGGACCGTTCGTGGT
The DNA here is from genome assembly GCA_030765085.1 of Allium cepa. Lineage (NCBI taxonomy): Eukaryota > Viridiplantae > Streptophyta > Magnoliopsida > Asparagales > Amaryllidaceae > Allium > Allium cepa. The sequence continues at coordinate 16,909,124 of CM060931.1, forward strand.
CCGTGCCGTTCATGCATAGGATGGAATAGGACCGTTCGCGGTCGATGCTGTTCGCGGCAAATGATGAGATGGGACCGTTCGCGGTCGACTGCTGTTCGTGGCAAATGATGATCGTTCGCGACCAAGTGCCGTTCAAGGCGAATGGTGACCGTTCGAGGTCGGATTTTATAATTAGTGAACCATGACCATTCGCGGTCGGTGCCATTCAAGGCAGAAAGTGATCGTTCGCGATCGTGTGCCGTTCGAGGCGAATTTGTGACCGTTCGCGGTCGGGTGTTGGACCTCAAGTGACGACCGTTCGCGATCAAGCCATTTGAGGTGAGGTGAGTTGTGACTGTTCGAAGTCGAGTGCCGTTCGAGGCGAACTGTGACCGTTTGAGGTCGGGTGCCGTTCGAGGCGAATTGTGTGCCTGGGAGGGCTTGGTATTATCGATGCCAGGGTCACGTTCGGGTGACTTCCTGGATCGTTTGTCAGGGCGGTTCATCGCCATCTCAGAGCATGCCTAAGGATCGTTCGCGACCCTATACATGTGTAAGTAGCTTAGCCATTCCAGAGTTATCAGAATCAAATATCTATTAAACGGATGAGTTTTTAAAACAAAAATGTCCAAACAAGCAAAGTCTAAATGTTCAAATCAAAATGAAACGAAAGCAAAGCATGGATGTCAAAGTGTAAGTTCCCTCTACGAAATGGTTAATGATCACTCAGAGCATGCCTGGAGATCGTTCGCGATCTCGCACATGTGTAAATGATTCAATTGTGTTAGTGGAAGCTTACAACTTGTTCATCGTTATTTCACTCAATTGATAACCAAACGGTGCCTTGATTCAGGGTCGCCTCTAGCTGATGTGGACGGTGGCCGTTCTGGTTCCGCCACAGGAGCTTGCCTCCTTACATATTGAAGGAGCATGCCGTTCCTGATATGCCCTTCCACCTCGTCCTTCAGGTGCCTACAATCATTAGTGTTATGACCATTTAATTCATGGAATACACAGAACTTATCTGATTTCCTTTCGTCAGAGGTTGGATCCCTTCGCATTGGTCTACGATACGGAATCTGTTCTTTGGTATCCTAATAAATTCGTTCCAGGCTCTCGTTCAGCTCAGTGTAGGTGGTGAATCGCGGCTCCCTCCGTTGCCGCTTTGATCTGTCTCCGTCATTCTCAATCTTTCTTTTACCTTTATCCTTGTCCGAATCCTTTTTAAGAGGCTTTTCATCTTTAAGTGCATAAACTTCTATCCCATCTCCTTCTTCTCTTTCTGCATTCGCATCCTCTAATCGTAAAAACTTTTCCGCCTCATGATAGAATTCTCCCAGATCCACGGGTGGGTCCTTGGTGTTTGCGCCAAAATTGGTCACAAACCCCGATGAATGTGAAAGCACCAGTGTTGGAATATAAATCAACAATATCCAAACACAAATCACAGATCTCAGTAGCAAAGTAATAAATGCAAAGAAGAACACACGATTTATAGTGGTTCGGCTATCTCCGGCCTACGTCCACTTCAAAGGTTTTTCCTTTTTTTTGATGTTCTTCGCTGATTACAATCGATTACGGCGGATTACAATGAATTATAATTCTGAAGTTCAAGCACAACGGTGGTTGTTGAGTGCAAAGTAGAGCCTTGGCGGAGTCTTGATGCTTCGAAGTCTTGATCTTACCAAAGAGAATCCGGTCCTTTTTCTGAATGACCTGGGAGTCTATTTATAGGCGTAGGCTGTTGCTCTCTTGCTGAAAACTCGGGAGACCTCTTCTGGCACGTGAGGGGGGCCCATACGTACGGTCTCGGGAAGTTTGGGCCCACTTTGGCATCGGTTCGAACTCCATTCGAACCGATCAAGAATTCATCCAATCGAGGTGAAATTTGGCGTGGACATTCGTCAACATGTATGGAAGCATCTGTGAAAATTTCATGGCATTTGGATCAGCAGGTTGGGAGATATGGTGGATTCGAATTTGAGTTTATGGGATAGCTGTTTGGTTCGATCCCATCTGTTCGAACCGATGGCTTCGAACCCTTCATAGCACGTGACTTCGTGGTGACGTGGAGCGCCTTCTTCGGTTCGATCCAAGCTTTGCGCCGAGTTGAACGAGTCGAGTCCGAGTTCTTTGCCATGTCTACTTGGTGGCTTCGTGCACTGGGTTCGAAGGTCGTCTTCGAATCATTGAAAGGGTGTCCGTTCGAATCGATCCAAATGCGTCACCTTGGATCGATTCGAAGTTGACTTATCACGTTGGGTTCGAAGACAGCATGGGGCGAGGCGGCTTGGATGGTTTCGAAGTAAGGCTCAGTTCACGGGTTCGAAGTTAGGTCGTGGATGGATTCGGAGTGGAGTCGAGGCCGATGGAGTCGAAGGATGATGTCGGCTGATGGATTCGAACGCCACTTCTTCGCATGGGTTCGAACTAGTTGGTTTCGAACACGATGGGTTCGAAACAGATGGTTTCGAATATGATGGGTTCGAACATAATGGGTTCGAACCGAGCAACGTCAATTCCTCTTATCTTGAATCCATCATAACTTGAGCATACGACCTCGGATTGACCTGAAATTTGAGATACAGACTTCTATGATCTTTCTTGTCGTGTCCTATCAATTGTGGCCCGTTCCGGACTCGGACAAAATTCATCGATATCCATGGTTATCCTGCAATGCATGGCTGATATTCATGAATAGCAATTATTGATTTCCAGTAAATTTTGGATATCTCAACTTTGCCAAAAGTAGGGATAACACTTGGTTAATGAATTTTTGAACTCCGTTCCGTCTGCTATTCCGGACACAGCCGCCATCATAACCATGGATGGATCCGGTCGATCCACCGAAGCTGCTACCGCATTGAACCGTGTCAGGAAACTTCTCAATGTTTCTCCAGCCTTCTGTTTTAAAGTTGCCAACGTCATCACATTCTTGGGTCTTGTAATGTGAACCCTGAATTGCCTCATAAATCTCTCAGTTAAATCGTTCCATGTTCCGATGGACCCACTATCTAGTTGCCTGAACCATAACGCCGCAATATCCGTTAAATACAATGGGAAGCACCGGGCCATAACCTCCTCTGTTGCCCCCAGCACCTCCATATGTCTCATATATTTCGTCAGATGGACCGTGGGGTCCGTTCTCCCGACATACATATCCAACGATGGTAATTTGAAATCCGGTGGGTTTCTAGCTCGTCTGATTGCCGGAGTGAAAGGACTCCTATTAACATCCTCTAGGTCTTTGTTCACCAAACCGCCTCTCATTGCTCGCCTAACCATCTCTGCCAACTTGTCGGTGTCTCCAAGATGTAACCTTCGTTCGTTACTTTCATCCTGCCCCCCGAGTTCGTGAGGGAACTCTGGAATCTGCCCCCTTGACTGAGCGTTCACTCCTCTACTACTCCTAGGTTGCGCAGATCCTTCTCTCTCTCTTTCCAAGATTGGGTCAACATTTTCCATATGCGTGCCCCCTAGCTCGGGTGCTATGCCGGATGGTCATGCTCCGTTCTGGACTCCATTGGCTTCTCTATTCTGTGCTCCAAGCTGTCCTATCTGTTGAAATAAACTCTGGATCAACTCCTCTTGCTTCTTCATCATCGTCTCCATCTCGTCCCTATTGATGTAGATCGATGGTTGATTCGCTCCTAAGGAAGCCTCCTGACTTCCTTGTTGTTCACTTCTCTCTGGCCTTCGGCTTGATTGTCTCATCATAATTTCTCAAATCTAAACTTTCAAATTTTCTCTGAATCAACTATCAATTGGTAGAACTCCTGAGTTCAATTCTCAGTGAAAGCACCAAAATGTTTGCGCCAAAATTGGTCACAAACGCCCAATATCACGAAAGCACCCGTTTACGTACTCAACTCGATAATAATCAACACATAACTCAGCAACAATCAATATAGAATTCAGCTCTAAGTAACAAATCACAGTAATTCACAAACAACAATCACAAACACATGATTTATAGTGGTTCGGCGTTCATGCCTACGTCCACTTTGAAGGTTTTCTCTTTATTGCTTTGCTTGATTAAATCGATTACGACGGATTACAGTTGATAATAGCTTTGAAATCTGAATACAACAGTGATTCTGATGAATAGATTTGAATCCGGCAGAGTCTTGGTGTTCAATGGCAGAAGTTCTCGGAAGATCCCCTTTTCTGAAGGCGTCAGGGTGCTATTTATAGGCGTTGGAGGCCCAGATCTTGCTGAAACTTCGGGAGACCTCTTCTGGCACGTGAGTGGGCCCACACGACCGACCCCACCAAGTTTCGTCTCGATCTGACATCGATTCGAAGTCATTTCGAACCCATTAAGAAATGGTCCAATCGAGCTGAAACTTGGCAGGAACAATCTTTATCTTGTATGGAAGCTACTGTGAAAATTTGGTTGCATTTGGATCAGTGGTTTAGGAGATATGATCGGTCGAAATGAGGATTCTCGGTTGGCTGTGTGGTTCGAACCGATAGTTTCGAACCCTTGAGTTCGAATCCATGAGTGCACGTGGGTCTGCAGTGACATGGCACGTATCTCTCGAATCGATCCTAATTTATCTCCGAATGGACCGCTTCGACTCCGTGAACTATGGCGACTTCGTATCGATGGAATGACACGTCATTCAAACCAGCTGACTCGGTGGATTCGAACAAAGGAGTATCCCTGGCTTCGAACGCGACCGATTCGAATCAGGGAGTCCCTATGGGTTCGAAATCGATCGATTCAAACAGGGTCGGTTCGAAGAGACATGGACTCAAAGCTAGAGGGTTTTCTACGGACTCGGACGTACTGGTGAGGATGGATTCGAAGTAAGGGCTTGCATGGATTCGAAGCAAGGATACGAAGGGGCTTTAGTTGGATGGATGCGAAGCTGGGTGACGTCATGGATTCGAAGGACCGGTGGGTACGAAGGAAGGCTTTGGGATGGTTTCGAACCAGATGGGTTCGAACTAGATGGGTTCGAAGCAAAGACAGTGGATGGGTTCGAACTGGATGGTTTCGAGGTAAGGGTATTGGATGGGTTCGAAGGTGATGGTTTCGAACCAGACAATGACTACCTCTCTCAAATTGAATCCATCATATCTTGAGCATACGGGCTCGGATTGACCTGAAATTTGAAATGACGACTCCTTCGACCTTTCTTGTCATGTCCTATCAATTTTGGCCCATTCCGGACTCGGACAAAATTCATCGATATCCATAGCAAAGTGAAGTATAACCAATCTCTGAGACGAACTGTCTTTTGTTTTCGATCAATCTTTTGGTATCACGGCTTTGCCAAAAAGCGGGATAACATTTTGCCCCCCAAAACATACCTTGCGGTAGGAAGGTGTGTTTTGTAATGCTTTGAGTTGGACGTTCGTATCCGATCATCAACCTGCAAAGAACTTGATGGTTTCATATGGCCTCAAATGACGATCGTTCGGGATCGAGCTATTTGGGATGAAGCGCGGCCGTTAGTGGTCAAGCGCTCAACTTCAAATGACGATCGTTCGTGATTGAGTCATTCAAGGTGAAGTGCGACCGTGCGCGGTCGAGCGTATAAATCCATGTGTCGATTGTTCGGGATCGTATGCTGTTTGAGGTGAATCGGGACCGTTCGCGGTCCGTGCCGTTCGTGGCATAGGATGGAATAGGACCGTTCGCGGTAGATGCCGTTCGCGGCAAATGATGAGATGGGACCGTTCACGGTCGACTGCTGTTCGTGGCAAATGATGATCGTTCGCGACCAAGTGCCGTTCAAGGCGAATGGTGACCGTTCGAGGTCGGATTTTATAATTACTGAACCATGACCGTTCGCGGTCGGTGCCATTCAAGGCAGAAAGTGATCGTTCGCGATCGTGTGCCGTTCGAGGCGAATTTGTGACCGTTCGCGGTCGGGTGTTGGACCTCAAGTGACGACCGTTCGCGATCAAGCCATTTGAGGTGAGGTGAGTTGTGACTGTTCGAAGTCGAGTGCCGTTCGAGGCGAACTGTGACCGTTCGAGGTCGGGTGCCGTTCGAGGCGAATTGTGTGCCCGGGAGGGCTTGGTATTATCGATGCCAGGGTCACGTTCGGGTGAGTTCCTGGATCGTTTGTCAGGGCGGTTCATCGCCATCTCAGAGCATGCCTAAGGATCGTTCGCGACGCTATACATGTGTAAGTAGCTTAGCCATTCCAGAGTTATCAGAATCAAATATCTATTAAACGGATGAGTTTTTAAAACAGAAATGTCCAAACAAGCAAAGTCTAAATGTTCAAATCAAAATGAAACGAAAGCAAAGCATGGATGTCAAAGTGTAAGTTCCCACTACGAAACAGTTAATGATCACTCAGAGCATGCTTGGAGATCGTTCGCGATCTTGCACATGTGTAAATGATTCAATTGTGTTAGTGGAAGCTTACAACTTGTTCATCATTATTTCACTCAATTGATAACCAAACGGTGCCTTGATTCAGGGTCGCCTCTAGCTGATGTGGACGGTGGCCGCTCTGGTTCCGCCACAGGAGCTCGCCTCCTTACATATTGAAGGAGCATACCTTTCCTGATATGCCCTTCCACCTCGTCCTTCAGGTGCCTACAATCATTAGTGTTATGACCATTTAATTCATGGAATACACAGAACTTATCTGATTTCCTTTCGTCAGAGGTTGGATCCCTTCGCATTGGTCTACGATACGGAATCTGTTCTTTGGTATCCTGATAAATTCGTTCTAGGCTCTCGTTCAGCTCAGTGTAGGTGGTGAATCGCGGCTCCCTCCGTTGCCGCTTTGATCTGTCTCCGTCATTCTCAATCTTTCTTTTACATTTATCCTTGTCCGAATCCTTTTTAAGAGGCTTTTCGTCTTTAAGTGCATAAACTTCTATCCCATCTCCTTCTTCTCTTTCTGCATTCGCATCCTCTAATCGTAAAAACTTTTCCGCCTCATGATAGAATTCTCCCAAATCCACGGGTGGGTCCTTAGTTAATGAATTTTTGAACTCCGTTCCGTCTGCTATTCCGGACACAGCCGCCATCATAACCATGGATGGATCCGGTCGATCCACCGAAGCTGCTACCGCATTGAACCGTGTCAGGAAACTTCTCAATGTTTCTCCAGCCTTCTGTTTTAAAGTTGCCAACGTCATCACATTCTTGGGTCTTGTAATGTGAACCCTGAATTGCCTCATAAATCTCTCAATTAAATCGTTCCATGTTCCGATGGACCCACTATCTAGTTGCCTGAACCATAACGCCGCAATATCCGTTAAATACAATGGGAAGCACCGGGCCATAACCTCCTCTGTTGCCCCCAGCACCTCCATATGTCTCATATATTTCGTCAGATGGACCGTGGGGTCCGTTCTCCCGACATACATATCCAACGATGGTAATTTGAAATCCGGTGGGTTTCTAGCTCGTCTGATTGCCGGAGTGAAAGGACTCCTATTAACATCCTCTAGGTCTTTGTTCACCAAACCGCCTCTCATTGCTCGCCTAACCATCTCTGCCAACTTGTCGGTGTCTCCAAGATGTAATCTTCGTTCGTTACTTTCATCCTGCCCCCCGAGTTCGTGAGGGAACTCTGGAATCTGCCCCCTTGACTGAGCGTTCACTCCTCTACTACTCCTAGGTTGCGCAGATCCTTCTCTCTCTCTTTCCAAGATTGGGTCAACATTTTCCATATGCGTGCCCCCTAGCTCGGGTGCTATGCCGGATGGTCATGCTCCGTTCTGGACTCCATTGGCTTCTCTATTCTGTGCTCCAAGCTGTCCTATCTGTTGAGATAAACTCTAGATCAACTCCTCTTGCTTCTTCATCATCGTCTCCATCTCGTCCCTAGTGATGTAGATTGATGGTTGATTCGCTCCTGAGGAAGCCTCCTGACTTCCTTGTTGTTCACTTCTCTCTGGCCTTGGCCTTCGGCTTGATTGTCTCGTTATAATTTCTCAAATCTAAACTTTCAAATTTTCTCTGAATCAACTATCAATTGGTAGAACTCCTGAGTTCAATTCTCAGTGAAAGCACCAAAATGTTTGCGCCAAAATTGGTCACAAACGCCCAATATCACGAAAGCACCCGTTTACGTACTCAACTCGATAATAATCAACACAGAACTCAGCAACAATCAATATAGAATTCAGCTCTAAGTAACAAATCATAGTAATTCACAAACAACAATCACAAACACATGATTTATAGTGGTTCGGCGTTCGTGCCTACGTCCACTTTGAAGGTTTTCTCTTTATTGCTTTGCTTGATTAAATCGATTACGACGGATTACAGTTGATAATAGCTTTGAAATCTGAATACAACAGTGATTCTGATGAATAGATTTGAATCCGGCAGAGTCTTGGTGTTCAATGGCAGAAGTTCTCGGAAGATCCCCTTTTCTGAAGGCTTCAGGGTGCTATTTATAGGCGTTGGAGGCCCAGATCTTGCTGAAACTTCGGGAGACCTCTTCTGGCACGTGAGTGGGCCCACGCGACCGACCCCACCAAGTTTCGTCTCGATCTGACATCGATTCGAAGTCATTTCGAACCCATCAAGAAATGGTCCAATCGAGCTGAAACTTGGCAGGAACAATCTTTATCTTGTATGGAAGCTACTGTGAAAATTTGGTTGCATTTGGATCAGTGGTTTAGGAGATATGATCCGTTCGAAATGAGGATTCTCGGTTGGCTGTGTGGTTCGAACCGATAGTTTCGAACCCTTGAGTTCGAATCCATGAGTACACGTGGGTCTGCAGTGACGTGGCGCGTATCTCTCGAATCGATCCTAATTTATCTCCGAATGGACCGCTTCGACTCCGTGAACTATGGCGATTTCGTATCGATGGAATGACACGTCATTCAAACCAGCTGACTTGGTGGATTCGAACAAAGGAGTATCCCTGGCTTCGAACGCGACCGATTCGAATCAGGGAGTCCCTATGGGTTCGAACTCGATCGATTCGAAAAGGGTCGGTTCGAAGTGACATGGAATCAAAGCTAGAGGGTTTTCTATGGACTCGGACGTACTGGTGAGGATGGATTCGAAGTAAGGGCTTGCATGGATTCGAAGCAAGGATACGAAGGGGCTTTAGTTGGATGGATGCGAAGCTGGGTTGCATCATGGATTCGAAGGATCGGCGGGTACGAAGGAAGGCTTTGGGATGGTTTTGAACCAGATGGGTTCGAACTAGATGGGTTCGAAGCAAAGACAGTGGATGGGTTCGAACTGGATGGTTTCGAGGTAGGGGTATTGGATGGGTTCGAAGGTGATGGTTTCGAACCAGACAATGACTACCTCTCTCAAATTGAATCCATCATATCTTGAGCATACGGACTCGGATTGACCTGAAATTTGAAATGACGACTCCTTCTCATGTCCTATCAATTTTGTCCCGTTCCGGACTCGGACAAAATTCATCGATATCCATAGCAAAGTGAAGTATAACCAATCTCTGAGACGAACTGTCTTTTGTTTTCGATCAATCTTTTGGTATCACGGCTTTGCCAAAAAGCGGGATAACTGAACGGGATTACCGTCGCTGGTCTTCGATTTACCATCGCTGGAGAGTGGTGCACCATGGTACCGTTTGGTTTCAAATCCATGCACGCATTTCAAAAATTCGTACGATACTGTTTTGCCATTTCGGACGGATGTTGCACCTTGCACCGTGGATGTTGCACCCGGTAGATATCGATTATTCGGACGGCCATAACTTCTGGCTTGTTTAGAGTTACGGGAGCCATAACCAGTCAAAACGAAGGCCACAGTGAGTTCTATGGCTATGACAGCTTTCAGCCGTCAATGGATTGTTAAATGGCCAAAAAAGACTATCCGAATCTCAATCGGGTCTCGGAAGTTTTTTACCCTTCGTTTTTTCGACACGTGGATTTTTATGGTAAAACGGTATAACCGTGGCTGGTCTTCGATTTACCATCGCTGGAGAGTGGTGAACCATGGTACCATTTCGTTTCAAATCCATGCACGCATTTCAGAAAGTCGTACGACACTGTTTCGCCATTTCGGACGGAGGTTGCACCTTGCACCGTGGATGTTGCACCCTGTAGATATCGATTATTCGGACGGCCATAACTTCTGGCTCGTTTAGAGTTACGGGAGCCATAACTAGTCAAAATGAAGGCCTCAGTGAGTTCTAAGGCTATGACATCTTTCAGCCGTCAATGAATTGTTTAATGCCCAAAAAAGACTATCCGAATCTCAATCGGGTCTCAGAAGTTTTTTACCCTTCGTTTATTCGACACGTGGATTTTTACGGTAAAACGGGATTACCGCGGCTGGTCGTCAATTTACCAACGCTGGAGAGTGGTGCACCAGGGTACTGTTTCATTTCAAATCCATGCACGCATTTCAAAAAGTCGTACGACACTGTTTCGCCGTTTCGGACGGATGTTGCACATTGCACCGTGGATGTTGCACCCTGTAGATATAGATTATTCGGACGGCCATAACTTCTGGCTCGTTTAGAGTTACAGGAGCCATAACCAGTCAAAATGACGGCCTCGGTGAGTTCAACGGCTATGACAGCTTTCAGCCGTCAATGGATTGTTTAATGCCCCAAAAAGACTATCCGAATCTCAATCGGGTCTAGGAAGTTTTTTACCCTTCGTTTTTTCGACACGTGGATTTTTACGGTAGAACGGGTTTACCGTGGCTGGTCTTCGATTTACCATCGCTGGAGAGTGGTGCACCACGGTACCGTTTCGTTTCAAATCCATGCACGCATTTCAGAAATTCGTACGATACAGTTTCGCCATTTCGGACGGATGTTGCACCTTGCACCGTGGATGTTGCACCCTATAGATATCGATTATTCGGTCGACCGTAACTTCTGGCTCGTTTAGTGTTACGGGAGCCATAACCAGTCAAAACGAAGGCCTCAGTGAGTTCTACAGCTCTAATGGCTTTCAGCCGTCAATGGATTGTGTAATTCCCAAAAAAGACTATCCGAATCTCATTCGGGTCTAGGAAGTTTTTTACCCTTCGTTTTTTCGACACGTGGATTTTTACGGTAAAACGGGATTACCGTGGCTGGTCTTCGATTTACCATCGCTGGAGAGTGGTGCACCATTGTACTGTTACGATTCAAATCCTTGCATGCATTTCAAAAAGTCGTACGGCGCTGTTTCGCCATTTCGGACGGATGTTGCACCTTGCACCGTGGATGTTGCACCCTATAGATATCGATTATTCGGACGGCCGTAACTTCTGGCTCGTTTAGTGTTACGGGAGCCATAACCAATCAAAACGATGGCCTTAGTGAGTTCTACGGCTATGACAGCTTTCAGCCGTCAATGGATTGTTTAATGCCCAAAAAAGACTATCCGAATCTCAATCGGGTCTCGGAAGTTTTTGTACCCTTCGTTTTTTCGACACGTGGGCTTTTACGGTAAAACGGGATTACCGTGGCTGGTCTTCAATTTACCATCGCTGGAGAGTGGTGCACCAGGGTACCGATTCGTTTCAAAACCTTTCACACATTTCAAAAAGTCGTACGACACTGTTTCGCCATTTCGGACGGATATTGCACCTTGCACGGTGTAGGTTGCACCCTGTAGATATCGATTATTCGGACAGCCATAAATTCTGGCTCGTTTAGAGTTACGGGAGCCATAACCAGTCAAAACGAAGGCCTTACTGAGTTCTACGGCTATGACAGCTTTCGGCCGTCAATGGATTGTTCAATGCCCAAAAAAGACTATCCGAATCTCAATCGGGTCTAGGAACTTTTTTACCCGTCGTTTTTTCGACACTTGGATTTTTACGGTAGAACGGGTTTACCGTGGCTGGTCTTTGATTTACCATCGCCGAAGAGTGGTGCACCATGGTACCGTTTCGTTTCAAATCCTTGCATGCATTTCAAAAAGTCGTACGACGCTATTTCGCCATTTCGAACGGATGTTGCACCTTGCACCGTGGATGTTGCACCCTGTAGATATCAGTTATTCGGATGACCATAAATTTTGGCTCGTTTAGAGTTACGGTAGCCATAACCAGTCAAAACGAAGGTCTCAGTGAGTTCTACGGCTGTGACAGCTTTCAGCCGTCAATGGATTGCGTAATGCCCAAAAAAGACTGTTCGAATCACAATCGGGTCTCGAAAGTTCTTTACCCTTGGTTTTTTCGACACGTGGATTTTTACGGTAAAACGGGATTACCGTGGTTGGTCTTCATGTTACCATCGCTGGAGAGTGGTGCACCAGGGTACCGTTTTGTTTCAAATCCATGCACGCATTTCAAAAAGTCGTATGACACCGTTTCGCCATTTCGGACGGATGTTGCACATTGCACCGTGGATGTTGCACCATGTAGATATCGATTATTCGGACGGCCATAACTTCTGGCTCGTTTAGAGTGGCGGGAGCCATAACCAGTCAAAATGAAGGCCTCAGTGAGTTCTACGACTATGACCGCTTTCAGCCGTCAATGGATTGTTTAATGCCCAAAAAAGACTATCCGAATCTCAATCGGGTCTCGGAAGTTTTTTACCCTTCGTTTTTTCGACACGTGGATTTTTACGCTAAAACGGGATTACCGCGGCTGGTCGTCAATTTACTAACACTGGAGAGTGGTGCACCATGGTACCGTTTCGTTTCAAAACCTTGCACGCATTTCAAAAAGTCGTACGACACTGTTTTGCCATTTCGGACGGATGTTGCACCTTGCACCGTGGATGTTGCACCCTGTAGATATCGATTATTCGAATGGCCATAACTTCTGGCTCGTTTAGAGTTACGGGAGCCATAACCAGTCAAAATGAAGGCCTCAGTGAGTTCTACGGCTATGACAGCTTTCAGCCGTCAATGGATTGTTTAATGCCCAAAAAAGACTATCCGAATCTCAATCGGGTCTCGGAAGTTTTTTACCCATCGTTTTTTCGACACGTGGATTTTTACGTTAAAACGGGATTACTGTGGCTGGTCTTCATGTTACCATCGCTGGAGAGTGGCGCACCAGGGTACCGTTTCGTTTCAAACCCATGCACGCATTTCAAAAAGTCGTACGACACTGTTTCGCCATTTTGGACGGATGTTGCACATTGCACCGTGGATGTTGCACCCTGTAGATATCGATTATTCGGACGGCCACAAATTCTGGCTCGTTTAGAGTCACCGGAGCCATAACCAGTCAAAATGAAGGCCTTGGTGAGTTCAACGGCTATGACCGCTTTCAGCCGTCAATGGATTGCTTAATGCCCCAAAAAGACTATCTGAATCTCAATCGGGTCTAGGAAGTTTTTTACCCTTCGTTTTTTCGACACGTGGATTTTTACGGTAGAACGGGTTTACCGTGGCTGGTCTTCGATTTACCATCGCTGGAGAGTGGTGCACCACGGTACCATTTCGTTTCAAATCCATGCACGCATTTCAGAAATTCGTACGATACAGTTTCGCCATTTCGGACGGATGTTGCACCTTGCACCGTGGATGTTGCACCCTGTAGATATCGATTATTCGAATGGCCATAACTTCTGGCTCGTTTAGTTTTACGGGAGCCCTAACCAGTCAAAACGAAGGCCTCAGTGAGTTCTACAGCTCTAATGGCTTTCAGCCGTCAATGGATTGTGTAATTCCCAAAAAAGACTATTCGAATCTCAATCGGGTCTAGGAAGTTTTTTACCCTTCGTTTTTTCGACACGTGGATTTTTACGGTAAAACGGGATTACCGTGGCTGGTCTTCGATTTACCATCGCTGGAAAATGGTGCACCATGGTACCGTTATGTTTCAAATCCTTGCACGCATTTCAAAAAGTCGTACGGCACTGTTTCGCCATTTCGGACGGATGTTGCACCTTGCACCGTGGATGTTGCACCCTATAGATATCGATTATTCGGACGGCCATAACTTATGGCTCGTTTAGTGTTACGGGAGCCATAACCAATCAAAACGATGGCCTTAGTGAGTTCTACGGCTATGACAGCTTTCAGCCGTCAATGGATTGTTTAATGCCCAAAAAAGACTATCCGAATCTCAATCGGGTCTCGGAAGTTTTTGTACCCATCGTTTTTTCGACACGTGGACTTTTACGGTAAAACGGGATTACCGTGGCTGGTCTTCAATTTACCATCGTTGGAGAGTGGTGCACCAGGTACCGATTCGTTTCAAAACCTTTCACACATTTCAAAAAGTCGTACGACACTGTTTCGCCATTTCGGACGGATATTGCACCTTTCACGGTGTAGGTTGCACCATGTAGATATCGATTATTCGGACGGCCATAAATTCTGGCTCGTTTAGAGTTACGGGAGCCATAACCAGTAAAAACGAAGGCCTCAGTGAGTGCTACGGCTATGACAGCTTTCGGTCGTCAATGGATTGTTTAATGCCCAAAAAAGACTATCTGAATCTCAATCGGGTCTAGGAAGTTTTTTACCCTTCGTTTTTTCGACACGTGGATTTTTACGGTAGAACGGGTTTACCGTGGCTGGTCTTTGATTTACCGTCACTGAAGAGTGGAGCACCATGGTACCCTTTCGTTTCAAATCCTTGCACGCATTTCAAAAAGTCATACGACACTGTTTCGCCATTTCGAACGGATGTTGCACCTTGCACCGTGGATGTTGCACCCTGTAGATATCGATTATTCGGATGGCCATAACTTCTGGCTCGTTTAGAGTTACGGGAGCCATAACCAGTCAAAATGAAGGTCTCAGTGAGTTCTACGGCTAAGACAGCTTTCAGCCGTCAATGGATTGTTTAATGCCCAAAAAAGACTGTTCGAATCACAATCGGGTCTCGAAAGTTCTTTACCCTTGGTTTTTTCGACACGTGGATTTTACGGTAAAACGGGATTACCGTGGTTGTTCTTCATGTTACCATCGCTGGAAAGTGGTGCACCAGGGTACCGTTTTGTTTCAAATCCATGCACGCATTTCAAAAAGTCGTACGACACCGTTTCGCCATTTCGGACGGATGTTGCACATTGCACCGTGGATGTTGCACCCTGTAGATATCAATTATTCGGACGGCCATAACTTCTGACTCGTTTAGAGTTACGGGAGCCATAACCAGTCAAAATGAAGGCCTCGGTGAGTTCTATGGCTGTGATAGCTTTCAGCCGTCAATGGATTGTTTAATGCCCCAAAAAGTCTATCCGAATCTCAATCGGGTCTAGGAAGTTTTTTACCCTTCGTTTTTCGACACGTGGATTTTTACGGTAAAACGGGATTACCGTGGCTGGTCTTCGATTTACCATCGCTAGAGAGTGGTGCACCATGGTATCGTTACGTTTCAAATCCTTGCGCGCATTTCAAAAAGTCATGCGACACTGTTTCTCCATTTCGGACGGATGTTCCACCTTGCACCGCGGATGTTGCACCCTATAGACATCGATTATTCCGACGGCCATAACTTTTGGCTCGTTTAGTGTTACGGGAGCCATAACCAGTCAAAACGATGGCCTCAGTGAGTTCTACGGCTATGACAGCTTCCAGTCATCAATGGATTGATTAATGCCCAAAAAAGACTATCCGAATCTCAATCGGGTCTCGGAAGTTTTTTACCCTTCGTTTTTTCGACACGTGGACTTTTACGGTAAAACGGGATTACCGTGGCTGGTCTTCAATTTACCATCGCTGGAGAGTGGTGCACCAGGGTGCCGTTTCGTTTCAAATCCTTTCACGCATTTCAAAAAGTCGTACGACACTGTTTCGCCATTTCGGACGGATGTTGCACCTTGCCCGGTGTATGTTGCACCCTGTAGATATCGATTATTCGGACGGCCATAACTTCTGGCTCGTTTAGAGTTACTGGAGCCATAACTAGTCAAAACGAAGGCCTCAGTGAGTTCTACGGCTATGACAACTTTCGGCCATCAATGGATTGTTTAATGCCCAAAAAAGACTATCCGAATCTCAATCGGGTCTAGGAAGTTTTTTACCCTTCGTTTTTTCGACACGTGGATTTTTACGGTAGAACGGGATTACTGTGGCTGGTCTTCGATTTACCATCGCTGTAGAGTGGTGCACCATGGTACCGTTACGTTTGAAATCCTTGCATGCATTTCAAAAAGTCGTACGACACTGTTTGGCCATTTCGGACGGATGTTGCACCTTGCACCGTGGATGTTGCACCCTATAGATATCGGTTATTCGGACGGCCATAACTTCTGGCTCGTTTAGAGTTACGAGAGCCATAACCAGCCAAAATGAAGGCCTCAGTGAGTTCTATGGCTATGACAGCTTTCAGCCGTCGATCGATTGTTTAATACCCAAAAAAGACTATCCGAATCTCAATCTGGTCTCGGAAGTTTTTTACCCTTCGTTTTTTCGACACGTGGATTTTTACGGTAAAACGGGATTACCATGGCTGGTCTTCAATTTACCATCGCTGGAGAGTGGTGCACCATGGTACCGTTTCGTTTCAAATCCTTGCACGCATTTCAAAAAGTCGTACGACACTGTTTCGCCATTTCGGACGGATGTTGCACATTGCACCGTGGATGTTGCACCCTGTAGATATCGATTATTTGGACGGCCATAACTTCTGGCTTGTTTAGAGTTGCGAGAGCCATAACCAGTCAAAACGAAGGCCTCAGTGAGTTCTACGGCTATGACATCTTTCAGCCGTCAATGGATTGTTTAATGCCCAAAAAAGACTATCCGAATCTCAATCGGGTCTCGGAAGTTTTTTACCCTTCGTTTTTTCGACACGTGGATTTTTACGGTAAAACGGGATTACCGTGGCTGGTCTTCATGTTACCATCGCTGGAGAGTGGTGCACCAGGGTACCGTTTTGTTTCAAATTCATGCACGCATTTCAAAAAGTCGTACGACACTGTTTCGCCATTTCGGACGGATGTTGCACATTGCACCGTGGATGTTGCACCCTGTAGATATCGATTATTCGGACGGCCATAACTTCTGGCTCGTTTGGAGTTATGGGAGCCATAACTAGTCAAAATGAAGGCCTCGGTGTGTTCAACGGCTATGAAAGCTTTCAGCCGTCAATGGATTGTTTAATGCCCCGAAAAGACTATCCGAATCTCAATCGGGACTAGGAAGTTTTTTACCCTTCGTTTTTTCGACACGTGGATTTTTACGATAGAACGGGATTACCATGGCTGGTCTTCGATTTACCATCGCTGGAGAGTGGTGCACCACGGTACCGTTTCGTTTCAAATCCATGCACGCATTTCAAAAATTCGTACGATACTGTTTCGCCATTTCGGACGGATGTTGCACCTTGCACCGTGGATGTTCCACCCTATAGATATCGATTATTCGGACGACCGTAACTTCTGGCTCGTTTAGTGTTACGGGAGCCATAACCTGTCAAAACGAAGGCCTCAGTGAGTTCTACGGCTCTAACAGCTTTCAGCTATCAATGGATTGTGTAATTCCCAAAAAAGACTATCCGAATCTCAATCGGGTCTAGGAAGTTTTTTACCCTTCGTTTTTTTGACACGTGGATTTTTACGGTAAAACGGGATTACCGTGGCTGGTCTTCTATTTACCATCGCTGGACAGTGGTGCACCATGGTACCGTTACGTTTCAAATCCTTGCACGCACTTCAAAAATCGTACGGCACTGTTTCTCCATTTCGGACGGATGTTGCACCTTGCACCGTGGATGTTGCACCCTATAGATATCGATTATTCGGACGGCCATAACTTCTGGCTCGTTTAGTGTTACGGGAGCCATAACCAGTCAAAACGATGGCCTTAGTAAGTTCTACGGCTATGACAGCTTTCAGCCGTCAATGGATTGTTTAATGCCCAAAAAAGACTATCCAAATCTCAATCAGGTCTCGGAAGTTTTTTTACCCTTCGTTTTTTCGACACGTGGACTTTTACGGTAAAACGGGATTACCGTGGCTGGTCTTCAATTTACCATCGCTGGAGAGTGGTGCACCAGGGTACCGTATTGTTTCAAAACCTTTCACGCATTTCAAAAAGTCGTACGACACTGTTTCGCCATTTCGGACGGATATTGCACCTTGCACGATGTAGGTTGCACCCTGTAGATATCGATTATTCAGACGGCCATAAATTCTGGCTCGTTTAGAGTTACGGGAGCCATAACCAGTCAAAACGAAGGCCTTAGTGAGTTCTACGGTTATGACAGCTTTCGGCCGTCAATGGATTATTTAATGCCCAAAAAAGACTATCCGAATCTCAATCGTGTCTAGGAAGTTTTTTACCCTTCGTTTTTTCGACACGTGGATTTTTACGGTAAAACGGGATTACCGTGGCTGGTCTTCAATCTACCATCGCTGAAGAGTGGCGCACCATGGTACCGTTTCGTTTCAAATCCTTTCACGCATTTCAAAAAGTCGTACGACACTGTTTCGCCATTTCAGACGGATGTTGCACCTTGCCCGGTGTATGTTGCACCCTGTAGATATCGATTATTCGGACGGCCATAACTTCTGGCTCGTTTAGAGTTACTGGAGCCATAACCAGTCAAAACGAAGGCCTCAGTGAGTTCTACGGCTATGACAACTTTCGGCCATCAATGGATTGTTTAATCCCCAAAAAAGACTATTCGAATCTCGATCGGGCCCAGAAAGTTTTTTACCCTTTTTTTCGACACGTGGATTTTTACGGTAGAACGGGATTACCGTGGCTGGTCTTCGATTTACCATCACTGCAGAGTGGTGCACCATGGTACCGTTACGTTTGAAATCCTTGCATGCATTTCAAAAAGTCGCACGACACTGTTTCGCCATTTCGGACGGATGTTGCACCTTGCACCGTGGATGTTGCACCCTGTAGATATCGGTTATTTGGACGGCCATAACTTCTGGCTCGTTTAGAGTTACGAGAGCTATAACCAGCCGAAATGAAGGCCTCAGTGAGTTCTATGGCTATGACAGCTTTCAGCCGTCGATCGATTGTTTAATACCCAAAAAAGACTATCCGAATCTCAATCTGGTCTCGGAAGTTTTTTACCCTTCGTTTTTTCGACACGTGGATTTTTACGGTAAAACGGGATTACCGTGGCTGGTCTTCAATTTACCATCGCTAGAGAGTGGTGCACCATGGTACCGTTTCGTTTCAAATCCTTGCATGCGTTTCAAAAAGTCGTACGACACTGTTTCGCCATTTCGGACGGATGTTGCACATTGCACCGTGGATGTTGCACCCTGTAGATATCGATTATTTGGACGGCCATAACTTCTGGCTCGTTTAGAGTTACGGGAGCCATAACCAGTCAAAACGAAGGCCTCAGTGAGTTCTACGGCTATGACAGCTTTCAGCCGTCAATGGATTGTTTAATGCCCAAAAAAGACTATCCGAATCTCAATCGGGTCTCGGAAGTTTTTTACCCTTCGTTATTTCGACACGTGGATTTTTACAGTAAAACGGGATTACCGTGGCTGGTCTTCATGTTACCATCGCTGGAGAGTGGTGCACCATGGTACCGTTTTGTTTCAAATTCATGCACGCATTTCAAAAAGTCGTACGACACTGTTTCGCCATTTCGGACGGATGTTGCAAATTGCACCGTGGATGTTGCACCCTGTAGATATCGATTATTCGGACGGCCATAACTTCTGGCTCGTTTAGAATTACAGGAGCCATAACCAGTCAAAATGAAGGCCTCGGTGTGTTCAACGGCTATGACAGCTTTCAGCCGTCAATGGATTGTTTAATGCCCCAAAAAGACTATCCGAATCTCAATCGGGTCTAGGAAGTTTTTTACCCTTCGTTTTTTCGACACGTGGATTTTTACGATAGAACGGGATTACCGTGGCTGGTCTTCAATTTACCATCGCTGGAGAGTGGTGCACCACGGTACCGTTTCGTTTCAAATCCATGCACGCATTTCAAAAATTCGTACGATACTGTTTCGCCATTTCGGACGGATGTTGCACCTTGCACCGTGGATGTTCCACCCTATAGATATCGATTATTCGGACGACCGTAACTTCTGGCTCGTTTAGTGTTACGGGAGCCATAACCTATCAAAACGAAGGCCTAAGTGAGTTCTACGGCTCTAACAGCTTTCAGCTGTCAATGGATTGTGTAATTCCCAAAAAAGACTATCCGAATCACAATCGGGTCTAGGAAGTTTTTTACCCTTCGTTTTTTTGACACGTGGATTTTTACGGTAAAACGGGATTACCGTGGCTGGTCTTCTATTTACCATCGCTGGAGAGTGGTGCACCATGGTATCGTTACGTTTCAAATCCTTGCACGCATTTCAAAAATCGTACGGCACCGTTTCTCCATTTCGGACGGATGTTGCACCTTGCACCGTGGATGTTGCACCCTATAGATATCGATTATTCGGACGGCCATAACTTCTGGCTCGTTTAGTGTGACGGGAGCCATAACCAGTCAAAACGATGGCCTTAGTAAGTTCTACGGCTATGACAGCTTTCAGCCGTCAATGGATTGTTTAATGCCCAAAAAAGACTATCCGAATCTCAATCGGGTCTCGGAAGTTTTTTTACCCTTCGTTTTTTCGACACGTGGACTTTTACGGTAAAACGGGATTACCGTGGCTGGTCTTCAATTTACCATCGCTGGAGAGTGGTGCACCAGGGTACCGTTTTGTTTCAAAACCTTTCACGCATTTCAAAAAGTCGTACGACACTGTTTCGCCATTTCGGACGGATATTGCACCTTGCACGATGTAGGTTGCACCCTGTAGATATCGATTATTCAGACGGCCATAAATTCTGGCTCGTTTAGAGTTACGGGAGCCATAATCAGTCAAAACGAAGGCCTTAGTGAGTTCTACGGTTATGACAGCTTTCGGCCGTCAATGGATTATTTAATGCCAAAAAAAGACTATCCGAATCTCAATCGGGTCTAGGAAGTTTTTTACCCTTCGTTTTTTCAACACGTGGATTTTTACGGTAAAACGGGATTACCGTGGCTGGTCTTCAATTTACCATCGCTGAAGAGTGGCGCACCATGGTACCGTTTCGTTTCAAATCCTTGTACGCGTTTCAAAAAGTCGTACGACACTGTTTCGCCATTTCGAACGGATGTTGCACCTTGCACCGTGGATGTTGCACCCTGTAGATATCGATTATTCGGATGGCCATAACTTCTGGCTTGTTTAGAGTTACAGGAGCGATAACCAGTCAAAACGAAGGTCTCAGTGAGTTCTACGGCTATGACTTCTTTCAGCCGTCAATGGATTGTTTGATGTCCAAAATAGGCTGTTCGAATCTCAATCGGGTCTCGAAAGTTCTTTACCCTTGGTTTTTTCGACACGTGGATTTTTACGGTAAAACGGGATTACCGTGGTTGGTCTTCATCTTACCATCGCTGGAGAGTGGTGCACCAGGGTACCGTTTCGTTTCAAATCCATGCACGCATTTCAAAAAGTCGTACGACACCGTTTCGCCATTTCAGACGGATGTTGCACATTGCACCGTGGATCTTGCACCCCGTAGATATCGATTATTCGGACGGCCATAACTTCTGGCTCGTTTAGATTTACGGGAGCCATAACCAGTCAAAATGAAGGCCTCGGCGAGTTCTACGGCTATGAAGGCTTTTAGCCGTCAATGGATTGTTTAATGCCCCAAAAAGACTACCCGAATCTCAATCGGGTCTAGGAAGTTTTTTATTCTTCGTTTTTCGACACGTGGATTTTTACGGTAAAACGGGATTACCGTGGCTAGTCTTCGATTTACCATCGCTGGAGAGTGGTGCACCATGGTACCGTAACGTTTCAAATCCTTGCATGCATTTCAAAAAGTCGTATGACACTGTTTCTCCATTTCGGACGGATGTTCCACCTTGCACCGTGGATGTTGCACCCTATAGACATCGATTATTCGGACGACCGTAACTACTGGCTCGTTTAGTGTTACAGGAGCCATAACCAGTCGAAACGATGGCCTCAGTGAGTTCTACGGCTATGTCAGCTTTCAGCCGTCAATGGATTGATTAATCCCCAAAAAAGACTATCCGAATCTCAATCGGGTCTCGGAAGTTTTTTACCCTTCGTTTTTTCGACACGTGGACTTTTACGGTAAAACGGGATTACCGTGGCTGGTCTTCAATTTACCATCGCTGGAGAGTGGTGCACCAGGGTACCGTTTCGTTTCAAATCCTTTCACGCATTTCAAAAAGTCATACGACACTGTTTCGCCATTTCGGACGGATGTTGCACCTTGCCCGGTGTATGTTGCATCCTGTAGATATCGATTATTCGGACGGCCATAACTTCTGGCTCGTTTAGTGTTACTGGAGCCATAACCTGTCAAAACGAAGGCCTCAGTGAGTTTTACGTCTATGACAGCTTTCGGCCGTCAATGGATTGTTTAATCCCTAAAAAAGACTATTCGAATCTCAATCGGCTCCAGGAAGTTTTTTACCCTTTGTTTTTTCGACACGTGGATTTTTACGGTAGAACGGGATTACCGTGGCTGGTCTTCGATTTACCATCGCTGCAGAGTGGTGCACCATGGTACCGTTATGTTTCAAATCCTTGCATGCATTTCAAAAAGTCGTACGACACTGTTTCTCCATTTCGGACGGATGTTGCACCTTGCACCGTGGATGTTGCACCCTGCAGATATCGATTATTCGGACGGCCATAACTTCTGGCTCGTTTAGAGTTACGAGAGCCATAACGAGCCAAAACGAAGGCCTCATTGATTTCTATGGCTATGACAGCTTTCAGCCGTCGATGGATTGTTTAATACCCAAAAAAGACTATCCGAATCTCAATCTGGTCTCGGAAGTTTTTTACCCTTCGTTTTTTCGACACGTGGATTTTTACGATGAAACGGGATTACCGTGGCTGGTCTTCAATTTACCATCGCTGGAGAGTGGTGCACCATGATACCGTTTCGTTTCAAATCCTTGCACGCATTTCAAAAAGTCGTACGACACTGTTTCGCCATTTCAGACGGATGTTGCACATTGCACCGTGGATGTTGCACCCTGTAGATATCGATTATTCGGACGGCCATAACTTCTGGCTCGTTTAGAGTTACGGGAGCCATAACCAGTCAAAACGAAGGCCTCAGTGAGTTCTACGGCTATGATAGCTTTCAGCCGTCAATGGATTGTTTAATGCCCAAAAAAGACTATCTGAATCTCTATTAGATCTCGGAGGTTTTTTACCCTTCGTTTATTCGACATGTGGATTTTTACGGTAAAACGGGATTACCGTGGCTGGTCTTCAATTTACCAACGCTGGAGAGTGGTGCACCATGGTACCGTTTCGTTTCAAATCCTTGCACGCATTTCAAAAAGTCGTATGACACTGTTTCGCCATTTCGGACGGATGTTGCACCTTGCACCGTAGATGTTGCACCGTGTAGATATCGATTATTCGGACGGCCATAACTTCTGGCTCGTTTAGAGTTACGGGAGACATAACCAGTCAAAATGAAGGCCTCAGTGAGTTCTACGACTATGACAGCTTTCAGCCATCAATGGATTGTTTAATGCCCAAAAAAGACTATCCGAATCTCAATCGGGTCTAGGAAGTTTTTTACCCTTCGTTTTTTCGACACGTGGATTTTTACGATAAAACGGGATTACCGTGGCTGGTCTTCTATTTACCATTGCTGAAGAGTGGTGCACCATCGTACTGTTTGCACTGAAATTGGGCACAACACTCGTCGGAAGTTTTTGAAGAGATAATAAATGAAGAATGCAAGTTAAAACAGAGGATTATCTGACAAAAACTCCAAACAGCATGTAAATAAACGCGTGGACAAGCAGTTTGTAGTGGTTCGGCGTATTGCCTACGTCCACTGTGAAGTTTTTATATTTTTATTGACTTTCTTTCGATGATTACAAGTCGGTACAGCAATCAACAGTGAATTACAGCTAGGAATCCGAATTTAACAGCAAGTTTATGATATCAAATGATGGAGATCTCAATCCGGCAGAGTCTGGGTGCTTCCGAAATCAAAAGTCCCTTTTCTATTGGCCCTGGGGCTCTATTTATAGGCATAGGCTGCTGATATTTCGCTGAAAACTTGGGAGACCACTTATGGCACGTGAGGGGCCCCACACGCACAGTCTCAGGAAGTTTGGGCCCACTTTGGCATCGGTTCGAACTCTATTCGAACCGATCAAGAATTCATCCAATCGGGGTGAAATTTGGCGTGGACATTCTTCAACATGTATGCAAGCTTCTGTGAAAATTTCATGGCATTTGGATCAGTAGATTGGGAGATATGACGGATTCGAAATGGGGTTCATTGCATGGTAGTTTGGTTCGAAACCATGCTTTCGAAACGATGGTTTCGAATCCATCATGGCAGGTGTCTTCGTGGTGACGTGGAGCGCAAACTTCGAACCAACCCGGTCTTCACTCCGAGTTGACCACTTGGACTACATAAATCTCGGCGAATTCGAACCGATGGAAGACACGTCGTCATGGTTGGTTGACCCAGTGGATTCGAATGAGGCTACACAGGATGGGTTCGAACTTGGCATCATGGATGGTTTCGAACGAGGTTCCATGTTTGGGTTCGAACAACGTCTTATGATGGAATCGAACAAGGATGCTTGTTTGGAGTCGAACAAGGCTTTGTGGTGGGTTCGAAGCAGCTACTCTCCGATGGATTCGAGGTCCATTGTTATGAACTTGGTAGGTTCGAACTTGATGGGTTCGAACCCGAGGCATCCCGAAGGGTTCGAACCTAATGGGTTCGAAGTTGATGGTTTCGAATCTGATGGGTTCGAATCTCAGGCTTTTTCTTTCAAATTGAATAGATCATAATCTGAACGTGTGAACTCGGATTGACTTGAAACTTGAGATGCTGATTCCTATGGTCTTTCTTGCCGTGTCCTATCAATTGTGGCTCAAGCTGGACTTGGACAAAATTCAGTGATATCCATAGCGAGACGAAGTATGGCCGGTCCCCGAGACGAACCGTTCTCTGTTTCTGATCGATCTTTTGGTATCACGGCTTTTCCAAAAAGCGGGATAACGTTTTGCCCCCCAAAGTACGTCTTGTGGGAACATGACGTGCTTTGAACGGCTGCAATTTCTCTGAACAATCATTGCTCTCTTTTTTTTGTTGAAACCCGTGTGTTGTATTGTTGTAACCTTGTGGTGACATGATTGATTGCTGTATAATAGTGCTTAGCCGTTGGCTGTTGCATTTGTAACAGGATGAGTGTTTGATCCCTGTAAATGTTTAAAATCGATTGTTAGTTCGACATATATGCATATATGTTAGTTTTGTAGGATCGATTTCACCCTAGAGGGGGGTGAATAGGGTGATGGTATAAATTATTAAAATTAATCGCGGAAGCTTATAAATTAATTTCAATTCAGATCACAGAATAGCAGCACAGATGTCGCAGAATATAAATAACAGAATAAAACAGAACAACACAGAATTTACCCGGCTTCGGCAAAACCCTACCTACGTGCTGCCCCCAAGGTTTCTACTAGAAATTAGATAGTCCCTCGCTTACACACGTAAACTCGCTATACCAGCTATTGACTAATCTAACTCTATGCTCAAAACACTGCCACAACTCAACTACCGAGTTGCGAATTCTCAAGCTACGCCACATAGCTTGTCCCCTAGTCACACGACTAGAAATTAAAACGGTTTAAAATTTAAAAAACAAATTTAAATAGAAAATTAAAAATAAAAACCCTAATTAAAACTTAAACCCTCAAATAAAAATCCCTTTTATAAACAAGGCCGGTCCACTTTTTCTTTAGCCCGTTTGACTTTTAGTTGCTCCATTCCTTTTTCCTGTTGCTTGTGAAAATATGGCCGATCCTCTTTCGTTCCTCTTTGCGAATTAGGGCTTCTGCAAATTTGCTTTTGCTCCTTGCGATTCAAACTAGGGTTGTGCAAATTGAAGTCGCCACTTGATATGATTTAATAGTAGGCTTTGATTCTCTTCGATTTGTTCACGGCTCTTCAATATGGATCGAGTTTGTTCTGTGTTTTCGGTATGTACTTTTCCCTTTTTCTTTGCTGGTTTTGCCTTGCTCGAACTCGATGATTAATTGCCGATGATGATTAGGGTTCTTATAGGATTTGATTTCCTAGAATTGTGTTCGTATATTTTATAATTGAATTTGTCAACTGATTCACCTCAGCCACTCGATGATGCTTGATTGTTTGAGATTGATTCTGACTAATTCGTTATCGTATATTTTGGTTGCTTGATGGTTACGGCTTTGATTTTGACTTGTTCATATGCATGTATATTCTTGCTATCCACAGCTTTGACTTCGATCATTTTACTGTTGACTTTGGCTTGATTAGTATTATACTTCGGTCATCTCTGCAATATTTGTGTTCATCCTGGTGAGCTTCCTCTCTAGCCATCTGTGTTGAGCATTTCTCTGGTCTCCATTTGATTGTTTTGATTTGAACTTCTGTAGTGATATGATATTACTGCAATGTGAACTTTTGTGATGGTTCCATTGTTGTATCTCTGACCTGTGCATTCCATTCTATTTTGCGTTGGTGCATTGCTGTCATGTTGGTTCGAATTGCACTTTCTCTTTTGTACTGCTTCACCATGTTACTTGAGGTCTTGCAGTTGGTGATTTACACTCGCACACTTGCACTGCTTCACAAGTTCAATTTTATCTGTTTCTTGTCATGATGTTTATTTGATCGAGCCGTAGTATTGTTCCATGTACACTTTTGACATCCATGTTCTTCACTGTGTTGATTATTGTGCATGTCACTGAGTTTTCATTTGCTTGAGTTTTAACTGTGCTCAAACTCTGTCCATACTTGCCTTTGTGGTCTTGTACTTGTATACTGCTGGTTTGTGAACATTGTCGAGTCTGCACTGTGTCTTTTGTTTTCATATGTGCCTGTCGAGTTCCTGTATTTGCATTCATCTTGCGTCTTGATTATATGGCCTTCACTTGATATCTGCTGCACCATGTAGAGACTTTGCTTGCACATAGTCTTGTTGCCTCTGTTTCATGTTGTATGGTCTGGTTTGGTCTGTGTTGCGTTACTGTATCAAGTGGCAGTTTTTATATGCCTTTGTGCTTACTGTACTTGGTTGAGTTCTTTCCTTGTGTTGTTTGGTCTTGTTGCATGAGTTACTTGCATTGGTGCTGTTGCAATTCGTTTCGGCCTGACCCTCCCATATGCTCTTTGATAATGTTGAACTTCACTGTTGCTGTTGTGTTCTGTTCATTCCTAGTTGCCTTGTTGCAGTTTGATTGTGATATCCATGTTGCAACTGTTTTTGACATATGAACTACCATGATTGTTGCAGTCCATTTTGATGTTGGTCTTCGTTGCATTCATGTCATGTCGCCTTGTGTTGAATCCAGTTTCAAAACTCGGATTTTACCTTGTGCTTGTGTCGTGATTTTCAATGTTATTGCACGTGAGTTGAACCCGATTTTTCATTTGGGTTTGACCTGTGCTCACCTGTCCCTGTAAAACAATCAAGTGTATATATTGGCGTGCACGGCCTTGTGGCATATACAGTAATATACTGTGTATGTTACAAGTTGTTCGTGTATGATGAATTCAAATTTAAATTATGACGAACAACCCAAATAACTGAGGCAAATCATATTTTCAAAAATTATCTTTTATTTTTGAATTTGCAAAAATATTTCTTTTTCAATTTTACTGCGTTAGTTTATATTTTTGCAGATTGCTCAGATGCTAGATTCAAACTGGAATGAAGTTGAAGATAAATACGAGTGTGAGTGATATGTAGTGAGGTGATGATATGTAAAATAGTGATGTAATTGAATTTGTATCACAGTTGTATAGTGAATAGTGAGAGCTTGAATTTGTATACTATTCAAAATTGTAATAAATATTTGTTTGAATAAAATATTCGTTTGAATTCAAATTCCGTGTTATTTATTCTATTCAGCAAATATTTATTTAATCTGTGAAAAATAAAATAGTATATTATCAAATAAATTTAAACGAATGTATATATGTTTATTATCATCAAACAAAAATCATATAAGCGCATATTCAACAATCTCCCCCTTTTGATGATAACAAACATATATTTAAGATTTTGAATATGTTAAATGTATTTGATCATAGATATATCCTAATTGCTCCCCCTATTTAAATGCTTCCTCTCTACACAAAACTCCCCCTACATATATGCATACAAATAAAATATGCAAATGAGTCTAGATGCAAAATGGAAAATTATTTGACCTTTGCTTGATTTTATTTAACAAAATCTTAACTTTTCTCTCCCCCTTTTGTTATCAGCAAAAGAATAATAGTGTTAGAGAAAATAAAGATAAAGTGATCGATATTAATCCAACATTAAAACTCAATTAAATATAAATGTTAAATTTCAATAAAAAATCAAACAAAAATCATAAATATTTTGTTAGGCGCATATTCCACTTTTAGAATGATGGAAATGATGTCATCATATAAAACCATACAGTTGTGTCTATTTGTGGTATATTTATATCAGGAATTTGAATGTCTACTAACCATGCATAACCGTTAGGACTTTTAAATGAGATTAGTAGTATTCCAATTTTATTTTAAAAAAAATGAATTCAAGTATCTTCTAACCACGCATAACCGTGAGGACTTTTAAATGGGATTAGAATCAACTTGTTTATTTTAAAAATCAACTTTTGATATGCGTTCCATACATGCATAACCGTGAGGACTTTTAAATGAGCATGGAAGCACATAACAAATTCCAAGTAATTCACCCATGCATAACCGTGAGGACTTTTAAATGAGAGTGAATACTTTGGTAATTATTTATTATTATTATTGATTAAATATTTTTTTTTTAAAAATGTGAAAACGAAAAACGAACGATTCCTGTTTAAAGTACCACATATCGACAAACTATATAGAATTTTGATGAGTGATGGTAGTTAGAAATATGATAGAATAGAGATGGTCATGGAATTTTTACCAACAAAAAGTTTTATAACTCTTGTTTAAATTTCTAAAGAAATTTATTAATTATACCGTCTCAAGTCATAATATTTGATCAATATTAACACTCATCACTTTTTCAATCACTATTTTCCTTTTCGATAAACATTAGGGAGTCAGATTAGTCAAAATAGTCATTTAAAATCAGATTAAAAAATAATTATGAAATTAATTTTTCAAAAATGACTAGTCTGAAATTATGGTCAAAAAATGATTTTCTCCAGGGGGTTTTAAAAGAAAATTTTCTGCTATTTGAAAATTATTTGAAATGAAAAATATGCAGATATTTTCTTTGAAAAACGATGCAGTTACTAAATGTCTCAACAAAAAATCACGTTTCACTAGTCATTTTTCTATCAACTAGATTACCAATGTAATTTGCATCTGAATTTCTCTTTCACTCAAAAATTATCATCAATTGAATTTTATAGACCAAAACATGAAGTGTGCACCAAAACTTTCAAATTCAATTTTAACAACAATTTAAATGACATTCTTTTGAATTTGAAATGAAGCCGTGTAAATAATCGAAAACCGTGAATATAGAGTTAGCCGAATTATAACCAAATGTATTATTATCCAACAAAACACTATTTTTAATCCAAACTGATATATATGAAGTAATTCAAAGAATCTAGAGATTACTATAGTGTTTTTGGCATAAGAATATACTTGGCCAACTATGTTGAATAAGTCAGAATCAGTCAACCATCATAATTACTCCAAATTTTTCTATTTAAAAATGATTGATCAATATTCTGAAAAAGTCAGACTCAAAATCATCATCTTTTCAACATCTCAATATTGGCTGATTTTAATTCAGAATATGGTGCAGATTATCGCATTTAATATATCGTTCAAATAAATATACAATTACCAGTTTTACCTTTACGATATTTTTCGTTGTTGTCCATTGTGATTTTGTCACCTTTATACTAGGCTAAGGAACTTTGCTTCGTCGTCCGTTGTGTTTCTGGAACAGCCAAAAATCCAGAGAACACTATTGTTGTTCCTTAGCCCGCCACCACACCTACACGGGAAACGATTTATGTGACCTATTTGTTTTTATAGGTCCATGGTTGTTAGTGGCAGAAAATTCTGAAAAATAATTTTGTGTAGACCCAAAACTATTTATAATTGTTCCCTTTGGCACCCAAATTTGTTTAACTTTGAGAGATTTTATATTTGTGCCTTTTGGAACCCAAATCGGTATAGTTTTCACATGTTTGGGTCTATACCAACAATTATTGTGATTGTGTCCATATTTTCTACAAATTGTGCACATAGAATTAACTTGATTAATTTTGTTTTCAACAATTTTCGAACAATTATATCCAAGTCCTTGTCTAACCGTATTAACAGTTTGTTTCCCTAATAGCATATTCAACGATTTTTCACTTTTTGAAAATTTATCTAAAGTCGTTGACAATTGTTGAACTTGTGTTTTGAGAGATTCATTTTCGTTCAATAATTGTGTGCACTTTTTGATAGAATTTTCTCTCCTAGTATTTTCATTCTCTTTTAAAATCAGAATTTCATTTTCAAGTGATTTTATTTTGATTTCTGATTTTCTAATTTCTTATTCGAATGTTGGACACTTATCACACTTAGGGATCCTACTTTGATAGGTTTTAACTAATTGGTCAAGTTGTTTAGTTAAATCTATCAAAGTATCTTTTTGTGATTCAAGTTTGGCATACTTATCCCTAAGCCGTTCAAAACAGCCATTTACTTCGTGGAAATAAATAAGTAATTCAGAGTGAGTAAGTTTTGATACCTCGCATGGCTCGTCATCGTCGCTACCGGTTATATTCCCATGAAGGCACATATCTGCTTTCTCACTCTCACTGCTATCGCTTTTATTCCACGTGGCTGCAAAACACCGTTTTGATTTCTTTTCAAAATCGCGTTGAAATCGGGGATAATTGGGCTTGATATTACAGGGTTTGTTGCAAATGATCCTGTGTTCTTCTGAGTTGTCCAGTGCTTTGATTATTCTACTTTTTAATTTTTTATTTAGAGCTGGATTTCCGTATTTGTGATTCCACCTTTTGAATTTCTTCATTATTAATGCCAGCTCGGCTGCTCCATCATCATCATCCTCATCACAACTGCTATTTAGAAATCCTGTTAAGCACATCTCTTTAACCGAGTCAGTTGTGGAGGACTTCTCATTGCTGTTGACTTTTGCACCATATATTGCATCGAAAGTATTCCAGATTTCCTATGCATTTTCACAATGAGAAATGAAATTAAAATTATCTTGATTAATATAAGAATATATTATATGCATAGCAAGAGCGTTAATCGAGATAATTTTCTTATCTGTTATATCACACCCATTTTCAATAATATCCCAACATTTAATATTAACAGATTTTATATAAAATTCCATTTTTAATTTCCAATTCAAAAAATCCGTTCCATCGAAAATAGAAGGAATAATATTGGAGCGACCCTCAACAGAAGTATTAATAAAAGAAGCCATTTCAAAAATTCAAAATTTTAAAACAAAAACCAATTTTTAAAACACGAATTTTTTAAAACACAAAAATTGAATTTTGTAAAAAAAATTTAAAACAAAAACGGCTTTTGTTCCTAGCTCTGATACCACTTGTAGGATCGATTTCACCCTAGAGGGGGGGTGAATAGGGTGATGGTATAAATTATTAAAATTAATCGCGGAAGCTAATAAATTAATTTCAATTCAGATCACAGAATAGCAGCACAGATATCGCAGAATATAAATAACAGAATAAAACAGAACAACACAGAATTTACCCAGCTTCGGCAAAACCCTGCCTACGTGTTGCCCCTAAGGTTTCTACTAGAAATTAGATAGTCCCTCGCTTACACACGTAAACTCGCTATACCAGCTATTGACTAATCTAACTCTACGCTCAAAACCCTGCCACAACTCAACTACCGAGTTGCGAATTCTCAAGCTACGCCACGTAGCTTGTCCCCTAGTCACACGACTAGAAATTAAAACGGTTTAAAATTTAAAAAACAAATTTAAAACGAAAATTAAAAATAAAAACCCTAATTAAAACTTAAACCCTCAAATAAAAAGCCCTTTTATAAACAAGGCCGGTCCACTTTTTCTTTAGCCCGTTTGACTTTTAGTTGCTCCGTTCCTTTTTCTTGTTGCTTGTGAAAATATGGCCGATCCTCTTTCGTTCCTCTTTGCGAATTAGGGCTTCTGCAAATTTGCTTTTTCTCCTTGCGATTCAAACTAGGGTTGTGCAAATTGAAGTCGCCACTTGATATGATTCAATAGTAGGCTTTGATTCTCTTCGATTTGTTCACGGCTCTTCAATTTGGATCGAGTTTGTTCTGTGTTTTCGTTATGTACTTTTCCCTTTTTCTTTGCTGGTTTTGCCTTGCTCGAACTCGATGATTAATTGTCGATGATGATTAGGGTTCTTACAGGATTTGATTTCCTAGAATTGCGTTCGTATATTTTATAATTGAATTTGTCAACTGATTCACCTCGGCCACTCGATGATGCTTGATTGTTTGAGATTGATTCTGACTAATTCGTTATCGTATATTTTGGTTGCTTGATGGTTACGGCTTTGATTTTGACTTGTTCATATGCATGTATATTCTTGCTATCCACGGCTTTGACTTCGATCATTTTACTGTTGACTTTGGCTTGATTAGTATTATACTTCGGTCATCTCTGCAATATTTGTGTTCATCCTGGTGAGCTACCTCTTTGGCCATCTGTGTTGAGCATTTCTCTGGTCTCCATTTGATTGTTTTGATTTGAACTTCTGTAGTGATATGATATTACTGCAATGTGAATTGTTGTGATGGTTCCATTGTTGTATCTCTGACCTGTGCATTCCATTCTATTTTGCATTGGTGTAGTGCTGTCATGTTGGTTCGAATTGCACTTTCTCTTTTGTACTGCTTCACCATGTTACTTGAGGTCTTGCAGTTGGTGATTTGCACTCACACACTTGCACTGCTTCACAAGTTCAATTTTATCTGTTTCCTGTCATGATGTTTATTTGATCGAGCTATAGTATTGTTCCATGTACACTTTTGACATCCATGTTCTTCACTGTGTTGAATATTGTGCATGTCACTGAGTTTTCATTTGCTTGAGTTTTAACTGTGCTCGAACTCTGTCCATACTTGCCTTTGTGGTCTTGTACTTGTATACTGCTGGTTTGTGAACATTGTCGAGTCTGCACTGTGTCTTTTGTTTTCATATGTGCCTGTCGAGTTCCTGTATTTGCATTCATCTTGCGTCTTGATTATCTGGCCTTCACTTGATATCTGCTGCACCATGTAGAGACTTTGCTTGCATATAGTCTTGTTGCCTCTGTTTCACGTTGTATGGTCTGGTTTGGTCTGTGTTGCATTACTGTATCAAGTGGCAGTTGCTATATGCCTTTGTGCTTACTGTACTTGGTAGAGTTCTTTCCTTGTGTTGTTTGGTCTTGTTGCATGAGTTACTTGCATTGGTGCTGTTGCAATTCGTTTCGGCCTGACCCTTCCATATGCTCTTCGATAATGTTGAACTTCACTTTTGCTGTTGTGTTCTGTTCATTCCTAGTTGCCTTGTTGCAGTTTGATTGTGATATCCATGTTGCAACTGTTTTTGACATGTGAACTGCCATGATTGTTGCAGTCCATTTTGATATTGGTCTTCGTTGCATTCATGTCACGTCGCCTTGTGTTGAATCCAGTTTCAAAACTCAGATTTTACCTTGTGCTTGTGTCGTGATTTTCAATGTTATTGCACGTGAGTTGAACCCGGTTTTTCATTTGGGTTCGACCTGTGCTCACCTGTCCCTGTAAAACAATCAAGTGTATATATTGGCGTGCACGGCCTTGTGGCATATACAGTAATATACTGTGTATGTCACAAGTTGTTCGTGTATGATGAATTCAAATTTAAATTATGACGAACAACCCAAATAACTGAGGCAAATCATATTTTCAAAAATTATCTTTTATTTTTGAATTTGCAAAAATATTTCTTTTTCAATTTTACTGCGTTAGTTTATATTTTTGCAGATTGCTCAGATGCTGGATTCAAACTAGAATGAAGTTGAAGATAAATACGAGTGTGAGTGATATGTAGCGAGGTGATGATATGTAAAATAGTGATGTAATTAAATTTGTATCACAGTTGTATAGTGAATAGTGAGAGCTTGAATTTGTATACTATTCAAAATTGTAATAAATATTTGTTTGAATAAAATATTCGTTTGAATTCAAATTCCGTGTTATTTATTTTATTCAGCAAATATTTATTTAATCTGTGAAAAATAAAATAGTATATTATCAAATACATATAAACGAATGTATATATGTTTATTATCATCAAACAAAAATCATATAAGCGCATATTCAATAAGTTTGACACTTACAAACGTTGTGCGTCCATGTGTCGTGTTAGTTTTGTTTGCTATTGAACTTCGTATCGGTTCTCTCCTGAACCGATGCAGAAGGTTGAAGGAAATGACTCTGCGTTGCGTAATTGCGACATTTCAAACCGATGGGTGCGAGCTCCGATGGATTCGAAGTCAACATCCATATGGGTGGAGTACGCTTATGCAATGGTGGTTTCGAAACTGATCTTCGAATCGATGACTTGGGTGGATACGAAACTTTCGTTCGTGATAGTGGGCCATGAGTGTAGTTGTAATTTTGCTGACGTGAACCTGGTTTCGAACTGACGTGCCCACCGTTGGTCTAGCACCGATGGAGCCTCAAACGTATGGGTTCGAAGGTAAATTTCGAACTGGTTCTGCATTTTTACCCGTTGTAATCGGTCGAGTTTACGGGAATGCGAATCGACCCGGTCATCTCTAACACCCCATATAAATAGCAAGGACCTCGGCATTTTTCACTTTTTACTTTTTTACTGTTCTCTGCATCATCTCGATGCTTCAGAGAGGAAGGCACTGCGCTTTGTATTCGAATCATTTGAGATCCAAATCTTCAATCCTTCAAACCAATCATCCAAACTAGGTAACTGACCTCGAACCTACACGGAAAGCTACCTCGAACTCATCACTCCTTCACCGATCGGCCTTTCTTGGGACTTGGTAAACCCAGATCTGGCTTTTGGAGGAATTTCGAATCGATTCAGAGACTCGTGTACGAATCGATGGGGCGGCAGCATCATTCTCTTTCAGATTTTGAATCGATCCTTGTGATTTCCTTTGGAGGGGCGCAGTTCGCACCAAGTTAATCATGGTGTTGAGTCGTATCGGTGCACAACGACCGATACGAGAAGCAGCCGTTGATTGGTCCGAGGCGTTCAACTTTGCATCGATACGAAACATTCCTTTACGACCGATACGAAAGGAATCGATTCGAACTCGATCGATGTTAAGTTGAGGCTTTCCTGGTCGGTACGAACTAATTAACCAAGGATCTATTCGAAATTATCCCCCACTGATCGATTCGAGCTCGACGCCTGACTATCGATTCGAAGCTCGCTCCTTTGGATTGATTCGAAGTGGTACGGTGATGGGTTCGAACAACTCACTTGTGATCGGTTCGAAACTCCATA
Source organism: Allium cepa (assembly GCA_030765085.1). Classification (NCBI taxonomy): domain Eukaryota; kingdom Viridiplantae; phylum Streptophyta; class Magnoliopsida; order Asparagales; family Amaryllidaceae; genus Allium; species Allium cepa. Next base: position 16,944,443 of record CM060931.1, read on the forward strand.
TAGTGGATATCAAAGTTTGATATTTTCTGAGCATAATTCTGACGAGCTTCACTTCTGCATATCTGGACATGTTAAACTGCATACTTGACCACCTTTCGAAGCTCGTCGACGGAACAATAACAATTTTTATTCGAATCAATTTTCCTTATGTGAAGGGTTTTGCGATGACGGCCAGCACAACTGGGCTTTGTAGCTTTGTCGTTTGCGTGTTTTCTTTAATTCTGCGATATCCATCCAAGTAATGCACAGCACCGCACAACACACATTCATACACTATACACTGGGGAATTCACGGGCCCCTTGTCATTTACTGATGGTTTCTCATGAGTTAGTCAGTTATGGAGCCTTCGAGTTCGCGACAGCAGGAAACCCCACAAGATATTCAGAGTATAGTTCCCCCGAGGTTAGAGATCCCGGACATTGATCCTGAAATTATTGGCCCAGCGCCGGATGAACTTCCCAACGCGTCATTCATTGCTAATCCATCAGATTCTGTCCCATCTCATATTTCCGAAGATATGCTGAGGAGGATATGCCTGAGGCACGGTTTGTCACCGGACGACGTGTTACTACCGAGGCCAAATGATAGACCACACAATCCGCCGGAGGGGTATACCGCATTCAATCGCCACGCATGCGCGGCTGGGACGCTTCCTCCGTTCAATGAATATATAAGAGAAGTGCTATCTTTTTTGGGAATCGCACCATCCCAACTTCACCCGAACGGGTATGCTTCGGTGAACAGCCTGTTCATTGTCTTTATGGAATATCTTCATAGACCACCGGCCCCGACTGAAATCAGATACTTGTTTAACTTCAAAACTCGAAATGATTACCCATCTTTTACATTCTTGGAGGCAGTACGGAATTTTCAAGTGGTCACCGGGTCCTGGACTAGGTTAAGCTATTACAGGACGGAATGGTTCTACGTCAGATGTCCTCCGGGCTTCGCCAAGCGATGGTTATTTAGACGTGAGTATAGCTGAGTTTTCCAAACAATTACTAAGGCGATTGCAGTCGAAGTGTGACTTATATATTTTTCTTATGTACAGCGATGATCCAGCGTCCCGACAGTGAAGACTTTAAGGAGATAGTACGAGTGCTCCGAGGGATCCCGAGCGTCGACAGGGATATCGACGTGTTATTGACGGATAGGAATCTCCGGGCTTGTGGGTTAATTGAACGATGGCAGAGTATAATATTCGACGGGGTGCAAAGAATTGTTTTGAAAAAACAAGCCAAGCACAAGAAACCCAAAGTCATTATGTCCGAGGAAGTTGATTCTGAAAAAACCCATACTGATGACGAACCATCGGCCGGGCCCACAGATGTTGGTCAGGATGTTATGAAGCAAAGAAAAGGCAAGGCCGCCATGTTTAAATCGCCAATAAAGGGAAGATGGAAGTCAGCCATCACGTCCCAGGTCTCCCCTGGAATTAGAATTTCGGAGGGGTCTCCCCCGAGAAAAGAAAATCTCTTCGAAGGGCTTGCCGACGTTCCAATCCTGGACGATATGTTCTTTCAACACGATGCCGGGTTGGAGGAATTCCATCGCACTCATGACCTGAGTGAGCCCTATGTTACTAGCGTGTTCGACACTTCGGGTTTGTCGGGGATGAAATGCATATTCACACACATTTCACAGCACTACATAGCTTTTAGTCGTAGGTCATCGGTTTCAGGGTACCGCTAACTTTGTTCTCCTCTTTGCCTTGCAGGTAGCATGTCCAGGCGCGGTTCGATGCTAGGGAGCCTGCGACAGGTTCGGAAATCATCGTATCGCGACTCGCGCAGACGGGAAGGAGATAGGGACTATGATCAGGAATACTCCGAATATTCGAGCCATGAAAGATATGACACGGATAGGGGTTATAAGCGTCGATCCCGATCGCGCACTCCTCCTCCTCCCAGAGATCCCGTACAACCTCCGACCCATGTTTCTCGCCCCTCTGATCCTTCACGTCATACGTCCACTTCCCAATCTTCTAGGCACGAATCTCACTGCTCCAGAAGCGATGCATCGACCGCCGTAGTTACAGAGCAGCCTCCTGTGGGAATTTCGGGTGAAGGGGCATTCAGGCTTGCTCAGTTGAAAAAAGACTTCCCAACTATTTGCTTCGACAACTACATTTTTCCCCCACACTTGAAAAGAATTCCTCCGTCGGCGGAGCAGGTGGTGCATGACTATGTACACGACTTCTACGCCCAGTATAAAGTATGGTTTAAAGCGGCGGAGAAGGCATCAGAGCTGGCCTTTGAGCGTGGGGTAGCCAACGAGAAGTTACAGGCGGAATTGGCCCAGAAGATCCGTATTATCGATGTGTTGAACACGAGGCCGAATCTTGCAGAAAATCAGAGATGGAAGCCATCAAAAAAGGCCGATGAAGCCCAACTTACGATGGATAGAATGAAGCGTGAGCATTACGCCACGGTAGAGGACATGGGCCATCGGAATACTCTGGTCACTGCTGAGAGGGATGCGGCGCTAAAGGAGCAAAATGAGCTCAAATCCAAATTCGCCGAAATCGCCAAGGATAGGGACGATGCAAACAATGCAGCCCAGGAGGCGTGCGAACAAGCTGTGATACTCCGGACCGAACGGGATGAGGCAGTGGCCAAAGTTCAAGTGGTCGAGGCGGAGATTGAGGAGAGAGTTCAGCAAGCCGAGGCCAGGCTAGAAGCCGACATTGAAGATCTGCTTATCACCTACAATGCCAATGTATTGAAGCACAGAAACTTGGCCTGGCTTCAGGATTACCCAGTGCATCTCCACAGTGCATGGGAACGATTGGTTGAGGGGGAAGAGGAAGCGCACCCGGACGAATCGGTCGACCGATTCGATCTCGAAAACCGGTTGCTAACAGATGAGGAAAAGAAGGTCCTCCACGATGCTATGATCGCTCATGAGAAAGAGATGGTTGGCAGTCGATCTTTGGAGGCCGGAGAAGGGTCAGGCGTTGAGCATCGTGCCACTGCTCTTGAAATCACCACCCCGCCTCCGTCTGAGCCTGTATCTGCGGTTAGCTTATAGACCGTTCCTGCTTACGACCCAGAGCAACCGCGGTTATCACCAATTCGCGAGCACGTCTCCGATGTCGTCCCACCATCAGCAAGCCGAACTGAGGAAGGTATTCTGAACAAATTTCAAGTGCATTTTCGCTAGAACTCTCGTTTTGAAGTGATTGTTCTTAACCCCTTCTCTTCTTTATCCAGTGACCAGGACTACCCCGGTGTCTTCGACCCAGGAGCCGATTCAAGGCAGAGGGCTATTACTCCTGACACGACTATTGTGACAACGGCAGTGTCTACCGGAGCGGTGCAGGAAAGTTCTTTGTCTCTTGACGAACAAATGGTGAGCGAACTACTCGGTCAACAGGGAGACTTCTCTACGGACTTGCCATTTATCATCAGTGAGCTCCCGCCAGCCTCTAGCTCTTTTGCGCAGACCGGAGTTGCCCCCAGCCAGACCCCATCAACTCGAGATGAAGAAATTCTGGCCGAAATCCACGCTGAATTAGAAGCTGAGGGGCAAAGTGGTAGTGTTGGTGGCGACACCATTCCATCTTCCATTGCGGGTCCGGTCCCTCCTACTCCTCCGGCGGGGATCCGTCATTTAGACTCAGGTTCTGAGGAGGACATAGATATTATGCCCCCGGCCGAAGAGGAGCCACCGGAGAGGAGGTCGTCCAAACGAAGGATTTCCGTTCCTAGTGATCCTAACGATGAACCGCTAATAAGGAAGCCAAGGAAGAAAAAATAGATCGGCCCCCCCAGCAGATATTTTGGTAGATAGGAACTTGTCTTCGTTTTTTGTTAGTAGGCCGTGTATAGATGCAGGTTCGGCCCCTGCTAGTAGGCATTCTTTTTTGGAAGAACTTATTTGCGTGCAAGTTCTTGTCTTCAATTAGTTGAAATAAAATTTAGTTTCTTTGTTCCAACTCTCATTTCTTTTGTGCTTAAGTGTTTGTAGCGTTATGTTTTCAGTCCGGCGCACCTGTGGTGTTTTTACCGTTAAGTAGAGTTTGTTTTATTCGCCAAGTCTGAAAATCTTGGTCGCAAGTCGTAGTCGACGAATAATCGAATTTCGGACATTGTATCACTTTGGTTAGCGACTAACACTTAGCTTTTTCGCCCCCTAGTCTCGGGGGATAACATTTGTGTTTTGGTGGTTGAGTGCGTTACTGCAAACTTTGAGCACATGTCCACATTCCGGGGACTTAGGATAATTTGTAATCGATAACTTGGTTCGTACTATGAGAATTTGAGAGTTATCGACGTTTGTAGTATGGTTCGCGCTCCGGGAACCTGTTATTTATGTTTATACTCCAATTCATGCTTTGGGAGCTCGGAGTTAGCACGGATGCTTCGGTTCGCGCTCTGGGAACCTGTAATTTATGTTTATACTCCAATTCATACTCTGGGAAGTTGGAGTCAGCCGATAGATGGTCAGTCGCACCTATTTGGGCTTTTTAGGAGTTCGTTCATACTCTGGGAACGATGGATTTGATGTTTATACTCCAATTCACACTCTAGGAAGTTGGAGTCCGTTCGTACTCCGGGAACGAATTTTTGAATGTTTATACTCCAATTCGCGCCGTGGGAAGTTGGCGTTCGTTCACGCTCTGGGAACGAATTGTTGAATGTTTATACTCTAATTCGCGCTGTGGGAAGTTGGAGTTCGTTCGTGCTCTGGGAACGAATTATTGAATGTTTATACTCCAATTCACGCTCTGGGAAGTTGGAGTCCGTTCACGCTATGGGAACGAATTGTTGAATGCTTATACTCCAATTCGCGCTCTGGGAAGTTGGAGTCCGTTCGCGCTCTGGGAACGAATTATTGAATGTTTATACTCCAATTCACGCTCTGGGAAGTTGGAGTTCGTTCATGCTCTGGGAACGAATTGTTGAATGTTTATACTCCAATTTGAGCTCTGGGAAGTTGGAGTCCGTTCGCGCTCTGGGAACGAATTATTGAATGTTTATACTCCAATTCACGCTCTGGGAAGTTGGATTCCGTTCACGCTCTGGGAACGAATTGTTGAATGGACTGTCGTGTGTTGGTCCAGTTCAGCCTTCGATGTGTTGGCTTGCCCCCGAGCTGGGGTTTCACTTAGTGAGTTGCCGGTTGTAACGCAGTCACTCGCTATTTGAATAAATTCCATTGTTTGATGGAACTTAGCTCTTCGTGTGTTGTGATTGTTGAACGTTGTATTCAGTAAATCACAGCTTTAGCTTGAAGAGATAGCATTTTATTTGCTGAAATAAGAAAATACGGCAAAGTCAGTGCCTTCTTACAAATTCAATATTTCAGAATAAAAAGGAAACTGCAAATTATTCATAGATTGAAGGAGCCTGTCATGTGTGACAGCGACGAGTATCTTCGTTGTTCCAGGCCCCTGAGTAAGTAGGTCCGCCACTGATGGCGTTTATCACCAATCTCCCGCGGGGACAAGTCGAGTCCTCCTGTCTCGGTCGATTGGGTTCATTGTTTGGATTTGATGGGCCCGTTTTTCTGGGCTGCGGTGTCCGCACAAACTGTTCCAGCTTCCTTTCTCTGACCAGTTTTTCAACAAGATCCTGTAAGTGACGACACTCGTTCGTATTGTGCCCGTAGCCTTCGTGGAACCTGCAAAATTTTCCCGTCTGGATTTGTCTCTTTGACGACGGTCTTGGAGAAGGTTTTTCATATTGAATTGAATTACGGGTCCGCAAATACAAATCCTCCAGTGAAGTATTCAAAGGAGTATAACTGACGAACATCGGATTTTTGCGTTGCGGGCCACGATTTTGATCTTGTTTTTTAAGTTGATTCACGCTCTCTCTTCGCCGAGCTTGTTTATTTTTAATGTTCAACTGAACTTTTCCGGAGCTCTCACCGGACTGTTTTATTGCAACATTGCTTTGAGTCCCTTCCGCATTTGGCCCTGCGCCAATTTGCTTCCTAGACTGTTTCGCGTCTTCCCGTCTCAGGAATTGAGCTGCTTTGGCATGGAAACGGTCCAATGACGCAGGTGGTTTCCCAGCTAGCCAATTGCCGAATTCGGAATCGGGGTCGATCCCCTTAGTCAGCGCCATAAGGATGGAGTTATCGTTCGGATTACTAATCTCCGCGCATGCAGTATGGAATCTTTCTAAGTAGTGTCTGAGTGTGTAACGACCCGTATTTTACGTGTCGATGTATCGTAGAATTTACAGGTTGTTAGTGTTGTTTGCGTTATCTCTAGCTTGAGTCGTTTAGGAGTTGACCCGAGTGCAAGTGATGAGTCGTGGCCGACTTAAGGTAGTGGCCGACTCATAGGTTGGAGCGACTTATAGTGGTTGCCGACTTAAGGAGTTATGACTTAGAGAGACTGACCGACTTAAGAGTTGGGCCGACTCATGGGTGGTTGAGTCGTATGGCCGAGTTAAGGGGTAGACTACCTAAGGCTTGGGTCGTGTTAGCCGAGTTGAAGGGTCACCGGGACAAGTAGTGACCGACCTAAGGAAGTGGCCGAGCTATAGGAGTTAACTGGTTAGGGGTTGACCGACTTAGTGGTGGTCGACTTAGGGGAGATGCCGAGCTAGCATGGTTACCGAGATAACAGGTTAAAGGGGGATACCGACTTAGAGTGTGACCGAGATAGGTTGTAGGTCGTTGGCTCGGTTTGGTGTTAGGTCGTAGTTGTTAGCTCGGTAGGATTTGGGTCGGTAGGCCATGTTTTTTTTAGGTTGTTGTCTCGGAGCTGTTGTGTAGGTCTTAGGTCGAAGGTCTTTGGGTCGGCATAGGGTTAGGTCGTATGGCCGTGTTGTTATGTCGCTTGAGTTTTTAGGTCGGCATTGGTTGAGTCGGCTAGGGATTAGGTCGGCAGGAACTAGGTCGTGTAACCCTGTGTGTGTGCTGTGTAGTTGGGTCGGCGTCTTGAGGTTGAGTCGGCGGAGTGTTAGGCCGGCGAAGTTAGGTCGGCGGCGACTTAGGGACGGCCGAGATAAAGGGTTTTCCAGCCTATAAATAGAGGGGTTTGGCTCACTTTTTGGCACCGGATTTCGAAGCGACGAAGTGCTGCCATTTTGGAACTCGACTTCGGTATTTTCTTCACTTCTTTCTCTACTTCCATCAAGTGCTAACATCCATTGAAGATTGAAGATCAAGATCAAAGATCAAGAGCCAAAGTTGAAGATTTTCATCCGAAGAGGCTAGATTTCACCATTTCAAGTGAAATTTCTCCGGATCAAGCTCAAGTCCTTGCTGTCCAGATCTGAAGTTGATTGATTTTAGGTTGTTTTGGTGATTTGGTGAGTGGTAGTTATCTCTCACGCGGATCCAAAGGAGTATATTGGATTGGTGGCATGTTTGGGTGTTAAAGTTAGAGATTTCATGCATTTTTCTTAGATCTAAGTCTAGATCCATGGTTTTTGAAGATGTTTACTTATGCAAGTTTGTTTAATAAGCATTAGAGACAAAACCCATGTTTTATAATTGATAGATCTATGCTAAAAACCATGATTTCACATATGTTGGACTTTTGCTCGTTTATTTACGAAATTGCCATTATAGTTGATATTGCTTAAATTGCTTAATAGATCTTGTTTGAATGATTGATTATTTGAATGTATGATTGATTTGATTGTTTCCAAGTTAGCTAGTAGTTGATTTGGAACAAGATGATGAAAGAGGATTCAAAAGCTATGGAAGAAGGCTCTTGAATGGTGAAAGCTGCTTAAGGCATATGTAGCGGATGTTGAAGCTCATATGTATAGATTGGATGATGTTGAGATGGGACTTTGCCATGATTTGATGAGGCAAACCATGTTGTTGAGTTGAGACTTTGCTTTGATGCGATGAAGCGAAGTATGATGTGAGTCTTGGCTTAATCCAAGCAGGGATCATTCCAAGCATGTTGATAACTTGAAGAGTAGTTCAAGTTGGTTGATAATGGATTGTTCAAGAGGTAGCTTGAGCTTGTATGAGGATAGTCGTCAAGAAGGATGGCTAGGAGGCTTGGATCTCGTCGTTGTTGAAGGTTCTAGCATGCTCAAAAGCGAGAGTACATGGGGCGCCCATAACGACTACAGGTAGGTAGTCGGGACACCCAAAAGACTACAGGTAGGTAGTTGAGTACTCTGGGCAAAGTAGATAAGTCCTAGGCACAAGGCAGTGTGCGGAGTTATGGTTAGAACCGGGGTTACCATTAGCCCTTGACAGATGGTCATTCAACTAACGGTGAAATCGAGGCAAGGATAACAGTGATAGCCAGAGTCATGGATGTTTGGTTGTATTATCATTCGGCTTCAAGAGCGGTGTTTTCTGGGTGCTTATCTGATCTTGGTTTAGGCCTTGGGGGTTTGTATTTGGAAAACATCGTCCTTGACTCGAGTGGTATTCGCTTTACCTTAATTGTCTATGTTGTTATGCTTGCTTCTCCTTAGTGTATGTCTGGGGCTATCACTGTAGAAAGAGGTGGAGTGGGATGGTTTGGTTCCTATTCCTTTTATCCTTTATGCTCTTTTGGTATGCTTGATAGTTGATTTACTGCTCACTAAGACTTTGTCTGACTCAAGGTTTTATGTCTCCTCTTATTACCTTGGGCTGTTCATCCATGTCGGGATGGGCAGACTAGGTAGCAGGTGACAGGTGCTGTGCTAGGAGTTCTACGCTAAAGATGACGAAGACGAGCAGGAGGCTTTGCATATTAGTTTTCTTACTATATGTACTGGGTATCCGCTGCTGTATTTGGTTGAGTGATTTGTAGTGAGGCTTTCATGTATGGATTTGAGTAGATGATTGTATGAAACTACTGTGATGCTTATATGATGATGTTCTGTTCTATGGAGCTTCACTATATTACATTTCTCTATTGTATTTTATCCATGCGCTGTGAGTTATGCGATAGAGATTCTTCTGTTTTGTTTTACCCTGACTATCGTCCATGGCTGCCTGGCACACCTTTTAGCGCATTATTTCCTTGATTTGGTGCGGGAGTCATGGGCGGTCGTCACATTTGGTATCAGAGCTTTGGTTAATCGATTTTAGCCAACGCTCGCTGATGTAACTACGTAAGAGAGACGTAATTGTAATTTGATGGATGATTACTATATATAATATAGTAGTTTAGAAGGGTTTGAACTCCTTATGCAGTTGTTTCTTAAGGTGTTCTAATCATTCTTATTTACAGATATTAAGGATGAGTCGAAGTGAGAGACAAGCTGCGAGGGGTAGACGTGATGCTAGGGAAGCTGTTGATTATGCTCCTATGTTTGAGGCCATGATGACTTCAATCATGAGGAGAATACCAGCTTCAGGATCATCTGTGGATGTGGGAGTTCAAGTCCAAGCTCCGAGACCGGTGGATTTTGCCAAGCTTTGCAAGGATTATACTGCTCTTGGAGGGAAAGTTTTCTTGGGGACGGAGTCGACTATTGAGGTGCAGAGATGGATTGATGCTTGCAAAAGAATCTTTGGTGACTTAGGGATTGAGGATGCAACTAAGAGGAAGCTTGCATCGAGACAGCTTCAGGGAAGAGCTGCTGATTGGTGGAATTCTATCACCATCGATACTCCAGAAGAAGAGATTACTTGGGAGCAATTCCAAGTTAGATTTGAAGCTAAGTTCATCTCTACTTCCCAGAAATCTGTCTTGTTTAAGAGGTTTGTGGAGCTCAAGCAAGGGGGAAGGCCTGTTCTTGAGTATATTTCGGAGTTTGAAGCTTTGTCTAAGTATGCCAGATCATATATTGATTCTCCCTACCAGAAGAATGAAAAGTTTGTGACTGGTCTGGATGCTTATCTTGGGAGGCAGTTAGTGGATCATCTGGACGATCCATTTGAGAAGCTTGTGGAAAAAGCTCTTAGGCATGAGAGTTTGTTTCCTAGGGAAAGTTCTGTTATTGCTGTAGCTAGGGAAGGATCTAAACCACAGCAGAGTGGCAATAGGAAGAGGAAGCAGCAGCAACAGAAGGGTAGGGATGGCCAGAAGAAGCCGAAAAGTGAAGTGACTTGCTATAACTGCCAGCAGAAGGGCCATCTTTACAAAGACTGTAAGAATCCCAGAGTGCCGGGAAAGTGTTACAACTGTGATAAGTTGGGACATATCAAGAAGGACTGTCCAGAACCGAGGAAAGATAGGCAGGTTGTGCAAGCCTTTGCTTTGGGGGCTGTTCCATCGTCTTCGAAAGCTCCTACTGCTGAAGAGAAGGGGAAGAGTGTGGTTGTTCAAGGTACTCTTTCTATTTGTGGTGTTCCAGTTAGAGTGTTGTTTGATACTGGAGCGTCGCATTCTTTTGTTTGTGATGATTTGGTAAGCCGGTTAGGTATGAAACCGGATATTGTTGATAGGCCATTGGTTGTGACTAATCCGGTAGGGGGTTCGTCATGTTTGTGTATGTTATGTCGTGGTCTAGTTGTGTCGAGTCATGATTGCTCGTTTGTTTGTGATTGCTTTGTTCTGAACTTTGCGGGGTTCGGAATTATTTTGGGTATGGACTGGCTTAGGAAGTATGCGGCTAGGATTGATTGTGAGAGGCTTGAGGTGACAGTCGGGAATGTGGAAGGGCGAAAGGTTGTGATACGATGTAAGCATGAAGAAGGCGTCTTCATGAGCTTCATGTATTCGCTAGTTGTTCCACGGGATGGACTGTCATCGGTGCCTATTGTGAATGAGTTTGAGAATGTCTTTGAGGAAGTCAAAGGGTTGCCGCCGCATAGGGAGATCGAGTTTCGTATCGATCTAGTTGAGGGAGCCAGACCTGTTGTGATGCCTCTTAGGCGGATGGCACCGAGGGAGCAGCAAGAGCTGAAGGTGCAAGTTGATGACCTTTTGCAGAAAGGATTCATTCGGAGAAGTGTGTCCGAATGGGGTGCGCCAGTTGTGTTCGCAACCAAAGCGGATGGATCGTTGAGGTTGTGTGTGGATTATCGTGAGCTGAATAAGGTGACTAAGAAGAACAAGTATCCATTGCCGAGAATAGATGACTTGTTTGATCAGCTTCACGAGGCTAAGGTGTTTTCTCAGATGGATTTGGCAACGGGATTTCACCAGTTGAGAGTGGCGAAGGATAGTGTGCCGAAGACTGCTTTCAGGACACCATCCGGGTTTTATGAGTGGCTGGTAATGCCGTTTGGATTGACTAACGCGCCAGCATATTTTGTGGATCTTATGAATAGAGTGTTCAGAGATCAGTTGAATAAGTTCGTGCTTGTGTTCGTGGATGATATTCTGATTTATTCCAGAACTGAGGGAGAGCACAAGACGCACTTGAGGATTGTTTTGGAAATTTTGCGGAAACATCAGCTGAAGGCTAAGTTTTCGAAGTGTCACTTCTGGAAGAGTGAAGTGAGGTTCTTAGGCCATGTTATCTCTGGAAATGGAATAGCGGTTGACCCCGCTAAGGTGGCAGTGATCCAGGATTGGGTTAGACCTAAGAATGCATCTGATGTGAGAAGTTTTCTTGGATTAGCAGGATATTATCGTCGGTTTATCAAAGACTTTTCCAAGATAGCTGCACCGTTGACAGGATTGACGAAGAAGAACCAAGTGTTCAGATGGGATGATAAGTGTGAGCAAGCTTTCGTAATCCTGAAAGAGCGACTGACGAGCGCTCCTGTTTTGACTATTCCAAGTGGGAATGATGAGATGGTGGTTTACACCGATGCATGTGGCACTGGACTAGGAGCGGTGCTAATGCAGAAGCATAAAGTTGTTGCGTATGCTAGTCGACAACTAAAGCCGCATGAAAGGAATTATCCGACTCATGATTTGGAGTTAGCGGCGATTGTGTTTGCTTTGAAGATGTGGAGACACTATCTATTGGGAGTTAGATTCGAGCTGTTTACAGATCATAAGTCGTTGAAGTATCTGTTTTCCCAAAAGGATTTGAATCTTCGACAGCAAAGGTGGCTAGAGTTCTTAGCATCGTATGATTTTGGTATAGCCTATACTCCAGGGAAAGGTAACGCAGTGGCTGATGCGTTAAGTCGAAGACATGCAGGATTGGGAGCCATGTTTTCGGAATGGAAGAGTCTTGAGTATTTGGCTGGATTTGATTTCAGGCCTAGATGTGAATTGGAACCTGAGATGTTGGCAAACTTATCGATAAGGCCTACTCTTGTGGAAAGAATTGGCGAGAGGCAAAGGAGAGATGATAAGCTTATCAAGATTATCCGTGATTTGGAATCCGGATTGGATCCAGAAAAGGATAAAGGATTTGAAGTCGATCGAGAGGGTTGGCTTCGAAAGCAAGGGCGACTAGTTGTTCCCGATGTAGATGGATTGAGAGATGAAGTTCTGAGGGAGAGTCATCACTCGAAGTTGACAATTCATCCAGGTGGAAATAAGATGTATCGGGATATGAAGAGAACCTACTACTGGGAAGGTATGAAGAAGGATGTTGGAAATTTTATTTCCAAGTGTATGAATTGCCAGTTGGTGAAAGCTGAGCAGAAGAAGCCCAGTGGATTACTTCAGCCATTAGAGGTTCCTGCATGGAAGTGGGAGCAAGTGTCGATGGATTTTATCGATGGTCTACCTAGAACTAGGGCAGGAAATGAAGGGATTTGGGTCACAGTAGATCGTTTGACCAAGAGTGCAAGGTTCATTCCTGTTCGATCGACTAGGACTGCATCGAAGTTGGCTGAGCTATATGTGAAGTGGATTGTTCGATTCCATGGTGTTCCGAAGAGTATAGTAAGCGATCGAGATCCGTTGTTCACTAGTGGATTTTGGAAGAGCTTCCAGGAAGTTTTGGGAACCGAGTTGTGTTTGAGTACAGCTTATCACCCTCAAACAGATGGTCAGACTGAGAGAGTCAACCGAGTTTTGGAAGATCTTCTTAGAGCATGTGTTTTGGACTTCGGAGGGTCATGGGAAGATCACCTTCATTTGGTGGAGTTTGCTTATAACAACAGTTATCAGTCGAGTATTGGTATGGCACCATATGAGGCATTGTATGGAAGACCGTGTAACTCCCCGACATGTTGGTTGGAAACTGGAGAAAAGCTGATACTTGGGCCAGAGATGATTCGACAGACTTCGGATTGTATAGAGATCATTCGGCAAAGAATGAAGGCAGCCCAGGATCGTCAGAAAAGTTATGCAGATAATCGTCGAAAGGATTTGGAATTCGACGTAGGTGATATGGTTTTTGTGAAGATTTCTCCATTAAAGAATGTTATTAGATTCGGAAAGAAAGGAAAGTTAACTCCGAGATTTGTTGGACCATTCCCGATTATCGAGCATATTGGAAAGCTCGCTTATAGATTGGAGTTACCGGAAAGGATGGCGGGTGTGCACAATGTTTTTCACGTATCCTATCTACGGAAGTATGTGCATGACCCGAGTACGGTGGTTTCTGCTGATAGCTGTGAAGACTTAGAGATTGATCCCGTGGGTACGAGACCTCGTGAGCCGCTTCGTATTGTTGAAACCGATACGAAACAGCTTAGGAGCAAGACGATTACGTTGCTCAAGGTACAATGGAGTGACGATGTTAACGACTGTACATGGGAGGAGGAAGAGAGGATGAAGGCAGCTCATCCCGGACTCTTCAAGGTATGGCCCTAAAGTGTCGTGACATCTCATGAATTTGTAGCTTGTTCTAAGTCTTAGAATTCTGCATGCTAGGTTAGAATTGGATGCATGGTTTGTTGATTGCTATGGATGGTAGGCATGCGGAATAATTGTGATTGCTGTTGTTTGCTTGGAATTTCGGGGGCGAAATTCCTAAGGGGGAGAGAATGTAACGACCCGTATTTTACGTGTCGATGTATCGTAGAATTTACAGGTTGTTAGTGTTGTTTGCGTTATCTCTAGCTTGAGTCGTTTAGGAGTTGACCCGAGTGCAAGTGATGAGTCGTGGCCGACTTAAGGTAGTGGCCGACTCATAGGTTGGAGCGACTTATAGTGGTTGCCGACTTAAGGAGTTATGACTTAGAGAGACTGACCGACTTAAGAGTTGGGCCGACTCATGGGTGGTTGAGTCGTATGGCCGAGTTAAGGGGTAGACTACCTAAGGCTTGGGTCGTGTTAGCCGAGTTGAAGGGTCACCGGGACAAGTAGTGACCGACCTAAGGAAGTGGCCGAGCTATAGGAGTTAACTGGTTAGGGGTTGACCGACTTAGTGGTGGTCGACTTAGGGGAGATGCCGAGCTAGCATGGTTACCGAGATAACAGGTTAAAGGGGGATACCGACTTAGAGTGTGACCGAGATAGGTTGTAGGTCGTTGGCTCGGTTTGGTGTTAGGTCGTAGTTGTTAGCTCGGTAGGATTTGGGTCGGTAGGCCATGTTTTTTTTAGGTTGTTGTCTCGGAGCTGTTGTGTAGGTCTTAGGTCGAAGGTCTTTGGGTCGGCATAGGGTTAGGTCGTATGGCCGTGTTGTTATGTCGCTTGAGTTTTTAGGTCGGCATTGGTTGAGTCGGCTAGGGATTAGGTCGGCAGGAACTAGGTCGTGTAACCCTGTGTGTGTGCTGTGTAGTTGGGTCGGCGTCTTGAGGTTGAGTCGGCGGAGTGTTAGGCCGGCGAAGTTAGGTCGGCGGCGACTTAGGGACGGCCGAGATAAAGGGTTTTCCAGCCTATAAATAGAGGGGTTTGGCTCACTTTTTGGCACCGGATTTCGAAGCGACGAAGTGCTGCCATTTTGGAACTCGACTTCGGTATTTTCTTCACTTCTTTCTCTACTTCCATCAAGTGCTAACATCCATTGAAGATTGAAGATCAAGATCAAAGATCAAGAGCCAAAGTTGAAGATTTTCATCCGAAGAGGCTAGATTTCACCATTTCAAGTGAAATTTCTCCGGATCAAGCTCAAGTCCTTGCTGTCCAGATCTGAAGTTGATTGATTTTAGGTTGTTTTGGTGATTTGGTGAGTGGTAGTTATCTCTCACGCGGATCCAAAGGAGTATATTGGATTGGTGGCATGTTTGGGTGTTAAAGTTAGAGATTTCATGCATTTTTCTTAGATCTAAGTCTAGATCCATGGTTTTTGAAGATGTTTACTTATGCAAGTTTGTTTAATAAGCATTAGAGACAAAACCCATGTTTTATAATTGATAGATCTATGCTAAAAACCATGATTTCACATATGTTGGACTTTTGCTCGTTTATTTACGAAATTGCCATTATAGTTGATATTGCTTAAATTGCTTAATAGATCTTGTTTGAATGATTGATTATTTGAATGTATGATTGATTTGATTGTTTCCAAGTTAGCTAGTAGTTGATTTGGAACAAGATGATGAAAGAGGATTCAAAAGCTATGGAAGAAGGCTCTTGAATGGTGAAAGCTGCTTAAGGCATATGTAGCGGATGTTGAAGCTCATATGTATAGATTGGATGATGTTGAGATGGGACTTTGCCATGATTTGATGAGGCAAACCATGTTGTTGAGTTGAGACTTTGCTTTGATGCGATGAAGCGAAGTATGATGTGAGTCTTGGCTTAATCCAAGCAGGGATCATTCCAAGCATGTTGATAACTTGAAGAGTAGTTCAAGTTGGTTGATAATGGATTGTTCAAGAGGTAGCTTGAGCTTGTATGAGGATAGTCGTCAAGAAGGATGGCTAGGAGGCTTGGATCTCGTCGTTGTTGAAGGTTCTAGCATGCTCAAAAGCGAGAGTACATGGGGCGCCCATAACGACTACAGGTAGGTAGTCGGGACACCCAAAAGACTACAGGTAGGTAGTTGAGTACTCTGGGCAAAGTAGATAAGTCCTAGGCACAAGGCAGTGTGCGGAGTTATGGTTAGAACCGGGGTTACCATTAGCCCTTGACAGATGGTCATTCAACTAACGGTGAAATCGAGGCAAGGATAACAGTGATAGCCAGAGTCATGGATGTTTGGTTGTATTATCATTCGGCTTCAAGAGCGGTGTTTTCTGGGTGCTTATCTGATCTTGGTTTAGGCCTTGGGGGTTTGTATTTGGAAAACATCGTCCTTGACTCGAGTGGTATTCGCTTTACCTTAATTGTCTATGTTGTTATGCTTGCTTCTCCTTAGTGTATGTCTGGGGCTATCACTGTAGAAAGAGGTGGAGTGGGATGGTTTGGTTCCTATTCCTTTTATCCTTTATGCTCTTTTGGTATGCTTGATAGTTGATTTACTGCTCACTAAGACTTTGTCTGACTCAAGGTTTTATGTCTCCTCTTATTACCTTGGGCTGTTCATCCATGTCGGGATGGGCAGACTAGGTAGCAGGTGACAGGTGCTGTGCTAGGAGTTCTACGCTAAAGATGACGAAGACGAGCAGGAGGCTTTGCATATTAGTTTTCTTACTATATGTACTGGGTATCCGCTGCTGTATTTGGTTGAGTGATTTGTAGTGAGGCTTTCATGTATGGATTTGAGTAGATGATTGTATGAAACTACTGTGATGCTTATATGATGATGTTCTGTTCTATGGAGCTTCACTATATTACATTTCTCTATTGTATTTTATCCATGCGCTGTGAGTTATGCGATAGAGATTCTTCTGTTTTGTTTTACCCTGACTATCGTCCATGGCTGCCTGGCACACCTTTTAGCGCATTATTTCCTTGATTTGGTGCGGGAGTCATGGGCGGTCGTCACAGAGTGTCTCTCCGGGAGCTTGTGTGACATTAGATAGAGCGTTGACATCTTTCGGCCTTGCAACATGCATGCGGAATTGCTCAATGAATTTTGTAGCTAACTGATCGAAGGAAGAGATGGATCGAGGTGGTAGTCGGGTGAACCACATGGTAGCGATGCCCCCCAAGGATATGGGGAAACTACGACACTTTACAGCGTCGTCGGCTCTGGCAGCAGTCATCGACCATTCATATTTTAGAATATGTTGGTTGGGGTCGGAGTTTCCCTCATACATGGGTAGAGTGGGCATTTGGAATCGCCGTGGGGGTTCAGCAGTAAGAATATCGTCCGTAAAGGGAGTGTGACTTCGGGAAACTCCCCAATCGTCGTTTGTGAACCCCTGACTCTCACGATCATCTGACGTATCATAGCTGAAAGATCCAGCATTTGCGCTAGAGTATGATTACGTTCCATACTTCAGGCTTGAACCGGATATCGTCGACGGTCCAAGTCTTGCCTTCTTGGCTCATAATCCTCGAGGACGTACGGTTCAGGAATACGACTGCTATGACGACGGTTCAGGTCCGACTGATATTGAGCATCGACCCCTAGTTCAGCCGCAATGCTAGTGGTGCGGTATTCTGCGGCGTGGTGAGGAACGGCTCCTCCTCGGGAGGAGGGTCCGGTTTGGAAGATGGCTGATGGACCAACTCTTATTTGCCCAACGGTCAATGTCGGTTGGTTTCCAACGGTTGGCATACGACTCCCATCTAACCGGGGTCGTGGAGGCCGGTTATGATAATCATAAGATGAAGAACTTTCGCTGGAGGAGCGAGAAGCACGATCTCTCGTGGATCTCTTTCGTTTCTGGCGATCCAGCTTGTTGATTAGCTCAGCGTTAGCACGTAGCTGTTCTTCCAGTTGTCGCCTACTCTGGTTCAGCTCTTGGAGTAGCAACTGCAACTCTTGTCGGGTGACCAGTCCCGACGGTTCTGATTGCCCAGCAGCATCTTGATTAGATGAAGGTAGAGGGGCAGGATTCTGTCTATCCTGTTCTTCTTGATTGACAGCGTTTGAGGTGGTTCTTGTGCTAACCATCTTGATAGTTGAATTCCTTTCCTAGACTTTATGCAAATCTGAATAGAAGAGAAGGAAGTCGGATTCAATGATCTAAATCTCTCTCTTAGATTCATTCAATCGGGTATCGATGACAGATCCAACGAGCAGAAGAAAATCTGGGTTTTCTCAGTGAAAGCACCAAAGTGTTTGCACTGAAATTGGGCACAACACTCGTCGAAATTTTTTGAAGAGATAATAAATGAAGAATGCAAGTTAAAACAGAGGATTATCTGACAAAAACTCCAAATAGCATGTAAATAAACGCGTAGACAAGCAGTTTATAGTGGTTCGGCGTATTGCCTACGTCCACTGTGAAGTTTTTATATTTTTATTGACTTTCTTTCGATGATTACAAGTCGGTACAGCAATCAACAGTGAATTACAGCTAGGAATCCGAATTTAACAGCAAGTTTATGATATCAAATGATGGAGATCTCAATCCGGCAGAGTCTGGGTGCTTCTGAAATCAAAAGTCCCTTTTCTGTTGGCCCTGGGGCTCTATTTATAGGCGTAGGCTGCTGATATTTCGCTGAAAACTCGGGAGACCACTTCTGGCACGTGAGGGGCCCCACACGCACGGTCTCAGGAAGTTTGGGCCCACTTTGGCATCGGTTCGAACTCCATTCGAACCGATCAAGAATTCATCCAATCGGGGAGAAATTTGGTTTGTACATTCTTCAACATGTATGCAAGCTTCTGTGAAAATTTCATGGCATTTGGATCAGTAGATTGGGAGATATGATGGATTCGAAATGGTGTTCATTGCATGGCAGTTTGGTTCGAAACCATGCTTTCAAAACGATGGTTTCGAATCCATCATGGCACGTGCCTTCGTGGTGACGTGGAGCGCAAACTTCGAACCAACCCGGTCTTCACTCCGAGTTGACCGCTTCGACTCCATAAATCTCGGCGAATTCGAACCGATGGAAGACACATCGTCATGGTTTGTTGACCCAGTGGATTCGAATGAGGCTACACAGGATGGGTTCGAACTTGACATCATGGATGGTTTCGAACGAGGTTCCATGTTTGGGTTCGAACAACGTCTTATGATGGAATCGAATAAGGATGCTTGTTTGGAGTCGAACAAGGCTTTGTGGTGGGTTCGAAGCAGCTACTCTCCGATGGATTCGAGGTCCATTGTTATGAACTTGGTAGGTTCGAACTTGATGGGTTCTAACCCGAGGCATCCCGAAGGGTTCGAACCTGATGGGTTCGAAGGTGATGGTTTCGAATCTGATGGGTTCGAATCTCAGGCCTTTTCTTTCAAATTGAATCGATCATAATCTGAGCGTATGAACTCGGATTGACTTGAAACTTGAGACGCTGATTCCTATGGTCTTTCTTGCCGTATCCTATCAATTATGGCTCAAGCTAGACTTGGACAAAATTCAGTGATATCCATAGCGAGACGAAGTATGGCCGGTCCCCGAGACGAACCTTTCTCCGTTTCTGATCGATCTTTTGGTATCATGGCTTTTCCAAAAAGCGGGATAACACGTACCATTTCGTTTCAAATCCTTGCACGCTTTCCAAAAAGTCGTACGACACTGTTTCGCCATTTCGGACGGATGTTGCACCTTGCACCGTGGATGTTGCACCCTGTAGATATCGAATATTCGGACGACCATAACTTCTGGCTCGTTTAGAGTTACGGGAGCCATAACCAGTCAAAACGAAGGCCTTAGGGAGTTCTACGGCTATGACAGCTTTCAACCGTCAATGGATTGTTTAATGCCGAAAAAAGACTATCCGAATCTCAGTCGGGTCTAGGAAGTTTTTTACCCTTCGTTTTTTCGACACGTGGATTTTTACGGTAAAACGGGATTACCGTGGCTGGTCTTCAATTTACCATCGCTGAAGAGTGGTGCACCATCGTACCGTTTCGTTTCAAATCCTTGCACGCTTTTCAAAAAGTCGTATAACACTGTTTCGCCATTTCGGACGGATGTTGCACCTTGCACAGTGGATGTTGCACCCTGTAGATATCGATAATTCGGACGACCATAACTTCTGGCTCGTTTAGAGTTACGGGAGCCATAACCAGTCAAAACGAAGGCCTCAGTGAGTTCAACGGATCTAACAGCTTTCATCCGTCAATGGATTGTGTAATTCCCAAAAAAGACTATCCGAATCTCAATCGAGTCTAGGAAGTTTTTTACCCTTCGTTCTTTCGACACGTGGATTTTTACGGTAAAACGGGATTACCGTGGCTGGTCTTCGATTTACCATCGCTGAAGAGTGGTGCGCCATGGTACCGTTACGTTTCAAATCCTTGCACGCATTTCAAAAGGTCGTACGGCACTGTTTCGCCATTTCGGGCGGATGTTGCACCTTGCACCGTGGAAGTTGCACCCTATAGATATCGATTATTCGGACGGCCATAACTTCTGTCTCGTTTAGTGTTACGGGAGCCATAACCAGTCAAAACGATGGACTCAGTGAGTTCTACGGCTATGACAGCTTTCAGCCGTCAATGGATTGTTTAATGACCAAAAAAGACTATCCGAATCGCAATCGGGTCTCGGAAGTTTTTTACCCTTCGTTATTTCGACACGTGGATTTTTACGGTAAAACGGGATTACCGTGGCTGGTCTGCAATTTGCCATCGCTGGAGAGTGGTGCACCATGGTACCGTTTCGTTTCAAATCCTTGCACGCATTTTAAAAAATCGTATGACACTGTTTCGCCATTTCGGACGGATGTTGCACCTTGCACCGTGGATGTTGCACCCTATAGATATCGATTATTCGGACGGCCATAATTTCTGGCTCGTTTAGAGTTACGGGAGCCATAACCAGTCAAAACGAAGGCCTTAGTGAGTTCTACGGCTGTGAAAGCTTTCAGCCGTCAATGGATTGTTTAATGCCCAAAAAAGACTTTTCGAATCTCAATCGGGTCTCGGAAGTTTTTTTACCCTTCGTTTTTTCGACACGTGGATTTTTATGGTAAAACGGGATTACCGTGGTTGGTCTTCATGTTACCAACGCTGGAGAGTGGTGCTCCAGGGTACCGTTTCATTTCAAATCCATGCACGCATTTCAAAAAGTCGTACGACACTGTTTCGCCATTTCGGACGGATGTTGCACATTGCACCGTGGATGTTGCACCCTGTAGATATCGATTATTCGGACGGCCATAACTTCTGGCTCGTTTAGAGTTACGGGAGCCATAACCAGTCAAAATGAAGGCCTCTTTGAGTTCTACGGCTATGACAGCTTTCAGCTGTCAATGGATTTTTTAATGCCCCAAAAAGACTATCCGAATCTCAATCGGGTCTAGGAAGTTATTTACCCTTCGTTTTTTCGACACGTGGATTTTTACGGTAAAAGGGGATTACCGTGGATGGTCTTCGATTTACCATCGCTGGAGAGTGGTGCACCATGGTACCGTTACGTTTCAAATCCTTGCACGTATTTCAAAAAGTCGTACGGCACTGTTTCGCCATTTCGGACGGATGTTGCACCTTGCACCGTGGATGTTGCACCCTATAGATATCGATTATTCGGACGACCATAACTTCTGGCTCGTTTAGTGTTACGGGAGCCATAACCAGTCAAAACGATGGCCTCAGTGAGTTCTACGGCTATGACAGCTTTCAGCCGTCAATGGATTGTTTAATGCCCAAAAAAGACTATCCGAATCGCAATCGGGTCTCGGAAGTATTTTACCCTTCGTTTTTTCGACACGTGGTTTTTACGGTAAAACGGGATTACCGTGGCTGGTCTTCAATTTACCATCGCTGGAGAGTGGTGCACCATGGTACCGTTTCGTTTCAAATCCTTGCACGCATTTCAAAAAGTCGTACGACACTGTGTCGCCATTTCGGACGGATGTTGCACCTTGCACCGTGGATGTTGCACCCTATAGATATCGATTATTCGGACGGCCATAACTTCTGACTCGTTTAGAGTTACGGGAGCCATAACCAGTCAAAACGAAGGCCTCAGTGAGTTCTACGGCTGTAAAAGCTTTCAGCCATCAATGGATTGTTTAATGCCCAAAAAAGAGTATCAGAATCTCAATCGGGTCTCGGGAGTTTTTTTACCCTTCGTTTTTTCTACACGTGGACTTTTACGGTAAAACGGGATTACCGTGGCTGGTCTTCAATTTATCATCGCTGGAGAGTGGTGCACCAAGGTACCATTTCTTTTCAAATCTTTTCACGCATTTCAAAAAGTCGTACGACATTGTTTCGCCATTTCGGACGGATGTTGCACCTTGCACGGTGTATGTTGCAACCTATAGATATCGATTATTCGGACGGCCATAACTTCTGGCTCGTTTAGAGTTACTAGAGCCATGACCAGTCAAAACGAAGGCCTTAGTGAGTTCTACGACTATCACAGCTTTCGGCCGTCAATGGATTGTTCAATGCCCAAAAAAGACTATCCGAATCTAAATCGGGTCTAGGAAGTTTTTTTCCCTTCGTTTTTTCGACACGTGGATTTTTACAGTAGAACGGGATTATCGTGGCTGGTCTTCGATTTACCATCGCTGGAGAGTGGTTCACCATGGTACCGTTTCGTTTCAAATCCATGCACGCATTTCAAAAATGTCGTACGACACTGTTTCCCCATTTCGGACGGATGTTGCACCTTTCACCGTGGATGTTGCACCCTGTAGATATCGATTATTTGGACGGCCATAACTTCTGACTCGTTTAGAGTTACGGGAGCCATAACCAGTCAAAACGAAGGCCTCCGTGAGTTCTACGGCTATGACAGCTTTCAGCCGTCAATGGATTGTTTAATGCCCAAAAAAGACTATCCGAATCTCAATCGGGTCTCGGATGTTTTTTACCCTTCGTCTTTTCGACACGTAGATTTTTACGGTAGAACGGGATTACCGTGGCTGGTCTTCGATTTACCAACGCTGGAGAGTGGTGCACCATGGTTCCGTTTCGTTTCAAATCCTTGCACGCATTTCAAAAAGTCGTACGACACTATTTCGCCATTTCGGACGGATGTTGCACCTTGCACCGTGGATGTTGCACCTTGTAGATATCGATTATTCGAACGGCCATAACTTTTGGCTCGTTTAGAGTTACGGGAGCCATAACCAGTCAAAACGAAGGACTTAGTGAGTTCTACGGCTATGACAGCTTTCAGCCGTCAATGGATTGTTTAATGCCCAAAAAAGACTATCCGAATCGCAATCGGGTCTAGGAAGTTTTTTACCCTTCGTTTTTTCGACACGTGGATTTTTACGGCAAAACGGGATTACCATGGCTGATTTTCAATTTACCATCGCTGAAGAGTGGTGCACCATCGTACCGTTTCATTTCAAATCCCATCACACATTTCAAAAAGTCGTACGACACTGTTTCGCCATTTCGGACGGATGTTGCACCTTGCACCGTGGATGTTGCACCCTGTAGATATCGATTATTCGGACGACCATAACTTCTGGATCGTTTAGAGTTACGGGAGCCATAACCAGTCAAAATGAAGGCCTCAGTAAGTTATACGGCTCTTACAGCTTTCAGCCGTTAATG
Source organism: Allium cepa (assembly GCA_030765085.1). NCBI lineage: Eukaryota > Viridiplantae > Streptophyta > Magnoliopsida > Asparagales > Amaryllidaceae > Allium > Allium cepa. The sequence continues at coordinate 16,967,574 of CM060931.1, forward strand.
GATTGTGTAATTCCCAAAAAAGACTATCCGAATCTCAATCGGGTCTAGGAAGATTTTTACCCTTCGTTTTTTCGACGCGTGGATTTTTACGGTAAAACGGGATTACCGTGGCTGGTCTTCGATTTACCATCGCCGGAGAGTGGTGCACCATGGTACGGTTACGTTTCAAATCCTTGCACGCATTTCAAAAAGTCGTACGGCACTGTTTCGCCATTTCGGACGGATCACCGTGGATGTTGCACCCAATAGATATTGATTATTCGGACGGCCATAACTTCAAGCTCGCTTAGTGTTACGGGAGGCATAACCAGTCAAAACGAAGGCCTCAGTGAGTTCTACAGCTATGAAGGCTTTCAGCCGTCGATGGATTGTTTAATGCCCAAAAAAGACTATCCGAATCTCAATCGGGTCTCGGAATTTTTTTAACCTTCGTTTTTCCGACACGTGGATTTTTACGGTAAAACGGGATTACCGTGGCTGGTCTTCAATTTACCATCACTGAAGAGTGGTGCACCATCGTACAGTTTCATTTCAAATCCTTGCACCCATTTCAAAAAGTCGTACGACACTGTTACGCCATTTCGGACGGATGTTGCACCTTGCACCGTGGATGTTGCACCCTGTAGATATCGATTATTCGGACGGCCATAACTTCTGGCTCGTTTAGAGTTACGGGAGCCATAACCAGTCAAAACGAAGGCCTCAGTGAGTTCTACGGCTATGACGGCTTTCATCCGTCAATGGATTGTTTAATGCCCAAAAAAGACAATCCGAAACTCAATCGGGTCTCGGAAGTTTTTTTCCCTTTGTTTTTTCGACACGTGGATTTTGACGGTAGAATGGGATCGCCGTGGCTGGTCTTCGATTTACCATCTCTGGAGAGTGGTGCACCATGGTACCATTCCATTTCAAATCCATGCACGCATTTCAAAAAGTCGTACGACACTGTTTCGCCATTTCGGACGAATGTTGCACATTGCACCGTGGATGTTGCACCCTGTAGATATCGATTATTCGGACGGCCATAACTTCTGGCTAGTTTAGAGTTACGAGAGCCATAACCAGTCAAAATGAAGGCCTCGCTGAGTTCTACGGCTATGACAGCTTTCAGCCGTCAATGGATTGTTTAATGCCCCAAAAAGACTATCCGAATCTCAATCGGGTCTAGGAAGTTTTTTACCCTTCGTTTTTTCGACACGTGGATTTTTACGGTAAAACGGGACTACCGTGGCTGTTCTTCGATTTACCATCGCTGGAGAGTGGTGCAACAGGGTACCGTTTCGTTTCAAATCCTTTCACGCATTTCAAAAAGTCGTACGACACTGTTTCGCCATTTCGGACGGATGTTGCACCTTGCACGTTGTATGTTGCACCCTGTAGATATCGATTATTCGGACGGCCATAACTTCTTGCTCGTTTAGAGTTACTGGAGCCATAACCAGTCAAAACGAAGGCATCAGTGAGTTCTACGGCTATGACCGCTTTTGCGGTCAATGGATTGACTAATGCCCAAAAAAGACTATCTGAATCTTAATCGGGTCTAGGAAGTTTTTTACCCTTCGTTTTTTCGACACGTGGATTTTTACGGTAGAACGGGATTACCGTGGCTAGTCTTCGATTTACCATCGCTGGAGAGTGGTGCACATGGTACCATTTCGTTTCAAATCCATGCACGCATTCAAAAATGTCGTACGACACTGTTTCGCCATTTCGGACGGATGTTGCACCTTGCACCGTGGATGTTGCACACTGTAGATGTCGATTGTTCGGATGGCCATAACTTCTGGCTCGTTTAGAGTTACGAGAGCCATAACCAGCCAAAACGAAGGCCTCAGTGACTTCTACGGCTATGACAGCTTTCAGCCGTCGATGGATTGTTTAATGCCCAAAAAAGACTATCCGAATCTCAATCTGGTCTCGGAAGTTTTTCACCCTTCGTTTTTTCAACACGTGGATTTTTACGGTAAAACGGGATTACCGTGGATGGTCTTCAATTTACCATCGCTGGAGAGTGGTGCACCACGGTACCGTTACGCTTCAAATCCTTGCACGCATTTCAAAAGGTCGTACGACATTGTTTCGCCATTTCGGACGGATGTTGCACCTTGCATTCTGGATGTTGCACCCTGTAGATATCGATTATTCGGACGACCATAACTTCTGGCTCGTTTAGAGTAACGGGAGCCATGACCAGTCAAAACGAAGGCCTCAGTGAGTTCTACGGCTATGATAGCTTTCAGCCGTCAATGGATTGTTTAATGCCCAAAAAAGACTATCCGAATCTCAATCGGATCTAGGAAGTTTTTTACCCTTCGTTTATTCGACACGTGGATTTTTACGGTAAAACGGGATTACCGTGGCTGGTCTTCTATTTACCATCGCTGAAGAGTGGTGCACCATCGTACTGTTTCGTTTCAAATCCTTGCACGCTTTTCAAAAAGTCGTACGACACTGTTTCGCCATTTCGGACGGATGTTGCACCTTGCACCGTGGATGTTGCACCCTGTAGATATCGATTATTCGGACGACCATAACTTCTAGCTCATTTAGAGCTACGGGAGACATAACCAGTCCAAACGAAGGCCTCAGTGAGTTCTACGGCTCTAGTAGCTTTCAGCCGTCAATTGATTGTGTAATTCCCACAAAAGACTATCCGAATCTCAATCGGGTCTAGGAAGTTTTTTACCCTTCGTTTTTTCGACACGTGGATTTTTACGGTAAAACGGGATTACTGTGGCTGGTCTTCGATTTACCATCACGGGAGAGTGGTGCATCAAGGTACCGTTATGTTTCAAATCCTTTCACGCATTTGAAAAAGTCGTACGGCACTGTTTCTCCATTTCGGACGGATGTTGCACCTTGCACCGTGGATGTTGCAACCTATAGATATCGATTATTCGGACGGCCATAACTTCTGGCTCGTTTAGTGTTACGGGAGCCATAACCAGTCAAAACGAAGGCCTCAGTGAGTTCTACGGCTATGAAAGCTTACAGCCGTCAATGGATTGTTTAATGCCCAAAAAAGACTATCTGAATCGCAATCGGATCTCGGAAGTTTTTTACCCTTCTTTTTTCGACACGTGGATTTTTACGGTAAAACGGGATTACCGTGGTTGGTCATCAATTTACCATCGCTGGAGAGTGGTGCACCATGGTATCGTTTCGTTTCAAATCCTCGCATGCATTTCAAAAAGTCGTACGACACTGTTTCGCCATTTCGGACGGATGTTGCACCTTGCACCGTGGATGTTGAACCCTATAGATATCGATTATTCGGACGGCCATAACTTCTGGCTCGTTTAGAGTTACGGGAGCCATAACCAGTCAAAACGAAGATCTCAGTGAGTTCTACGGCTATGAAAGCTTTCAGCCGTCAATGGATTGCTTAGTGCCCAAAAAAGACTATCTGAATCTCAATCGGGTCTCGGAAGTTTTTTTACCCTTCGTTTTTTCGACACGTGGACTTTTACGGTAAAACGGGATTACCGTGGCTGGTCTTCAATTTACCATCGCTGGAGAGTGGTGCACCAGGGTACCGTTTTGTTTCGAATCCTTTTACGCATTTCAAAAAGTCGTACGACACTGTTTCGCCATTTCGGACGGATGTTGCACCTTGCACGGTGTGTGTTGCACCCTGTAGATATCGATTATTCAGACGGCCATAACTTCTGGCTCGTTTAGAGTAACTGGAGCCATAACCAGTCAAAACGAAGGCCTCAGTGAGTTCTACGGCTATGACAGCTTTCGGCAGTCAATGGACTGATTAATGCCCAAAAATGACTATCCGAATCTCAATCGGGTCTAGGATGTTTTTTACCCTTCGTTTTTTCGACATGTGGATTTTTACGGTAGAACGGGATTACCGTGGCTGGTCTTCGATTTACCATTGCTAGAGTGTGGTGCACTATGGTACAGTTTCGTTTCAAATTCATGCATGCATTTCAAAAATGTCGTACGACACTGTTTCGCCATTTCGGACGGATGTTGCACCTTGCACCGTGGATGTTGCACCCTGTAGATATCGATTATTCGGACGGCCATAACTTCTGACTCGTTTAGAGTTACGGGAGCCATAACAAGCCAAAACGAAGGCCTCGGTGAGTTCTACGGCTATGACAGCTTTCAGCCGTCGATGGATTATTTAATGCCCAAAAAAGACTATCCGAATCTCAATCGGGTCTCGGAAGTTTTTTACCCATCGTTTTTTCGACATGTGGATTTTTACGGTAAAACGGGGTTACCGTGGTTGGTCTTCAATTTACCATCGCTGGAGAGTGGTGCACCATGGTAACGTTTCGTTTCAAATCCTTGCACGTATTTCAAAAAGTTGTACGACACTGTTTCCCCATTTCGGACGGATGTTGCACCTTGCACCGTGGATGTTGCACCCTGTAGACATCGATTATTCGGACGGCCATAACCTCTGGCTCGTTTGGACTTACGGGAGCCATAACCAGTCAAAACGAAGGCCTCGGTGAGTTCTACGGTAACGACAGCTTTCATCCGTCAATGGATTGTTTAATGCCCAAAAAAGACTATCCGAATCTCAATCGGGTCTAGGAAATTTTTACCCTTCGTTTTTTCGACACGTGGATTTTTACGATAGAACGGGATTACCGTGGCTGGACTTCCATTTACCATCGCTGGAGAGTGGTGCACCATGGTACCGTTTGGTTTCAAATCCATGCACGCATTTCAAAAAGTCGTACGACACTGTTTCACCATTTCGGACGGATGTTGCACCTTGCACCGTGGATGTTGCACCCTGTAGATATCGATTATTCGAACGGCCATAACTTCTGGCTCGTTTAGAGTTACGGAAGCCATAACCAGTCAAAACGAAGGCCTCAGTGATTTCTACGGCTTTGACAGCTTTCAGCCGTTAATGGATTGTTTAATGCCCAAAAAAGACTATCCGAATCTCAATCGGGTCTAGGAAGTTTTTTACCCTTCGTTTTTTCGACACGTGAATTTTTGTGGTAAAACGGGATTACCGTGGCTGGTCTTCAATTTACCATCGCTAAAGAGTGGTGCACCATCGTACCGTTTCGTTTCAAATCCTTGCACGCATTTCAAAAAGTCGTACGACACTGTTTCGCCATTTCGGACGGATGTTGCACCTTGCACCGTGGATGTTGCACCCTGTAGATATCGATTATTCGGACGACCATAACTTCTGGCTCGTTTAGAGTTACGATAGCCAAAACCAGTCAAAACGAAGGCCTCAGTGAGTTCTACGGCTCTAACAGCTTTCGGCCATCAGTGGATTGTGTAATTCTCAAAAAAGACTATCCGAATCTCGATCGGGTCTAGGAAGTTTTTTACCCTTCGTTTTATTCGACACGTGGATTTTTACAGTAAAACGGGATTACCGTGGCTTGTCTTCAATTTACCATCGCTGGAGAGTGGTGCACCATGGTACCGTTACGTTACAAATCCTTGCATGCATTTCAAAAAGTCGTACGGCACTGTTTCGCCATTTCGGACTGATGTTGCACCTTGCACCGTGGATTTTGCACCCTATAAATATCGATTATTCGGACGGCCATAACTTCTGGCTCGTTTAGTGTTACGGGAGCCATAACCCGTCAAAATGATGGCCTTAGTGAGTTCTACGGCTATGACAGCTTTCAGTCGTCAATGGATTGTTTAATGCCCAAAAAAGACTATCCGAATCTCAATCGGGTCTCGGAAGTTTTTTACCCTTCGTTTTTTGGACATGTGGATTTTTACGGTAAAACGGGATTACCGTGGCTGGTCTTCAATTTACCATCGCTGGAGAGTCGTGCACCGTGGTACCGTTTCGTTTCAAGTCCATGCACGCATTTCAAAAAATCGTACGACACTGTTTCGCCATTTCGGACGGATGTTGCACCTTGCACCGTGGATGTTGCACCCTATAGATATCGATTATTCGGACGGCTATACCTTCTGGCTCATTTAGAGTTACGGGAGCAATAACCAGTCAAAATGAAGGCCTCAGTGAGTTCTATGGCTATGAAAGTTTTTAGTCGTCGATGGATTGTTTAATTCCCAAAAAAGACTATCCGAATCTCTATAGGGTCTCGGAATTTTTTTAACCTTCGTTTTTTCGACACATGGATTTTTACGGTAAAACGGGATTACCGTGGCTGGTCTTCAATTTACCATCACTGAAGAGTGGTGTACCATTGTACCGTTTCATTTCAAATACTTGCACGCATTTCAAAAAGTTGTACGACACTGTTACGCCATTTCGGACGGATGTTGCACCTTGCACCGTGGATGTTGCACCCTGTAGATATCGATTATTCGGACGGCCATAACTTCTGGCTCGTTTAGAGTTACGGGAGCCATAACCAGTCAAAACGAAGGCCTCAGTGAATTCTACGACTATGACAGCTTTCATCCGTCAATGGATTGTTTAATGCCCAAAAAAGACTATCCGAAGCTCAATCGGGTCTCTGTAGTTTTTTACCCTTTGTTTTTTCGACACGTGGATTTTTACGGTAGAACGGGATCACCGTGGCTGGTCTTCGATTTACCATCACTGGAGAGTAGTGCACCATGGTACCGTTCCATTTCAAATCCATGCACGCATTTCAAAATGTCGTACGACACTGTTTCGCCATTTCAGACGGATGTTGCACCTTGCACCGTGTATGTTGCACCCTGTAGATATCGATTATTCGGACGGCCATAACTTCTGGCTCGTTTAGAGTTACGGGAGCCATAACCAGTCAAAACGAAGGCCTCAGTGAGTTCTACGGCTATGACAGCTTTCAGCCGTCAATGGTTTGTTTAATGCCCAAAAAAGACTATCCGAATCTCAATCGGGTCTAGGATGTTTTTTACCCTTCGTTTTTACGACACGTGAATTTTTACGGTGGAACGGGATTACCGTGGCTAGTCTTCGATTTACCATCGCTGGAGAGCGGTTTACCATGGTACCATTTTGTTTCAAATCCATTCACGCATTTCAAAAATTCGTACGATACTGTTTCGCCATTTCGGACGGATGTTGCACCTTGCACCGTGGATGTTGCACCCTATAGATATTGATTATTCGGATGGCCATAACTTCTGGCTCGTTTAGAGCTACGGGAGCCATAACCAGTCAAAACGAAGGCCTTAGTGAGTTCTACGGCTATGACAGCTTTCAGCCGTCAATGGATTGTTAAATGCCCAAAAAAGACTATCCGAATCTCAATCGGGTCTCGGAAGTTTTTTACCCTTCGTTTTTTCGACACGTGGATTTTTATGGTAAAACGGGACTACCGTGGCTGGTCTTCAATTTACCATCGCTGGAGAGTGGTGCACCAGGGTACCGTTTTGTTTCAAATCCATGCACGCATTTCGTAAAGTCGTACGACACTGTTACGCCATTTCGGACGGATGTTGCACCTTGCACCGTGGATGTTGCACCCTGTAGATATCGATTATTCGGACGGCCATAACTTCTGGCTCGTTTAGAGTTACGGGAGCCATAACTAGTCAAAACGAAGGCCTCGGTGAGTTCTACGGTAACGACAGCTTTCAGCCGTCAATGGATTGTTTAATGCCCAAAAAAGACTATCCGAATCTCAATCGGGTCTAGGAAGTTTTTTACCCTTCGTTTTTTCGACACGTGGATTTTTACGATAGAACGGGATTACCGTGGCTGGACTTCCATTTACCATCGCTGGAGAGTGGTGTACCATGGTACCGTTTTGTTTCAAATTCATGCACGCATTTCAAAAAGTCGTACGACACTGTTTCACCATTTCGGACGGATGTTGCACCTTGCACCGTGGATGTTGCACCCTGTAGATATCGATTATTCGGACGGCCATAACTTCAAGCTCGTTTAGAATTACTGGAGCCATAACCAGTCAAAACGAACGCCTCAGTGAGTTCTACGGCTATGACAACTTTCAGCCGTCAATGGATTGTTTAATGCCCAAAAAAGACTATCCGAATCTCAATCGGGTCTCGGAAGTTTTTTACCCTTCGTTTTTTCGACACATGGATTTTTACGGTAAAACGAGATTGCCGTGGCTGGTCTTCAATTTACCATCGCTGGAGAGTCCTGCACCATGGTACCGTTTCGTTTCAAATCCTTGCACGCATTTCAAAAAGTCGTACGACACTGTTTCGCCATTTCGGACGGATGTTGCACCTTGCACCGTGGATGTTGCACCCTATAGATATCGATTATTCGGACGGCCATAACTTCTGGCTCGTTTAGAGTTACGGGAGCCATAACCAACCAAAACGAAGGCCTCAGTGAGTTCTACGGCTATGAAAGCTTTCTGCCGCCGATGGATTATTTAATTCCCAAAAAAGACTATCCGAATCTCTATCGGGTCTCGGAATTTTTTTAACCTTCGTTTTTTCGACACGTGGATTTTTACGGTAAAACGGGATTACCGTGGCTGGTCTTCAATTTACCATCGCTGAAGAGTGGTGTACCATCGTACCGTTTCATTTCAAATCCTTGCGCGCATTTCAAAAAGTCGTACGACACTGTTACGCCATTTCGGACGGATGTTGCACCTTGCACCGTGGATGTTGCACCATGTAGATATCGATTATTCGGACGGCCATAACTTCTGGCTTGTTTAGAGTTACGGGAGCCAAAACCAGTCAAAATGAAGGCCTCAGTGAATTCTACGACTATGACAGCTTTCATCCTTTAATGGATTGTTTAATGCCTAAAAAAGACTATCCGAAGCTCAATCGGGTCTTTGTAGTTTTTTACCCTTTGTTTTTTCGACACGTGGATTTTTACGGTAGAACGGGATCACCGTGGCTGGTCTTCGATTTACCAACACTGGAGAGTAGTGCACCATGGTACCGTTCCATTTCAAATCCATGCAAGCATTTCAAAATGTCGTACGACACTGTTTCACCATTTCAGACGGATATTGCACCTTGCACCGTGTATGTTGCACCCTGTAGATATCGATTATTCGGACGGCCATAACTTCTGGCTCGTTTAGAGTTACGGGAGCCATAACCAGTCAAAACGAAGGCCTCAGTGAGTTCTACGGCTATGACAGCTTTCAGCCGTCAATGGTTTGTTTAATGCCCAAAAAAGACAATCCGAATCTCAATCGGGTCTAGGATGTTTTTTACCCTTCGTTTTTACGACACGTGAATTTTTACGGTAGAACGGGATTACCGTGGCTAGTCTGCGATTTACCATCGCTGGGGAGTGGTGCACCATGGTACCGTTTTGTTTCAAATCCATTCACGCATTTCAAAAATTCGTACGATACTGTTTCGCCATTTCGGACGGATGTTGCACCTTGCACCGTGGATGTTGCACCCTATAGATATCGATTATTCGGATGGCCATAACTTCTGGCTCGTTTAGAGCTACGGGAGCCATAACCTGTCAAAACGAAGGCCTTAGTGAGTTCTACGGCTATGACAGCTTTCAGCCGTCAATGGATTGTTAAATGCCCAAAAAAGACTATCCGAATCTCAATCGGGTCTCAGAAGTTTTTTACCCTTCGTTTTTTCGACACGTGGAATTTTATGGTAAAACGGGATTACCGTGGCTGGTCTTCAATTTACCGTCGCTGGAGAGTGGTGCACCAGGGTACCGTTTTGTTTCAAATCCATGCATGCATTTCGTAAAGTCGTACGACACTGTTACGCCATTTCGGACGGATGTTGCACCTTGCACCGTGGATGTTGCACCCTGTAGATATCGATTATTCGGACGGCCATAACTTCTTGCTCGTTTAGAGTTATGGGAGCCATAACAAGTCAAAACGAAGGCCTCAGTGAGTTCTACGGTAACGACAGCTTTCAGCCGTCAATGGATTGTTTAATGCCCAAAAAAGACTATCCGAATCTCAATCGGGTCTAGGAAGTTTTTTACCCTTCGTTTTTTCGACACGTGGATTTTTACGATAGAACGGGATTACCGTGGCTGGACTTCCATTTACCATCGCTGGAGAGTAGTGCACCATGGTACCGTTTTGTTTCAAATCCATACACGAATTTGAAAAAGTCGTACGACACTGTTTCACCATTTCGGACGGATGTTGCACCTTGCACCGTGGATGTTGCACCCTGTAGATATCGATTATTCGGACGGCCATAACTTCTGGCTCGTTTAGAGTTACTGGAGCCATAACCTGTCAAAACGAACGCCTCAATGAGTTCTACGGCTATGACAGCTTTCACCCATCAATGGATTGTTTAATGCCCAAAAAAAACTATCTGAATCTCAGTCAGGTCTCGGAAGTTTTTTGCCCTTCGTTTTTTCGACACGTGGATTTTTACGGTAAAACGAGATTACGGTGGCTGGTCTTCATGTTACCATCAGTGGAGAGTGGTGCACCAGGGTACCGTTTCGTTTCAAATCCACGCACGCATTTCAAAAGTCGTAGGACACTGTTTCGCCATTTCGGACGGATGTTGCACCTTGCACCGTGGATGTTGCACCCTGTAAATATCGATTATTCGGACGGCCATAACTTCTGGCTCTTTAGAGTTACGGGAGCCATAACCAGTCAAAACGAAGGCCTCAGTGATTTATACGGCTGTGAAAGCTTTCAGCCGTCGATGGATTGTTTAATTCCCAAAAAAGACTATCCGAATCGCAATCGGGTCTTGGAATTTTTTACCCTTCGTTTTTTCGACACGTGGATTTTTACGGTAAAACGGGAATACCGTGGCTGGTCTTCAATTTACCATCGCTGAAGAGTGGTGCACCATCATACCGTTTCATTTCAAATCCTTGCACGCATTTCAAAAAGTCGTACGACACTGTTACGCCATTTCGGACTGAGGTTGCACCTTGCACCGTGGATGTTGCACCCTGTAGATATCGATTATTCCGACTGCCATAACTTCTGGCTCGTTTAGAGTTACGGGAGCCATAACCAGTCAAAACGAAGGCCTCAGTGATTTCTACGACTATGACAGCTTTCAGCCATCAATGGATTGTTTGATGCCCAAAAAAGACTATCCGAATCTCAATCGGGTCTTGGAAGTTTTTTACCCTTTATTTTTTCGACACGTGGATTTTTACGGTAAAACGGGATCACGGTGGCTGGTCTTCGATTTACCATCGCTGGAGAGTGGTGCACCATGGTACCATTCCATTTCAAATCCATGCACGCATTTCAAAAAGTCGTACGACACTGTTTCGCCATTTCAGACGGATGTTGCACCTTGCACCGTGTATGTTGCACCCTGTAGATATCGATTATTCGGGCGGCCATAACTTCTGGCTCGTTTAGAGTTACGGGAGCCATAACCAGTCAAACGAAGGCCTCAGTGATTTCTACGGCTATGACAGCTTTCACCGTCAATGGATTGTTTAATGCCCAAAAAAGACTATCCGAATCTCAATCGGGTCAAGGAAGTTTTTTACCCTTCATTTTTTCGACACGTGAATTTTTACGTAGAACGGGATTGCCGTGGCTGGTCTTCGATTTACCATCGCTGGAGAGTGGTGCACCATGGTACCGTTTTGTTTCAAATACATGCACGCATTTCAAAAATTCGTACGATACTGTTTCGCCATTTCGGACGGATGTTGCACCTTGCACCGTGGATGTTGCACCCCATAGATATCGATTATTCGGCGCAATAAATGTTCTTTTTTAACGACCGTTTTGTCTTTCTCGTTTCCGGTACGTCATAGTTTTGCACATATCCATAACACGGGCGGTCTTTTTACCAATATTACAACATCACGACAAAGTGACTTCGAGGAGAATGTTAAACGCATTTGATACCTTAGAATTTCGAACTGCTGATGGTGTTTTGTATGATTACTTAGCCTGCAAGTAATCTACTTTTTCAGTCTGCGAATATCTTTCGGTTTCCTGTTTTATCCAATTTCAAATCCAATTTAACTCTTTTTAGGGGAATATTATCGTGGCCTATTTTGCTCTTCGTATATTTTTGTTTTTTCGTCATTCTACTAGGTTTACATCGGTGTAGTCCGACTACTTATACCACAAACTCCGTGGATTAAATTTATGAACGAAAACATCCGAGCTGTAGAAAAAACTTATGATGGAATTATTCTGCACACAAAAACGATCCATGACAATTCGAAACGTTAGAAACGTAGAACATGCAAAGAGCTTCGTTTTGATAGGTTGTCGCTCCCGTAACTTCAAACGAGTCAAAAGTTATGGCCGTTTGAAGAAACGAAAGACAGCGACGGACCGCTCGCTGATCCGATTCGACGGTATTGGCGAAAGTCTTCGATCTCCGTGAAATGCTCGAGCATGCTCACACTGTAGCACTCGATATTAAAGTTATTACGGATTACCGAGGGAATAAATGAGGATATGGTTCAAAAGCTTGTCTACTGAGGATATAGCGCAATAAATGTTCTTTTTTAACGACCGTTCTGTCCTCCTCGTTTCCGTTACGTCATAGTTTGGCACATATCCATCAACACGGGCCGTCTTTTTACCAATATTACAACATCACGACAAAGTGACTTCGAGGAGAATGTTAAACGCATTTGATACCTTAGAATTTCGAACGGATGATGGTGTTTTATATGATTACTTAGCCTGCAAGTTATCTACTTTTTCAGTCTGCGAATATCTTTCGGTTTTCTGTTTTATCCAATTTCAAATCCAATTTAATTCTTTCTAGGGGAATATTATCGTGGCCTACTTTGCTCTTCGTATATTTTTGTTTTTTGTCGTTCTTCTAGGTTTACATCGGTGTAGTCCGACTACTTATACCACAAACTCCGTCGAATAAATTTATGAACGAAAACATCCGAGCTGTAGAAAAACTAATGACGGAATTATTCTGCACACAAAACCGATCCATGACAATTCGAAACGTTAGAAACGTAGAACATGGAAAGAGCTTCGTTTTGATAGGTTGTGGCTCCCGTAACTTCTAACGATTCAAAAGTTATGGTCATTTGAAGAAACGAAAGAAAGCGACGGACCGCTCGCTGATCCGATTCGACGGTATTGGCGAAAGTCTTCGATCTCCGCGAAACGCTCGAGCATTCTCACACTGTAGCACTCGATATTAAAGATATTATGGATTACCGAGGGAATAAATGAGGATATGGTTCAAAAGCTTGTCTACTGAGGCTATAGCGCAATAAATGTTCTTTTTTAACGACCGTTCTGTCTTTCTCGTTTCCGGTACGTCATAGTTTTGCACATATTCATCAACACGGGCCTTCTTTTTACCAATATTACAACATCACGACAATGTGACTTCGAGGAGAATGCTAAACGCATTTGATACCTTAGAATTTCGAACGGCTGATGGTGTTTTCTACGATTACTTAGCCTGAAGTAATCTACTTTTTCAGTCTGCGAATATCTTTCGGTTTCCTGTTTTATCAAATTTAAAATCCAATTTAATTCTTTTTAGGGAAACATTATCGTGGCCTATTTTGCTCTTCGTATATTTTTGTTTTTTGTCGTTCTTCTAGGTTTACATCGGTGTAGTCCGACTACTTATACCACAAACTCCGTGGAATAAATTTATAAACGAAAACATCCGAGCTGTAGAAAAAACTTATGATGGAATTATTCTGCACACAAAACCGATCCATGACAATTCGAAACGTTTGAAACGTAGAACATGGAAAGAGCTTCGTTATGATAGGTTGTGGCTCCCGTAACTTCAAACGAGTAAAAGGTTATGGCCGTTTGAAGAAACGAAAGAAAGCGACGGACCGCTCGCAGATCCGATTCGAAGGTATTGGCGAAAGTCTTCGATCTCCGTGAAATGCTCGAGCATGCTCACACTATAGCACTCGATATTAAAGATATTATGGATTACCGAGGGAATAAATGAGGATATGGTTCAAAAGCTTGTCTACTGAGGATATAGCGCAATAAATGTTCTTTTTTAACGACCGTTCTATCTTCCTCGTTTCCGTTACGTCATAGTTTTGCACATATCCATCAACATAGGCCGTCTTTTTACCAATATTACAACATCACGACAAAGTGACTTCGAGGAGAATGTTAAACGCATTTGATACCTTAGAATTTCGAACGGCTGATGGTGTTTTATATGATTACTTAGCCTGCAAGTAATCTACTTTTTCAGTCTGCGAATATCTTTCGGTTTCCTGTTTTATCCAATTTCAAATCCAATTTAATTCTTTCTAGGGGAATATTATCGTGGCCTATTTTGCTCTTCGTATATATTTTTTTTGTCGTTCTTCTATGTTTACATCAGTGTAGTCCGACTACTTATACCACAAACTCCGTGGAATAAATTTATGAACGAAAACATCTGAGCTGTAGAAAAAACTTAAGATGAAATTATTCTGCACACAAAACCGATCCATGACAATTCGAAACGTTAGAAACGTAGAACATGGAAAGAGCTTCGTTTTGATAGGTTGTGGCTCCCGTAACTTCTAATGATTCAAAAGTTATGGTCATTTGAAGAAACGAAAGAAAGCGACAGACCGCTCGCTGATCCGATTCGACGGTATTGGCGAACGTCTTCGATCTCCGCGAAACGCTCGAGCATGCTCACACTGCAGCACTCGATATTAAAGATATTATGGATTACCGATGGAATAAATGAGGATACGGTTCAAAAGCTTGTCTACTGAGGCTATAGCGCAATAAATGTTCTTTTTTAACGACCGTTCTGTCTTCCACGTTTCCGGTATGTCATAGTTTTGCTCATATCCATCAACACGGGCCGTCTTTTTACCAATATTACAACATCACGACAAAGTGACTTCGAGGAGAATGCTAAACGCATTTGATACCTTAGAATTTCGAACGGCTGATGGTGTTTTCTACGATTACTTAGCCTGAAGTAATCTACTTTTTCAGTCTGCGAATATCTTTCGGTTTCCTGTTTTATCCAATTTAAAATCCAATTTAATTCTTTTTAGGGGAACATTATCGTGGCCTATTTTGCTCTTCGTATATTTTTGTTTTTTGTCGTTCTTCTAGGTTTACATCGGTGTAGTCCGACTACTTATACCACAAACTCCGTGGAATAAATTTATAAACGAAAACATCCGAGCTGTAGAAAAAACTTATGATGGAATTATTCTGCACACAAAACCGATCCATGACAATTCGAAAAGTTAGAAAGGTAGAACATGGAAAGAGCTTCGTTTTGACAGGTTGCGGCTCCCGTAACGTCAAACGAGTCAAAAGTTATGGTCATTTGAAGAAACGAAAGAAAGCGACGGACCGCTCGCTGATCCGATTCGACGGTATTGGCGAAAGTCTTCGATCTCCGCAAAACGCTCGAGCATGCTCACACTGTAGCACTCGATATTAAAGATATTATGGATTACCGAGGGAATAAATGAGGATATGGTTCAAAAGCTTGTCTACTGAGGCTATAGCGCAATAAATGTTCTTTTTTAACGACCGTTCTGTCTTTCTCGTTTCCGGTACGTCATAGTTTTGCACATATCCATAACACGGGCGGTCTTTTTACCAATATTACAACATCACGACAAAGTGACTTCGAGGAGAATGTTAAACGCATTTGATACCTTAGAATTTCGAACTGCTGATGGTGTTTTGTATGATTACTTAGCCTGCAAGTAATCTACTTTTTCAGTCTGCGAATATCTTTCGGTTTCCTGTTTTATCAAATTTAAAATCCAATTTAATTCTTTTTAGGGAAACATTATCGTGGCCTATTTTGCTCTTCGTATATTTTTGTTTTTTGTCGTTCTTCTAGGTTTACATCGGTGTAGTCCGACTACTTATACCACAAACTCCGTGGATTAAATTTATGAACGAAAACATCCGAGCTGTAGAAAAAACTTATGATGGAATAATTCTGCACGCAAAACCGATCCATGACAATTCGAAACGTTAGAAACGTAGAACATGCAAAGAGCTTCGTTTTGATAGGTTGTGGCTCCCGTAACTTCAAACGAGTCAGAAGATATGGCCGTTTGAAGAAACGAAAGAAAGCGACGGACCGCTCGCTGATCCGATTCGACGGTATTGGCGAAAGTCTTCGATCTCCGCGAAACGCTCGAGCATGCTCACACTGTAGCACTCGATATTAAAGATATTATGGATTACCGAGGAAATAAATGAGGATATGGTTCAAAAGCTTGTCTACTGAGGATATAGGGCAATAAATGTTCTTTTTTAACGACCGTTCTGTCTTCCTAGTTTCCGTTACGTCATAGTTTTGCACATATCCATCAACACGGGCCGTCTTTTTACCAATATTACAACATCACGACAAAGTGACTTCGAGGAGAATGATAAACGTATTTGATACCTTAGAATTTCGAACGGCTGATGGTGCTTTATATGATTACTTAGCCTGCAAGTAATCTACTTTTTCAGTCTACGAATATCTTTCGATTTCCTGTTTTATCCAATTTCAAATCCAGTTTAATTCTTTTTAGGGGAATATTATCGTGGCCTACTTTGCTCTTCGTATATATTTGTTTTTTGTCGTTCTTCTAGGTTTACATCGGTGTAGTCCGACTACTTATACCACAAACTCCGTGGAATAAATTTATGAACGAAAACATCCGAGCTGTAGAAAAAACTTATGATGAAATTATTCTGCACACAAAACCGACCCATGACAATTCAAAACGTTAGAAAGGTAGAACATGGAAGGAGCTTCGCTTTGATAGGTTGTGGCTCCCGTAACCTCAAACGAGTCAAAAGTTATGGTCATTTGAAGAAACGAAAGAAAGCGACGGACCGCTCGCTGATCCGATTCGACGGTATTGGCGAAAGTCTTCGATCTCCGCGAAACGCTCGAGCATGCTCACACTGTAGCAATCTATATTAAAGATATTATGGATTACCGAGGGAATAAATTAGGATATGGTTCAAAAGCTTGTCTACCGAGGCTATAGCGCAATAAATGTTCTTTTTTAACGACCGTTCCGTCTTTCTCGTTTCCGGTACGTCATAGTTTTGCACATATCCTTCAACACGGGCGGCCTTTTTACCAATATTACAACATCACGACAAAGTGACTTCGAGGAGAATGTTAAACGCATTTGATACCTTAGAATTTCGAACGGCTGATGGTGTTTTCTATGATTACTTAGCCTGAAGTAATCTACTTTTTCAGTCTACGAATTTCTTTCGGTTTCCTGTTTTATCTAATTTCAAATCCAATTTCATTCTTTTTAGGGGAACATTATCGTGGCCTATTTTGCTCTTCGTATATTTTTGTTTTTTGTCGTTCTTCTAGGTTTACATCGGTGTTGTCCGACTACTTATACCACAAACTCCGTGGAATAAATTTATGAACGAAAACATCCGAGCTGTAGAAAAAAATTAAGATGGAATTATTCTGCATACAAAACCGATCCATGACAATTCGAAACGTTAGAAACGTAGAACAGGGAAAGAGCTTCGTTTTGATAGGTTGTGGCTCCCATAACTTCAAACGAGTCAAAAGTTATGGTCATTTGAAGAAACGAAAGAAAGCGACGGACCGCTCGCTGATCCGATTCGACGGTATTGGCGAAAGTCTTCGATCTCCGCGAAACTGTCGAGCATGCTCACACTGTAGCACTCGATATTAAAGATATTATGGATTACCGAGGGAATAAATGAGGATATGGTTCAAAAGCTTGTCTACTGTGGCTATAGCGCAATAAATGTTCTTTTTCAACGACCGTTCTGTCTTCCACGTTTCCGGTACGTCATAGTTTTGCACATATCCATAACACGGGCGGTATTTTTACCAATATTACAACATCACGACAAAGTGACTTCGAGGAGAATGTTAAACGCATTTGATACCTTAGAATTTCGAACTGCTGATGGTGTTTTGTATGATTACTTAGCCTGCAAGTGATCTACTTTTTCAGTCTGCGAATATCTTTCGGTTTCCTGTTTTATCCAATTTCAAATCCAATTTAACTCTTTTTAGGGGAATATTATCGTGGCCTATTTTGCTCTTCGTATATTTTTGTTTTTTTTTTGTTCTTCTAGGTTTACATCTGTAACGACCCGTAAATTTTCGATAATTAAAATAGCTAATTTAATAAGATTTCGTGATTTAGTGTTAGAAAAAATTTTGTAAATTCGTTTGGAATAATAATAACTGGAATAAATTGCAACAATAATTATCCAAGTAATGAAAAATGAATGCTACTTAGTGAATGCCTTTGAAATCAATAGTTGAATAGGATAATAAATGTTGAAATTCATTGGGTATAATAGAGTAATTGATTGATAAGTAAAATCTATTTAAAATCAAATATTGAATATTGGACAGGTAAGTTGTTCAAATTAAATATTTAAAACTTATTGAATAATTGAATAACTGTAAAATGAAAATAGTGTTCTAAATTGTGAATTGGTTTTAAGGGTTGAATCTTATAAGTTTAATCTCAATATTTCAAAAGATAATGAATTATTGGATAAGCGAAATTGTTTAAATTAAATATTTGGAATTTATTGATAATTTAATAACTGGAATTGAATAACTGTTTTAATAAAAATGGTTGTTATATAAATTTGAATTTGTTAAATTTTATAAGTTCGTTCCGAATATTTCAGAGGATAGTGATTTAAGAATAATCAAATTTGTTAAATTTAATATTACGAATGTTTGAATAATTAAATTCCGAATTTGATATGATTAATATGATATTGAAATTTAATATATGAAAATAGAGTGGATATTTGAAATTTGATTTAATATGATTCAAATTGGTTTCCAAAGTGAATGTAAGTTATATTAGAATTTTAATAGGGTTAGTAAGATTTTAAAATTGGAATTTATTGGATAAATTGAATAACGGGTTTAATATGATTAAAAATGATTGTAAAATTTTATTTTATCATATTGGAGTTATAGTGATGTTATAGAACTTTTAAAACTGAATATAAAATTTATTGGTGAAAATTTAATATTTTAATATTTAATTATCGATTGGAAATTAGCCAAACTTTGAACAGTCTCAGAATTTGACGAAACTAGTCCCATTGGATCCGTAATAGTAAGTTATTATCGGATTTCAATTTTCGTAGCAATCGGAGTTGTCATTTGACCGTGGCAGCTCGAAACGCGTTGAAATTATTTAATATTAATTTAACGAGTTAAAATAGTCATTTTTCAAACGGTCTCGGATTTCGACGAAACCAGTTTCATCGGATCCGTAATGTGATATTATTATATGGTTTCAAATTTCGTGTCAATCGGATTTACCGTTTGTCCGGGGCAAGCCAAAACGCATAAAAATTTAGTTTAATCGGTTTAATTGAAATTTGATCGTTTATCGCTATAACTCTCACATACGATCGAATTAGCTTTCGAAACCTATTCCATTGTGTCCGGAACATGGGATAAACCCTAGAAACGTCGGTCACCGCGCGAGATTTGGAGTTCGGAAATTTGGAGTGAATAGTATTTTTCGTTGAAATTCTATAAAGGGCCACCCATTTTCTCAAAATTGAAAACCCGACCCAGAAAACCCTAGCCGCCACCGTGCTATTTTCAATGGCCAGAATCACGCAAGCTTCCTCCTTCGTTTTCTCCCAATCCATCGACTTTTACCAAAAACTATCAACTGCAATGTTGAAGAGCGTAAGGAGAGCTTCAGATCCATACAGCTACTTCATCGAATCATCGACTGTAGGCGGAGAAAATGGGCCGCGTTCATCCTCGTTTCGCGCACGTTTTTCTCAACCTGGGTGGGGCCGAGCTTCACGCGGTTCCTGGTGGTGGTGGAGTCGAGTGTTGGCTTCGAACTGGTGGTAGTTGATCGGGGCAGAAGTCGTTGTGATGGTGGCGAAAATTAGGGGGTAGACGGCGGCTTGGGTTTGTTCTCACGAGAAATTGAACGGGAAGAAGAAGATACAAGGAGCGGTCTGATTTCCTTGGTGAGATGGACGGCCCAGATGTGGGAAAATTTGAAAATAAAAGGATTGTGTAAATTATTTTATATTTTAAATTGTTTAAACTTCTAAATGCGATAACTCTTTCATACGAGGTCCGTTCTGGACGAAACGAATTGCGTTGCAATCGTTTTGTCGAGCACTACGCAATGGAGCTGGATTGGAACCGTTGAAGCTATTGAAAATTTCGGGTAAAATTAAACGTCCGTTTAATTTTATTCGAAATAAAACGCTGGAACTGCATTAAAATCAAGGTGAGTGTTTTATAACGCTCACACCGTACTAAATATCTTTATGCTAGTTAAATTGACATTATGAAGTGATATGAATTTTATTTGTCATTGTTTGATATAAATTTAATTGTCATATAGCTTGTTATTTGAATTAACCGTTGAAAAAATTAAATTGACAGTTAAATTGAAATTAAATTTGGATGGCGATTAAATTACCTGACATTGATAACTATGAAACTGCCATGAATCGTATTGTTTATTGGATGATGTATTTTGATGGATGCTATTGGTTGATAATTGAATGTTTGGATGTTTATTTGCTCATGTAGATCCTGTTATGCATACATATGATACTGTGATTTAATTTAAGTAATATATACTCATCCCTGACATTTAATTGAAATAAATAATTACTTGGCCATAGGATAGAAAAGTATATACGGACACCGAATTGGCTAAATTAATAATTATAAAAAAAATCGTCGATTTGAATTTATTTAAATGTTTTGATTTAAAGGTTATAAATAGAAATCGATTTATAGAAATTGGATTTGTCGAAAAATTGAGTTTGGAATGTTGAAATAAATTTTGGTTAAAAGAAATTGTTAAATAATTTAAGTTGAGACTTTGAAATTTAAAAATTTGGATATGATTGAATTTCAGAAATTTATTTGTTTTGAAGATTGAACATTATTTCGAGCTTTGAGTATTACTAAGTAAAAGCGATATAAAAGATATTTTGAATTTGAACTTGAAATTGAATCACATTTGTAATTGGGTTTTAAATTTGGATATTGAAAGATAATTTTGTTAAGTGTTACAAATTGATATTTTGGAAAATCAAGCTTTGAATCGATATAAATTGAAATTGAATTAATTGAAGGTGAATGTAAAATTGAATTAATTTGAAATCAAAGCTGACATTGATTTGAGTTGAAATCGAAATCGAATCAGTAGAATGGAAATTGAAATTGATTTGAACTGGGAAGTTATAATTGAAATGGATTGGTTTTGAAGCTGTTTTATTTTGTTTTCCAAATGTCTCGGTTATATAAACCATTTTGAATACTTAAACTATTTTAATCCATTTTAAATCTACTTAACCCAATTTAAATTATTTTGAACTAAATTTATCTATTTCAAATCCATTTTAAGATTTTAAAGTATTTTAACTATTGTAATTACTTAAAACTACTTTTAAACTACTTAAAACTATTTCTAAAATTTTAAGCTAGAAAATAAGGTGAAATGTTATATTTAAACCTTAAATTTAAATACGAATTGAGTTAAACGAAGTTGCAATCTAAATTGAAATCCGAAATGAATTTGAAATCGAAATGAGATATTGATGCGGGAAAATGATTTTGAAACGAAATATTACATTTGGAAAGATACGATGATTTTTGAAATAGATTTAATTTTGAAGCGAATATGATATGTCGATATCAATTATGAATCGATTTGAAATGTAAAAGAGCCAATGGTGTAATAATACGTAGTTATTAAAGAGACCGGGATCGGATATGGACATACTCTCTGTCGATACCGAAAACCACTTTAATAACTATTATACGCGGAGTGTTGATCCAGAATGAAGTGGATGGTTTGGTGAACGCGTTGACTGAAGAAAGAGAACGATATTGGATGACCCCTGACATGACTAAAACAGGAGCCGCGCCGGGCCATTGAGGTTCGCCACCTCTAGCGGACACACTTCTTCGATACCATATCTATTACATTTGTGATGCGATTTGGGTGCACCCCTTTGATTTGGGAGTGTTGTTTCGCGGTGTTGAGGTAGTAGCTGCTACGCTCAACATCAGTCCGGATCACGCAACTACTAGTATCCTAGTTGGTATTGCCTCATGTACCTTGTCATACTGATTATCCTATTCGCGACCACTACGTTTTGATTTTGTACCTTGAGTATATGGATTGCCCTCTGGTGACTTCCGGTTTTGGGGAAACTACGGTCTTGTATATGCTCTTGGGAATATAAATGTGTTAAGCGGTGAATGGGCGTCGCCTTAACACTATTTTGATACCTTTACTTTACTGATAGACATTATCTACTTAGCGTACATTATTACATAGTAGATAGTTTAACGGATCCTTGAGAGATAGAAAAATCCCGTAACATCTCTTAAGTTATTGCACGCACGTTGACACTGGATAGGAGATGTCAAACCCCGTAAACATCTCTAACGCCGTTTACACTCATATTTATTTACGATTGATTTAACTTTCACAAGGATATTTAGTCCTGACTCGAGTGTTTGTCTTTTCATTACGCTCGGGTCAGACCTGAGTTTTCAGATTTTTGAAGATCTATTCTGGAGGACGAAGACGAAGATTCGGTACACTATTACTATTACTATCTATGCATCATGCTGTCTGCTGCATTATTTTAATTGTTCTGTTGTATATGTATAACTCTGATAAATGTCGTATAATAATAATCAAATGTATTCATTTCAAATGTATTCATTTAATTAACAGCTTCATGAACTGTTATTTTATTATTATACTTTAGCCTTCCGCTGTGAGATTCTGTGTTGTTTCATTTCCTTTATTTCTCTTCCTTTTCTTTTCTTAATTACCCCAATAACTATCTGCCCTTTTAATGGTTTGGAATCGATATGTGTATTTGATCGTCGGTTTTAAACTGTCCAAAAAGGCGGGTCGTTACAGTTGGTATCACACTCATATTTATTTACGATTGATTTAACTTTCACAAGGATATTTAGTCCTGACTCGAGTGTTTGTCTTTTCATTACGCTCGGGTCAGACCTGAGTTTTCAGATTTTTGAAGATCTATTCTGGAGGACGAAGACGAAGATTCGGTACACTATTACTATTACTATCTATGCATCATGCTGTCTGCTGCATTATTTTAATTGTTCTGTTGTATATGTATAACTCTGATAAATGTCGTATAATAATAATCAAATGTATTCATTTCAAATGTATTCATTTAATTAACAGCTTCATGAACTGTTATTTTATTATTATACTTTAGCCTTCCGCTGTGAGATTCTGTGTTGTTTCATTTCCTTTATTTCTCTTCCTTTTCTTTTCTTAATTACCCCAATAACTATCTGCCCTTTTAATGGTTTGGAATCGATATGTGTATTTGATCGTCGGTTTTAAACTGTCCAAAAAGGCGGGTCGTTACAGTTGGTATCAGAGCTTTGGTTTAGCGATAAACCTTGGCTCTAGTGGGGAATAACTCATTGAAATAGAGGTAAACTATATGAATGAGTTGAGTGTATATGAGAGAGCGTATTTGTTAGTGATATAAAATGTTTTATATTGTGTCGGTTGTTTTGTTGAGTGGCTTATGGATTCTGGTCAATACGAGTAATTAACGTTATTGATAGGGATCTCTAAACACTTAAACAGAACAATTCGACATAGTATTGTTTTGGAATTGGGTAAATGAAATAATTTTGCCCTAACTATATTTTGTATATAAAGAAAATTTTTCAGAAATTATTGTGACTTACCTAGCTTACCTGGTTGTTAGGAATGAAAATATTGGATTATCATAAATTGGATAATGTAATTTAATAAATAAGATGAATTACGATAAGAACAGTAATAAAACACTTGTGAAATGTTTAAGAAAGAAATTCCTATAATTTGAAGAAAATATAAAACACTTGTGAAATCTTATAAGAATATTTTATAAAGGTGACTTATGAATTAAAATAGATTTAAATTGGAAAATATTGAGTTTAAGACCCGGAGATTTTGGAAAATTGTTTTCAAAGTTTTGAAGAAATATATAGTAATATTAGTTGGAAAATATTTATAGGTAATATTTTGAAATGATTTTAAGAAGGAATGAATTAAGTACTCCTCTCTTATGTCGCTGGAAAGTAATTTCGGTGATGACTGCGCAGCATCATCGATGTTCATTTTCGAGTTTCAAAGTGGGGGAGGCTTCTAAGAAGCTTTGCTTTTCTTCGAAATTATTTTGGGTAAATGGGTTTTGGTTTAAACTCTAAAGGTATGTTTTGTTATATAAATAATAAAAGATATAAGTGTATATGTTTATTTCAAACGATTTGAAAGGAACCGGACATTTAAAATTCTAAGTTATGTTAATAAGAAATTTTCAAAGTATTTGAATGAAATGTGAATAACCAAAATTTATAAAATAAGAGGACTAAGATATCCAAGCTTATTGTTTGGGAAAACTTTAAAAGTTGAAAGGTAAAGAGGATTTTAATAAATTAAATTTGTGAACAATTCTAATTAAGTAAAACGAAATTCTATAAATTTGTATAATACCAAAATTACAATCTGATAACATATAACAAGACTTACCAAATATTAAAAAGTTAAACGATGTTTTGGATATGTAATGAGATATTGTACAAATAAAAAGAACCTGGAAGTAATTGAAATATACAAGTAAGGAAAACTAAAATGTATGTAAATGGAAATTGGGTTGTGAAAAATTTAGTTATATACTTATGTATATTCTAAAGTGATCAATGAAAAATTTGAATAAGTAAGTGAACTTAAGAAAGAAGATAAATGAACCGTATTATATCTTTGTAAATTGGTTATAGAAAATAAATATAAAATTGCAAAGGGATTGTGAAGAAAAAAATTGAATTGGTAACCTTTAAGATAACTGTGAACTAAGAAAAGTCATTTATGAGAGGTTAGACTTTTATAGGATGATTAATAAACTAAAGTGTCGGTTAATAAAATGTTCCACAAATGAATTCGTTAATAACTGAAATTTTGAAATGCAATAAATGTAAACAAAGGAATTTCTTATAGCTAAGAATCAATTGGAAAATGAAATTGAATTTAATTAAATTATATAGAATGTTTAAAAAGAACTTGAGTAAGCAAATTCTTTGATATGATGTTTAAGAAAAGATAATGTTAAAGAATATGCTATGTAAAGAAATGAATATACTAACTGAATAATGGATTGTGTGTAATCAAGTGAGAAAAAAAAATAGAAGTCAACAAAATAATTTAGTATAGATAAATTGGATAGAAATCTATTGGAAGGTAATACGTGAGATTGTACGTATATTATTTTATTCGCATAACGATTTGATCCAAATTCGAGCACAAAATTTCGAGATGATTTATATCGATCCAAGTTAGGATTTATCGCTCGATTTTCGACGGCGAACCCTAGATATGGATTTTTAATTTGATTCTGGAATTCTCTATCATAGTATATGGCTATGCAAGGAGAGTAACAGTTTCCAATCAAGGAACCAAATCCGAGTCCGCACTAGAGAGTCATGTGAACGATACTAGTTTGGAAGTGAAATTGTGTGATCGAATAAGCGATTAGATTGAGATTGCTCACGGATGATATATGTACGGCTTACGGACTAAATTAAAAGTTAATATTGGAAATTTAAGAGGTCAAATATGTGAAGATAAATTTGCAACTTTTGAGACAACTATGAACTAAGAAAAGTTATATATAAGAAGTTAGACTTTTATGGAATAACTATAAATTAAAGTGATGATTAATAAAATGTTTTGCATTAATCAATTGTTTCGCAAGTAAATTGGTTATTAACTGAAACTGAATATGAAGTAAATGTAAACAAAAGGATTTGGTATGGCTAAGAATAAATTGGAACTGAAAGAATAAACCAAATTGAACGTAAAATTAGTAATTTGGTGATGTTGGGCATGATTTGGTTGTTATATGATTGTTAGTTGATTTGTATGTAATTCATTAAGTGTTATTGAAATGGAAAGCTATAAATTATTGAAATCAAATTGGAAGTGAACTAACGTAAATATAAATTAATGAATGTTAACTAATTGAATTGAGAATGAATGTTAGTAAAATCCAACGTTAATGAATCAACTATGATTAAAATTGAAACCAAGTCAATAAATATTAATGAGAATTGAATTTATATTAATTGGTTATGGATTTGTTGGATGATAATTGATTGATGGTTGCAATTGTTGTTTTGTTGCATTTGCTATGTTGGCACATGTAGTTGTTATGTTGCTATATTGTGTATATTGATATTATTTCCATATATGCCATGTTTCTCATAGTTTGTTGAGTGTTTAGTAGGTGCGGATTGCGCTTGCTTCGCATTTGGAGCTCGCTTTCGCGCTATATTATTCGTATATGCTCGCTAATAAAAATATAAGGTACATGTTTATTTTCTCATTGGATTTGGTGATTTTTGATGAGCCACTTGGCTTTTGGATTTTCTTTTGTTGATTTGGGGCCCGTAGAGGCGTTTTGTAGCTGTACCGATCGAGCCGCGCAAAGGAGACTCTGCCGAAATTTTTCGTAAATCCGGGTGTTAGAAAAATTTTCGAGTTTAAAAAAAAAAAAAAAAAAAAAAAAAAAAAAAAAAAAAAATTATAACTTGTTTTGATAACTAGCTTTTAAAGTTAGAAAGGCGTTTGGAATAAATTAGTAAAAGTGTAGTAATGACTTTATTAAAGGAATTTCATTGTCTTATAAGTTGGCAACTTTGAATAAAATATATCAAATGTTGAATTTTATACTTGGTTTCTTTTCCCTTCTTTTTCCTTTTCGAGGACGAAAAGTTTTGAGTGGGGGAGAATGTAACGACCCGTAAATTTTCGATAATTAAAATAGCTAATTTAATAAGATTTCGTGATTTAGTGTTAGAAAAAATTTTGTAAATTCGTTTGGAATAATAATAACTGGAATAAATTGCAACAATAATTATCCAAGTAATGAAAAATGAATGCTACTTAGTGAATGCCTTTGAAATCAATAGTTGAATAGGATAATAAATGTTGAAATTCATTGGGTATAATAGAGTAATTGATTGATAAGTAAAATCTATTTAAAATCAAATATTGAATATTGGACAGGTAAGTTGTTCAAATTAAATATTTAAAACTTATTGAATAATTGAATAACTGTAAAATGAAAATAGTGTTCTAAATTGTGAATTGGTTTTAAGGGTTGAATCTTATAAGTTTAATCTCAATATTTCAAAAGATAATGAATTATTGGATAAGCGAAATTGTTTAAATTAAATATTTGGAATTTATTGATAATTTAATAACTGGAATTGAATAACTGTTTTAATAAAAATGGTTGTTATATAAATTTGAATTTGTTAAATTTTATAAGTTCGTTCCGAATATTTCAGAGGATAGTGATTTAAGAATAATCAAATTTGTTAAATTTAATATTACGAATGTTTGAATAATTAAATTCCGAATTTGATATGATTAATATGATATTGAAATTTAATATATGAAAATAGAGTGGATATTTGAAATTTGATTTAATATGATTCAAATTGGTTTCCAAAGTGAATGTAAGTTATATTAGAATTTTAATAGGGTTAGTAAGATTTTAAAATTGGAATTTATTGGATAAATTGAATAACGGGTTTAATATGATTAAAAATGATTGTAAAATTTTATTTTATCATATTGGAGTTATAGTGATGTTATAGAACTTTTAAAACTGAATATAAAATTTATTGGTGAAAATTTAATATTTTAATATTTAATTATCGATTGGAAATTAGCCAAACTTTGAACAGTCTCAGAATTTGACGAAACTAGTCCCATTGGATCCGTAATAGTAAGTTATTATCGGATTTCAATTTTCGTAGCAATCGGAGTTGTCATTTGACCGTGGCAGCTCGAAACGCGTTGAAATTATTTAATATTAATTTAACGAGTTAAAATAGTCATTTTTCAAACGGTCTCGGATTTCGACGAAACCAGTTTCATCGGATCCGTAATGTGATATTATTATATGGTTTCAAATTTCGTGTCAATCGGATTTACCGTTTGTCCGGGGCAAGCCAAAACGCATAAAAATTTAGTTTAATCGGTTTAATTGAAATTTGATCGTTTATCGCTATAACTCTCACATACGATCGAATTAGCTTTCGAAACCTATTCCATTGTGTCCGGAACATGGGATAAACCCTAGAAACGTCGGTCACCGCGCGAGATTTGGAGTTCGGAAATTTGGAGTGAATAGTATTTTTCGTTGAAATTCTATAAAGGGCCACCCATTTTCTCAAAATTGAAAACCCGACCCAGAAAACCCTAGCCGCCACCGTGCTATTTTCAATGGCCAGAATCACGCAAGCTTCCTCCTTCGTTTTCTCCCAATCCATCGACTTTTACCAAAAACTATCAACTGCAATGTTGAAGAGCGTAAGGAGAGCTTCAGATCCATACAGCTACTTCATCGAATCATCGACTGTAGGCGGAGAAAATGGGCCGCGTTCATCCTCGTTTCGCGCACGTTTTTCTCAACCTGGGTGGGGCCGAGCTTCACGCGGTTCCTGGTGGTGGTGGAGTCGAGTGTTGGCTTCGAACTGGTGGTAGTTGATCGGGGCAGAAGTCGTTGTGATGGTGGCGAAAATTAGGGGGTAGACGGCGGCTTGGGTTTGTTCTCACGAGAAATTGAACGGGAAGAAGAAGATACAAGGAGCGGTCTGATTTCCTTGGTGAGATGGACGGCCCAGATGTGGGAAAATTTGAAAATAAAAGGATTGTGTAAATTATTTTATATTTTAAATTGTTTAAACTTCTAAATGCGATAACTCTTTCATACGAGGTCCGTTCTGGACGAAACGAATTGCGTTGCAATCGTTTTGTCGAGCACTACGCAATGGAGCTGGATTGGAACCGTTGAAGCTATTGAAAATTTCGGGTAAAATTAAACGTCCGTTTAATTTTATTCGAAATAAAACGCTGGAACTGCATTAAAATCAAGGTGAGTGTTTTATAACGCTCACACCGTACTAAATATCTTTATGCTAGTTAAATTGACATTATGAAGTGATATGAATTTTATTTGTCATTGTTTGATATAAATTTAATTGTCATATAGCTTGTTATTTGAATTAACCGTTGAAAAAATTAAATTGACAGTTAAATTGAAATTAAATTTGGATGGCGATTAAATTACCTGACATTGATAACTATGAAACTGCCATGAATCGTATTGTTTATTGGATGATGTATTTTGATGGATGCTATTGGTTGATAATTGAATGTTTGGATGTTTATTTGCTCATGTAGATCCTGTTATGCATACATATGATACTGTGATTTAATTTAAGTAATATATACTCATCCCTGACATTTAATTGAAATAAATAATTACTTGGCCATAGGATAGAAAAGTATATACGGACACCGAATTGGCTAAATTAATAATTATAAAAAAAATCGTCGATTTGAATTTATTTAAATGTTTTGATTTAAAGGTTATAAATAGAAATCGATTTATAGAAATTGGATTTGTCGAAAAATTGAGTTTGGAATGTTGAAATAAATTTTGGTTAAAAGAAATTGTTAAATAATTTAAGTTGAGACTTTGAAATTTAAAAATTTGGATATGATTGAATTTCAGAAATTTATTTGTTTTGAAGATTGAACATTATTTCGAGCTTTGAGTATTACTAAGTAAAAGCGATATAAAAGATATTTTGAATTTGAACTTGAAATTGAATCACATTTGTAATTGGGTTTTAAATTTGGATATTGAAAGATAATTTTGTTAAGTGTTACAAATTGATATTTTGGAAAATCAAGCTTTGAATCGATATAAATTGAAATTGAATTAATTGAAGGTGAATGTAAAATTGAATTAATTTGAAATCAAAGCTGACATTGATTTGAGTTGAAATCGAAATCGAATCAGTAGAATGGAAATTGAAATTGATTTGAACTGGGAAGTTATAATTGAAATGGATTGGTTTTGAAGCTGTTTTATTTTGTTTTCCAAATGTCTCGGTTATATAAACCATTTTGAATACTTAAACTATTTTAATCCATTTTAAATCTACTTAACCCAATTTAAATTATTTTGAACTAAATTTATCTATTTCAAATCCATTTTAAGATTTTAAAGTATTTTAACTATTGTAATTACTTAAAACTACTTTTAAACTACTTAAAACTATTTCTAAAATTTTAAGCTAGAAAATAAGGTGAAATGTTATATTTAAACCTTAAATTTAAATACGAATTGAGTTAAACGAAGTTGCAATCTAAATTGAAATCCGAAATGAATTTGAAATCGAAATGAGATATTGATGCGGGAAAATGATTTTGAAACGAAATATTACATTTGGAAAGATACGATGATTTTTGAAATAGATTTAATTTTGAAGCGAATATGATATGTCGATATCAATTATGAATCGATTTGAAATGTAAAAGAGCCAATGGTGTAATAATACGTAGTTATTAAAGAGACCGGGATCGGATATGGACATACTCTCTGTCGATACCGAAAACCACTTTAATAACTATTATACGCGGAGTGTTGATCCAGAATGAAGTGGATGGTTTGGTGAACGCGTTGACTGAAGAAAGAGAACGATATTGGATGACCCCTGACATGACTAAAACAGGAGCCGCGCCGGGCCATTGAGGTTCGCCACCTCTAGCGGACACACTTCTTCGATACCATATCTATTACATTTGTGATGCGATTTGGGTGCACCCCTTTGATTTGGGAGTGTTGTTTCGCGGTGTTGAGGTAGTAGCTGCTACGCTCAACATCAGTCCGGATCACGCAACTACTAGTATCCTAGTTGGTATTGCCTCATGTACCTTGTCATACTGATTATCCTATTCGCGACCACTACGTTTTGATTTTGTACCTTGAGTATATGGATTGCCCTCTGGTGACTTCCGGTTTTGGGGAAACTACGGTCTTGTATATGCTCTTGGGAATATAAATGTGTTAAGCGGTGAATGGGCGTCGCCTTAACACTATTTTGATACCTTTACTTTACTGATAGACATTATCTACTTAGCGTACATTATTACATAGTAGATAGTTTAACGGATCCTTGAGAGATAGAAAAATCCCGTAACATCTCTTAAGTTATTGCACGCACGTTGACACTGGATAGGAGATGTCAAACCCCGTAAACATCTCTAACGCCGTTTACACTCATATTTATTTACGATTGATTTAACTTTCACAAGGATATTTAGTCCTGACTCGAGTGTTTGTCTTTTCATTACGCTCGGGTCAGACCTGAGTTTTCAGATTTTTGAAGATCTATTCTGGAGGACGAAGACGAAGATTCGGTACACTATTACTATTACTATCTATGCATCATGCTGTCTGCTGCATTATTTTAATTGTTCTGTTGTATATGTATAACTCTGATAAATGTCGTATAATAATAATCAAATGTATTCATTTCAAATGTATTCATTTAATTAACAGCTTCATGAACTGTTATTTTATTATTATACTTTAGCCTTCCGCTGTGAGATTCTGTGTTGTTTCATTTCCTTTATTTCTCTTCCTTTTCTTTTCTTAATTACCCCAATAACTATCTGCCCTTTTAATGGTTTGGAATCGATATGTGTATTTGATCGTCGGTTTTAAACTGTCCAAAAAGGCGGGTCGTTACAACATCGGTGTAGTCCGACTACTTATATCACAAACTCCGTGGATTAAATTTATGAACGAAAACATCCGAGCTGTAGAAAAAACTTATGATGGAATTATTTTGCACACAAAACCGATCCATGACAATTCGAAACTTTAGAAACGTAGAACATGCAAAGAGATTCGTTTTGATAGGTTGTGGCTCCCGTAACTTCAAATGAGTCAAAAGTTATGGTCGTTTGAAGAAACGAAAGAAAGCGACGGACCGCTCGCTGATCCGATTCGACGGTATTGGCGAAAGTCTTCGATCTCCGCGAAACGCTCGAGCATGCTCACACTGTAGCATTCGATATTGAAGATATTATGGATTACCGAGGGAATAAATGAGGATATGGTTCAAAAGCTTGTCTGCTGAGGCTATAGCGCAATAAATGTTCTTTTTTAACGACCGTTCTGTCTTCCACGTTTCCAGTATGTCATAGTTTTGCTCATATCCATCAACACGGGCCGTCTTTTTACCAATATTACAACATCACGACAAAGTGACTTCGAGGAGAATGTTAAACGCATTTGATACCTTAGAATTTCGAACGGCTGATGGTGTTTTCTATGATTACTTAGCCTGAAGTAATCTAATTTTTCAGTCTGCGAATATCTTTCGGTTTCCTGTTTTATCCAATTTCAAATCCAATTTAATTCTTTTTAGGGGAACATTATCGTGGCCTATTGTTCTCTTCGTATATTTTTGTTTTTTGTCGTTCTTCTAGGTTTACATCGGTTTAGTCCGACTACTTATAACACAAACTCCGTGGAATAAATTTACGAACGAAAACATCCGAGCTGTAGAAAAAACTTATGATGGAATTATTCTGCACACAAAACCGATCCATGACAATTCGAAACGTTGGAAACGTAGAACATGGAAAGAGCTTCGTTTTGATAGGTTGCGGCTCCCGTAACTTCAAACGAGTCAAAAGTTATGGTCCTTTGAAGAAACGAAAGAAAGCGACGGACCGCTCGCTGATCCGATTCGACGGTATTGGCGAAAGTCTTCGATCTCCGTGAAATGCTCGAGCATTCTCACACTGTAGCACTCGATATTAAAGATATTATGGATTGCCGAGGGAATAAATGAGGATATGGTTCAAAAGCTTGTCTACTGAGGCAATAGCGCAATAAATGTTCATTTTTAACGACGGCACTGTCTTTCTCGTTTCCGGACGTCATAGTTTTGCACATATCCATCATCACGGGCGGTCTTTTTACCAATATTACAACATCACGACAAAGTGACTTCGAGGAGAATGTTAAACGCCTTTGATACCTTAGAATTTCGAACGGCTGATGGTGTTTTATATGATTACTTAGCCTGCAAGTAATCTACTTTTTCAGTCTGCGAATATCTTTCGGTTTCCTGTTTTATCCAATTTCAAATCCAATTTAATTCTTTCTAGGGGAATATTATCGTGGCCTATTTTGCTCTTCGTATATTTTTGTTTTTTTGTCGTTCTTCTAGGTTTACATCGGTGTAGTCCGACTACTTATAACACAAACTCCGTGGAATAAATTTATGAACGAAAACATCCGAGCTGTAGAAAAAACTTAAGATGGAATTATTCTGCACACAAAACCGATCCATGACAATTCGAAACGTTAGAAACGTAGAACATGGAAAGAGCTTCGTTTTGATAGGTTGTGGCTCCCGTAGCTTCAAACGAGTCAAAAGTTATGGTCATTTGAAGAAACGAAAGAAAGCGACGGACCGCTCGCTGATCCGATTCGACGGTATTGGCGAAAGTCTTCGATCTCCGCGAAACGCTCGAGCATGCTCACACTGTAGCATTCGATATTAAAGATATTATGGATTACCGAGGGAATAAATGAGGATATGGTTCGAAAGCTTGTCTACTGAGGCTATAGCGCAATAAATGTTCTTTTTTAACGACCGTTCTGTCTTCCACGTTTCCGGTATGTCATAGTTTTGCTCATATCCATCAACACGGGCCGTCTTTTTACCAATATTACAACATCACGACAAAGTGACTTCGAGGAGATTGTTAAACGCATTTGATACCTTTGAATTTTGAACGGCTGATGGTGTTTTCTATGATTACTTAGCCTGAAATAATCTACTTTTTCAGTATGCGAATATCTTTCGGTTTCCTGTTTTATCCAATTTCAAATCCAATTTAATTCTTTCTAGGGGAATATTATCGTGGCCTATTTTGCTCTTCGTATATTTTTGTTTTTTTGTCGTTCTTCTAGGTTTACATCGGTGTAGTCCGACTACTTATACCACAAAATCCGTGGTATAAATTTATGAACGAAAACATCCGAGCTGTAGAAAAAACTTAAGATGGAATTATTCTACACACAAAACCGATCCATGACAATTCGAAACGTTAGAAACGTTGAACATGGAAAGAGCTTCGTTTTGATAGGTTGTGGCTCCCGTAACTTCTAACGATTCAAAAGTTATGGTCATTTGAAGAAACGAAAGAAAGCGACGGACCGCTCGCTGATCCGATTCGACGGTATTGGCGAAAGTCTTCGATCTCCGCGAAATGCTCGAGCATGCTCACACTGTAGCACTCGATATTAAAGATATTTTGGATTACCGAGGGAATAAATGAGGATATGGTTCAAAAGCTTGTCTACTGAGGCTATAGCGCAATAAATGTTCTTTTTTAACGACCGTTCTGTCTTCCACGTTTCCGGTATGTCATAGTTTTGCTCATATCCATCAACACGGGCCGTCTTTTTACCAATATTACAACATCACGACAAAGTGACTTCGAGGAGAATGCTAAACGCATTTGATACCTTAGAATTTCGAACGACTGATGGTGTTTTCTACGATTACTTAGCCTGAAGTAATCTACTTTTTCAGTCTGCGAATATCTTTCGGTTTCCTGTTTTATCCAATTTAAAATCCAATTTAATTCTTTTTAGGGGAACATTATCGTGGCCTATTTTGCTCTTCGTATATTTTTGTTTTTTGGCGTTCTTCTAGGTTTACATCGGTGTAGTCCGACTACTTATACCACAAACTCCGTGGAATAAATTTATAAACGAAAACATCCGAGCTGTAGAAAAAACTTATGATGGAATTATTCTGCACACAAAACCGATCCATGACAATTCGAAACGTTGGAAACGTAGAACATGGAAAGAGCTTCGTTTTGATAGGTTGCGGCTCCCGTAACTTCAAACGAGTCAAAAGTTATGGTCCTTTGAAGAAACGAAAGAAAGCGACGGACCGCTCGCTGATCCGATTCGACGGTATTGGCGAAAGTCTTCGATCTCCGTGAAATGCTCGAGCATGCTCACACTGTAGCATTCGATATTGAAGATATTATGGATTACCGAGGGAATAAATGAGGATATGGTTCAAAAGCTTGTCTGCTGAGGCTATAGCGCAATAAATGTTCTTTTTTAACGACCGTTCTGTCTTCCACGTTTCCAGTATGTCATAGTTTTGCTCATATCCATCAACACGGGCCGTCTTTTTACCAATATTACAACATCACGACAAAGTGACTTCGAGGAGAATGTTAAACGCATTTGATACCTTAGAATTTCGAACGGCTGATGGTGTTTTCTATGATTACTTAGCCTGAAGTAATCTAATTTTTCAGTCTGCGAATATCTTTCGGTTTCCTGTTTTATCCAATTTCAAATCCAATTTAATTCTTTTTAGGGGAACATTATCGTGGCCTATTGTTCTCTTCGTATATTTTTGTTTTTTGTCGTTCTTCTAGGTTTACATCGGTTTAGTCCGACTACTTATAACACAAACTCCGTGGAATAAATTTATGAACGAAAACATCCGAGCTGTAGAAAAAACTTATGATGGAATTATTCTGCACACAAAACCGATCCATGACAATTCGAAACGTTGGAAACGTAGAACATGGAAAGAGCTTCATTTTGATAGGTTGCGGCTCCCGTAACTTCAAACGAGTCAAAAGTTATGGTCCTTTGAAGAAACGAAAGAAAGCGACGGACCGCTCGCTGATCCGATTCGACGGTATTGGCGAAAGTCTTCGATCTCCGTGAAATGCTCGAGCATTCTCACACTGTAGCACTCGATATTAAAGATATTATGGATTACCGAGGGAATAAATGAGGATATGGTTCAAAAGCTTGTCTACTGAGGCAATAGCGCAATAAATGTTCATTTTTAACGACCGCACTGTCTTTCTCGTTTCCGGTACGTCATAGTTTTGCACATATCCATCATCACGGGCGGTCTTTTTACCAATATTACAACATCACGACAAAGTGACTTCGAGGAGAATGTTAAACGCCTTTGATACCTTAGAATTTCGAACGGCTGATGGTGTTTTATATGATTACTTAGCCTGCAAGTAATCTACTTTTTCAGTCTGCGAATATCTTTCGGTTTCCTGTTTTATCCAATTTCAAATCCAATTTAATTCTTTCTAGGGGAATATTATCGTGGCCTATTTTGCTCTTCGTATATTTTTGTTTTTTTGTCGTTCTTCTAGGTTTACATCAGTGTAGTCCGACTACTTATAACACAAACTCCGTGGAATAAATTTATGAACGAAAACATCCGAGCTGTAGAAAAAACTTAAGATGGAATTATTCTGCACACAAAACCGATCCATGACAATTCGAAACGTTAGAAACGTAGAACATGGAAAGAGCTTCGTTTTGATAGGTTGTGGCTCCCGTAGCTTCAAACGAGTCAAAAGTTATGGTCATTTGAAGAAACGAAAGAAAGCGACGGACCGCTCGCTGATCCGATTCGACGGTATTGGCGAAAGTCTTCGATCTCCGCGAAACGCTCGAGCATGCTCACACTGTAGCATTCGATATTAAAGATATTATGGATTACCGAGGGAATAAATGAGGATATGGTTCGAAAGCTTGTCTACTGAGGCTATAGCGCAATAAATGTTCTTTTTTAACGACCGTTCTGTCTTCCACGTTTCCGGTATGTCATAGTTTTGCTCATATCCATCAACACGGGCCGTCTTTTTACCAATATTACAACATCACGACAAAGTGACTTCGAGGAGAATGTTAAACGCATTTGATACCTTAGAATTTCGAACGGCTGATGGTGTTTTCTATGATTACTTAGCCTGAAGTAATCTAATTTTTCAGTCTGCGAATATCTTTCGGTTTCCTGTTTTATCCAATTTCAAATCCAATTTAATTCTTTCTAGGGGAATATTATCGTGGCCTATTTTGCTCTTCGTATATTTTTGTTTTTTTGTCGTTCTTCTAGGTTTACATCGGTGTAGTCCGACTACTTATACCACAAAATCCGTGGTATAAATTTATGAACGAAAACATCCGAGCTGTAGAAAAAACTTAAGATGGAATTATTCTACACACAAAATCGATCCTTGACAATTCGAAACGTTAGAAACGTAGAATATGGAAAGAGCTTCGTTTTGATAGGTTGTGGCTCCCGTAACTTCTAACGATTCAAAAGTTATGGTCGTTTGAAGAAACGAAAGAAAGCGACGGACCGCTCGCTGATCCGATTCGACGGTATTGGCGAAAGTCTTCGATCTCCGCGAAACGCTCGAGCATGCTCACGCTGTAGCATTCGATATTAAAGATATTATGGATTACCGAGGGAATAAATGAGGATATGGTTCGAAAGCTTGTCTACTGAGGCTATAGCGCAATAAATGTTCTTTTTTAACGACCGTTCTGTCTTCCACGTTTCCGGTATGTCATAGTTTTGCTCATATCCATCAACACGGGCCGTCTTTTTACCAATATTACAACATCACGACAAAGTGACTTCGAGGAGAATGTTAAACGCATTTGATACCTTAGAATTTCGAACGGCTGATGGTGTTTTCTATGATTACTTAGCCTGAAGTAATCTAATTTTTCAGTCTGCGAATATCTTTCGGTTTCCTGTTTTATCCAATTTCAAATCCAATTTAATTCTTTTTAGGGGAACATTATCGTGGCCTATTGTTCTCTTCGTATATTTTTGTTTTTTGTCGTTCTTCTAGGTTTACATCGGTTTAGTCCGACTACTTATACCACAAACTCCGTGGAATAAATTTATGAACGAAAACATCCGAGCTGTAGAAAAAACTTATGATGGAATTATTCTGCACACAAAACCGATCATGACAATTCGAAACGTTGGAAACGTAGAACATGGAAAGAGCTTCGTTTTGATAGGTTGCGGCTCCCGTAACTTCAAACGAGTCAAAAGTTATGGTCCTTTGAAGAAACGAAAGAAAGCGACGGACCGCTCGCTGATCCGGTTCGACGGTATTGGCGAAAGTCTTCGATCTCCGTGAAATGCTCGAGCATTCTCACACTGTAGCACTCGATATTAAAGATATTATGGATTACCGAGGGAATAAATGAGGATATGGTTCAAAAGCTTGTCTACTGAGGCAATAGCGCAATAAATGTTCATTTTTAACGACCGCACTGTCTTTCTCGTTTCCGGTACGTCATAGTTTTGCACATATCCATCATCACGGGCGGTCTTTTTACCAATATTACAACATCACGACAAAGTGACTTCGAGGAGAATGTTAAACGCCTTTGATACCTTAGAATTTCGAACGGCTGATGGTGTTTTATATGATTACTTAGCCTGCAAGTAATCTACTTTTTCAGTCTGCGAATATCTTTCGGTTTCCTGTTTTATCCAATTTCAAATCCAATTTAATTCTTTCTAGGGGAATATTATCGTGGCCTATTTTGCTCTTCGTATATTTTTGTTTTTTTGTCGTTCTTCTAGGTTTACATCGGTGTAGTCCGACTACTTATAACACAAACTCCGTGGAATAAATTTATGAACGAAAACATCCGAGCTGTAGAAAAAACTTAAGATGGAATTATTCTGCACACAAAACCGATCCATGACAATTCGAAACGTTAGAAACGTAGAACATGGAAAGAGCTTCGTTTTGATAGGTTGTGGCTCCCGTAACTTCAAACGAGTCAAAAGTTATGGTCATTTGAAGAAACGAAAGAAAGCGACGGACCGCTCGCTGATCCGATTCGACGGTATTGGCGAAAGTCTTCGATCTCCGCGAAACGCTCGAGCATGCTCACACTGTAGCATTCGATATTAAAGATATTATGGATTACCGAGGGAATAAATGAGGATATGGTTCGAAAGCTTGTCTACTGAGGCTATAGCGCAATAAATGTTCTTTTTTAACGACCGTTCTGTCTTCCACGTTTCCGGTATGTCATAGTTTTGCTCATATCCATCAACACGGGCCGTCTTTTTACCAATATTACAACATCACGACAAAGTGACTTCGAGGAGAATGTTAAACGCATTTGATACCTTAGAATTTCGAACGGCTGATGGTGTTTTCTATGATTACTTAGCCTGAAGTAATCTACTTTTTCAGTCTGCGAATATCTTTCGGTTTCCTGTTTTATCCAATTTCAAATCCAATTTAATTCTTTCTAGGGGAATATTATCGTGGCCTATTTTGCTCTTCGTATATTTTTGTTTTTTTGTCGTTCTTCTAGGTTTACATCGGTGTAGTCCGACTACTTCTACCACAAAATCCGTGGTATAAATTTATGAACGAAAACATCCGAGCTGTAGAAAAAACTTAAGATGGAATTATTCTACACACAAAACCGATCCATGACAATTCGAAACGTTAGAAACGTAGAACATGGAAAGAGCTTCGTTTTGATAGGTTGTGGCTCCCGTAACTTCTAACGATTCAAAAGTTATGGTCATTTGAAGAAACGAAAGAAAGCGACGGACCGCTCGCTGATCCGATTCGACGGTATTGCGAAAGTCTTCGATCTCCGCGAAATGCTCGAGCATGCTCACACTGTAGCACTCGATATTAAAGATATTATGGATTACCGAGGGAATAAATGAGGATATGGTTCAAAAGCTTGTCTACTGAGGCTATAGCGCAATAAATGTTCTTTTTTAACGACCGTTCTGTCTTCCACGTTTCCGGTATGTCATAGTTTTGCTCATATCCATCAACACGGGCCGTCTTTTTACCAATATTACAACATCACAACAAAGTGACTTCGAGGAGAATGCTAAACGCATTTGATACCTTAGAATTTCGAACGGCTGATGGTGTTTTCTACGATTACTTAGCCTGAAGTAATCTACTTTTTCAGTCTGCGAATATCTTTCGGTTTCCTGTTTTATCCAATTTAAAATCCAATTTAATTCTTTTTAGGGGAACATTATCGTGGCCTATTTTGCTCTTCGTATATTTTTGTTTTTTGGCGTTCTTCTAGGTTTACATCGGTGTAGTCCGACTACTTATACCACAAACTCCGTGGAATAAATTTATAAACGAAAACATCCGAGCTGTAGAAAAAACTTATGATGGAATTATTCTGCACACAAAACCGATCCATGACAATTCGAAACGTTGGAAACGTAGAACATGGAAAGAGCTTCGTTTTGATAGGTTGCGGCTCCCGTAACTTCAAACGAGTCAAAAGTTATGGTCCTTTGAAGAAACGAAAGAAAGCGACGGACCGCTCGCTGATCCGATTCGACGGTATTGGCGAAAGTCTTCGATCTCCGTGAAATGCTCGAGCATTCTCACACTGTAGCACTCGATATTAAAGATATTATGGATTACCGAGGGAATAAATGAGGATATGGTTCAAAAGCTTGTCTACTGAGGCAATAGCGCAATAAATGTTCATTTTTAACGACCGCACTGTCTTTCTCGTTTCCGGTACGTCATAGTTTTGCACATATCCATCATCACGGGCGGTCTTTTTACAAATATTACAACATCACGACAAAGTGACTTCGAGGAGAATGTTAAACGCCTTTGATACCTTAGAATTTCGAACGGATGATGGTGTTTTATATGATTACTTAGCCTGCAAGTAATCTACGTTTTCAGTCTGCGAATATCTTTCGGTTTCCTGTTTTATCCAATTTCAAATCCAATTTAATTCTTTCTAGGGGAATATTATCGTGGCCTATTTTTCTCTTCGTATAT
The DNA here is from genome assembly GCA_030765085.1 of Allium cepa. Taxonomy (NCBI): domain Eukaryota; kingdom Viridiplantae; phylum Streptophyta; class Magnoliopsida; order Asparagales; family Amaryllidaceae; genus Allium; species Allium cepa. The sequence continues at coordinate 17,007,982 of CM060931.1, forward strand.
TTTTGTTTTTTTGTCGTTCTTCTAGGTTTACATCGGTGTAGTCCGACTACTTATACCACAAAATCCGTGGTATAAATTTATGAACGAAAACATCCGAGCTGTAGAAAAAACTTAAGATGGAATTATTCTACACACAAAACCGATCCATGACAATTCGAAACGTTAGAAACATAGAACATGGAAAGAGCTTCGTTTTGATAGGTTGTGGCTCCCGTAACTTCTAACGATTCAAAAGTTATGGTCATTTGAAGAAACGAAAGAAAGCGACGGACCGCTCGCTGATCCGATTCGACGGTATTGGCGAAAGTCTTCGATCTCCGCGAAATGCTCGAGCATGCTCACACTGTAGCACTCGATATTAAAGATATTATGGATTACTGAGGGAATAAATGAGGATATGGTTCAAAAGCTTGTCTACTGAGGCTATAGCGCAATAAATGTTCTTTTTTAACGACCGTTCTGTCTTCCACGTTTCCGGTATGTCATAGTTTTGCTCATATCCATCAACACGGGCCGTCTTTTTACCAATATTACAACATCACGACAAAGTGACTTCGAGGAAATGCTAAACGCATTTGATACCTTAGAATTTCGAACGGCTGATGGTGTTTTCTACGATTACTTAGCCTGAAGTAATCTACTTTTTCAGTCTGCGAATATCTTTCGGTTTCCTGTTTTATCCAATTTAAAATCCAATTTAATTCTTTTTAGGGGAACATTATCGTGGCCTATTTTGCTCTTCGTATATTTTTGTTTTTTGGCGTTCTTCTAGGTTTACATCGGTGTAGTCCGACTACTTATACCACAAACTCCGTGGAATAAATTTATAAACGAAAACATCCGAGCTGTAGAAAAAACTTATGATGGAATTATTCTGCACACAAAACCGATCCATGACAATTCGAAACGTTAGAAACGTAGAACATGGAAAGAGCTTCGTTTTGATAGGTTGCGGCTCCCGTAACTTCAAACGAGTCAAAAGTTATGGTCATTTGAAGAAACGAAAGAAAACGACGGACCGCTCGCTGATCCGATTCGACGGTATTGGCGAAAGTCTTCGATCTCCGCAAAACGCTCGAGAATGCTCACACTTCAGCACTCGATATTAAAGATATTATGGATTACCGAGGGAATAAATGAGGATATGGTTCAAAAGCTTGTCTACTGAGGCTATAGCGCAATAAATGTTCTTTTTTAACGACCGTACTGTCTTTCTCGTTTTCGGTACGTCATAGTTTTGCACATATCCATAACACGGGCGGTCTTTTTACCAATATTACAACATCGCGACAAAGTGATTTCGAGGAGAATGTTAAACGCATTTGATATCTTAGAATTTCGAACTGCTGATGGTGTTTTGTATGATTACTTAGCCTGCAAGTTATCTACTTTTTCAGTCTGCGAATATCTTTCGGAATTCCTGTTTTATCCAATTTCAAATCCAATTTAACTCTTTTTAGGGGAATATTATCGTGGCCTATTTTTCTGTTCGTATATTTTTGTTTTTTTGTCGTTCTTCTAGGTTTACATTGGTGTAGTCCGACTACTTATACCACAAACTCCGTGGATTAAATTTATGAACGAAAACATCCGAGATGTAGAAAAAACTTATGATGGAATTATTCTGCACGCAAAACCGATCCATGACAATTCGAAATGTTAGAAACGTAGAACATGGAAAGAGCTTCGTTTGGATAGGTTGTGGCTCCCGTAAATTCAAACGAGTCAAAAGTTATGGTCATTTGAAGAAACGAAAGAAAGCGACGGACCGCTCGCTGATCCGATTCGACGGTATTGGCGAAAGTCTTCGATCTCCGCGAAACGCTCGAGCATGCTCACACTGTAGCAATCTATATTAAAGATATTATGGATTACCGAGGGAATAAATGAGGATATGGTTCAAAAGCTTGTCTACCGAGGCTATAGCGCAATAAATGTTCTTTTTTAACGACCGTTCCGTCTTTCTCGTTTCCGGTACGTCATAGTTTTGCACATATCCTTCAACACGGGCGGCCTTTTTACCAATATTACAACATCACGACAAAGTGACTTCGAGGAGAATGTTAAACGCATTTGATACCTTAGAATTTCGAACGGCTGATGGTGTTTTCTATGATTACTTAGCCTGAAGTAATCTACTTTTTCAGTCTTCGAATATCTTTCGGTTTCCTGTTTTATCCAATTTCAAATCCAATTTTATTCTTTTTAGGGGAATATTATCGTGGCCTACATTGCTCTTCGTATATTTTTGTTTTTTGTCGTTCTTCTAGGTTTACATCGGTGTAGTCCGGCTACTTATACCACAAACTCCGTGGAATAAATTTATGAACGAAAACATCCGAGCTGTAGAAAAAAATTAAGATGGAATTATTCTGCACACAAAACCGATCCATGACAATTCGAAACGTTAGAAACGTAGAACATGGAAAGAGCTTCGTTTTGATAGGTTGTGGCTCCCATAACTTCAAACGAGTCAAAAGTTATGGTCATTTGAAGAAACGAAAGAAAGCGACGGGCCGCTCGCTGATCCGATTCGACGGTATTGGCGAAAGTCTTCGATCTCCGCGAAACGCTCGAGCATGCTCACACTGTAGCACTTGATATTAAAGATATTATGGATTACCGAGGGAATAAATGAGGATATGGTTCAAAAGTTCTTCTACTGAGGCTATAGCGCAATAAATGTTCTTTTTTAACGACCGTTCTGTCTTTCTCGTTTCCGGTACGTCATAGTTTTGCACATATCCATAATGAAAGTGCGGTGTGTATACAATTATATGTGCTAATATAGTATACACGGATCGTGTAATATGGATTACAATACAAATGCGGAAATAGATGATAATAGCATTGTAAATAGAAAATAGAAAAATCACACCAGAGATTTTTATACTGGTTCGGAGCACCGTCCTACGTCCAGTCCCAGACTTCTATCTGGATTTTCACTATTAACTACCTCGCTTCACCCGGAGGAACAGGTTTACAACACCCGAACAACCGAACGGGATTTCACGCCTCTAATATACTGAGGACTTCAACACTTGCCTCTTACAACACAGAGGACTTCAACAAAAGAACAAATACAATTGTTGTTGACAACTTGTGTTCTTGAAAACACGGATTTGTCACTAGCAGTACACCCTTCCTATAATCTTATCCTCAAAGTATGCGATATGATGTTTTGAAAAGATTAAGGAAAGTATATTATTGAATCAAAGGATATGAAATAGTTTCAAAGATTCAATAAATAATTCAGAGCTTTTATAATACAGAATTGAGATCAGAGATTAGATTAAAAGAATATATGAAATCGTTATATTTAATCAACGAATTGGATTAGTTTATATAGACAAGAATGGTTGTAACTCTTTGCCATTAAGAGATATGATCTTTGGTGAAAGATTAAGAGATGCAACCTTTGGAGAAGAGAAGTGTCTTTTGAAAAAATTGCTTTCTGTTCAAAAACGGTCGACAGGCTAAAAAGTGACCAGTAGACAGGAATTCAAAATATATATACGTTATGTGCATGTGTGCACGTTCACTGTGCAATTTACACAGGAACGGTCGACCGCACCTATATTGACCGGTCGACCGGTGCCTGTTAAATTGCACATTGAATTGTGCAACTGCATGCAACTTATAAATTATTCGTATATATATTGATTCCCTTGATATGCATGATTATTTGAGGATAGATTTTAACAAATTTATTACAAATAATCAACCTATAATCTAGAGTACCACATATAGCTTTAATGACCTTGTTTTTGTCGATCGCCTTGTTTGTCAGAAATCAAAACTTTCATAAAGCTTGTGACTCAACATTCTCCCCCTTTTTGATTGATGACAATATATATATCTGCAAATCTGAATCTCCCCCTGAGTATGTGATTTCTTTCTTGCAAGCAATTGTTAGCCCTTTCTCCCCCTTTGTCATCGACAAAAAGGAGTAACAGATTACTAGAATATGATATGCGTAGAATGAATATGATAAGCATAGAAAAATAAATCATTAACACATCAAAGACATAACAGAGTTTACTACAGAACATAATGTTAATTGAAAAGCATAAATAACGACACTATTTAGTACAAGTGTCGAAGAATGTTTTTAAAGAGCTAAAACATAATAGAATCTAGGATGAAGCAGATCGAATCTCATCTTCATCATCATCATCATCGTCATCATCATCATCTTCATCTTCTTCCTCCTCATCATTGTTCCCTCTAGACGATTCGCCTTCGTCAGATGAAGTCCATGTGAAAACTGGAGCAGCAGGACGTTTTCCTGGATCTTGTGCTTGAACAGAGGTGGATGAGGAACATGATATAGCGTCCCATAGCATACCGAAGAACGACTTGACCTTATTGAAGCGCTTATCAATTTTAGAGTCCATACGCTTGAGGCGAGATTCAAGCAGAAATTGATTACGCGCAATGGTTTCAAGAGATTCTTTTGTTGATGACTTTGATCTTAAAAGTTTCACCTCATCGGGACGAGGTCGAGAGGAAGTTGCTCTTTGTTTTCTCGGTCCTCGTTGTTGCCATTCTTCAAAAGGCATAATCTCAAGATAAGGTGGAAGAAGCTTCATTCTTTTGATGGTTATGGAATCAATGCATTTTGGTGTTGAAGTTGCAGAATCAGGAGGATTGACCCCACAAGCTAACAAAAGTCTCATGATATATTCATTATAGAAGAAATGAGGCCGGGTTGAATTATTTACCTTGAGAATTTCATCAAAAAGCATGTGAACCCAATTGATTTGAATTTCACCATAGATAGCATAGAGTGCCTTGAAGTTTTCTTTGTACACTGCATCATAATTTCCAAGTCTAGGAAAAAGAGAATGCATCAAGACCCGATGAAGTAACCTTGCTGTCGGTCGAAGTCCAATAGACTTAGTGCCATCACTATTGTCTTCTATAAACTGATGGCTTGTACTATTTCGAGTGAAAACTTCGCAGAAGGTAGATGAAAATTCTTCGCCTCGATTTGGTATACCAAGTATAGAGGCAATTCTAGCATGAGTAAGAAAAATTTGTTTTCCACAGACCATAGACCAGATGATGCCGTTTGGATTATCAGATTGATATTCATCAAGATTCATGTTGGCGTAAAATAATTTAATCATTAAATGATTTATCTCCACACTATTTGCCGAAAAATCTATCAATGGAGTAATGTTGGCATTATCGGCTAACCTCCGAACTCCGTAAGCCGTGAAATCATCAAATTTGATGAAAGATCCTGGATGAAACTTGTAATTTGTCATTTGGTTCCATCGTGTTACAGCAATTGGAGTTTGAAGCCATTTTTTGACGGAGATGGTAAGAGATGAAGTTTCAGAGGTTGCTCCTTTCTTTGATTTCTTTTGAGGAGGAGCCATTGTTTGAGGATTTGTGATTTGGGAATTGAAGAATGGGAACTAAGGTTTGTGATTTGGGGTAAGAGAATAGTTTGAGTAGAGAGTGAATGAGGGTAGAGGGTAAAGTAACGTATAGGGTTATATATAAAAACTGAAAAATGCGTAACCGGTCGACCTACAACTTTTTGTCGGTCGACCGTTTTCAACCAGAGAGCAAACGGTCGACCGGCAATAATATGGGCGGTCGACCGGTCCTGGTCTGTTGTGCATATAGGATTCTTTTTCAAGTTTTTTATTATATATCAACCTATATATATATATATATATATTATATTTTATACATAATACAAAATATAACCATCATTACACAAGAGATAGATAAATATATAACAACTATATATAAATCTAATGAGAAAGTTCGTCATTAGAATTATCGTTGTTTCCTTCAATACGATTCGACCATGGACTCCATTGTTTCTGAGCTCCTTCATTCTTTTCATAGTTCCGATCCCATGAGTTAGGACTTTTAGATGTTGATGGCCTAGACGACATTGGTTCATGCACGTCATGTTTGTTGGAACCGCAGAAAAATGTTGCCAACTTTTCTAAAACAGACAATCGTGCCGATGTCCGTTGTTGCTCGTGATAAAGTTGACTTTGCCCGTAATGGAGTTGTCTCTGAAGGTCTATCTGATGTTTTTGGTAGTGGTGTATCTCATCAATTTGAGCTTTGGTTCGAGGAGAATAGAATAGTGTCCTTTTAACTCGTTTTGAATTTGGAGTTTTATCAGACATATAAGAGCATTGATGATGACAGCTTGATTTTTGTTTTGTAGTAGTAGGAGAATAATATTCGTCCGACTCAGAGCTTGTAATAGAAATGTGAGATTCTTGCGCACATTTGTCACAAATAAGAGCCATAGTGTAAGTTGAATATAGTATTATGGTTAGATAAGAAGTAAAGATGAACAAAATAAAAAAAAAAATTGCAAGCTTATATATATAAGTTTCTTATATATAATCTTATGGATGTGAGTTAATGATAACTTTTAACCACGAAAATATAAGCAGAAATTTTATTGTAAATCTAAAAATAGCTTTGTTTTTAAAACTGAATTTATAAAATGAGTAAATAGAATTTAACCATTAAATAAAGCAATGGCTAATATTTAATATAAAAAATAGGTTAAGTAAAAGATACGGTTACTAGGAGAAAAGACATTAGTTTAGTTTAAACAAAAAATTATAATTAAAAAGAATAACCAAAAGAGAAGGTGTACATTAGTAATTGCTTAGTCAAGATTTTTTCTTGAAATTAAACCAAGCTCTCTTCGTAATCTAATAAAATTAGATTCGAGCAGCGGCTTAGTAAAAATGTCCGCTAATTGATTGTCAGTATGGACATATTCAAGACATATATTTCTTTTTTCAATATTATCTCGAAGAAAATGATGACGGATATCAATGTGTTTAGTTCGAGAGTGATTCACTGGATTTTTAGAAAGATTTATAGCACTTGTGTTATCACAGTATATAATAGAATTTGATAAATGAATATCAAAATCTTGAAGTGTTTGTTGCATATATAGTACTTGAGTACAAGCGAGAGCCGCTGATATATATTCAGCTTCACATGTTGATAGTGAAACACAATTCTGTTTCTTACTAAACCAAGAGACAAGTGATTTTCCAATAAAATGGCATGTACCACTTGTACTTTTTCTATCTGTTCGTGAGCCACCGAAATCAGCATCACTATATGATACTAATTCAAATGGACATTCTTTTGGATAGAAAAGACCAAAATCTTTGGTATTATTAAGATAACGAATTATACGTTTCACTGCTCGTAAATGTGATTCCTTTGGATCGGCTTGAAAACGAGCACATAAACAAACACTCATTAATATATCTGGACGACTAGCTGTAAGATAAAGAAGAGAACCAATCATGCTTCGATATAATTTCTGGTCAACATTCTTACCATTTTCATCTTTTTCAAGATGTGTAGTTGTACTCATAGGAGTTGGTTTACCAGATGTATTTTGTAATCCGAAGCGTTTGATAAGATTTTCACAGTATTTTTCTTGATTGATAAAAATACCGTTTGAAAGTTGTTTGATTTGAAGTCCAAGAAAATAAGATAGTTCTCCCATATGAGACATTTCGAATTCTTTGGTCATAATACTTGCAAATTCCTTGCAGAGTTTATCGTTTGTTGAACCAAAGATGATATCGTCTACATATATTTGGATAACCAGAATATCTTTTCGAGAATGTTTAATAAACAAAGTTTGATCGACTTTGCCTATTTCAAATCCTGAATTAATAAGATAGCTACGTAATCGTTCATACCAAGCACGAGGTGCTTGTTTTAAACCATACAGAGCTTTCTTAAGTTTGAACACATGGTCAGGATATTTTTCATGTACGAACAAAGGAGGTTGTTCGACATAGACATTCTCTTTGATAAATCCATTGAGAAAAGCACTTTTGACATCCATCTGATAAAGTTTGAAATTATGATGACAAGCAAAAGATAATAGAATTCTAATAGCTTCTAGTCGAGCGACTGGTGCAAAAGTTTCTTCATAATCGATACCTTCTTCCTGATTGTATCCTTGTGCTACTAATCTTGCTTTATTTTTGGTGATATTTCCTTGTTCGTCAGCCTTATTTTTATAGACCCATTTAGTACCAATTACTGACTGATCAGTTGGTCTCGGAACAAGTTCCCAAACGTTATTGTGCTCAAAATGATTTAGTTCTTCCTGCATGGCAATGATCCAGTAATCATCTGTAGCAGCTTCTTTTGGATTCTTAGGTTCGATATTTGAGAGAAAAGCGACATGACCCATTTGATTGAGTTGACTCCTTGTTCTGACATGTGATGTTATTTCACCTATTATATTTTGGGCCGGATGGTCTCTTAATATTCTTGGTGGTGATTGTAATTCACATATTTGAGGAGTATTCTCAATAATTACTTCTGAGTCAGAATCAGTATTTGAGATGATTGGATTATCAATGACTATTGATTCGTCATCATCTGATATTGTGTGAGGATGCTGATAGATTTCATCAAAAGAGACATGAAGTGATTCTTCAATAGTTTTGGTTCGTTTATTAAATATCCGATAGGCCTTACTTCGTTCCGAATAACCGACAAATATTCCTTCATCGGCTTTTGGATCGAATTTTCCAAGCTGGTCTTTCGTATTTAAAATAAAGCACTTGGAACCAAAAACTTTGAAGTAAGAGATTTTGGGCTTTCTTTTGTTAAACAATTTATAAGGAGTATTCTTGGTAAGAGGTCTTATGGACACACGATTTAAAACATAACAGGCAGTTGCGACAGCTTCTGCCCAGAAATGTTTTGGTAAGGTGGTTCCATTCAATAATGTTCTTGCACATTCTTGTAAAGTTCGGTTCTTTCGTTCTACTACTCCGTTCTGTTGTGGAGTTCTGGGAAACGAAAAATTATGATATATACCTTTCTTTGTACAAAAATGTTCAAATTCATTATTTTCAAACTCTCCGCCATGATCACTTCTTATATTTTTAACTTTAATCCCTTTTGATTTTTGAATTCTTTTGACGAAAGATTTGAAATGATCGAAAGTATCACTTTTATTTTTAAAGAAAATTGTCCATGTATAACGAGAGAAATCATCAACAATTACAAGCACATATTGACTGTGATTTATTGATTGAACTCTAGTAGGTCCAAATAAATCCATGTGCAGTAACTCAAGTGGTTGTAATGTTGATATGACTTTCTTGGATTTAAAAGATGATTTGGTCAATTTTCCTAATTGACATGCATCACAAATGTTGTTAGCTTTAAAACTCATTTTGGGTAGTCCTCTAACTAGATTGTTTTTGGCTAGCTTGTCAATAGTTCTGAAGTTTATATGACAGAAACGTTTGTGCCATAGCCATGGATCATTGTCATTAGCCACAAGACACATATCTGAATTATGATTAATATTCATATTTAGAATATATATATTTCTGTCTCTATAACCTTCAAAAACCAAATTATGGTCTTTATCTAAAATACTACACTTATTATTTGAAAAGGAAATTATAAAACCCTTGTCACATAACTGACTGATACTAAGCAAATTGTGTTTTAAATTTCTAACTAGCATGACATTAGTAATAAGAGGTAAGTTAGATGTACCGCAATTGCTCACATCGCCTTTGCCGATGATATAACCTTTTGAATTGTCTCCAAAAGTGACTGAGCCACCATCTGAGTATTTAATATTTGTTAATAAGCTCTTGTCTCCCGTCATATGCTTTGAGCAACCACTGTCCAATATCCACTTCCCTCTTTTCTTCAGTGGGACCTGCAAAAAATAGAATTAAGTTCATGGTACCCACTTTTTATAGGGTCCTAAGAGTTAGGTCTTAGGAGTCCAAACCCATTAGGGTCCGGTATCCCCTTTATATATAATTGTTATTAAAATGTACATTATTCATGAATTGCTGAATGTATTTGTTCCTAATCAAATTATTATTTGTTTTAGGAACCCATATTTTGATAGTCTTGACATTTCTCTTTTGAAATTTCACAACTGGTTTTGGTTTGAAATATAATAAACTAAGATTTTTCTTAGCTTCAGTTTTTTGTACTTTCTTCTTCCTTTTATTTCTAAGATGTTTCTTAGTTTCATGTTTGTTATATCCCAAACCTTGTTTATCTGAAATAGATTGTGAACTTTCAATGATTTTAGTCAAATTTTCTCGACCTTTGTTAAAGTTAGAAACATTTTGAGTAATGTCATCAAACTTTGTTTGTAAACTAGCTTTTTCTAGGTCTAGAATTTTGACTTTTGCTTTAAGTTCATGATTTTCAGTAGTGAGAGCATTATTTTTCTCTTTTTGAGCTTCTATTTCTTGACTCAAAAGAGATATTTGAGAGTCAACATTAGATGATGATTCTTGAATATTTTCAAGTTCTTCTTCTAATATTTTCTTCTCATCTTTTAACATATCTCGTTCAAACTCTGCTCTACTTAAATCTGCTTTGACTACTTTTAATTGACGTTTTATGTCTTTATATTTGACTATCAATTCAGCATTAATATCAAGTAATTCATCAAATGTAGGAATTTGTACCTCATCTTCTGTTGCCATAAAACAAACATTAGCTTGTTCATTCTCCGAATCACTTTCACTTTCTGATGAAGATGACTCTGAATCATCCCATGTTACTGAGAAGGCTCGTTTCTTTGATTTGTCCTTCTTATATTTGAATTTGTCATTTTCTGACTTTTTCTTTTGTTCTGGACAATCCTTCTGCATGTGTCCCTTTTTATGGCAGTTGAAACATTCTATAGCAGATGAAGATGGTTTATTTGATCCAGGTTTCCTTTTATTGTAGCGACTGGCTTTTCGATATTTTAGGAATTTTTTGAAACCTTTAGCAATGAACGCCAAATCTTCATCTTCAGAATCTGATTCATTTTCATCTTTCTCAACATGAAATGCTACATTTTTCTTTTCTTCTTTCTGTTCTTTTCTAGCCTGCAAATTTGCTTCATAGGACATTAAATTTCCTATCAATTCATCTGGCTTCATGACGGAAAGGTCATTAGCTTCTTCAATTGCTAATACTTTTCCTTCCCATTCATTAGTCAGAGAATGTAGGATTGTTGAAACAACATCAAAATCAGAATACTTTTGTCCTAACCCAATAAGTGCATGGTGAATAGTTTGAAACCGTGAATACATGTCATTGATTGTTTCATTTGGTTTCATTTTGAAATTTTGAAATTGACTTTTCAGCATGGCTATTTTGGCTTGTTTAACCTTGTTAGTACCTTCATGAGTGATTTTTAGCGTTTGCCAAATTTGATATGCAGTAGTGCAGATACTAACACGGTTATATTCATTTTGGTCTAATGCACAGAACAACATATTTATTGCTCTTGCATTTACGGCTGCTGCAGTTTTCTCAGCCACAGTCCATTCTTGATAATCAGTTGTTGGATTCACTATTTCTCTTTGAGTAGCATTCCAAGCATCATAGCTACTTGATTGCATAAAGAATGACATACGTGTTGCCCAATAACTATAGTTAAGACCATTGAAAAATGGAGGTCTTTGTGTCGATTGCCCTTCTGTGTAAGTGGTGTTTTGAGTGCTAGTACTTGCGTTATTTGCCATATTACAAGAATATATCAAATAACTGTGTTACGGTTATATGATGACCGTGCTCTGATACCAAATGAAAGTGCGGTGTGTATACAATTATATGTGCTAATATAGTATACACGGATCGTGTAATATGGATTACAATACAAATGCGGAAATAGATGATAATAGCATTGTAAATAGAAAATAGAAAAATCACACCAGAGATTTTTATACTGGTTCGGAGCACCGTCCTACGTCCAGTCCCAGACTTCTATCTGGATTTTCACTATTAACTACCTCGCTTCACCCGGAGGAACAGGTTTACAACACCCGAACAACCGAACGGGATTTCACGCCTCTAATATACTGAGGACTTCAACACTTGCCTCTTACAACACAGAGGACTTCAACAAAAGAACAAATACAATTGTTGTTGACAACTTGTGTTCTTGAAAACACGGATTTGTCACTAGCAGTACACCCTTCCTATAATCTTATCCTCAAAGTATGCGATATGATGTTTTGAAAAGATTAAGGAAAGTATATTATTGAATCAAAGGATATGAAATAGTTTCAAAGATTCAATAAATAATTTAGAGCTTTTATAATACAGAATTGAGATCAGAGATTAGATTAAAAGAATATATGAAATCGTTATATTTAATCAACGAATTGGATTAGTTTATATAGACAAGAATTGTTGTAACTCTTTGCCATTAAGAGATATGATCTTTGGTGAAAGATTAAGAGATGCAACCTTTGGAGAAGAGAAGTGTCTTTTGAAAAAATTGCTTTCTGTTCAAAAACGGTCGACAGGCTAAAAAGTGACCAGTAGACAGGAATTCAAAATATATATACGTTATGTGCATGTGTGCACGTTCACTGTGCAATTTACACAGGAACGGTCGACCGCACCTATATTGACCGGTCGACCGGTGCCTGTTAAATTGCACATTGAATTGTGCAACTGCATGCAACTTATAAATTATTCGTATATATATTGATTCCCTTGATATGCATGATTATTTGAGGATAGATTTTAACAAATTTATTACAAATAATCAACCTATAATCTAGAGTACCACATATAGCTTTAATGACCTTGTTTTTGTCGATCGCCTTGTTTGTCAGAAATCAAAACTTTCATAAAGCTTGTGACTCAACATTCTCCCCCTTTTTGATTGATGACAATATATATATCTGCAAATCTGAATCTCCCCCTGAGTATGTGATTTCTTTCCTGCAAGCAATTGTTAGCCCTTTCTCCCCCTTTGTCATCGACAAAAAGGAGTAACAGATTACTAGAATATGATATGCGTAGAATGAATATGATAAGCATAGAAAAATAAATCATTAACACATCAAAGACATAACAGAGTTTACTACAGAACATAATGTTAATTGAAAAGCATAAATAACGACACTATTTAGTACAAGTGTCGAAGAATGTTTTTAAAGAGCTAAAACATAATAGAATCTAGGATGAAGCAGATCGAATCTCATCTTCATCATCATCATCATCGTCATCATCATCATCTTCATCTTCTTCCTCCTCATCATTGTTCCCTCTAGACGATTCGCCTTCGTCAGATGAAGTCCATGTGAAAACTGGAGCAGCAGGACGTTTTCCTGGATCTTGTGCTTGAACAGAGGTGGATGAGGAACATGATATAGCGTCCCATAGCATACCGAAGAACGACTTGACCTTATTGAAGCGCTTATCAATTTTAGAGTCCATACGCTTGAGGCGAGATTCAAGCAGAAATTGATTACGCGCCATGGTTTCAAGAGATTCTTTTGTTGATGACTTTGATCTTAAAAGTTTCACCTCATCGGGACGAGGTCGAGAGGAAGTTGCTCTTTGTTTTCTCGGTCCTCGTTGTTGCCATTCTTCAAAAGGCATAATCTCAAGATAAGGTGGAGGAAGCTTCATTCTTTTGATGGTTATGGAATCAATGCATTTTGGTGTTGAAGTTGCAGAATCAGGAGGATTGACCCCACAAGCTAACAAAAGTCTCATGGTATATTCATTATAGAAGAAATGAGGCCGGGTTGAATTATTTACCTTGAGAATTTCATCAAAAAGCATGTGAACCCAATTGATTTGGATTTCACCATAGATAGCATAGAGTGCCTTGAAGTTTTCATTGTACACTGCATCATAATTTCCAAGTCTAGGAAAAAGAGAATGCATCAAGACCCGATGAAGTAACCTTGCTGTCGGTCGAAGTCCAATAGACTTAGTGCCATCACTATTGTCTTCTATAAACTGATGGCTTGTACTATTTCGAGTGAAAACTTCGCAGAAGGTAGATGAAAATTCTTCGCCTCGATTTGGTATACCAAGTATAGAGGCAATTCTAGCATGAGTAAGAAAAATTTGTTTTCCACAGACCATAGACCAGATGATGCCGTTTGGATTATCAGGTTGATATTCATCAAGATTCATGTTGGCGTAAAATAATTTAATCATTAAATGATTTATCTCCACACTATTTGCCGAAAAATCTATCAATGGAGTAATGTTGGCATTATCGGCTAACCTCCGAACTCCGTAAGCCGTGAAATCATCAAATTTGATGAAAGATCCTGGATGAAACTTGTAATTTGTCATTTGGTTCCATCGTGTTATAGCAATTGGAGTTTGAAGCCATTTTTTGACGGAGATGGTAAGAGATGAAGTTTCAGAGGTTGCTCCTTTCTTTGATTTCTTTTGAGGAGGAGCCATTGTTTGAGGATTTGTGATTTGGGAATTGAAGAATGGGAACTAAGGTTTGTGATTTGGGGTAAGAGAATAGTTTGAGTAGAGAGTGAATGAGGGTAGAGGGTAAAGTAACGTATAGGGTTATATATAAAAACTGAAAAATGCGTAACCGGTCGACCTACAACTTTTGGTCGGTCGACCGTTTTCAACCAGAGAGCAAACGGTCGACCGGCAATAATATGGGCGGTCGACCGGTCCTGGTCTGTTGTGCATATAGGATTCTTTTTCAAGTTTTTTATTATATATCAACCTATATATATATATATATATTATATTTTATACATAATACAAAATATAACCATCATTACACAAGAGATAGATAAATATATAACAACTATATATAAATCTAATGAGAAAGTTCGTCATTAGAATTATCGTTGTTTCCTTCAATACGATTCGACCATGGACTCCATTGTTTCTGAGCTCCTTCATTCTTTTCATAGTTCCGATCCCATGAGTTAGGTCTTTTAGATGTTGATGGCCTAGACGACATTGGTTCATGCACGTCATGTTTGTTGGAACCGCAGAAAAATGTTGCCAACTTTTCTAAAACAGACAATCGTGCCGATGTCCGTTGTTGCTCGTGATAAAGTTGACTTTGCCCGTAATGGAGTTGTCTCTGAAGGTCTATCTGATGTTTTTGGTAGTGGTGTATCTCATCAATTTGAGCTTTGGTTCGAGGAGAATAGAATAGTGTCCTTTTAACTCGTTTTGAATTTGGAGTTTTATCAGACATATAAGAGCATTGATGATGACAGCTTGATTTTTGTTTTGGAGTAGTAGGAGAATAATATTCGTCCGACTCAGAGCTTGTAATAGAAATGTGAGATTCTTGCGCACATTTGTCACAAATAAGAGCCATAGTGTAAGTTGAATATAGTATTATGGTTAGATAAGAAGTAAAGATGAACAAAATAAAAAAAAAATTGCAAGCTTATATATATAAGTTTCTTATATATAATCTTATGGATGTGAGTTAATGATAACTTTTAACCACGAAAATATAAGCAGAAATTTTATTGTAAATCTAAAAATAGCTTTGTTTTTAAAACTGAATTTATAAAATGAGTAAATAGAATTTAACCATTAAATAAAGCAATGGCTAATATTTAATATAAAAAATAGGTTAAGTAAAAGATACGGTTACTAGGAGAAAAGACATTAGTTTAGTTTAAACAAAAAATTATAATTAAAAAGAATAACCAAAAGAGAAGGTGTACATTAGTAATTGCTTAGTCAAGATTTTTTCTTGAAATTAAACCAAGCTCTCTTCGTAATCTAATAAAATTAGATTCGAGCAGCGGCTTAGTAAAAATGTCTGCTAATTGATTGTCAGTATGGACATATTCAAGACATATATTTCTTTTTTCAATATTATCTCGAAGAAAATGATGACGGATATCAATGTGTTTAGTTCGAGAGTGATTCACTGGATTTTTAGAAAGATTTATAGCACTTGTGTTATCACAGTATATAATAGAATTTGATAAATGAATATCAAAATCTTGAAGTGTTTGTTGCATATATAGTACTTGAGTACAAGCGAGAGCCGCTGATATATATTCAGCTTCACATGTTGATAGTGAAACACAATTCTGTTTCTTACTAAACCAAGAGACAAGTGATTTTCCAATAAAATGGCATGTACCACTTGTACTTTTTCTATCTGTTCGTGAGCCACCGAAATCAGCATCACTATATGATACTAATTCAAATGGACATTCTTTTGGATAGAAAAGACCAAAATCTTTGGTATTATTAAGATAACGAATTATACGTTTCACTGCTCGTAAATGTGATTCCTTTGGATCGGCTTGAAAACGAGCACATAAACAAACACTCATTAATATATCTGGACGACTAGCTGTAAGATAAAGAAGAGAAACAATCATGCTTCGATATAATTTCTGGTCAACATTCTTACCATTTTCATCTTTTTCAAGATGTGTAGTTGTACTCATAGGAGTTGGTTTACCAGATGTATTTTGTAATCCGAAGCGTTTGATAAGATTTTCACAGTATTTTTCTTGATTGATAAAAATACCGTTTGAAAGTTGTTTGATTTGAAGTCCAAGAAAATAAGATAGTTCTCCCATATGAGACATTTCGAATTCTTTGGTCATAATACTTGCAAATTCCTTGCAGAGTTTATCGTTTGTTGAACCAAAGATGATATCGTCTACATATATTTGGATAACCAGAATATCTTTTCGAGAATGTTTAATAAACAAAGTTTGATCGACTTTGCCTATTTCAAATCCTGAATTAATAAGATAGCTACGTAATCGTTCATACCAAGCACGAGGTGCTTGTTTTAAACCATACAGAGCTTTCTTAAGTTTGAACACATGGTCAGGATATTTTTCATGTACGAACAAAGGAGGTTGTTCGACATAGACATTCTCTTTGATAAATCCATTGAGAAAAGAACTTTTGACATCCATCTGATAAAGTTTGAAATTATGATGACAAGCAAAAGATAATAGAATTCTAATAGCTTCTAGTCGAGCGACTGGTGCAAAAGTTTCTTCATAATCGATACCTTCTTCCTGATTGTATCCTTGTGCTACTAATCTTGCTTTATTTTTGGTGATATTTCCTTGTTCGTCAGCCTTATTTTTATAGACCCATTTAGTACCAATTACTGACTGATCAGTTGGTCTCGGAACAAGTTCCCAAACATTATTGTGCTCAAAATGATTTAGTTCTTCCTGCATGGCAATGATCCAGTAATCATCTGTAGCAGCTTCTTTTGGATTCTTAGGTTCGATATTTGAGAGAAAAGCGACATGACCCATTTGATTGAGTTGACTCCTTGTTCTGACATGTGATGTTATTTCACCTATTATATTTTGGGCCGGATGGTCTCTTAATATTCTTGGTGGTGATTGTAATTCACATATTTGAGGAGTATTCTCAATAATTACTTCTGAGTCAGAATCAGTATTTGAGATGATTGGATTATCAATGACTATTGATTCGTCATCATTTGATATTGTGTGAGGATGCTGATAGATTTCATCAAAAGAGACATGAAGTGATTCTTCAATAGTTTTGGTTCGTTTATTAAATATCCGATAGGCCTTACTTTGTTCCGAATAACCGACAAATATTCCTTCATCGGCTTTTGGATCGAATTTTCCAAGCTGGTCTTTCGTATTTAAAATAAAGCACTTGGAACCAAAAACTTTGAAGTAAGAGATTTTGGGCTTTCTTTTGTTAAACAATTTATAAGGAGTATTCTTGGTAAGAGGTCTTATGGACACACGATTTAAAACATAACAGGCAGTTGCGACAGCTTCTGCCCAGAAATGTTTTGGTAAGGTGGTTCCATTCAATAATGTTCTTGCACATTCTTGTAAAGTTCGGTTCTTTCGTTCTACTACTCCGTTCTGTTGTGGAGTTCTGGGAAACGAAAAATTATGATATATACCTTTCTTTGTACAAAAATGTTCAAATTCATTATTTTCAAACTCTCCGCCATGATCACTTCTTATATTTTTAACTTTAATCCCTTTTGATTTTTGAATTCTTTTGACGAAAGATTTGAAATGATCGAAAGTATCACTTTTATTTTTAAAGAAAATTGTCCATGTATAACGAGAGAAATCATCAACAATTACAAGCACATATTGACTGTGATTTATTGATTGAACTCTAGTAGGTCCAAATAAATCCATGTGCAGTAACTCAAGTGGTTGTAATGTTGATATGACTTTCTTGGATTTAAAAGATGATTTGGTCAATTTTCCTAATTGACATGCATCACAAATGTTGTTAGCTTTAAAACTCATTTTGGGTAGTCCTCTAACTAGATTGTTTTTGGCTAGCTTGTCAATAGTTCTGAAGTTTATATGACAGAAACGTTTGTGCCATAGCCATGGATCATTGTCATTAGCCACAAGACACATATCTGAATTATGATTAATATTCATATTTAGAATATATATATTTCTGTCTCTATAACCTTCAAAAACCAAATTATGGTCTTTATCTAAAATACTACACTTATTATTTGAAAAGGAAATTATAAAACCCTTGTCACATAACTGACTGATACTAAGCAAATTGTGTTTTAAATTTCTAACTAGCATGACATTAGTAATAAGAGGTAAGTTAGATGTACCGCAATTGCTCACATCGCCTTTGCCGATGATATAACCTTTTGAATTGTCTCCAAAAGTGACTGAGCCACCATCTGAGTATTTAATATTTGTTAATAAGCTCTTGTCTCCCGTCATATGCTTTGAGCAACCACTGTCCAATATCCACTTCCCTCTTTTCTTCAGTGGGACCTGCAAAAAATAGAATTAAGTTCATGGTACCCACTTTTTATAGGGTCCTAAGAGTTAGGTCTTAGGAGTCCAAACCCATTTGGGTCCGGTATCCCCTTTATATATAATTGTTATTAAAATGTACATTATTCATGAATTGCTGAATGTATTTGTTCCTAATCAAATTATTATTTGTTTTAGGAACCCATATTTTGATAGTCTTGACATTTCTCTTTTGAAATTTCACAACTGGTTTTGGTTTGAAATATAATAAACTAAGATTTTTCTTAGCTTCAGTTTTTTGTACTTTCTTCTTCCTTTTATTTCTAAGATGTTTCTTAGTTTCATGTTTGTTATATCCCAAACCTTGTTTATCTGAAACAGATTGTGAACTTTCAATGATTTTAGTCAAATTTTCTCGACCTTTGTTAAAGTTAGAAACATTTTGAGTAATGTCATCAAACTTTGTTTGTAAACTAGCTTTTTCTAGGTCTAGAATTTTGACTTTTGCTTTAAGTTCATGATTTTCAGTAGTGAGAGCATTATTTTTCTCTTTTTGAGCTTCTATTTCTTGACTCAAAAGAGATATTTGAGAGTCAACATTAGATGATGATTCTTGAATATTTTCAAGTTCTTCTTCTAATATTTTCTTCTCATCTTTTAACATATCTCGTTCAAACTCTGCTCTACTTAAATCTGCTTTGACTACTTTTAATTGACGTTTTATGTCTTTATATTTGACTATCAATTCAGCATTAATATCAAGTAATTCATCAAATGTAGGAATTTGTACCTCATCTTCTGTTGCCATAAAACAAACATTAGCTTGTTCATTCTCCGAATCACTTTCACTTTCTGATGAAGATGACTCTGAATCATCCCATGTTACTGAGAAGGCTCGTTTCTTTGATTTGTCCTTCTTATATTTGAATTTGTCATTTTCTGACTTTTTCTTTTGTTCTGGACAATCCTTCTGCATGTGTCCCTTTTTATGGCAGTTGAAACATTCTATAGCAGATGAAGATGGTTTATTTGATCCAGGTTTCCTTTTATTGTAGCGACTGGCTTTTCGATATTTTAGGAATTTTTTGAAACCTTTAGCAATGAACGCCAAATCTTCATCTTCAGAATCTGATTCATTTTCATCTTTCTCAACATGAAATGCTACATTTTTCTTTTCTTCTTTCTGTTCTTTTCTAGCCTGCAAATTTGCTTCATAGGACATTAAATTTCCTATCAATTCATCTGGCTTCATGACGGAAAGGTCATTAGCTTCTTCAATTGCTAATACTTTTCCTTCCCATTCATTAGTCAGAGAATGTAGGATTGTTGAAACAACATCAAAATCAGAATACTTTTGTCCTAACCCAATAAGTGCATGGTGAATAGTTTGAAACCGTGAATACATGTCATTGATTGTTTCATTTGGTTTCATTTTGAAATTTTGAAATTGACTTTTCAGCATGGCTATTTTGGCTTGTTTAACCTTGTTAGTACCTTCATGAGTGATTTTTAGCGTTTGCCAAATTTGATATGCAGTAGTGCAGATACTAACACGGTTATATTCATTTTGGTCTAATGCACAGAACAACATATTTATTGCTCTTGCATTTACGGCTGCTGCAGTTTTCTCAGCCACAGTCCATTCTTGATAATCAGTTGTTGGATTCACTATTTCTCTTTGAGTAGCATTCCAAGCATCATAGCTACTTGATTGCATAAAGAATGACATACGTGTTGCCCAATAACTATAGTTAAGACCATTGAAAAATGGAGGTCTTTGTGTCGATTGCCCTTCTGTGTAAGTGGTGTTTTGAGTGCTAGTACTTGCGTTATTTGCCATATTACAAGAATATATCAAATAACTGTGTTACGGTTATATGATGACCGTGCTCTGATACCAAATGAAAGTGCGGTGTGTATACAATTATATGTGCTAATATAGTATACACGGATCGTGTAATATGGATTACAATACAAATGCGGAAATAGATGATAATAGCATTGTAAATAGAAAATAGAAAAATCACACCAGAGATTTTTATACTGGTTCGGAGCACCGTCCTACGTCCAGTCCCAGACTTCTATCTGGATTTTCACTATTAACTACCTCGCTTCACCCGGAGGAACAGGCTTACAACACCCGAACAACCGAACGGGATTTCACGCCTCTAATATACTGAGGACTTCAACACTTGCCTCTTACAACACAGAGGACTTCAACAAAAGAACAAATACAATTGTTGTTGACAACTTGTGTTCTTGAAAACACGGATTTGTCACTAGCAGTACACCCTTCCTATAATCTTATCCTCAAAGTATGCGATATGATGTTTTGAAAAGATTAAGGAAAGTATATTATTGAATCAAAGGATATGAAATAGTTTCAAAGATTCAATAAATAATTTAGAGCTTTTATAATACAGAATTGAGATCAGAGATTAGATTAAAAGAATATATGAAATCGTTATATTTAATCAACGAATTGGATTAGTTTATATAGACAAGAATTGTTGTAACTCTTTGCCATTAAGAGATATGATCTTTGGTGAAAGATTAAGAGATGCAACCTTTGGAGAAGAGAAGTGTCTTTTGAAAAAATTGCTTTCTGTTCAAAAACGGTCGACAGGCTAAAAAGTGACCAGTAGACAGGAATTCAAAATATATATACGTTATGTGCATGTGTGCACGTTCACTGTGCAATTTACACAGGAACGGTCGACCGCACCTATATTGACCGGTCGACCGGTGCCTGTTAAATTGCACATTGAATTGTGCAACTGCATGCAACTTATAAATTATTCGTATATATATTGATTCCCTTGATATGCATGATTATTTGAGGATAGATTTTAACAAATTTATTACAAATAATCAACCTATAATCTAGAGTACCATATATAGCTTTAACGACCTTGTTTTTGTCGATCGCCTTGTTTGTCAGAAATCAAAACTTTCATAAAGCTTGTGACTCAACACAAAACACGGGCGGTCTTTTTACCAATATTACAACATCACGACAAAGTGATTTCGAGGAGAATGTTAAACGCATTTGATATCTTAGAATTTCGAACTGCTGATGGTGTTTTGTATGATTACTTAGCCTGCAAGTATCTACTTTTTCAGTCTGCGAATATCTTTCGGAATTCCTGTTTTATCCAATTTCAAATCCAATTTAACTCTTTTTAGGGGAATATTATCGTGGCCTATTTTGCTGTTCGTATATTTTTGTTTTTTTGTCGTCTTCTAGGTTTACATCGGTGTAGTCCGACTACTTATACCACAAACTCCGTGGATTAAATTTATGAACGAAAACATCCGAGCTGTAGAAAAAACTTATGATGGAATTATTCTGCACGCAAAACCGATCTATGACAATTCGAAACGTTAGAAATGTAGAACATGGAAAGAGCTTCGTTTGGACAGGTTGTGGCTCCCGTAAATTCAAACGAGTCAAAAGTTATGGTCATTTGAAGAAACGAAAGAAAGCGACGGACCGCTCGCTGATCCGATTCGACGGTATTAGCGAAAGTCTTCGATCTCCGCGAAACGCTCGAGCATGCTCACACTGTAGCACTCGATATTAAAGATATTATGGATTACCGAGGGAATAAATGAGGATATGGTTCAAAAGCTTGTCTACTGAGGCTATAGCGCAATAAATGTTCTTTTTTAACGACCGTTCTGTCTTCCTAGTTTCCGTTACGTCATAGTTTTGCACATATCCATCAACACGGGCCGTCTTTTTACCAATATTACAACATCATGACAAAGTGACTTCGAGGAGAATGATAAACGCATTTGATACCTTAGAATTTCGAACGGCTGATGGTGTTTTATATGATTACTTAGCCTGCAAGTAATCTACTTTTTCAGTCTACGAATATCTTTCGGTTTCCTGTTTTATCCAATTTCAAATCCAATTTAATTCTTTTTAGGGGAATATTATCGTGGCCTACTTTGCTCTTCGTATATTTTTTTTTTTTGTCGTCTTCTAGGTTTACATCGGTGTAGTCCGACTACTTATACCACAAACTCCGTGGAATAAATTTATGAACGAAAACATCCGAGCTGTAGAAAAAACTTATGATGGAATTATTCTGCACACAGAACCGATCCATGACAATTCGAAACGTTAGAAAGGTAGAACATGGAAAGAGCTTCGTTTTGATAGGTTGTTGCTCCCGTTATTTCAAAGGAGTAAAAAGTTATGGCCGTTTGAAGAAATGAAAGAAAGCGACGGACCGCTCGCTGATCCGATTCGACGGTATTGGCGAAAGTCTTCGATCTCCGCGAAACGCTCGAGCATGCTCACACTGTAGCACTCGATATTAAAGATATTATGGATTACCGAGGGAATAAATGAGGATATGGTTCAAAAGCTTGTCTACAAAGGCTATAGCGCAATAAATGTTCTTTTTTAACGACCATTCTGTCTTTCTAGTTTCCGGTACGTCATAGTTTTGCACATATCCATAACACGGGCGGTATTTTTACCAATATTACAACATCACGACAAAGTGACTTCGAGGAGAATGTTAAACGCATTTGATACCTTAGAATTTCGAACTGCTGATGGTGTTTTGTATGATTACTTAGCCTACAAGTAATCTACTTTTTCAGTCTGCGAATATCTTACGGTTTCCTGTTTTATCCAATTTCAAATCCAATTTAACTCTTTTTAGGGGAATATTATCGTGGCCTATTTTGCTCTTCGTATATTTTTTCTTTTTTGTCGTTCTTCTAGGTTTACATCGGTGTAGTCCGACTACTTATACCACAAACTCCGTGGATTAAATTTATGAACGAAAACATCCGAGCTGTAGAAAAAACTTATGATTGAATTATTCTGCACACAAAATCGATCCATGACAATTCGACACGTTAGAAACGTAGAACATGCAAAGAGCTTCGTTTTGATAGGTTGTGGCTCCCGTAACTTCAAACGAGTCAAAAGTTATGGCCGTTTGAAGAAACGAAAGAAAGCGACGGACCGCTCGCTGATCCGATTCGACGGTATTGGCGAAAGTCTTCGATCTCCGCGAAACGCTCGATCATGCTCACACTGTAGCATTCGATATTAAAGATATTATGGATTACCGAGGGAATAAATGAGGATATGGTTCAAAAGCTTGTCTGTTGAGGCTATAGCGCAATAAATGTTCTTTTTTAACGACCGTTCTGTCTTCCACGTTTCCGGTATGTCATAGTTTTGTTCATATCCATCAACACGGGCCGTCTTTTTACCAATATTACAACATCACGACAAAGTGACTTCGAGGAGAATGTTAAACGCATTTGATACCTTAGAATTTCGAACGGCTGATGGTGTTTTCTATGATTACTTAGCCTGAAGTAATCTAATTTTTCAGTCTGCGAATATCTTTCGGTTTCCTGTTTTATCCAATTTCAAATCCAATTTAATTCTTTTTAGGGGAACATTATCGTGGCCTATTTTTCTCTTCGTATATTTTTGTTTTTTGTCGTTCTTCTAGGTTTACATCGGTGTAGTCCGACTACTTATACCACAAACTCCGTGGAATAAATTTATGAACGGAAACATCCGGGCTGTAGAAAAAACTTGTGATGGAATTATTCTGCACACAAAACCGATCCATGACAATTCGAAACGTTAGAAACGTAGAACCTGGAAAGAGCTTCGTTTTGATAGGTTGTGGCTCCCGTAACTTCAAACGAGTCAAAAGTTATGGTCATTTGAAGAAACGAAAGAAAGCGACGGACCGCTCGCTGATCCGATTCGACGGTATTGGCGAAAGTCTTCGATCTCCGTGAAACGCTCGAGCATGCTCACACTGTAGCAATCTATATTAAAGATATTATGGATTACCGAGGGAATAAATGAGGATATTGTTCAAAAGCTTGTCTACCAAGGCTATAGCGCAAAAAATGTTCTTTTTTAAAGACCGTTCTGTCTTCCACGTTTCCGGTACGTCATAGTTTTGCACATATCCATCAACACGGGCCGTCTTTTTACCAATATTACAACATCACGACAAAGTGACTTCGAGGAGAATGTTAAACGCATTTGATACCATAGAATTTCGAACGGATGATGGTGTTTTCTATGATTACTTAGCCTGAAGTAATCTACTTTTTCAGTCTGCGAATATCTTTCGGTTTCCTGTTTTATCCAATTTCAAATCCAATTTCATTCTTTTTAGGGGAACATTATCGTGGCCTATTTTGCTCTTCGTATATTTTTGTTTTTTGTCGTTCTTCTAGGTTTACATCGGTGTAGTCCGACTACTTATACCACAAACTCCGTGGAATAAATTTACGAACGAAAACATCCGAGCTGTAGAAAAAACTTAAGATGGAATTATTCTGCACACAAAACCGATCCATGATAATTCGAAACCTTAGAAACGTAGAACATGGAAAGAGCTTCGTTTTGATAGGTTGTGGCTCCCGTAACTTCAAACGAGTCAAAAGTTATGGCCGTTTGAAGAAACGAAAGAAAACGACGGACCGCTCGCTGATCCGATTCGACGGTATTGGCGAAAGTCTTCGATCTCCGCGAAACGCTCGAGCATGCTCACACTGTAGCACTCGATATTAAAGATATTGCGGATTTCCGAGGGAATAAATGAGGATATGGTTCAAAAGCTTGTCTACTGAGGATATAGCGCAATAAATGTTCTTTTTTAACGACCGTTCTGTCTTCCTCGTTTCCGTTACGTCATAGTTTTGCACATATGCATCAACACGGGCCGTCTTTTTACCAATATTACAACATCACGACAAAGTGACTTCGAGGAGAATGTTAAACGCATTTGATACCTTAGAATTTCGAATGGCTGATGGTGTTTTATATGATTACTTAGCCTGCAAGTAATCTACTTTTTCAGTCTACGAATATCTTTCGGTTTCCTGTTTTATCCAATTTCAAATCCAATTTAATTCTTTTTAGGGGAATATTATCGTGGCCTACTTTGCTCTTCGTATATTTTTGTTTTTTGTCGTTCTTCTAGGTTTACATCGGTGTAGTCCGGCTACTTATACCACAAACTCCGTGGAATAAATTTATGAACGAAAACATCCGAGCTGTAGAAAAAACTTATGATGGAATTATTCTGCACACAAAACCGATCCATGACAATTCGAAACGTTAGAAACGTAGAAAATGGGAAGAGCTTCGCTTTGATAGGTTGTGGCTCCCGTAACTTCAAACGAGTCAAAAGTTATGGTCATTTGAAGAAACGAAAGAAAGCGACGGACCGCTCGCTGATCCGATTCGACGGTATTGGCGAAAGTCTTCGATCTCCGCGAAACGCTCGAGCATGCTCACACCGTAGCAATCTATATTAAAGATATTATGGATTACCGAGGGAATAAATGAGGATATGGTTCAAAAGCTTGTCTACTGAGGCTATAGCGCAATAATTGTTCTTTTTTAACGACCGTTCTGTCTTCCACGTTTCCGGTATGTCATAGTTTTGCTCATATCCATCAACACGGGCCGTCTTTTTACCAATATTACAACATCACGACAAAGTGACTTCGAGGAGAATTTTAAACGCATTTGATACCTTAGAATTTCGAACGGCTGATGGTGTTTTCTATGATTACTAAGCCTGAAGTAATCTACTTTTTCAGTCTGAGAATATCTTTCGGTTTCCTGTTTTATCCAATTTCAAATCCAATTTCATTCTTTCTAGGGGAACATTATCGTGGCCTATTTTGCTCTTCGTATATTTTTGTTTTTTGTCGTTCTTCTAGGTTTACATCGGTGTAGTCCGACTACTTATACCACAAACTCCGTGGAATAAATTTATGAATGAAAACATCCGAGCTGTAGAAAAAAATTATGATGGAATTATTCTGCACACAAAACCGATCCATGACAAATCCAACCGTTAGAAACGTAGAACATGGAAAGAGCTTCGTTTTGATAGGTTGCGGCTCCCGTAACTTCAAACGAGTCAAAAGTAATGGTCATTTGAAGAAACGAAAGAAAGCGACGGACCGCTCGCTGATCCGATTCGACGATATTGGCGAAAGTCTTCGATCTCCGCAAAACGCTCGAGCATGCTCACACTGTAGCACTCGATATTAAAGATATTATGGATTACCGAGGGAATAAATGAGGATATGGTTCAAAAGCTTGTCTACTGAGGCTATAGCGCAATAAATGTTCTTTTTTAACGACCATTCTGTCTTTCTCGTTTCCGGTACGTCATAGTTTTGCACATATCCATAACACGGGCGGTATTTTTACCAATATTACAACATCACGACAAAGTGACTTCGAGGAGAATGTTAAACGCATTTGATACCTTAGAATTTCGAACTGCTGATGGTGTTTTGTATGATTACTTAGCCTGCAAGTAATCTACTTTTTCAGTCTGCGAATATCTATCGGTTTCCTGTTTTATCCAATTTCAAATCCAATTTAACTCTTTTTAGGGGAATATTATCATGGCCTATTTTGCTCTTCGTATATTTTTGTTTTTTTTGTCGTTCATCTTGGTTTACATCGGTGTAGTCCGACTACTTATACCACAAACTCCGTGGATTAAATTTATGAACGAAAACATCCGAGCTGTAGAAAAAACTTATGATTGAATTATTCTTCACACAAAACCGATCCATGACAATTCGAAACGTTAGACACGTAGAACATGCAAAGAGCTTCGTTTTGATAGGTTGTGGCTCCCGTAACTTCAAATGAGTCAAAAGTTATGGCCGTTTAAAGAAACGAAAGAAAGCGACGGACCGCTCGCTGATCCGATTCGACGGTATTGGCGAAAGTCTTCGATCTCCGCGAAACGCTCGAGCATGCTCACACTGTAGCATTCGATATTAAAGATATTATGGATTACCGAGGGAATAAATGAGGATATGGTTCAAAAGCTTGTCTGCTGAGGCTATAGTGCAATAAAAGTTCTTTTTTAACGATCGTTCTGTCTTCCACGTTTCCGGTATGTCATAGTTTTGCTCATATCCATCAACACGGGCCGTCTTTTTACCAATATTACAACATCACGACAAAGTGACTTCGAGGAGAATGTTAAACGCATTTGATACCTTAGAATTTCGAACGGCTGATGGTGTTTTCTATGATTACTTAGCCTGAAGTAATCTAATTTTTCAGTCTGCGAATATCTTTCGGTTTCCTGTTTTATCCAATTTCAAATCCAATTTAATTCTTTTTAGGGGAACATTATCGTGGCCTATTTTTCTCTTCGTATATTTTTGTTTTTTGTCGTTCTTCTAGGTTTACATCGGTGTAGTCCGACTACTTATACCACAAACTCCGTGGAATAAATTTATGAACGAAAACATCCGAGCTGTAGAAAAAACTTATGATGGAATTATTCTGCACAAAAAACCGATCCATGACAATTCGAAACGTTAGA
This sequence comes from Allium cepa, assembly GCA_030765085.1. Classification (NCBI taxonomy): domain Eukaryota; kingdom Viridiplantae; phylum Streptophyta; class Magnoliopsida; order Asparagales; family Amaryllidaceae; genus Allium; species Allium cepa. Next base: position 17,035,913 of record CM060931.1, read on the forward strand.
AACGTAGAACATGGAAAGAGCTTCGTTTTGATAGGTTGTGGCTCCCGTAACTTCAAACGAGTCAAAAGTTATGGTCATTTGAAGAAACGAAAGAAAGCGACGGACCGCTCGCTGATCCGATTCGACGGTATTGGCGAAAGTCTTCGATCTCCGCGAAACGCTCGAGCATGCTCACACTGTAGCAATCTATATTAAAGATATTATGGATTACCGAGGGAATAAATGAGGATATGGTTCAAAAGCTTGTCTACCAAGGCTATAGCGCAATAAATGTTCTTTTTTAACGACCGTTCTGTCTTCCACGTTTTCGGTACGTCATAGTTTTGCACATATCCATCAACACGGGCCGTCTTTTTACCAATATCACAACATCACGACAAAGTGACTTCGAGGAGAATGTTAAACGCATTTGATACCATAGAATTTCGAACGGCTGATGGTGTTTTCTATGATTACTTAGCCTGAAGTAATCTACTTTTTCAGTCTGCGAATATCTTTCGGTTTTCTGTTTTATCCAATTTCAAATCCAGTTTAACTCTTTTTAGGGGAATATTATCGTGGCCTATTTTGCTCTTCGTATACTTTTGTTTTTTTGTCGTTCTTCTAGGTTTACATCGGTGTAGTCCGACAACTTATACCACAAACTCCGTGGAATAAATTTATGAACGAAAACATCCGAGCTGTAGAAAAAACTTATGATGGAATTATTCTGCACACAAAACCGATCCATGACAATTCGAAACTTTAGAAACGTAGAACATGGAAAGAGCTTCGTTTTGATAGGTTGTGGCTCCCGTAACTTCAAACGAGTAAAAAGTTATGGCCGTTTGAAGAAACGAAAGAAAGCGACGGACCGCTCGCTGATCCGATTCGACGGTATTGGCGAAAGTCTTCGATCTCCATGAAATGCTCGAGCATGCTCACACTGTAGCACTCGATATTAAAGATATTGCGGATTTCCGAGGGAATAAATGAGGATATGGTTCAAAATCTTGTCTACTGAGGCAATAGCGCAATAAATGTTCATTTTTAACGACCGCACTGTCTTTCTCGTTTCCGGTGCGTCATAGTTTTGCACATATCCATCATCACGGGCGGTCTTTTTACCAATATTACAACATCACGACAAAGTGACTTCGAGGAGAATGTTAAACGCATTTGATACCTTAGAATTTCGAACGGCTGATGGTGTTTTATATGATCACTTAGCCTGCAAGTAATCTACTTTTTCAGTCTGCGAATATCTTTCGGTTTCCTGTTTTATCCAATTTCAAATCCAATTTAATTCTTTCTAGGGGAATGTTATCGTGGCCTATTTTGCTCTTCGTATATTTTTGTTTTTTTGTCGTTCTTCTAGGTTTACATCGGTGTAGTCCGACTGCTTATAACACAAACTCCGTGGAATAAATTTATGAACGAAAACATCCGAGCTGTAGAAAATACTTAAGATGGAATTATTCTGCCCACAAAACCGATCCATGACAATTCGAAACGTTAGAAACGTAGAACATGGAAAGAGCTTCGTTTTGATAGGTTGTGGCTCCCGTAACTTCAAACGAGTCAAAAGTTATGGTCATTTGAAGAAACGAAAGAAAGCGACGGACCGCTCGCTGATCCGATTCGACGGAATTGGCGAAAGTCTTCGATCTCCACAAAACGCTCGAGCATGCTCACACTGTAGCATTCGATATTAAAGATACTATGGATTACCGAGAGAATAAATGAGGATATGGTTCAAAAGATTGTCTACTGGGGCTATAGCGCAATAAATGTTCTTTTTTAACGACCGTTCTGTCTTACACGTTTCCGGTATGTCTTTTTTAATTACCGTAAAAATCCACGTGTCGAAAAAACGAAGGGTAAAAAACTTCCGAGACTCGATTGAGATTCGGATAGTCTTTTTTGGGCATTAAACAGTTCATTGGCGGCTGAAAGCTGTCATAGCCGTAGAACTCACTGAGGCCTTCGTTTTGACTGGTTATGGCTCCCGTAACTCTAAACGAGCCAGAAGTTATGGCCGTCCGAATAATCGATATCTACACGGTGCAACATACACGGTGCAAGGTGCAACATCCGTCCGAAATGGCGAAACAGTGTCGTACGACTTTTTGAAATGCGTGCATCAATTTGAAATGGAACGGTACCATGGTGCACCACTCTCCAGTGATGGTAAATCGAAGACCAGCCACGGTGATCCCGTTCTACCGTAAAAATCCACGTGTCGAAAAAACAAAGGGTAAAAAACTTCCTAGACCCGATTGAGATTCGGATAGTCTTTTTTGGGCATTAAACAATCCATTGACGGCTGAAAGCTGTCATAGCCGTAGAACTCACTGAGACCTTCATTTTGACTGGTTATGGCTCCCGTAACTCTAAACGAGCCAGAAGTTATGCCCGTCCGAATAATCGATATCTACAGGGTGCAACATCCACGGTGCAAGGTGCAACATCCGTCCGAAATGGCGAAACAATGTCGTTCGACTTTTTGAAATGCGTGCATGGATTTGAAATGAAACGGTGCACCACTCTCCAGCAATGGTAACATGAAGAGTAGCCACGGTAATCTCGTTTTACCGTAAAAATCCACGTGTCGAAAAAACGAAGGGTGAAAAACTTCCAAGACCCGATTGAGATTCAGATAGTCTTTTTTGGGCATTAAACAATCCATCGACGGCTGAAAGCTGTCATAGCCGTAGAACTCACTGAGGCCTTCGTTTTGACGGGTTATGGCTCCAGTAAATCTAAACGAGCCAGAAGTTATGACCGTCCGAATAATCGATATCTACAGGGTGCAACATCACGGTGCAAGGTGCAACATCCGTCCGAAATGGCGGAACAGTTTCGTACGACTTTTTGAAATGTGTGCATGGATTTGGAACTAAACGGTACGATGGTGCACCACTCTCCAGCGATGGTAAATCGAAGACCTGCCACGGTGATCATGTTCTACTGTAAAAATCCACGTGTCGAAAAAACGAAGGGTAAAAAACTTCCTAGACCCGATTGAGATTCGGATAGTCTTTTTTGGGCATTAAACAATCCATTGACGGCTGAAAGCTGTCATAGCCGTAGAACTCACTGAGGTCTTCGTTTTGACTTGTTATGGCTCCCGTAACTCTAAACGAGCCAGAAGTTATGGCCGTCCGAATAATCGATATGTACAGGGTGCAACATACACGGTGCAAGGTGCAACATCCGTCCGAAATGGCGAAACAGTGTCGTACGACTTTTTGAAATGCGTGCATGGATTTGAAATGGAACGGTACCATGGTGCACCACTCTCCAGTGATAGTAAATCGAAGACCAGCCACGGTGATCCCGTTCTACTGTAAAAATCCACGTGTCGAAAAAACGAAGGGTAAAATACTTCCTAGACCCGATTGAGATTCGGATAGTCTTTTTTGGGCATTAAACAATCCATTGACGGCTGAAAGCTGTCATAGCCATAGAACTCACTGAGGCCTTCGTTTTGACTGGTTATGTGTCCCGTAACTCTAAACGAGCCAGAAGTTATGGCCGTCCGAATAATCGATATCTACAGGGTGCAACATCCACGGTGCAAGGTGCAACATCTGTCCGAAATGGCGTAACAGTGTCGTACGACCTTTTGAAATGCGTGCAAGGATTTGAAATGAAACGGTACGATGGTGCACCACTCTTCAGCGATGGTAAATAGAAGACCAGCCAGGGTAATCCCGTTTTACCGCAAAAATCTACGTGTCGAAAAAACGAAGGGTAAAAAAATTCCGAGACCCGATTGAGATTCGGATAGTCTTTTTTGGGCATTAAACAATCCATCGACAGCTGAAAGCTTTCACAGCCGTAGAACTCACTGAGGCCTTCGTTTTGACAGGTTATGGCTCCCGTAACTCTAAACGAGGCAGAAGTTATGGCCGTCCGAATAATCGATATGTACAGGGTGCAACATCCACGGTGCATGGTGTAACACCCGTCCGAAATAGCGAAACAGTGTCGTATGACTTTTTGAAATGTGTGCATGGATCTGAAACGAAACGGTACCCTGGTGCACCACTCTCCAGCGATGGTAACATGAAGACCAGCCACGGTAATCCCGTTGTACCGTAAAAATCCACGTGTCGAAAAAACGAAGGGTAAAAAACTTCCGAGACCCGATTGAGATTCGGATAGTCTTTTTTGGTCATTAAACAATCCATTGACAGCTGAAAGCTGTCATAGTCGTAGAACTCACCGAGGCCTTCGTTTTGACTGGTTGTGGCTCCCGTAACTCTAAACGAGCCAGAAGTTATGGCCGTCCGAATAATCGATATCTACAGGGTGCAACATCCACGGTGCAATGTGCAACATCCGTCCGAAATGGCGAAATATTGTCGTACGATTTTTTGAAATGCGTGCATGGATTTGAAACGAAACGGTACCATGGTGCACCACTCTCCAGCGATGGTAAATCGAAGACCAGCCACGGTAATCCCGTTCTACCGTAAAAATCCACTTGTCGAAAAAACGAAGGGTAAAAAACTTCCTAGACCCGATTGAGATTCAGATTGTCTTTTTTGGGCATTAAACAATCCTCGACGGCTGAAAGCTGTCAAAGCCGTAGAACTCACTGAGGCCTTCGTTTTGACTGGTTATGGCTCCCGTAACTCTAAACGAGCCAGTAGTTATGGCCGTCCGAATAATCGATATCTATAGGGTGCAACATCCACGGTGCAAGGTGCAACATCCGTCCGAAATGGTAAGACCGTGTCGTACGACTTTTTGAAATGCGTGCAAGGATTTGAAACGAAACAGTACCATGGTGCACCACTCTCCAGCATTGGTAAATCGAAGACCAGCCACGGTAATCCCGTTCTACCGTAAAAATCCACGTGTCGAAAAAACGAAGGGTAAAAAACTTCCTAGACCCGATTGAGATTCGATAGTCTTTTTTGGGCATTAAACAATCCATTGACGGCTGAAAGCTGTCGTAGCCATAGAACTCACTGAGGCCTTCGTTTTGACTGGTTATGTCTCCCGTAACTCTAAACGAGCCAGAAGTTATGGCCGTCCGAATAATCGATATCTATAGGGTGCAACATCCACGGTGCAAGGTGCAACATTTGTCCGAAATGGCGTAACAGTGTCGTACGACCTTTTGAAATGGGTGCAAGGATTTGAAATGAAACGGTACGATGGTGCACCACTCTTCAGCGATGGTAAATAGAAGACCAGCCAGGGTAATCCCGTTTTACCGCAAAAATCTACGTGTCGAAAAAACGAAGGGTAAAAAAATTCCGAGACCCGATTGAGATTCGGATAGTCTTTTTTGGGCATTAAAACATCCATCGATAGCTGAAAGCTTTCACAGCCGTAGAACTCACTGAGGCCTTCGTTTTGACAGGTTATGGCTCCCGTAACTCTAAACGATCCAGAAGTTATGGCCGTCCTAATAATCGATATGTACAGGTTGCAACATCCACGGTGCATGGTGTAACATCCGTCCGAAATGGCGAAACAGTGTCGTATGACTTTTTGAAATGCGTGAATGGATTTGAAATGAAACGGTACCCTGGTTCACCACTCTCCAGCGATGGTAACATGAAGACCAGCCACGGTAATCCCGTTGTACCGTAAAAATCCACGTGTCGAAAAAACGAACGGTAAAAAACTTCCGAGACCCAATTGAGATTCGGATAGTCTTTTTTGGGCATTAAACAATCCATTGACGGCTGGAAGCTGTCATATCGTAGAAATCACCGAGGCCTTCGTTTTGACTGGTTGTGGCTCCCGTAACTCTAAACGAGCCAGAAGTTATGGCCGTCCGAATAATCGATATCTACAGGGTGCAACATCCACGGTGCAATGTGCAACATCCGTCCGAAATGGCGAAACATTGTCGTACGACTTTTTGAAATGCGTGTATGGATTTGAAACGAAACGTTACCATGGTGCACCACTCTCCAGCGATGGTAAATCGAAGACCAGCCACGGTAATCCCGTTCTACCGTAAAAATCCACGTGTCGAAAAAACGAAGGGTAAAAAACTTCCTAGACCCGATTGAGATTCAGATAGTCTTTTTTGGGCATTAAACAATCCTTGACGGCTGAAAGCTGTCATAGCTGTAGAACTCACTGAGGCCTTCGTTTTGACTGGTTATGGCTCCCGTAACTCTAAACGAGCCAGAAGTTATGGCCGTCCGAATAATCGATATCTATAGGGTGCAACATACACGGTGCAAGGTGCAACATCCGTCCGAAATGGCGAAACAGTGTCGTACGACTTTTTGAAATGCGTGCATGGATTTGAAATGGAACGGTATCATGGTGCACCACTCTCCAGTGATAGTAAATCGAAGACCAGCCACGGTGATCCCGTTCTACTGTAAAAATCCACGTGTCGAAAAAACGAAGGGTAAAAAACTTCCTAGACCCGATTGAGATTCGGATAGTCTTTTTTGGGCATTAATCAATCCATTGACGGATGAAAGCTGTCATAGCCATAGAACTCACCGAGGCCTTCGTTTTGACTGGTTATGTCTCCCGTAACTCTAAACGAGCCAGAAGTTATGGCCGTCCGAATAATCGATATCTACAGGGTGCAACATCCACGGTGCAAGGTGCAACATCTGTCCGAAATGGCGTAACAGTGTCGTACGACCTTTTGAAATGCGTGCAAGGATTTGAAATGAAACGGTACGATGGTGCACCACTCTTCAGCAATGGTAAATAGAAGACCAGCCAGGGTAATCCCGTTTTACCGCAAAAATCTACGTGTCGAAAAAACGAAGGGTAAAAAAATTCCGAGACCCGATTGAGATTCGGATAGTCTTTTTTGGGCATTAAACAATCCATCGACAGCTGAAAGCTTTCACAGCCGTAGAACTCACTGAGGCCTTCGTTTTGACAGGTTATGGCTCCCGTAATCTAAACAAGCCAGAAGTTATGGCCGTCCAAATAATTGATATGTACAGGGTGCAACATCCACGGTGCATGGTGTAACATCCGTCCGAAATGGCGAAACAGTGTCGTATGACTTTTTGAAATGCATGCATGGATTTGAAATGAAACGGTACCCTGGTGCACCACTCTCCAGCGATGGTAACATGAAGACCAGCCACGGTAATCCCGTTGTACCGTAAAAATCCACGTGTCGAAAAAACGAAGGGTAAAAAACTTCCGAGACCCGATTGAGATTCGGATAGTCTTTTTTGGGCATTAAACAATCCATTGACAGCTGAAAGCTGTCATAGTCGTAGAACTCACCGGGGCCTTCGTTTTGACTGGTTGTGGCTCCCGTAACTCTAAACGAGCCAGAAGTTATGGCCGTCCGAATAATCGATATCTACAGGGTGCAACATCCACGGTGCAATGTGCAACATCCGTCCGAAATGGCGAAACATTGTCGTACGACTTTTTGAAATGCGTGCATGGATTTGAAACGAAACGGTACCATGGTGCACCACTCTCCAGCGATGGTAAATCGAAGACCAGCCACGGTAATCCCATTCTACCGTAAAAATCCACATGTCGAAAAAACGAAGGGTAAAAAACTTCCTAGACCCGATTGAGATTCAGATAGTCTTTTTTGGGTATTAAACAATCCTTGAACGCTGAAAGCTGTCACAGCCGTAGAACTCACTGAGGCCTTCGTTTTGACTGGTTATGGCTCCCGTAACTCTAAACGAGCCAGAAGTTATGGCCGTCCGAATAATCGATATCTACAGGGTGCAACATACACGGTGCAAGGTGCAACATCCGTCCTAAATGGCGAAACAGTGTCGTACGACTTTTTGAAATGCGTGCATGGATTTGAAATGGAACGGTACCATGGTGCACCACTCTCCAGTGATAGTAAATCGAAGACCAGCCACGGTGATCCCGTTCTACTGTAAAAATCCACGTGTCGAAAAAACGAAGGGTAAAAAACTTCCTAGACCCGATTGAGATTCGTATAGTCTTTTTTGGGCATTAAACAATCCATTGATGGCTGAAAGCTGTCATAGCCATAGAACTCACTCAGGCCTTCGTTTTGACTGGTTATGTCTCCCGTAACTCTAAACGAGCCAGAAGTTATGGCCGTCCGAATAATCGATATCTACAGGGTGCAACATCCACGGTGCAAGGTGCAACATTTGTCCGAAATGGCGTAACAGTGTCGTACGACCTTTTGAAATGCGTACAAGGATTTGAAATGAAACGGTACGATGGTGCACCACTCTTCAGCGATGGTAAATAGAAGACCAGCCAGGGTAATCCCGTTTTACCGCAAAAATCTACGTGTCGAAAAAACGAACGGTAAAAAAATTCCGAGACCCGATTGAGATTCGGATAGTCTTTTTTGGGCATTAAACAATCCATCCACAGTTGAAAGCTTTCACGGCCGTAGAACTCACTGAGGCCTTCGTTTTGACAGGTTATGGCTCCCGTAACTCTAAACGAGCCAGAAGTTATGGCCGTCCGAATAATCGATATGTACAGGGTGCAACATCCACGGTGCATGGTGGAACATCCGTCCGAAATGGCGAAACAGTGTCGTATGACTTTTTGAAATGCGTGAATGGATTTGAAACGAAACGGTACCCTAGTGCACCACTCTCCAGCGATGGTAACATGATAACCAGCCACGGTAATCCCGTTGTACCGTAAAAATCCACGTGTCGAAAAAACAAAGGGTAAAAAACTTCCGAGACCCGATTGAGATTCGGATATTTTTTTTGGGCATTAAACAATCCATTGACGGCTGGAAGCTGTCATAGTCGTAGAACTCACCGAGGCCTTCGTTTTGACTGGTTGTGGCTCCCGTAACTCTAAACGAGCCAGAAGTTATGGCCGTCCGAATAATCGATATCTACAGGGTGCAACATCCACGGTGCAATGTGCAACATCCGTCCGAAATGGCGAAATATTGTCGTACGACTTTTTGAAATGCGTGCATGGATTTGAAACGAAACGGTACAATGGTGCACCACTCTCCAGCGATGGTAAATCGAAGACCAGCCACGGTAATCCCGTTCTACCGTAAAAATCCACGAGTCGAAAAAACGAAGGGTAAAAAACTTCCTAGAACCGATTGAGATTCAGATAGTCTTTTTTGGGCATTAAACAATCCTTGACGGCTGAAAGCTGTCACAGCCGTAGAACTCACTGAGGCCTTCGTTTTGACAGGTTATGGCTCCCGTAACTCTAAATGAGCCAGAAGTTATGGCCGTCCGAATAATCGATATCTACAGGGTGCAACATACACGGTGAAAGGTGCAACATCCGTCCGTAATGGCGAAACAGTGTCGTATGACTTTTTGAAATGCGTGCATGGATTTGAAATGGAACGGTACCATGGTGCACCACTCTCCAGTGATAGTAAATCGAAGACCAGCCACGGTGATCCCGTTCTACTGTAAAAATCCACGTGTCGAAAAAACGAAGGGTAAAAAACTTCCTAGACCCGATTGAGATTCGGATAGTCTTTTTTGGGCATTAAACAATCCATTGACGGCTGAAAGCTGTCATAGCCATATAACTCACTGAGGCCTTCGTTTTGACTGGTTATGTCTCCCGTAACTCTAAACGAGCCAGAAGTTATGGCCGTCCGAATAATCGATATCTACAGAGTGCAACATCCACGGTGCAGGGTGCAACATTTATCCGAAATGGCGTAACAGTGTCGTACGGCCTTTTGAAATGCGTGCAAGGATTTGAAATGAAACGGTACGATGGTGCACCACTCTTCAGCGATGGTAAATAGAAGACCAGCCAGGGTAATCCCGTTTTACCGCAAAAATCTACGTGTCGAAAAAACGAAGGGTAAAAAAATTCCGAGACCCGATTGAGATTCGGATAGTCTTTTTTGGGCATTAAACAATCCATCGACAGCTGAAAGCTTTCACAGCCGTAGAACTCACTGAGGCCTTCGTTTTGACAGGTTATGGCTCCCGTAACTCTAACGAGCCAGAAGTTATGGCCGTCCGAATAATCGATATGTACATGGTGCAACATCCACGGTGCATGGTGTAACATCCGTCCGAAATGGCGAAACAGTGTCGTACGTTTTTTTGAAACGCGTGCATGGTTTGAAACGGAACGGTACCATGGTGCAACACTCTCCAGCGATGGTAAATCGAAGACCAGCCACGGTAATCCCGTTCTACCGTAAAAATCCACGTGTCCAAAAAAAAGAAGGGTAAAAAACTTCCTATACCCGATTGAGATTCGGATAGTCTTTTTTGGGCATTAAACAATCCATTGACGGCTGAAAGCTGTCATAGTTATAGAACTCACCGAGGCCTTCGTTTTGACTGGTTGTGGCTCCCGTAACTCTAAACAAGCCGGATGTTATGGCCGTCCGAATAATCGATATCTACAGGGTGCAACATCCACGGTGCAATGTGCAACATCCGTCCGAAATGGCGAAACATTGTCGTACGACTTTTTGAAATGCGTACATGGATTTGAAACGAAACGGTACCATGGTGCACCACTCTTCAGCGATGGTAAATCGAAGACCAGCCACGGTAATCCCGTTCTACCGTAAAAATCCACGTGTCGAAAAAACGAAGGGTAAAAAACTTCCTAGACCCGATTGAGATTCAGATAGTCTTTTTTGGGCATTGAACAATCCTTGACGGCTGAAAGCTGTCACAGCCGTAGAACTCACTGAGGCCTTCGTTTTGACTGGTTATGGCTCCCGTAACTCTAAACGAGCCAGAAGTTATGGCCGTCCGAATAATCGATATCTACAGGGTGCAACATCCACGGTGGAAGGTGCAACATCCGTCCGAAATGGCGAAACATTGTCGTACGACTTTTTGAAATGCGTGCGTGGATTTGAAACGAAATGGTAGCATGGTGCACCACTCTCCAGTGATGGTAAATCGAAGACCAGCCACGGTAATCCCGTTCTACCGTAAAAATCCACGTGTCGAAAAAACGAAGGGTAAAAGACTTCCTAGACCCGATTGAGATTCGGATAGTCTTTTTTGGGCATTAAACAGTCCATTGATGGCTGAAAGCTGTCATAGCCATTGAACTCACTGAGGCCTTCCTTTTGACTGGTTATGGCTCCCGTACCTCTAAACGAGCCAGAAGTTATGGCCGTCCGAATAATCGATATCAACAGGGTGCAACATCCGTCCGAAATGGCGAAACAGTGTCGTGCGACTTTTTTAAATGCATGCATGGATTTGAAACGAAATGGTACCATGGTGCACCACTCTCCAGCGATGGTAAATCGAAGACCAGCCACGGTAATCCCGTTCGACCGTAAAAATCCACGTGTCGAGAAAACGAAGGGTAAAAAACTTCCTACACCCGATTGAGATTCGGATAGTCTTTTTTGGGCATTAAATAATCCATTGACGGCTGAAATCTGTCACAGCCGTAGAACTCACTAAGACCTTCATTTTTACTGGTAATAGCTCCCGTAACTCTAAACGAGCCAGAAGTTATGGCCGTCCGAATAATCGAAATCTACAGGGTGCAACAACCACGGTGCAAGGTCCAACATCCGTCCGAAATGGCGAAACAGTGTCGTACGAATTTTTGAAATGCGTGCATGGATTTGAAACGAAACGGTACCATGGTGCACCACTCTCTAGCGTTGGTAAATCGAAGACCAACCACGGTAATCCCGTTCTATCCTAAAAATCCACGTGTCGAAAAAACGAAGGGTAAAAAACTTCCTAGACCCGATTGAGATTCGGATAGTCTTTTTTGGGCATTAAACAATCCATTGACGGCTGAAAGCTGTCACAGCCGTTGAACTCACCAAGGCCTTCGTTTTTACTGGTTGTGGCTCCCGTAACACTAAACGAGCCAGAAGTTATGGCCGTCCGAATAATCGATATCTACAGGGTGCAACATCCACGGTGCAATTTGCAACATCGGTCCGAAATGGCGAAACATTGTCGTACGACTTTTTCAAATGCGTGCATGGATTTGAAACGAAACGGTACCATGGTGCACCACTCTCCAGCGATGGTAAATCGAAGACCAGCCACGGTAATCCCGTTCTACCGTAGAAATCCGAATGTCGAAAAAACGAAGGGTAAAAAACTTCCTAGACCCGATTGAGATTCGGATAGTCTTTTTTGGGCATTAAACAATCCTTGACGGCTGAAAGCTGTCATAGCCGCAGAACTCACTGAGGCCTTCGTTTTGACTAGTTACTGCTCCCGTAACTCTAAACGAGCCAGAAGTTATGGCCGTCCGAATAATCTATATCTACAGGGTGCAACATCCACGGTGTAAGGTGCAACATCCGTCCAAAATGGCGTAACAGTGTCATACGACTTTTTGAAATGCGTGCATGGATTTGAAAAAAAAAGGGTACCCTGGTGCACCACTCTCCATCGATGGTAAATTGAAGACCAGCCACGGTAATCCCGTTTTACCATAAAAATCCACGTGTCGAAAAAACGAAGGGTAAAAAACTTCCGAGACCAGATTGAGATTCAGATAGTCTTTTTTTGGGCATTTAACAATCCATTGACGGATGAAAGCTGTCATAGTCATAGAACTCACTGAGGCCTTCGTTTTGACTGGTTATGGCTCACGTAACTCTAAACGAGCCAGAAGTTATGGTCGTCCGAATACTCGATATCTACAGGGTGCAACATCCACGGTGCAAGGTGCAACATCCGTCCGAATTAGCGAAACAGTATCGTACGCATTTTTGAAATGCGTGCATGGATTTGAAACAAAACGATACCATGGTGCACCACTCTCCAGCGATGGTAAATCGAAGACCAGCCACGGTAATCCCGTTCTACCGTAAAAATTCACGTGTCCAAAAAACGAAGGGTAAAAAACTTCATAGACCCGATTGAGATTCGGATAGTCTTTTTTGGGCATTAAACAATCCATTGACGGCTGAAAGCTGTCATAGCCGTAGAACTCACTGAAGCCTTCATTTTGACTGGTTATGGCTCCCGTAACTCTAAACGAGCCAGAAGTTATGGCCGTCCGAATAATCGATATCTACAGGGTGCAACATCCACGGTGCAAGGCGCAACATCCGTCCGAAATGGCGAAACAGTGTCGTACGACTTTTTGAAATGCGTGCATGGTTTGAAACGGAACGGTACCATGGTGCACCACTCTCCAGCGATGGTAAATCGATGACCAGCCACGGTAATCCCGTTCTACCGTAAAAATCCACGTGTCGAAAAAACAAAGGGTAAAAAACTTCCTAGACCCGATTGAGATTCGGATAGTCTTTTTTGGGCGTTAAACAATCCTTGACAGCTGAAAGCGGTCATAGCCGTAGAACACACTGAGGTCTTCGTTTTGACTGGTTATGGGTCCCATAACTCTAAACGAGCCAGTAGTTATGGCCGTCCGAATAATCGATATCTACAGGGTGCAACATCCACGGTGCAAGGTGCAACATCCGTCCGAAATGGCGAAACTGTATCGTACGAATTTTTGAAATGCGTGCATGGATTTGAATCAAAACGGTACCATGGTGCACCACTCTCCAGCGATGGTAAATCGAAGACCAGCCACGGTAATCACGTTCTACCGTAAAAATTCACGTGTCGAAAAAACGAAGGGTAAAAAACTTCCTAGACCCGAAAGAGATTCGGATATTCTTTTTTGGGCATCAAACAATCCATTGATGGCTGAAAGCTGTCATAGCCGTAGAACTCACTGAGGCCTTCGTTTTGACTGGTTATGGCTCCCGTAACTTTAAACGAGCCAGAAGTTAAGGCCGTCCGAATAATCGATATCTACAGGGTGCAACATACACGGTGCAAGGTGAAACATCCGTCCGAAATGGCGAAACAGTATCGTACGACTTTTTGAAATGCATGCATGGATTTGAAATGGAACGGTACCATGGTGCACCACTCTCCAGCGATGGTAAATCGAAGACCAGCCACGGTGATCCCGTTCTACCGTAAAAATCCACGTGTCGAAAAAACAAAGGGTAAAAAACTTCCGAGACCCGATTGAGATTCAGATAGTCTTTTTTGGGCATTAAACAATCCATTGATGGCTGAAAGCTGTCATAGCCGTAGAACTCACTGAGGCCTTCGTTTTGACTTGTTATAGCTCCCGTAACTCTAAACGAGCCAGAAGTTATGGCCGTCCGAATAATCGATATCTATAGGGTGCAACATCCACGGTGCAAGGTGCAACATCCGTCCGAAATGGCGTAACAGTGTCGTACGACTTTTTGAAATGCGTGCAAGGATTTGAAATGAAACGGTACGATAGTGCACCACTCTTCAGCAATGGTAAATTGAAGACCAGCCACGGTAATCCCGTTTTACCTCAAAAATTCACGTGTCGAAAAAACAAAGGGTAAAAAAATTCTGAGACCCGATTGAGATTCGGATAGTCTTTTTTGGGCATTAAACAATCCATCGATGGTTGAAAGCTTTCATAGCCGTAGAACTCACTGAGGCCTTTGTTTTGACTGGTTATGGCTCCCTAACTCGAAACGAGTCAGAAGTTATGGTCGTCCGAATAATCGATATGTACAGGTTGCAACATCCCCGGTGCAAGGTGCAACATCCGTCCGAAATGGCGAAACAGTGTCGTACGACTTTTTGAAATGCGTGCATGGATTTGAAACGAAACGGTACCCGAGTGCACACTCTCCAGCGATGGCAACATGAAGACCAGCCACGGTAATCCCAGTTTACAGTAAAAATCCACGTGTCGAAAAAACGAAGGGTAAAAAACTTCCTAGACCCGATTGAGATTCGGATAGTCTTTTTTGGGCATTAAACAATCCATTGACGGCTGAAAGCTGTCATAGAAGTAGAACTCACTGAGGCCTTCGTTTTGACTTGTTATGGCTTCCGTAACTCTAAACGAGCCAGAAGTTATGGTCGTCCGAATAATCGATATCTACAGGGTGCAACATCCACGGTGCAAGGCGCAACATCCGTCCGAAATGGCGAAATAGTGTCGTACGACTGTTTGAAATGCGTGCATGGTTTGGAACGGAACGGTACCATGGTGCACCACTCTCCAGCGATGGTAAATCAAAGACCACCCACGGTAATCCCGTTCTACCTTAAAAATCTACGTGTCGAAAAAACGAAGGGTAAAAAACTTCCTAGACCCGATTGAGATTCGGATAGTCTTTTTTGGGCATTAAACAATCCATTGATGGCTAAAAACTATTATAGCCGTAGAACTCCCTGAGGCCTTCGTTTTGACTGGTTATGGCTCCCGTAACTCTAAACGAGCCAGAAGTTATAGCCATCCGAATAATCGATATCTATAGGGTGCAACATCCACGGTGCAAGGTGCAACATCCGTCCGAAATGGCGTAACAGTGTCGTACGACTTTTTGAAATGCGTGCTTGGATTTGAAACAAAACGGTACCCTGGTGCACCACTCTCCAGCGACGGTAAATTGAAGACCAGCCACGGTAATCCTGTTTTACCATAAAAATCCACGTGTCGAAAAAACGAAGGGTAAAAAACATCCGAGACCCGATTGAGATTCGGATAGTCTTTTTTGGGCATTTAACAATCCATTGACGGCTGAAAGCTGTCATAGCCGTAGAACTCATTAAGGCATTCGTTTTGACTGGTTATGGCTCCCGTAACTCTAAACGAGCTAGAAGTAATGGCCGTCCGAATAATCGATATCTACAAGGTGCAACATCCACGGTGCAAGGTGCAACATCCGTCCGAAATGGCGAAACAGTATCGTACGAATTTTTGAAATGCGTGCATGGATTTGAAACAAAACGGTACCATGGTGCACCATTCTCCAGCGATGGTAAATCGAAGACCAACCACGGTAATCCCGTTCTACCGTAAAAATTCACGTGTCGAGAAAACGATGGGTAAAAAACTTCCTAGACCCGATTGAGGTTCGGATAGTCTTTTTTGGGTATTAAACAATCCATTGACTGCTGAAAGCTATCATAGCCGTGGAACTCACTGAGGCCTTCGTTTTGACTGGTTATGGCTCCCGTAACTCTAAACGAGCCAGAAGTTATGGCCGTCCGAATAATCGATATCTACAGGGTGCAACATACACGGTGCATGGTGCAACATCCGTCCGAAATAACGAAACAGTGTCGTACGACTTTTTGAAATGCGTGCATGGATTTGAAATGGAACGGTACCATGGTGCACCTCTCTCCAGCGATGGTAAATCGAAGACCAGCCACGGTAATCACGTTCTACCGTAAAAATCCACGAGTCGAAAAAACGAAAGGTAAAAAACTTCCTAGACCCGATTGAGATTCGGATAGTCTTTTTTAGGCATTAAACAATCCGTTGACGGCTGAAAGCGGTCATAGCCGTAGAACTCACTGAGGCCTTCGTTTTGACTTGTTATGGCTCCCGTAACTCTAAACGAGCCAGAAGTTAGGCCGTCCGAAGAATCGGTATCTACAGGGTGCAAGATCCACGGTGCAAGGTGCAACATCCGTCCGAAAGAAGAGACAAATAGGCCACGATAATATACCCCTAAAAAGAGTTAAACTGGATTTGAAATTGGATAAAACAGGAATCCGAAAGATATTCGCAGACTGAAAAAGTAGATTATTTGCAGGCTAAGTAATCATATAAAACACCATCAGCCGTTCGAAATTCTAAGGTATCAAATGCGTTAAACATTCTCCTCGAAGTCATTTTGTCGTGATGTTGTAATATTGGTAAAAAGACCGCCCGTGTTGATGGATATGTGCAAAACTATGACGTACCGGAAACGAGAAAGACAGAACGGTCGTTAAAAAAGAACATTTATTGCGCTATAGCCTCAGTAGACCAGCTTTTGAACCATATCCTCGTTTATTCCCTCGGTAATCCATAATATCTTTAATATCGAGTGCTACAGTGTGAGCATGCTCGAGCGTTTCGCGGAGATCGAAGACTTTCGCCAATACCGTCGAATCGGATCTGCGAGCGGTCCGCCGCTTTCTTTCATTTCTCCAAACGGCCATAACTTTTTACTCGTTTGAAGTTACGGGAGCCACAACCTATCAAAGCGAAGCTCTTTCCATGTTCTACGTTTCTAACGTTTCAAATTGCCATGGATCGGTTTTGTGTGCAGAATAATTCCATCATAATTTTTTTTACAGCTCGGATGTTTTCGTTCATAAATTTATTCCACGGAGTTTGTGGTATAAGTAGTCGGACTACACCGATGAAAACCTAGTAGAACGACAAAAAAAAAGTATACGAAGAGCAAAATAGGCCACGATAATATTCCCCTAAAAAGAGTTAAATTGGATTTGAAATTGGATAAAACAGGAAACCGAAAGATATTCGCAGACTGAAAAAGTAGATTACTTGCAGGCAAAGTAATCATATAAAACACCATCAGCCGTTCGAAATTCTAAGGTATCAAATGCGATTAACATTCTCCTCGAAGCATTAAAAAAGAACATTTATTGCGCTATAGCCACAGTAGACAAGCTTTTGAACCATATCCTCATTTATTCCCTCGGTAATCCATAATATCTTTAATATCGAGTGCTACAGTGTGAGCATGCTCGAGCGTTTCGCGGAGATTGAAGAGTTTCGCCAATACCGTCGAATCGGATCAGCGAGCGGTCCGTCGCTTTCTTTCGTTTCTTCAAATGACCATAACTTTTGACTCGTTTGAAGTTACGGGAGCCACAACCTATCAAAACGAAGCTCTTTCCATGTTCTACGTTTCTAACATTTCGAATTGGCATGGATCGGTTTAGTGTGCAGAATAATTCCATCATAAGTTTTTTCTACAGCTCGGATGTTTTCGTTCATAAAGTTATTCCACGGAGTTTGTGGTATAAGTAGTCGGACTACACCGATGTAAACCTAGAAGAACGACAAAAAAAAAGTATATGATGAGAAAAATAGGCCACGATAATATTCCCCTAAAAAGAGTTAAACTGGATTTGAAATTGGATAAAAGAAGAAACCGAAAGATATTCGCAGACTGAAAAAGTAGATTACTTGCAGGCTAAGTAATCATATAAAACACCATCAGCCGTTCGAAATTCTAAGGTATCAAATGCGATTAGCATTCTCCTCGAAGTCATTAAAAAAGAACATTTATTGCGCTATAGCCTCAGTTGACAAGCTTTTGAACCATATCCTCATTTATTCCCTCGGTTACGTAATATCTTTAATATCGAGTGCTACAGTGTGAGCATGCTCGAGCGTTTCGCGGAGATCGAAGACTTTCGCCAATACCGTCGAATCAGATCAGCGAGCGGTCCGTCGCTTTCTTTCGTTTCTTCGAACGGCCATAACTTTTTACTCGTTTGAAGTTACGGGAGCCACAACCTATCAAAACGAAGCTCTTTCCATGTTCTACGTTTCTAACATTTCGAATTGTCATGGATCGGTTTTATGTGCAGAATAATTCCGTCATAAGTTTTTTCTACAGCTCGGATGTTTTCGTTCATAAATTTATTCCACGGAGTTTGTGGTATAAGTAGTCGGACTACACCGATGTAGACCCAGAAGAACGACAAAAAAAATATATACGAAGAGCAAAATAGGCCACGATAATATTCCCCTAAAAAGAGTTAAACTGGATTTGAAATTGGATAAAACAGGAAACCGAAAGATATTCGCAGACTGAAAAAGTAGATTACTTGCAGGCTAGGTAATCATATAAAACACCATCAGCCGTTCGAAATTCTAAGGTATCAAATGCGATTAACATTCTCCTCGAAGTCATTTTGTCGTCAGGTTGTAATATTGGTAAAAAGACCGCCCGTGTTGATGGATATGTGCAAAACTATGATGTACCGGAAACGAGAAAGACAGAACGGTCGTTAAAAAAGAACATTTATTGCGCTATAGCCTCATAGACAAGCTTTTGAACCATATCCTCATTTATTCCCTCGGTAATCCGTAATATCTTTAATATCGAGTGCTACAGTGTGAGCATGCTCGAGCGTTTCACGGAGATCGAAGACTTTCGCCAATACCGTCGAATCGGATCAGCGAGCGGTCCGTCGCTTTATTTCGTTTCTTCAAACGGCAATAACTTTTTACTCGTTTGAAATTACGGGAGCCACAACCTATCAAAACGAAGCTCTTTCGATGTTCTACGTTTCTAACGTTTCGAATTCTCATGGATCGATTTTGTGTGCAGAATAATTCCATCATAAGTTTTTTCTACAGCTCGGATGTTTTCGTTAATAAATTTATTCCACGGAGTTTGTGGTATAAGTAGTCGGAGTACACCGATGTAAACCTAGAAAAACGACAAAAAAACAACAGTATACGAAGAGCAAAATAGGCCACGATAATATTCCCCTAAAAAGAGTTAAACTGGATTTGAAATTGGATAAAACAGGAAAGCGAAAGATATTCGCAGAATGAAAAAGTAGATTACTTGCAGGCTAAGTAATCATATAAAACACCATCAGCCGTTCGAAATTCTAAGGTATCAAATGCGTTTAACATTCTCCTCGAAGTCATTTTGTCGTGAGCTGTAATATTGGTAAAAAGACCGCCCGTGTTGATGGATATGTGCAAAACTATGACGTACCGGAAACGAGAAAGACAGAACGGTCGTTAAAAAAGAACATTTATTGCGCTATAGCCTCAGTAGACAAGCTTTTGAACCATATCCTCATTTATTCCCTCGGTAATCCATAATATCTTTAATATCGAGTGCTACAGTGTGAGCATGCTCGAGCGTTTCGCGGAGATTGAAGAGTTTCGCCAATACCGTCGAATCGGATCAGCGAGCGGTCCGTCGCTTTCTTTCGTTTCTTCAAATGACCATAACTTTTGACTCGTTTGAAGTTACGGGAGCCACAACCTATCAAAACGAAGCTCTTTCCATGTTCTACGTTTCTAACATTTCGAATTGGCATGGATCGGTTTAGTGTGCAGAATAATTCCATCATAAGTTTTTTCTACAGCTCGGATGTTTTCGTTCATAAATTTATTCCACGGAGTTTGTGGTATAAGTAGTCGGACTACACCGATGTAAACCTAGAAGAACGACAAAAAAAAAGTATATGATGAGAAAAATAGGCCACGATAATATTCCCCTAAAAAGAGTTAAACTGGATTTGAAATTGGATAAAAGAAGAAACCGAAAGATATTCGCAGACTGAAAAAGTAGATTACTTGCAGGCTAAGTAATCATATAAAACACCATCAGCCGTTCGAAATTCTAAGGTATCAAATGCGATTAGCATTCTCCTCGAAGTCATTAAAAAAGAACATTTATTGCGCTATAGCCTCAGTAGACAAGATTTTGAACCATATCCTCATTTATTCCCTCGGTAATACGTAATATCTTTAATATCGAGTGCTACAGTGTGAGCATGCTCGAGCGTTTCGCGGAGATCGAAGACTTTCGCCAATACCGTCGAATCAGATCAGCGAGCGGTCCGTCGCTTTCTTTCGTTTCTTCGAACGGCCATAACTTTTTACTCGTTTGAAGTTACGGGAGCCACAACCTATCAAAACGAAGCTCTTTCCATGTTCTACGTTTCTAACATTTCGAATTGTCATGGATCGGTTTTATGTGCAGAATAATTCCGTCATAAGTTTTTTCTACAGCTCGGATGTTTTCGTTCATAAATTTATTCCGCGGAGTTTGTGGTATAAGTAGTCGGACTACACCGATGTAGACCCAGAAGAACGACAAAAAAAATATATACGAAGAGCAAAATAGGCCACGATAATATTCCCCTAAAAAGAGTTAAACTGGATTTGAAATTGGATAAAACAGGAAACCGAAAGATATTCGCAGACTGAAAAAGTAGATTACTTGCAGGCTAGGTAATCATATAAAACACCATCAGCCGTTCGAAATTCTAAGGTATCAAATGCGATTAACATTCTCCTCGAAGTCATTTTGTCGTCAGGTTGTAATATTGGTAAAAAGACCGCCCGTGTTGATGGATATGTGCAAAACTATGATGTACCGGAAACGAGAAAGACAGAACGGTCGTTAAAAAAGAACATTTATTGCGCTATAGCCTCATAGACAAGCTTTTGAACCATATCCTCATTTATTCCCTCGGTAATCCGTAATATCTTTAATATCGAGTGCTACAGTGTGAGCATGCTTGAGCGTTTCACGGAGATCGAAGACTTTCGCCAATACCGTCGAATCGGATCAGCGAGCGGTCCGTCGCTTTATTTCGTTTCTTCAAACGGCAATAACTTTTTACTCGTTTGAAATTACGGGAGCCACAACCTATCAAAACGAAGCTCTTTCGATGTTCTACGTTTCTAACGTTTCGAATTCTCATGGATCGATTTTGTGTGCAGAATAATTCCATCATAAGTTTTTTCTACAGCTCGGATGTTTTCGTTAATAAATTTATTCCACGGAGTTTGTGGTATAAGTAGTCGGAGTACACCGATGTAAACCTAGAAGAACGACAAAAAAACACCAGTATACGAAGAGCAAAATAGGCCACGATAATATTCCCCTAAAAAGAGTTAAACTGGATTTGAAATTGGATAAAACAGGAAAGCGAAAGATATTCGCAGAGTGAAAAAGTAGATTACTTGCAGGCTAAGTAATCATATAAAACACCATCAGCCGTTCGAAATTCTAAGGTATCAAATGCGTTTAACATTCTCCTCGAAGTCATTTTGTCGTGAGCTGTAATATTGGTAAAAAGACCGCCCGTGTTGATGGATATGTGCAAAACTATGACGTACCGGAAATGAGAAAGACAGAACGGTCGTTAAAAAAGAACATTTATTGCGCTATAGCCTCAGTAGACAAGCTTTTGAACCATATCCTCATTTATTCCCTCGGTAATCCATAATATCTTTAATATCGAGTGCTACAGTGTGAGCATGCTCGAGCGTTTCGCGGAGATCGAAGACTTTCGCCAATACCGTCGAATCGGATCAGCGAGCGGTCCGTCGCTTTCTTTCGTTTCTTCAAACGGCCATAACTTTTTACTCGTTTGAAGTTACGGGAGCCACAACCTATCAAAACGAAGCTCTTTCCATGTTCTACGTTTCTAACGTTTCGAATTGTCATGGATCGGTTTTGTGTGTAGAATAATTCCATCATAAGTTTTTTCTACAGCTCGGATGTTTTCGTTCATAAATTTATTCCACGGAGTTTGTGTTGTAAGTAGTCGGACTACACCGATGTAAACCTAGAAGAACGACAAAAAAAAAAGTATACGAAGAGAAAAATAGGCCACGATAATATTCCCCTAAAAAGAGTTAAATTGGATTTGAAATTGGATAAAACAGGAAACCGAAAGATATTCGCAGACTGAAAAAGTAGATTACTTGCAGGCTAAGTAATCATATAAAACACCATCAGCCGTTTGAAATTCTAAGGTATCAAATGCGTTTAACATTCTCCTCGAAGTCATTTTGTCGTGATGTTGTAATATTGGTAAAAAGACCGCCCGTGTTGATGGATATGTGCAAAACTATGACGTACCGGAAACGAGAAAGACAGAACGGTCGTTAAAAAAGAACATTTATTGCGCTATAGCCTCAGTAGACAAGCTTTTGAACCATATCCTCATTTATTCCCTCGATAATCCATAATATATTTATTATCGAGTGCTACGGTGTGAGCATGCTCGAGCGTTTCGCGGAGATCGAAGACTTTCGCCAATACCGTCGAATCGGATCTGCGAGCGGTCCGTCGCTTTCTTTCGTTTCTTCAAACGGCCATAACTTTTTACTCGTTTGAAGTTACGGGAGCCACAACCTATCAAAACGAAGCTCTTTCCATGTTCTACGTTTCTGACGTTTCGAATTGTCACGGATCGGTTTTGTGTGTAGAATAATTCCATCATAAGTTTTTTCTACACCTCGGATGTTTTCGTTCATAAATTTATTCCACGGAGTTTGTGGTATAAGTAGTCGGACTACACCGATGTAAACCTAGAAGAACGACAAAAAAACAAAAGTATACGAAGAGAAAAATAGGCCACGATAATATTCCCCTAAAAAGAGTTAAATTGGATTTGAAATTGGATAAAACAGGAAACCGAAAGATATTCACAGACTGAAAAAGTAGATTACTTGCAGGCTAAGTAATCATATAAAACACCATCAGCCGTTCGAAATTCTAAGGTATCTAATGCGATTAAAATTCTCTTCGAAGTCATTTTTTCGTGATGTTGTTATATTGGTAAAAAGACCGCGCGTGTTGATGGATATGTGCAAAACTATGACGTACCGGAAACGAGAAAGACAGAACGGTCGTTAAAAAAGAACATTTATTGCGCTATAGCCTCATTAGACAAGCTTTTGAACCATATCCTCATTTATTCCCTCGGTAATCCATAATATCTTTAGAATCGAGTACTACAGTGTGAGCATGCTCGAGCGTTTCGCGGAGATCGAAGACTTTCGCCAATACCGTCGAATCGGATCAGCGAGCGGTCCGTCGCTTTCTTTCGTTTCTTCAAACGGCCATAACTTTTTACTTGTTTGAAGTTACGGGAGCCACAACCTATCAAAACGAAGCTCTTTCCATGATCTACGTTTCTAACGTTTCGAATTGTCATGGATCGGTTTTGTGTGCAGAATAATTCCATCATAAGTTTTTTCTACAGCTCGGATGTTTTCGTTTATAAATTTATTCCACGGAGTTTGTGGTATAAGTAGTCGGACTACACCGATGTAAACCTAGAAGAACGACAAAAAAACAAAAGTATACGAAGAGAAAAATAGGCCACGATAATATTCCCCTAAAAAGAGTTAAACTGGATTTAAAATTGGATAAAACAGGAAACCGAAAGATATTCGCAGACTGAAAAAGTGGATTACTTGCAGGCTAAGTAATCATATAAAACACCATCAGCCGTTTGAAATTCTAAGGTATCAAATGCGTTTAACATTCTCCTCGAAGTCATATTGTCGTGATGTTGTAATATTGGTAAAAAGACCGCCCGTGTTGATGGATATGGGCAAAACTATGACGTACCGGAAACAAGAAAGACAAAACGGTCGTTAAAAAAGAACATTTATTGCGCTATAGCCTCAGTAGACAAGATTTTGAACCATATCCTCATTTATTCCCTCGGTAATCCATAATATATTTATTATCGAGTGCTACAGTGTGAGCATGCTCGAGCGTTTCGCGGAGATCGAAGACTTTCGCCAATACCGTCGAATCGGATCTGGGAGCGGTCCGTCGCTTTCTTTCGTTTCTTCAAACGGCCATAACTTTTTACTCGTTTGAAGTTACGGGAGCCACAACCTATCAAAACGAAGCTCTTTCCATGTTCTACGTTTCTAACGTTTCGAATTGTCACGGATCGGTTTTGTGTGTAGAATAATTCCATCATAAGTTTTTTCTACACCTCGGATGTTTTCGTTCATAAATTTATTCCACGGAGTTTGTGGTATAAGTAGTCGGACTACACCGATGTAAACCTAGAAGAACGACAAAAAAACAAAAGTATACGAAGAGAAAAATAGGCCACGATAATATTCCCCTAAAAAGAGTTAAATTGGATTTGAAATTGGATAAAACAGGAAACCGAAAGATATTCACAGACTGAAAAAGTAGATTACTTGCAGGCTAAGTAATCATATAAAACACCATCAGCCGTTCGAAATTCTAAGGTATCTAATGCGATTAAAATTCTCTTCGAAGTCATTTTTTCGTGATGTTGTTACATTGGTAAAAAGACCGCGCGTGTTGATGGATATGTGCAAAACTATGACGTACCGGAAACGAGAAAGACAGAACGGTCGTTAAAAAAGAACATTTATTGCGCTATAGCCTCATAGACAAGCTTTTGAACAATATCCTCATTTATTCCCTCAGTAATCCATAATATCTTTAATATCGAGTGCTACAGTGTGAGCATGCTCAAGCGTTTCGCGGAGATCGAAGACTTTCGCCAATACCGTCGAATCGGATCAGCGAGCGGTCCGTCGCTTTCTTTCGTTTCTTCAAACGGCCATAACTTTTTACTTGTTTGAAGTTACGGGAGCCACAACCTATCAAAACGAAGCTCTTTCCATGATCTACGTTTCTAACGTTTCGAATTGTCATGGATCGGTTTTGTGTGCAGAATAATTCCATCATAAGTTTTTTCTACAGCTCGGATGTTTTCGTTTATAAATTTATTCCACGGAGTTTGTGGTATAAGTAGTCGGACTACACCGATGTAAACCTAGAAGAACGACAAAAAAACAAAAGTATACGAAGAGAAAAATAGGCCACGATAATATTCCCCTAAGAAGAGTTAAACTGGATTTAAAATTGGATAAAACAGGAAACCGAAAGATATTCGCAGACTGAAAAAGTGGATTACTTGCAGGCTAAGTAATCATATAAAACACCATCAGCCGTTTGAAATTCTAAGGTATCAAATGCGTTTAACATTCTCCTAGAAGTCATATTGTCGTGATGTTGTAATATTGGTAAAAAGACCGCCCGTGTTGATGGATATGGGCAAAACTATGACGTACCGGAAACAAGAAAGACAGAACGGTCGTTAAAAAAGAACATTTATTGCGCTATAGCCTCAGTAGACAAGATTTTGAACCATATCCTCATTTATTCCCTCGGTAATCCATAATATATTTATTATCGAGTGCTACAGTGTGAGCATGCTCGAGCGTTTCGCGGAGATCGAAGACTTTCGCCAATACCGTCGAATCGGATCTGCGAGCGGTCCGTCGCTTTCTTTCGTTTCTTCAAACGGCCATAACTTTTTACTCGTTTGAAGTTACGGGAGCCACAACCTATCAAAACGAAGCTCTTTCCATGTTCTACGTTTCTAACTTTCGAATTGTCACGGATCGGTTTTGTGTGTAGAATAATTCCATCATAAGTTTTTTCTACACCTCGGATGTTTTCGTTCATAAATTTATTCCACGGAGTTTGTGGTATAAGTAGTCGGACTACACCGATGTAAACCTAGAAGAACGACAAAAAAACAAAAGTATACGAAGAGAAAAATAGGCCACGATAATATTCCCCTAAAAAGAGTTAAATTGGATTTGAAATTGGATAAAACAGGAAACCGAAAGATATTCACAGACTGAAAAAGTAGATTACTTGCAGGCTAAGTAATCATATAAAACACCATCAGCCGTTCGAAATTCTAAGGTATCTAATGCGATTAAAATTCTCTTCGAAGTCATTTTTTCGTGATGTTGTTATATTGGTAAAAAGACCGCGCGTGTTGATGGATATGTGCAAAACTATGACGTACCGGAAACGAGAAAGACAGAACGGTCGTTAAAAAAGAACATTTATTGCGCTATAGCCTCATAGACAAGCTTTTGAACAATATCCTCATTTATTCCCTCAGTAATCCATAATATCTTTAATATCGAGTGCTACAGTGTGAGCATGCTCAAGCGTTTCGCGGAGATCGAAGACTTTCGCCAATACCGTCGAATCGGATCAGCGAGCGGTCCGTCGCTTTCTTTCGTTTCTTCAAACGGCCATAACTTTTTACTTGTTTGAAGTTACGGGAGCCACAACCTATCAAAACGAAGCTCTTTCCATGATCTACGTTTCTAACGTTTCGAATTGTCATGGATCGGTTTTGTGTGCAGAATAATTCCATCATAAGTTTTTTCTACAGCTCGGATGTTTTCGTTTATAAATTTATTCCACGGAGTTTGTGGTATAAGTAGTCGGACTACACCGATGTAAACCTAGAAGAACGACAAAAAAACAAAAGTATACGAAGAGAAAAATAGGCCACGATAATATTCCCCTAAAAAGAGTTAAACTGGATTTTAAATTGGATAAAACAGGAAACCGAAAGATATTCGCAGACTGAAAAAGTGGATTACTTGCAGGCTAAGTAATCATATAAAACACCATCAGCCGTTTGAAATTCTAAGGTATCAAATGCGTTTAACATTCTCCTCGAAGTCATATTGTCGTGATGTTGTAATATTGGTAAAAAGACCGCCCGTGTTGATGGATATGGGCAAAACTATGACGTACCGGAAACAAGAAAGACAGAACGGTCGTTAAAAAAGAACATTTATTGCGCTATAGCCTCAGTAGACAAGATTTTGAACCATATCCTCATTTATTCCCTCGGTAATCCATAATATATTTATTATCGAGTGCTACAGCGTGAGCATGCTCGAGCGTTTCGCGGAGATCGAAGACTTTCGCCAATACCGTCGAATCGGGTCTGCGAGCGGTCCGTCGCTTTCTTTCGTTTCTTCAAACGGCCATAACTTTTTACTCGTTTGAAGTTACGGGAGCCACAACCTATCAAAACGAAGCTCTTTCCATGTTCTACGTTTCTTACGTTTCGAATTGTCATGGATCGGTTTTGTGTGCAGAATAATTCCGTCATAAGTTTTTTCTACAGCTCGGATGTTTTCGTTCATAAATTTATTCCACGGAGTTTGTGGTATAAGTAGTCGGACTATACCGATGTAAAACTAGAAGAACGACAAAAAAACAAAAGTATACGAAGAGAAAAATAGGCCACGATAATATTCCCCTAAAAAGAGTTAAATTGGATTTGAAATTGGATAAAACAGGAAACCGAAAGATATTCGCAGACTGAAAAAGTAGATTACTTGCAGGCTAAGTAATCATATAAAACACCATTAGCCGTTTGAAATTCTAAGGTATCAAATGCGTTTAACATTCTCCTCGAAGTCATTTTGTCGTGATGTTGTAATATTGGTAAAAAGACCGCCCGTGTTGATGGATATGTGCAAAACTATGACGTACCGGAAACGAGAAAGACAGAACGGTCGTTAAAAAAGAACATTTATTGCGCTATAGCCTCAGTAGACAAGCTTTTGAACCATATCCTCATTTATTCCCTCGGTAATCCATAATATATTTATTATCGAGTGCTACAGTGTGAGCATGCTCGAGCGTTTCGCGGAGATCGAAGACTTTCGCCAATACCGTCGAATCGGATCTGCGAGCGGTCCGTCGCTTTCTTTCCTTTCTTCAAACGGCCATAACTTTTTACTCGTTTGTAGTTACGGGAGCCACAACCTATCAAAACGAAGCTCTTTCCATGTTCTACGTTTCTAACGTTTCGAATTGTCACGGATCGGTTTTGTGTGTAGAATAATTCCATCATAAGTTTTTTCTACACCTCGGATGTTTTCGTTCATAAATTTATTCCACGGAGTTTGTGGTATAAGTAGTCGGACTACACCGATGTAAACCTAGAAGAACGACAAAAAAAACAAAAGTATACGAAGAGAAAAATAGGCCACGATAATATTCCCCTAAAAAGAGTTAAATTGGATTTGAAATTGGATAAAACAGGAAACCGAAAGATATTCACAGACTGAAAAAGTAGATTACTTGCAGGCTAAGTAATCATGTAAAACACCATCAGCCGTTCGAAATTCTAAGGTATCTAATGCGATTAAAATTCTCTTCGAAGTCATTTTTTCGTGATGTTGTTATATTGGTAAAAAGACCGCGCGTGTTGATGGATATTTGCAAAACTATGACGTACCGGAAACGAGAAAGACAGAACGGTCGTTAAAAAAGAACATTTATTGCGCTATAGCCTCATAGACAAGCTTTTGAACAATATCCTCATTTATTCCCTCAGTAATCCATAATATCTTTAATATCGAGTGCTACAGTGTGAGCATGCTCAAGCGTTTCGCGGAGATCGAAGACTTTCGCCAATACCGTCGAATCGGATCAGCGAGCGGTCCGTCGCTTTCTTTCGTTTCTTCAAACGGCCATAACTTTTTACTTGTTTGAAGTTACGGGAGCCACAACCTATCAAAACGAAGCTCTTTCCATGATCTACATTTCTAACGTTTCGAATTGTCATGGATCGGTTTTGTGTGCAGAATAATTCCATCATAAGTTTTTTCTACAGCTCGGATGTTTTCGTTTATAAATTTATTCCACGGAGTTTGTGGTATAAGTAGTCGGACTACACCGATGTAAACCTAGAAGAACGACAAAAAAACAAAAGTATACGAAGAGAAAAATAGGCCACGATAATATTCCCCTAAGAAGAGTTAAACTGGATTTAAAATTGGATAAAACAGGAAACCGAAAGATATTCGCAGACTGAAAAAGTGGATTACTTGCAGGCTAAGTAATCATATAAAACACCATCAGCCGTTCGAAATTCTAAGGTATCAAATGCGTTTAACATTCTCCTCGAAGTCATATTGTCGTGATGTTGTAATATTGGTAAAAAGACCGCCCGTGTTGATGGATATGGGCAAAACTATGACGTACCGGAAACAAGAAAGACAGAACGGTCGTTAAAAAAGAACATTTATTGCGCTATAGCCTCAGTAGACAAGATTTTGAACCATATCCTCATTTATTCCCTCGGTAATCCATAATATATTTATTATCGAGTGCTACAGTGTGAGCATGCTCGAGCGTTTCGCGGAGATCGAAGACTTTCGCCAATACCGTCGAATCGGATCTGCGAGCGGTCCGTCGCTTTCTTTCGTTTCTTCAAACGGCCATAACTTTTTACTCGTTTGAAGTTACGGGAGCCACAACCTATCAAAACGAAGCTCTTTCCATGTTCTACGTTTCTAACTTTCGAATTGTCACGGATCGGTTTTGTGTGTAGAATAATTCCATCATAAGTTTTTTCTACACCTCGGATGTTTTCGTTCATAAATTTATTCCACGGAGTTTGTGGTATAAGTAGTCGGACTACACCGATGTAAACCTAGAAGAACGACAAAAAAACAAAAGTATACGAAGAGAAAAATAGGCCACGATAATATTCCCCTAAAAAGAGTTAAATTGGATTTGAAATTGGATAAAACAGGAAACCGAAAGATATTCACAGACTGAAAAAGTAGATTACTTGCAGGCTAAGTAATCATATAAAACACCATCAGCCGTTCGAAATTCTAAGGTATCTAATGCGATTAAAATTCTCTTCGAAGTCATTTTTTCGTGATGTTGTTATATTGGTAAAAAGACCGCGCGTGTTGATGGATATGTGCAAAACTATGACGTACCGGAAACGAGAAAGACAGAACGGTCGTTAAAAAAGAACATTTATTGCGCTATAGCCTCATAGAAAAGCTTTTGAACAATATCCTCATTTATTCCCTCAGTAATCCATAATATCTTTAATATCGAGTGCTACAGTGTGAGCATGCTCAAGCGTTTCGCGGAGATCGAAGACTTTCGCCAATACCGTCGAATCGGATCAGCGAGCGGTCCGTCGCTTTCTTTCGTTTCTTCAAACGGCCATAACTTTTTACTTGTTTGAAGTTACGGGAGCCACAGCCTATCAAAACGAAGCTCTTTCCATGATCTACGTTTCTAACGTTTCGAATTGTCATGGATCGGTTTTGTGTGCAGAATAATTCCATCATAAGTTTTTTCTACAGCTCGGATGTTTTCGTTTATAAATTTATTCCACGGAGTTTGTGGTATAAGTAGTCGGACTACACCGATGTAAACCTAGAAGAACGACAAAAAAACAAAAGTATACGAAGAGAAAAATAGGCCACGATAATATTCCCCTAAGAAGAGTTAAACTGGATTTAAAATTGGATAAAACAGGAAACCGAAAGATATACGCAGACTGAAAAAGTGGATTACTTGCAGGCTAAGTAATCATATAAAACACCATCAGCCGTTTGAAATTCTAAGGTATCAAATGCGTTTAACATTCTCCTCGAAGTCATATTGTCGTGATGTTGTAATATTGGTAAAAAGACCGCCCGTGTTGATGGATATGGGCAAAACTATGACGTACCGGAAACAAGAAAGACAGAACGGTCGTTAAAAAAGAACATTTATTGCGCTATAGCCTCAGTAGACAAGATTTTGAACCATATCCTCATTTATTCCCTCGGTAATCCATAATATATTTATTATCGAGTGCTACAGCGTGAGCATGCTCGAGCGTTTCGCGGAGATCGAAGACTTTCGCCAATACCGTCGAATCGGATCTGCGAGCGGTCCGTCGCTTTCTTTCGTTTCTTCAAACGGCCATAACTTTTTACTCGTTTGAAGTTACGGGAGCCACAACCTATCAAAACGAAGCTCTTTCCATGTTCTACGTTTCTTACGTTTCGAATTGTCATGGATCGGTTTTGTGTGCAGAATAATTCCGTCATAAGTTTTTTCTACAGCTCGGATGTTTTCGTTCATAAATTTATTCCACGGAGTTTGTGGTATAAGTAGTCGGACTATACCGATGTAAAACTAGAAGAACGACAAAAAAACAAAAGTATACGAAGAGAAAAATAGGCCACGATAATATTCCCCTAAAAAGAGTTAAATTGGATTTGAAATTGGATAAAACAGGAAACCGAAAGATATTCGCAGACTGAAAAAGTAGATTACTTGCAGGCTAAGTAATCATATAAAACACCATCAGCCGTTTGAAATTCTAAGGTATCAAATGCGTTTAACATTCTCCTCGAAGTCATTTTGTCGTGATGTTGTAATATTGGTAAAAAGACCGCCCGTGTTGATGGATATGTGCAAAACTATGACGTACCGGAAACGAGAAAGACAGAACGGTCGTTAAAAAAGAACATTTATTGCGCTATAGCCTCAGTAGACAAGCTTTTGAACCATATCCTCATTTATTCCCTCGGTAATCCATAATATATTTATTATCGAGTGCTACAGTGTGAGCATGCTCGAGCGTTTCGCGGAGATCGAAGACTTTCGCCAATACCGTCGAATCGGATCTGCGAGCGGTCCGTCGCTTTCTTTCCTTTCTTCAAACGGCCATAACTTTTTACTCGTTTGTAGTTACGGGAGCCACAACCTATCAAAACGAAGCTCTTTCCATGTTCTACGTTTCTAACGTTTCGAATTGTCACGGATCGGTTTTGTGTGTAGAATAATTCCATCATAAGTTTTTTCTACACCTCGGATGTTTTCGTTCATAAATTTATTCCACGGAGTTTGTGGTATAAGTAGTCGGACTACACCGATGTAAACCTAGAAGAACGACAAAAAAACAAAAGTATACGAAGAGAAAAATAGGCCACGATAATATTCCCCTAAAAAGAGTTAAATTGGATTTGAAATTGGATAAAACAGGAAACCGAAAGATATTCACAGACTGAAAAAGTAGATTACTTGCAGGCTAAGTAATCATGTAAAACACCATCAGCCGTTCGAAATTCTAAGGTATCTAATGCGATTAAAATTCTCTTCGAAGTCATTTTTTCGTGATGTTGTTATATTGGTAAAAAGACCGCGCGTGTTGATGGATATTTGCAAAACTATGACGTACCGGAAACGAGAAAGACAGAACGGTCGTTAAAAAAGAACATTTATTGCGCTATAGCCTCATAGACAAGCTTTTGAACAATATCCTCATTTATTCCCTCAGTAATCCATAATATCTTTAATATCGAGTGCTACAGTGTGAGCATGCTCAAGCGTTTCGCGGAGATCGAAGACTTTCGCCAATACCGTCGAATCGGATCAGCGAGCGGTCCGTCGCTTCCTTTCGTTTCTTCCAACGGCCATAACTTTTTACTTGTTTGAAGTTACGGGAGCCACAACCTATCAAAACGAAGCTCTTTCCATGATCTACGTTTCTAACGTTTCGAATTGTCATGGATCGGTTTTGTGTGCAGAATAATTCCATCATAAGTTTTTTCTACAGCTCGGATGTTTTCGTTCATAAATTTATTCCACGGAGTTTGTGGTATAAGTAGTCGGACTACACCGATGTAAACCTAGAAGAACGACAAAAAAACAAAAGTATACGACAAGCAAAATAGGCCACGATAATATTCCCCTAAAAAGAGTTAAACTGGATTTGAAATTGGATAAAACAGGAAACCGAAAGATATTCGCAGACTGAAAAAGTAGATTACTTGCAGGCTAAGTAATCATATAAAACACCATCAGCCGTTTGAAATTCTAAGGTATCAAATGCGTTTAATATTCTCCTCGAAGTCATATTATCGTGATGTTGTAATATTGGTAAAAAGACCGCCCGTGTTGATGGATATGGGCAAAACTATGACGTACCGGAAACAAGAAAGACAGAACGGTCGTTAAAAAAGAACATTTATTGCGCTATAGCCTCAGTAGACAAGATTTTGAACCATATCCTCATTTATTCCCTCGGTAATCCATAATATATTTATTATCGAGTGCTACAGTGTGAGCATACTCGAGCGTTTCGCGGAGATCGAAGACTTTCGCCAATACCGTCGAATCGGATCTGCGAGCGGTCCGTCGCTTTCTTTCGTTTCTTCAAACGGCCATAACTTTTTACTCGTTTGAAGTTACAGGAGCCACAACCTATCAAAAAGAAGCTCTTTCCATGTTCTACGTTTCTAACTTTCGAATTGTCATGGATCCGTTTTGTGTGTAGAATAATTCCATCATAAGTTTTTTCTACAGCTCGGATGTTTTCGTTCATAAATTTATTCCACGGAGTTTGTGGTATAAGTAGTCGGACTACACCGATGTAAACCTAGAAGAACGACAAAAAAAAAAGTATACGAAGAGAAAAATAGGCCACGATAATATTCCCCTAAAAAGAGTTAAACTGGATTTGAAATTGGATAAAACAGGAAACCGAAAGATATTCGCAGACTGAAAAAGTAGATTACTTGCAGGCTAAGTAATCATATAAAACACCATCAGCCGTTTGAAATTCTAAGGTATCAAATGCGTTTAACATTCTCCTCGAAGTCATTTTGTCGTGATGTTGTAATATTGGTAAAAAGACCGCCCGTGTTGATGGATATGTGCAAAACTATGACGTACCGGAAACGAGAAAGACAGAACGGTCGTTAAAAAAGAACATTTATTGCGCTATAGCCTCAGTAGACAAGCTTTTGAACCATATCCTCATTTATTCCCTCGGTAATCCATAATATATTTATTATCGAGTGCTACAGTGTGAGCATGCTCGAGCGTTTCGCGGAGATCGAAGACTTTCGCCAATACCGTCGAATCGGATCTGCGAGCGGTCCGTCGCTTTCTTTCGTTTCTTCAAACGGCCATAACTTTTTACTCGTTTGTAGTTACGGGAGCCACAACCTATCAAAACGAAGCTCTTTCCATGTTCTACGTTTCTAACGTTTCGAATTGTCACGGATCGGTTTTGTGTGTAGAATAATTCCATCATAAGTTTTTTCTACACCTCGGATGTTTTCGTTCATAAATTTATTCCACGGAGTTTGTGGTATAAGTAGTCGGACTACACCGATGTAAACCTAGAAGAACGACAAAAAAGCAAAAGTATACGAAGAGAAAAATAGGCCACGATAATATTCCCCTAAAAAGAGTTAAATTGGATTTGAAATTGGATAAAACAGGAAACCGAAAGATATTCACAGACTGAAAAAGTAGATTACTTGCAGGCTAAGTAATCATATAAAACACCATCAGCCGTTCGAAATTCTAAGGTATCTAATGCGATTAAAATTCTCTTCGAAGTCATTTTTTCGTGATTTTGTTATATTGGTAAAAAGACCGCGCGTGTTGATGGATATGTGCAAAACTATGACGTACCGGAAACGAGAAAGACGGAACGGTCGTTAAAAAAGAACATTTATTGCGCTATAGCCTCATAGACAAGCTTTTGAACAATATCCTCATTTATTCCCTCAGTAATCCATAATATCTTTAATATCGAGTGCTACAGTGTAAGCATGCTCAAGCGTTTCGCGGAGATCGAAGACTTTCGCCAATACCGTCGAATCGGATCAGCGAGCGGTCCGTCGCTTTCTTTCGTTTCTTCAAACGGCCATAACTTTTTACTTGTTTGAAGTTACGGGAGCCACAACCTATCAAAACGAAGCTCTTTCCATGATCTACGTTTCTAACGTTTCGAATTGTCATGGATCGGTTTTGTGTGCAGAATAATTCCATCATAAGTTTTTTCTACAGCTCGGATGTTTTCGTTCATAAATTTATTCCACGGAGTTTGTGGTATAAGTAGTCGGACTACACCGATGTAAACCTAGAAGAACGACAAAAAAACAAAAGTATACGACGAGCAAAATAGGCCACGATAATATTCCTCTAAAAAGAGTTAAACTGGATTTGAAATTGGATAAAACAGGAAACCGAAAGATATTCGCAGACTGAAAAAGTAGATTACTTGCAGGCTAAGTAATCATATAAAACACCATCATCCGTTTGAAATTCTAAGGTATCAAATGCGTTTAACATTCTCCTCGAAGTCATATTGTCGTGATGTTGTAATATTGGTAAAAAGACCGCCCGTGTTGATGGATATGTGCAAAACTATGACGTACCGGAAACAAGAAAGACAGAACGGTCGTTAAAAAAGAACATTTATTGCGCTATAGCCTCAGTAGACAAGATTTTGAACCATATCCTCATTTATTCCCTCGGTAATCCATAATATATTTATTATCGAGTGCTACAGTGTGAGCATGCTCGAGCGTTTCGCGGAGATCGAAGACTTTCGCCAATACCGTCGAATCGGATCTGCGAGCGGTCCGTCGCTTTCTTTCGTTTCTTCAAACGGCCATAACTTTTTACTCGTTTGAAGTTACGGGAGCCACAACCTATCAAAACGAAGCTCTTTCCATGTTCTACGTTTCTAACTTTCGAATTGTCATGGATCCGTTTTGTGTGTAGAATAATTCCATCATAAGTTTTTTCTACAGCTCGGATGTTTTCGTTCATAAATTTATTCCACGGAGTTTGTGGTATAAGTAGTCGGACTACACCGATGTAAACCTAGAAGAACGACAAAAAAAAATTATACGAAGAGAAAAATAGGCCACGATAATATTCCCCTAAAAAGAGTTAAATTGGATTTGAAATTGGATAAAACAGGAAACCGAAAGATATTCGCAGACTGAAAAAGTAGATTACTTGCAGGCTAAGTAATCATATAAAACACCATCAGCCGTTCGAAATTCTAAGGTATCAAATGCGATTAACATTCTCTTCGAAGTCATTTTGTCGTGATGTTGTAATATTGGTAAAAAGACCGCGCGTGTTGATGGATATGTGCAAAACTATGACGTACCGGAAATGAAAAAGACAGAACGCTCGTTAAAAAAGAACATTTATTGCGCTATAGCCTCATAGACAAGCTTTTGAACAATATCCTCATTTATTCCCTCAGTAATCCATAATATCTTTAATATCGAGTGCTACAGTGTCAGCATGCTCGAGCGTTTCGCGGAGATCGAAGACTTTCGCCAATACCGTCGAATCGGATCAGCGAGCGGTCCGTCGCTTTCTTTCGTTTCTTCAAACGGCCATAACTTTTTACTCGTTTGAAGTTACGGGAGCCACAACCTATCAAAACGAAGCTCTTTCCATGTTCTACATTTCTAAAGTTTCGAATTGTCATGGATCGGTTTTGTGTGCAGAATAATTCCATCATAAGTTTTTTCTACAGCTCGGATGTTTTCGTTCATAAATTTATTCCACGGAGTTTGTGGTATAAGTTGTCGGACTACACCGATGTAAACCTAGAAGAACGACAAAAAAACAAAAGTATACGAAGAGCAAAATAGGCCACGATAATATTCCCCTAAAAAGAGTTAAACTGGATTTGAAATTGGATAAAACAGAAAACCGAAAGATATTCACAGACTGAAAAAGTAGATTACTTGCAGGCTAAGTAATCATATAAAACACCATCAGCCGTTCGAAATTCTAAGGTATCTAATGCGATTAAAATTCTCTTCGAAGTCATTTTTTCGTGATGTTGTTATATTGGTAAAAAGACTGCGCGTGTTGATGGATATGTGCAAAACTATGACGTACCGGAAACGAGAAAGACAGAACGGTCGTTAAAAAAGAACATTTATTGCGCTATAGCCTCATAGACAAGCTTTTGAACAATATCCTCATTTATTCCCTCAGTAATCCATAATATCTTTAATATCGAGTGCTATTGTGTGAGCATGCTCAAGCGTTTCGCGGAGATCGAAGACTTTCGCCAATACCGTCGAATCGGATCAGCGAGCGGTCCGTCGCTTTCTTTCGTTTCTTCCAACGGCCATAACTTTTTACTTGTTTGAAGTTACGGGAGCCACAACCTATCAAAACGAAGCTCTTTCCATGATCTACGTTTCTAACGTTTCGAATTGTCATGGATCGGTTTTGTGTGCAGAATAATTCCATCATAAGTTTTTTCTACAGCTCGGATGTTTTCGTTCATAAATTTATTCCACGGAGTTTGTGGTATAAGTAGTCGGACTACACCAATGTAAACCTAGAAGAACGACAAAAAAACAAAAGTATACGACGAGCAAAATAGGCCACGATAATATTCCCCTAAAAAGAGTTAAACTGGATTTGAAATTGGATAAAACAGGAAACCAAAAGATATTCGCAGACTGAAAAAGTAGATTACTTGCAGGCTAAGTAATCATATAAAACACCATCATCCGTTTGAAATTCTAAGGTATCAAATGCGTTTAACATTCTCCTCGAAGTCATATTGTCGTGATGTTGTAATATTGGTAAAAATACCGCCCGTGTTGATGGATATGTGCAAAACTATGACGTACCGGAAACAAGAAAGACAGAACGGTCGTTAAAAAAAACATTTATTGCGCTATAGCCTCAGTAGACAAGATTTTGAACCATATCCTCATTTATTCCCTCGGTAATCCATAATATATTTATTATCGAGTGCTACAGTGTGAGCATGCTCGAGCGTTTCGCGGAGATCGAAGGCTTTCGCCAATACCGTCGAATCGGATCTGCGAGCGGTCCGTCGCTTTCTTTCGTTTCTTCAAACGGCCATAACTTTTTACTCGTTTGAAGTTACGGGAGCCACAACCTATCAAAACGAAGCTCTTTCCATGTTCTACGTTTCTAACTTTCGAATTGTCATGGATCCGTTTTGTGTGTAGAATAATTCCATCATAAGTTTTTTTCTACAGCTCGGATGTTTTCGTTCATAAATTTATTCCACGGAGTTTGTGGTATAAGTAGTCGGACTACACCGATGTAAACCTAGAAGAACGACAAAAAAAAATATACGAAGAGAAAAATAGGCCACGATAATATTCCCCTAAAAAGAGTTAAATTGGATTTGAAATTGGATAAAACAGGAAACCGAAAGATATTCGCAGACTGAAAAGGTAGATTACTTGCAGGCTAAGTAATCATATAAAACACCATCAGCCGTTCGAAATTCTAAGGTATCAAATGCGATTAACATTCTCTTCGAAGTCATTTTGTCGTGATGTTGTAATATTGGTAAAAAGACCGCGCGTGTTGATGGATATGTGCAAAACTATGACGTACCGGAAATGAAAAAGACAGAACGCTCGTTAAAAAAGAACATTTATTGCGCTATAGCCTCATAGACAAGCTTTTGAACAATATCCTCATTTATTCCCTCAGTAATCCATAATATCTTTAATATCGAGTGCTACAGCGTCAGCATGCTCGAGCGTTTCGCGGAGATCGAAGACTTTCGCCAATACCGTCGAATCGGATCAGCGAGCGGTCCGTCGCTTTCTTTCGTTTCTTCAAACGGCCATAACTTTTTACTCGTTTGAAGTTACGGGAGCCACAACCTATCAAAACGAAGCTCTTTCCATGTTCTACATTTCTAAAGTTTCGAATTGTCATGGATCGGTTTTCTGTGCAGAATAATTCCATCATAAGTTTTTTCTACAGCTCGGATGTTTTCGTTCATAAATTTATTCCACGGAGTTTGTGTTATAAGTAGTCGGACTACACCGATGTAAACCTAGAAGAACGACAAAAAAACAAAAATATACGAAGAGCAAAATAGGCCACGATAATATTCCCCTAAAAAGAGTTAAACTGGATTTGAAATTGGATAAAACAGGAAACCAAAAGATATTCGCAGACTGAAAAAGTAGATTACTTGCAGGCTAAGTAATCATATAAAACACCATCATCCGTTTGAAATTCTAAGGTATCAAATGCGTTTAACATTCTCCTCGAAGTCATATTGTCGTGATGTTGTAATATTGGTAAAAATACCGCCCGTGTTGATGGATATGTGCAAAACTATGACGTACCGGAAACAAGAAAGACAGAACGGTCGTTAAAAAAGAACATTTATTGCGCTATAGCCTCAGTAGACAAGATTTTGAACCATATCCTCATTTATTCCCTCGGTAATCCATAATATATTTATTATCGAGTGCTACAGTGTGAGCATGCTCGAGCGTTTCGCGGAGATCGAAGACTTTCGCCAATACCGTCGAATCGGATCTGCGAGCGGTCCGTCGCTTTCTTTCGTTTCTTCAAACGGCCATAACTTTTTACTCGTTTGAAGTTACGGGAGCCACAACCTATCAAAACGAAGCTCTTTCCATGTTCTACGTTTCTAACTTTCGAATTGTCATGGATCCGTTTTGTGTGTAGAATAATTCCATCATAAGTTTTTTCTACAGCTCGGATGTTTTCGTTCATAAATTTATTCCACGGAGTTTGTGGTATAAGTAGTCGGACTACACCGATGTAAACCTAGAAGAACGACAAAAAAAAATATACGAA
Organism: Allium cepa; assembly: GCA_030765085.1. Lineage (NCBI taxonomy): Eukaryota > Viridiplantae > Streptophyta > Magnoliopsida > Asparagales > Amaryllidaceae > Allium > Allium cepa. The sequence continues at coordinate 17,075,184 of CM060931.1, forward strand.
GAGAAAAATAGGCCACGATAATATTCCCCTAAAAAGAGTTAAATTGGATTTGAAATTGGATAAAACAGGAAACCGAAAGATATTCGCAGACTGAAAAGGTAGATTACTTGCAGGCTAAGTAATCATATAAAACACCATCAGCCGTTCGAAATTCTAAGGTATCAAATGCGATTAACATTCTCTTCGAAGTCATTTTGTCGTGATGTTGTAATATTGGTAAAAAGACCGCGCGTGTTGATGGATATGTGCAAAACTATGACGTACCGGAAATGAAAAAGACAGAACGCTCGTTAAAAAAGAACATTTATTGCGCTATAGCCTCATAGACAAGCTTTTGAACAATATCCTCATTTATTCCCTCAGTAATCCATAATATCTTTAATATCGAGTGCTACAGTGTCAGCATGCTCGAGCGTTTCGCGGAGATCGAAGACTTTCGCCAATACCGTCGAATCGGATCAGCGAGCGGTCCGTCGCTTTCTTTCGTTTCTTCAAACGGCCATAACTTTTTACTCGTTTGAAGTTACGGGAGCCACAACCTATCAAAACGAAGCTCTTTCCATGTTCTACATTTCTAAAGTTTCGAATTGTCATGGATCGGTTTTGTGTGCAGAATAATTCCATCATAAGTTTTTTCTACAGCTCGGATGTTTTCGTTCATAAATTTATTCCACGGAGTTTGTGGTATAAGTTGTCGGACTACACCGATGTAAACCTAGAAGAACGACAAAAAAACAAAAGTATACGAAGAGCAAAATAGGCCACGATAATATTCCCCTAAAAAGAGTTAAACTGGATTTGAAATTGGATAAAGCAGAAAACCGAAAGATATTCACAGACTGAAAAAGTAGATTACTTGCAGGCTAAGTAATCATATAAAACACCATCAGCCATTCGAAATTCTAAGGTATCTAATGCGATTAAAATTCTCTTCGAAGTCATTTTTTCGTGATGTTGTTATATTGGTAAAAAGACTGCGCGTGTTGATGGATATGTGCAAAACTATGACGTACCGGAAACGAGAAAGACAGAACGGTCGTTAAAAAAGAACATTTATTGCGCTATAGCCTCATAGACAAGCTTTTGAACAATATCCTCATTTATTCCCTCAGTAATCCATAATATCTTTAATATCGAGTGCTATAGTGTGAGCATGCTCAAGCGTTTCGCGGAGATCGAAGACTTTCGCCAATACCGTCGAATCGGATCAGCGAGCGGTCCGTCGCTTTCTTTCGTTTCTTCAAACGGCTATAACTTTTTACTTGTTTGAAGTTACGGGAGCCACAACCTATCAAAACGAAGCTCTTTCCATGATCTACGTTTCTAACGTTTCGAATTGTCATGGATCGGTTTTGTGTGCAGAATAATTCCATCATAAGTTTTTTCTACAGCTCGGATGTTTTCGTTCATAAATTTATTCCACGGAGTTTGTGGTATAAGTAGTCGGACTACACCAATGTAAACCTAGAAGAACGACAAAAAAACAAAAGTATACGACGAGCAAAATAGGCCACGATAATATTCCCCTAAAAAGAGTTAAACTGGATTTGAAATTGGATAAAACAGGAAACCAAAAGATATTCGCAGACTGAAAAAGTAGATTACTTGCAGGCTAAGTAATCATATAAAACACCATCATCCGTTTGAAATTCTAAGGTATCAAATGCGTTTAACATTCTCCTCGAAGTCATATTGTCGTGATGTTGTAATATTGGTAAAAAGACCGCCCGTGTTGATGGATATGTGCAAAACTATGACGTACCGGAAACAAGAAAGACAGAACGGTCGTTAAAAAAGAACATTTATTGCGCTATAGCCTCAGTAGACAAGATTTTGAACCATATCCTCATTTATTCCCTCGGTAATCCATAATATATTTATTATCGAGTGCTACAGTGTGAGCATGCTCGAGCGTTTCGCGGAGATCGAAGACTTTCGCCAATACCGTCGAATCGGATCAGCGAGCGGTCCGTCGCTTTCTTTCGTTTCTTCAAACGGCCATAACTTTTTACTCGTTTGAAGTTACGGGAGCCACAACCAATCAAAACGAAGCTCTTTCCATGTTCTACGTTTCTAACGTTTCGAATTGTCATGGATCCGTTTTGTGTGCAGAATAATTCCATCATAAGTTTTTTCTACAGCTCGGATGTTTTCGTTCATAAATTTATTCCACGGAGTTTGTGGTATAAGTAGTCGGACTACACCGATGTAAACCTAGAAGAACGACAAAAAAACAAAAGTATACGAAGAGAAAAATAGGCCACGATAATATTCCCCTAAAAAGAGTTAAACTGGATTTGAAATTGGATAAAACAGGAAACCGAAAGATATTCGCAGACTGAAAAAGTAGATTATTTGCAGGCTAAGTAATCATATAAAACACTATCAGCCGTTCGAAATTCTAAGGTATCAAATGCGTTAAACATTCTCCTCGAAGTCATTTTGTCGTGATGTTGTAATATTGGTAAAAAGACAGCCCGTGTTGATGGATATGTGCAAAACTATGACGTACCGGAAACGAGAAAGACAGAACGGTCGTTAAAAAAGAACATTTATTGCGCTATAGCCTCAGTAGACCAGCTTTTGAACCATATCCTCGTTTATTCCCTCAGTAATCCATAATATCTTTAATATCGAGTGCTACAGTGTGAGCATGCTCGAGCGTTTCGCGGAGATCGAAGACTTTCGCCAATACCGTCGAATCGGATCTGCGAGCGGTCCGCCGCTTTCTTTCGTTTCTTCAAACGGCCATAACTTTTTACTCGTTTGAAGTTACGGAAGCCACAACCTATCAAAGCGAAGCTCTTTCCATGTTCTACGTTTCTAACGTTTCGAATTTCCATGGATCGGTTTTGTGTGCAGAATAATTCCATCATTATTTTTTTTACAGCTCGGATGTTTTCGTTCATAAATTTATTCCACGGAGTTTGTGGTATAAGCAGTCGGACTACACCGATGTAAACCTAGAAGAACGACAAAAAAACAAAAGTATACCAAGAGAAAAATAGGCCACGATAATATTCCCCTAAAAAGAGTTAAACTGGATTTGAAATTGGATAAAACAGGAAACCGAAAGATATTCACAGACTGAAAAAGTAGATTACTTGCAGGCTAAGTAATCATATAAAACACCATCAGCCGTTCGAAATTCTAAGGTATCTAATGCGATTAAAATTCTCCTCGAAGTCATTTTGTCGTGATGTCGTAATGTTGGTAAAAAGACCTCCCGTGTTGATGGATATGTGCAAAACTATGACGTACCGGAAACGAGAAAGACAGAACGGTCGTTAAAAAAGAACATTTATTGCGCTATAGCCTCAGTAGACCAGCTTTTGAACCATATCCTCGTTTATTCCCTCAGTAATCCATAATATCTTTAACATCGAGTGCTACAGTGTGAGCATGCTCAAGCGTTTCGCGGAGATCGAAGACTTTCGCCAATACCGTCGAATCGGATCTGCGAGCGGTCCGCCGCTTTCTTTCGTTTCTTCAAACGGCCATAACTTTTTACTCGTTTGAAGTTACGGGAGCCACAACCTATCAAAGCGAAGCTCTTTCCATGATCTACGTTTCTAACGTTTCGAATTGCCAGGGATCGGTTTTGTGTGCAGAATAATTCCATCATAATTTTTTTTACAGCTCGGATGTTTTCGTTCATAAATTTATTCCACGGAGTTTGTGGTATAAGCAGTCGGACTACACCGATGTATACCTAGTAGAACGACAAAAAAAAGTATACGAAGAGCAAAATAGGCCACGATAATAGTCCCCTAAAAAAAGAGTAAAATTGGATTTGAAATTGGATAAAACAGGAAACCGAAAGATATTCGCAGACTGAAAAAGTAGATTACTTGCAGGCTAAGTAATCATATAAAACACCATCAGCCGTTCGAAATTCTAAGGTATCAAATGCGATTAACATTCTCCTCGAAGTCATTAAAAAAGAACATTTATTGCGCTATAGCCTCAGTAGACAAGCTTTTGAACCTTATCCTCATTTATTCCCTCGGTAATCCATAATATCTTTAATATCGAGTGCTACAGTGTGAGCATGCTCAAGCGTTTCGCGGAGATCGAAGACTTTCGCCAATACCGTCGAATCAGATCAGCGAGCGGTCCGTCGCTTTCTTTCGTTTCTTCAAATGACCATAACTTTTGACTCGTTTGAAGTTACGGGAGCCACAACCAATCAAAACGAAGCTCTTTCCATGTTCTACGTTTCTAACGTTTCGAATTGTCGTGGATCGGTTTTGTGTGCAGAATAATTCCATCATAATTTTTTTCTACAGCTCGGATATTTTCGTTCATAAATTTATTCCACGGAGTTTGTGGTATAAGTAGTCGGACTACACCGACGTAAACCTAGAAGAACGACAAAAAAACAAAAGTATACGAAGAGAAAAATAGGCCACGATAATATTCCCCTAAAAAGAGTTAAACTGGATTTGAAATTGGATAAAACAGGAAACCGAAAGATATTCGCAGACTGAAAAAGTAGATTATTTGCAGGCTAAGTAATCATATAAAACACCATCAGCCGTTCGAAATTCTAAGGTATCAAATGCGTTAAACATTCTCCTCGAAGTCATTTTGTCGTGATGTTGTAATATTGGTAAAAAGACCGCCCGTGTTAATGGATATGTGCAAAACTATGACGTACCGGAAACGAGAAAGACAGAACGGTCGTTAAAAAAGAACATTTATTGCGCTATAGCCTCAGTAGACCAGCTTTTGAACCATATCCTCGTTTATTCCCTCGGTAATCCATAATATCTTTAATATCGAGTGCTACAGTGTGAGCATGCTCGAGCGTTTCGCGGAGATCGAAGACTTTCGCCAATACCGTCGAATCGGATCTGCGAGCGGTCCGCCGCTTTCTTTCGTTTCTTCAAACGGCCATAACTTTTTACTCGTTTGAAGTTACGGAAGCCACAACCTATCAAAGCGAAGCTCTTTCCATGTTCTACGTTTCTAACGTTTCGAATTTCCATGGATCGGTTTTGTGTGCAGAATAATTCCGTCTTAAGTTTTTTCTACAGCTCGGATGTTTTCGTTCATAAATTTATTCCACGGAGTTTGTGGTATAAGTAGTCGGACTACACCGATGTAAACCTAGAAGAACGACAAAAAAACAAAAGTATACGAAGAGAAAAATAGGCCACGATAATATTCCCCTAAAAAGAGTTAAATTGGATTTGAAATTGGATAAATCAGGAAACCGAAAGATATTCGCAGACTGAAAAAGTAGATTACTTGCAGGCTAAGTAGTCATATAAAACACCACCAGCCGTTCGAAATTCTAAGGTATCAAATGCGTTTAACATTCTCCTCGAAGTCATTTTGTCGTGATGTTGTAATGCTGGTAAAAAGACCGCCCGTGTTGATGGATATGTGCAAAACTATGACGTACCGTAAACGAGAAAGACAGAACGGTCGTTAAAAAAGAACATTTATTGCGCTATAGCCTCAGTAGACCAACTTTTGAACCATATCCTCGTTTATTCCCTCGGTAATCCATAATATCTTTAATATCGAGTGCTACAATGTGAGCATGCTCGAGCGTTTCGCGGAGATCGAAGACTTTCGCCAATACCGTCGAATCGGATCAGCGAGCGGTCCGCCGCTTTCTTTCGTTTCTTCAAGCGGCCATAACTTTTTACTCGTTTGAAGTTACGGGAGCCACAACCTATCAAAGCGAAGCTCTTTCCATGTTCTACGTTTCTAACGTTTCAAATTGCCATGGATCGGTTTTGTGTGCAGAATAATTCCATCATAATTTTTTTTTACAGCTCGGATGTTTTCGTTCATAAATTTATTCCACGGAGTTTGTCGTATAAGCAGTCGGACTACACCGATGTATACCTAGTAGAACGACAAAAAAAAAGTATACAAAGAGCAAAATAGGCCACGATAATATTCCCCTAAAAAGAGTTAAATTGGATTTGAAATTGGATAAAACAGGAAACCGAAAGATATTCGCAGACTGAAAAAGTAGATTACTTGCAGGCTAAGTAATCATATAAAACACCATCAGCCGTTCGAAATTCTAAGGTATCAAATGCGATTAACATTCTCCTCGAAGCCATTAAAAAAGAACATTTATTGCGTTATAGCCTCAGTAGACAAGCTTTCGAACCATATCCTCATTTATTCTTTCGGTAATCCATAATATCTTTAATATCGAGTGCTACAATGTGAGCATGCTCGAGCGTTTCGCGGAGATCGAAGACTTTCGCCAATACCGTCGAATCGGATCAGCGAGCGGTCCGTCGCTTTCTTTCGTTTCTTCAAATGACCATAACTTTTGACTCGTTTGAAGTTACGGGAGCCACAACCTATCAAAACGAAGCTCTTTCCATGTTCTACGTTTCTAACATTTCGAATTGGCATGGATCGGTTTTGTGTGCAGAATAATTCCATCATAAGTTTTTTCTACAGCTCGGATGTTTTCGTTCATAAATTTATTCCCTGGAGTTTGTGGCATAAGTAGTCGGACTACACCGATGTAAACCTAGAAGAACGACAAAAAAAAAGTATACGATGAGCAAAATAGGCCACGATAATATTCCCCTAAAAAGAGTTAAACTGGATTTGAAATTGGATAAAATAAGAAACCGAAAGATATTCGCAGACTGAAAAAGTAGATTACTTGCAGGCTAAGTAATCATATAAAACACCATCAGCCGTTCGAAATTATAAGGTATCAAATGCGTTTAACATTCTCCTCGAAGTCCTTTTGTCGTGATGTTGTAATATTGGTAAAAAGACCGCCCGTGTTGATGGATATGTGCAAAACTATGACGTACCGGAAACGAGAAAGACAGAACGGTCGTTAAAAAAGAACATTTATTGCGCTATAGCCTCAGTAGACAAGCTTTTGAACCATATCCTCATTTATTCCCTCGGTAATCCATAATATCTTTAATATCGAGTGCTACAGTGTGAGCATGCTCGAGCGTTTCGCGGAGATCGAAGACTTTCGCCAATACCGTCGAATCGGATCAGCGAGCGGTCCGTCGCTTTCTTTCGTTTCTTCAAACGGCCATAACTTTTTACTCGTTTGAAGTTACGGGAGCCACAACCTATCAAAACGAAGCTCTTTCCATGTTCTACGTTTCTAATGTTTCGAATTGTCATGGATCGGTTTTGTGTGCAGAATAATTCCGTCATAAGTTTTTTCTACAGCTCGGATGTTTTCGTTCATAAATTTATTCCACAGAGTTTGTGGTATAAGTAGTCGGACTACACCGATGTAGATCCAGAAGAACGACAAAAAAATAATATACGAAGAGCAAAATAGGCCACGATAATATTCCCCTAAAAAGAGTTAAACTGGATTTGAAATTGGATAAAACAGGAAACCGAAAGATATTCGCAGACTGAAAAAGTAGATTACTTGCAGGCTAGGTAATCATATAAAACACCATTAGCCGTTCGAAATTCTAAGGTATCAAATGCGATTAACATTCTCCTCGGAGTCATTTTGTCGTGATGTTGTAATATTGGTAAAAAGACCGCGCGTGTTGATGGATATGTGCAAAACTATGACGTACCGGAAACGAGAAAGACAGAACGATCGTTAAAAAAGAACATTTATTGCGCTATATCCTCATAGACAAGCTTTTGAACCATATCCTCATTTATTCCCTCGGTAATCCGTAATATCTTTAATATCGAGTGCTGCAGTGTGAGCATGCTCGAGCGTTTCACGGAGATCGAAGACTTTCGCCAATACCGTCGAATCGGATCAGCGAGCGGTCCGTCGCTTTATTTCGTTTCTTCAAACGGCCATAACTTTTTACTCGTTTGAAGTTACGGGAGCCACAACCTATCGAAACGAAGCTCTTTCCATGTTCTACGTTTCTAACGTTTCGAATTCTCATGGATCGGTTTTGTGTGCAGAATAATTCCATCATAAGTTTTTTCTACAGCTTGGATGTTTTCGTTCATAAATTTATTCCACGGAGTTTGTGGTATAAGTAGTCGGAGTACACCGATGTAAACCTAGAAGAACGACAAAAAAACAAAAGTATACGAAGAGCAAAATAGGCCACGATAATATTCCCCTAAAAAGAGTTAAACTGGATTTGAAATTGGATAAAACAGGAAACCGAAAGATATTCGCAGAATGAAAAAGTAGATTACTTGCAGGCTAAGTAATCATATAAAACACCATCAGCCGTTCGAAATTCTAAGGTATCAAATGCGTTTAACATTCTCCTCGAAGTCATTTTGTCGTGAGTTGTAATATTGGTAAAAAGGCCGCCCGTGTTGATGGATATGTGCAAAACTATGACGTACCGGAAACGTGAAAGACAGAACGGTCATTAAAAAAGAACATTTATTGCGCTATAGCCTCAGTAGACAAGCTTTTGAACCATATCCTCATTTATTCCCTCGGTAATCCATAATATCTTTAATATCGAGTGCTACAGTGTGAGCATGCTCGAGCGTTTCGCGGAGATCGAAGACTTTCGCCAATACCGTCGAATCGGATCAGCGAGCGGTCCGTCGCTTTCTTTCGTTTCTTCAAACGGCCATAACTTTTTACTCGTTTGAAGTTACGGGAGCCACAACCTATCAAAACGAAGCTCTTTCCATGTTCTACGTTTCTAACGTTTCGAATTGTCATGGATCGGTTTTGTGTGCAGAATAATTCCGTCATAAGTTTTTTCTACAGCTCGGATGTTTTCGTTCATAAATTTATTCCACGGAGTTTGTGGTATAAGTAGTCGGACTACACCGATGTAAAACTAGAAGAACGACAAAAAAACAAAAGTATACGAAGAGAAAAATAGGCCACGTTAATATTCCCCTAAAAAGAGTTAAATTGGATTTGAAATTGGATAAAACAGGAAACCGAAAGATATTCGCAGACTGAAAAAGTAGATTACTTGCAGGCTAAGTAATCATATAAAACATCATCAGCCGTTCGAAATTCTAAGGTATCAAATGCGATTAACATTCTCCTCGAAGTCATTAAAAAAGAACATTTATTGCGCTATAGCCTCAGTAGACAAGCTTTTGAACCATATCCTCATTTATTCCCTCGGTAATCCATAATATCTTTAATATTGAGTGCTACAGTGTGAGCATGCTCGAGCGTTTCGCGGAGATCGAAGACTTTCGCCAATACCGTCGAATCGGATCAGCGAGCGGTCCGTCGCTTTCTTTCGTTTCTTCAAATGACCATAACTTTTGACTCGTTTGAAGTTACGGGAGCCACAACCTATCAAAACGAAGCTCTTTCCATGTTCTACGTTTCTAACATTTCGAATTGGTATGGATCGGTTTTGTGTGCAGAATAATTACGTCTTAAGTTTTTTCTACTGCTCGGATGTTTTCGTTCATAAATTTATTTCACGGAGTTTGTGGTATAAGTAGTCGGACTACACCGATGTAAACCTAGAAGAACGACAAAAAAACAAAAGTATACGAAGAGAAAAATAGGCCACGATAATATTCCCCTAAAAAGAGTTAAATTGGATATGAAATTGGATAAAACAGGAAACCGAAAGATATTCGCAGACTGAAAAAGTAGATTACTTGCAGGCTAAGTAGTCATATAAAACACCATCAGCCGTTCGAAATTCTAAGGTATCAAATGCGTATAACATTCTCCTCGAAGTCATTTTGTCGTGATGTTGTAATGTTGGTAAAAAGACCGCCCGTGTTGATGGATATGTGCAAAACTATGACGTACCGTAAACGAGAAAGACAGAACGGTCGTTAAAAAAGAACATTTATTGCGCTATAGCCTCAGTAGACCAGCTTTTGAACCATATCCTCGTTTATTCCCTCGGTAATCCATAATATCTTTAATATCGAGTGCTACAATGTGAGCATGCTCGAGCGTTTCGCGGAGATCGAAGACTTTCGCCAATACCGTCGAATCGGATCAGCGAGCGATCCGTCGCTTTCTTTCGTTTCTTCAAACGGCCATAACTTTTTACTCGTTTGAAGTTACGGGAGCCACAACCTATCAAAGCGAAGCTCTTTCCATGTTCTACGTTTCTAACGTTCAAATTGCCATGGATCGGTTTTGTGTGCAGAATAATTCCATCATAATTTTTTTTACAGCTCGGATGTTTTCGTTCATAAATTTATTCCACGGAGTTTGTCGTATAAGCAGTCGGACTACACCGATGTATACCTAGTAGAACGACAAAAAAAAAGTATACAAAGAGCAAAATAGGCCACGATAATATTCCCCTAAAAAGAGTTAAATTGGATTTGAAATTGGATAAAACAGGAAACCGAAAGATATTCGCAGACTGAAAAAGTAGATTACTTGCAGGCTAAGTAATCATATAAAACACCATCAGCCGTTCGAAATTCTAAGGTATCAAATGCGATTAACATTCTCCTCGAAGCCATTAAAAAAGAACATTTATTGCGTTATAGCCTCAGTAGACAAGCTTTCGAACCATATCCTCATTTATTCCCTCGGTAATCCATAATATCTTTAATATCGAGTGCTACAATGTGAGCATGCTCGAGCGTTTCGCGGAGATCGAAGACTTTCGCCAATACCGTCGAATCGGATCAGCGAGCGGTCCGTCGCTTTCTTTCGTTTCTTCAAATGACCATAACTTTTGACTCGTTTGAAGTTACGGGAGCCACAACCTATCAAAACGAAGCTCTTTCCATGTTCTACGTTTCTAACATTTCGAATTGGCATGGATCGGTTTTGTGTGCAGAATAATTCCATCATAAGTTTTTTCTATAGCTCGGATGTTTTCGTTCATAAATTTATTCCCTGGAGTTTGTGGCATAAGTAGTCGGACTACACCGATGTAAACCTAGAAGAACGACAAAAAAAAAAGTATACGATGAGCAAAATAGGCCACGATAATATTCCCCTAAAAAGAGTTAAACTGGATTTGAAATTGGATAAAATAAGAAACCGAAAGATATTCGCAGACTGAAAAAGTAGATTACTTGCAGGCTAAGTAATCATATAAAACACCATCAGCCGTTCGAAATTATAAGGTATCAAATGCGTTTAACATTCTCCTCGAAGTCCTTTTGTCGTGATGTTGTAATATTGGTAAAAAGACCGCCCGTGTTGATGGATATGTGCAAAACTATGACGTACCGGAAACGAGAAAGACAGAACGGTCGTTAAAAAAGAACATTTATTGCGCTATAGCCTCAGTAGACAAGCTTTTGAACCATATCCTCATTTATTCCCTCGGTAATCCATAATATCTTTAATATCGAGTGCTACAGTGTGAGCATGCTCGAGCGTTTCGCGGAGATCGAAGACTTTCGCCAATACCGTCGAATCGGATCAGCGAGCGGTCCGTCGCTTTCTTTCGTTTCTTCAAACGGCCATAACTTTTTACTCGTTTGAAGTTACGGGAGCCACAACCTATCAAAACGAAGCTCTTTCCATGTTCTACGTTTCTAATGTTTCGAATTGTCATGGATCGGTTTTGTGTGCAGAATAATTTCGTCATAAGTTTTTTCTACAGCTCGGATGTTTTCGTTCATAAATTTATTCCACAGAGTTTGTGGTATAAGTAGTCGGACTACACCGATGTAGATCCAGAAGAACGACAAAAAAATAATATACGAAGAGCAAAATAGGCCACGATAATATTCCCCTAAAAAGAGTTAAACTGGATTTGAAATTGGATAAAACAGGAAACCGAAAGATATTCGCAGACTGAAAAAGTAGATTACTTGCAGGCTAGGTAATCATATAAAACACCATTAGCCGTTCGAAATTCTAAGGTATCAAATGCGATTAACATTCTCCTCGGAGTCATTTTGTCGTGATGTTGTAATATTGGTAAAAAGACCGCGCGTGTTGATGGATATGTGCAAAACTATGACGTACCGGAAACGAGAAAGACAGAACGATCGTTAAAAAAGAACATTTATTGCGCTATATCCTCATAGACAAGCTTTTGAACCATATCCTCATTTATTCCCTCGGTAATCCGTAATATCTTTAATATCGAGTGCTGCAGTGTGAGCATGCTCGAGCGTTTCACGGAGATCGAAGACTTTCGCCAATACCGTCGAATCGGATCAGCGAGCGGTCCGTCGCTTTATTTCGTTTCTTCAAACGGCCATAACTTTTTACTCGTTTGAAGTTACGGGAGCCACAACCTATCGAAACGAAGCTCTTTCCATGTTCTACGTTTCTAACGTTTCGAATTCTCATGGATCGGTTTTGTGTGCAGAATAATTCCATCATAAGTTTTTTCTACAGCTTGGATGTTTTCGTTCATAAATTTATTCCACGGAGTTTGTGGTATAAGTAGTCGGAGTACACCGATGTAAACCTAGAAGAACGACAAAAAAACAAAAGTATACGAAGAGCAAAATAGGCCACGATAATATTCCCCTAAAAAGAGTTAAACTGGATTTGAAATTGGATAAAACAGGAAACCGAAAGATATTCGCAGAATGAAAAGGTAGATTACTTGCAGGCTAAGTAATCATATAAAACACCATCAGCCGTTCGAAATTCTAAGGTATCAAATGCGTTTAACATTCTCCTCGAAGTCATTTTGTCGTGAGTTGTAATATTGGTAAAAAGGCCGCCCGTGTTGATGGATATGTGCAAAACTATGACGTACCGGAAACGTGAAAGACAGAACGGTCATTAAAAAAGAACATTTATTGCGCTATAGCCTCAGTAGACATGCTTTTGAACCATATCCTCATTTATTCCCTCGGTAATCCATAATATCTTTAATATCGAGTGCTACAGTGTGAGCATGCTCGAGCGTTTCGCGGAGATCGAAGACTTTCGCCAATACCGTCGAATCGGATCAGCGAGCGGTCCGTCGCTTTCTTTCGTTTCTTCAAACGGCCATAACTTTTTACTCGTTTGAAGTTACGGGAGCCACAACCTATCAAAACGAAGCTCTTTCCATGTTCTACGTTTCTAACGTTTCGAATTGTCATGGATCGGTTTTGTGTGCAGAATAATTCCGTCATAAGTTTTTTCTACAGCTCGGATGTTTTCGTTCATAAATTTATTCCACGGAGTTTGTGGTATAAGTAGTCGGACTACACCGATGTAAAACTAGAAGAACGACAAAAAAACAAAAGTATACGAAGAGAAAAATAGGCCACGTTAATATTCCACTAAAAAGAGTTAAATTGGATTTGAAATTGGATAAAACAGGAAATCGAAAGATATTCGCAGACTGAAAAAGTAGATTACTTGCAGGCTAAGTAATCATATAAAACATCATCAGCCGTTCGAAATTCTAAGGTATCAAATGCGATTAACATTCTCCTCGAAGTCATTAAAAAAGAACATTTATTGCGCTATAGCCTCAGTAGACAAGCTTTTGAACCATATCCTCATTTATTCCCTCGGTAATCCATAATATCTTTAATATTGAGTGCTACAGTGTGAGCATGCTCGAGCGTTTCGCGGAGATCGAAGACTTTCGCCAATACCGTCGAATCGGATCAGCGAGCGGTCCGTCGCTTTCTTTCGTTTCTTCAAATGACCATAACTTTTGACTCGTTTGAAGTTACGGGAGCCACAACCTATCAAAACGAAGCTCTTTCCATGTTCTACGTTTCTAACATTTCGAATTGGTATGGATCGGTTTTGTGTGCAGAATAATTACGTCTTAAGTTTTTTCTACTGCTCGGATGTTTTCGTTCATAAATTTATTTCACGGAGTTTGTGGTATAAGTAGTCGGACTACACCGATGTAAACCTAGAAGAACGACAAAAAAACAAAAGTATACGAAGAGAAAAATAGGCCACGATAATATTCCCCTAAAAAGAGTTAAATTGGATATGAAATTGGATAAAACAGGAAACCGAAAGATATTCGCAGACTGAAAAAGTAGATTACTTGCAGGCTAAGTAGTCATATAAAACACCATCAGCCGTTCGAAATTCTAAGGTATCAAATGCGTATAACATTCTCCTCGAAGTCATTTTGTCGTGATGTTGTAATGTTGGTAAAAAGACCGCCCGTGTTGATGGATATGTGCAAAACTATGACGTACCGTAAACGAGAAAGACAGAACGGTCGTTAAAAAAGAACATTTATTGCGCTATAGCCTCAGTAGACCAGCTTTTGAACCATATCCTCGTTTATTCCCTCGGTAATCCATAATATCTTTAATATCGAGTGCTACAATGTGAGCATGCTCGAGCGTTTCGCGGAGATCGAAGACTTTCGCCAATACCGTCGAATCGGATCAGCGAGCGATCCGTCGCTTTCTTTCGTTTCTTCAAACGGCCATAACTTTTTACTCGTTTGAAGTTACGGGAGCCACAACCTATCAAAGCGAAGCTCTTTCCATGTTCTACGTTTCTAACGTTCAAATTGCCATGGATCGGTTTTGTGTGCAGAATAATTCCATCATAATTTTTTTTACAGCTCGGATGTTTTCGTTCATAAATTTATTCCACGGAGTTTGTCGTATAAGCAGTCGGACTACACCGATGTATACCTAGTAGAACGACAAAAAAAAAGTATACAAAGAGCAAAATAGGCCACGATAATATTCCCCTAAAAAGAGTTAAATTGGATTTGAAATTGGATAAAACAGGAAACCGAAAGATATTCGCAGACTGAAAAAGTAGATTACTTGCAGGCTAAGTAATCATATAAAACACCATCAGCCGTTCGAAATTCTAAGGTATCAAATGCGATTAACATTCTCCTCGAAGCCATTAAAAAAGAACATTTATTGCGCTATAGCCTCAGTAGACAAGCTTTTGAACCATATCCTCATTTATTCCCTCGGTAATCCATAATATCTTTAATATCGAGTGCAACAGTGTGAGCATGCTCGAGCGTTTCGCGGAGATCAAAGACTTTCGCCAATACCGTCGAATCGGATCAGCGAGCGGTCCGTCGCTTTCTTTCGTTTCTTCAAACGGCCATAACTTTTTACTCGTTTGAAGTTACGGGAGCCACAACCTATCAAAACGAAGCTCTTTCCATGTTCTACGTTTCTAACGTTTCGAATTGTCGTGGATCGGTTTTGTGTGCAGAATAATTCCGTCATAAGTTTTTTCTACAGCTCGGATGTTTTCGTTCATAAATTTATTCCACGGAGTTTGTGGTATAAGTAGTCGGACTACACCGATGTAAAACTAGAAGAACGACAAAAAAACAAAAGTATACGAAGAGAAAAATAGGCCACGTTAATATTCCCCTAAAAAGAGTTAAATTGGATTTGAAATTGGATAAAACAGGAAACCGAAAGATATTCGCAGACTGAAAAAGTAGATTACTTGCAGGCTAAGTAATCATATAAAACATCATCAGCCGTTCGAAATTCTAAGGTATCAAATGCGATTAACATTCTCCTCGAAGTCATTAAAAAAGAACATTTATTGCGCTATAGCCTCAGTAGACAAGCTTTTGAACCATATCCTCATTTATTCCCTCGGTAATCCATAATATCTTTAATATTGAGTGCTACAGTGTGAGCATGCTCGAGCGTTTCGCGGAGATCGAAGACTTTCGCCAATACCGTCGAATCGGATCAGCGAGCGGTCCGTCGCTTTCTTTCGTTTCTTCAAATGACCATAACTTTTGACTCGTTTGAAGTTACGGGAGCCACAACCTATCAAAACGAAGCTCTTTCCATGTTCTACGTTTCTAACATTTCGAATTGGTATGGATCGGTTTTGTGTGCAGAATAATTCCGTCTTAAGTTTTTTCTACTGCTCGGATGTTTTCGTTCATAAATTTATTTCACGGAGTTTGTGGTATAAGTAGTCGGACTACACCGATGTAAACCTAGAAGAACGACAAAAAAACAAAAGTATACGAAGAGAAAAATAGGCCACGATAATATTCCCCTAAAAAGAGTTAAATTGGATTTGAAATTGGATAAAACAGGAAACCGAAAGATATTCGCAGACTGAAAAAGTAGATTACTTGCAGGCTAAGTAGTCATATAAAACACCATCAGCCGTTCGAAATTCTAAGGTATCAAATGCGTATAACATTCTCCTCGAAGTCATTTTGTCGTGATGTTGTAATGTTGGTAAAAAGACCGCCCGTGTTGATGGATATGTGCAAAACTATGACGTACCGTAAACGAGAAAGACAGAACGGTCGTTAAAAAAGAACATTTATTGCGCTATAGCCTCAGTAGACCAGCTTTTGAACCATATCCTCGTTTATTCCCTCGGTAATCCATAATATCTTTAATATCGAGTGCTACAATGTGAGCATGCTCGAGCGTTTCGCGGAGATCGAAGACTTTCGCCAATACCGTCGAATCGGATCAGCGAGCGGTCCGTCGCTTTCTTTCGTTTCTTCAAACGGCCATAACTTTTTACTCGTTTGAAGTTACGGGAGCCACAACCTATCAAAGCGAAGCTCTTTCCATGTTCTACGTTTCTAACGTTTCAAATTGCCATGGATCGGTTTTGTGTGCAGAATAATTCCATCATAATTTTTTTTACAGCTCGGATGTTTTCGTTCATAAATTTATTCCACGGAGTTTGTCGTATAAGCAGTCGGACTACACCGATGTATACCTAGTAGAACGACAAAAAAAAAGTATACAAAGAGCAAAATAGGCCACGATAATATTCCCCTAAAAGGAGTTAAATTGGATTTGAAATTGGATAAAACAGGAAACCGAAAGATATTCGCAGACTGAAAAAGTAGATTACTTGCAGGCTAAGTAATCATATAAAACACCATCAGCCGTTCGAAATTCTAAGGTATCAAATGCGATTAACATTCTCCTCGAAGCCATTAAAAAAGAACATTTATTGCGCTATAGCCTCAGTAGACAAGCTTTTGAACCATATCCTCATTTATTCCCTCGGTAATCCATAATATCTTTAATATCGAGTGCAACAGTGTGAGCATGCTCGAGCGTTTCGCGGAGATCAAAGACTTTCGCCAATACCGTCGAATCGGATCAGCGAGCGGTCCGTCGCTTTCTTTCGTTTCTTCAAACGGCCATAACTTTTTACTCGTTTGAAGTTACGGGAGCCACAACCTATCAAAACGAAGCTCTTTCCATGTTCTACGTTTCTAACGTTTCGAATTGTCGTGGATCGGTTTTGTGTGCAGAATAATTCCGTCATAAGTTTTTTCTACAGCTCGGATGTTTTCGTTCATAAATTTATTCCACGGAGTTTGTGGTATAAGTAGTCGGACTACACCGATGTAAAACTAGAAGAACGACAAAAAAACAAAAGTATACGAAGAGAAAAATAGGCCACGTTAATATTCCCCTAAAAAGAGTTAAATTGGATTTGAAATTGGATAAAACAGGAAACCGAAAGATATTCGCAGACTGAAAAAGTAGATTACTTGCAGGCTAAGTAATCATATAAAACATCATCAGCCGTTCGAAATTCTAAGGTATCAAATGCGATTAACATTCTCCTCGAAGTCATTAAAAAAGAACATTTATTGCGCTATAGCCTCAGTAGACAAGCTTTTGAACCATATCCTCATTTATTCCCTCGGTAATCCATAATATCTTTAATATTGAGTGCTACAGTGTGAGCATGCTCGAGCGTTTCGCGGAGATCGAAGACTTTCGCCAATACCGTCGAATCGGATCAGCGAGCGGTCCGTCGCTTTCTTTCGTTTCTTCAAATGACCATAACTTTTGACTCGTTTGAAGTTACGGGAGCCACAACCTATCAAAACGAAGCTCTTTCCATGTTCTACGTTTCTAACATTTCGAATTGGTATGGATCGGTTTTGTGTGCAGAATAATTCCGTCTTAAGTTTTTTCTACTGCTCGGATGTTTTCGTTCATAAATTTATTTCACGGAGTTTGTGGTATAAGTAGTCGGACTACACCGATGTAAACCTAGAAGAACGACAAAAAAACAAAAGTATACGAAGAGAAAAATAGGCCACGATAATATTCCCCTAAAAAGAGTTAAATTGGATTTGAAATTGGATAAAACAGGAAACCGAAAGATATTCGCAGACTGAAAAAGTAGATTACTTGCAGGCTAAGTAGTCATATAAAACACCATCAGCCGTTCGAAATTCTAAGGTATCAAATGCGTATAACATTCTCCTCGAAGTCATTTTGTCGTGATGTTGTAATGTTGGTAAAAAGACCGCCCGTGTTGATGGATATGTGCAAAACTATGACGTACCGTAAACGAGAAAGACAGAACGGTCGTTAAAAAAGAACATTTATTGCGCTATAGCCTCAGTAGACCAGCTTTTGAACCATATCCTCGTTTATTCCCTCGGTAATCCATAATATCTTTAATATCGAGTGCTACAATGTGAGCATGCTCGAGCGTTTCGCGGAGATCGAAGACTTTCGCCAATACCGTCGAATCGGATCAGCGAGCGGTCCGTCGCTTTCTTTCGTTTCTTCAAACGGCCATAACTTTTTACTCGTTTGAAGTTACGGGAGCCACAACCTATCAAAGCGAAGCTCTTTCCATGTTCTACGTTTCTAACGTTTCAAATTGCCATGGATCGGTTTTGTGTGCAGAATAATTCCATCATAATTTTTTTTTACAGCTCGGATGTTTTCGTTCATAAATTTATTCCACGGAGTTTGTCGTATAAGCAGTCGGACTACACCGACGTATACCTAGTAGAACGACAAAAAAAAAGTATACAAAGAGCAAAATAGGCCACGATAATATTCCCCTAAAAAGAGTTAAATTGGATCTGAAATTGGATAAAACAGGAAACCGAAAGATATTCGCAGACTGAAAAAGTAGATTACTTGCAGGCTAAGTAATCATATAAAACACCATCAGCCGTTCGAAATTCTAAGGTATCAAATGCGATTAACATTCTCCTCGAAGCCATTAAAAAAGAACATTTATTGCGCTATAGCCTCAGTAGACAAGCTTTTGAACCTTATCCTCATTTATTCCCTCGGTAACCCATAATATCTTTAATATCGAGTGCTACAGTGTGAGCATGCTCGAGCGTTTCGCGGAGATCGAAGACTTTCGCCAATACCGTCGAATCGGATCAGCGAGCGGTCCGTCGCTTTCTTTCGTTTCTTCAAATGACCATAACTTTTGACTCGTTTGAAGTTACGGGAGCCACAACCAATCAAAACGAAGCTCTTTCCATGTTCTACGTTTCTAACATTTTGAATTGTCGTGGATCGGTTTTGTGTGCAGAATAATTCCATCATAATTTTTTTCTACAGCTTAGATATTTTCGTTCATAAATTTATTCCACGGAGTTTGTGGTATAAGTAGTCGGACTACACCGATGTAAACCTAGAAGAACGAAAAAAAAACAAAATTATACGAAGAGAAAAATAGGCCACGATAATATTCCCCTAAAAAGAGTTAAACTGGATTTGAAATTGGATAAAACAGGAAACCGAAAGATATTCGCAGACTGAAAAAGTAGATTATTTGCAGGCTAAGTAATCATATAAAACACCATCAGCCGTTCGAAATTCTAAGGTATCAAATGCGTTAAACATTCTCCTCGAAGTCATTTTGTCGTGATGTTGTAATATTGGTAAAAAGACCGCCCGTGTTGATGGATATGTGCAAAACTATGCCGTACCGGAAACGAGAAAGACAGAACGGTCGTTAAAAAAGAACATTTATTGCGCTATAGCCTCAGTAGACCAGCTTTTGAACCATATCCTCGTTTATTCCCTCGGTAATCCATAACATCTTTAATATCGAGTGCCACAGTGTGGGCATGCTCGAGCGTTTCGCGGAGATCGAAGACTTTCGCCAATACCGTCGAATCGGATCTGCGAGCGGTCCGCCGCTTTCTTTCATTTCTTCAAACGGCCATAACTTTTTACTCGTTTGAAGTTACGGGAGCCACAACCTATCAAAGCGAAGCTCTTTCCATGTTCTACGTTTCTAATGTTTCAAATTGCCATGGATCGGTTTTGTGTGCAGAATAATTCCATCATAATTTTTTTTACAGCTCGGATGTTTTCGTTCATAAATTTATTCCATGGAGTTTGTGGTATAAGTAGTCGGACTACACCGATGTAAACCTAGTAGAACGACAAAAAAAAAGTATACGAAGAGAAAAATAGGCCACGATAATATTCCCCTAAAAAGAGTTAAATTGGATTTGAAATTGGATAAAACAGGAAACCGAAAGATATTCGCAAACTGAAAAAGTAGATTACTTGCAGGCTAAGTAATCATATAAAACACCATCAGCCGTTCGAAATTCTAAGGTATCAAATGCGATGAACATTCTCCTCGAAGCCATTAAAAAAGAACATTTATTGCGCTATAGCCTCAGTAGACAAGCTTTTGAACCATATCCTCATTTATTCCCTCGGTAATCCATAATATCTTTAATATCGAGTGCTACAGTGTGAGCATGCTAGAGCGTTTCGCGGAGATCGAAGACTTTCGCCAATACCGTCGAATCGGATCAGCGAGTGGTCCGTCGCTTTCTTTCGTTTCTTCAAATGACCATAACTTTTGACTCGTTTGAAGTTACGGGAGCCACAACCTATCAAAACGAAGCTCTTTCCATGTTCTACGTTTCTAACATTTCGAATTGGCATGGATCAGTTTTGTGTGCAGAATAATTCCATCATAAGTTTTTTCTACAGCTCGGATGTTTTCGTTCATAAATTTATTCCATGGAGTTTGTGGCATAAGTAGTCGGACTACACCGATGTAAACCTAGAAGAACGACAAAAAAAAAGTATACGATGAGCAAAATAGGCCACGATAATATTCCCCTAAAAAGAGTTAAACTGGATTTGAAATTGGATAAAATAAGAAACCGAAAGATATTCGCAGACTGAAAAAGTAGATTACTTGCAGGCTAAGTAATCATATAAAACACCATCAGCCGTTCGAAATTATAAGGTATCAAATGCGTTTAACATTCTCCTCGAAGTCATTTTGTCGTGATGTTGTAATATTGGTAAAAAGACCGCCCGTGTTGATGGATATGTGCAAAACTATGACGTACCGGAAACGAGAAAGACAGAACGGTCGTTAAAAAAAACATTTATTGCGCTATAGCCTCAGTAGACAAGCTTTTGAACCATATCCTCATTTATTCCCCCGGTAATCCATAATATCTTTAATATCGAGTGCTACAGTGTGAGCATGCTCGAGCGTTTCGCGGAGATCGAAGACTTTCGCCAATACCGTCGAATCGGATCAGCGAGCGGTCCGTCGCTTTCTTTCATTTCTTCAAACGACCATAACTTTTTACTCGTTTGAAGTTACGGGAGCCACAACCTATCAAAACGAAGCTCTTTCCATGTTCTACGTTTCTAATGTTTCGAATTGTCATGGATCGGTTTTGTGTGCAGAATAATTCCGTCATAAGTTTTTTCTACAGCTCGGATGTTTTCGTTCATAAATTTATTCCACGGAGTTTGTGGTATAAGTAGTCGGACTACACCGATGTAGACCCAGAAGAACGACAAAAAAAAATATACGAAGAGCAAAATAGGCCACGATAATATTCCCGTAAAATGAGTTAAACTGGATTTGAAATTGGATAAAACAGGAAACCGAAAGATATTCGCACACTGAAAAAGTAGATTACTTGCAGGCTAGGTAATCATATAAAACACCATTAGCCGTTCGAAATTCTAAGGTATCAAATGCGATTAACATTCTCCTCGAAGTCATTTTGTCGTGATGTTGTAATATTGGTAAAAAGACCGCGCGTGTTGATGGATATGTGCAAAACTATGACGTACCGGAAACGAGAAAGACAGAACGATCGTTAAAAAAGAACATTTATTGCGCTATAGCCTCATAGACAAGCTTTTGAACCATATCCTCATTTATTCCCTCGGTAATCCGTAATATCTTTAATATCGAGTGCTGCCGTGTGAGCATGCTCGAGCGTTTCATGGAGATCGAAGACTTTCGCCAATACCGTCGAATCGGATCAGCGAGCGGTCCGTCGCTTTCTTTCGTTTCTTCAAACGGCCATAACTTCTTACTCGTTTGAAGTTACGGGAGCCACAACCTATCAAAACGAAGCTCTTTCCATGTTCTACGTTTCTAACGTTTCGAATTGTCATGGATCGGTTTTGTGTGCAGAATAATTCCGTCATAAGTTTTTTCTACAGCTCGGTTGTTTTCGTTCATAAATTTATTCCACGGAGTTTGTGGTATAAGTAGTCGGACTACACCGATGTAAAACTAGAAGAACGACAAAAAAACAAAAGTATACGAAGAGAAAAATAGGCCACGATAATATTCCCCTAAAAAGAGTTAAATTGGATTTGAAATTGGATAAAACAGGAAACCGAAAGATATTCGCAGACTGAAAAAGTAGATTACTTGCAGGCTAAGTAATCATATAAAACACCATCAGCCGTTTGAAATTCTAAGGTATCAAATGCGTTTAACATTCTCCTCGAAGTCATTTTGTCATGATGTTGTAATATTGGTAAAAAGACCGCCCGTGTTGATGGATATGTGCAAAACTATGACGTACCGGAAACGAGAAAGACAGAACGGTCGTTAAAAAAGAACATTTATTGCGCTATAGTCTCAGGAGACAAGCTTTTGAACCATATCCTCATTTATTCCCTCGGTAATCCATATTATATTTATTATCGAGTGCTACAGTGTGAGCATGCTCGAGCGTTTCGCGGAGATCGAAGACTTTCGCCAATACCGTCGAATCGGATCTGCGAGCGGTCCGCCGCTTTCTTTCGTTTCTTCAAACGGCCATAACTTTTTACTCGTTTGAAGTTACGGGAGCCACAACCTATCAAAACGAAGATCTTTCCATGTTCTACGTTTCTAACGTTTCGAATTGTCATGGATCGGTTTTGTGTGTAGAATAATTCCATCATAAGTTTTTTCTACAGCTTGGATGTTTTCGTTCATAAATTTATTCCACGGAGTTTGTGGTATAAATAGTCGGACTACACCGATGTAAACCTAGAAGAACGACAAAAAAACAAAAGTATACGAAGAGAAAAATAGGCCACGATAATACTCCCCTAAAAAGAGTTAAATTGGATTTGAAATTGGATAAAACAGGAAACCGGAAGATATTCACAGACTGAAAAAGTAGATTACTTGCAGGCCAAGTAATCATATAAAACACCATCAGCCGTTCGAAATTCTAAGGTATCAAATGCGATTAACATTCTCTTCGAAGTCATTTTGTCGTGATGTTGTAATATTGGTAAAAAGACCGCGCGTGTTGATGGATATGTGCAAAACTATGACGTAGCGGAAACGAGAAAGACAGAACGGTCGTTAAAAAAGAACATTTATTGCGCTATAGCCTCATAGACAAGCTTTTGAACCATATCCTCATTTATTCCCTCGGTAATCCATAATATCTTTAATATCGAGTGCTACAGTGTGAGCATGCTCGAGCGTTTCGCGGAGATCGAAGACTTTCGCCAATACCGTCGAATCGGATCAGCGAGCGGTCCGTCGCTTTCTTTCGTTTCTTCAAACGGCCATAACTTTTTACTCGTTTGAAGTTACGGGAGCCACAACCTATCAAAACGAAGCTCTTTCCATGATCTACGTTTCTAACGTTTCGAATTGTCATGGATCGGTTTTGTGTGCAGAATAATTCCATCATAAGTTTTTTCTACAGCTTGGATGTTTTCGTTCATAAATTTATTCCACGGAGTTTGTGGTATAAGTAGTCGGAGTACACCGATGTAAACCTAGAAGAACGACAAAAAAACAAAAGTATACGAAGAGCAAAATAGGCCACGATAATATTCCCCTAAAAAGAGTTAAGCTGGATTTGAAATTGGATAAAACAGGAAACCGAAAGATATTCGCAGAATGAAAAAGTAGATTACTTGCAGGCTAAGTAATCATATAAAACACCATCAGCCGTTCGAAATTCTAAGGTATCAAATGCGTTTAACATTCTCCTCGAAGTCATTTTGTCGTGAGTTGTAATATTGGTAAAAAGACCGCCCGTGTTGATGGATATGTGCAAAACTATGACGTACCGGAAACGAGAAAGACAGAACGGTCGTTAAAAAAGAACATTTATTGCGCTATAGCCTCAGTAGACAAGCTTTTGAACCATATCCTCATTTATTCCCTCGGTAATCCATAATATCTTTAATATCGAGTGCTACAGTGTGAGCATGCTCGAGCGTTTCGCGGAGATCGAAGACTTTCGCCAATACCGTCGAATCGGATCAGCGAGCGGTCCGTCGCTTTCTTTCGTTTCTTCAAACGGCCATAACTTCTTACTCGTTTGAAGTTACGGGAGCCACAACCTATCAAAACGAAGCTCTTTCCATGTTCTACGTTTCTAACGTTTCGAATTGTCATGGATCGGTTTTGTGTGCAGAATAATTCCGTCATAAGTTTTTTCTACAGCTCGGTTGTTTTCGTTCATAAATTTATTCCACGGAGTTTGTGGTATAAGTAGTCGGACTACACCGATGTAAAACTAGAAGAACGACAAAAAAACAAAAGTATACGAAGAGAAAAATAGGCCACGTTAATATTCCCCTAAAAAGAGTTAAATTGGATTTGAAATTGGATAAAACAGGAAACCGAAAGATATTCGCAGACTGAAAAAGTAGATTACTTGCAGGCTAAGTAATCATATAAAACATCATCAGCCGTTCGAAATTCTAAGGTATCAAATGCGATTAACATTCTCCTCGAAGTCATTAAAAAAGAACATTTATTGCGCTATAGCCTCAGTAGACAAGCTTTTGAACCATATCCTCATTTATTCCCTCGGTAATCCATAATATCTTTAATATTGAGTGCTACAGTGTGAGCATGCTCGAGCGTTTCGCGGAGATCGAAGACTTTCGCCAATACCGTCGAATCGGATCAGCGAGCGGTCCGTCGCTTTCTTTCGTTTCTTCAAATGACCATAACTTTTGACTCGTTTGAAGTTACGGGAGCCACAACCTATCAAAACGAAGCTCTTTCCATGTTCTACGTTTCTAACATTTCGAATTGGTATGGATCGGTTTTGTGTGCAGAATAATTACGTCTTAAGTTTTTTCTACTGCTCGGATGTTTTCGTTCATAAATTTATTTCACGGAGTTTGTGGTATAAGTAGTCGGACTACACCGATGTAAACCTAGAAGAACGACAAAAAAACAAAAGTATACGAAGAGAAAAATAGGCCACGATAATATTCCCCTAAAAAGAGTTAAATTGGATATGAAATTGGATAAAACAGGAAACCGAAAGATATTCGCAGACTGAAAAAGTAGATTACTTGCAGGCTAAGTAGTCATATAAAACACCATCAGCCGTTCGAAATTCTAAGGTATCAAATGCGTATAACATTCTCCTCGAAGTCATTTTGTCGTGATGTTGTAATGTTGGTAAAAAGACCGCCCGTGTTGATGGATATGTGCAAAACTATGACGTACCGTAAACGAGAAAGACAGAACGGTCGTTAAAAAAGAACATTTATTGCGCTATAGCCTCAGTAGACCAGCTTTTGAACCATATCCTCGTTTATTCCCTCGGTAATCCATAATATCTTTAATATCGAGTGCTACAATGTGAGCATGCTCGAGCGTTTCGCGGAGATCGAAGACTTTCGCCAATACCGTCGAATCGGATCAGCGAGCGATCCGTCGCTTTCTTTCGTTTCTTCAAACGGCCATAACTTTTTACTCGTTTGAAGTTACGGGAGCCACAACCTATCAAAGCGAAGCTCTTTCCATGTTCTACGTTTCTAACGTTTCAAATTGCCATGGATCGGTTTTGTGTGCAGAATAATTCCATCATAATTTTTTTTACAGCTCGGATGTTTTCGTTCATAAATTTATTCCACGGAGTTTGTCGTATAAGCAGTCGGACTACACCGATGTATACCTAGTAGAACGACAAAAAAAAAGTATACAAAGAGCAAAATAGGCCACGATAATATTCCCCTAAAAAGAGTTAAATTGGATTTGAAATTGGATAAAACAGGAAACCGAAAGATATTCGCAGACTGAAAAAGTAGATTACTTGCAGGCTAAGTAATCATATAAAACACCATCAGCCGTTCGAAATTCTAAGGTATCAAATGCGATTAACATTCTCCTCGAAGCCATTAAAAAAGAACATTTATTGCGCTATAGCCTCAGTAGACAAGCTTTTGAACCATATCCTCATTTATTCCCTCGGTAATCCATAATATCTTTAATATCGAGTGCTACAGTGTGAGCATGCTCGAGCGTTTCGCGGAGATCAAAGACTTTCGCCAATACCGTCGAATCGGATCAGCGAGCGGTCCGTCGCTTTCTTTCGTTTCTTCAAACGGCCATAACTTTTTACTCGTTTGAAGTTACGGGAGCCACAACCTATCAAAACGAAGCTCTTTCCATGTTCTACGTTTCTAACGTTTCGAATTGTCGTGGATCGGTTTTGTGTGCAGAATAATTCCGTCATAAGTTTTTTCTACAGCTCGGATGTTTTCGTTCATAAATTTATTCCACGGAGTTTGTGGTATAAGTAGTCGGACTACACCGATGTAAAACTAGAAGAACGACAAAAAAACAAAAGTATACGAAGAGAAAAATAGGCCACGTTAATATTCCCCTAAAAAGAGTTAAATTGGATTTGAAATTGGATAAAACAGGAAACCGAAAGATATTCGCAGACTGAAAAAGTAGATTACTTGCAGGCTAAGTAATCATATAAAACATCATCAGCCGTTCGAAATTCTAAGGTATCAAATGCGATTAACATTCTCCTCGAAGTCATTAAAAAAGAACATTTATTGCGCTATAGCCTCAGTAGACAAGCTTTTGAACCATATCCTCATTTATTCCCTCGGTAATCCATAATATCTTTAATATTGAGTGCTACAGTGTGAGCATGCTCGAGCGTTTCGCGGAGATCGAAGACTTTCGCCAATACCGTCGAATCGGATCAGCGAGCGGTCCGTCGCTTTCTTTCGTTTCTTCAAATGACCATAACTTTTGACTCGTTTGAAGTTACGGGAGCCACAACCTATCAAAACGAAGCTCTTTCCATGTTCTACGTTTCTAACATTTCGAATTGGTATGGATCGGTTTTGTGTGCAGAATAATTCCGTCTTAAGTTTTTTCTACTGCTCGGATGTTTTCGTTCATAAAATTTATTTCACGGAGTTTGTGGTATAAGTAGTCGGACTACACCGATGTAAACCTAGAAGAACGACAAAAAAACAAAAGTATACGAAGAGAAAAATAGGCCACGATAATATTCCCCTAAAAAGAGTTAAATTGGATTTGAAATTGGATAAAACAGGAAACCGAAAGATATTCGCAGACTGAAAAAGTAGATTACTTGCAGGCTAAGTAGTCATATAAAACACCATCAGCCGTTCGAAATTCTAAGGTATCAAATGCGTATAACATTCTCCTCGAAGTCATTTTGTCGTGATGTTGTAATGTTGGTAAAAAGACCGCCCGTGTTGATGGATATGTGCAAAACTATGACGTACCGTAAACGAGAAAGACAGAACGGTCGTTAAAAAAGAACATTTATTGCGCTATAGCCTCAGTAGACCAGCTTTTGAACCATATCCTCGTTTATTCCCTCGGTAATCCATAATATCTTTAATATCGAGTGCTACAATGTGAGCATGCTCGAGCGTTTCGCGGAGATCGAAGACTTTCGCCAATACCGTCGAATCGGATCAGCGAGCGGTCCGTCGCTTTCTTTCGTTTCTTCAAACGGCCATAACTTTTTACTCGTTTGAAGTTACGGGAGCCACAACCTATCAAAGCGAAGCTCTTTCCATGTTCTACGTTTCTAACGTTTCAAATTGCCATGGATCGGTTTTGTGTGCAGAATAATTCCATCATAATTTTTTTTTACAGCTCGGATGTTTTCGTTCATAAATTTATTCCACGGAGTTTGTCGTATAAGCAGTCGGACTACACCGATGTATACCTAGTAGAACGACAAAAAAAAAGTATACAAAGAGCAAAATAGGCCACGATAATATTCCCCTAAAAAGAGTTAAATTGGATCTGAAATTGGATAAAACAGGAAACCGAAAGATATTCGCAGACTGAAAAAGTAAATTACTTGCAGGCTAAGTAATCATATAAAACACCATCAGCCGTTCGAAATTCTAAGGTATCAAATGCGATTAACATTCTCCTCGAAGCCGCTAAAAAAGAACATTTATTGCGCTATAGCCTCAGTAGACAAGCTTTTGAACCTTATCCTCATTTATTCCCTCGGTAATCCATAATATCTTTAATATCGAGTGCTACAGTGTGAGCATGCTCGAGCGTTTCGCGGAGATCGAAGACTTTCGCCAATACCGTCGAATCGGATCAGCGAGCGGTCCGTCGCTTTCTTTCGTTTCTTCAAATGACCATAACTTTTGACTCGTTTGAAGTTACGGGAGCCACAACCAATCAAAACGAAGCTCTTTCCATGTTCTACGTTTCTAACATTTTGAATTGTCGTGGATCGGTTTTGTGTGCAGAATAATTCCATCATAATTTTTTTCTACAGCTTAGATATTTTCGTTCATAAATTTATTCCACGGAGTTTGTGGTATAAGTAGTCGGACTACACCGATGTAAACCTAGAAGAACGACAAAAAAACAAAATTATACGAAGAGAAAAATAGGCCACGATAATATTCCCCTAAAAAGAGTTAAACTGGATTTGAAATTGGATAAAACAGGAAACCGAAAGATATTCGCAGACTGAAAAAGTAGATTATTTGCAGGCTAAGTAATCATATAAAACACCATCAGCCGTTCGAAATTCTAAGGTATCAAATGCGTTAAACATTCTCCTCGAAGTCATTTTGTCGTGATGTTGTAATATTGGTAAAAAGACCGCCCGTGTTGATGGATATGTGCAAAACTATGCCGTACCGGAAACGAGAAAGACAGAACGGTCGTTAAAAAAGAACATTTATTGCGCTATAGCCTCAGTAGACCAGCTTTTGAACCATATCCTCGTTTATTCCCTCGGTAATCCATAACATCTTTAATATCGAGTGCCACAGTGTGGGCATGCTCGAGCGTTTCGCGGAGATCGAAGACTTTCGCCAATACCGTCGAATCGGATCTGCGAGCGGTCCGCCGCTTTCGTTCATTTCTTCAAACGGCCATAACTTTTTACTCATTTGAAGTTACGGGAGCCACAACCTATCAAAGCGAAGCTCTTTCCATGTTCTACGTTTCTAATGTTTCAAATTGCCATGGATCGGTTTTGTGTGCAGAATAATTCCATCATAATTTTTTTTACAGCTCGGATGTTTTCGTTCATAAATTTATTCCATGGAGTTTGTGGTATAAGTAGTCGGACTACACCGATGTAAACCTAGTAGAACGACAAAAAAAAAGTATACGAAGAGAAAAATAGGCCACGATAATATTCCCCTAAAAAGAGTTAAATTGGATTTGAAATTGGATAAAACAGGAAACCGAAAGATATTCACAAACTGAAAAAGTAGATTACTTGCAGGCTAAGTAATCATATAAAACACCATCAGCCGTTCGAAATTCTAAGGTATCAAATGCGATGAACATTCTCCTCGAAGCCATTAAAAAAGAACATTTATTGCGCTATAGCCTCAGTAGACAAGCTTTTGAACCATATCCTCATTTATTCCCTCGGTAATCCATAATATCTTTAATATCGAGTGCTACAGTGTGAGCATGCTAGAGCGTTTCGCGGAGATCGAAGACTTTCGCCAATACCGTCGAATCGGATCAGCGAGTGGTCCGTCGCTTTCTTTCGTTTCTTCAAATGACCATAACTTTTGACTCGTTTGAAGTTACGGGAGCCACAACCTATCAAAACGAAGCTCTTTCCATGTTCTACGTTTCTAACATTTCGAATTGGCATGGATCGGTTTTGTGTGCAGAATAATTCCATCATAAGTTTTTTCTACAGCTCGGATGTTTTCGTTCATAAATTTATTCCATGGAGTTTGTGGCATAAGTAGTCGGACTACACCGATGTAAACCTAGAAGAACGACAAAAAAAAAGTATACGATGAGCAAAATAGGCCACGATAATATTCCCCTAAAAAGAGTTAAACTGGATTTGAAATTGGATAAAATAAGAAACCGAAAGATATTCGCAGACTGAAAAAGTAGATTACTTGCAGGCTAAGTAATCATATAAAACACCATCAGCCGTTCGAAATTATAAGGTATCAAATGCGTTTAACATTCTCCTCGAAGTCATTTTGTCGTGATGTTGTAATATTGGTAAAAAGACCGCCCGTGTTGATGGATATGTGCAAAACTATGACGTACCGGAAACGAGAAAGACAGAACGGTCGTTAAAAAAAACATTTATTGCGCTATAGCCTCAGTAGACAAGCTTTTGAACCATATCCTCATTTATTCCCCCGGTAATCCATAATATCTTTAATATCGAGTGCTACAGTGTGAGCATGCTCGAGCGTTTCGCGGAGATCGAAGACTTTCGCCAATACCGTCGAATCGGATCAGCGAGCGGTCCGTCGCTTTCTTTCATTTCTTCAAACGACCATAACTTTTTACTCGTTTGAAGTTACGGGAGCCACAACCTATCAAAACGAAGCTCTTTCCATGTTCTACGTTTCTAATGTTTCGAATTGTCATGGATCGGTTTTGTGTGCAGAATAATTCCGTCATAAGTTTTTTCTACAGCTCGGATGTTTTCGTTCATAAATTTATTCCACGGAGTTTGTGGTATAAGTAGTCGGACTACACCGATGTAGACCCAGAAGAACGACAAAAAAAAATATACGAAGAGCAAAATAGGCCACGATAATATTCCCGTAAAATGAGTTAAACTGGATTTGAAATTGGATAAAACAGGAAACCGAAAGATATTCGCACACTGAAAAAGTAGATTACTTGCAGGCTAGGTAATCATATAAAACACCATTAGCCGTTCGAAATTCTAAGGTATCAAATGCGATTAACATTCTCCTCGAAGTCATTTTGTCGTGATGTTGTAATATTGGTAAAAAGACCGCGCGTGTTGATGGATATGTGCAAAACTATGACGTACCGGAAACGAGAAAGACAGAACGATCGTTAAAAAAGAACATTTATTGCGCTATAGCCTCATAGACAAGCTTTTGAACCATATCCTCATTTATTCCCTCGGTAATCCGTAATATCTTTAATATCGAGTGCTGCCGTGTGAGCATGCTCGAGCGTTTCATGGAGATCGAAGACTTTCGCCAATACCGTCGAATCGGATCAGCGAGCGGTCCGTCGCTTTCTTTCGTTTCTTCAAACGGCCATAACTTCTTACTCGTTTGAAGTTACGGGAGCCACAACCTATCAAAACGAAGCTCTTTCCATGTTCTACGTTTCTAACGTTTCGAATTGTCATGGATCGGTTTTGTGTGCAGAATAATTCCGTCATAAGTTTTTTCTACAGCTCGGTTGTTTTCGTTCATAAATTTATTCCACGGAGTTTGTGGTATAAGTAGTCGGACTACACCGATGTAAAACTAGAAGAACGACAAAAAAACAAAAGTATACGAAGAGAAAAATAGGCCACGATAATATTCCCCTAAAAAGAGTTAAATTGGATTTGAAATTGGATAAAACAGGAAACCGAAAGATATTCGCAGACTGAAAAAGTAGATTACTTGCAGGCTAAGTAATCATATAAAACACCATCAGCCGTTTGAAATTCTAAGGTATCAAATGCGTTTAACATTCTCCTCGAAGTCATTTTGTCATGATGTTGTAATATTGGTAAAAAGACCGCCCGTGTTGATGGATATGTGCAAAACTATGACGTACCGGAAACGAGAAAGACAGAACGGTCGTTAAAAAAGAACATTTATTGCGCTATAGCCTCAGTAGACAAGCTTTTGAACCATATCCTCATTTATTCCCTCGGTAATCCATATTATATTTATTATCGAGTGCTACAGTGTGAGCATGCTCGAGCGTTTCGCGGAGATCGAAGACTTTCGCCAATACCGTCGAATCGGATCTGCGAGCGGTCCGCCGCTTTCTTTCGTTTCTTCAAACGGCCATAACTTTTTACTCGTTTGAAGTTACGGGAGCCACAACCTATCAAAACGAAGATCTTTCCATGTTCTACGTTTCTAACGTTTCGAATTGTCATGGATCGGTTTTGTGTGTAGAATAATTCCATCATAAGTTTTTTCTACAGCTTGGATGTTTTCGTTCATAAATTTATTCCACGGAGTTTGTGGTATAAATAGTCGGACTACACCGATGTAAACCTAGAAGAACGACAAAAAAACAAAAGTATACGAAGAGAAAAATAGGCCACGATAATACTCCCCTAAAAAGAGTTAAATTGGATTTGAAATTGGATAAAACAGGAAACCGGAAGATATTCACAGACTGAAAAAGTAGATTACTTGCAGGCCAAGTAATCATATAAAACACCATCAGCCGTTCGAAATTCTAAGGTATCAAATGCGATTAACATTCTCTTCGAAGTCATTTTGTCGTGATGTTGTAATATTGGTAAAAAGACCGCGCGTGTTGATGGATATGTGCAAAACTATGACGTAGCGGAAACGAGAAAGACAGAACGGTCGTTAAAAAAGAACATTTATTGCGCTATAGCCTCATAGACAAGCTTTTGAACAATATCCTCATTTATTCCCTCAGTAATCCATAATATCTTTAATATCGAGTGCTACAGTGTGAGCATGCTCGAGCGTTTCGCGGAGATCGAAGACTTTCGCCAATACCGTCGAATCGGATCAGCGAGCGGTCCGTCGCTTTCTTTCGTTTCTTCAAACGGCCATAACTTTTTACTCGTTTGAAGTTACGGGAGCCACAACCTATCAAAACGAAGCTCTTTCCATGATCTACGTTTCTAACGTTTCGAATTGTCATGGATCGGTTTTGTGTGCAGAATAATTCCATCATAAGTTTTTTCTACAGCTTGGATGTTTTCGTTCATAAATTTATTCCACGGAGTTTGTGGTATAAGTAGTCGGAGTACACCGATGTAAACCTAGAAGAACGACAAAAAAACAAAAGTATACGAAGAGCAAAATAGGCCACGATAATATTCCCCTAAAAAGAGTTAAGCTGGATTTGAAATTGGATAAAACAGGAAACCGAAAGATATTCGCAGAATGAAAAAGTAGATTACTTGCAGGCTAAGTAATCATATAAAACACCATCAGCCGTTCGAAATTCTAAGGTATCAAATGCGTTTAACATTCTCCTCGAAGTCATTTTGTCGTGAGTTGTAATATTGGTAAAAAGACCGCCCGTGTTGATGGATATGTGCAAAACTATGACGTACCGGAAACGAGAAAGACAGAACGGTCGTTAAAAAAGAACATTTATTGCGCTATAGCCTCAGTAGACAAGCTTTTGAACCATATCCTCATTTATTCCCTCGGTAATCCATAATATCTTTAATATCGAGTGCTACAGTGTGAGCATGCTCGAGCGTTTCGCGGAGATCGAAGACTTTCGCCAATACCGTCGAATCGGATCAGCGAGCGGTCCGTCGCTTTCTTTCGTTTCTTCAAACGGCCATAACTTCTTACTCGTTTGAAGTTACGGGAGCCACAACCTATCAAAACGAAGCTCTTTCCATGTTCTACGTTTCTAACGTTTCGAATTGTCATGGATCGGTTTTGTGTGCAGAATAATTCCGTCATAAGTTTTTTCTACAGCTCGGTTGTTTTCGTTCATAAATTTATTCCACGGAGTTTGTGGTATAAGTAGTCGGACTACACCGATGTAAAACTAGAAGAACGACAAAAAAACAAAAGTATACGAAGAGAAAAATAGGCCACGATAATATTCCCCTAAAAAGAGTTAAATTGGATTTGAAATTGGATAAAACAGGAAACCGAAAGATATTCGCAGACTGAAAAAGTAGATTACTTGCAGGCTAAGTAATCATATAAAACACCATCAGCCGTTTGAAATTCTAAGGTATCAAATGCGTTTAACATTCTCCTCGAAGTCATTTTGTCATGATGTTGTAATATTGGTAAAAAGACCGCCCGTGTTGATGGATATGTGCAAAACTATGACGTACCGGAAACGAGAAAGACAGAACGGTCGTTAAAAAAGAACATTTATTGCGCTATAGCCTCAGTAGACAAGCTTTTGAACCATATCCTCATTTATTCCCTCGGTAATCCATATTATATTTATTATCGAGTGCTACAGTGTGAGCATGCTCGAGCGTTTCGCGGAGATCGAAGACTTTCGCCAATACCGTCGAATCGGATCTGCGAGCGGTCCGCCGCTTTCTTTCGTTTCTTCAAACGGCCGTAACTTTTTACTCGTTTGAAGTTACGGAAGCCACAACCTATCAAAACGAAGATCTTTCCATGTTCTACGTTTCTAACGTTTCGAATTGTCATGGATCGGTTTTGTGTGTAGAATAATTCCATCATAAGTTTTTTCTACAGCTTGGATGTTTTCGTTCATAAATTTATTCCACGGAGTTTGTGGTATAAATAGTCGGACTACACCGATGTAAACCTAGAAGAACGACAAAAAAACAAAAGTATACGAAGAGAAAAATAGGCCACGATAATACTCCCCTAAAAAGAGTTAAATTGGATTTGAAATTGGATAAAACAGGAAACCGGAAGATATTCACAGACTGAAAAAGAAGATTACTTGCAGGCCAAGTAATCATATAAAACACCATCAGCCGTTCGAAATTCTAAGGTATCAAATGCGATTAACATTCTCTTCGAAGTCATTTTGTCGTGATGTTGTAATATTGGTAAAAAGACCGCGCGTGTTGATGGATATGTGCAAAACTATGACGTAGCGGAAACGAGAAAGACAGAACGGTCGTTAAAAAAGAACATTTATTGCGCTATAGCCTCATAGACAAGCTTTTGAACAATATCCTCATTTATTCCCTCAGTAATCCATAATATCTTTAATATCGAGTGCTACAGTGTGAGCATGCTCGAGCGTTTCGCGGAGATCGAAGACTTTCGCCAATACCGTCGAATCGGATCAGCGAGCGGTCCGTCGCTTTCTTTCGTTTCTTCAAACGGCCATAAATTTTTGCTCGTTTGAAGTTACGGGAGCCACAACCTATCAAAACGAAGCTCTTTCCATGATCTACGTTTCTAACGTTTCGAATTGTCATGGATCGGTTTTGTGTGCAGAATAATTCCATCATAAGTTTTTTCTACAGCTTGGATGTTTTCGTTCATAAATTTATTCCACGGAGTTTGTGGTATAAGTAGTCGGAGTACACCGATGTAAACCTAGAAGAACGAAAAAAAAACAAAAGTATACGAAGAGCAAAATAGGCCACGATAATATTCCCCTAAAAAGAGTTAAGCTGGATTTGAAATTGGATAAAACAGGAAACCGAAAGATATTCGCAGAATGAAAAAGTAGATTACTTGCAGGCTAAGTAATCATATAAAACACCATCAGCCGTTCGAAATTCTAAGGTATCAAATGCGTTTAACATTCTCCTCGAAGTCATTTTGTCGTGAGTTGTAATATTGGTAAAAAGACCGCCCGTGTTGATGGATATGTGCAAAACTATGACGTACCGGAAACGAGAAAGACAGAACGGTCGTTAAAAAAGAACATTTATTGCGCTATAGCCTCAGTAGACAAGCTTTTGAACCATATCCTCATTTATTCCCTCGGTAATCCATAATATCTTTAATATCGAGTGCTACAGTGTGAGAATGCTCGAGCGTTTCGCGGAGATCGAAGACTTTCGCCAATACCGTCGAATCGGATCAGCGAGCGGTCCGTCGCTTTCTTTCGTTTCTTCAAACGGCCATAACTTCTTACTCGTTTGAAGTTACGGGAGCCACAACCTATCAAAACGAAGCTCTTTCCATGTTCTACGTTTCTAACGTTTCGAATTGTCATGGATCGGTTTTGTGTGCAGAATAATTCCGTCATAAGTTTTTTCTACAGCTCGGTTGTTTTCGTTCATAAATTTATTCCACGGAGTTTGTGGTATAAGTAGTCGGACTACACCGATGTAAAACTAGAAGAACGACAAAAAAACAAAAGTATACGAAGAGAAAAATAGGCCACGATAATATTCCCCTAAAAAGAGTTAAATTGGATTTGAAATTGGATAAAACAGGAAACCGAAAGATATTCGCAGACTGAAAAAGTAGATTACTTGCAGGCTAAGTAATCATATAAAACACCATCAGCCGTTTGAAATTCTAAGGTATCAAATGCGTTTAACATTCTCCTCGAAGTCATTTTGTCATGATGTTGTAATATTGGTAAAAAGACCGCCCGTGTTGATGGATATGTGCAAAACTATGACGTACCGGAAACGAGAAAGACAGAACGGTCGTTAAAAAAGAACATTTATTGCGCTATAGCCTCAGTAGACAAGCTTTTGAACCATATCCTCATTTATTCCCTCGGTAATCCATATTATATTTATTATCGAGTGCTACAGTGTGAGCATGCTCGAGCGTTTCGCGGAGATCGAAGACTTTCGCCAATACCGTCGAATCGGATCTGCGAGCGGTCCGCCGCTTTCTTTCGTTTCTTCAAACGGCCATAACTTTTTACTCGTTTGAAGTTACGGGAGCCACAACCTATCAAAACGAAGATCTTTCCATGTTCTACGTTTCTAACGTTTCGAATTGTCATGGATCGGTTTTGTGTGTAGAATAATTCCATCATAAGTTTTTTCTACAGCTTGGATGTTTTCGTTCATAAATTTATTCCACGGAGTTTGTGGTATAAATAGTCGGACTACACCGATGTAAACCTAGAAGAACGACAAAAAAACAAAAGTATACGAAGAGAAAAATAGGCCACGATAATACTCCCCTAAAAAGAGTTAAATTGGATTTGAAATTGGATAAAACAGGAAACCGGAAGATATTCACAGACTGAAAAAGAAGATTACTTGCAGGCCAAGTAATCATATAAAACACCATCAGCCGTTCGAAATTCTAAGGTATCAAATGCGATTAACATTCTCTTCGAAGTCATTTTGTCGTGATGTTGTAATATTGGTAAAAAGACCGCGCGTGTTGATGGATATGTGCAAAACTATGACGTAGCGGAAACGAGAAAGACAGAACGGTCGTTAAAAAAGAACATTTATTGCGCTATAGCCTCATAGACAAGCTTTTGAACAATATCCTCATTTATTCCCTCAGTAATCCATAATATCTTTAATATCGAGTGCTACAGTGTGAGCATGCTCGAGCGTTTCGCGGAGATCGAAGACTTTCGCCAATACCGTCGAATCGGATCAGCGAGCGGTCCGTCGCTTTCTTTCGTTTCTTCAAACGGCCATAACTTTTTACTCGTTTGAAGTTACGGGAGCCACAACCTATCAAAACGAAGCTCTTTCCATGATCTACGTTTCTAACGTTTCGAATTGTCATGGATCGGTTTTGTGTGCAGAATAATTCCATCATAAGTTTTTTCTACAGCTTGGATGTTTTCGTTCATAAATTTATTCCACGGAGTTTGTGGTATAAGTAGTCGGAGTACACCGATGTAAACCTAGAAGAACGACAAAAAAACAAAAGTATACGAAGAGCAAAATAGGCCACGATAATATTCCCCTAAAAAGAGTTAAGCTGGATTTGAAATTGGATAAAACAGGAAACCGAAAGATATTCGCAGAATGAAAAAGTAGATTACTTGCAGGCTAAGTAATCATATAAAACACCATCAGCCGTTCGAAATTCTAAGGTATCAAATGCGTTTAACATTCTCCTCGAAGTCATTTTGTCGTGAGTTGTAATATTGGTAAAAAGACCGCCCGTGTTGATGGATATGTGCAAAACTATGACGTACCGGAAACGAGAAAGACAGAACGGTCGTTAAAAAAGAACATTTATTGCGCTATAGCCTCGGTAGACAAGCTTTTGAACCATATCCTCATTTATTCCCTCGGTAATCCATAATATCTTTAATATCGAGTGCTACAGTGTGAGCATGCTCGAGCGTTTCGCGGAGATCGAAGACTTTCGCCAATACCGTCGAATCGGATCAGCGAGCGGTCCGTCGCTTTCTTTCGTTTCTTCAAACGGCCATAACTTCTTACTCGTTTGAAGTTACGGGAGCCACAACCTATCAAAACGAAGCTCTTTCCATGTTCTACGTTTCTAACGTTTCGAATTGTCATGGATCGGTTTTGTGTGCAGAATAATTCCGTCATAAGTTTTTTCTACAGCTCGGTTGTTTTCGTTCATAAATTTATTCCACGGAGTTTGTGGTATAAGTAGTCGGACTACACCGATGTAAAACTAGAAGAACGACAAAAAAACAAAAGTATACGAAGAGAAAAATAGGCCACGATAATATTCCCCTAAAAAGAGTTAAATTGGATTTGAAATTGGATAAAACAGGAAACCGAAAGATATTCGCAGACTGAAAAAGTAGATTACTTGCAGGCTAAGTAATCATATAAAACACCATCAGCCGTTTGAAATTCTAAGGTATCAAATGCGTTTAACATTCTCCTCGAAGTCATTTTGTCATGATGTTGTAATATTGGTAAAAAGACCGCCCGTGTTGATGGATATGTGCAAAACTATGACGTACCGGAAACGAGAAAGACAGAACGGTCGTTAAAAAAGAACATTTATTGCGCTATAGCCTCAGTAGACAAGCTTTTGAACCATATCCTCATTTATTCCCTCGGTAATCCATATTATATTTATTATCGAGTGCTACAGTGTGAGCATGCTCGAGCGTTTCGCGGAGATCGAAGACTTTCGCCAATACCGTCGAATCGGATCTGCGAGCGGTCCGCCGCTTTCTTTCGTTTCTTCAAACGGCCGTAACTTTTTACTCGTTTGAAGTTACGGAAGCCACAACCTATCAAAACGAAGATCTTTCCATGTTCTACGTTTCTAACGTTTCGAATTGTCATGGATCGGTTTTGTGTGTAGAATAATTCCATCATAAGTTTTTTCTACAGCTTGGATGTTTTCGTTCATAAATTTATTCCACGGAGTTTGTGGTATAAATAGTCGGACTACACCGATGTAAACCTAGAAGAACGACAAAAAAACAAAAGTATACGAAGAGAAAAATAGGCCACGATAATACTCCCCTAAAAAGAGTTAAATTGGATTTGAAATTGGATAAAACAGGAAACCGGAAGATATTCATAGACTGAAAAAGAAGATTACTTGCAGGCCAAGTAATCATATAAAACACCATCAGCCGTTCGAAATTCTAAGGTATCAAATGCGATTAACATTCTCTTCGAAGTTATTTTGTCGTGATGTTGTAATATTGGTAAAAAGACCGCGCGTGTTGATGGATATGTGCAAAACTATGACGTAGCGGAAACGAGAAAGACAGAACGGTCGTTAAAAAAGAACATTTATTGCGCTATAGCCTCATAGACAAGCTTTTGAACAATATCCTCATTTATTCCCTCAGTAATCCATAATATCTTTAATATCGAGTGCTACAGTGTGAGCATGCTCGAGCGTTTCGCGGAGATCGAAGACTTTCGCCAATACCGTCGAATCGGATCAGCGAGCGGTCCGTCGCTATCTTTCGTTTCTTCAAACGGCCATAAATTTTTGCTCGTTTGAAGTTACGGGAGCCACAACCTATCAAAACGAAGCTCTTTCCATGATCTACGTTTCTAACGTTTCGAATTGTCATGGATCGGTTTTGTGTGCAGAATAATTCCATCATAAGTTTTTTCTACAGCTTGGATGTTTTCGTTCATAAATTTATTCCACGGAGTTTGTGGTATAAGTAGTCGGAGTACACCGATGTAAACCTAGAAGAACGACAAAAAAACAAAAGTATACGAAGAGCAAAATAGGCCACGATAATATTCCCCTAAAAAGAGTTAAGCTGGATTTGAAATTGGATAAAACAGGAAACCGAAAGATATTCGCAGAATGAAAAAGTAGATTACTTGCAGGCTAAGTAATCATATAAAACACCATCAGCCGTTCGAAATTCTAAGGTATCAAATGCGTTTAACATTCTACTCGAAGTCATTTTGTCGTGAGTTGTAATATTGGTAAAAAGACCGCCCGTGTTGATGGATATGTGCAAAACTATGACGTACCGGAAACGAGAAAGACAGAACGGTCGTTAAAAAAGAACATTTATTGCGCTATAGCCTCAGTAGACAAGCTTTTGAACCATATCCTCATTTATTCCCTCGGTAATCCATAATATCTTTAATATCGAGTGCTACAGTGTGAGAATGCTCGAGCGTTTCGCGGAGATCGAAGACTTTCGCCAATACCGTCGAATCGGATCAGCGAGCGGTCCGTCGCTTTCTTTCGTTTCTTCAAACGGCCATAACTTCTTACTCGTTTGAAGTTACGGGAGCCACAACCTATCAAAACGAAGCTCTTTCCATGTTCTACGTTTCTAACGTTTCGAATTGTCATGGATCGGTTTTGTGTGCAGAATAATTCCGTCATAAGTTTTTTCTACAGCTCGGTTGTTTTCGTTCATAAATTTATTCCAC
Source organism: Allium cepa (assembly GCA_030765085.1). Classification (NCBI taxonomy): domain Eukaryota; kingdom Viridiplantae; phylum Streptophyta; class Magnoliopsida; order Asparagales; family Amaryllidaceae; genus Allium; species Allium cepa. Next base: position 17,115,458 of record CM060931.1, read on the forward strand.
GGAGTTTGTGGTATAAGTAGTCGGACTACACCGACGTAAAACTAGAAGAACGACAAAAAAACAAAAGTATACGAAGAGAAAAATAGGCCACGATAATATTCCCCTAAAAAGAGTTAAATTGGATTTGAAATTGGATAAAACAGGAAACCGAAAGATATTCGCAGACTGAAAAAGTAGATTACTTGCAGGCTAAGTAATCATATAAAACACCATCAGCCGTTTGAAATTCTAAGGTATCAAATGCGTTTAACATTCTCCTCGAAGTCATTTTGTCATGATGTTGTAATATTGGTAAAAAGACCGCCCGTGTTGATGGATATGTGCAAAACTATGACGTACCGGAAACGAGAAAGACAGAACGGTCGTTAAAAAGGAACATTTATTGCGCTATAGCCTCAGTAGACAAGCTTTTGAACCATATCCTCATTTATTCCCTCGGTAATCCATATTATATTTATTATCGAGTGCTACAGTGTGAGCATGCTCGAGCGTTTCGCGGAGATCGAAGACTTTCGCCAATACCGTCGAATCGGATCTGCGAGCGGTCCGCCGCTTTCTTTCGTTTCTTCAAACGGCCATAACTTTTTACTCGTTTGAAGTTACGGGAGCCACAACCTATCAAAACGAAGATCTTTCCATGTTCTACGTTTCTAACGTTTCGAATTGTCATGGATCGGTTTTGTATGTAGAATAATTCCATCATAAGTTTTTTCTACAGCTTGGATGTTTTCGTTCATAAATTTATTCCACGGAGTTTGTGGTATAAATAGTCGGACTACACCGATGTAAACCTAGAAGAACGACAAAAAAACAAAAGTATACGAAGAGAAAAATAGGCCACGATAATACTCCCCTAAAAAGAGTTAAATTGGATTTGAAATTGGATAAAACAGGAAACCGGAAGATATTCACAGACTGAAAAAGAAGATTACTTGCAGGCCAAGTAATCATATAAAACACCATCAGCCGTTCGAAATTCTAAGGTATCAAATGCGATTAACATTCTCTTCGAAGTCATTTTGTCGTGATGTTGTAATATTGGTAAAAAGACCGCGCGTGTTGATGGATATGTGCAAAACTATGACGTAGCGGAAACGAGAAAGACAGAACGGTCGTTAAAAAAGAACATTTATTGCGCTATAGCCTCATAGACAAGCTTTTGAACAATATCCTCATTTATTCCCTCAGTAATCCATAATATCTTTAATATCGAGTGCTACAGTGTGAGCATGCTCGAGCGTTTCGCGGAGATCGAAGACTTTCGCCAATACCGTCGAATCGGATCAGCGAGCGGTCCGTCGCTTTCTTTCGTTTCTTCAAACGGCCATAACTTTTTACTCGTTTGAAGTTACGGGAGCCACAACCTATCAAAACGAAGCTCTTTCCATGATCTACGTTTCTAACGTTTCGAATTGTCATGGATCGGTTTTGTGTGCAGAATAATTCCATCATAAGTTTTTTTCTACAGCTTGGATGTTTTCGTTCATAAATTTATTCCACGGAGTTTGTGGTATAAGTAGTCGGAGTACACCGATGTAAACCTAGAAGAACGACAAAAAAACAAAAGTATACGAAGAGCAAAATAGGCCACGATAATATTCCCCTAAAAAGAGTTAAGCTGGATTTGAAATTGGATAAAACAGGAAACCGAAAGATATTCGCAGAATGAAAAAGTAGATTACTTGCAGGCTAAGTAATCATATAAAACACCATCAGCCGTTCGAAATTCTAAGGTATCAAATGCGTTTAACATTCTCCTCGAAGTCATTTTGTCGTGAGTTGTAATATTGGTAAAAAGACCGCCCGTGTTGATGGATATGTGCAAAACTATGACGTACCGGAAACGAGAAAGACAGAACGGTCGTTAAAAAAGAACATTTATTGCGCTATAGCCTCAGTAGACAAGCTTTTGAACCATATCCTCATTTATTCCCTCGGTAATCCATAATATCTTTAATATCGAGTGCTACAGTGTGAGCATGCTCGAGCGTTTCGCGGAGATCGAAGACTTTCGCCAATACCGTCGAATCGGATCAGCGAGCGGTCCGTCGCTTTCTTTCGTTTCTTCAAACGGCCATAACTTCTTACTCGTTTGAAGTTACGGGAGCCACAACCTATCAAAACGAAGCTCTTTCCATGTTCTACGTTTCTAACGTTTCGAATTGTCATGGATCGGTTTTGTGTGCAGAATAATTCCGTCATAAGTTTTTTCTACAGCTCGGTTGTTTTCGTTCATAAATTTATTCCACGGAGTTTGTGGTATAAGTAGTCGGACTACACCGATGTAAAACTAGAAGAACGACAAAAAAACAAAAGTATACGAAGAGAAAAATAGGCCACGATAATATTCCCCTAAAAAGAGTTAAATTGGATTTGAAATTGGATAAAACAGGAAACCGAAAGATATTCGCAGACTGAAAAAGTAGATTACTTGCAGGCTAAGTAATCATATAAAACACCATCAGCCGTTCGAAATTCTAAGGTATCAAATGCGATTAACATTCTCTTCGAAGTCATTTTGTCGTGATGTTGTAATATTGGTAAAAAGACCGCCCGTGTTGATGGATATGTGCAAAACTATGACGTACCGGAAACGAGAAAGACAGAACGGTCGTTAAAAAAGAACATTTATTGCGCTATAGCCTCAGTAGACAAGCTTTTGAACCATATCCTCATTTATTCCCTCGGTAATCCATATTATATTTATTATCGAGTGCTACAGTGTGAGCATGCTCGAGCGTTTCGCGGAGATCGAAGACTTTCGCCAATACCGTCGAATCGGATCTGCGAGCGGTCCGCCGCTTTCTTTCGTTTCTTCAAACGGCCATAACTTTTTACTCGTTTGAAGTTACGGAAGCCACAACCTATCAAAACGAAGATCTTTCCATGTTCTACGTTTCTAACGTTTCGAATTGTCATGGATCGGTTTTGTGTGTAGAATAATTCCATCATAAGTTTTTTCTACAGCTTGGATGTTTTCGTTCATAAATTTATTCCACGGAGTTTGTGGTATAAATAGTCGGACTACACCGATGTAAACCTAGAAGAACGACAAAAAAACAAAAGTATACGAAGAGAAAAATAGGCCACGATAATACTCCCCTAAAAAGAGTTAAATTGGATTTGAAATTGGATAAAACAGGAAACCGGAAGATATTCACAGACTGAAAAAGAAGATTACTTGCAGGCCAAGTAATCATATAAAACACCATCAGCCGTTCGAAATTCTAAGGTATCAAATGCGATTAACATTCTCTTCGAAGTCATTTTGTCGTGATGTTGTAATATTGGTAAAAAGACCGCGCGTGTTGATGGATATGTGCAAAACTATGACGTAGCGGAAACGAGAAAGACAGAACGGTCGTTAAAAAAGAACATTTATTGCGCTATAGCCTCATAGACAAGCTTTTGAACAATATCCTCATTTATTCCCTCAGTAATCCATAATATCTTTAATATCGAGTGCTACAGTGTGAGCATGCTCGAGCGTTTCGCGGAGATCGAAGACTTTCGCCAATACCGTCGAATCGGATCAGCGAGCGGTCCGTCGCTTTCTTTCGTTTCTTCAAACGGCCATAACTTTTTACTCGTTTGAAGTTACGGGAGCCACAACCTATCAAAACGAAGCTCTTTCCATGATCTACGTTTCTAACGTTTCGAATTGTCATGGATCGGTTTTGTGTGCAGAATAATTCCATCATAAGTTTTTTTCTACAGCTTGGATGTTTTCGTTCATAAATTTATTCCACGGAGTTTGTGGTATAAGTAGTCGGAGTACACCGATGTAAACCTAGAAGAACGACAAAAAAACAAAAGTATACGAAGAGCAAAATAGGCCACGATAATATTCCCCTAAAAAGAGTTAAGCTGGATTTGAAATTGGATAAAACAGGAAACCGAAAGATATTCGCAGAATGAAAAAGTAGATTACTTGCAGGCTAAGTAATCATATAAAACACCATCAGCCGTTCGAAATTCTAAGGTATCAAATGCGTTTAACATTCTCCTCGAAGTCATTTTGTCGTGAGTTGTAATATTGGTAAAAAGACCGCCCGTGTTGATGGATATGTGCAAAACTATGACGTACCGGAAACGAGAAAGATAGAACGGTCGTTAAAAAAGAACATTTATTGCGCTATAGCCTCAGTAGACAAGCTTTTGAACCATATCCTCATTTATTCCCTCGGTAATCCATAATATCTTTAATATCGAGTGCTACAGTGTGAGCATGCTCGAGCGTTTCGCGGAGATCGAAGACTTTCGCCAATACCGTCGAATCGGATCAGCGAGCGGTCCGTCGCTTTCTTTCGTTTCTTCAAACGGCCATAACTTCTTACTCGTTTGAAGTTACGGGAGCCACAACCTATCAAAACGAAGCTCTTTCCATGTTCTACGTTTCTAACGTTTCGAATTGTCATGGATCGGTTTTGTGTGCAGAATAATTCCGTCATAAGTTTTTTCTACAGCTCGGTTGTTTTCGTTCATAAATTTATTCCACGGAGTTTGTGGTATAAGTAGTCGGACTACACCGATGTAAAACTAGAAGAACGACAAAAAAACAAAAGTATACGAAGAGAAAAATAGGCCACGATAATATTCCCCTAAAAAGAGTTAAATTGGATTTGAAATTGGATAAAACAGGAAACCGAAAGATATTCGCAGACTGAAAAAGTAGATTACTTGCAGGCTAAGTAATCATATAAAACACCATCAGCCGTTCGAAATTCTAAGGTATCAAATGCGATTAACATTCTCTTCGAAGTCATTTTGTCGTGATGTTGTAATATTGGTAAAAAGACCGCCCGTGTTGATGGATATGTGCAAAACTATGACGTACCGGAAACGAGAAAGACAGAACGGTCGTTAAAAAAGAACATTTATTGCGCTATAGCCTCAGTAGACAAGCTTTTGAACCATATCCTCATTTATTCCCTCGGTAATCCATATTATATTTATTATCGAGTGCTACAGTGTGAGCATGCTCGAGCGTTTCGCGGAGATCGAAGACTTTCGCCAATACCGTCGAATCGGATCTGCGAGCGGTCCGCCGCTTTCTTTCGTTTCTTCAAACGGCCATAACTTTTTACTCGTTTGAAGTTACGGAAGCCACAACCTATCAAAACGAAGATCTTTCCATGTTCTACGTTTCTAACGTTTCGAATTGTCATGGATCGGTTTTGTGTGTAGAATAATTCCATCATAAGTTTTTTCTACAGCTTGGATGTTTTCGTTCATAAATTTATTCCACGGAGTTTGTGGTATAAATAGTCGGACTACACCGATGTAAACCTAGAAGAACGACAAAAAAACAAAAGTATACGAAGAGAAAAATAGGCCACGATAATACTCCCCTAAAAAGAGTTAAATTGGATTTGAAATTGGATAAAACAGGAAACCGGAAGATATTCACAGACTGAAAAAGAAGATTACTTGCAGGCCAAGTAATCATATAAAACACCATCAGCCGTTCGAAATTCTAAGGTATCAAATGCGATTAACATTCTCTTCGAAGTCATTTTGTCGTGATGTTGTAATATTGGTAAAAAGACCGCGCGTGTTGATGGATATGTGCAAAACTATGACGTAGCGGAAACGAGAAAGACAGAACGGTCGTTAAAAAAGAACATTTATTGCGCTATAGCCTCATAGACAAGCTTTTGAACAATATCCTCATTTATTCCCTCAGTAATCCATAATATCTTTAATATCGAGTGCTACAGTGTGAGCATGCTCGAGCGTTTCGCGGAGATCGAAGACTTTCGCCAATACCGTCGAATCGGATCAGCGAGCGGTCCGTCGCTTTCTTTCGTTTCTTCAAACGGCCATAAATTTTTGCTCGTTTGAAGTTACGGGAGCCACAACCTATCAAAACGAAGCTCTTTCCATGATCTACGTTTCTAACGTTTCGAATTGTCATGGATCGGTTTTGTGTGCAGAATAATTCCATCATAAGTTTTTTCTACAGCTTGGATGTTTTCGTTCATAAATTTATTCCACGGAGTTTGTGGTATAAGTAGTCGGAGTACACCGATGTAAACCTAGAAGAACGACAAAAAAACAAAAGTACACGAAGAGCAAAATAGGCCACGATAATATTCCCCTAAAAAGAGTTAAGCTGGATTTGAAATTGGATAAAACAGGAAACCGAAAGATATTCGCAGAATGAAAAAGTAGATTACTTGCACGCTAAGTAATCATATAAAACACCATCAGCCGTTCGAAATTCTAAGGTATCAAATGCGTTTAACATTCTCCTCGAAGTCATTTTGTCGTGAGTTGTAATATTGGTAAAAAGACCGCCCGTGTTGATGGATATGTGCAAAACTATGACGTACCGGAAACGAGAAAGACAGAACGGTCGTTAAAAAAGAACATTTATTGCGCTATAGCCTCAGTAGACAAGCTTTTGAACCATATCCTCATTTATTCCCTCGGTAATCCATAATATCTTTAATATCGAGTGCTACAGTGTGAGAATGCTCGAGCGTTTCGCGGAGATCGAAGACTTTCGCCAATACCGTCGAATCGGATCAGCGAGCGGTCCGTCGCTTTCTTTCGTTTCTTCAAACGGCCATAACTTCTTACTCGTTTGAAGTTACGGGAGCCACAACCTATCAAAACGAAGCTCTTTCCATGTTCTACGTTTCTAACGTTTCGAATTGTCATGGATCGGTTTTGTGTGCAGAATAATTCCGTCATAAGTTTTTTCTACAGCTCGGTTGTTTTCGTTCATAAATTTATTCCATGGAGTTTGTGGTATAAGTAGTCGGACTACACCGATGTAAAACTAGAAGAACGACAAAAAAACAAAAGTATACGAAGAGAAAAATAGGCCACGATAATATTCCCCTAAAAAGAGTTAAATTGGATTTGAAATTGGATAAAACAGGAAACCGAAAGATATTCGCAGACTGAAAAAGTAGATTACTTGCAGGCTAAGTAATCATATAAAACACCATCAGCCGTTTGAAATTCTAAGGTATCAAATGCGTTTAACATTCTCCTCGAAGTCATTTTGTCATGATGTTGTAATATTGGTAAAAAGACCGCCCGTGTTGATGGATATGTGCAAAACTATGACGTACCGGAAACGAGAAAGACAGAACGGTCGTTAAAAAAGAACATTTATTGCGCTATAGCCTCAGTAGACAAGCTTTTGAACCATATCCTCATTTATTCCCTCGGTAATCCATATTATATTTATTATCGAGTGCTACAGTGTGAGCATGCTCGAGCGTTTCGCGGAGATCGAAGACTTTCGCCAATACCGTCGAATCGGATCTGCGAGCGGTCCGCCGCTTTCTTTCGTTTCTTCAAACGGCCATAACTTTTTACTCGTTTGAAGTTACGGGAGCCACAACCTATCAAAACGAAGATCTTTCCATGTTCTACGTTTCTAACGTTTCGAATTGTCATGGATCGGTTTTGTATGTAGAATAATTCCATCATAAGTTTTTTCTACAGCTTGGATGTTTTCGTTCATAAATTTATTCCACGGAGTTTGTGGTATAAATAGTCGGACTACACCGATGTAAACCTAGAAGAACGACAAAAAAACAAAAGTATACGAAGAGAAAAATAGGCCACGATAATACTCCCCTAAAAAGAGTTAAATTGGATTTGAAATTGGATAAAACAGGAAACCGGAAGATATTCACAGACTGAAAAAGAAGATTACTTGCAGGCCAAGTAATCATATAAAACACCATCAGCCGTTCGAAATTCTAAGGTATCAAATGCGATTAACATTCTCTTCGAAGTCATTTTGTCGTGATGTTGTAATATTGGTAAAAAGACCGCGCGTGTTGATGGATATGTGCAAAACTATGACGTAGCGGAAACGAGAAAGACAGAACGGTCGTTAAAAAAGAACATTTATTGCGCTATAGCCTCATAGACAAGCTTTTGAACAATATCCTCATTTATTCCCTCAGTAATCCATAATATCTTTAATATCGAGTGCTACAGTGTGAGCATGCTCGAGCGTTTCGCGGAGATCGAAGACTTTCGCCAATACCGTCGAATCGGATCAGCGAGCGGTCCGTCGCTTTCTTTCGTTTCTTCAAACGGCCATAACTTTTTACTCGTTTGAAGTTACGGGAGCCACAACCTATCAAAACGAAGCTCTTTCCATGATCTACGTTTCTAACGTTTCGAATTGTCATGGATCGGTTTTGTGTGCAGAATAATTCCATCATAAGTTTTTTTCTACAGCTTGGATGTTTTCGTTCATAAATTTATTCCACGGAGTTTGTGGTATAAGTAGTCGGAGTACACCGATGTAAACCTAGAAGAACGACAAAAAAACAAAAGTATACGAAGAGCAAAATAGGCCACGATAATATTCCCCTAAAAAGAGTTAAGCTGGATTTGAAATTGGATAAAACAGGAAACCGAAAGATATTCGCAGAATGAAAAAGTAGATTACTTGCAGGCTAAGTAATCATATAAAACACCATCAGCCGTTCGAAATTCTAAGGTATCAAATGCGTTTAACATTCTCCTCGAAGTCATTTTGTCGTGAGTTGTAATATTGGTAAAAAGACCGCCCGTGTTGATGGATATGTGCAAAACTATGACGTACCGGAAACGAGAAAGACAGAACGGTCGTTAAAAAAGAACATTTATTGCGCTATAGCCTCAGTAGACAAGCTTTTGAACCATATCCTCATTTATTCCCTCGGTAATCCATAATATCTTTAATATCGAGTGCTACAGTGTGAGCATGCTCGAGCGTTTCGCGGAGATCGAAGACTTTCGCCAATACCGTCGAATCGGATCAGCGAGCGGTCCGTCGCTTTCTTTCGTTTCTTCAAACGGCCATAACTTCTTACTCGTTTGAAGTTACGGGAGCCACAACCTATCAAAACGAAGCTCTTTCCATGTTCTACGTTTCTAACGTTTCGAATTGTCATGGATCGGTTTTGTGTGCAGAATAATTCCGTCATAAGTTTTTTCTACAGCTCGGTTGTTTTCGTTCATAAATTTATTCCACGGAGTTTGTGGTATAAGTAGTCGGACTACACCGATGTAAAACTAGAAGAACGACAAAAAAACAAAAGTATACGAAGAGAAAAATAGGCCACGATAATATTCCCCTAAAAAGAGTTAAATTGGATTTGAAATTGGATAAAACAGGAAACCGAAAGATATTCACAGACTGAAAAAGTAGATTACTTGCAGGCTAAGTAATCATATAAAACACCATCAGCCGTTCGAAATTCTAAGGTATCAAATGCGATTAACATTCTCTTCGAAGTCATTTTGTCGTGATGTTGTAATATTGGTAAAAAGACCGCCCGTGTTGATGGATATGTGCAAAACTATGACGTACCGGAAACGAGAAAGACAGAACGGTCGTTAAAAAATAACATTTATTGCGCTATAGCCTCAGTAGACAAGCTTTTGAACCATATCCTCATTTATTCCCTCGGTAATCCATATTATATTTATTATCGAGTGCTACAGTGTGAGCATGCTCGAGCGTTTCGCGGAGATCGAAGACTTTCGCCAATACCGTCGAATCGGATCTGCGAGCGGTCCGCCGCTTTCTTTCGTTTCTTCAAACGGCCATAACTTTTTACTCGTTTGAAGTTACGGAAGCCACAACCTATCAAAACGAAGATCTTTCCATGTTCTACGTTTCTAACGTTTCGAATTGTCATGGATCGGTTTTGTGTGTAGAATAATTCCATCATAAGTTTTTTCTACAGCTTGGATGTTTTCGTTCATAAATTTATTCCACGGAGTTTGTGGTATAAATAGTCGGACTACACCGATGTAAACCTAGAAGAACGACAAAAAAACAAAAGTATACGAAGAGAAAAATAGGCCACGATAATACTCCCCTAAAAAGAGTTAAATTGGATTTGAAATTGGATAAAACAGGAAACCGGAAGATATTCACAGACTGAAAAAGAAGATTACTTGCAGGCCAAGTAATCATATAAAACACCATCAGCCGTTCGAAATTCTAAGGTATCAAATGCGATTAACATTCTCTTCGAAGTCATTTTGTCGTGATGTTGTAATATTGGTAAAAAGACCGCGCGTGTTGATGGATATGTGCAAAACTATGACGTAGCGGAAACGAGAAAGACAGAACGGTCGTTAAAAAAGAACATTTATTGCGCTATAGCCTCATAGACAAGCTTTTGAACAATATCCTCACTGTTAAAAAAGAACATTTATTGCGCTATAGCCTCATAGACAAGCTTTTGAACAATATCCTCATTTATTCCCTCAGTAATCCATAATATCTTTAATATCGAGTGCTACAGTGTGAGCATGCTCGAGCGTTTCGCGGAGATCGAAGACTTTCGCCAATACCGTCGAATCGGATCAGCGAGCGGTCCGTCGCTTTCTTTCGTTTCTTCAAACGGCCATAACTTTTTACTCGTTTGAAGTTACGGGAGCCACAACCTATCAAAACGAAGCTCTTTCCATGATCTACGTTTCTAACGTTTCGAATTGTCATGGATCGGTTTTGTGTGCAGAATAATTCCATCATAAGTTTTTTTCTACAGCTTGGATGTTTTCGTTCATAAATTTATTCCACGGAGTTTGTGGTATAAGTAGTCGGAGTACACCGATGTAAACCTAGAAGAACGACAAAAAAACAAAAGTATACGAAGAGCAAAATAGGCCACGATAATATTCCCCTAAAAAGAGTTAAGCTGGATTTGAAATTGGATAAAACAGGAAACCGAAAGATATTCGCAGAATGAAAAAGTAGATTACTTGCAGGCTAAGTAATCATATAAAACACCATCAGCCGTTCGAAATTCTAAGGTATCAAATGCGTTTAACATTCTCCTCGAAGTCATTTTGTCGTGAGTTGTAATATTGGTAAAAAGACCGCCCGTGTTGATGGATATGTGCAAAACTATGACGTACCGGAAACGAGAAAGACAGAACGGTCGTTAAAAAAGAACATTTATTGCGCTATAGCCTCAGTAGACAAGCTTTTGAACCATATCCTCATTTATTCCCTCGGTAATCCATAATATCTTTAATATCGAGTGCTACAGTGTGAGCATGCTCGAGCGTTTCGCGGAGATCGAAGACTTTCGCCAATACCGTCGAATCGGATCAGCGAGCGGTCCGTCGCTTTCTTTCGTTTCTTCAAACGGCCATAACTTCTTACTCGTTTGAAGTTACGGGAGCCACAACCTATCAAAACGAAGCTCTTTCCATGTTCTACGTTTCTAACGTTTCGAATTGTCATGGATCGGTTTTGTGTGCAGAATAATTCCGTCATAAGTTTTTTCTACAGCTCGGTTGTTTTCGTTCATAAATTTATTCCACGGAGTTTGTGGTATAAGTAGTCGGACTACACCGATGTAAAACTAGAAGAACGACAAAAAAACAAAAGTATACGAAGAGAAAAATAGGCCACGATAATATTCCCCTAAAAAGAGTTAAATTGGATTTGAAATTGGATAAAACAGGAAACCGAAAGATATTCGCAGACTGAAAAAGTAGATTACTTGCAGGCTAAGTAATCATATAAAACACCATCAGCCGTTCGAAATTCTAAGGTATCAAATGCGATTAACATTCTCTTCGAAGTCATTTTGTCGTGATGTTGTAATATTGGTAAAAAGACCGCCCGTGTTGATGGATATGTGCAAAACTATGACGTACCGGAAACGAGAAAGACAGAACGGTCGTTAAAAAATAACATTTATTGCGCTATAGCCTCAGTAGACAAGCTTTTGAACCATATCCTCATTTATTCCCTCGGTAATCCATATTATATTTATTATCGAGTGCTACAGTGTGAGCATGCTCGAGCGTTTCGCGGAGATCGAAGACTTTCGCCAATACCGTCGAATCGGATCTGCGAGCGGTCCGCCGCTTTCTTTCGTTTCTTCAAACGGCCATAACTTTTTACTCGTTTGAAGTTACGGAAGCCACAACCTATCAAAACGAAGATCTTTCCATGTTCTACGTTTCTAACGTTTCGAATTGTCATGGATCGGTTTTGTGTGTAGAATAATTCCATCATAAGTTTTTTCTACAGCTTGGATGTTTTCGTTCATAAATTTATTCCACGGAGTTTGTGGTATAAATAGTCGGACTACACCGATGTAAACCTAGAAGAACGACAAAAAAACAAAAGTATACGAAGAGAAAAATAGGCCACGATAATACTCCCCTAAAAAGAGTTAAATTGGATTTGAAATTGGATAAAACAGGAAACCGGAAGATATTCACAGACTGAAAAAGAAGATTACTTGCAGGCCAAGTAATCATATAAAACACCATCAGCCGTTCGAAATTCTAAGGTATCAAATGCGATTAACATTCTCTTCGAAGTCATTTTGTCGTGATGTTGTAATATTGGTAAAAAGACCGCGCGTGTTGATGGATATGTGCAAAACTATGACGTAGCGGAAACGAGAAAGACAGAACGGTCGTTAAAAAAGAACATTTATTGCGCTATAGCCTCATAGACAAGCTTTTGAACAATATCCTCACTGTTAAAAAAGAACATTTATTGCGCTATAGCCTCATAGACAAGCTTTTGAACAATATCCTCATTTATTCCCTCAGTAATCCATAATATCTTTAATATCGAGTGCTACAGTGTGAGCATGCTCGAGCGTTTCGCGGAGATCGAAGACTTTCGCCAATACCGTCGAATCGGATCAGCGAGCGGTCCGTCGCTTTCTTTCGTTTCTTCAAACGGCCATAACTTTTTACTCGTTTGAAGTTACGGGAGCCACAACCTATCAAAACGAAGCTCTTTCCATGATCTACGTTTCTAACGTTTCGAATTGTCATGGATCGGTTTTGTGTGCAGAATAATTCCATCATAAGTTTTTTTCTACAGCTTGGATGTTTTCGTTCATAAATTTATTCCACGGAGTTTGTGGTATAAGTAGTCGGAGTACACCGATGTAAACCTAGAAGAACGACAAAAAAACAAAAGTATACGAAGAGCAAAATAGGCCACGATAATATTCCCCTAAAAAGAGTTAAGCTGGATTTGAAATTGGATAAAACAGGAAACCGAAAGATATTCGCAGAATGAAAAAGTAGATTACTTGCAGGCTAAGTAATCATATAAAACACCATCAGCCGTTCGAAATTCTAAGGTATCAAATGCGTTTAACATTCTCCTCGAAGTCATTTTGTCGTGAGTTGTAATATTGGTAAAAAGACCGCCCGTGTTGATGGATATGTGCAAAACTATGACGTACCGGAAACGAGAAAGACAGAACGGTCGTTAAAAAAGAACATTTATTGCGCTATAGCCTCAGTAGACAAGCTTTTGAACCATATCCTCATTTATTCCCTCGGTAATCCATAATATCTTTAATATCGAGTGCTACAGTGTGAGCATGCTCGAGCGTTTCGCGGAGATCGAAGACTTTCGCCAATACCGTCGAATCGGATCAGCGAGCGGTCCGTCGCTTTCTTTCGTTTCTTCAAACGGCCATAACTTCTTACTCGTTTGAAGTTACGGGAGCCACAACCTATCAAAACGAAGCTCTTTCCATGTTCTACGTTTCTAACGTTTCGAATTCTCATGGATCGGTTTTGTGTGCAGAATAATTCCGTCATAAGTTTTTTCTACAGCTCGGTTGTTTTCGTTCATAAATTTATTCCACGGAGTTTGTGGTATAAGTAGTCGGACTACACCGATGTAAAACTAGAAGAACGACAAAAAAACAAAAGTATACGAAGAGAAAAATAGGCCACGATAATATTCCCCTAAAAAGAGTTAAATTGGATTTGAAATTGGATAAAACAGGAAACCGAAAGATATTCGCAGACTGAAAAAGTAGATTACTTGCAGGCTAAGTAATCATATAAAACACCATCAGCCGTTCGAAATTCTAAGGTATCAAATGCGATTAACATTCTCTTCGAAGTCATTTTGTCGTGATGTTGTAATATTGGTAAAAAGACCGCCCGTGTTGATGGATATGTGCAAAACTATGACGTACCGGAAACGAGAAAGACAGAACGGTCGTTAAAAAAGAACATTTATTGCGCTATAGCCTCAGTAGACAAGCTTTTGAACCATATCCTCATTTATTCCCTCGGTAATCCATATTATATTTATTATCGAGTGCTACAGTGTGAGCATGCTCGAGCGTTTCGCGGAGATCGAAGACTTTCGCCAATACCGTCGAATCGGATCTGCGAGCGGTCCGCCGCTTTCTTTCGTTTCTTCAAACGGCCATAACTTTTTACTCGTTTGAAGTTACGGGAGCCACAACCTATCAAAACGAAGATCTTTCCATGTTCTACGTTTCTAACGTTTCGAATTGTCATGGATCGGTTTTGTATGTAGAATAATTCCATCATAAGTTTTTTCTACAGCTTGGATGTTTTCGTTCATAAATTTATTCCACGGAGTTTGTGGTATAAATAGTCGGACTACACCGATGTAAACCTAGAAGAACGACAAAAAAACAAAAGTATACGAAGAGAAAAATAGGCCACGATAATACTCCCCTAAAAAGAGTTAAATTGGATTTGAAATTGGATAAAACAGGAAACCGGAAGATATTCACAGACTGAAAAAGAAGATTACTTGCAGGCCAAGTAATCATATAAAACACCATCAGCCGTTCGAAATTCTAAGGTATCAAATGCGATTAACATTCTCTTCGAAGTCATTTTGTCGTGATGTTGTAATATTGGTAAAAAGACCGCGCGTGTTGATGGATATGTGCAAAACTATGACGTAGCGGAAACGAGAAAGACAGAACGGTCGTTAAAAAAGAACATTTATTGCGCTATAGCCTCATAGACAAGCTTTTGAACAATATCCTCATTTATTCCCTCAGTAATCCATAATATCTTTAATATCGAGTGCTACAGTGTGAGCATGCTCGAGCGTTTCGCGGAGATCGAAGACTTTCGCCAATACCGTCGAATAGGATCAGCGAGCGGTCCGTCGCTTTCTTTCGTTTCTTCAAACGGCCATAACTTTTTACTCGTTTGAAGTTACGGGAGCCACAACCTATCAAAACGAAGCTCTTTCCATGATCTACGTTTCTAACGTTTCGAATTGTCATGGATCGGTTTTGTGTGCAGAATAATTCCATCATAAGTTTTTTTCTACAGCTTGGATGTTTTCGTTCATAAATTTATTCCACGGAGTTTGTGGTATAAGTAGTCGGAGTACACCGATGTAAACCTAGAAGAACGACAAAAAAACAAAAGTATACGAAGAGAAAAATAGGCCACGATAATATTCCCCTAAAAAGAGTTAAGCTGGATTTGAAATTGGATAAAACAGGAAACCGAAAGATATTCGCAGAATGAAAAAGTAGATTACTTGCAGGCTAAGTAATCATATAAAACACCATCAGCCGTTCGAAATTCTAAGGTATCAAATGCGTTTAACATTCTCCTCGAAGTCATTTTGTCGTGAGTTGTAATATTGGTAAAAAGACCGCCCGTGTTGATGGATATGTGCAAAACTATGACGTACCGGAAACGAGAAAGACAGAACGGTCGTTAAAAAAGAACATTTATTGCGCTATAGCCTCAGTAGACAAGCTTTTGAACCATATCCTCATTTATTCCCTCGGTAATCCATAATATCTTTAATATCGAGTGCTACAGTGTGAGCATGCTCGAGCGTTTCGCGGAGATCGAAGACTTTCGCCAATACCGTCGAATCGGATCAGCGAGCGGTCCGTCGCTTTCTTTCGTTTCTTCAAACGGCCATAACTTCTTACTCGTTTGAAGTTACGGGAGCCACAACCTATCAAAACGAAGCTCTTTCCATGTTCTACGTTTCTAACGTTTCGAATTGTCATGGATCGGTTTTGTGTGCAGAATAATTCCGTCATAAGTTTTTTCTACAGCTCGGTTGTTTTCGTTCATAAATTTATTCCACGGAGTTTGTGGTATAAGTAGTCGGACTACACCGATGTAAAACTAGAAGAACGACAAAAAAACAAAAGTATACGAAGAGAAAAATAGGCCACGATAATATTCCCCTAAAAAGAGTTAAATTGGATTTGAAATTGGATAAAACAGGAAACCGAAAGATATTCGCAGACTGAAAAAGTAGATTACTTGCAGGCTAAGTAATCATATAAAACACCATCAGCCGTTTGAAATTCTAAGGTATCAAATGCGTTTAACATTCTCCTCGAAGTCATTTTGTCATGATGTTGTAATATTGGTAAAAAGACCGCCCGTGTTGATGGATATGTGCAAAACTATGACGTACCGGAAACGAGAAAGACAGAACGGTCGTTAAAAAAGAACATTTATTGCGCTATAGCCTCAGTAGACAAGCTTTTGAACCATATCCTCATTTATTCCCTCGGTAATCCATATTATATTTATTATCGAGTGCTACAGTGTGAGCATGCTCGAGCGTTTCGCGGAGATCAAAGACTTTCACCAATACCGTCGAATCGGATCTGCGAGCGGTCCGCCGCTTTCTTTCGTTTCTTCAAACTGCCATAACTTTTTACTCGTTTGAAGTTACGGGAGCCACAACCTATCAAAACGAAGATCTTTCCATGTTCTACGTTTCTAACGTTTCGAATTGTCATGGATCGGTTTTGTGTGTAGAATAATTCCATCATAAGTTTTTTCTACAGCTTGGATGTTTTCGTTCATAAATTTATTCCACGGAGTTTGTGGTATAAGTAGTCGGACTACACCGATGTAAACCTAGAAGAATGACAAAAAAACAAAAGTATACGAAGAGAAAAATAGGCCACGATAATATTCCCCTAAAAAGAGTTAAACTGGATTTGAAATTGGATAAAACAGGAAACCGAAATATATTCGCAGACTGAAAAAGTAGATTACTTGCAGGCTAAGTAATCATATAAAACACCATCAGCCGTTTGAAATTCTAAGGTATCAAATGCGTTTAACATTCTCCTCGAAGTCATATTGTCGTGATGTTGTAATATTAGTAAAAAGACCGTCCGTGTTGATGGATATGTGCAAAACTATGACGTACCGGAAACAAGAAAGACAGAACGGTCGTTAAAAAATAACATTTATTGCGCTATAGCCTCAGTAGACAAGATTTTGAACCATATCCTCATTTATTCCCTCGGTAATCCATAATATATTTATTATCGAGTGCTACAGTGTGAGCATGCTCGAGCGTTTCGCGGAGATCGAAGACTTTCGCCAATACCGTTGAATCGGATCTGCGAGCGGTCCATCGCTTTCTTTCGTTTCTTCAAACGGCCATAACTTTTTACTCGTTTGAAGTTACGGGAGCCACAACCTATCAAAACGAAGCTCTTTCCATGTTCTACGTTTCTAACTTTCGAATTGTCATGGATCCGTTTTGTGTGTAGAATAATTCCATCATAAGTTTTTTCTACAGCTTGGATGTTTTCGTTCATAAATTTATTCCACGGAGTTTGTGGTATAAGTAGTCGGACTACACCGATGTAAACCAAGAAGAACGACAAAAAAACAAAAGTATAGGAAGAGAAAAATAGGCCATGATAATATTCCCTTAAAAAGAGTTAAATTAGATTTGAAATTGGATAAAACAGGAAACCGAAAGATATTCGCAGACTGAAAAAGTAGATTACTTGCAGGCTAAGTAATCATATAAAACACCATCAGCCGTTCGAAATTCTAAGGTATCAAATGCGATTAACATTCTCTTCGAAGTCATTTTGTCGTGATGTTGTAATATTGGTAAAAAGACCGCGCGTGTTGATGGATATGTGCAAAACTATGACGTACCGGAAACGAAAAAGACAGAACGGTCGTTAAAAAAGAACATTTATTGCGCTATAGCCTCATAGACAAGCTTTTGAACAATATCCTCATTTATTCCCTCAGTAATCCATAATATCTTTAATATCGAGTGCTACAGTGTCAGCATGCTCGAGCGTTTCGTGGAGATCGAAGACTTTCGCCAATACTGTCGAATCGGATCAGCGAGCGGTCCGTCGCTTTCTTTCGTTTCTTCAAACGGCCATAACTTTTTACTCGTTTGAAGTTACGGGAGCCACAACCTATCAAAACGAAGCTCTTTCCATGTTCTACGTTTCTAACATTTCGAATTGTCATGGATCGGTTTTGTGTGCAGAATAATTCCATCATAAGTTTTTTCTACAGCTCAGATGTTTTCGTTCATAAATTTATTCCACGGAGTTTGTGGTATAAGTAGTCGGACTACACCGATGTAAACCTAGAAGAACGACAAAAAAACAAAAGTATACGAAGAGCAAAATAGGCCACGATAATATTCCCCTAAAAAGAGTTAAACTGGATTTGAAATTGGATAAAACAGGAAACCGAAAGATATTCGCAGACTGAAAAAGTAGATTACTTGCAGGCTAAGTAATCATATAAAACACCATCAGCCGTTTGAAATTCTAAGGTATCAAATGCGTTTAACATTCTCCTCGAAGTCATTTTGTCGTGATGTTGTAATATTGGTAAAAAGACCGTCCGTGTTGATGGATATGTGCAAAACTATGACGTACCGGAAACGAGAAAGACAGAACGGTCGTTAAAAAAGAACATTTATTGCGCTATAGCCTCAGTAGACAAGCTTTTGAACCATATCCTCATTTATTCCCTCGGTAATCCATAATATATTTATCATCGAGTGCTACAGTGTGAGCATGCTCGAGCGTTTCGCGGAGATCGAAGGCTTTCGCCAATACCGTCGAATCGGATCTGCCAGCGGTCCGTCGCTTTCTTTCGTTTCTTCAAACGGCCATAACTTTTTACTCGTTTGAAGTTACGGGAGCCACAACCTATCAAAACGAAGCTCTTTCCATGTTCTACGTTTCTAACTTTCGAATTGTCATGGATCCGTTTTGTGTGTAGAATAATTCCATCATAAGTTTTTTCTACAGCTCGGATGTTTTCGTTCATAAATTTATTCCACGGAGTTTGTGGTATAAGTAGTCGGACTACACCGATGTAAACCTAGAAGAACGACAAAAAAACAAAAGTATACGAAGAGAAAAATAGGCCACGATAATATTCCCCTAAAAAGAGTTAAATTGGATTTGAAATTGGACAAAACAGGAAACCGAAAGATATTCGCAGACTGAAAAAGTAGATTACTTGCGGGCTAAGTAATCATATAAAACACCATCAGCCGTTCGAAATTCTAAGGTATCAAATGCGATTAACATTCTCTTCGAAGTCATTTTGTCGTGATGTTGTAATATTGGTAAAAAGACCGCGCGTGTTGATGGATATGTGCAAAGCTATGACGTACCAGAAACGAAAAAGACAGAACGGTCGTTAAAAAAGAACATTTATTGCGCTATAGCCTCATAGACAAGCTTTTGAACAATATCCTCATTTATTCCCTCAGTAATCCATAATATCTTTAATTTCGAGTGCTACACTGTCAGCATGCTCGAGCTTTTCGCGGAGATCGAAGACTTTCGCCAATACCGTCGAATCGGATCAGCGAGCGGTCCGTCGCTTTCTTTCGTTTCTTCAAACGGCCATAACTTTTTACTCGTTTGAAGTTATGGGAGCCACAACCTATCAAAACGAAGCTCTTTCCATGTTCTACGTTTCTAACGTTTCGAATTGTCATGGATCGGTTTTGTGTGCAGAATAATTCCATCATAAGTTTTCTCTACAGCTCGGATGTTTTCGTTCACAAATTTATTCCACGGAGTTTGTGGTATAAGTAGTCGGACTACACCGGTGTAAACCTAGAAGAATGACAAAAAAAACAAAAGTATATGAAGAGCGAAATAGGCCACGATAATATTCCCCTAAAAAGAGTTAAACTGGATTTGAAACTGGATAAAACAGGAAACTGAAAGATATTCGCAGACTGAAAAAGTAGATTACTTGCAGGCTAAGTAATCATATAAAACACCATCAGCCGTTCGAAATTCTAAGGTATCAAATGCGTTTAACATTCTCCTTGAAGTCATTTTGTCATGATGTTGTAATATTGGTAAAAAGACCGCCCGTGTTGATGGATATGTGCAAAACTATGACGTACCGGAAACGAGAAAGACAGAACGGTCGTTAAAAAAGAACATTTATTGCGCTATAGCCTCAGAAGACAAGCTTTTGAACCATATCTTCATTTATTCCCTCGGTAATCCATAATATCTTTAATATCGAGTGCTATAGTGTGAGCATGCTCGAGCGTTTCGCGGAGTCGAAGACTTTCGCCAATACCGTCGAATCGGATCAGCGAGCGGTCCGTCGCTTTCTTTCGTTTCTTCAAACGGCCATAACTTTTTATTCGTTTGAAGTTACGTGAGCCACAACTGTAACGACCCGTATTTTATGTGAGGATAATCGTAGAACATTTATCACTAGGTCGTTAGTGTTAACTACACTTTTTCAGCATGGCCGTGATATCAAAAATCGACCGAGAAACCAATGATAGTTCGTCTCGAAGAATAGTCAACTCAGCATCCCAACAAGGCTATCACTGTTGAATGGCTTTTCAGATAAGATTCCCTACGGAGGGGGGGTCCAGGGGGGTGCCAACCCCCCAAGGTGGGGGTGCGGGGGCAACGCCACCGCTACGGTGATCGACCTCTTCGGGGGCACATTTCACCAGAGCTGAAGTGCAAACTCTTCGGAGGCCCACTTCTCCAGAGCTGAAATGCCAAATAAAGATCTCTTTGGGGGCACATTTCACCAGAGCTGAAGTGCAAACTCTTCGGAGGCCCACTTCTCTAGAGCTGAAATGCCAAATAAAGACCTCTTCTGGGGCACATTTCGCCGGAGCTGAAGTGCAAACTCTTCGGAGGCCCACTTCTCCAGAGCTGAAATGCTAAGTAAAGACCTCTTCGGGGGCACATTTCACAAGAGCTGAAGTGCAAACTCTTCGGAGGCCCACTTCTCTAACACAAGGCACACTCTACTAAAGCAAGAATAATATTTCCTCAAAAATGGAAAATTATTCTCTAAAGAAAGAGTGCATGCCTTCTCAAATTGGAAGAGTTATTCTATAAAGTAAGAGCACAAGTCTTCTAAAAACAGAAGAATTGTTCTCCAAAATCTCCTCAAAATGGAGAATATTACAATGAGTTGTGGTATGGGGGCAATATAATATTGCTACATTAATAAAAGCAGTACCCAAGCAACGTACCACAAGCTCACTGCAATATCATCCAAAAAGAATAAAGAAACTTGTATGAAAATGAGGAATAAATACATTCTCAAATACAGACAAAAGTTTCTATAAATTTTGTTGTGCACGTGCGGGTTTCAAAAGGCAAAACAAGAAGGATGACCCCACACCGTCAAATGGAGTAAAACATTACACCAATAAGGCTTCCGCAATAGGTTCCATTGATGCAAGTTCCTTTGCGAAAGCTGGGACATCTGAAGTTTCTTCTTGAAAACCAGGGGCATCGTGAAGCTAAGTCAACCAAAAAGAGTGCAAAAGTCCGAATTAGTGCAAAAATCCATCTTTCAACAAAAAATTTAACGCTCCTCTCCTTAACCGTCACAACACTTAGTCTTTTACAAATTGACTTCTGACTGGAATATTCGGAAAGAGGAAGGAAGTGCTGCAAAAGTAAAGAATGAAATTAGTACCGGGCAACTCAGATTTTGAAAATCCCAGAAATAGGAAGATCCAGTTTGCCCCACGACTCTTCTTATCGAAAAGACATTCTGTATGAAGAACTGAATATTCAAAAGTAAAGGTGCACGTTTTCTAAAAGCGTGTGAAGTGTTGTGCAAAGCTACTAAAATAACAAGTAAATTAAGCAATACTTGAAATAATACTGGTTGGCATATGTCAATTCAGAAGAATTCAAGGCTTGTTATTTGAAAGTAAGTGCGGTGTCAATGCAGATAGCAGTTATAACTGTGTAAACTTTGTGTTGATACTTCATTCAAGATAATTGATTCGCAACACTTCATCAAGACCATACTAATTTGCTTATAGTAAAATACCAGTTCTTTGATCTAATCCATCACTCGATATGGGCAATCGGTGATGAGTATATTCGCCCTATTTTTCTGCAAATGGTGCGTTTAACAGGTTGTTAAAATAGTCTGTAAAGAGATGCAACAAGTTCAGGTCAAAGTTCCATTGAATCGCATTGGTCAAGTTTAAAAGGCTTCAGGTCAAAACAAAGCAAAGTTGCCTAAGTACAAGCTCAGCAGCTCAGTAAAGCACGAGTTAAGAAGAATCAAAGCACACGACCTAGTCCCTAGGCGTATACTTCGAGGGGCAAGTGTTAACTCCACTTTTTCAGCATGGCCGTGATATCAAAAATCGACCGAGAAACCAATGATAGTTCGTCTCGAAGAATAGTCAACTCAGCATCCCAACAAGGCTATCACTGTTGAATGGCTTTTCAGATAAGATCCCCTACGGAGGGGGGGTCCAGGGGGGTGCCAACCCCCCAAGGTGGGGATGCGGGGGTAACGCCACCGCTACGGTGATCGACCTGCCCGGTCAGGTCGCAGGGGTCCATGGGGCAGCGCCCCGGGCGGGGTGCGGGGCAGCGCCCCGTCCAAAACGGTATACGACTTAGAGAATGGAGCGACCTATCTTCTACTCGAAGTCAACGACCTAACTGATGAAGCGGGTTAACGAGCTAACAAGTGGCACGACTTACCAACTTAATAAGGTTGCCGACTTAATAAGGTTGCCGACTTAACAAGGTTGCCGACTTAATAAGCTTAACCACTCAAGGATTGGACGACCTAAGAAGTGCCACGACTTAACGAGTTAAGGTTCAAGGCGACTTAGAGGAATGGAGCGACTCAAAAGGGTTAACGGTTCATGAGACAGGCCGACTCAGTGGATCAACGACTCAAGAACTGTGCGACTCAAGGTCTTCACGACCTAACAATTCAAGGGCTGAACGACCTACGAGTTAAGGATCTACGAGTTAAAGACTCTACGAGTTAAAAGATCTACGAGTTAAGGCCACTACGAGTTAAAGACTCTACGAGTTAAAAGGTCTACGAGATAAGGATCTACGGCTTAAGGCCTCCACGAGTTAAAGAGTCTACGAGATAACAATCTTACGAGTTAGAAGATGGCGCGACAGGAAGTCTGCGGCTCAAAAGATAAGTTGTTCACGACCTAAGACTTGGAGACAAGTTCAACACCACGCTGTGCTAAGAAGAATCGCTGACGACTTACGACCTATGATGAGTCGTGTACGACTCATGCTAGCATAAAGGAAACTGCATTTGGTTAACTCGTGAACGACTTAGAACTTGTATCATTCATTTAGATGGGTGCATAACTCTGGGCCAAGCCATGAACCCAGTAAATCAGCCGCGACCTACCATGAGTCGTATACGAGTTACGACTCATCATGAGTCGTACACGAGTTACGACTCATCATGAGTCGTATACGAGTTACGACCTAACTCCGAAGATGCCTATAAATACGCCCATAACTCCAACAGAGGGGTGACTTTTGGCTGATTCGTTTCAAGCGCCGTTACTCTGCTGCATTCCGAACTACTTCAACACTTAAAGCTTTTGAGATACAAAGAACGCCTCAGGGAACTTCACGAAGAAATCATACATGTCCAACATGAGTTCAAAGATTTTGATCGACATTGAAGTTTAGGCTACTTGTTCTAAGTCACTTGTAACTCGAAGTGTGTTGTAATTCAAAGTGTATTGTACTTGGGAAGAATTGTATCAGCTTGTAACGAGATCATCAGTAAAATTACTTAAAGTGGACGTAGGCTATACCTTCAAGCCGAACCACTATAAAATTGCTGTTGTTTACTGCTTTTCTGCTATTATCTGCTTATAATCTGTTCCCGAGTTATCGGGTGGTGCTTTCACAACTACACTTCACACACCGGGGTGTTAGCGTTCAAATTTTAGCGTTAACATTTTTGGTGCTTTCACTGAGAACCCAACTCAGGAATACTTTCACCATTGCTTCGCGAAAGTTTGTTGAAAGAATCTCTCTAAAGACCAGAAGTTTATCCGAGATAATGGCTACTGGAAGACAGCTCAGATCTGATAGATCCGGTGATGCTCATGAGAATACTACCACTTCTCTTGATCCAAATGAAGCAGCTCCGAGTGTTGGAATTACACAAGAGGTGTTTGATGTTGCAGTTTCTGGGTTATATCAGCAAATGGAAGCCTAGAACGCTCTAATGCTGGAAAGAATGAATGCTTTACTTGGGAGCAACCGTCAAACAGAAAATAATGAAGAGACCTTTGTAGATGATGCCCATGATTCCCAAGAGAAAGGTATCCCTCAAAGAGCAGTTGGCACCGCCGCAGGGGCACCTTCTCAAGCTGAAGGTTCAAGGCCGCAGCCAATTTTTCGCGAACATTTGCCTAGGCAAACTTCTGAAAGAGCAGCTGACTTCTGCCCGGCAAAGCCTCTGAACGATAAGGAGTACCTATCAGGGATGATTCGCTCAATTATGAAAGAGAGCATGCAGAGGCAAGAGGATGAAAATGATTGGGAGTTTGCTCCAAGTAAGACACCGTTCACCGAAAAGGTCTTGAAGGCAGAGTTTCCAAGGAAATTTGTACCTCCTACTATCCCGGCCTATCGAGGCACAAGTAACCCTAATCAGTTCCTGTACAAGTACGATTGGCATATGACCGGGGCAAGAGCAACAGATGAAATCAAGTGCCGATACTTTCCGGTATACTTAGAGGGAGTGGCCTTACTTTGGTTCACAAAGCTTCCAGTTAGATCCGTGGATCAATTTTCCGACTTAACACGAAAGTTCAAAGATCAGTTCAGGTTATATGCTACAAAGGCCAAGGATATAATGTCACTCTCTAGTCTAGAACAAAATCCCGGGGAGTCTATCAGATCGTTCTTAAACCGCTTCAATATAGCCTTGGCCGAGGTTGATAACGCAGAGCCACGGATGGTTTTGACTTATCTGACGCGGGCTATCGATAAATCGAGTGAATTTGGCAAATGGCTAAAAATGAAGGAGCCAAACTCACTTGAGAAATTCTATAAGAAGGCCGACGAGTTTATGCGCTTGGAAAGCTTTCCTATGCCAACAAAAGCAGTCGTGACCGAAATTCAGAATGTCAATGTTGCTTCTAATAAAGGAGAATCTGGAGGACAGAAAAGGAAGAATGATGATGAGAAAAGGCAGGAAATCCAAAGAAAAACCGCCACTTTGAACCGTCGAATTATACTCCCTTAACTGATACTCCAGAGAACATTTTCTTGGCAACAAAGGATATTTTTGAATATCCTAAACCACAAAAGTTGAGACTAAGGAAAAATGCCACGCAAAGTGAAAGATTCTGCAAATTCCACAATCAACCTGGCCATGACACTGACGAGTGTCGCCATTTGAAGGATCTAATTGAGAAGCTGTTGAAAGAGAATAAACTTCAGCAATATGTCCGGAGAAACAGGAATGATCCACCCTCATCCACTCAGGGGCAAATACTTCTCACTCATCATTACGGCCCAAATGAAAGAACTGCAACGCAGGGATCTGAGAGGCTTTTCATTATTGCTATCACAGGGGGCCCTCACCCAACGGACAGAAGTTGGGACGAGATGGAAAGATATGCTCGTGCTTTGAGACAAGCCCCGGAGGGAGAGAATGTCCTTGTTCTGGAAGATGGTGCCTAATGGCCATATTTCACTTAATGGCTTTTGCTTAAAATTCATAGAATAATACTGGGTTTATGATTCCTGTATAAAATGCCGTTGTAAAAACAGTGCAAATAAATAATAGGAACTATAAATCTTGAGCTTTCTATTACGATAAAATGCTTGTTTCATTTCGATATGCAAATATCTTAAAATATATTGCTAAAATGTAGATTTAATGTTGTAGGCAATCAAAGCAAAGCTCACCTAGTCAACACATCACAAAGCCAAGCGATTCCTACAAATCGCTCAACAAGCGAATATCAGGCCACAAAAATTTCAGACCCAAATACTACATAAGAAGTGCTTTAAACAAACTGTTGGTGATTCAACCGGAGGTGGGCCCTTGCAAACTAATTGAGATCGTTTGTGCAAACGAACATTCGATTAAGTAGCTTGTGTCCGCCCCTGCGAGCTCACTTAACAATGAAGTACACTTCTTTGGATAAAATAAACTACTTCCAAAAGAAGGAAATGTGGGTTTGGAAATGATAATGGGGAATCGCTGAGGATCAAATGGTGAAAAGACATGGGCGAGCAGGCAGGAAACAAATAAAGACCTCTTTGGGGGCACATTTCACCAAAGCTGAAGTGCAAACTCTTCGGAGGCCCACTTCTCCAGAGCTGAAATGCCAAATAAAGACCTCTTCGGGGGCACATTTCACCGGAGCTGAAGTGCAAACTCTTCGGAGGCCCACTTCTCCAGAGCTGAAATGCCAAATAAAGACCTCTTCGGGGGCACATTTCACCGGAGCTGAAGTGCAAACTCTTCGGAGGCCCACTTCTCCAGAGATGAAATGCCAAAGACCTCTTCGGGGGCACATTTCACCGGAGCTGAAGTGCAAACTCTTCGGAGGCCCACTTCTCCAGAGCTGAAATGCCAAATAAAGACCTCTTCGGGGGCACATTTCACCGGAGCTGAAGTGCAAACTCTTCGGAGGCCCACTTCTCCAGAGCTGAAAAAGACAGAACGGTCGTTAAAAAAGAACATTTATTGCGCTATAGCCTCATAGACAAGCTTTTGAACAATATCCTCATTTATTCCCTCAGTAATCCATAATATCTTTAATATCGAGTGCTACAGAGTCAGCATGCTCGAGCGTTTCGCGGAGATCGAAGACTTTCGCCAATACCGTCGAATCGGATCAGCGAGCGGTCCGTCGCTTTCTTTCGTTTCTTCAAACGGCCATAACTTTTTACTCGTTTGAAGTTACGGGAGCCACAACCTATCAAAACGAAGCTCTTTCCATGTTCTACGTTTCTAACATTTCGAATTGTCATGGATCGATTTTGTGTGCAGAATAATTCCATCATAAGTTTTTTCTACAGCTCGGATGTTTTCGTTCATAAATTTATTCCACGGAGTTTGTGGTATAAGTAGTCGGTCTACACCGATTTAAACCTAGAAGAATGACAAAAAGACAAAAGTATACGAAGAGCGAAATAGGCCACGATAATATTCCCCTAAAAAGAGTTAAACTGGATTTGAAATTGGATAAAACAGGAAACCGAAAGATATTCGCAGACTGAAAAAGTAGATTACTTGCAGGCTAAGTAATCATATAAAACACCATCAGACGTTCGAAATTCTAAGGTATCAAATGCGTTTAACATTCTCCTTGAAGTCATTTTGTCGTGATGTTGTAATATTGGTAAAAAGACCGCCCGTGTTGATGGATATGTGCAAAACTATGACGTACCGGAAACGAGAAAGACAGAACGGTCGTTAAAAAAGAACATTTATTGCGCTATAGCCTCAGAAGACAAGCTTTTGAACCATATCCTCATTTATTCCCTCGGTAATCCATAATATCTTTAATATCAAGTGCTGCAGTGTGAGCATGCTCGAGCGTTTCGCGGAGACCGAAGACTTTCGCCAATACCGTCGAATCGGATCAGCGAGCGGTCCGTCGCATTCTTTCGTTTCTTCAAAAGGCCATAACTTTTTACTCGTTTGAAGTTACGGGAGCCACAACCTATCAAAACGAAGCTCTTTCCATGTTCTACGTTTCAAACATTTCGAATTGTCATGGATCGGTTTTGTGTGCAGAATAATTCCGTCTTAAGTTTTTTCTACAGCTCGGATGTTTTCGTTCATAAATTTATTCCTCGGAGTTTGTGGTATAAGTAGTCGGACTACACCGATGTAAACCTAGAAGAACGACAAAAAAACAAAAGTATACGAAGAGAAAAATAGGCCACGATAATATTCCCCTAAAAAGAGTTAAATTGGATTTGAAATTGGATAAAACAGGAAACCGAAAGATATTCGCAGACTGAAAAAGTAGATTACTTGCAGGCTAAGTAGTCATATAAAACACCATCAGCCGTTCGGAATTCTAAGGTATCAAATGCGATTAACATTCTCCTCGAAGTCATTTTGTCGTGATGTTGTAATATTGGTAAAAAGACCGCGCGTGTTGATGGATATGTGCAAAACAATGACGTACCGGAAACGAGAAAGACAGAACGGTCGTTAAAAAAGAACATTTATTGCGCTATAGCCTCATAGACAAGCTTTTGAACCATATCCTCATTTATTCCCTCGGTAATCCATAATATCTTTAATATCGAGTGCTACAGTGTGAGCATGCTCGAGCGTTTCACGGAGATCGAAGACTTTCGCCAATACCGTCGAATCGGATCAGCGAGCGGTCCGTCGCTTTCTTTCGTTTCTTCAAACGGCCATAACCTTTTACTCGTTTGAAGATACGGGAGCCACAACCTATCAAAACGAAGCTCTTTCCATGTTCTACGTTTCTAACGTTTCGAATTGTCATGGATCGGTTTTGTGTGCAGAATAATTCCGTCATAAGTTTTTTCTACAGCTCGGATGTTTTCGTTCATAAATTTATTCCACGGAGTTTGTGGTATAAGTAGTCGGACTACACCGATGTAAACCTAGAAGAACGACAAAAAAACAAAAGTATACGAAGAGCAAAATAGGCCACGATAATATTCCCCTAAAAAGAGTTAAACTGGATTTGAAATTGGATAAAACAGGAAACCGAAAGATATTCGCAGAATGAAAACGTAGATTACTTGCAGGCTAAGTAATCATATAAAACACCATCAGCCGTTCGAAATTCTAAGGTATCAAATGCGTTAAACATTCTCCTCGAAGTCATTTTGTCGTGATGTTGTAATATTGGTAAAAAGACCGCCCGTGTTGATGGATATGTGCAAAACTATGACGTACCGGAAACGAGAAAGACAGAACGGTCGTTAAAAAAGAACATTTATTGCGCTATAGCCTCAGTAGACAAGCTTTTGAACCATATCCTCATTTATTCCCTCGGTAATCCATAATATCTTTAATAACAAGTGCTACAATGTGAGCATGCTCGAGCGTTTCGCGGAGATCGAAGACTTTCGCCAATACCGTCGAATCGGATCTGCGAGCGGTCCGCCGCTTTCTTTCGTTTCTTCAAACGGCCATAACTTTTTACTCGTTTGAAGTTACGGGAGCCACCACCTATCAAAGCGAAGCTCTTTCCATGTTCTACGTTTCTATCGTTTCGAATTGTCATGGATCGGTTTTGCGTGTAGAATAATTCCATCATAATTTTTTTTACAGCTCGGATGTTTTCATTCATAAATTTATTCCACGGAGTTTGTGGTATAAGTAGTCGGACTACACCGATGTAAACCTAGTAGAACGACAAAAAAAAGTATACGAAGAGCAAAATAGGCCACGATAATATTCCTCTAAAAAGAGTTAAATTGGATTTGAAATTGGATAAAACAGGAAACCGAAAGATATTCGCAGACTGAAAAAGTAGATTACTTGCAGGCTAAGTAATCATGTAAAACACCATCAGCCGTTCGAAATTCTAAGGTATCAAATGCGATTAACATTCTCCTCGAAGTCATTAAAAAAGAACATTTATTGCGCTATAGCCTCAGTAGACAAGCTTTTGAACCATATCCTCATTTATTCCCTCGGTAATCCATAATATCTTTAATATCGAGTGCTACAATGTGAGCATGCTCGAGCGTTTCGCGGAGATCGGAGACTTTCGCCAATACCGTCGAATCGGATCTGCGAGCGGTCCGCCGCTTTCTTTCGTTTCTTCAAACGGCCACAACTTTTTACTCGTTTGAAGTTACGGGAGCCACGACCTATCAAAGCGAAGCTCTTTCCATGTTCTACGTTTCTATCGTTTCGAATTGTCATGGATCGGTTTTGCGTGCAGAATAATTCCATCATAATTTTTTTTACAGCTCGGATGTTTTCGTTCATAAATTTATTCCACGGAGTTTGTGGTATAAGCAGTCGGACTACACCGATGTAAACCTAGTAGAACGACAAAAAAAAAGTATACGAAGAGCAAAATAGGCCACGATAATATTCGCCTAAAAAGAGTTAAATTGGATTTGAAATTGGATAAAACAGGAAACCGAAAGATATTCGCAGACTGAAAAAGTAGATTACTTGCAGGCTAAGTAATCATATAAAACACCATCAGCCGTTCGAAATTCTAAGGTATCAAATGCGATTAACATTCTCCTCGAAGTCATTAAAAAAGAACATTTATTGCGCTATAGCCTCAGTAGACAAGATTTTGAACCATATCCTCATTTATTCCCTCGGTAATCCATAATATCTTTAATATCGAGTGCTACAGTGTGAGCATGCTCGAGCGTTTCGTGGAGATCGAAGACTTTCGCCAATACCGTCGAATCGGATCAGCGAGCGGTCCGTCGCTTTCATTCGTTTCTTCAAATGACCATAACTTTTGACTCGTTTGAAGTTACGGGAGACACAACCTATCAAAACGAAGCTCTTTCCATGTTCTACGTTTCTAACATTTCGAATTGGCATGGATCGGTTTTGTGTGCAGAATAATTCCATCATAAGTTTTTTCTACAGCTCGGATGTTTTCGTTCATAAATTTATTCCACGGAGTTTGTGGTATAAGTAGTCGGACTACACCTATGTAAACCTAGAAGAACGACAAAAAAAAAGTATACAATGAGCAAAATAGGGCACGATAATATTCCCCTAAAAAGAGTTAAACTGGATTTGAAATTGGATAAAATAGGAAACCGAAAGATATTCGCAGACTGAAAAAGTAGATTCCTTGCAGGCTAAGTAATCATATAAAACACTATCAGCCGTTCGAAATTCTAAGGTATCAAATGCGTTTAACATTCTCCTCGAAGTCATTTTGACGTGATGTTGTAATATTGGTAAAAAGACCGCCCTTGTTGATGGATATGTGCAAAACTATGACGTATCGGAAACGAGAAAGACAGAACGGTCGTTAAAAAAGAACATTTATTGCGCTATAGCCTCAGTAGACAAGCTTTTGAACCATATCCTCATTTATTCCCTCGGTAATCCATAATATCTTTAATATCGAGTGCTACAGTGTGAGCATGCTCGAGCGTTTCGCGGAGATCGAAGACTTTCGCTAATACCGTCGAATCGGATCAGCGAGCGGTCCGTCGCTTTCTTTCGTTTCTTCAAACGGCCATAACTTTTTACTCGTTTGAATTTACGGGAGCCACAACCTATCAAAATGAAGCTCTTTCCATGTTCTACGTTTCTAACGTTTCGAATTATCATGGAACGGTTTTGTGTGTAGAATAATTCCGCCATAAGTTTTTTCTACAGCTCGGATGTTTTCGTTCATAAATTTATTCCACGGAGTTTGTGGTATAAGTAGTCGGACTACACCGACCTAGACCCAGAAGAACGACAAAAAAACAAAAGTATACGAAGAGCAAAATAGGCCACCATAATATTCCCCTAAAAAGAGTTAAACTGGATATCAAATGCGATAAACATTCTCCTCGAAGTCATTTTGTCGTGATGTTGAAATATTGGTAAAAAGACCGCGCGTGTTGATGGATATGTGCAAAACTATGACGTACCGGAAACGAGAAAGACAGAACGGTCGTTAAAAAAGAACATTTATTGCGCTATAGCCTCATAGACAAGCTTTTGAACCATATCCTCATTTATTCCCTCGGTAATCCATAATATCTTTAATATCGAGTGCTGCAGTGTGAGCATGCTCGAGCGTTTCGCGGAGATCGAAGACTTTCGCCAATACCGTCGGATCGGATCAGCGAGCGGTCCGTCGCTTTCTTTCGTTTCTTCAAACGGCCATAACTTTTTACTCGTTTGAAGTTACGGGAGCCACAACCTATCAAAACGAAGCTCTTTCCATGTTCTACGTTTCTAACGTTTCGAATTGTCATGGATCGGTTTTGTGTGCAGAATAATTCCGTCATAAGTTTTTTCTACAGCTCGGATGTTTTCGTTCATAAATTTATTCCACGGAGTTTGTGGTATAAGTAGTCGGACTACACCGATGTAAACCTAGAAGAACGACAAAAAACAAAAGTATACGAAGAGCAAAATAGGCCACGATAATATTCCCCTAAAAAGAGTTAAACTGGATTTGAAATTGGATAAAACATGAAACCGAAAGATATTCGTAGACTGAAAAAGTAGATTACTTGCAGGCTAAGTAATCATATAAAACACCATCAGCCGTTTGAAATTCTAAGGTATCAAATGCATTTAACATTCTCCTCGAAGTCATTTTGTCGTGATGTTGTAATATTGTTAAAAAGACCGCCCGTGTTGATGGATATGTGCAAAACTATGACATACCGGAAACGAGAAAGACAGAACGGTCGTTAAAAAAGAACATTTATTGCGCTATAGCCTCAGTAGACAAGCTTTTAAACCATATCCTCATTTATTACCTCGGTAATCCATAATATATTTATTATCGAGTGCTACAGTGTGAGCATGCTCGAGCGTTTCGCGGAGATCGAAGACTTTCGCCAATACCGTCGAATCAGATCTGCGAGCGGTCCGTCGCTTTCTTTCGTTTCTTCAAACGACCATAACTTTTTACTCGTTTGAAGTTACGGGAGCCACAACCTATCAAATCGAAGCTCTTTCCATGTTCTACGTTTCTAATGTTTCGAATTGTCATGGATCGGTTTTGTGTGCAGAATAAGTCCGTCATAAGTTTTTTCTACAGCTCGGATGTTTTCGTTCATAAATTTATTCCACGGAGTTTGTGGTATAAGTAGTCGGACTACACCGATGTAGACCCAGAAGAACGACAAAAAAACAAAAGTATACGAAGAGCAAAATAGGCCACGATAATATTCCCCTAAAAAGAGTTAAACTGGATTTGAAATTGGATAAAACAGGAAACCGAAAGATATTCGCAAACTGAAAAGGTAGATTATTTGCACGCTAAGTAATCATATAAAACACCATCAGCCGTTCGAAATTCTAAGGTATCAAATGCGTTAAACATTCTCCTCGAAGTCATTTTGTCGTGATGTTGTAATATTGGTAAAAAGACCGCCCGTGTTGATGGATATGTGCAAAACTATGACGTACCGGAAACGAGAAAGACAGAACGGTCGTTAAAAAAGAACATTTATTGCGCTATAGCCTCAGTAGACAAGCTTTTGAACCATATCCTCATTTATTCCCTCGATAATCCATAATACTTTAATATCGAGTGCTACAGTGTGAGCATGCTCGAGCGTTTCGCGGAGATCGAAGACTTTCGCCAATACCGTCGAATCGGATCTGCGAGCGGTCCGCCGCTTTCTTTCGTTTCTTCAAACGGCCATAACTTTTTACTCGTTTGAAGTTACGGGAGCCACCACCTATCAAAGCGAAGCTCTTTCCATGTTCTACGTTTCTAACGTTTCGAATTGTCATGGATCGGTTTTGTGTGCAGAATAATTTCATCATAAGTTTTTTCTACAGCTCGGATGTTTTCGTTCATAAATTTATTCCACGGAGTTTGTGGTATAAGTAGTCGGAATACACCGATGTAAACCTAGAAGAACGACAAAAAAACAAAAGTATACGAAGAGAAAAATAGGCCACGATAATATTCCCCTAAAAAGAGTTAAATTGGATTTGAAATTGGATAAAACAGGAAACCGAAAGATATTCGCAGACTGAAAAAGTAGATTACTTGCAGGCTAAGTAATCATATAAAACACCATCAGCCGTTCGAAATTCTAAGGTATCAAATGCCATTAACATTCTCCTCGAAGTCATTAAAAAAGAACATTTATTGCGCTATAGCCTCAGTAGACAAGCTTTTGAACCATATCCTCATTTATTCCCTCGGTAATCCATAATATCTTTAATATCAAGTGCTGCAGTGTGAGCATGCTCGAGCGTTTCACGGAGATCGAAGGCTTTCGCCAATACCGTCGAATCGGATCTGCGAGCGGTCCGTCGCTTTCTTTCGTTTCTTCAAACGGCCATAACTTTTTACTCGTTTGAAGTTACGGGAGCCACAACCTATCAAAACGAAGCTCTTTCCATGTTCTACGTTTCTAACGTTTCGAATTGTCATGGATCGGTTTTGTGTGCAGAATAATTTCATCATAAGTTTTTTCTACAGCTCGGATGTTTTCGTTCATAAATTTATTCCACGGAGTTTGTGGTATAAGTAGTCGGACTACACCGATGTAAAACTAGAAGAATGACAAAAAAACAAAAGTATACGAAGAGAAAAATAGGCCACGATAATATTCCCCTAAAAAGAGTTAAATTGAATTTGAAATTGGATAAAACAGGAAACCGAAAGATATTCGCAGACTGAAAAAGTAGATTACTTGCAGGCTAAGTAATCATATAAAACACCATCAGCCGTTTGAAATTCTAAGGTATCAAATGCGTTTAACATTCTCCTCGAAGTCATTTTGTCATGATGTTGTAATATTGGTAAAAAGACCGCCCGTGTTGATGGATATGTGCAAAACTATGACGTACCGGAAACGAGAAAGACAGAACGGTCGTTAAAAAAGAACATTTATTGCGCTATAGCCTCAGTAGACAAGCTTTTGAACCATATCCTCATTTATTCCCTCGGTAATCCATAATATATTTATTATCGAGTGCTACAGTGTGAGCATGCTCGAGCGTTTCGCGGAGATCGAAGACTTTCGCCAATACCGTCGAATCGGATCTGCGAGCGGTCCGCCGCTTTCTTTCGTTTCTTCAAACGGCCATAACTTTTTACTCGTTTGAAGTTACGGGAGCCACAACCTATCAAAACGAAGCTCTTTCCATGTTCTACGTTTCTAACGTTTCGAATTGTCATGGATCGGTTTTGTGTGTAGAATAATTCCATCATAAGTTTTTTCTACAGCTTGGATGTTTTCGTTCATAAATTTATTCCACGGAGTTTGTGGTATAAGTAGTCGGACTACACCGATGTAAACCTAGAAGAACGACAAAAAAACAAAAGTATACGAAGAGAAAAATAGGCCACGATAATACTCCCCTAAAAAGAGTTAAATTGGATTTGAAATTGGATAAAACAGGAAACCGGAAGATATTCACAGACTGAAAAAGTAGATTACTTGCAGGCCAAGTAATCATATAAAACACCATCAGCCGTTCGAAATTCTAAGGCATCAAATGCGATTAACATTCTCTTCGAAGTCATTTTGTCGTGATGTTGTAATATTGGTAAAAAGACCGCGCGTGTTGATGGATATGTGCAAAACTATGACGTACCGGAAATGAGAAAGACAGAACGGTCGTTAAAAAAGAACATTTATTGCGCTATAGCCTCATAGACAAGCTTTTGAACAATATCCTCATTTATTCCCTCAGTAATCCATAATATCTTTAATATCGAGTGCTACAGTGTGAGCATGCTCGAGCGTTTCGCGGAGACCGAAGACTTTTGCCAATACCGTCGAATCGGATCAGCGAGCAGTCCGTCGCTTTCTTTCGTTTCTTCAAACGGCCATAACTTTTTACTCGTTTGAAGTTACGGTAGCCACAACCTATCAAAACGAAGCTCTTTCCATGATCTATGTTTCTAACGTTTCGAATTGTCATGGATCGGTTTTGTGTGCAGAATAATTCCATCATAAGTTTTTTCTACAGCTCGGATGTTTTCGTTCATAAATTTATTCCACGGAGTTTGTGGTATAAGTAGTCGAACTACACCGATGTAAACCTAGAAGAACGACAAAAAAACAAAAGTACACGAAGAGCAAAATAGGCCACGATAATATTCCCCTAAAAAGAGTTAAACTGGATTTGAAATTGGATAAAACAGGAAACCGAAAGATATTCGCAGACTGAAAAAGTAGATTACTTCCAGGCTAAGTAATCATATAAAAAACCATCAGCCGTTTGAAATTCTAAGGTATCAAATGCGTTTAACATTCTCCTCGAAGTAATATTGTCGTGATGTTGTAATATTAGTAAAAAGACCGCCCGTGTTGATGGATATGTGCAAAACTATGACGTACCGGAAACAAGAAAGACAGAACGGTCGTCAAAAAATAACATTTATTGCGCTATAGCCTCAGTAGACAAGATTTTGAACCATATCCTCATTTATTCCCTCGGTAATCCATAATATATTTATTATCGAGTGCTACAGTGTGAGCATGCTCGAGCGTTTCGCGGAGATCGAAGACTTTCGCCAATACCGTTGTATCGGATCTGCGAGCGGTCCATCGCTTTCTTTCGTTTCTTCAAACGGCCATAACTTTTTACTCGTTTGAAGTTACGGGAGCCACAACCTATCAAAACGAAGCTCTTTCCTTGTTCTACGTTTCTAACTTTCGAATTGTCATGGATCCGTTTTGTGTGTAGAATAATTCCATCATAAGTTTTTTCTACAGCTCGGATGTTTTCGTTCATAAATTTATTCCACGGAGTTTGTGGTATAAGTAGTCGGACTACACCGATGTAAACCAAGAAGAACGACAAAAAAACAAAAGTATAGGAAGAGAAAAATAAGCCACGATAATATTCCCCTAAAAAGAGTTAAATTAGATTTCAAATTGGATAAAACAGGAAACCGAAAGATATTCGCAGACTGAAAAAGTAGATTACTTGCAGGCTAAGTAATCATATAAAACACCATCAGCCGTTCGAAATTCTAAGGTATCAAATGCGATTAACATTCTCTTCGAAGTCATTTTGTCGTGATGTTGTAATATTGGTAAAAAGACCGCGCGTGTTGATGGATATGTGCAAAACTATGACGTACCGGAAACGAAAAAGACAGAACGGTCGTTAAAAAAGAACATTTGTTGCGCTATAGCCTCATAGACAAGCTTTTGAACAATATCCTCATTTATTCCCTCAGTAATCCATAATATCTTTAATATCGAGTGCTACAGTGTCAGCATGCTCGAGCTTTCGTGGAGATCGAAGACTTTCGCCAATACTGTCGAATCGGATCAGCGAGCGGTCCGTCGCTTTCTTTCGTTTCTTCAAACGGCCATAACTTTTTACTCGTTTGAATTTACGGGAGCCACAACCTATCAAAACGAAGCTCTTTCCATGTTCTACGTTTCTAACGTTTCGAATTGTCATGGATCAGTTTTGTGTGCAGAATAATTCCATCATAAGTTTTTTCTACAGCTCAGATGTTTTCGTTCATAAATTTATTCCACGGAGTTTGTGGTATAAGTAGTCGGACTACACCGATGTAAACCTAGAAGAACGACAAAAAAACAAAAGTATACGAAGAGCAAAATAGGCCACGATAATATTCCCCTAAAAAGAGTTAAACTGGATTTGAAATTGGATAAAACAGGAAACCGAAAGATATTCCCAGACTGAAAAAGTAGATTACTTGCAGGCTAAGTAATCATATAAAACACCATCAGCCGTTTGAAATTCTAAGGTATCAAATGCGTTTAACATTCTCCTCGAAGTCATTTTGTCGTGATGTTGTA
Organism: Allium cepa; assembly: GCA_030765085.1. NCBI lineage: Eukaryota > Viridiplantae > Streptophyta > Magnoliopsida > Asparagales > Amaryllidaceae > Allium > Allium cepa. Next base: position 17,152,732 of record CM060931.1, read on the forward strand.
ATATTGGTAAAAAGACCGCCCGTGTTGATGGATATGTGCAAAACTATGACGTACCGGAAACGAGAAAGACAGAACGGTCGTTAAAAAAGAACATTTATTGCGCTATAGCCTCAGTAGACAAGCTTTTGAACCATATCCTCATTTATTCCCTTGGTAATCCATAATATATTTATCATCGAGTGCTACAGTGTGAGCATGCTCGAGCGTTTCGCGGAGATCGAAGGCTTTCGCCAATACCGTCGAATCGGATCTGCGAGCGGTCCGTCGCTTTCTTTCGTTTCTTCAAACGGCCATAACTTTTTACTCGTTTGAAGTTACGGGAGCCACAACCTATCAAAACGAAGCTCTTTCCATGTTCTACGTTTCTAACGCTTCGAATTGTCATGGATCGGTTTTGTGTGCAGAATAATTTCATCATAAGTTTTTTCTACAGCTCGGATGTTTTCGTTCATAAATTTATTCCACGGAGTTTGTGGTATAAGTAGTCGGAATACACCGATGTAAACCTAGAAGAACGACAAAAAAACAAAAGTATACGAAGAGCAAAATAGGCCACGATTATATTCCCCTAAAAAGAGTTAAACTGGATTTGAAATTGGATAAAACAGGAAACCGAAAGATATTCGCAGACTGAAAAAGTAGATTACTTGCAGGCTAAGTAATCATATAAAACACCATCAGCCGTTTGAAATTCTAAGGTATCAAATGCGTTTAACATTCTCCTCGAAGTCATATTGTCGTGATGTTGTAATATTGGTAAAAAGACCGCCCGTGTTGATGGATATGTGCAAAACTATGACGTACCGGAAACAAGAAAGACAAAACGGTCTTTAAAAAAGAACATTTATTGCGCTATAGCCTCAGTAGACAAGATTTTGAACCATATCCTCATTTATTCCCTTGGTAATCCATAATATATTTATTATCGGGTGCTACAGTGTGAGCATGCTCGAGCGTTTCGCGGAGATCGAAGACTTTCGCCAATACCGTCGAATCGGATCAGCGAGCGGTCCGTCGCTTTCATTCGTTTCTTCAAATGACCATAACTTTTGACTCGTTTGAAGTTACGGGAGCCACAACCTATCAAAACGAAGCTCTTTCCATGTTCTACGTTTCTAACATTTCGAATTGGCATGGATCGGTTTTGTGTGCAGAATAATTCCATCATAAGTTTTTTCTACAGCTCGGATGTTTTCGTTCATAAATTTATTCCACGGAGTTTGTGGTATAAGTAGTCGGACTACACCTATGTAAACCTAGAAGAACGACAAAAAAAAAGTATACGATGAGCAAAATAGGCCACGATAATATTCCCCTAAAAGGAGTTAAACTGGATTTGAAATTGGATAAAATAGGAAACCGAAAGATATTCGCAGAGTGAAAAAGTAGATTCCTTGCAGGCTAAGTAATCATATAAAACACTATCAGCCGTTCGAAATTCCAAGGTATCAAATGCGTTTAACATTCTCCTCGAAGTCATTTTGTCGTGATGTTGTAATATTGGTAAAAAGACCGCCCGTGTTGATGGATATGTGCAAAACTATGACGTACCGGAAACGAGAAAGACAGAACGGTCGTTAAAAAAGAACATTTATTGCGCTATAGCCTCAGTAGACAAGCTTTTGAACCATATCCTCATTTATTCCCTCGGTAATCCATAATATCTTTAATATCGAGTGCTACAGTGTGAGCATGCTCGAGCGTTTCGCGGAGATCGAAGACTTTCGCCAATACCGTCGAATCGGATCAGCGAGCGGTCCGTCGCTTTCTTTCGTTTCTTCAAACGGCCATAACTTTTTACTCGTTTGAAGTTACGGGAGCCACAACCTATCAAAACGAAGCTCTTTCCATGTTCTACGTTTCTAACATTTTGAATTATCATGGATCGGTTTTGTGTGCAGAATAATTCCGTCATAACTTTTTTCTACAGCTCGGATGTTTTCGTTCATAAATTTATTCCACGGAGTTTGTGGTATAAGTAGTCGGACTACACCGATGTAGACCCAGAAGAACGACAAAAAAACAAAAGTATACGAAGAGCAAAATAGGCCACGATAATATTCCCCTAAAAAGAGTTAAACTGGATTTGAAATTGGATAAAACAGGAAACCGAAAGATATTCGCAGACTGAAAAAGTAGATTACTTGCAGGCTAAGTAATCATATAAAACACCATCAGCTGTTCGAAATTTTAAGGTATCAAATGCGATTAACATTCTCCTCGAAGTCATTTTGTCGTAATGTTGTAATATTGGTAAAAAGACCGCGCGTGTTGATGGATATGTGCAAAACCATGACGTACTGGAAACGAGAAAGACAGAACGGTCGTTAAAAAAGAACATTTATTGCGCTATAGCCTCATAGACAAGCTTTTGAACCATATCCTCATTTATTCCCTCGGTAATCCATAATATCTTTAATATCGAGTGCTGCAGTGTGAGCATGCTCGAGCGTTTCGCGGAGATCGAAGACTTTCGCCAATACCGTCGGATCGGATCAGCGAGCGGTCCGTCGCTTTCTTTCGTTTCTTCAAACGGCCATAACTTTTTACTCGTTTGAAGTGATGGGAGGCACAACCTATCAAAACGAAGCTCTTTCCATGTTCTATGTTTCTAACGTTTCGAATTCTCATGGATCGGTTTTGTGTGCAGAATAATTCCATCATAAGTTTTTTCTACAGCTCGGATGTTTTCGTTCATAAATTTATTACACGGAGTTTGTGGTATAAGTAGTCGGAGTACACCGATGTAAACCTAGAAGAACAACAAAAAAACAAAAGTATACGAAGAGCAAAATAGGCCACGATAATATTCCCCTAAAAAGAGTTAAACTGGATTTGAAATTGGATAAAACAGGAAACCGAAAGATATTCGCAGAATGAAAACGTAGATTACTTGCAGGCTAAGTAATCATATAAAACACCATCAGCCGTTCAAAATTCTAAGGTATCAAATGCGTTTAACATTCTCCTCGAAGTCATTTTGTCGTGAGTTGTAATATTGGTAAAAAGACCGCCCGTGTTGATGGATATGTGCAAAACTATGACGTACCGGAAACGAGAAAGACAGAACGGTCGTTAAAAAAGAACATTTATTGCGCTATAGCCTCAGTAGACAAGCTTTTGAACCATATCCTCATTTATTCCCTCGGTAATCCATAATATCTTTAATATCGAGTGCTACAGTGTGAGCATGCTCGAGCGTTTCGCGGAGATCGAAGACTTTCGCCAATACCGTCGAATCGGATCAGCGAGCGGTCCGTCGCTTTCTTTCGTTTCTTCAAACGGCCATAACTTTTGACTCGTTTGAAGTTACGGGAGCCACAACCTATCAAAACGAAGCCCTTTCCATGTTCTACGTTTCTAACGTTTCGAATTGTCATGGATCGGTTTTGTGTGCAGAATAATTCCGTCATAACTTTTTTCCACAGCTCGGATGTTTTCGTTCATAAATTTATTCCACGGAGTTTGTGGTATAAGTAGTCGGACTACACCGATGTAGGCCCAGAAGAACGACAAAAAAACAAAAGTATACGAAGAGCAAAATAGGCCACGATAATATTCCCCTAAAAAGAGTTAAACTGGATTTGAAATTGGATAAAACAGGAAACCGAAAGATATTCGCAGACTGAAAAAGTAGATTACTTGCAGGCTAAGTAATCATATAAAACTCCATCAGCCGTTTGAAATTCTCGGGTATCAAATGCGTTTAACATTCTCCTCGAATTCATTTTGTCGTGATGTTGTAATATTGGTAAAAAGACTGCCCGTGTTGATGTATATGTGCAAAACTATGACATACCGGAAACGAGAAAGACAGAACGGTCGTTAAAAAAGAACATTTATTGCGCTATAGCCTCAGTAGACAAGCTTTTAAACCATATCCTCATTTATTCCCTCGGTAATCCATAATATATTTATTATCGAGTGCTACAGTGTGAGCATGCTCGAGCGTTTCGCGGAGATCGAAGACTTTCGCCAATACCATCGAATCAGATCTGCGAGCGGTCCGTCGCTTTCTTTCGTTTCTTCAAACGGCCATAACTTTTTACTCGTTTGAAGTTACGGGAGCCACAACCTATCAAAACGAAGCTCTTTCCATGTTCTACGTTTCTAACGTTTCGAATTGTCATGGATCGGTTTTGTGTGTAGAATAATTCCATCATAAGTTTTTTCTACAGCTCGGATGTTTTCGTTCATAAATTTATTCCACGGAGTTTGTGTTGTAAGTAGTCGGACTACACCGATGTAAACCTAGAAGAACGACAAAAAAAAAAAAGTATACGAAGAGAAAAATAGGCCACGATAATATTCCCCTAAAAAGAGTTAAATTGGATTTGAAATTGGATAAAACAGGAAACCGAAAGATATTCGCAGACTAAAAAAGTAGATTACTTGCAGGCTAAGTAATCATATAAAACACCATCAGCCGTTCGAAATTCTAAGGTATCAAATGCGATTAACATTCTCTTCGAAGTCTTTTTGTCGTGATGTTGTAATATTGGTAAAAAGACCGCGCGTGTTGATGGATATGTGCAAAACTATGATGTACCGGAAACGAGAAAGACAGAACGGTCGTTAAAAAAGAACATTTATTGCGCTATAGCCTCATAGACAAGCTTTTTAACAATATCCTCATTTATTCCCTCAGTAATCCATAATATCTTTAATATCGAGTGCTTCAGTGTGAGCATGCTCGAGCGTTTCGCGGAGATCGAAGACTTTCACCAATACCGTCGAATCGGATCAGCGAGCGGTCCGTCGCTTTCTTTCGTTTCTTCAAATGGCCATAACTTTTTACTCGTTTGAAGTTACGGGAGCCACAACCTATCAAAATGAAGCTCTTTCCATGTTCTACGTTTCTAACATTTCGAATTGTCATGGATCGGTTTTGTGTGCAGAATAATTCCATCATAAGTTTTTTCTACAGCTCGGATGTTTTCGTTCATAAATTTATTCCACGGAGTTTGTGGTATAAGTAGTCGGACTACACCGGTGTAAACCTAGAAGAACGACAAAAAAACAAAAGTATACGAAGAGCGAAATAGGCCACGATAATATTCCCCTAAAAAGAGTTAAACTGGATTTGAAATTGGATAAAACAGGAAACCGGAAGATATTCATAGACTGAAAAAGTAGATTACTTGCAGGCTAAGTAATCATATAAAACACCATCAGCCGTTCAAAATTCTAAGGTATCAAATGCGTTTAACATTCTCCTCGAAGTCATTTTGTCGTGAGTTGTAATATTGGTAAAAAGACCGCCCGTGTTGATGGATATGTGCAAAACTATGACGTACCGGAAACGAGAAAGACAGAACGGTCGTTAAAAAAGAACATTTATTGCGCTATAGCCTCAGTAGACAAGCTTTTGAACCATATCCTCATTTATTCCCTCGGTAATCCATAATATCTTTAATATCGAGTGCTACAGTGTGAGCATGCTCGAGCGTTTCGCGGAGATCGAAGACTTTCGCCAATACCGTCGAATCGGATCAGCGAGCGGTCCGTCGCTTTCTTTCGTTTCTTCAAACGGCCATAACTTTTTACTCGTTTGAAGTTACGGGAGCCACAACCAATCAAAACGAAGCCCTTTCCATGTTCTACGTTTCTAACGTTTCGAATTGTCATGGATCGGTTTTGTGTGCAGAATAATTTCGTCATAACTTTTTTCTACAGCTCGGATGTTTTCGTTCATAAATTTATTCCACGGAGTTTGTGGTATAAGTAGTCGGACTACACCGATGTAGGCCCAGAAGAACGACAAAAAAACAAAAGTATACGAAGAGCAAAATAGGCCACGATAATATTCCCCTAAAAAGAGTTAAACTGGATTTGAATTTGGATAAAACAGGAAACCGAAAGATATTCGCAGACTGAAAAAGTAGATTACTTGCAGGCTAAGTAATCATATAAAACACCATCAGCCGTTTGAAATTCTCGGGTATCAAATGCGTTTAACATTCTCCTCGAAGTCATTTTGTCGTGATGTTGTAATATTGGTAAAAAGACCGCCCGTGTTGATGGATATGTGCAAAACTATGACATACCGGAAACGAGAAAGACAGAACGGTCGTTAAAAAAGAACATTTATTGCGCTATAGCCTCAGTAGACAAGCTTTTAAACCATATCCTCATTTATTCCCTCGGTAATCCATAATATATTTATTATCGAGTGCTACAGTGTGAGCATGCTCGAGCGTTTCGCGGAGATCGAAGACTTTCGCCAATACCATCGAATCAGATCTGCGAGCGGTCCGTCGCTTTCTTTCGTTTCTTCAAACGGCCATAACTTTTTACTCGTTTGAAGTTACGGGAGCCACAACCTATCAAAACGAAGCTCTTTCCATGTTCTACGTTTCTAACGTTTCGAATTGTCATGGATCGGTTTTGTGTGTAGAATAATTCCATCATAAGTTTTTTCTACAGCTCGGATGTTTTCGTTCATAAATTTATTCCACGGAGTTTGTGTTGTAAGTAGTCGGACTACACCGATGTAAACCTAGAAGAACGACAAAAAAACAAAAGTATACGAAGAGAAAAATAGGCCACGATAATATTCCCCTAAAAAGAGTTAAATTTGATTTGAAATTGGATAAAACAGGAAACCGAAAGATATTCGCAGACTAAAAAAGTAGATTACTTGCAGGCTAAGTAATCATATAAAACACCATCAGCCGTTCGAAATTCTAAGGTATCAAATGCGATTAACATTCTCTTCGAAGTCTTTTTGTCGTGATGTTGTAATATTGGTAAAAAGACCGCGCGTGTTGATGGATATGTGCAAAACTATGATGTACCGGAAACGAGAAAGACAGAACGGTTGTTAAAAAAGAACATTTATTGCGCTATAGCCTCATAGACAAGCTTTTTAACAATATCCTCATTTATTCCCTCAGTAATCCATAATATCTTTAATATCGAGTGCTTCAGTGTGAGCATGCTCGAGCGTTTCGCGGAGATCGAAGACTTTCACCAATACCGTCGAATCGGATCAGCGAGCGGTCCGTCGCTTTCTTTCGTTTCTTCAAATGGCCATAACTTTTTACTCGTTTGAAGTTACGGGAGCCACAACCTATCAAAATGAAGCTCTTTCCATGTTCTACGTTTCTAACATTTCGAATTGTCATGGATCGGTTTTGTGTGCAGAATAATTCCATCATAAGTTTTTTCTACAGCTCGGATGTTTTCGTTCATAAATTTATTCCACGGAGTTTGTGGTATAAGTAGTCGGACTACACCGGTGTAAACCTAGAAGAACGACAAAAAAACAAAAGTATACGAAGAGCGAAATAGGCCACGATAATATTCCCCTAAAAAGAGTTAAACTGGATTTGAAATTGGATAAAACAAAAAACCGGAAGATATTCATAGACTGAAAAAGTAGATTACTTGCAGGCTAAGTAATCATATAAAACACCATCAACCGTTCGAAATTCTAAGGTATCAAATGCGATTAACATTCTCTTCGAAGTCATTTTGTCGTGATGTTGTAATATTGGTAAAAAGACCGCGCGTGTTCATGGATATGTGCAAAACTATGACGTACCGGTAACGAGAAAGACAGAACGGTCGTTAAAAAAGAACATTTATTGTGCTATAGCCTTAGAAGACAAGCTTTTGAACCATATCCTCATTTATTCCCTCGGTAATCCATAATATCTTTAATATCGAGTGCTATAGTGTGAGCATGCTCGAGCGTTTCGCGAAGTCGAAGACTTTCGCCAATACCGTCGAATCGGATCAGCGAGCGGTCCGTCGCTTTCTTTCGTTTCTTCAAACGGCCATAACTTTTTATTCGTTTGAAGTTACGTGAGCCACAACTGTAACGACCCGTATTTTATGTGACGATAATCGTAGAACATTTATCACTAGGTCGTTAGTGTTAATTCCACTTTTTCAGCATGGCCGTGATATCAAAAATCGACCGAGAAACCAATGATAGTTCGTCTCGAAGAATAGTCAACTCAGCATCCCAGCAGGCTGTCACTGTTGAATGGCTTTTCAGATAAGATCCCCTACGGAGGGGGGGTCCAGGGGGGTGCCAACCCCCCAAGGTGGGGGTGCGGGGGCAACGCCACCGCTACGGTGATCGACCTCTTCGAGGGCACATTTCACCAGAGCTGAAGTGCAAACTCTTCGGAGGCCCACTTCTCCAGAGCTAAAATGCCAAATAAAGACCTCTTCGGGGGCACATTTCACCAGAGCTGAAGTGCAAACTCTTCGGAGGCCCACTTCTCCAGAGCTGAAATGCCAAATAAAGACCTCTTCGGGGGCACATTTCACTGGAGCTGAAGTGCAAACTCTTCGAAGGCCCACTTCTCCAGAGCTGAAATGCTAAATAAAGACCTCTTCGGGGGCACATTGCACCAGAGCTGAAGTGCAAACTCTTCGGAGGCCCACTTCTCCAACACAAGGCACATCTACTAAAGCAAGAATAATATTTCCTCAAAAATGGAAAATTATTCTCTAAAGAAAGAGTGCATGCCTTCTCAAAATGGAAGAGTTATTCTCTAAAGTAAGAGTACAAGTCTTCTAAAAACAGAAGAATTGTTCTCCAAAATCTCCTCAAAATGGAGAATATTACAATGAGTTATGGTATGGGGGCAATATAATATTGCTACATTAATAAAAGCAGTACCCAAGCAACGTACCACAAGCTCACTGCAATATCATCCAAAGAGAATAAAGAAACTTGTATGAAAATGAGGAATAAATACATTCTCAAATACAGACAAAAGTTTCTATAAATTTTGTTGTGCACGTGCGGGTTTCAAAAGGCAAAACAAGAAGGATGACCCCACACCGTCAAATGGAGTAAAACATTACATCAATAAGGCTTTCACAATAGGTTCCATTGATGCAAGTTCCTTTGCGAAAGCTGGGACATCTGAAGTTTCTTCTTGAAAACCAGGGGCATCGTGAAGCTAAGTCAACCAAAAAGAGTGCAAAAGTCCGAATTAGTGCAAAAATCCATCTTTCAACAAAAAATTTAACGCTCCTCTCCATAACCGTCACAACACTTAGTCTTTTAAAAATTGACTTCTGACTGGAATATTCGGAAAGAGGAAGGAAGTGCTGCAAAAGTAAAGAATGAAATTAGTACCAGACAACTCAGATTTTGAAAATCCCAGAAATGGGAAGATCCAGTTTGCCCCACGACTCTTCTTGTCGAAAAGACATTCTGTATGAAGAACTGAATATTCAAAAGTAAAGGTGCACGTTTTCTAAAAGCGTGTGAAGTGTTGTGCAAAGCTACTAAAATAACAAGTAAATTAAGCAATACTTGAAATAATACTGGTTGGCATATGTCAATTCAGAAGAATTCAAGGCTTGTTATTTGAAAGTAAGTGCAGTGTCAATGCAGATAGCAGTTATAACTGTGTAAACTTTGTGTTGATACTTCATTCAAGATAATTGATTCGCAACACTTCATCAAGACCATACTAATTTGCTTACAGTAAAATACCAATTCTTTGATCTAATCCATCACTCGATATGGGCAATCGGTGATGAGTATATTCGCCCTATTTTTCTGCAAATGGTGCGTTTAACAGGTTGTTAGAATAGTCTGTAAAGAGATGCAACAAGTTCAGGTCAAAGTTCCATTGAATCGCATTGGTCAAGTTTAAAAGGCTTCAGGTCAAAACAAAGCAAAGTTGCCTAAGTACAAGCTCAGCAGCTCAGTAAAGCACGAGTTAAGAAGAATCAAAGCACACGACCTAGTCCCTAGGCGTATACTTCGAGGGGCAAGTGTTAACTCCACTTTTTCAGCATGGCCGTGATATCAAAAATCGACCGAGAAACCAATGATAGTTCGTCTCGAAGAATAGTCAACTCAGCATCCCAACAAGGCTATCACTGTTGAATGGCTTTTCAGATAAGATCCCCTACGGAGGGGGGGTCCAGGGGGGTGCCAACCCCCCAAGGTGGGGGTGCGGGGGCAACGCCACCGCTACGGTGATCGACCTGCCCGGTCAGGTCGCAGGGGACCATGGGGCAGCGCCCCGTCCAAAACGGTATACGACTTAGAGAATGGAGCGACCTATCTTTTACTCGAAGTCAACGACCTAACTGATGAAGCGGGTTAACGAGCTAACAAGTGGCACGACTTACCGACTTAATAAGGTTGCCGACTTAATAAGGTTGCCGACTTAATAAGGTTGCCGACTTAACAAGGTTGCCGACTTAATAAGCTTAACCACTCAAGGATTGGACGACCTAAGAAGTGCCACGACTTAACGAGTTAAGGTTCAAGGCGACTTAGAGGAATGGAACGACTCAAAAGGGTTAACGGTTCATGAGACAGGCCGACTCAGTGGATCAACGACTCAAGAACTGTGCGACTCAAGGTCTTCACGACCTAACAATTCAAGGGCTGAACGACCTACGAGTTAAGGATCTACGAGTTAAAGACTCTACGAGTTAAAAGATCTACGAGTTAAGGCCACTACGAGTTAAAGACTCTACGAATTAAAAGGTCTACGAGATAAGGATCTACGGCTTAAGGCCTCCACGAGTTAAAGAGTCTACGAGATAACAATCTTACGAGTTAGAAGATGGCGCGACAGGAAGTCTGCGGCTCAAAAGATAAGTTGTTCACGACCTAAGACTTGGAGACAAGTTCAACACCACGCTGTAGTAAGAAGAATCGCTGACGACTTACGACCTATGATGAGTCGTGTACGACTCATGCTAGCATAAAGGAAACTGCATTTGGTTAACTCGTGAACGACTTAGAACTTGTATCATTCATTCAGATGGGTGCATAACTCTGGGCCAAGCCATGAACCCAGTAAATCAGCCGCGACCTACCATGAGTCGTATACGAGTTACGACTCATCATGAGTCATACACGAGTTACGACTCATCATGAGTCATACATGAGTTACGACTTATCGTGAGTCGTATACGAGTTACGACCTAACTCCGAAGATGCCTATAAATACGCCCATAACTCAACAGAGGGGTGACTTTTGGCTGATTCGTTTCAAGCGCCGTTACTTTGCCGCATTCCGAACCACTTCAACACTTAAAGCTTTTGAGATACAAAGAACGCCTCAGGGAACTTCACGAAGAAATCATACATGTCCAACATGAGTTCAAAGATTTTGATCGACATTGAAGTTTAGGCTACTTGTTCTAAGTCACTTGTAACTCGAAATGTGTTGTAATTCAAAGTGTATTGTACTTGGGAAGAATTGTGTCAGCTTGTAACGAGATCATCAGTAAAATTACTTAAAGTGGACGTAGGCTATACCCTCAAGCCGAACCACTATAAAATTGCTTTTGTTTACTGCTTTTCTGCTATTATCTGCTTATAATCTGTTCCCGAGTTATCGGGTGGTGCTTTCACAACTACACTTCACACACCGGGGTGTTAGCGTTCAAATTTTAGCGTTAACAGTTAGTATTGTTCAGGGTTTAACCCTATTAGTGCTTAGGTTGTGTAGAGGTTAGCTCGAGTAAGGTTGGCCCATGTTGTTGTTTAGGTCGTATGAAGGATAGGTTGGGATAAGCGACCTATAGAAGTTGAGCGACCTAAGGGATGGACCAACCTAAGGTAGAAGAGCAACTTAACAGGGCTAGCGAGTTAAGGCTTAGCTTAGGTCGTGATGGAGTTAGGTCGGTAGAGCGACCTAAGGTAGTTAGCGACCTAGGATGTTTAGGTCGTGAGGAACGACCTAAGGAGATAGGCCGGTTTAGGTAGATTAGCGACCTATAGGGTATGGCGACCTAAGGAAGTTGGCGAGTTAAGCTATGGCCGACCTAAGAAGGCAAGCGAGTTAGTGGGTTAGCGGCTTGGAGGGTGACCGACCTATAGCGGAGAGCGACCTATAGATATTGACCGGTTTAAGGAGCTTGTGACCTAAGGGATAGTGATATAAGATAGGTCGGGTTAAGATATTACCGACCTAAGGAGAGTAGGTCATTGAGCGACCTAAGGGAAGTGTTAGGTCGCTAGGTAGGTTAGGTCGGCAGACAGATAGGTCGCATGTTATTCTAGGTCGGTATGGTGTTAGGTCGTAGGTCGTTGGCAATAGTTAAGTCGCTAGGTCGTGTAAGTCTTTAGGTCGGTAGGCTGTTAGGTCGCATAGGAATTAGGTCGGCCGAGTGTTGATTCGTATGGCTCTGGGATTGGTTAGGCCTAGGTCGGCAGCGACCTATGTTAGGTCGGGGTTTTTAGGTCGGCAACGACCTAAGTCTGGGCGACCTAAGGGTGATTTCAGCCTATAAATAGAGGGGTTTGGCTCACTTTTTGGCACCGGTTTTTGAAGCGACGAAGTGCTGCCATTTTGGAAACTCGACTACAACATTTTCTTCACTTCTTTCTCTACTTCAATCTTGTGCTAACATCCGTCAATATCGAAGATCAAGATCGAAGATTGAAGAGCCAAAGTTGAAGATCTTCATCCAACGAAGCTAGATTTCACCATTTCAAGCGAGATTTCGACGAGTTGAGCTTGAATCCTTGCTGTCCAGATCTTTAGTTGATAGTTGTTGAAGTGTTTGGGTGATTCGGTGAGTGGTAGTTATCTCTCACGCGGACCCAAAGGAGTATATTGGATTGGTGGCTTGTTTGAGTGTTAAAGTTAGAGATTTCATGCATTTTTCTTAGTTCCAAGACTAGATTCATTACTTTTGAAGATGTTTACCTATGCAAGTTCATTTAACAAGTTATAGAGGCAAAACCCATGTTTTATATTTGATAGATCTATGCTAAAATCCATGATTTCATATATGTTAGACTTATGCTCATTTATTTACGAAATTGCCATTATAGTTGATATTGCTTGATTAGATCTTGTTTGAATGCTTGATTGTTTGGATGTATGATTGATTTGATTGTCTCGAGTTAGCTTGTAGTTGATTTGGGACAAGATGGTTGAAGATGATTCAAAAGCTAAGTGGAAAGGCTCTTGAATGGTGAAAGCTGCTGTGGCATATGAAGCTCATATGGATGGGTTCGAGGACTTTGCTATAGTTAGAGGAAGCGAAGTATGATGACGAAATGGACTTTGCCATGATATGTTGAGGCGAAGTGTGATGATGAGATGGACTTTGCTAAGATGCGTTGGAGCAAAGCATGATGTGGAAGCCTTGGTTTAATCCAGACGGGATCATCCCAAGCATGTTGATTACTCGATGATGCAGTTCGAGTTAGTGGATAATGGTGGGCTCGAGAGGTGCTTGAGCTATAATGGGAATAGTTGTCGAGGAGGATGACTAGAAGGCTGAGATCTTATCGTTATTGAAGGTTCTAGCAAGCTCAAAGCAAGAGTACGTTGGGTAGATCCGTTATACCCAAGCGCGGGTCATGATGACGTGCTAGTACTCTAGGTAGATCCGTTATACCTAGGCACGGGTCACGGTGACGTGCAGAGTTATGTCTAGAACCGGGGTTGCCATTAGCCCTTGACGGATGGTTGAAAGATGAGTTGGTCATTCAATTAACGATAAAATCAAGGCAATGATAACAGTGATAGCCAGAGTCATGGATGTTTGGTTGTATCATCATTCGGTCTCAAGAGCGGTGTTTTCCGGGTGCTTATCTGATCTTGGTTTAGGCCTTGGGGGTTTGTATTTGGAAAACATCGACCTTGACTCGAATGATTGTTGCTTTACTTTAATTGTCTGCCATGTTATGCTTGCTTCTCCTTAGTATGTGTCTGGGGGCTATCACTGTAGAAAGAGGCGGAGTGGGATGGTTTGGTTCCTATTCCTTTTATCCCTTATGCTCTTTTGGTATGTTTGATAGTTGATTTACTGCTCACTAAGACTTTGTCTGACTCAAGGTTTTATGTCTCCTCTTATTACCTTGGGCTGTTCATCCATGTTGGGATGGACAGATTAGGTAGCAGGTGACAGGTGCTGTTCTTGGAGATCTACGCTGATGATGACGAAGACGAGCAGGAGGCTTTTGCATACTATTTCATATTATGTACTGGGTGTTCCGTTGTATGTACTTTGAGTGCTTTGTAGTGAGGTTTTGATGTATTGACTGTTCTGATGGTTGTATCAAACTTCTAAGATGCTTATTTGATGATATTCTGTTATGAAGCTTCACTATACATATATTTCTCTATTGTATCTTATCCATGCGCTGTGAGTTATGCGATAGATTCTGCGATGTTTATTCTACCCTTGACGGTCACCCATGGCTGCCTGGCACGCCTTTCAGCACATTATTTCCTTGTTTTGGTGCGGGAGTCATGGGCGGTCGTCACATTTGGTATCGGAGCCAGGTTAATCGATTTTAGCCAACGCTCGCCGACGTAACTACGTAAGAGAGACGTAATTGTATTTTGATGGATGATTACTATATATAATATAGTAGTTTAGATGGATTTGAACACCTTATGTAGTTGTTTCTCAAGGTGTTCTAAATCATTCCTTTTTGTAGATATTAAGGATGAGTCGAAGTGAGAGACAAGCTTCCAGGGAAAGCCGTACTGCTAGGGAAGCTGTTGATTATGCTCCTATGTTTGAGGCCATGATGACTTCGATCATGAGGAGGATACCAGCTTCAGGATCGTCAGTGGATGTGGGAGTTCAAGTTCAAGCTCCAAGGCCGGTGGATTATGCTAAGCTTTGCAAGGACTATACTTCTCTTGGAGGAAAGGTTTTCTTAGGAACGGAATCAACTATTGAAGTCCAAAGATGGATGGATGCTTGTAGGAGGATCTTTGGAGATTTAGGAATTGAGGATGCAACTAAGAGGAAGCTTGCATCGAGACAGCTTCAAGGGAGAGCTGCTGATTGGTGGAATTCTATCACCATAGATACTCCAAAGGAAGAGATTACTTGGGAGCAATTCCAAGTTAGATTTGAAGCCAAGTTTATCTCTACAGCTCAGAAGTCTGTTTTGTTTAAGAAGTTTGTTGAACTCAAGCAGGGTGGGAGGCCAGTTCTTGAGTATGTTTCTGAGTTTGAGGCTCTGTCCAAGTATGCTAGATCGTATATTGAATCTCCCAACCAGAAGAACGAGAAATTCGTGACAGGCTTGGACAGTTATCTTGGAAGACAGTTGGTGGATCATCTGGACGATCCATTTGAGAAGCTGGTGGAGAAAGCTCTTAGGCACGAGAGTTTGTTTCCTAAGGAAGTATCTGTTGTTGCTGTGACCAAGGAGGAGTCTAAACCACAGCAGGGTGGAAACAAGAAGAGGAAGCAGCAACAGCAGAAGGGTGAGGATGGTCAGAAGAAGCTGAAGGGGGAAATGACCTGCTATAATTGTCGGCAGAAGGGCCATCTCTCCAAGGATTGCAAGAATCCGAAGGTGTTGTTGAAGTGCTACAACTGTGATAAGCTGGGGCACATTAAGAAGAACTGTCCGGAACCGATAAAGGACAGGCAGGTTGTGCAAGCTTATGCTTTGGGGGCTGTCCCGTCATCTTCGAAAGCTCCTACTGCTGAAGAGAAGGGGAAGAGTGTGGTGGTTCAAGGTACTCTTTCCATTTGTGGTGTTCCAGTTAGAGTGTTATTTGATACTGGAGCGTCTCATTCTTTTGTTTGTAATGAGTTGGTAGACCGGTTGGGTTTGGAACCAGATATTGTTGATAGACCATTGGTAGTGACTAATCCAGTTGGGGGTTCGTCTTGTTTGTGTATGCTATGCCGTGGTCTAGTTATATCGAGTCATGATTGCTCTTTTGTTTGTGATTGCTTTGTTCTGAACTTTGCGGGGTTCGGAATTATTTTGGGTATGGACTGGCTTAGGAAGTATGCGGCAAAGGTTGATTGTGAGAGATTGGGGGTGACAGTTGAGAATGTGGATGGGCGAAAGGCTGTGATACGATGTAAGCATGAGGAAGGCGTCTTCATGAGCTTCATGTATTCGCTAGTTGTTCCACGGGATGGACTGTCATCAGTGCCAATCGCGAATGGATTCGAGGATGTCTTTGATGAGGTCAAAGGGTTACCGCCGCATAGGGAGATCGAGTTTCGTATCGATCTAGTTGAAGGAGCCAGACCCGTTGTGATGCCGCTTAGGCGAATGGCGCCTACGGAACAGCAAGAGTTGAAGGTGCAAGTTGATGACCTTTTACGGAAATGATTCATTCGGCGTAGTGTGTCCGAATGGGGTGCACCAGTTGTGTTCGCAACCAAAGCGGATGGATCGTTGAGGTTGTGTGTGGATTATCGTGAGCTGAATAAGGTGACTAAGAAGAACAAGTATCCATTGCCGAGAATAGATGACTTGTTTGATCAGCTTCACAATGCTAAGGTGTTTTCTCAGATGGATTTGGCAACGGGATTTCACCAGTTGAGAGTGGCAAAGGATAGTGTGCCGAAGACTGCTTTTAGGACACCATCCGGTGTTTATGAGTGGCTGGTAATGCCGTTTGGATTGACTAACGCACCAGCATATTTTGTGGATCTTATGAATAGAGTGTTCAGAGATCAGTTGAACAAGTTCGTGCTTGTGTTCGTGGATGATATTCTGATTTATTCCAGGACTGAAGAAGAGCACAAGACACACTTGCATATTGTTTTGGAAATCTTGCGAAAACATCAGCTGAAGGCTAAGTTTTCGAAGTGTCACTTCTGGAAGAGTAAAGTGAGGTTCTTAGGTCATGTTATTTCTGGAAATGGAATAGCGGTTGATCCCGCTTAGGTGGCAGCGATCCAGGATTGGATTAGACCTAAGAATGCATCTGATGTGAGAAGTTTTCTTGGATTAGCAGGATATTATCGTCGGTTTATCAAAGACTTTTCCAAGATAGCTGCACCGTTAACAGGATCGACGAAGAAGAACCAAGTGTTCAGTTGGGATGCTAAGTGTGAGAAAGCTTTTGGAATCCTGAAAGAGCGACTGACGAGTGCTCCTGTCTTGACTATTCCAAGTGGGAATAATGAGATGGTGGTTTACACCGATGCATGTGGTACTGGACTTGGAGCAGTGCTGATGCAGAAGGATAGAGTTGTTGCGTATGCAAGTCGACAACTGAAGCCGCATGAAAGAAATTACCCGACTCATGATTTGGAGTTAGCGGCAATTGTTTTTGCTTTGAAGATGTGGAGACATTATCTATTGGGAGTTAGATTCGAGTTGTTTACAGATCATAAGTCGTTGAAGTATCTGTTCTCTCAAAAGGATTTGAATCTTCTACAGCAACGGTGGCTAGAGTTCTTGGCATCATATGATTTTGGGATAGCCTATACTCCGGGAAAAGGTAACGCAGTAGCTGATGCGTTGAGTCGAAGACATGCAGGATTGGGAGCCATGTTTTCGGAATGGAAGAGTCTCGAGTATTTGGCTGGATTTGATTTCAGGCCCAGATGTGAATTGGAACCTGAGATGTTGGCAAACTTATCAATAAGGGCTCCTCTTGTGGAAAGGATTGGCGAAAGTCAAAAGCGAGACGATAAGCTTGTCAATATTATCCGTGATTTGGAATCTGGGTTGGACCCGGAAAAGGATAAAGGATTCGAAGTTGATCAAGAAGGTTGGCTTCGGAAGCAAGGACGACTAGTTGTTCCCGATATCGATGAATTGAGAGATGAAGTTCTAAGGGAAAGTCATCACTCGAAGTTGACAATTCATCTAGGTGGAAATAAGATGTATCGGGATATGAAGAGAACCTATTACTGGGAAGGTATGAAGAAGGATGTTGGAAATTTCATTTCCAAATGCAGGAATTGCCAGTTGGTTAAAGCTGAACAGAAGAAGCCAAGTGGATTGCTTCAGCCATTAGAGGTTCCTACATGGAAATGGGAGCAGATATTGATGGATTTTATCGATGGTCTACCTAGAACCAGAGCAGGGAATGAAGGGATTTGGGTCATAGTAGATCGGTTGACCAAGAGTGCAAGATTCATTCCTGTTCGATCGACTAGGACTGCATCGAAGTTGGCTGAATTGTATGTTAAGTGGATAGTTCGTTTCCATGGTATTCCGAAGAGTATAGTGAGCGATCGAGACCCATTGTTCACTAGTGGATTTTGGAAGAGCTTCCAGGAAGTTTTGGGAACCGAGTTGTGTTCGAGTACGGCTTATCATCCCCAAACAGATGGTCAGACTGAGAGAGTCAATCGGGTTTTGGAAGATCTCTTGAGAGCATGTGTTTTGGATTTCGGAGGATCATGGGAAGATCACCTTCATTTGGTGGAGTTTGCATATAATAACTATTATCAGTCTAGCAATGGTATGGCACCATATGAAGCCTTGTATGGAAGACCATGTAACTCCCCGACGTGTTGGTTGGAAGTTGGAGAAAAGCTGATGCTTGGGCCAGAGATGATTCGTCAGACTTCGGATTGCATAGAAATCATTCGGCAACGAATGAAGGCAGCCCAGGATCGTCAGAAGAGTTACGCAGACAAACGTCGAAAGGATTTGGAGTTCGACGTAGGAGATATGGTTTTTGTGAAGATTTCTCCACTGAAGAATGTTATTCGATTCGGGAAGAAAGGAAAGTTGACTCCGAGATTTGTTGGACCATTCCCGATTATCGAGCGAATTGGAAAGCTCGCTTATAGATTGGAGTTACCAGAAAAGATGGCGGGTGTGCACAATGTTTTTCATGTATCTTATCTACGGAAGTATGTGCACGACTCAAATACGGTGGTTTCTGCTGATAGCTGTGAAGATTTGGAGGTTGATCTAGTGGTTACGAGACCTCGTAAGCCGCTTCGTGTTGTTGAAACCGACACGAAACAGCTTAGAAGGAAGACGTTTACGTTGCTCAAGATACAATGGAGGATGATGT
Source organism: Allium cepa (assembly GCA_030765085.1). Classification (NCBI taxonomy): domain Eukaryota; kingdom Viridiplantae; phylum Streptophyta; class Magnoliopsida; order Asparagales; family Amaryllidaceae; genus Allium; species Allium cepa. Next base: position 17,171,442 of record CM060931.1, read on the forward strand.
TAATGACTACATATGGGAGGAGGAAGAGAGGATGAAGGCAGCTCATCCTGAACTCTTCGAGGTATGGCCCTAAGGTGTCGTGACATCTCATGAATTTGTAACTTGTTCTAGTCTTAGAATTCTGCATGCTAGGCTAGTAATTGGATGCATGGTTTGTTTGTTGCTATGGATGGTAGGCATGCAGAATAGTTATGGTTGCTCTTGATTGTTTGGAATTTCGGGGGCGAAATTCCTAAGGGGGAGAGAATGTAACGACCCGTATTTTATGTGACGATAATCGTAGAACATTTATCACTAGGTCGTTAGTATTGTTCAGGGTTTAACCCTATTAGTGCTTAGGTTGTGTAGAGGTTAGCTCGAGTAAGGTTGGCCCATGTTGTTGTTTAGGTCGTATGAAGGATAGGTTGGGATGAGCGACCTATAGAAGTTGAGCGACCTAAGGGATGGACCAACCTAAGGTAGAAGAGCGACTTAACAGGGTTAGCGAGTTAAGGCTTAGCTTAGGTCGTGATGGAGTTAGATCGGTAGAGCGACCTAAGGTAGTTAGCGACCTAGGAAGTTTAGGTCGTGAGGAACGACCTAAGGAGATAGGCCGGTTTAGGTAGATTAGCGACCTATAGGGTATGGCGACCTAAGGAAGTTGGCGAGTTAAGCTATGGCCGACCTAAGAAGGCAAGCGAGTTAGTGGGTTAGCGGCTTGGAGGGTGACCGACCTATAGGAGAGAGCGACCTATAGATATTGACCGGTTTAAGGAGCTTGCGACCTAAGGGATAGTGATATAAGATAGGTCGGGTTAAGATATTACCGACCTAAGGAGAGTAGGTCGTTGAGCGACCTAAGGGAAGTGTTAGGTTGCTAGGTAGGTTAGGTCGGCAAACAGATAGGTCGCATGTTATTCTAGGTCGGTATGGTGTTAGGTCGTAGGTCGTTGGCAATAGTTAAGTCGCTAGGTCGTGTAAGTCTTTAGGTCGGTAGGCTGTTAGGTCGCATAGGAATTAGGTCGGCCGAGTGTTGATTCGTATGGATCTGGGATTGGTTAGGCCGTTAGGTCGTTGGAGTGTATAGGTCGGCAGCGACCTATGTTAGGTCGGGGTTTTTAGGTCGGCAACGACCTAAGTCTGGGCGACCTAAGGGTGATTTCAGCCTATAAATATAGGGGTTTGGCTCACTTTTTGGCACCGGTTTTTGAAGCGACGAAGTGCTGCCATTTTGGAAAATCGACTACAACATTTTCTTCACTTCTTTCTCTACTTCAATCTTGTGCTAACATCCGTCAAGATCGAAGATCAAGATCGAAGATTGAAGAGCCAAAGTTGAAGATCTTCATCCGACGAAGCTAGATTTCACAATTTCAAGCGAGATTTCGACGAATTGAGCTTGAATCCTTGCTGTCCAGATCTTTAGTTGATAGTTGTTGAAGTGTTTGGGTGATTCGGTGAGTGGTAGTTATCTCTCACGCGGACCCAAAGGAGTATATTGGATTGGTGGCTTGTTTGAGTGTTAAAGTTAGAGATTTCATGCATTTTTCTTAGTTCCAAGACTAGATTCATTACTTTTGAAGATGTTTACCTATGCAAGTTCAATTAACAAGTTATAGAGGCAAAACCCATGTTTTATATTTGATAGATCTATGCTAAAATCCATGATTTCATATATGTTAGACTTATGCTCATTTATTTACGAAATTGCCATTATAGTTGATATTGCTTGATTAGATCTTGTTTGAATGCTTGATTGTTTGGATGTATGATTGATTTGATTGTCTCGAGTTAGCTTGTAGTTGATTTGGGACAAGATGGTTGAAGATGATTCAAAAGCTAAGTGGAAAGGCTCTTGAATGGTGAAAGCTGCTGTGGCATATGAAGCTCATATGGATGGGTTCGAGGACTTTGCTATAGTTAGAGGAAGCGAAGTATGATGACGAAATGGACTTTGCCATGATATGTTGAGGCGAAGTATGATGATGAGATGGACTTTGCTAAGATGCGTTGGAGCAAAGCATGATGTGGAAGCCTTGGTTTAATCCAGACGGGATCATCCCAAGCATGTTGATTACTCGATGATGCGGTTCGAGTTGGTGGATAATGGTGGGCTCGAGAGGTGCTTGAGCTATAATGGGAATAGTCGTCGAGGAGGTTGACTGGAAGGCTGAGATCTTATCGTTATTGAAGGTTCTAGCAAGCTCAAAGCAAGAGTACGTTGGGTAGATCCGTTATACCCAGGCGCGGGTCATGATGACGTGCTAGTACTCTGGGTAGATCCGTTATACCTAGGCACGGGTCACGGTGACGTGCAGAGTTATGTCTAGAACCGGGGTTGCCATTAGCCCTTGACGGATGTTTGAAAGATGAGTTGGTCATTCAATTAACGATAAGATCAAGGCAATGATAACAGTGATAGCCAGAGTCATGGATGTTTGGTTGTATCATCATTCGGTCTCAAGAGCGGTGTTTTCCGGGTGCTTATCTGATCTTGGTTTAGGCCTTGGGGGTTTGTATTTGGAAAACATCGACCTTGACTCGAATGATTGTTGCTTTACTTTAATTGTCTGCCATGTTATGCTTGCTTCTCCTTAGTATGTGTCTGGGGGCTATCACTGTAGAAAGAGGCGGAGTGGGATGGTTTGGTTCCTATTCCTTTTATACCTTATGCTCTTTTGGTATGTTTGATAGTTGATTTACTGCTCACTAGGACTTTGTCTGACTCAAGGTTTTATGTCTCCACTTATTACCTTGGGCTATTCATCCATGTTGGGATGGGCAGACTAGGTAGCAGGTGACAGGGGCTGTTCTTGGAGATCTACGCTGATGATGACGAAGACGAGCAGGAGGCTTTTGCATACTATTTCATATTATGTACTGGGTGTTCCGCTGTATGTACTTTGAGTGCTTTGTAGTGAGGTTTTGATGTATTGACTGTTCTGATGGCTGTATCAAACTTCTAAGATGCTTATTTGATGATATTCTATTACGAAGCTTCACTATACATATATTTCTCTATTGTATTTTATCCATGCGCTGTGAGTTATGTGATAGATTCTGCGATGTTTATTCTACCCTTGACGGTCACCCATGGCTGCCTGGCACGCCTTTCAGCGCATTATTTCCTTGTTTTGGTGCGGGAGTCATGGGCGGTCGTCACAACAACCTATCAAAACGAAGCTCTTTCCATGTTCTACGTTTCTAACGTTTCGAATTGTCATGGATCGGTTTTGTGTGCAGAATAATTCCATCATAAGTTTTTTCTACAGCTCGGATGTTTTCGTTCATAAATTTATTCCACGGAGTTTGTGGTATAAGTAGTCGGACTACACCGATGTAAACCTAGAAGAACGACAAAAAAACAAAAGTATACGAAGAGCAAAATAGGCCACGATAATATTCCCCTAAAAAGAGTTAAACAGGATTTGAAATTGGATAAAACAGGAAACCGAAAGATATTCGCAGACTGAAAAATTAGATTATTTGCAGTCTAAGTAATCGTATAAAACACCATCAGCCGTTCGAAATTCTAAGGTATCAATTGCGTTAAACATTCTCCTCGAAGTCATTTTGTCGTGATTTTGTAATATTGGTAAAAAGACCGCCCGTGTTGATGGATATGTGCAAAACTATGACGTACCGGAAACGAGAAAGACAGAAAAGTCGTTAAAAAAGAACATTTATTGCGCTATAGCCTCAGTAGACCAGCTTTTGAACCATATCCTCATTTATTCCCTCGGTAATCCATAATATCTTTAATATCGAGTGCTACAGTGTGAGCATGCTCGAGCGTTTCGCGGAGATCGAAGACTTTCGCCAATACCGTCGAATCGGATCTGCGAGCGGTCCGCCGCTTTCTTTCGTTTCTTCAAACGGCCATAACTTTTTACTCGTTTGAAGTTACGAGAGCCACAACTTATCAAAGCGAAGCTCTTTTAATGTTCTATGTTTCTAACGTTTCGAATTGTCATGGATCGGTTTTGTGTGCAGAATAATTCCATCATAATTTTTTTTTACAGTTCGGATGTTTTCGTTCATAAATTTATTCCACGGAGTTTGTGGTATAAGTAGTCGGACTACACCGATATAAACCTAGTAGAACGACAAAAAAAAAATTATACGAAGAGCAAAATAGGCCACGATAATATTCCCCTAAAAAGAGTTAAATTGGATTTGAAATTGGATAAAACAGGAAACCGAAAGATATTCGCAGACCGAAAAAGTAGATTACTTGCAGGCTAAGTAATCATATAAAGCACCATCAGCCGTTCGAAATTCTAAGGTATCAAATGCGATTAACATTCTCCTCGAAGTCATTAAAAAAACATTTATTGCGCTATAGCCTCTGTAGACAAGCTTTTGAACCATATCCTCATTTATTCCCTCGGTAATCCATAATATCTTTAATACCGAGTGCTACAGTGTGAGCATGCTCGAGCGTTTCGCGGAGATCGAAGACTTTCGCCAATACCGTCGAATCGGATCAGCGAGCGGTCCGTCGCTTTCTTTCATTTCTTCAAATGACCATAACTTTTGACTCGTTTGAAGTTACGGGAGCCACAACCTATCAAAACGAAGCTCTTTCCATGTTCTACGTTTCTAACATATGAAACTTCTAACTCTATGATTGGCTCCAACTTCTGAGCTATGACCAATTTCAAGTTTGAACTTTTTGTCGAGCTTAATGAACTTTAGCATACTTGACCCCGACGAGCTTCGGCCTTGCATAATCGAATCTAACTTGACATCTCCGCTGAAGCTCGTTGATGGCACTATGACTTAAACAAAATATAACGAATTTATTACTTGAATTGGCCAATAGCTTCTGGGTGGCGTGAAAGTGACGGTCAGCGATGACGGTCGTTTTCATTCTCAAATTCCAAAGTTTCGTAGTTCGGACACCTCGTTTCATCTTTGTAAAGTCTGCTTAAATTTTTTGCCTAGCACTTGCATTGCACAACATACTCATACACTTTGCACCGCGGGAATGCATGGGTTTTTTACGTTTTTAACGCCACTTTCTGGTGAGTTAGTTAATTATGGAGTCTTCGAGTTCTCAACAACAAGAAGCACAAAGCTCGCCCTTTCCAATGCTTGAGATTCCGGACATCCCTCCTGAAGTCGTAGATCCGGCCCAGGATGAATTGTCGGAGGCCATATTTATCGAAGATCCGGTTGATTCTGTTCAATCCAATATCTCAGAGTCTCTGTTGGGCCGGTTATGTTCGAAACACAACATATCTCTGGACGATGTTTTATTACCCAGTGCTAGCGATAGACCACACAACCCTCCTGAGGGATATACTGCCTTCTACCGCCATGCCTGTGCGGCTGGATCACTTCCTCCTTTTAACCAATATATCAGAGAGATGCTGTCGTATTTAGGAATCGCTCCTTAACAGCTTCATCCCAACGGGCATGCACTACTAAACAGCGTCTTCGTCATATTTATGGATTGCCTTTTTCGCCCGCCAAGACCTAACGAGATCAGGCACATCTTCAATTTTAAGAGTAGGGGTGATAGCCCGTCTTTCACTTTTCTGGAGGCGGTCAGGAACTGTCAGGTCGTGACTAGGGCCTGGACCAGGCTTAGTTATTTCAAGAAAGAGTGGTTTTTTGTTCGTTGCCCCCCAGGGTTTGCCAGGAGATGGTTATCCAGACGTAAGCATCATAATTCGTTATTGAGTGGTCACTTTTAATACTATACACTAATACCCTGCTACTCTTGCAGCCATCATTTCAAGACCTGCTGGTGGGCATTATGGGGGTGTCGTTCAAAGCTTGCAAAGGGTTCCCCATGACTTAAGGCACATAGATTTGCTATTGACCGATGATAACTTAAGGACACTGGGTTTGATTGAGATGGGCCAGAGTATTGTGATTGAAGGTTTGGCGAAATCGGCCTCGAGGAAGAAGAAAAAAGTGGCAAAAAGAAAACCTGGCATTGTAATAAGAGAAATGAGCGATGATGAAAGAACGCCCAAAGACACTGATATAGCAGCCGACCTTTCCCGAATAGAAGAGGGTCAGAAAGGCAAGGCTGCTGTACCTAAGCTTAAGAGACGGAAGTCTGTAGTCGTAACCCGTTCCCAACCTGGGGTTACTATTTCCAGCGCTTCTCCTTGTCAGTCCGGAGACCTTTTCACCGGGTTGGACGATATTCCCATTCCGGACTACGTATCTCTCCATCACGGGTCCGGGTTGGAAGAGCTCCGGGGAGCGCTCGACATAAGCGAATCTTTACCCGTTAGTGTAATTGACGCTTCTGGTTGGTCGGGTGGTTTGCACATTTATTCACTTTTCACAACACTTCACGACTTCCACACGCATTGCAGTGTTTTTTCTTGGTACTTAATCGAATTGTTCCTTTTTTACAGGCACCATGTCGAATCGTCCTTCTACACTTGATAAACTTCGACGAGTACACCATTCTTCATCCTACTATGAGTCTCGCCGCAGGGATTCTGACCGAGATCGTGAGCGGAGGTATTATGAGCAGGAGCACCGTGATAGGGACCATTCCCGACACTACTCTAGCCAGGAGCATTCTGATAGGGACCGAAGGTATCGTTCACCCTCTCGTTCTCCTTTGTCATCCAGGGGCCAAGTACCTGCAGTCGAAACTTCGCGGCAACAACCATCTCAACAAATTTCTAAACCCGATCCACATCGCTCAAGGACCGATACGGCCACGACCGTAACCGTAGAGGAAGCACCTCTTGAACCGTCTGGTGAAGGGGATATTAGAATTGCTCGGTTGAAAAAAGACTTTCCAGAAATATGCTTTGACGCCTATATCTTTCCACCCAACCTTAAGAGAATTCCCGAAGAGGCCGTGCACACCGCCCTCAGCTATACCCGGGATTTTTATGCTCAGTATAAAGAATGGTACAGGGCAGCTGTTAAAGCCTCAAAAGTAGCCTTCGAACGAGCCAAAGTTATTGAGAACTTGGAAGCAGACTTGGCTCAGAAGAACCGTATTATTGACGTTCCACAATCTAAAACGGAATCTTCTCGCAAGGCTGAACTGGAGTCGCTACAGAAGGTCGATGAGACATTAGCTAAGATGGAGAAAATGCAACAAGCGCATTGTACTTTAGTTGAGGATTTAGGCCATCGGTACAAAAACGTTGAGGCCGAGCGAGATGCGGCGGTCAGGGAACTTGAGGAGTTAAAAGCTAAATTCGCCAGTTTAAACAAGGAAAAAGATGACGCTAATGCAGCTGCACAGGAAGCGTGTGAGCAAGCTGTGTCTCTCCGAGCTGAGCGAGACGTGGCGGTTGCTAAGGTTGAAGCGGTGGAAGCAGAGGTAGAAGGGAGAGTTCAAGCGGAGATATTCAGAGTAGAAGCTGAATTTGACGATCTTCTCGACACTTATAATGCTAATGTACTTGAGCACAGGAATCTCTCGTGGCTCGGAGATTATTCTACGCTTCTGCTCAGTGCTTGGAAAAAACTGGTGGCGAATAAAAGAGCATCTCTCCCTGAAGGCGCCGTAGACGAATTTGAACTTGAATCTCGCTTATTGAGTGAAGAGGAAAGGAAACTCCTCCATGATGCGATGATCTCCGCTGAGAGGGAGAGACTTGGGTTTCATCATGTAGAGAGGGGTGAGGGTTCTGGAGCCGCACATGACAGTGAGAATGTTCCAGTTGATGCCCCAACCTCATCTGGACTCGTTACTACACCTAGTCCACAGGTTATCCCCGCTTATAATCCGGATCGACCGGAATTGTCTCTTGGTACATCTACCGTTTCTGAACCTGTTCTCTCACCGAGCCGCAGCAAAGAAGGTATTATAAATGTTTCCTAAGTGTTTCTGGATTTTGAACTTGTAGTCGATCTTTTGACTAATCATCTTCTTTTCAGTTTAATCAGTGACTGAAAGCGATGCGCCAGCACTTCCAATTCCACAAGTTTCGCAGCCAACGCTAGGAGCCGTTGTTACTGAGGCCATCACGACCACTGTTTTTACCAGCGGGATGGGAGAAGGGAGCTCGATGTCGTTTGATGTTCAGAAGATTGAGGAGCTTCTCAAGCAACCTTGTGAACCTTTTCCTTATCCTTCCTTTACAATGGGTGTTGTTGCCTCTTCTTTTAGCTCATTTATGCCGACCGCCAGTGTTTTCAGCGCTGCTCGATCTACCTGAGAAAAAGAAATTCTTGTTGAGATAAGCGCTGAAATGGCTACGGTGACGGCAGTTGGTGGTTCTGGAGGCGATGTTGCTCCACCAAGCCTAACTCCTTCAATCGTTACTTCTTTCACCAGCACTGTTATAACTTCTAGTGTTGAAGCTTCGCCACCCGCTACGGCTCCTCCGCCTTCGGTTCGCCCTCTAAAAAGGATCTCTGTCCCTTCTAACTCTAAGGAAGACGTAGATATCATGCCAGACCCTGAGGATGCTCCAAAGATGGACAAGAAATCTCGTAAGAAACCGGGGTAGCGGGTCTAGCGGCTCAACTCCAAAGAAGAGACATCGGAAGAAGAAGGACTGAACTTCTTGTCTTGTCATGCAGTTGCGAAGTAGAACTTCTTTTTACTTCTCTTTTTGTTGGCCGTGTATGAGTGTGGATTCGGCACCCACTTGATGAGTTGTTTTTGGTTTTATCATGTAATCAAACTCTTTTTTCGTTTGTTAATAAAAAAGAAAACAACTCTTTTCTTATTTGCTCAAGTATTGCATTGATTAGCTTATGCCCACATATGCTATAAGCCTTGTATACGTGTCCATACTTCGGGGACTTAACATAATCTGTAGTTAACAGTTTGGTGTACTTATGGTGTTTTCACCGTCAAGTAGAGTTTATTTTTATTTGCCGAGTTTGAGAATCTTGGTCGCGAATTGTGATCGATGAATAACCGAACTTCGGATATTGTATCACTTTGGTCAGTGATTAACACTTAGCTTTTTCGCCCCCCTAGTCTCGGGGAACGACATTTGCATTTTTGTGGTCGAGTGCGTTTACTGCAAACTTTAAACACGTGTCCGCATTCTGGGGACTTAAGACAATCTGAGATCGATAATCCGGTTCGCACTCCTGGAACTTGAGGGTTATCGACGCTTGTAACACGGTCCGCATTCCAGGAACTTGGAAATGACGTTCACATTCCAACTCGCGCCCTGAGAAGTCGGGGTTTGTTCGCACTCTGGAAACGACTTGTTTAATGTTTATACTCCAATTCGCGCTATGGGAAGTTGGATTCCGTTCGCACTCTGGGAACGAATTGTTTAATGTTTATACTCCAATTCGCGCTCTGGGAAGTTGGAGTCCGTTCGCACTCTGGGAACGAATTGTTTAATGTTTATACTCCAATTCGCACTCTGGGAATTTGGAGTCGGCGGAGGGATTGTCGTGTATCAATCCCCGTGAATGTTCATGTAGTGTTCTGCCCCCGAGCTTGGGTTTCACTTAGTGAATGACTGGTCGCATCACAATCACTCCCTATTTGAATAAGTCCCACCTCGTGATGGGACTTAGCTCTTCGTGCATTGTAATATAGTGCGTCATATTCAGTAAATCACAGCTCTGGCTCGAAGAGATGGCATTTTATTGCTGAAACAAGAAAATACGGCAAAGTCAGTTGCCTTATTACAAATTTAAGTCTCAAAATGCTAGAATAAAATGCAAAGAAATAAATTGACAGAAAGTAAATGAGTAAAATCTTTCATATGTAGTAGCAACGAAGACTTTCGCTATTCCAAGCTCTCGGCAAGGTAAAACCGTCAACTGTTAATAATTTGAACGTGCCATCTCCGAGCTTTTGTGAAATCACATACGGCCCTTCCCAGTTTGGCTTCATGTGTGAAGGGACCGGATAAACTCTTTTGAGTACGAGATCGCCGAGTTTGAAGGTTCGCGGACGGACCTTGGCGTTGTACAGTCAGGCGACTTGATTACGATATGCGGCTGCCCTCAAATCAGCCTCTTCGCGCTTTTCATCGAGTAAATCCAAAGATTCAGCAAGTAATATGGCGTTTGTTTTCGGATCGTAATACGTTACACGATGAGAATGCACTTCCATTTCGACCGGAATAACGGCTTCAGAACCATAAGATAAGTAAAACGGGGTATGACCGGTTGAAGTTTTATGGGTCGTTCGATAGGCCCATAATGCCATAGGAAGTTCGTCGACCCATTTGCCCCCAGCTTTTTCAAGTCGCTTCTTTAGAATGGACTTGATAACTTTATTAACAGCTTCAACCTGACCATTTGCTTGTGGGTGTGCTACTGCAGAGAATTTCTTATGGATGTGAAATCGTTGACAAAAATTTTTGAATTCAGCACTATCGAATTGAGTTCCGTTATCGGTGATGATAGTATGTGGGAGACCGAAACGGCAGATGATGTTACGCACTACAAAGTTGATTACTTTCTTTGTTGTGATTGTTGCAAGGGGTTCAGCTTCAGCCCATTTGGTGAAATAATCAACTGCGACGATGGCGTACTTCGCGCCACCTTTGGCCAGAGGCAATGTGCCGATGATATCCATTCCCCACACCGCAAATGGCTAAGGACTGACCATTTGGGTTATCCCAGTAGGCGGGGCTCTTGAAATTCGATCATGTTTCTGGCATTTGTCACATTTTCTAGCGTAGTCTGCAGCATCGCGATTAACGGTAGGCCAATAATACCCATATCGAAGTATCTTCTTCGCTAGTGCTTGCCCCCCAGTGTGATCACCACATTCTCCTTCGTGTACATCGTGTAACACTCGTTTGATTTCATCGTGTGCGATGCACCGGAGGAGAGGAACAGAGTATCCTCTCCGATACACGACTCCATTCTGAATAACAAATCGTGAAGCCTTTCGCAGAACTTGTCTTTTCTCGCTTCGCCGCTCGGGCAATACACCGCGTTCGATATAATCTTGATAAGGAGTCATCCACGACTCCTTGATGGAGGTAGCTTCAAATGTAAAATCAGTCTCCCTTCGATCAATGCTCGGAGATGATAGGGTTTCAATCGGAATAACCCCCAACTGTTGAGCCTCACCCGTGCTTGCTAACTTTGCCAATGAATCAGCTTTCTGATTGTGCTCTCGGGGTATGTAGAAAATGGCATAGTAATCGAATTGATTAAGTATCTCTAGAACTTGAATTAGATAAGCGGCCAGTCTTCGATCTTTGGCCTGATATTCACCTCGAACTTGACACACTATCAATTGGAAATCACAGTAGATCTCTACAACGATGATTTTCAGATCACGGGCAAGTTTTAGTCCGGTAAGTAGAGCTTCGTACTCGGCTTCATTGTTGGTTGCGCGGAACTCGAATTTTAAAGCATAACATATGGATCATCCTTCGGGGTTCTCAAGCACTATCCCAGCTCCTGAGCACCGATCGTTTGACGCACCATCTGTGTACAACTTCCAGATGTATTCGGGAGATTTGCTGTTTTCGGGTAAGTCTTCAGGAATAGTGAATTCGGCTATAAAATCTGCTAGGACTTGGCCGTGAATGGCTCTCCTTAGAGTATATGTAATGTCGAATTGACTCAGTTCGATGTTCCACTTCAGTAACCTACCAGACGTCTCAGGCCGTGTAAGGACCTGTCGTAACGGCTGATCGGTGTACACAGTAATAGGATGAGCCTGGAAATATGGCCGGAGCTTCCTCGAGGCAATGACTAGGCAATATGCCAACTTTTCAAGCTTTGGATAATTTCTCTCGGCTCCGGTTAATCGTTTACTCACGTAGTAGACCGGCTTTTGCACTCGGTCTTCCTCCCGAATCAAAGCAGCACTGATCGCATTCTCTGATACTGCCAGGTAAAGATATAACTGTTCATGATCTACAGGCTTTGAGAGGATTGGTGGTACGGAAAGATGCTGGATTAGTGATTGAAATGCGCCCTCGCATTCTGTGGTCCATTCGAAGTTTCGTTTCCCCTTTCGAATTAAATCGAAAAATGGAAGGCATTTGTCGGTCGATTTTGAGATAAACCTTCTCAGTGCTGCCACTTTCCCGTTAAGACTCTGAAATTTCTTTATGGTTTTCGGAGTTTGGAGATTTCTGATTGCCCAAATCTTTTCGTTGTTGGCCTCTATTCCTCGGGCATTGACAATGAACCCAAGAAATTTTCCGGATGCGACTCCGAAATGACACTTGAGTGGATTAAGCTTCATTCCGTATTTCCGGAGGATGTCGAACGTTGATTCCAAGTCCTTGACATGATCGCCAGAGTACCGTGACTTCACCAACATGTCATCTACATGGACCTCCATAGTCTTTCCAATCTGATTGGCAAACATTTGGTTGACTAAGCGTTGATAGGTCGCGCCAGCATTCTTTAATCCAAAAGGCATGACTTTGTAGCAGTACAACCCCAAGTCGGTTACGAAGCTTGTGTGTTCTTGATCCGGTACATGCATGGGTATCTGGTTGTAACCTGAGTAAGCATACATGAAAGATAACAATTCATATCCAGCGGTTGAATCTACCAGTTGATCGATCCGGGGGAGTGGAAAGCTGTCTTTCGGGCAGGCTTTATTCAGGTCAGAGTAATCGATACACGTTCTTCATTTCCCATTCGGTTTTCGGACAAGTACGGGATTGGACACCCATTCTGGGTATAAAGCGTCTCTAATGAACCCATTTGATTTCAACTTATCGACCTCTTCTTTCAGGGCAGCAGATCTCTCTGGATCCATACTACGCCTTTTCTGCTTGACCGGGATATACCGCGGGTCAATGTTCAAGGTGTGGCTCGCGATGTCAGGCGAGATTCCGCACATATCAGAGTGTGTCCAGGCGAACACGTCAAGATTCGCTCGGAGAAAATCAACCAATTCCTATTGTGTTTTTCGGTCAAGTTGAGACCCAATCTTCAATATCCTCGAGTCATCGTGATCATCATAAATCGGGACATCAATGGTTAGCTCGGTCGGAGAAGCCTGACTTTCCGTAGATTCTTCTTTATTATCATTATCCATTGGATCAAGATCCTTTTGGAATTGGTTGTGGTGCCCAGGCTGGAGCCCAGGCGCTGATTGTCAATCGTCAGTAAAACGGACGCAGAGAGATTCCTCTACCCCTTTTCCTTTCTCTTTCCGCTGCGCCTCCCGCAGCTCAGCAACATAACAAGCTCTTCCAGCAGCCTGATCTCCTTATACAACTCCTATTCTGTGGTCAGTAGGGAACTTCAGAGTTAAACACCATGGGGCAATAACAGCCCTAAATTCAGCAAGGGCCGGTCGGCCCAAAAAAGCATTGTACGGGGAAGGAATATCTAAGACAATAAATTGCAACATCCGAACTCTTCGGCATTCTCCCGCTCCCAACTCTACTGGCAATTCAACTATTCCAGTTGGTATTGTTGCACTCCCATTGAAACCGTGGACTCATGATTGACAAGGCATTAAGTCCTTAGCTTCCATTTTCATTAAATCATATGCTCTTTTAAATAATATATTTACGGAACTTCCGCTATCTACCAGGATCCTCTTCATCCAAGCAGTACCAAATTGAGCGGATATAACCAATGGGTCAATTGTGGGAGCTTCGACTTTATCAGCATCTCAATTTCTAAACACGATTTCATCAGCCATTGTCTTTTGTTGCTTAGCCGGTGTTCCGTCTTCCGAGTTGCTATAGCATTCAAAGTCTACATGCCTGATTGAGCTAGCATATGACTCCATTTCTCTCCAACTTCTGTCTGCTGGATGAGGACCACCACTTATCGTATTGATACCAACCTTCCGCCTGCGCGAGCAGGTTCACCTTGTCTTTCCTGATTCTGCGTTCGATTTTGATTAGATGGGCCCGCTCCACCAGACTGCGGCGCCCGAACAAACTGGTCCAACTTTCTTTCTCTGATCAACTTTTCAATGAGGTCTTGCAAATGTCTACACTTATTGGTATTATGCCCATAACTTTCATGAAACCTACAGAACTTCCCTGTCTGAATTTTCTTCTCCGATGAAGGCTTCGGAGCAGGCTTCTTGTATTGCATAGTATTACAAGTCTGTAAGTATACGTTTTCCAGTGACGTGTTAAGCGGTGTATAATTGTCAAACATTGCGGCCCTACGTCTCGGACCACGATTCTGATCTTGCTTCTTGCTTCGGTTATCACCATTTCTTGATCGCTGGGCCTGTTTATTTTGAATATTCAATTTGACTTTTCCCGAATTTTCTCCAGACTGTTTAACCGCAACATTACTCTGAATCCCTTCACTGCTAGGCCTTGCATCGTCCTGCTTCCGAGACTGTTTCGCATCCTCTCGCCTCAAGAATTGAGCAGCTTTGGAATAGAAACGGTCCAACGATGCGGGAGGTTTCCCGGCTAGCCAATTTCCAAATTCGGAATCAGGGTCGATTCCTTTAGTCAGGGCCATTAGAATGGAATTATCATTAGGGTTGGTGATCTCTGCGCATGCAGCATTGAATCTCTCCAAATATCATCTAAGTGTTTCTCCGGGAGCTTGAGTGACACTTGATAGGGTATTAACATCTTTAGGTCGGGCAATATGCATGCGAAATTGTTCAACAAATTTAGTAGCTAACTAGTCAAACGAAGAAATAGATCGTGGCGGTAATCGGGTGAACCACATTGTCACAATTCCCCCTAAGGAAATAGGAAAACTGCGGCACTTTACTGCGTCATCAGCTCTTGCAGCAGTCATTGACCATTCATATTTCAGAGCATGTTGATTTGGGTCGGAATTTCCTTCATACATGGGAAGGGTTGGCATTCTGAATCAGCGGGGAGGTTCAGCATACAATATGTCATCAGTAAAGGGGGTATGACTCCGGGAGATTCCCCAATCGTCATTTGTTAGGCGTTGACTCTCGCGAATCATTCGTCGCACCATGGCTGAGAAGTCTGGTATTGGAAAATTCTGTGGGTGGTGAGCCAAAGTATGGTCGGGTTCCATAGTGCAAGGTGGGATCGGACGCTGTCGACGATCCTCATCTCGCCTCCTTGGCTCGATGTCTTCTGGGACATATGGCTCTGGAGCCTGTCCCTGCTGATGATAATTTTGATTGGAGTGATCTCGAGCATCAACTCCTATGTCAACTGCAGCGGCTGTAGCAACTCGATCGTCTGCAGTGTACTGAGGAATAGTGCCTCCTCGGGAGGAGGGTCCAGTATGGAAGCTGGTAGATGGGCCAACCCTTATTTGCCCAACGGTTACCGCCTGTTGACAGTCAGCAGCTTGCGCATTATTTCCATCTAGCCTGGGACGGATAGATCGGGTATTGTAATCTGAGGAAGCGGAGCTTTCGGTGGAAGAACGAGGAGCTTGATCCCTTCTGGATCTTCTTCGCTTTTGGCGATTTAGTTGATTGGTCAACTCAGCATTAGCGCGCAATTGCTCAGTTAGCTGTTGTCTGCTTTGGGTTAATTCTTGGAGTAGTTCTTGGAACTCTTGCCTTGTGACCGGACCTGACTGATCCGTATGCCCAACAGCATCTTGGTTAGTGGATTGTAGCTGTGTGGGGTTTGGCCTATCCCGGCCTTCCTGATCACCAATGTTGGAAGTGGTTCTTGTACTCACCATTTTGAAACTTTGAATTCTTTCCTAGACTTTTAACAAATCTGAGTAGAATGGAAGGAATTTGAATATGAGATCTGGATCTCTCTCTTAGATTTATGCAATCCGGTACCGAAGATAGATCCAAGGAGCAGGAGAAAAAACTGGGTTTTTTTCCTCAGTGAAAGCACCAACGTGTTTGTGTCAAAATTGGGCACAACACTCTTCGGAAGTTTTTGAGGAGATAATAAATGAAGAAAGCAAATTAAAATGAGGATTATCTAACAAAAACTCCAAGCGACAGAAAGTAAATTGCACAGAAGACAACAATTTAGAGTGGTTCGGCGATTTGCCTACGTCCACTATGAAGCTTTGTTATTTTATTGCTTGATATTCGGAGAATACAACTTTTATATGGCT
The DNA here is from genome assembly GCA_030765085.1 of Allium cepa. Lineage (NCBI taxonomy): Eukaryota > Viridiplantae > Streptophyta > Magnoliopsida > Asparagales > Amaryllidaceae > Allium > Allium cepa. Next base: position 17,187,321 of record CM060931.1, read on the forward strand.
AAGTACAGCAGTTCTTAAGCAAAAATTCAAAGTCAAAGGCAGCGGCGGTGCTCTGAAGCAATTCTGGCGGCGTCCGGGCGTGTTTTTTTTCTAGAAATTCTCTGATCCCCTTTCTGAATGACCAGAGGCTCTATTTATAGGTGCTGGAGGCTGATATTTCTCCTAAAATTCGGGAAGACCACTTCTGACACGTGTGGGGGGCCCACATGGCCGAATTCTGGAGATCCGGGCCCGCTTTTGGATCGATTCGACCCTTGGTTCGAATCGATCAAAAAGGTGTCCAATCGAGATGAAACTTGGCATGGACATTCTTCCATGTACGTGCAAGCTCCTGTGAAAATTTCATAGCATTTGGACTTGTAGATCTCAAGTTATGATCGATTCAAGATTGCATTTTTAGTTGATATGCGTGCTTCGAATCCACGTTGTTCGAATCGATAGGGTCGAGTCTTTGGCTCCAGCTACTACAACTTGATGGATTCGATGTGTTGGATTTGAGGGTTATCTTCTTTCGAATCAATGATGTTGGTATTTGTTCGAATCGATCGTTGTTAGCTACTGCAGATCGATTCGAAGTTGCTCCAGTATGTTGGATTCGATGAACTCTCGCTTGATGGATTCGAAGACAGGAGCACTCTGATGGATTCGAAGACAGGAACACTCTAATGGATGCGAAGACAAGAACACTTTGATGGATTCGAAACAAGGCATGCCCTCGATGGACTCGAACCTAAATTCTTTGGATGGAGTCGAACTGAGACATACATAGATGGATTCGAACGTATATATGTGAGATGGGTTCGAGGCAAGGGCTCGCCCCTGGGTTCGAAGCTACGCGTGCTCTGAGGGATTCGAACTCTGATCGATTCGACCCTGGGTCTCTCTGATGGATTCGAAATAAGGCCTACCCTCCTTATTTTCTTTTTGCGACATCTTGAGTATACGAACTCGGATCTCCCCGAAATTTGGAACGTTGGTTTCTACAGCTTTGCTTGACGTGTCTTACCAATTGTAGCCCGATCCGGACTCGGATAAAATTCACCGATATCTGTAGTTGCCCAACGATCATTCGAAGCTGAAGACGTATGATCCTGTTTCTTTCCGGTCCGTTCCTTGGTATCTCGGCCTTGCCAAAAGGCGGGATAACAGCTGTCATAGCCATATAACTCACTGAGGCCTTCGTTTTGACTGGTTAAGGCTCCCGTAACTCTAAACGAGCCAGAAGTTATGGCGGTCCGAATAATCGATATCTACAGGGTGCAACATCCACGGTGCAAGGTGCAACATCCGTCCGAAATGGCGAAACAGTGTCGTACGACTTTTTAAAATGCGTGCATGGATTTGAAACGAAACGGTACCATGGTGCACAACTCTCCAGCGATGGTAAATCGAAGACCAGCCACGGTAATCACGTTTTACCGTAAAAATCCACGTGTCGAAAAAACGAAGGGTAAAAAACTTCCGAGACCCAATTGAGATTCGGATAGTCTTTTTTGGGCATTAAACAATCCATTGAGGGCTGAAAGCTGTCATAGCCGTAGAACTCACTGAGGCCTTCGTTTTGACCTGTTATGGCTCCCGTAACTCTAAACGAGTCAGAAGTTATGGACGTCCGAATAATCGATATCTACAGGGTGCAACATCCACGGTGCAAGGTGGAACATCCGTCCGAAATGGCGAAACAGTGTCGTACGACTTTTTGAAATGCGTGCAAGGATTTGAAACGAAACGGTACCATGGTGCACCACTCTCCAGCGATGGTAAATCGAAGACCAGCCACAGTAATCCCGTTCTACCGTAAAATTCCACGTGTCGAAAAAACGAAGGGTAAAAAACTTCCAAGACCCGATTGAGATTCGGATAGTCTTTTTTGGGCATTAAACAATCCATTGACGGATGAAAGCTATCATAGCCGTAGAACTCACTGAGGCCATCGTTTTGACTGGTTATGGCTCCCGTAACTTAAACGAACCAGAAGTTATGGCCGTCCGAATAGTCGATATCTACAGGGTGCTACATCCACGGTGCAAGGTGCAACATCCGTACGAAATGGCGAAACAGTGTCGTACGACTTTTTGAAATGCGTGCAAGGATTTGAAACGAAACGGTACCATGGTGCACCACTCTCCAGCAGTGGTAAATTGAAGACCAGCCATGGTAATCCCGTTTTACCGTAAAAATCCACGTGTCGAAAAAACGAAGGGTAAAAAACTTCCGAGACCCAATTGAGATTCGGATAGTCTTTTTTGGGCATTAAAAAATACATTGATGGCTGAAAGCTATCATTGCCGTAAAACTCACTGAGGCCTTCGTTTTGACTGGTTATGGCTCCCGTAACTCTGAACGAGCCAGAAGTTATGGCCGTCCGAATAATCGATATCTACAGGGTGCAACATACACGGAGCAAGGTGCAACATCCGTCCGAAATGGCGACACAGCGTCGTACGACTTTTTGAAATGCGTGCATGGATTTGAAATGGAACGGTACCATGGTGCACCACTCTCCAGCGATGGTAAATCGAAGACTAACCACGGTGATCCCGTTCTACCGTAAAAATCCACGGGTCGAAAAAACAAAGGGTAAAAAACTTCCTAGACCCGATTGAGATTCGGAGAGTCGGTTTTGGGCATTAAACAATCCATTGACGGCTGAAAGCCGTCATAGCCGTAGAACTCACCGAGGCCTTCGTTTTGACTGGTTATGGCTCCCGTTGCTCTAAACGAGCCAGAAGTTATGGCCGTCCGAATAATCGATATCTTGTAACGACCCGTATTTTTATAAATCGAAACATTGTTAAACTATGTGCTTTAAGTCGTATTGTTGATAAGTCGTTCAGAGTTTAAGTCATTTGGAGCTTGAGTCGTGTAGGAGCTTAGATGACTTAAGGTGTTGCCGAGTTAAGGTAGGTAGCGACTTATAGGGTTAACGACTTAGAGCTTAAGTCGTATGGAAGTTAACTCGTGGGGTGGACCGACCTAATTGATTGACCGAGTTAAGAGAATTGACCGACCTATAGATGTTAGCGGCCTAGGTGATTGCGACTTAAGGGTTGAACGAGTTACGACTTAGAGGTATGACCGATTTCAGGTTTGGTCGACTCATAGGTTGACCGACCTAAGGGATTGGTACGACCCAAGAAGGCTACCGACTTAGGCAGTGGGCGAGTTAAGAGTTTGGTGCGACCTATTAGTTAGTCGACTTAGGAGTGGCCGACTTAATGGGAGAAGATAGGTCGGTGAAGCGACCTTAGGAAGTTAGGTCGTAAGCGACCTATGATAAGTCGTTATGTCTAGTTAGGTCGGCATGGAGTTGGGTCGGTTGTGTGTTAAGTCGTAGACGAGATAAAGCCTAACTCGTGTGGTCCTGTGTGTAGTTAGGTCGGCGTATGGGCTTAAGTCGTGAGTCGTACCAGTGTTGAGTCGGCATGTGTTTTAGGTCGCGTGGTGGTTAAGTCGTTAGGTCGGCCATAGGGTTAGATTGTTAGGTCGGCATGCATGAGTCGTAAGTCGTTGGAACTTAGGCTGGGTGTTAGGTCGTCTCTTGAGTTAGGTTGCTGTCGACTTATGTTAGGTCGCGTATTGGCTTAGGTCGTTAAGTCGTGAGTCGGCAACATAGTTAAGTCGTTAGGCCGTATTAGTTAGGTCGTTGAGTCGGCAGGGGCTTGAGTCGTGGGTCGTAGGCTTTGATGAGTCGTGGACGACTCATGTGATAGGTCGTGGGCGACTCATAGGGGCGCGACTCATGGAGATTTCAGCCTATAAATAGAGGGGTTTGGCTCACTTTTTGGCACCGGATTTTGAAGCGACGAAGTGCTGCCATTTTGAGAGCTCGACTTCAACACTTCTTCACTTCTTTTCTCCACTCTAATCTAGTGATTCCTTCCATCCAAATTGAAGATCAAATCGAAGATCCAAGAGCCAAATTTGAAGATCTTCATCCAACAAAGAGAGATTTCATTGATTGAAGCGAGATTTTGCCGGATCAAGCTTGGATCTTTGCTGTCCAGATCTGGAGTTGGTTGTTTTTGGGGTGTTTAGGTGATTCGGTGAGTGGTAGTTATCTCTCACACGGACCCAAGGGAGTATATTGGATTGGTGGCTTGTTTATGTGTTAAAGGTAGCGATTTCTTGCATTTTCCTAAAGTCTGCATGTGGATCTATCATCTATGATGTTTTGACACCTATTTTACTACATGTTCACTTATACAAGTTCATTCATCAAGTTGTAGAGATATTGTTCATAATTCATGCTTCTTAGAATGCATGTTAGATTTGAACTCTTTATTTACGAAATTGCCATTATTGTTGTAATTGCTTATTAGATCTTGTTTGAATGATTGATTACTTGGATTGATGTTTGGTTTGATTGATTAGTTGATCGATAACTTGATTTGGGACAAGTTGGTCGAAGATGATTCAAAAGCTAAGTGGAAAGGCTCTTGAATGGTGAAAGCTGCTTGTGGCATATGAAGCGAATGTGGAAGCTCATATGGATAGATTCGATGATGATGGACTTTGCCATGATGCGATGAGGCAAACCATGATGTGAGATGGGACTTTGCTATGATGCGTTGAAGCAAAGCATGATGTCTGAAAGCCTTGGTTTAATCCAGACGGGATCATCCCAAGCATGTTGATAACTCGGTGATGCGGTCCGGGTTGGTTGATAATGGTGGGCTCGAGAGGCGCTTGGGCTAGTGTGAGAATAGTCGTCGAGGAGGATGACTAGGAGGCTTGGATCTTGTCGTTATTGAAGGTTCTAGCATGCTCAAAGCAAGAGTACGTTGGAACGGGTCACGATGACGTTCCAGACACGGGCCATGATGACGTGTTAGTACTCTGGGCAGATGCGATAGTCCTAGGCACGGGTCATGATGACGTGCGAAGTTATGTCTAGAACCGGGGTTACCATTAGCCCTTGACGGACGGCTGAAAGAAGGTGCCGGTCATTCAATTAACGGTGATATCGAGGCAATGTTAACAGTGATAGCCAGAGTCATGGATGTTTGATTGTACCATTATTCGGTCTCAAGAGCGGTTTTTTCTGGGTGCGTATCTATTCTTGGTTTAGGCCTTGGGGGTTTGTATTTGGAAAACATCGACCTTGACTCGAGTGATAATTACTTTACTTAAATTGTCTGCTTTGCCATGCTTGTTTATGCTTAGTGGGTCTGGGGCTATCACTGTAGAATGAGGTGGAGTGGGATGGTTGAGTTCCTATTCCTTTTATCCTTTATGCTCTTTTAGTATGTTTGATAGTTAATTTACTACTCACTAAGACTGTTGTCTGACTCAAGGTTTTATGTTCAACCCTTAATACCTTGGGCTGCTCATCCATGTTGGGATGGACAGACTAGGTAGCAGGTGACAGGTGCTGTTCTTGGCTACCAACGCTGTTGATGACGAAGACGAGCTGGTGGCTTTTGCATATTGTTTTCTAACTATATGTACTGGATGTTCCGCTGTTTGTTTGATACTCTGAGTGTTATGTAGTGAGGCTTGATGTATTGACTATTCAGATGATTGTATAAAACTATTATGAGTTTATATGATGAGACTTCTGTTCTATAGAGCTTCACTATGTATACTTTCTATTGTATTTTATCCATGCGCTGTGAGTAATACGATAGAGTTTCTGTTTTATCTTACCCTGACTATCGTCCATGGCTGCCTGGCACGCCTTTCAGCGCACCATGCCCTTGTTTTAGTGTGGGAGTCATGGGCGGTCGTCACATTTGGTATCAGAGCTTTGGTTAATCGATTTTAGCCAATGCTCGCTGACGTAACTACGTATGAGAGACGTAATTGTATTTTGATGGATGATTACTATATATATAATATAGTAGCTTAGAAAGATTTGAACTCCTTATGTAGTTGTTTCTCAAGGTGTTCTAAATCATTCCTTTTTGTAGATATTAAGGATGAGTCGAAGTGAGAGACAAGCTGCTAGGGAAAGCCGTGCTACTGGGGGAGCTACTGACTATGCTGCAATGTTCGAAGCTATGATGACTTCTATCATGAGAAGGATACCAACTTCAGGACCATCAGTAGATGTTGGAGTTCAAATTCAAGCTCCAAGACCAGTGGATTTTTCTAAGTTGTGTAAAGACTGTACTGCTCTTGGAGGGAATGTTTTCTTGGGAACAGAATCAACCATAGAAGTTCAGAGATGGATTGATGCTTGTAGAAGGATCTTTGGTGGTTTGGGAATTGGGGATGCAACTAAGAGGAAGCTTGCATCAAGACAGCTTCAAGGGAGAGCTTCTGATTGGTGGAATTCTATCACCATTGATACTCCAGAGGAAGAGATTACTTGGGAGCAATTCCAAGTTAGATTTGAAGCTAAGTTCATCTCTACGGGTCAGAAATCTGTTTTGTTTAAGAAGTTTGTGGAACTCAAGCAAGGTGGAAGATCAGTTCTTGAGTATGTTTCTGAGTTTGAAGCTTTGTCCAAGTATGCTCGGTCGTATATTGAATCTCCCTATCAGAAGAATGAGAAGTTTGTGACAGGCTTGGACAGTTATCTTGGGAGACAGTTGGTGGATCATCTGGACGATCCATTTGAGAAGCTTGTGGAGAAAGCTCTCAGACACGAGAGTTTGTTTCCTAAGGAAGGGTCTGTTGTTGTTGTGACCAAGGAAGAGTCCAAACCACAGCAGGGTGGAAACAAGAAGAGGAAGCAGCAACAACAGAAGGGTAAGGATGGCCAGAAGAAGCCAAAGGGTGAAGTGACCTGCTACAATTGTCGGCAGAAGGGCCATTTCTCTAGGGATTGCAAAAATTCAAAGGTGCAGTTGAAGTGCCACAACTGTGATAAGCTGGGACATATCAGGAAGGACTGTCCAGAACCGATGAAAGATAAGCAGATTGTGCAAGCTTATGCTTTGGGAGCTGTTCCATCGTCTTCGAAAGCTCCTACTGTTGATGAGAAAGGGAAGAGTGTGGTGGTTCAAGGTACTCTTTCCATTTTTGGTGTTCCAGTTAGAGTGTTGTTTGATACTGGGGCATCGCATTCGTTTGTTTGTGATGATTTGGTAGGCCAGTTGGGTTTGGAACCGGAAATTGTTGATAGACCATTGGTTGTGACTAATCCAGTTGGGGGTTCGTCTTGTTTGTGTATGGTATGTCGTGGTCTAGTTGTATCGAGTCATGATTGCTCTTTTGTTTGTGATTGTTTTATTCTGAACTTTGCGGGGTTCGGAATTATTTTGGGTATGGACTGGCTTAGGAAGTATGCGGCAAAGGTTGATTGTGAGAAACTGGAGGTGACAGTCGGGAATGTGGAAGGGCGAAAGGTTGTGATACGATGTAAGCATGAAGAAGGCGTCTTCATGGGCTTCATGTATTCGCTGGTTGTTCCACGGGATGGACTGTCATCGATGCCGATTGTGAATGGATTTGAGGACGTCTTTGACGAGGTCAAAGGGTTACCGCCGCATAGGGAGATCGAGTTTCGTATCGATCTAGTTGAGGGAGCCAGACCTGTTGTGATGCCTCTTAGACGGATGGCGCCTAGAGAACAACAAGAGCAGAAGGTGCAGGTTGATGACCTTTTACGGAAAGGATTCATTCGGCATAGTGTGTCCGAATGGGGTGCACCAGTTGTGTTCGCAACCAAAGCAGATGGATCGTTGAGGTTGTGTGTGGATTATCGTGAGCTGAATATGGTGACTAAGAAGAACAAGTATCCATTTCCGAGAATAGATGACTTGTTTGATCAGCTTCACGAAGCTAGGGTGTTTTCTCAGATGGATTTGGCAACGGGATTTCACCAGTTGAGAGTGGCTAAGGATAGTGTGCCAAAGACTGCTTTTAAGATACCATCCGGTTTTTATGAGTGGCTGGTAATGCCGTTTGGATTGACTAACGCACCAGCATATTTTGTGGATCTTATGAATAGAGTGTTCAGAGATTAGTTGAACAAGTTTGTACTTGTGTTCGTGGATGATATTCTGATTTATTCCAGAACCGAGGAAGAGCACAAGACACACTTGCGTATTGGTTTGGAAATCTTGCGGAAACATCAGCTGAAGGCTAAGTTTTCAAAGTGTCACTTCTGGAAGAGTGAAGTGAGGTTCTTAGGCTATGTTATTTCTGGAAATGGAATAGCAGTTGATCCCGCTAAGGTGGCAGCAATCCAGGATTGGGTTAGGCCTAAGAATGCATCTGATGTGAGAAGTTTTCTTGGATTAGCAGTATATTATCGTCGGTTTATCAAAGACTTTTCCAAGATAGCTGCACCGTTAATAGGATTGATGAAGAAGAACCAAGTGTTCAGATGGGATGATAAGTGTGAGCAAGCTTTCGTAATCCTGAAAGAGCGACTGACAAGTGCTCCTGTTTTGACTATTCCAAGTGGGAATGATGAGATGGTGGTTTACACCGATGCATGTGGTACTGGACTTGGAGCAGTGCTTATGCAAAAGGATAAAGTTGTTGCGTATGCAAGTCGACAACTGAAGCTGCATGAAAGGAATTACCCGACTCATGATTTGGAGTTAGCGGCGATTGTTTTTGCTATGAAGATGTGGAGACATTATCTATTGGGAGTTCGATTCGAGTTGTTTACGGATCATAAGTCGTTGAAGTATCTGTTCTCCCAAAAGGATTTGAATCTTCGGCAGCAACGATGGCTAGAGTTTTTAGCATCGTATGATTTTGGTATAGCCTATACTCCAGGAAAAGGCAACGCAGTGGCGGATGCGTTAAGTCGAAGACATGCAGGATTGGGAGTCATGTTTTCGGAATGGTAGAGTCTCGAGTATTTGGCTGGATTTGACTTCAGGCCTAGATGTGAATTGGAACCTGAGATGTTGGCAAACTTATCGATAAGACCTTCTCTAGTAGAAAGGATTGGCGAGAGCCAAAAGCGAGACGATAAGCTTGTCAAGATTATCCGAGATTTGGAATCTGGATTGAATCCGGAAAAGGATAAAGGATTCGAAGTCGATCGACAGGGTTGGCTTCGGAAGCAAGGACGATTAGTTGTTCCTGATATAGATGGATTGAGAGATGAAGTTCTGAGGGAAAGTCATCACTCGAAGTTGACAATTCATCCAGGTGGAAATAAGATGTATCGGGATATGAAGAGAACTTATTACTGGGAAGGTATAATAAAGGATGTTGGAAATTTTATTTCCAAGTGTATGAACTGCCAGTTGGTGAAAGCTGAGCAGAAGAATCCCAGTGGATTGCTTCAGCCATTAGAGGTTCCTACATGGAAGTGGGAGCAGATATCGATGGATTTTATCGGTGGTCTACCTAGAACCAGGGCAGGAAATGAAGGGATTTGGGTCATCGTAGATCGTTTGACTAAGAGTGCAAGATTCGTTCCTGTTCGATCTACTAGGACTGCATGGAAGTTGGCTGAGTTGTATGTTAAGTGGATAGTTCGATTCCATGATATTCCGAAGAGTATAATGAGCGATCGAGACCCATTGTTCACTAGTGGATTTCGAAAGAGCTTCCTGGAAGTTTTGGGAACCGAGTTGTGTTAGAGTACAGCTTATCACCCCCAAACAGATGGTCAGACTGAGAGAGTCAACCGAGTTTTGGAAGATCTCCTAAGGGCATGTGTTTTGGATTTCGGAGGATCATGGGAAGATCATCTTCATTTGGTGGAGTTTGCATATAATAACAGTTACCAGTCAAGTATTGGTATGGCACCGTATGAAGCATTGTATGGAAGACCGTGTAACTCTCCGACATGTTGGTTGGAAACTGGAGAAAAGCTGATACTCGGGCCAGAGATGATTCGACAGACTTCAGAGTGTATAGAGATCATTCGGCAACGAATGAAGGCAGCCCAAGACCGTCAGAAAAGTTATGCCAATAATCGTCGTAAGGATTTGGAATTCGACGTAGGTGATATGGTTTTTGTGAAGATTTCTCCACTGAAGAATGTTATTCGATTCGGGAAGAAAGGAAAGTTAACTCCGAGATTTGTTGGACCATTCCCGATTATCGAGCGAATTGGAAAGCTCGCTTATAAATTGGAGTTACCGGAAAAGATGGCGGGTGTGCACAATGTTTTTCATGTATCTTATCTACGGAAGTGTGTGCATGACTCGAATGCGGTGGTTTCTGCTGATAGCTGTGAAGATTTAGAGGTTGATCCAGTTGCTAGAAGACCTCGTAAGCCGCTTCGTGTTGTAGAAACCGACCCGAAACAGCTTAGGAGGAAGACGGTTACGTTCCTCAAGGTACAATGGAGTGATGATGTTGACGACTGTACATGGGAGGAGGAAGAGGGGATGAAAGCAGCTCATCCTGAACTCTTCAAGGTATGGCCCTAAGGTGTCGTGACATCTCACGAATTTGTAGCTTGTTCTAAGTCTTAGAATTCTGCATGCTAGGCTAGTAATTGGATGCATGGTTTGTTGATTGCTATGGATGGTAGGCATGCGGAATAACTTTGGTTGCTCTTGTTTGTTTGGAATTTCAGGGCCGAAATTCCTAAGGGGGAGAGAATGTAACGACCCGTATTTTTATGGATCGAAACATTGTTTAACTATGTGTTTTAAGTCGTATTGTTGATAAGTCGTCCAGAGTTTAAGTCATTTGGAGCTTGAGTCGTGTAGGAGCTTAGATGACTTAAGGTGTTGCCGAGTTAAGGTAGGTAGCGACTTATAGGGTTAACGACTTAGAGCTTAATTCGTATGGAAGTTAACTCGTGGGGTGGACCGACCTAAGTGATTGACCGAGTTAAGAGAATTGACCGACCTATAGATGTTAGCGGCCTAGGTGATTGCGACTTAAGGGTTGAACGAGTTACGACTTAGAGGTATGACCGAGTTCAGGTTTGGCCGACTCAGAGGTTGACCGACTTAAGGGATTGGTACGACCCAAGAAGGCTACCGACTTAGGCAGTGGGCGAGTTAAGAGTTTGGTGCGACCTATTAGTTAGTCGACTTAGGAGTTGCCGACTTAATGGGAGAAGATAGGTCGGTGAAGCGACCTTAGGAAGTTAGGTCGTAAGCGACCTATGATAAGTCGTTATGTCTAGTTTGGTCGGCATGGAGTTGGGTCGGCTGTGTGTTAAGCCGTAGACGAGATAAAGCCTAACTCGTGTGGTCCTGTGTTTAGTTAGGTCGGCGTATGGGCTTAAGTCGTGAGTCGTGCCAGTGTTGAGTCGGCATGTATTTTAGGTCGCGTGGTGGTTAAGTCGTTAGATCGGCCATAGGGTTAGATTGTTAGGTCAGCATGCATGAGTCGTAAGTCGTTGGAACTTAGGCTGGGTGTTAGGTCGTCTCTTGAGTTAGGTTGCTGCCGACTTAAGTTAGGTCGCGTATTGGCTTAGGTCGTTAAGTCATGAGTCGGCAACATAGTTAAGTCGTTAGGCCGTATTAGCTAGGTCATTGAGTCGGCAGGGGATTGAGTCGTGGGTCGTAGGCTTTGATGAGTCGTGGACGACTCATGTGATAGGTCGTGGGCAACTCATAGGGGCGCGACTCAGGGAGATTTCAGCCTATAAATAGAGGGGTTTGGCTCACTTTTTGGCACCGGATTTTGAAGCGACGAAGTGCTGCCATTTTGAGTGCTCGACTTCGATACTTCTTCACTTCTTTTCTCCACTCTAATCTGGTGATTCCTTCCATCTAAATTGAAGATCAAATCGAAGATCCAAGAGCCAAAGTTGAAGATCTTCATCCAACAAAGAGAGATTTCATCGATTGAAGCGAGATTTTGCCTGATCAAGCTTGGATCTTTGCTGTCCAGATCTGGAGTTGGTTGTTTTTGGGGCGTTTAGGTGATTCGGTGAGTGGTAGTTATCTCTCACACGGACCCAAGGGAGTATATTGGATTGGTGGCTTGTTTATGTGTTAAAGATAGCGATTTCTTGCATTTTCCTTAAGTCTGCATGTGGATCTATCATCTATGAAGTTTTGACACCTATTTTACTACATGTTCACTTATACAAGTTCATTCATCAAGTTGTAGAGATATTGTTCATAATTCATGCTTGTTAGAATGCATGTTAGATTTGAACTCTTTATTTACGAAATTGCCATTATTGTTGTAATTGCTTATTAGATCTTGTTTGAATGATTGATTACTTGGATTGATGTTTGGTTTGATTGATTAGTTGATAGATAACTTGATTTGGGACAAGTTGGTCGAAGATGATTCAAAAGCTAAGTGGAAAGGCTCTTGAATGGTGAAAGCTGCTTGTGGCATATGAAGCGGATGTGGAAGCTCATATGGATAGATTCAATGATGATGGACTTTGCCATGATGCGATGAGGCAAACCATGATGTGAGATGGGACTTTGCTATGATGCGTTCAAGCAAAGCATGATGTGTGAAAGCCTTGGTTTAATCCAGACGGGATCATCCCAAGCATGTTGATAACTCGGTGATGCGGTCCGGGTTGGTTGATAATTGTGGGCTCGAGAGGCGCTTGGGCCAGTGTGAGAATAGTCGTCGAGGAGGATGAATAGGAGGCTTGGATCTTATCGTTACTGAAGGTTCTAGCATGCTCAAAGCAAGAGTACGTTGGAACGGGTCACGATGACGTTCCAGACACGGGTCATGATGACGTGTTAGTACTCTGGGCAGATGCGATAGTCCTAGGCACGGGTCATGATGACGTGCGGAGTTATATCTAGAACTGGGGTTGCCATTAGCCCTTGACGGACGGCTGAAAGAAGGTGCCGGTCATTCAATTAACGGTGATATCGAGGCAATGTTAACAGTGATAGCCAGAGTCATGGATGTTTGATTGTACCATTATTTGGTCTCAAGAGCGGTGTTTTCTTGGTGCTTATCTGATCTTGGTTTAGGCCTTGGGGGTTTATATTTGGAAAACATCGACCTTGACTCGAGTGATAATTACTTTACTTAAATTGTCTGCTTTGCCATGCTTGTTTATGCTTAGTGGGTCTGGGGCTATCACTGTAGAATGAGGTGGAGTGGGATGGTTGAGTTCCTATTCCTCTTATCCTTTATGCTCTTTTGGTATGTTTGATAGTTAAATTACTGCTCACTAAGACTGTTGTCCGACTCAAGGTTTTATGTTCAACCCTTATTACCATGGGCTGTTCATCCATGTTGGGATGGACAGACTAGGTAGCAGGTGACAGGTGCTGTTCTTAGCTACCAACGCTGTTGATGACGAAGACGAGCTGGTGGCTTTTGCACATTGTTTTCTTACTATATGTACTGGATGTTCCGCTGTTTGTTTGATACTCTGAGTGTTATGTAGTGAGGCTTGATGTATTGACTATTCAGATGATTGTATAAAACTATTATGAGTTTATATCATGAGACTTCTGTTCTATAGAGCTTCACTATGTATACTTTCTATTGTATTTTATCCATGCGCTGTGAGTAATACGATAGAGTTTCTGTTTTATCTTACCCTGACTATCGTCCATGGCTGCCTGGCATGCCTTTCAGCGCACCATTCCCTTGTTTTAGTGCGGGAGTCATGGGCGGTCGTCACATATCTACAGGGTGCAACATCCATGGTGCAAGGTGCAATATCTGTCCGAAATGGCATAACAGTGTCGTACGACTTTTTGAAATGCGTGCATGGATTTGAAAAGAAAGGGTAACCTGGTGCGCCACTCTCCAGCGATGGTAAATTGAAGACCAGCCACGGTAATCCCGTTTTACCGTAAAAATCCACGTGTTGAAAAAAAACGAAGGGTAAAAAACTTCCGAGACCCGATTGAGATTCGGATAGTCTTTTTTGGGCATTAAACAATCCATTGACAGCTGAAAGACGTCATAGCCGTAGAACTCACTAAGGCCTTCGTTTTGACTGGTTATGGCTCTCGTAACTGTAAACGAGCCAGAAGTTATGGCCGTCCGAATAATCGATATCTACAGGGTGCAACATCCACGGTGTAAGGTGCAATATCCGTCTTAAATGGCGAAACAGTATCGTATGAATTTTTGAAATGCATGCATGGATTTGAAACAAAATGGTACCATGGTGCACCACTCTCCAGCGATGGTAAATTGAAGACCAGCCACGGTAATCCCGTTTTACCGTAAAAATCCACGTGTCGAAAAAATGAAGGGTAAAAAACTTCCGAGACCCGAATGAGATTCGGATAGTCTTTTTCGGGAATTAAACAATCCATTGACGGCTAAAAGCTGTCATAGCCGTAGAACTCACTAAGGCCTTCGTTTTGACTGGTTATGGCTCCCGTAACTCCAAACGAGCCAGAAGTTATGGCCGTCCGAATAATGGATATCTACAGGGTGCAACATCCACGGTGCAAGGTGCAACATCCGTCCGAAATGGCGAAACAGTGTTGTACGACTTTTTGAAATGAGTGCAAGGATTTGAAACGAAACGGTACCATGGTGCACCACTCTCCAGTGATCGTAAATTGAAGACAGACCACAGTAATTCCGTTTTACCGTAAAAATCCACGTGTCCAAAAAACGAAGTGTAAAAAACTTTTGAGACCCGATTGAGATTCGGATAGTCTTTTTTGGGCATTAAACAATCCATTGACTGCTAAAAGCTGTCATAGCCGTAGAACTTACTGAGACCTTCGTTTTGAATGGTTATGGCTCCCGTAACTCTAAACGAGTCCGAAGTTATGGCCGTCCGAATAATCGATATCTACAGGGTGCAACATCCACGGTGCAAGGTGCAACATCCGTCCGAAATGGAGAAAGTGTCGTACGACTTTTAGAAATGCGTGCATGGATTTGAAACGAAACGGTACCATGGTGCACCACTCTCCAGCGATGGTAAATCGAAGACCAGCCACGGTAATCCCGTTCTACCGTAAAAATCAACGTGTCGAAAAAACGAAGGGTGAAAAACTTCCAAGACCCGATTGAGATTCGGATAGTCTTTTTTGGGCATTAAACAATCCATTGACGGCTGAAAGCTGTCATAGCCGTAGAACTCAATGAGGCCTTCGTTTTGACTAGTTATGGCTCCCGTAACTCTAGACGAGCCAGAAGTTATGGCTGTCCGAATAATCGATATCTACAGGGTGCAACATCCACGGTGCAAGGTGCAACATCCGTCCGAAATGGGGAAACGGTGTCGTACGACTTTTTGAAATGCGTGCAAGAATTTGAAACGAAACGATACAATGGTGCACCACTCTCCAGCAATGGTAAATTGAAGACCAGCCACGACAATCCCGTTTTACCGTAAAAATCCATGTGTCGAAAAAACGAAGGGTAAAAAACTTCCGAGACCCGACTGAGATTCGGATAGTCTTTTTTGGGCACTAAACAATCCATTGACGGCTGAAAGCTGTTGTTTGTACCAAAATTGGGCACAACACTATTCGGGAGTCTTTTGAGGAGATAATAAATGAAGAATATGAATTAAAAATGAGGATTACCTAACAAAAACTCCAAACAGCAATGAAGCAAAGACAAAGGCGAGCAGTTTATCGTGGTTCGGCGTGTTGCCTACGTCCACTGTGAAGCATTTTGATATTTTATTGATTTTCTTTCAATGATTATAAGTTGTTGCAGCAATCAACAGCAAATTACAACTGGAAATTCGAAATCAACAATGAAATTATGATGTAGGATGAAGTAGGTCTTAATCCGGCAGAGTCTGGGCGCTTGAGAGTTGAAAGATCCCTTTTCTGTTGGCTCTGGAGCTCTATTTATAGGCGTAGGCCGCTGATATTTCGCTGAAAACTCGGGAGACCACTTCTGGCACGCGAGGGGGCCCACACGCCCGGTCTTAGGAAGTTTAGGCCCACTTTAGCATCGATTCGAACTCCATTCGAATCGATCAAGAATTCGTCCAATCGAGGTGAAATTTGGCGTGGAGACTCTTCGACATAAATGCAAACCTCTGTGAAAATTTCATGGCATTTGGATCAGTGGATTGAGAGATATGATGGATTCGAAATAGGGTTCACGGCGTGGCTGTTTGGTTCGAAACCATGTATTCGAACCGATGGTTTCGAAACCATGGTGGCACGTACTTCGTGTTGACGTGGAGCGCAAACTTCGAATCGATCCGATCTTCACTCCGTGTTGACCGCTTCAACTCCATATATCTCGACGCATTCGAACCGATGAAAGACACGTCCTCATGGTTGGTTGACCCAGTGGGTTCGAATGAAGCTTCACAGGTGGGTTCGAACAAGGTCTCTGTGATGGGTTCGAACAAGGACTCTGTGATGGGTTCGAACAAGGCTTCTGTGATGGGTTCGAACAACCGAAGCTTAGTGGATTCGAACATGGATCCTTTCGATGGGCTCGAGCTTTGCAACCCTTCCACGAGGTCCACAGATACGAACTTAGATGGGTTCGAGGTTGATGGATTCAAAGCGAGGCGCACCGATGGGTTCGAAGTCCATCGATTCGAAAATGATCGTTTCGAATGATGCTTGTCTATGGGTTCGAGGACGCTTAGCTCGGGGGGTTCGAAACCAACGCTTCCCCTCTCAAGTTGAACCGATCATAACTTGTGCGTATGAACTTGGATTGACTCGAAATTTGAGATGCTGACTTCTACGGTCTTTCTTGTCATGTCTTATTAATTGTAGCACCATTCGGACTCGGACAAAATTCAGTGATATCCATAGCGAAACGATGTATGACCGGTCTCTGAGACGAACTGTCCTCCGTTTCTGAACGATCTTTTGGTATCGCGGCTTTGCCAAAAAGCGGGATAACATTTTGCCCCCCAAAGTACGCCTTGTGGGAACATGACGTGCTTTGAATAGCTGCAATTTCTTTCTGAACAATCATTGCTCTCTTTTTGTTGAGACTCGTACTCTGTATTGCTGCAACCTTGCGTTGATATGATTGATTACTGTATAACAGCGCTTAGCCGTTGGCTGTTGCATTTGTAACAAGATAGGTGCTTGATCCCTGCAAATGTTTTGAATCGAATGTTAGTTCGATATATATGCACTTATGCTAGCTTGATCTTTGTTAGCGTCGTGCGACTACAAGTCGTTGTTAGTTTTGTTCGCTATTGAACTTCGTATCGATTCTCTTCTGAATCGATTTTGAAATTTGAATTGAGACAACGCTTGATGGTTGTTTTGAAAAGTTCCTTCGTATCGATCCTATCCTGAACCGATATTGAAAGTTGAAGGAATTAGATTTGTAATGCGCGAGTGTAAGACTTCGAACCGATGCGTTTGAGCATCGATGGATTCGAATCCTAGGCTCGAAACCTAGGCTCGTATGGATACAGTACGCTTATGTTATGATGGGTGCGAAATTGACATTCGAACCGATCTGAAAGAATGGATACGGCATAGTAGTTCGTATCGATAGGTTATGGATGGATACGAAGTCGTTGATGAGAACAAGGGCTTCGAATCGATGCGCCCACAGTTTGTTTCGCATCGATGCAACTCGCTGTCCTGCTATGTACTTCGTATCGATGAAGTGTGAGGGTAACTTCGAACCCATACGGCATTAGGCGAATGGCTTCGAATGGATGGTTTCGAAACAATCCACGTTCTCACTGGTTGCAACCGGTTAAGTCCACCGGAAAAGGAATCGTCTCGGTTGCTTTCGAGGCTTCATATAAATAGTAGAGGGGTTTCACATTTTTCACTTCTTACTTTTTACTCTCGCCTCGCTTTTTCTGTGCGTTGCATCATTTCGAAGCCTCCCAGAGAAGAAAACACTGTGCTGCGTCATCAAATCAACCGAGATTCAAGTCTTCAATCTCTCGAATCCATTATCCAAACAAGGTAACTAGCCTCGAATCCAAACGGAAAAGTTATTTCGGACCTATCTCATCTTCATCGATTGCTTAGTCTCGAGATTGGCAAAACCAGATCTGGTTTGGGGGGACTTCGAATCGATACGTGGGCTCGAGTTCGAATCGATGATGGCGGCGTCACTTCCCCTTTGTTTCGCCTTGATCTCTGGAATGAATTTATGGGGTGACGCAGTTCGCACCGATAAACCATCTTTGATGGATCCATTCGAATCGATGGTTTCGAACCCATCATCCATCGGTTCAAAGTTCTCGACTTTGCATTGATACGAAGGGCATCGATTCGAACGTGATTAATGTGAAGTTGAGGGTTTGGTTATCGGTTCGAACCAGTTAACACAGGATGGATTCGAAGTCCTCTTTCATCGATCGATTCGAGTGCGCCTTTCTGCATCGATTCGAAGTGACGTTGGCATGGGTTCGAATGAGCTCCCTTTGTTTGGTTCGAACCCTCTATGATGGATACCAAAGTTTGACGTTTTCTAAGCATAATTCTGACGAGCTTCATCCTTGCATATTTGGACATATTAAACTGCATACTTGACCACCTTTCGAAGCTCGTCGTCGGAACAATAACGACTTTTATTCAAATCAAATTTCCATCATACAAACGGTTCAACGATGACGGTCAGCGATGACGGTCATTGTAACTGGACTCCGTAGCTTTATCGTTTGCATATTTTCTTTAACTCCGCGATACTTATTCAAGTAATGCATGGCACTTCACAACATACATTCATACACTTTACACTAGGGAACGCACGGGTTCTTTGTCGTCTAACGATGGTTTCTCATGAGTTAGCTAGTTATGGAACCTTCAAGTTCGCAACAGCAAGAGGTTCAAAGCACAGCCGCTCCGAGATTGGAAGTTCCAAATATTGAACCTGAGATCATTGGTCCGGCCCCGGACGAACTTCCCAATGCGTCTTTCATTGTCAATCCGTCGGATTCCGTTCAATCGAATATTTCTGAAGACATGTTAGGGAGAATATGCTTGAGGCACGGTCTGTCACTGGATGACGTGTTATTGCCAGGGCCGAATGATAGACCACACAACCCGCCAGAGGTATATACAGCGTTTAACCGCCACGCGTGCGCGGCCGGGACACTTCCTCCATTCAACGATTATATAAGGGAAGTGTTGTCTTTTTTGGGGATCGCTCCGTCTGAACTACACCCAAATGGATATGCGTCCGTGAACAATTTATTCATCGTCTTCATGGAGTACCTTCATAGACCGTCGATCCCGACCGAGATCAGATATCTATTTAACTTCAAAACTCGAGGCGATTATCCTTCCTTCACATTTCTGGAAGCGGTGAGAAACTGCCAAGTGGTTACTGGGTCCTGGACCAGGTTGAGTTACTATAGCACGGAATGGTTCTATGTCAGGTGTCCTCTGGGGTTTGCCCGACGATGGTTATTCAGACATGAGTGTAGCTGAGTTATTAAGTAATTTCTAAGACAATTGCGGTCGAAGCGAAACTTATGTTCTTTCTCTTTTCACAGTGACGATTCAGCGGCCTGAGGGCGAGCGCTTTAAAGAGATGGTGCGAGTACTCCGGGGAGTCCCGAGCAAGGATAGGGATATCGAGTCGCTTTTGACCGTCTCCGGATCTACGGATTGATTGCACGGGGGCAGATCATATTGTTTGACGGGGCACTAAGGATTGTTTCGAAGAAGCGAGTCAAACAAAAGAAGCCCAAAGTTATCATAGCCGAGGAGGCTGATTCTGAAAGGACTCATACTGACGATGAGCCGTTGTTGGAGCCTACAGACGTGGTTCAAGATGTTGAAGAGCAAAGAAAAGGCAAGGCAGCCGTCGTCTCGTCAAATAAGAAGGGGAGATGGAAATCGGTTGTCACGGCCAGATCCTCTCCCGGAGTTAGAATTTTCGAGATGTCTCCTCCGCGAACTGAAAGTCTTTACGAAGGGCTTACAGACCTTCCAATCCCGGATGATGTGTCTTTCCAGCATGACGCCGGGTTGGAGGAGTTTCATCGTACTCTAGAATCGAGCGAGCCTTTTATTACTAGCTCAGTCAACACTTCCGGTTGGTCGGGGGGAAATACATATTCATACACATTTCACAACACTACATAGCCCCGAGTCTTAGGCCATCGGTTTCGAGAAACCACTAACTTTATTCTCATTTTGCTTTGCAGATATTATGACTGGACGTGGTTCGATGCTAGGGAGCCTACGACATGCTCGCAGATCTTCCTCATACTACGAGCCACAACGGAGAGAAGGAGACAGGAGTTATGATCACAGGTACTCCAGGTATTCTAGCCAGGAACGGAGGGATAGGGATTACAGACATCGGTCTCGATCCCGCACTCCTCCTCCAAGAGTTCCCGTACAATCTCCCGTCCATGTTTCTCGTCCTTCTGATTCCTCGCACTACCAGTCGGCCTCTCAATCTTCTAAGCATGATTCTCGCCATCCCAGATCTGAGGCAATGTCTCCAGTAGTTGCGGAACAACCTCCAACTGAAATTTCGGGAGAAGGATCAATCAGGCTTGCTCAACGGAAGAAGGACTTTCCAAATATTTGCTTTGACAATTACATCTTTCCTCTTCACTTGAAAAGAATTCCGCCGGAGGCCGAGCAGACGGCGCACGATTATGTGCACGACTTTTATGCCCAATACATGGCGTGGTACAAGGCGGCCGAGAAAGCGTCATCATTGGCCTTTGAGCGTGGGGCTATTATCGAGAAAATGAAAGCTGAATTAGCCCAAAAAAGCCGTATCATTGATGTGCTAAATACTGAAGCTAAATCTACTCGGAAGTCTGAAATGGAGGCCATCAAAAGAGCCGATGAAGCCCAGGCAACCATGGATTGGATGAAACATGAGCACTATGCCATGGTAGAAGACATGGGCCATCGAAACACCCTGGTCACTGCTGAGAGGGACGCAGCCCTAAAGGAGTTAAACGAGCTTAAGTCCATATTCGCCGAAATCGCCAAGGATAGGGACAATGCGAATAATGCAGCCCAGGAGGCGTGCGAACAAGCTGTGATTCTCCGGACTGAACGGGATGCAGCAGTGGCTAAGGTCCAGGCGGTTGAGATGGAGGTTGAGGAGAAAGTTCATTAAGCGGAGGCCAGGCTGGAGGTCGATATCGAAGATTTGCTCATCACTTATAATGCCAACGTATTGAGACACAGAAATTTGGCCTAGCTCCTGGATTACCCAATACATCTCCGCAGCGCTTGGGGTTGGTTGGTCGAGGAAGAAGAGGAAGCACGTCCGGGTGAATCGGTTGATCGATTCGAACTTGAAAACCGGCTGCTGAGAGACGATGAGAAGAAGGTCCTTCATGACGCTATTATCGATCATGAGGAGGAGATGATTGGTGGCCGATCTTTGGAAGTTGGAGAGGGATCAGGTGTTGAGCACCATTCTGCTGTCACTGAAGTCACCGCACCACCTTCGTCAGTGCCTGTATCTGCGGTCGGTTCGTAATCTGTTCCTGCTTACGACTTGGAACAGCCGCGGTTATCTCCTATTCATGAGCATACTTCCGAGGCCGCTCTGTCGTCTGCAAGCCAAACTGGGGAAGGTATTCCAAATTTATCTCAAATGTTTTCTAAATAGAGAGTTTGCTCTGAATTAGTTACTGCTAACCTTTTCTTATCTTTGTTTAGTGACTGGAGTTGCTTCGATTGCCGCGACCCAAGAGTCAGGCAAAGGGAATAAGGCCATCACCACCGAGACTACTGTTGTAACTGCGGTATCAACCGAGGCGGCGCAGGGGAGCGGATTATCTCTTGAGGAACAAATGGTGAGCGAGCTGCTCGGTGAGCAGGGTGGCTTCTCCAAAGACCTGCCGTTCATCATTAGTGACCTTCCGCCAACCTCTAGCTCTTCAATGCAGGCTGCGGATGCCCCCAGCCAAGCCCAGACGATTCGTGATGAAGAGATTCTGGCCGAGATTCAGGCAGAATTAGAAGCGGCGGGGCAAAGTGGTAGTGTTGGCGGTGGCACGGCAGCGCAGAGCCCAGCACCTGCGAGGATCGTATCGTCGGGTGGCACTATCCCATCTTCCGTTGCGGGTCCGGTCCCTCCTACTCCTCCGGTGGGGAGCCTTCATTCTGAGGAGGACGTAGATATTATGCCCCCCGCCGAAGAGCAACCACCGCAGAGGAGGTCGTCCAAACGAAGGATTTCCGTTCCTAGCGATTCTGACGATGAATCGCTGATAAGGAAGCCAAGAAAGAAGGAATAGATCGGCTTCCCAAGCAGATTTTTTGGTAGATAGGAACTTGTTTTCGTTTTTTGTTAGTAGGTCGTGTATAGATGCGGGTTCGGCCCCTGCTAGTAGGGATTCTCTTTTGGGAAAACTTAGTTGAAATAAAATTTAGTTTCATTGTTTCAACTCTCATTTCTTTTGTGCTTAAGTGTTTGCAGTGTCTTGTTTTCAGTCCGATGCACTTATGTTGTTTCTACTGTCAAGTAGAATTCATTTTTATTCGCCAAGTCTGAGAATCTTGATCACAAGTTGTGATCAATGAACAATCGAACCTCGGGCACCGTAACACTTTGGTTAGCGATTAACACTTAGCGTTTTTGCCCCTAGTCCCGAGGAATAACATTTGTGTTTTGGTGGTTGAGTGCATTTATTGCAAACTTTAAGCACATGTCCACATTCTGGGGACTTAAGATAATTTGAGATCGATAATCCAGTTCGCACTCCGGGAACTCGAGAGTTATCGATGTTTATAACACGGTTCGCGCTCCGGGAACCTGGAATTGATGTTCACATTCTAACTCACACTCTGCGAACTCGGAGTTAGTATTAACATTTCAATTCGCACTACGGGAACTTTAATTTGGTGTTTGCGCTCCAATTCACACTCCGGGAACTTGGAGAAAACATGTATATTCGGGTTCGCACTCTGGGAATTTGGATTTGATGTTTATACCCCCTTCATATTCTGTGAAGTTGGAGTTCACACAGATGCTTCGGTTCGCGCTCCGGGAACCTGTAATCCACATTTATGCTCCGATTTACGCTCTGGGAAGTCGGAGTTAGCCGTTGGATGGTCGGTCACATCTGTTCGGGCTTCTTAGGAACTCGTTCACACTCTGGGAACGATGTATTTGATGTTTATACTCCAATTCGCACTCTGGGAAATTGGAGTTCGTTCACACTCTGGGAACGATTCATTAGATGTCTATACTCCACCTCACACTCTGGGAAATTGGAGTCCGTTCGCACTCCGGGAACGATTTATTGGATGTTTATACTACAATTCACGCTCTGGGAAGTTGGAGTTAGCTCGCACTCTGGGAGTGATGGATTTATACTCCGGTTCGCGCTCCGGGAACCGAGAGTTGAAATTTACACTCCAATTCGCACTCTGGGAATTTGGAGTTAGAGGAGGGATTGTCGTGTATCGATCCCTGTGAATGTTGATGTAGTGTTCTGCCCCCGAGCTCGGGTTTCACTTAGCGAGTGACCTGTCGTATCACAGTCACTCCCTATTTGAATAAATCCCACCGCGTGATGGAACTTAGCTCTCCGTGCATTGTGATATTGTACGTCATATTCAGTAAATCACAGCTCTGGCTCGAAGAGATAGCATTTTATTGCTGAAATGAGAAAATATGGCAAAGTAAACTGCCTTATTACAAGTTCGAATTTCAAAAATGCGAAAATAAAATGCAAAGGAAATAACGAGCTAGAACAAATAAAGCCTGTCATGTATAGTAACGACGGAGACTCTCGCTATTCCAGGCTCTCGGTAGAGTTAGACCGTCAACGGTCGATAATTTGAATGTGCCATCTCCAAGCTTTTCTGAAATCACATACGGTCATTCCCAATTGGGCTTCATGTGAGAAGGAACCGGGTAAACTCCCTTGAGTACAAGGTCGTCAAGTTCGAAGGTCCACGGTCGGACCTTAGCATTGTACATTCGGGCGGCTCGACTCCGATGTGCGGCTGCCCTCAAATCAGCCTCTTCGCGCCTCTCATCGAGCAGATCCAAGGATTCGGCAAGTAGTATAGCATTCGTTTTCGGATCATAATATGTCACACGATGAGAATGAACTTCCAGTTCGACCGGAATAACAGCTTCAGCGCCATAAGATAGAGAAAATTGAGTGTGGCCGGTTGCAGTTTTGTGAGTCGTCCGATAGGCCCACAAAGCCATGGGGAGTTCATCAACCCACTTGCCCCAGCCTTTTCCAGTCGTTTCTTCAAAATAGATTTGATGACCTTATTTACGGCTTCGACTTGGCCATTTGCTTGCGGATGTGCAACAGCGGAGAATTTCTTATGGATATGGAATCGCAGACAGAAATTCTTGAATTCAGTGCTGTCGAACTGGGCTCCGTTATCGGTAATAATAGTATGCGGGAGACCGAACCGACATATGATGTTGCGTACTACAAAGTTGATAACTTTATTCGTCGTGATTGTTGCAAGTGGTTCGGCTTCCGCCCATTTCGTAAAGTAATCGATTGCGACGATAGCATATTTTGCGCCACCTTTGGCCAAAGGCAATGTACCAATTATATCGATCCCCCATATTGCAAACGGCCATGGAATGACCATTTGGGTCATCTCAGTTGGCGGGGCCCTAGGAATCCAAGCATGTTTTTGGCATCTGTCACATTTCTTGGCATAGTCCATGGCATTGCGATTTACAGTAGGCCAATAATACCCATATCGAAGTATTTTCTTTGCAAGTGCTTGCCCCCAGTTTGATCGCCACATTCCCCTTCGTGTACATCGTGTAACACTAGTTTGACTTCATCGTGCACGATACACCGGAGGAGTGAACAGAGTATCCTCTCCGGTACATGACTCCATTTTGAACAACAAATCATGATGCCTTTCGTAGAACTTGTCTTTTCTCGCTTCGTTGCTCGGGCAATGCACCACGTTCGATATAATCTCGATAGGGAATCATCCACGAATTCTTATTGGAGGTAGCTTCAAATGTGAAATCGGTCTCCCTTTGATCAATGCTCGGAGAGGATAGGGTTTCAATCGGAACAACCCCCAACTGCTGAGCCTCACCCATACTTGCTAACTTTGCCAACGAATCAGCTTTTTGATTGTGCTCTCGGGGTATGTAGAAAATGGCATAGTAATCGAATTGATCAAGCATCTCCAGAACTCGAGTTAGATAGGCGGCTAATCTTCGGTCTTTTGCCCGATATTCTCCTCGAACTTGACATACTACCAATTGGGAATCGCAGTAGATCTTTACAGCGATGATTTTCAGATCACGGGCAAGCTTTAGTCCGGTAAGTAGAGCTTCGTACTCGGCTTCATTGTTGGTTGCACGGAACTCGAACTTTAAAGCATAACATATGGATCGTCCCTCGGGGGTTTCAAGCACTACCCCTGCTCCTGAGCACCGATCGTTTGACGCACCATCGGTGTACAGCTTCCAGATGCATTCGGGAGATTTACTGGCCTCGGGCAAGTCTTCAGGAACAGTGAATTCGGCTATAAAATCTGCTAGGATTTGGCCGTGAATGGCTCTTCTTGGTGTATAAGTGATGTCGAACTGACTCGGTTCGATGTTCCACTTTAGTAACCTACCAGACGTCTCAGGCCGCGTGAGGACCTGTCGTAACGGCTGATCGGTGTACACAGTAATAGGATGAGCCTGGAAATATGGACGGAGCTTCCTCGAGGCGATGACTAGGCAATATGCCAACTTTTCAAGCTTTGGATAATTTCTTTCGGCTCTGGTTAGTTGTTTACTCACGTAGTAGACTGGTTTTTGCACTCGGTCTTCCTCCCGAATTAACGCAGCGCTGATTGCGTTTTCAGATACCGCCAAGTAGAGATATAACTGTTCATGATCAACATGCTTTGAAAGGATTGGCGGTACGGAAATATGTGGGATTAGCGATTGAAATGCGCCCTCACATTCTGCGGTCCATTCGAAGTTTCTTTTCCCTTTTCGAATCAAATCGAAGAAGGGAATGCATTTGTCGGTCGACTTTGAGATAAACCTACTCAGTGCTGCAACTTTCCCATTAAGACTCTGGACTTGCTTTATGGTTCTCAGAGTTTGAAGATTTCTGATAGCCCAGATCTTCTCGGGGTTAGCCTCTATTCTTCTGGCATTGACAATGAACCCAAGGAATTTTTCGGATGCGACTCCGAAATGACAGTTCAGCGGATTGAGCTTCATTCCGTATTTCCGGAGAATGCTAAACATTGACTCCTAATCTTTGACGCGATCAACGGAGTATCGCGATTTCAACAACATGTCATCTACATAAACCTCCATGGTCTTCCCAATCTGATCGGCAAACATTCGGTTGACTAAGCGTTGATAAGTTGCACCAGCATTCTTTAACCCAAAAGGCATGACCTTGTAGTAGTACAATCCCAAGTCGGTTACGAAGCTTGTGTGGTCTTGATCGGGTACATGCATGGGTATCTGATTGTAACCTGAGTAAGCGTCCATGAAGGATAATAATTCATATCCTGTGGTTGATTCTACCAGTTGATCGATTCAGGGAAGTGGAAAGCTGTCTTTCGGGCAGGCTTTATTCAGATCTGAGTAATCGATACACGTTCTCCGTTTCCCATTTGGTTTCCGGATGAGTACAGGATTGGACACCCATTCTGGGTATAAAGCGTCTCTAATGAACCCGTTTGATTTCAAATTATCAACATCTTCTCTTAGGGCGGCAGATCTCTTTGGATCCATACCACGCCGTTTCTGCTTGACCGGGACAAACCGCGGGTCAATATTCAGGGTGTGGCTCGCGATGTCTGGCGAGATCCCACACATATCAGAATGCGTTCAAGCAATTACGTCCGGATTCGCTTGGAGAAACTCGACCAATTCTCGTTGTGTTTGCGGGCTAACTGCGACCCAATTTTCAACATCTTTGAATTATCGCTACCACAGATCGGAACATCGATTGTTAATTCAACTGGCGAAGCCTGACTTTCTCTAGATTCATCTTTATTCTCATTGTCTCAGGGGTCTAGATCCTTCTGGAATTGGTCGTGAAGCCTGGGCCGTGGCCCAGGCGTTAATTGTCAATTGTCGGTGAAACGGACGCAGAGAGATTCCTCTACGCCCTTTCCTTTTTCCTTTCGCCGCGCCTCTCGCAGCTCGGCAACATAGCAAGCTCTCCCCGCAGCTTGATCTCCCTGTATAACCCCTTTCCCGTGATCAGTAGGGAACTTGAGGGTCAAACACCATGAGGCAATAGCTGCCCTAAATTCGGCGAGGGCCGGTCGGCCCAAGAAAGCATTATGCGGAGAAGGAATATCCAAGACAACAAATTGTAACATCCGAACTCTTCGGCATTCTCCCACTCCAAACTCCACCGGCAATTCAACCATCCCGGTCGGTATCGTCGCCCTTCCGTTGAAGCCGTGGACTCGTGATTGACAGGGTTTTAAGTCCTTAGCTTCCATCTTCATTAAATCATATGCTCTTTTAAACAGTATGTTCACAGAACTCCCACTGTCTACCAAGATCCTCTTCATCCAAGCAGGACCAACTTGAGCGGATATAACCAGTGGGTCGATCGTGGGGGCTTCGATTCTATCGGCATCTCGATTTCTAAACACGATGTCGTCTGTCATCGTCTTTTGCTGTTTAGCCGGTGTTCCGTCTTCTGAATTACTATAGCATTCAAAGTCCACATGCCTGATCGAGCTAGCATATGACTCCATTTCTCTCCAACTTCTGTCTGCTGGATGGGGACCACCACTTATTGTGTTGATACCCAATCTCCCGCCCGTACGTGCGGGTTCACCTTGTCTTTCCTGATTCTGTGTACGATTTTGATTGAATGGGCCCACTCCACCAGACTGCGGCGCCCGAACATACTGATCCAACTTTCTCTCCCTGATTAACTTTTCAATGAGGTCTTGCAAATGCCTACACTCATTGGTATTATGCCCGTAACTTTCATGAAACCTACAGAATTTTCCTTTTTGAATCTGCCCCTCCGACGAAGGCTTCGAAGCAGGCTTCTTGTATTGCATAGTATTACAAGTTTGTAGGTATACATTTTCCAGCGACGTGTTAAGCGGTGTATAACTGTCAAACATTACGGCCCTACGCCTCGAACCACGATTCTGATCTTGCTTCTTTCCTCGGTTATCACCGTTTCTCGGTCGTTGAGTCTGTTTATTTTGAATATTCAAATCGACTTTTCCTGAACTCTCGCCAGTCTTTTTAACCGCAACATTACTCTGAATCCCTTCACTGCTGGGACTTGCATCATCCTGCTTCCTAGACTGTTTCGCATCCTCTCGCCTCAAGAACTGAGCGGCTTTGGAATAGAAACGGTCCAACGATGCGGGAGGCTTTCCAGCCAACCAATTGCCAAACTCAGAATCATGATCGATTCCTTTTGTCAAAGCCATTAAGATAGAATTATCATTGGGGTTGGTGATTTCGACGCACGCAGCATTGAACCTCTCCAAATATCGTCTAAGTGTTTCTCCGGGAGATTGATTAACACTTGATAAGGTGTTAACATCCTTAGGTCTGGCAATATGCATGCGAAACTGCTCAACAAATTTGTTAGCTAACTGATAAAAAGAAGAATAGATCGCGGTGGTAATCGCGTAAACCACATTGTCGCAATTCCCCCTAACAAAATGGGAAAACTACGACATTTCACTGCGTCATCAGCTCTTGCAGCTGTCATCGACCATTCATACTTCAAAATATGTTGATTCAGGTCGGAATTCCCTTCTTACATGGGCAGGGTTGGCATTCTGAATCGCTTAGGAGGTTCAGCGTACAATATGTCATCAGTGAACGGTGTATGACTTCGGGAGATTCCCCAATCGTCATTTGTTAGGCCTTGACTCTCGTGAATCATTTGGTGTACCATGGCTGAGAAGTCTGGTGTTGAAACATTCTGCGTGTGGTGAGGCAAAGTTTGGTCGGGTTCCACAGTGCGAGGTGGGATCGGGCGCTGTCGACAATCCGTATCTGGCCTCCTTGGCTCGACGTCTTCTGGGACATATGGCTCTGGAGCACGTCCCTGCTGATGATAATTTTGAATACAGTGATCTCGGGTATCAACCCCTATGTCAACTGCAACGGCTGTAGGAGCTCGATCATCTGCAGTGTATTGTGGAATAATGCCTCCTCGGGAGGAGGGTCCAGTGTGGAAGCTGGTAGATGGGCCAACTCTTATTTTCCCAACGGTTAACGCCTGTTGATAGTCGGCAGCTTGCGCATGGTTTCCGTCTATCCTGGGACGGGTAGACCTGTTATTGTAGTCAGACGAAGCAGAGCTTTCGGTGGAAGAATGAGAAGCTTGATCCCTTCTGGATCTTCTTCGCTTTTGGCGATCTAGTTGGCTGGCTAACTCAGTGTTGACGCGCAATTGCTCGGCTAGCTGTTGCCGACTTTGAGTTAGTTCTTGGAGCAATGTCTGGAACTCTTGCCTGGTGACCGGACCTGAGGGGTCAGAATGCCCGGTATCATCTTGGTTAGGCCGAGGTAGTTGCGCGGGGTTTTGTCTATCCCGACCTTCTTGACCAGCTGCAGATGTGGTTCTTGTGCTAACCATTTCGGATAGTGAACTCCTTCCCTAGACTTTAGCAAATCTGAATAGAACGGAAGGAATCTGAAGATGAAATCTGGATCTCTCCCTTAGATTTATGCAATCCGGTATCGGCGAAAGATCCAAGGAGCAGGAGAAAAACTGGGTTTTTCTCAGTGAAAGCACCGAAGTGTTTGTACCAAAATTGGGCACAACACTCTTCGGGAGTCTTTTGAAGAGATAATAAATGAAGAATATGAATTAAAAATGAGGATTATCTAACGAAAACTCCACACAGCAATGAAGCAAAGACAAAGGCGAGCAGTTTATAGTGGTTCGGCGTGTTGCCTACGTCCACTGTGAAGCGTTTTGATATTTTATTGATTTTCTTTCAATGATTACAAGTTTTTGCAGCAATCAACAGCAAATTACAACTGGAAATTCGAAATCAACAATGAAATTATGATGTAGGATGAAGTAGGTCTTAATCCGGCAGAGTCTGGGCGCATGAGAGTCGAAAGATCCCTTTTCTGTTGGCTCTGGAGCTCTATTTATAGGCGTAGGCCACTGATATTTCGCTGAAAACTCGGGAGACCACTTCTGGCACGTGAGGGGGCCCACACGCCTGGTCTCAGGAAGTTTGGGCCCACTTTGGCATCGGTTCGAACTCCATTCGAATCGATCAAGAATTCGTCCAATCGAGGTGAAATTTGGCGTGGAGACTCTTGGACATGAATGCAAACCTCTGTGAAAATTTCATGGCATTTGGATCAGTGGATTGAGAGATATGATGGATTCGAAATTGGGTTTATGGCGTGGCTGTTTGGTTCGAAACCATGTATTCGAACCGATGGTTTCGAAACCATGGTGGCATGTGGCTTCGTGTTGACGTGGAGCGCAAACTTCAAATCGATCTAGTCTTCACTCCGTGTTGACCGCTTAGACTCCATATATCTCGGCGCATTCGAACCGACGAAAGACACGTCATCATGGTTGGTTGACCCAGTGGGTTCGAATGAAGCTTCACAGGTGGGTTCGAACAAGGTATCTGTGATGGGTTCGAACAAGGACTCTGTGATGGGTTCGAACAAGGCTTCTGTGATGGGTTCGAACAACCGAAGCTTAGTGGATTCGAACAAGGATCCTTTCGATGGGCTCGAGCTTTGCAACCCTTCCACGAGGTCCACAAATACGAACTTAGATGGGTTCGAGGTTGATGGATTTGAAACGAGGCGCACCGATGGGTTCGAAGTCCATCGATTCGAAAATGATCGTTTCGAATGATGCTTGTCGATGGGTTCGAAGACGCTTAGCTCGGGGGGTTCGAAACCAGCGCTTCCCCTCTCAAGTTGAACCGATCATACCTTGTGCGTATGAACTTGGATTGACTCGAAATTTGGAATGCTGACTTCTACGGTCTTTCTTGTCACGTCCTATTAATTGTAGCACCATTCGGACTCGGACAAAATTTAGTGATATCCATAGCGAAACGAAGTATGACCGGTCTCTGATAGGAACTGTCCTCCGTTTCTGATCGATCTTTTGGTATCGCGGCATTGCCAAAAAGCGGGATAACAGCTTTCATAGCCGTAGAACTCACTTAGGCCTTCGTTTTGACTGGTTATGGCTCCCATAACTCTAAACGAGCCAGAAGTTATGGCGGTCCGAATAATCGATATCTACAGGGTGCAACATCCACGGTGCAAGGCGCAACATCCGTCCGAAATGGCGAAACAGTGTCGTACGACTTTTTGAAACGCGTGCATGGATTTGAAACGAAACGGTACCATGGTGCACCACTCTCCAGCGATGGTAAATCGAAGACCAGCCACGGTAATCCCGTTCTACCGTAAAAATCCACGTGTCGAAAAAACGAAGGGTGAAAACTTCCTAGACCCGATTGAGATTCGGATATTCTTTTTTGGGCATTAAACAATCCATTGACGGCTGAAAGCTATCATAGCCGTAGAACTCACTGAGGCCTTCGTTTTGACTGGTTATGGCTCCTGTAACTCTAAACGAGCCAGAAGTTATGGCCGTCCGAATAATCGATATCTACAGGGTGCAACATCCACGGTGCAAGGTGCAACATCCGTCCGAAATGGCGAAACAGTGTCGTACGACTTTTTGAAATACGTGCATGGATTTGAAACAAAACGGTACCATGGTGCAGCACTCTCCAGCGATGGTAAATCGAAGACCAGCCACTATTATCCCGTTCTACCGTAAGAATCCACGTGTCGAAAAAACGAAGGGTAAAAAACTTCCTAGACCCGATTGAGATTCGGATAGTCTTTTTTGGGCATTAAAAAATCCATTGATGGCTGAAAGATGTCATAGCCGTAGAACTCACTGAGGCCTTCGTTTTGACTGGTTATGGCTCCCGTAACTCTAAACGAGCCAGAGGTTATGGCCGTCCGAATAATCGATATCTACAGGGTGCAACATCCACGGTGCAAGGTGCAACATCCGTCCGTAATGGCGTAACAGTGTCGTACGACTTTTTGAAATGTGTACATGGATTTGAAACGAAACGGTACCATGGTGCACCACTCTCCAGCGATGGTAAATCGAAGACCAGCCACAGTAATCCCGTTCTACCGTAAAAATCCACGTGTCGAAAAAACCAAGGGTAAAAAACTTCCTAGACCCGATTGAGATTCGGATAGTCTTTTTTGGGCATTAAGCAATCCATCGACGGCTAAAAGCTGTCATAGCTATAGAAATCACTGAGGCCTTCGTTTTGACTAGTTATGGCTCCCGCAACTCTAAACGAGCCAGAAGTTATGGCCATCCGAAAATCGATATCTACAGGGTGCAACATCCATGGTGCAAGGTGCAACATCCGTTCGAAATGGAGAAATAGTATCATACGAATTTTTGAAATGTGTGCATGGATTTGAAACAAAACGGTACCTTGGTGCACCACTCTCCAATGATGGTAAATCGAAGAGCAGTCGTGGTAATCCCGTTCTACCGTAAAAATCCACGTGTCGAAAAAACGAAGGGTAAAAAACTTCCTAGACCCGTTTGAGATTCGGATAGTCTTTTTTGGGCATTAAACAATCCATTGACGGCTAAAAGTTGTCATAGCCGTAGAACTCACCGATGCCTTCGTTTTGACTTGTTATGGCTCCCGTAACTCTAAACGAGCCAGAAGTTATGGCCGTCCGAATAATCGATATCTACAATGTGCAACATCCACGGTGCAAGGTGCAACATCCGTCCGAAATGGCGAAACAGTGTCGTACGACTTTTTGAAATGCGTGCAAGGATTTGAAACGAAACAGGACCATGGTGCACCACTCTCCAGCGATGGTAAATTGAAGACCAGCCACGGTAATCCCGTTTTACCGTAAAAATCCACGTGTCGTAAAAACGAAGGTTAAAAAACATCCGAGACCCGATTGAGATTCGGATAGTCTTTTTTGGGCATTAAACAATCCATTGACGGCTTAAAGCCTTCATAGCCGTAGAACTCACTGAGGCCTTCGTTTTGAATGGTTATGGCTCCCGTAACTCTAAACGAGCCAGAAGTTATGGCCGTCCGAATAATCGATATCTATAGGGTGCAACATCCACGGTGCAAGGTGCAATATCCGTCTGAAATGGCGAAACTGTGTCGTACGACTTTTTGAAATGCGTGCATTGATTTGAAACGAAAAGGTACCATGGTGCACCACTCTCCAGCGATGGTAAATCGAAGACCAGCCACAGCAATCCCATTCTACCGTAAAAATCCACGTGTCGAAAAAACAAAGGGTGAAAAACTTCCTAGACCCGATTGAGATTCGGATAGTTTTTTTGGGCATTAAACAATCCAATGACGGCTGAAAGCAGTCATAACCGTAGAACTCACTGATGCCTTCGTTTTGACTTGTTATGGCTCCCGTAACTCTAAACGAGCCAGAAGTTATGGTCGTCCGAATAATCGATATCTACAGGGTGCAACATCCACAGTGCAAGGTGCAACATCCGTCCGAAATGGCGAAACAGTGTCGTACGACTTTTTGAAATGCGCGCATGGATTTGAAACAAAACGGTACCATGGTGCACCACTCTCCAGCGATGGTAAATCGAAGACCAGCCACGGTAATCTCGTTCTACCGTAAAAATCCACGTGTCGAAAAAACAATGTGTAAAAAACTTCCTAGACCCGATTGAGATTCGGATAATCTTTTTTGGGCATTAAACAATCCATTGACGGCTAAAAGCTGTCATAGCCGTAGAACTCACTGAGGCCTTCGTTTTGACTGGTTTTGGCTCCCGTAACTCTAAACGAGCCAGAAGTTATGGCGGTCCGAATAATCGATATCTACAGGGTGCAACATCCACGGTGCAAGGTGCAACATCCGTCCGTAATGGCGTAACAGTGTCGTACGACTTTTTGAAATGTGTGCATGGATTTGAAACGAAACGGTACCATGGTGCACCACTCTCCAGCGATGGTAAATCGAAGACCATCCACAGTAATCTCGTTCTACCGTAAAAATCCACGTGTCGAAAAAACGAAGGGTAAAAACTTCCTAGACCCGATTGAGATTCGAATAGTCTTTTTTGGGCATTAAGCAATCCATCGATGGATGAAAGCTTTCATAGCCGTAGAAATCACTGAGGCCTTCGTTTTGACTGGTTATGGATCCCTCAACTCTAAACTATCCAGAAG
This sequence comes from Allium cepa, assembly GCA_030765085.1. Taxonomy (NCBI): domain Eukaryota; kingdom Viridiplantae; phylum Streptophyta; class Magnoliopsida; order Asparagales; family Amaryllidaceae; genus Allium; species Allium cepa. The sequence goes on from CM060931.1 coordinate 17,221,184, forward strand.
TTATGGCCGCCCGAATAATCGATATCTACAGGGTGCAACATCCACGGTGCAAGGTGCAACATCCGTCCGAAATGGCGAAACAGTATCGTACAAATTTTTGAAATGCGTGCATGGATTTGAAACAAAACGGTACCATGGTGCACCACTCTCTAGCGATGGTAAATCGAAGACCAGCCATGGTAATCCCGTTCTACCGTAAAAATCCACGTGTCGAAAAAACAAAGGTTAAAAAACTTCCTAGACCCGATTGAGATTCAGATAGTCTTTTTTAGGCATTAAACAATCCATTGACGGCTGAAAGCTATCATAGCCGTAGAACTCACTGAGGCCTTCGTTTTGACGGGTTATGGCTCCCGTAACTCTAAACGAGCCAGAAGTTATGGTCGTCCGAATAATCGATATCTACGGGGTGCAACATCCACGGTGCAAGGTGCAACATCCGTCCGAAATGGCGAAACAGTGTCGTACGACTTTTTAAAATGCGTGCAAGGATTTGAAACGAAACAGTACCATGGTGCACCACTCTCCAGCGATGGTAAATTGAAGACCAGCCACGGTAATCCCGTTTTACCGTAAAAATCCACGTGTTGAAAAAAACGAAGAGTAAAAAACTTCCAAGGCCCGATTGAGATTCAGATAGTCTTTTTTGGGCATTAAACAATCCATTGACGGATGAAAGCCGTCATAGCCGTAGAACTCACTGAGGCCTTCGTTTTGACTGGTTATGGCTCCCGTAACTCTAAACGAGCCAGAAGTTATGGCCGTCCGAATAATCGATATCTAAAGGGTGCAACATCCACGGTGCAACATTCATCCGAAATGGCGAAACAGTGCCGTACGACTTTTTGAAATGCGTGCATTGATTTGAAACGAAACGGTACCATGGTTCACCACTCTCCAGTGATGGCAAATCGAAGACCAGCCACAGTAATCCCGTTCCACCGTAACAATCCACGTGTCGAAAAAACGAAGGGTAAAAAACTTCCTAGACCCGATTGAGATTCGGATAGTCTTTTTTGGGCATTAAACAATCTAATGACGGCTGAAAGCAGTCATAACCGTAGAACTCACTGATGCCTTCGTTTTGACTGGTTATGACTCCCGTAACTCTAAACGAGCCAGAAGTTATGGCCGTCCGAATAATCGATATCTACAGGGTGCAACATCCACGGTGCAAGGTGCAACATTCGTCCGAAATGGCGAAAGTATGTCGTACGACTTTTTGACATGCGTGCAAGGATTTGAAACGAAACGGTACCATTGTGCACCACTCTCCAGCGATGGTAAATTGAAGACCAGCCACGGTAATCCCGTTTTACCGTAAAAATCCACGTGTCGAAAAAACGAAGGGTAAAAAACTTCCGTGGCCCGACTGAAATTCGGATATTCTTTATTGGGCATTAAACAAACCATTGACGGCCAAAAGCTGTCATAGCCATAGAACTCACTGAGGCCTTCGTTTTGACTGATTATGGCTCCCGTAACTCAAAACGAGCCAGATGTTATGGCGGTCCGAATAATCGATATCTACAGGGTGCAACATCCACGGTGCAAGGTGCAACATCCGTCCGAAATGGCGAAACAGTGTCGTACGACTTTTTGAAATGCGTGCATGGATTTCAAACGAAACGGTACCATGGTGCACCACTCTCCAGCGATGGTAAATCGAAGACCAGCCACGGTAATCCGGTTTTACCGTAAAAATCCACGTGTCGAAAAAACGAAGGGCAAAAAACTTCCTAGACCCGATTGAGATTCGGATAGTCTTTTTTGGGCATTAAACAATCCATTGACGGCTGAAAGCTGTCATAGCCGTAGATCTCACAGAGGCCTTCGTTTTGACTGGTTAGGGCTTCCGTAACTCTAAACGAGACAGAAATTATGGCCGTCCGAATAATCGATATCTACAGGGTGCAACATCCACAGTGCATGGTGCAACATTCATCCGAAATGGCGAAACAGTGTCGTACGACTTTTTGAAATGCATGCATGGATTTGAAACGAAACGGTACCATGGTGCACCACTCTCCAGCGATGGTAAATCGAAGACCAGCCACGGTAATCCCGTTCTACCGTAAAAATCCACGCGTCGAAAAAACGAAGGGTAAAAAACTTCCTAGACCCGATTGAGATTCGGATAGTCTTTTTTGGGCATTAAACAATCCATTGACGGCTGAAAGCTGTCATAGCCATAGAACTCACAGAGGCCTTCGTTTTGACTGGTTAGGGCTTCCGTAACTCTAAACGAGACAGAAATTATGGCCGTCCGAATAATCGATATCTGCAGGGTGCAACATCCACGGTGCATGGTGCCACATCCATCCGAAATGGCGAAACAGTGTCGTACGACTTTTTGAAATGCATGCATGGATTTGAAACGAAACGGTAGCATGGTGCACCACTCTCCAACGATGGTAAATCGAAGACCAACCACGGTGATCCCATTCTTCCGTAAAAATCCACGTGTCGAAAAAAAGGGTAAAAAACTTCCGAGACCCGATTGAGATTTGGATAGTCTTTTTTGGGCATTAAACAATCCATTGACGGCTGAAAGCTGTCAAAGACGTAGAACTCACTAAGGCCTTCCTTTTGACTGGTTATGGCTCCCGTAACACAAAACGAGCCAGATGTTATGGCGGTCCGAATAATCGATATGTACAGGGTGCAACATCCACGGTGCAAGGTGCAACATCCGTCCGAAATGGCGAAACAGTGTCGTACGACTTTTTGAAATGCGTGCATGGATTTGAAATGAAACGGTACCATGGTGCACCACTCTCCAGCGATAGTAAATCGAAGGCCAGCCACGGTAATCCCGTTCTACCGTAAAAATCCACGTGTCGAAAAAACGAAGGGTAAAAAACTTCCTAGACCCGATTGAGATTCGGATAGTCTTTTTTGGGCATTAAACAATCCATTGACGGCTGAAAGCGGTCATAGCCGTAGAACTCACAGAGGCCTTCGTTTTGACTGGTTAGGGCTTCCGTAACTCTAAACGAGACAGAAATTATGGCCGTCCGAATAATCGATATCTGCAGGGTGCAACATCCACGGTGCATGGTGCCACATCCATACGAAATGGCGAAACAGTGTCGTACGACTTTTTGAAATGCATGCATGGATTTGAAACGAAACGGTACCATGGTGCACCACTCTCCAGCGATGGTAAATCGAAGACCATCCACGGTAATCCTGTTCTACCGTAAAAAACTACGTGTCGAAAAAACGAAGGGTAAAAAACTTCCTAGACCCGATTGAGATTCGGATAGTCTTTTTGGGCATTAAATAATCCGCTGTTGGCTGAAAGCGGTCATAGCCGTAGAACTCACTGAGGCCTTCGTTTTGACTGGTTATGGCTCCCGTAACTCTAAACGAGCCAGAAGTTACGGCCGTCCGAATAATCGATATATACAGGGTGAAACATCCACGGTGCAAGGTGCAACATCCGTCCGAAATGGCGAAACAGAGTCGTACGACTTTTTGAAATGCGTGCATGGATTTGAACCGAAACGGTGCTATGGTGCACCACTCTCCAGCGATGGTAAATTGAAGACCAGCCACGGTAATCCCGTTTTACCGTAAAAATCCACGTGTCGAAAAAACGAAGGGTAAAAAACTTCCGAGACCCGATTGAGATTCAGATAGTCTTTTTTGGGCATTAAACAATCCATTGACGGCTGAAAGCTGTCATAGCTGTAGAACTCACTGAGGCCTTCGTTTTGACTGATTATGGCTCCCGTAACTCTAAACGAGCCAGAAGTTATGGCCGTTCGAATAATCGATATCTACTGGGTGCAACATCCACGGTGCAAGGTGCAACATCCGTCCGAAATGGCGAAACAGTGTCGTAGGACTTTTTGAAATGCGTGCATTGATTTGAAACGAAATGGTACCATAGTGCACCACTCTCCAGCGATGGTAAATCGAAGACCATGCACAGTAATCCCGTTCTACCGTAAAAATCCACGTGTCGAAAAAACGAAGGGTAAAAAACTTCCTAGACCCGATTGAGATTCAGATAGTCTTTTTTGGGCATTAAACAATCCATTGACGGCTGAAAGTAGTCATGACCGTAGAACTCATTGATGCCTTCGTTTTGACTGGTATGGCTCCCGTAACTCTAAACGAGCCAGAAGTTATGGCCGTCCGAATAATCGATATCTACAGGGTGCAACATCCACGGTGCAAGGTGCAACATCCGTCCGAAATGGCGAAACAGTGTCGTACGACTTTTTGAAATGCGTGCAAGGATTTGAAACGAAGCGGTACCATGGTGCACCACTCTCCAGCGATGGTAAATTGAAGACCAGCCACGGTAATACCGTTTTCCCGTAAAAATCCACGTGTCGAAAAAACGAAAGGTAAAAAACTTCCGAGACCCGATTGAGATTCGGATTGTCTTTTTTGGGCATTAAACAATCCATCGACGGCTGAAAGCCGTCGTAGCCGTAGAACTCACTGAGGCATTCGTTTTGACTGGTTATGGCTCCCGCAACTCTAAACGAGCCAGAAGTCATGGCCGTTCGAATAATCGATATCTACAGGGTGCAACATCCACGGTGCAAGGTGCAACATTCGTCCGAAATGGCGAAACAGTGTCGTACGACTTTTGGAAATGCGTGCATGGATTTGAAACGAAACGGTACTATGGTGCACCACTCTCCAGCGATGGTACCATGGTGCACCACTCTCCAGATGGTAAATCGAAGACCAGCCATGGTAATCCCGTTCTACCGTAAAAATCCACGTGTCGAAAAAACGAAAGGTAAAAAACTTCATAGACCCGATTGAGATTCGAATAGTATTTTTTGGGCATTAAACAATCCATCGACGGCTGAAAGCTGTCATACCCGTAGAAATCACGGAGGCCTTCGTTTTGACTGGTTATGGCTCCCGTAACTCTAAACGAGCCAGAAGTTACGGCCGTCCGAATAATCGATATCTACAGGGTGCCACATCCACGGTGCAAGGTGCAACATCCGTCCGAAATGGCGAAACAGTGTCGTACGACTTTTTGAAATGCGTGAAAGGATTTGAAACGAAACAATACCATGGTGCACCACTCTCCAGCAATGGTAAATTGAAGACCAGCCACGGTAATCCCATTTTACCGTAAAAATCCACGTGTCGAAAAAATGAAGGGTAAAAAACTTCCGAGACACGATTGACATTCGGATTGTCTTTTTTGGGCATTAAACAATCCATTGACTGCTGAAAGTTGTCATAGACGTAGAACTCACTGAGGCCTTCGTTTTGACTTGTTACGCTCCCGTAACTCTAAATGAGCCAAAAGTTATGACCGTCCGAATAATCGATATCTACAGGGTGCAACATCCACGGTGCAAGGTGCAACATCTGTCCGAAATGGCGAAACAGTGTCGTACGACTTTTTGAAATGCGTGCATGGATTTGAAACGAAACGGTACCATGGTGCACCACTCTCCAGCGATGGTAAATCGAAGACCAGCCACGTTTATCCCGCTCTACCATAAAAATCCACGTGTCGAAAAAACGAAGGGTAAAAAACTTCCTAGACACGATAGAGATTCGGATAGTCTTTTTTGGGCATTAAACAATCCATTGATGGCTGAAAGCTTTCATAGCCATAGAACTCACTGAGGCCTTCGTTTTGACTGCTTATGGCTCCCGTCACTCTAAACGAGCCAGAAGTTATGGCCGTCCGAATAATCGATATGTATAGGGTGCAACATCCACGGTGCAAGGATCAACATGCGTCCGAAATGGCGTAACAGTGTCGTACGACTTTTTGAAATGCGTGCATGGATTTGAAACAAAACGGTACCCAGGTGCACCACTCTCCAGTGAGGGTAAATTGAAGACCAGCCACGGTAATCCCGTTTTACCATAAAAATCCACGTGTCGAAAAAACGAAGGGTAAAAGACTTCCGAGACCCGATTGAGATTCGAATAGTCTTTTTTGGGCATTAAAAAATCCATTGACTGCTGAAAGCTATCATAGCCGTAGAACTCACTTAGGCCTTCGTTTTGACTGGTTATGGCTCCCGTAACTTTAAACGAGCCAGAAGTTACGGGCGTCCGAATAATCGTTATCTACAGTGTGCAACATCCACGGTGCAAGGTGCAACATCCGTCCGAAATAGCGAAACAGTGTCGTACGACTTTTTAAAATGCGTGCATGTATTTGAAACGAAACGGTACCCTGGTGCACCATTCTCCAGTGATGGTAAATCGAAGACCAGCCACGGTAATCCCGTTCTACCGTAAAAATCCACGTGTCGAAAAAACGAAGGGTAAAAAACTTCCTAGACCCGATAGAGATTCGGATAGCCCTTTTGGGCATTAAACAATCCGTTGACGGCTGAAAGCTGTCATAGCCGTGGAACTCACTGAGGCCTTCGTTTTGACTGGTTATGGCTCCCGTAACTCTAAACGAGCCAGAAGTAATGGCCGTCCGAATAATCGATATCTACAGGGTGAAACATCCACGGTGCAAGGTGCAACATCCGTCCGAAATGGAGAAACAGAGTCGTACGACTTTTTGAAATGCGTGCATGGATTTGAAACGAAACGGTACCATGGTGCACCACTCTCCAGCGATGGTAAATTGAAGACCAGCCACGGTAATCCCGTTTTACCGCAAAAATACACGTGTCGAGAAAACAAAGGGTAAAAAACTTCTGAGACCAAATTGAGATTCGGATAGTCTTTTTTGGGCATTAAATAATCCATTGACGGCTGAAAGCTGTCATAGCCGTAGAACTCACTGAGGCCTTCGTTTTGACTGGTTATGGCTCCCGTAACACTAAACGAGCCATAAGTTATGGCCGTCCGAATAATCTATATCTATAGGGTGCAACTCCACGGTGCAAGGTGCAACATCCGTCCGAAATGGCGAAACAGTGTCGTACGGCTTTTTGAAGTGCGTGCATGGATTTGAAACGAAACGGTACCATTGTGCACCACTCTCCAGCGATGGTAAATCGAAGTCCAGCCACGGTAATCCCGTTCTACCGTAAAAATCCACGTGTCGAAAAAACGAAGTGTAAAAAACTTCCTAGACCCGATTGAGATTCGGATAGTCATTTTTGGGCATTAAACAATCCATTGACGGCTGAAAGCCGTCATAGCCGTAGAACTCACTGAGGCCTTCGTTTTGACTGGTTTTGGCTCCCATAACTCTAAACGAGCCAGAAGTTATGGCCGTCCGAATAATCGATATCTACAGGGTGCAACATCCGTCCGAAATGGCGAAATAGTGTCGTACGACTTTTTGAAATGCGTGCATGGATTTGAAATGAAACGGTACTATGGTGCACCACTCTCCGGCGATGGTAAACCGAAGACCAGCCATGGTAATCCCGTTCTACAGTAAAAATCCACGTGTCGAAAAAACGAAGGGTAAAAAACTTCCTAGACCCGATTGAGATTCGGATAGTCTTTTTTGGGCATTAAACAATCCATTGACGCCTGAATGCTGTCATAGCCGTAGAACTCACTGAGGCCTTCGTTTTGACAGGTTATGGCTCCCGTAACTCTAAACAATCCAGAAGTTATGGCCGTCCGAATAATCGATATCTACAGGGTGCAACATCCACGGTGCAAGGTGCAACATCCGTCCGAAATGGCGTAACAGTGTCGTACGACTTTTTGAAATGCGTGCATGGATTTGAAACAAAACGGTACCCTGGTGCACCACTCTCCAGCGAGGGTAATTTGAAGACCAGCCACGGTAATCCCGTTTTACCATAAAAATCCACGTGTTGAAAAAACGAAAGGTAAAAAACTTCCGAGACCCGATTGAGATTCGGATAGTCTTTTTTGGCATTAAACAATCAATCGACGGCTGAAAGCTGTCATAGACATAGAACTCACTGAGGCCTTCGCTTTGACTGGTTATGGCTCCCGCAACTCTAAACGTGCCAGAAGTTATGGCCGTCCGAATAATCGATATCTACAAGGTGCAACATCCACGGTGCAAGGTGCAACAACCGTCCGAAATGGAGAAACAATATCGTACGAATTTTTGAAATGCATGCATGGATTTGAAACAAAACGGTACCATGGTGCACCACTCTCCAGCGATGGTAAATCGAAGACCAGCCACGGTAATCCCGTTCTACCGTAAAAATCCACGTGTCGAAAAAACGAAGGGTAAAAAACTTCCAAGACCCGATTGAGATTCGGATAGACTTTTTTGGGCATTAAGAAATCCATTGATGGGTGAAAGCTGTCATAGCCGTAGAACTCACCGAGGCCTTCGTTTTGACTGGTTATGGCTCCCGTAACTCTAAACGAGCCAGAAGTTATGGCCGTCCGAATAACCGATATCTACAGGGTGCAACATCCACGGTGCAAGGTGCAACATCCGTCCGAAATGGCGTAACAGTGTCGTACGACTTTTTAAAATGCCTGCATGAATTTGAAACAAAATGGTACCCTGGTGCACCACTCTCCAGCGAGGGTAAATTGAGGACCAGCCACGGTAATCCCGTTTTACCGTAAAAATCCACATGTCGAAAAGACGAAGGGTAAAAAACTTTCGAGACCCGATTGAGATTCAGATAGTCTTTTTTGGGCATTAAACAATCCATTGACGGCTGAAAGCTATCATAGCCGTAGAACTCACTGAGGCCTTCGTTTTGACTGGTTATGGCTCCCGTAACTCTAAACGAGCCAGAAGTTATGGCCGTTCGAATAATCGATATCTACAGGGTGCAACATCCACGGTGCAAGGTGTAACATCCGTCCGAAATGGCGAAACAGTGTCGTACGACTTTTTGAAATGCGTGCAAGGATTTGAAACGAAACGGTGCTATGGTGCACCACTCTCCAGCGATGGTACCATGGTGCACCACTCTCCAGATGGTAAATCGAAGACCAGCCATGGTAATCCCGTTCTACCGTAAAAATCCACGTGTCGAAAAAACGAAGGGTAAAAAACTTCCTAGACCCGATTGAGATTCGTATAGTCTTTTTTGGGCATTAATAAATCCATCGACAGCTGAAAGCTATCATGGCCGTAGAACTCACTGAGGCCTTCGTTTTGACTGGTTATGGCTCCCGTAACTCGAAACGAGCCAGAAGTTATGGCCGTCCGAATAATCGATATCAATAGGATGCAACATCCACGGTGCAAGGAGCAACATCCGTCCGAAATGGCGAAACAGTGTCGTACGACTTTTTGAAATGCGTGCAAGGAATTGAAATGAAATAGTACCATGGTGCACCACTCTCCAGCGATGGTAAATTGAAGACCAGCCACGGTAATCCCATTTTACCGTAAAAATCCGCGTGTCGAAAAAACGATGGGTAAAAAACTTCCGAGACCCGATTGAGATTCGGATAGTCTTTTTTGGGCATTAAAAAATCCATTGACGGTTGAAAGTTGTCATAGACGTAGAACTCACTGAGGCCTTCGTTTTGACTTGTTATGGCTCCTGTAACTCTAACGAGCCTGAAGTTATGACCGTCCGAATAATCGTTATATACAGGGTGCAACATCCACGGTGCAAGGTGCAACATCCGTCCGAAATGGAGAAACAGTGTCGTACGACTTTTTGAAATGCGTGCATGGATTTGAAACGAAAAGGTACTATGGTGCACCACTCTCCAGCGATGGTAAATCGAAGACCAGCCACGGTAGTCCCGTTCTACCGTAAAAATCCACGTGTCGAAAAAACGAAGGGTAAAATACTTCCTAGACCCGATTGAGATTCGTATAGTCTTTTTGGGCATTAAACAATCCTTTGACGGCTGAAAGCTGTCATAGCCGTAGAACTCACTGAGGCCTTCGTTTTGACTGGTTATGGCTCCCGTAACTCCAAACGAGCCAGAAGTTATGGCCGTCCGAATAATCGATATCTACAGGGTGCAACATCCACGGTGCAAGGTGCAACATCCGCCCGAAATGGCGTAACAGTGTCGTATGACTTTTGAAAAGCGTGCACGGATTTGAAACAAAACGGTACCCTGGTGCACCACTCTCCAGCGAGGGTAAATTGAGACCAGACACGGTAATCTCGCTTTACCATAAAAATCCACGTGTCGAAAAAACAAAGGGTAAAAAACTTCCGAGACCCGATTGAGATTCGAATAGTCTTTTTTGGGCATTGAACAATCCATTGACTGCTGAAAGCTGTCAAAACCGTAGAACTAACTGAGGCCTTCGTTTTGACTGGTTATGGCTCCCGTAACCCTAAACGAGCCAAAAGTTATGGCCGTCCGAATAATCGATATCTATAGGGTGCAACATCCACGGTGCAAGGTGCAACATCCGTCCGAAATGGCGAAACAGTGTCGTACGACTTTTTGAAATGCGTGCAAGGATTTGAAATGAAACGGTACCATGGTGCACCACTCTCCAGCGATGGAAAATTGAAGACCAGCCACGGTAATCCCGTTTCACCTCTAAAAATCCACGTGTCGAAAAAACGAAGGGTAAAAAACTTTCGAGACCCGATTGAGATTCGGATAGTCTTTTTTGGGCATTAAACAATCCATTGATGACTGAACGCTGTCATAGCCGTAGAACTCACTGAGGCCTTCGTTTTGACTGGTTATGGCTTCCGTAACTCTAAACGAGCCAGAAGTTATGGCCGTCCGAATAATCGATATCTGAAGGGTACAACATCTACGGTGCAAGGTGCAACATCCGTCCGAAATGGCGAAACTGTGTCGTACGACTTTTTGAAATGCGTGCATGGATTTGAAACAAAACGGTACCATTGTGCACCACTCTCCAGCGATGGTAAATCGAACACCAGCCACGGTAATCCCGTTCTGCCGTAAAAATCCACGTGTCGAAAAAACGAAGGGTAAAAAACTTCCTAGACCCGATTGAGATTCGGATAGTCTTTTTTGGGCATTAAACAATCCATTGATGGCTGAAAGCTGTCATAGCCGTAGAACTCACTGAGGCCTTCGTTTTGACTGGTTATGGCTCCCGTAACTCTAAACGAGCCAGAAGTTATGGCCGTCCGAATAATCGATATCTACAGGGTGCAACATCCACGGTGCAAGGTGCAACATCCGTCCGAAATGGCGAAACAGTGTCGTACGACTTTTTGAAATGCGTGCAAGGATTTGAAACGAAACAGTACCATGGTTCACCACTCTCCAGCGATGGTAAATTGAAGACCAGCCACGGTAATCCCGTTTTACCGTAAAAATCCACGTGTCGAAAAAACGAAGGGTAAAAAACAACCTATACCCGATTGCAATTCGGATAGTCTTTTTTAGGCATTAAACAATCCATTGAAGGCTGAAAGCTTTCACAGCCGTAGAACTGACTAAGGCCTTCATTTTGACTGGTTATGGCTCTCGTAACTCTAAACGAGTCAGAAGTTATGGCCGTCCGAATAATCGATATCTACAGGGTGCAACATCCACGGTGCAAGGTGCAACATCCGTCCGAAATGGCGAAACATTGTCGTACGACTTTTTAAAGTGCGTGCACGAATTTGAAACGAAACGGTACCATGGTGCACCACTCTCCGGCGATGGTAAATCGAAGACCAGCCACGTTAATCCCGTTCTACCGTAAAAATCCGCGTGTCGAAAAAACGAAGGGTAAAAAACTTCCTAGACCCGATTGAGGTTTGGATAGTCTTTTTTGGGCATTAAACAATCCATTGACGGCTGAAATTAGTCATAAACGTAGAAGTCACTGAGGCCTTCGTTTTGACTGGTTATGGCTCCAGTAACTCTAAACGAGCCAGAAGTTATGGCCGTCTGAATAATCGATATCTACAGGGTGCAAAATCCACGGTGCAAGGTGCAACATCCGTCCGAAATGGCGAAACAGTGTCGTACGACTTTTTGAAATGCGTGCAAGGATTTGAAACGAAACGGTACCTTGGTGCACCACTCTCCAACGATGGTAAATTGAAGACCGGCCACGGTAATCCCGTTTTACCTGTAAAAATGCACGTGTCGAAAAAACGAAGGGTAAAAAACTTTCGAGACCCGATTGAGATTCGGATAGTCTTTTTTGGGCATTAATCAATCCATTGATGACTGAATGCTGTCATAACCGGAGAACTCACTGAGGCCTTTGTTTTGACTGGTTAAGGCTTCCGTAACTCTAAATGAGCCAGAAGTTATGGCCGTCCGAATAATCGATATCTATAGGGTGCGACATCCACGGTGCAAGGTGCAACATCCGTCCGAAATGGCGAAACAGTGTCGTACGACTTTTTGAAATGCATGCATGGATTTGAAATGAAACGGTACCATTGTGCACCACTCTCCAGCGATGGTAAATCGAAGACCAGCCACGGTAATCACGTTCTACCGTAAAAATCCACGTGTCGAAAAAACGAAGGGTAAAAAACTTCCTAGACCCGATTGAGATTCGCATAGTCTTTTTTGGGCATTAAACAATGCATTGATGGCTAAAAGCTGTCATAGCCGTAGAACTCACTGAGGCCTTCGTTTTGACTGGTTGTTGCTCCCGTAACTCTAAACGAGCCAGAAGTTATGGCCGTCCGAATAATCGATATCTACAGGGTGCAACATCCACGGTGCAAGGTGCAACATCCGTCCGAAATGGCGAAACAGTGTCGTACGACTTTTTGAAATGCGTGCATGGATTTGAAATGAAACGGTACCCTGGTGCACCATTCTCCAGCGAGGGTAAATCGAAGACCAGCCACGGTTATCCCGTTCTACCGTAAAAATCCACGTGTCGAAAAAACGAAGGGTAAAAAACTTCCTAGACCCGATTGAGATTCAGATAGTCTTTTTTGGGCATTAAACAATCCATTGATGGCTGAAAGCTGTCATAACCGTAGAACTCACTAAGGCCTTCGTTATGACTGGTTATGACTCCCTTAACTCTAAACGAGCCAGAAGTTATGGCCGTCCGAATAATCGATATCTACAGGGTGCAACATCCACGGTGCAAGGTGCAACATCCGTCCGAAATGGCGAAACAGTGTCGTACGACTTTTTCAAATGCGTGCAAGGATTTGAAACGAAACAGTACCATGGTGCACCACTCTCCAGCGATGGTAAATTGAAGACCAGCCACGGTAATCCCGTTTTACCGTAAAAATCCACGTGTCGAAAAAACGAAGGGTAAAGAACTTACGAGACCCGATTGAGATTCAGATAGTCTTTTTTGGGCATTAAACAATCCATTGACGGCTGAAAGCGGTCATAGCCATAGAACTCACAGAGGCCTACGTTTTGACTGGTTATGGCTGTTGTAACTCTAAACGAGCCAGAAGTTATGGCCGTCCGAATAATCGATATCTACAGGGTGCAACATCCACGGTGCAAGGTGCAACATCCGTCCGAAATGGCGAAATAGTGTCGTCCGACTTATTGAAATGTGTGCATGGATTTGAAACGAAACGGTAATATGGTGCACCACTCTCCAGCGATGGTAAATCGAAGACCAGCCACGGTAATCCCGTCCTACCGTAAAAATCCACGTGTCGAAAAAACGAAGGGCAAAAAACTTCCTAGACCCGATTGAGATTCGGATAGTCACTTTTGGGCATTAAACAATCCATTGACGACTGAAAGATTTCATAGCCGTAGAACTCACTTAGGCCTTCGTTTTGACAGGTTATGGCTCCCGTAACTCTAAACGAGTCAGAAGTTATGGCCGTCCGAATAATCGATATCTACAGGGTGCAACATCCACGGTGCAAGGTGCAACATCCGTCCGAAATGGCGAAACAGTGCCGTACGACTTTTTGAAATGCGTGCATCGATTTGAAACGAAATGGTACCATGGTGAACCACTCTCCAGCGATGGTAAATCGAAGACCAGCCATGGTAATCCCGTTCTACCGTAAAAATCCACATGTCGGAAAAACGAAGGGTAAAAAACTTCCTAGACCCGATTTAGATTCGGATATGCTTTTTTGGGCATTAAACAATCCATTGACGGCTGAAAGCAGTCATAACCCTAGAACTCACTGAGGCCTTCGTTTTGACTGGTTATGGCTCCCGTAACTCTAAAGAGCCAGAAATTATGGCCGTCCGAATAATCGATATCTGCAGGGTGCAAAATCCACGGTGCAAGGTGCAACATCCGTCCGAAATGGCGAAACAGTGTCGTACGACTTTTTGAAATGCGTGCAAGGATTTGTAACGAAACGGTACCATGGTGCACCACTCTCCAGCGATGGTAAATTGAAGACCAGCCACGGTAATCCCGTTTTACCTGTAAAAATCCACGTGTCGAAAAAACAAAGGGTAAAAAACGTCCGAGACCCGATTAAGATTCGGATAGTATTTTTTGGGCATTAAACAATCCATTGATGGCTAAATGTTGTCATAGCCGTAGAACTCACTGAGGCCTTCGTTTTGACTGGTTATGGCTCCCGTAACTCTAAACGAGCCAGAAGTTATGGTCGTCCGAATAATCGATATCTATAGGGTGCAACATCCACGGTGCAAGGTGCAACATCCGTCCGAAATGGCGAAACAGTGTCGTACGACTTTTTGAAATGCGTGCATGGATTTGAAACGAAACAGTACCATGGTTCACCACTCTCCAGCGATGGTAAATCGAAGACCAACCACGGTAATCTCGTTCTACCGTAAAAATCCACGTGTCGAAAAAACGAAGGGTAAAAAACTTCCTAGACCCGATTGAGATTCGGATAGTCTTTTTTGGGCATTAAACAATCCATTGACGGCTGAAAGCTGTAATAGCCGTAGAACTCACTGATGCTTTCGTTTTGACTAGTTATGGCTCCCGTAACTCTAAACGAGCCAGAAGTTACGGCCGTCCGAATAATCGATATCGACAGGGTGCAACATCCACGGTGCAAGGTGCAACATCCGTCCGAAATGGCGTAACAGTGTCGTACGACTTTTTGAAATGCGTGCATGGATTTGAAACAAAACGGTACCCTGGTGCACCACTATCCAGCGAGGGTAAATTGAAGACCAGCCATGGTAATCCCGTTTTACCATAAAAATCCACGTGTCGAAAAAACGAAGGGTAAAAAACTTCAGAGACGCGATTGAGATTCGGATAGTCTTTTTTGGGCATTAAACAATCCTGTTGAATATGCGCTTATATGATTTTTGTTTGATGATAATAAACATATATACATTCGTTTGAATGTATTTGATAGTATACTATCTTATTTTTCACAGATTAAATAAATATTTGCTGAATAAAATAAATAACACGAAATTTGAATTCAAACGAATATTTTATTTAAACAAATATTTATTACATCTTTGAATAGTACAATTTCAAGCTCTCACTATAACTATACAACTTTGATTACAATTACATCACATTTCACATTTACAATTCACATTTCACATTTACAATTCACCTCACTACATATCACTCACACTCGTATTTATCTTCAACTTCATTCCAGTTTGAATCCAGCATCTGAGAAATCTGCAAAAATATTCACTAACGCAGTAAAATTGAAAAAGAAATATTTTTGCAAAATAAAATAAAATATGATTTTTGAAAATAATATTTGCCTCAGTTATTTGGGTTGTTCGTCATCATTTAAATTTGAATTCATCATACACGAACAGCTTGTGACATACAACGTATATCACTGTATATGCCACAAGGCCGTGCACACCGATATATACACTTAATAATGCTACAGGGACAGGTGAGTACAGGTCAAACCCAAATACAGGATTCAACTCAGGTGCGACATAAATTAAATCACGACACTAGCACAAGGTCAAATCCGAGTTTTGAAACTGGATTCAACACAAGGCAACCTGAAGAATGCAAAGCTTCGACATATCAGAACAGCCATACATGAAGTGAATCAAGTTCAGCAGTGCAATGACCAAGCATTGACCAATGAACAAAGAACAGAGACCAAGCAAGGCATAGCAACTGCACATCAACAATGAAACTAAAACAATGAAACTGTCTCAAAGCACAAAAGTGCACAGCAACCATCAAGTACACAGTGAACAAAGCAAGGTGAACCATGAAATCAACTAAATCAGTAAATGATACAGGTTGACAATGAATCAAAGCATGGTTCAAACCAAAGGCATCAGAACTTCAACCAGCACACAAGAAATAATGCCCATACATGCAAACTGCCTCAAAAATGAATCAGAAGCAATCAAGTGCATCACTACAAAACAAGATCAACTGGACAGTACCATCTAACCAAGTTCAAAGATGCAAGCATGCACATGTGTGGCCAGTAAAACCAAAGTATCAGCAATCTCGAGCCCAGTACAAACACATGAAGGGAATACAACTACAAAATGAAGACTCCGGCAAATGTCCAGTCCAGCAACATGAACACACAGAAATGCACAAAAGCTACAATGAATGATCAAACTCAATGGACCAGACTACAAGCACGACAAACATGAACACAATATCCACAGCAAACAACATGGTGCAGCAACCTAAATATATAGTGAAGCAGTGCAAACTCAACAAAACCAAGTGCAACTGTAAAACCAAAATTTCAAGCATACAAAATGCTCAATGCAAACCACAATGTCACCGCAAACAAGTGATGACACAAGCACTTACACAAGATTGCCACCAACATAGCAACAAGTACATGAATGCAAAATACAGGCAGTTAAGAATATCAAGTCAATGGTACAAAGTTAAACCAAAATCATGGAATCGCATAAACAAACACAGTGACATAGTGCCACAGTGAAGACAAGTCAAGGAGTAGTTTCAAAGTGTAGTGGTTATTTATTTTTCGTGAAACCATGAGAATAAAATCAACAGAAACAATATCAAAGCTGTGCCGTGGATAGCAAGAATTTCAATGTTGAACGAGTCAAAATCGAAGCCGTGTCAACCAAGCATCTAAAATACAAAATTGACAAAGTCAGATAAATCTCAAACATTCAAGCATCATCAAGTGGCCGAGGTGATTCAGTAGACAAATTCAAACACGAAAATACGAACGCAAAAATAGGATTTCGAATCCTATAAATACCCAAAATCATCATCGGCATAAGGTATCGAGTTCAAGTATCAATTTAGAAAAGCAAAAGGAGACAGTACATACCGAATTCACAAGCAACGAACTCGATCGAGCAACTGCAAACAAGCAATAGTCAACCATCAGAGAAGCAGCGAGCTAGGGAAACATATCACAGATCAATTGAAGGAGCCGAAGCCTTAATTGGAACAAAGAGCCGAAGCCCTAACTGGAACAAAAGGGAACGAAGCCCTAATCAGAACGAAGCCGCCATTATTCTCACGAACGAAACAAAAGAGGATCGGGTGAAATAAGGAAGTGGGCCGGTCTTTTAAAAAAAGGGGGTTTTGTTTCTATTTAATTATAGGCTTTATTAATATTGTTAATTAGTTTTAGGGTTATTTTCTATTGTTCTTAATTATTGTTTTTATTTTACAAATCAAAGAGTTTAGGTAAATCACCACCTAGGTTTTAGGTTGTGTCTGATTGTCTATTTAGAGTTAGTTCAGTAAGCAGGGGTTGCGAGTTTGCAAAACTCTATAGACGGTAGCAGGGTTTGCAAGTCTGTTAGAGTGTTTGTAAGCGTGATACTGTTTAATTCTAATAGAAATCTGGGAATGCAGCAGTAGGCAGGGGTTGCCGAAGCTGGGTAAATCTTGTGTGTGATTTACTTTTCAGTATATTTATTTCTGCAGTTTATTTTTGTGTTTAAATCAAGAAAATTTGCTATAACCCTATTCACCCCCCCTCTAGGGTTAATCTAGATCCTACAAGTGGTATCAGAGCCCGGTATATTTTATTTTTTAACTCTAGAGTCATGAGTCTACAAAATAATGCTTTTTCTGAGGGGCAATCTATTGCTAGGCCACCCATGTTTAACGGGAACGATTATGCTTATTGGAAAGTTAGGATGGGTATCTATCTCAGTTCTGTTGATTATGATGTTTGGGATATTATTGAAACTGGCTATAAACCCCCCACTATAATCGTTGGTGATACTGAGATTCCTAAACCTAAGGATAGGTGGGATGCTAACGATAAGAAATTGAAAACGACAAATGCTAAAGCCATGAATGCTTTGATATGTGCTCTTGATAAAAATGAATTTAATAGAATTTCTCATTGTACAACAGCATAGGAAATTTGGCACACTTTGGAGGTGACACACGAAGGAACTTCTCAAGTCAAGGAGTCTCGTCTAGCCCTATTCAGCAATGAATACGAAAACTTTGTGATGGACAAAGGCGAAAGCATAAAGGATATGTTTGGACGCTTTTCAACCTTGGTATACAACGCTAGAGCACTTGTGAAGGTATTCACTGAGGTAGAGCTTGTAAGGAAGATACTACGAGTCCTACCGATGAACTTTGAGGCAAAAGTCACGGCAATACAAGAATCGAAAGATCTGAGTAAGCTAAGCATGGAGGAGTTGATTGGCAACTTGATGCCATATGAGCTTGAACTAAAAGCAAAGGAAGAACGCAACAACTCCGAACCAAAGAAGAAGACGATTGCCTTAAAGAGAAAAGAAGAAAGCGATGAAGAAGAAGAAGATCCAATTGAAGAGCTTGCAATGGCTGTCAATAATCTTAAAAAATGGTCAAGATTCAAGTCACGAAAGAAGAAAATAAGTGGTAATAGGTCAAAGAATTCTGACGATTCTGATAATGAATTGACATGCTATAACTGCAAGAAGCCTGGCCACTTCAAACAAAAATGTCCACTTCTCAAAAACAACAAAGGAAAGAAAAAGAAAAAGAAGGCCTTTGCAGCAACTTGGGATGATGAAGAAGGAGAGGAAGTTTCGAATAATAGCTCAGAGGAGGCTAACTTGTGTCTTATGTCAAAATCAGATTCAGAAGCAAGCTTAGAGGAATCTAGTGAGGTAAGTAACTATTCTTATAAAGAACTTGTTTCAATGTGTTGTGATTTTACTAAAATGATTGATACTCTTGAATCTAAAATTGAAAAACTAAAATCTGATAGGAGAGAACTTGTCCATGAAAATTCTAGGTTAGAAACTGAAATTGAAAATATTTAAAACCTAGAATGTAAAAAATGTAAGATTTTAGATTCAGAATTATCAAAACTGAGGAATAACTTTGAAAGTCTTGAAAATGAAAATTTGAATCTTAAAGAAACCATCGACACTAGGAGAAAGGATTTTATTAATCGATGCACCTCACTTGTTACTGAAAACTCAACATTAAAAACCAAAGTCCAAAATCTTGAGAAATCTTTGTATAACTTTTCAAGAGGCGAAAAATCTTTCAACATGCTATTGGGAAATCAAATTTTTGCTGACAACGGAAAAGGACTAGGTTTTGGGAAAACACAAGTTGATGATAATGCAAAATATAAGAATGTCTTTGATAGATGTGAAATATTTAGATGTCGTGCTGAAAATTATAGTCATAGGAACAAGAACACAAAATTTATACAAGTTTGGGTTCCTAAGAATTATACAAACAAATTTAATGTTTATTGGAATAAAAATAAAAGGACTAAACAAGTATGGATTCCAAAGGGATTGTTTATTCACAATGCTTCTATCACTAATAACATTGGACCTAAGAGTTTCTCTAGGTCATCTTCCTCTCTTCTTATGTAGGTCTGTTGGCGGGCTAAGGAACAACAAGAATGGTTTCTAGATTCAAGTTGTTCTAGACATATGACAGGTGACAAATCGAAGTTCCTTAGCTTAGAGAATTTTAAAGGTGGAAATGTGATCATGGGAGACAATAGCAAGTGTAAGATTATTGGCAAAGGTGAAGTTGGTAACGGTATTTTTTC
This sequence comes from Allium cepa, assembly GCA_030765085.1. NCBI lineage: Eukaryota > Viridiplantae > Streptophyta > Magnoliopsida > Asparagales > Amaryllidaceae > Allium > Allium cepa. Next base: position 17,240,875 of record CM060931.1, read on the forward strand.
CTTGACTAATGTTTTATACGTTGAAAATCTGCATCACAATCTCATTTCTATTAGCCAACTATGTGACAAAGGTATGAACGTGATTTTTGATAGTGATACTTGCAAAATCATTGATAAATCTTCTAATAACATTGTTTTTATGGGCAAAAGAAAAGGGAATGTTTACTCACTTTCAATTGATAATCTAAATCTTTCTAGATGTTTGGTAGCCACTGACGAAGAGGCATATTTATGGCATAGGAGACTTGGACATGCTAGCATGAGTCTCTTAGAAAAACTTGAATCAAAAGAATTAGTCAGAGGGTTACCACATCAGAAATTTAAAAATAATAAAGTGTGTAAAGCATGTTCCTTGGGCAAGCTTAGTCGATCTTCATTTCGTCCTAAAAACATTGTTAGCACATCAAGGGTCCTTGAACTAGTTCACATGGACTTATTTGGACCAAATGAAATTTCAACTTGAATGGAAAACGTTATTGTTATGTATTGGTTGATGGTTATTCTAGATTTACATGGGTTTACTTTTCAGCCAAAAAGTCTGAATCTTTCGAATATTTTTCAAAATTTGCAAAACTTGTTCAAAATGAAAAAGCAGTTACAATTAAAACCTTGAGAAGTGATCATGGAGGCGAATTTGAAAATTTTGAATTTGAAAATTTTTGTGAAGAAAATGGTTTAAAACATGAATTTTCTGCTCCACGAACACCTCAACAAAATGGGGTGGTTGAAAGGAAAAATCGTACATTACAGGAATTGGCTAGATCCATGTTAAGTGAGTATAAGCTACCTCTAATCTTTTGGCCAGAGGCAGTGAATACTTCTTGCTATGTAATGAATAGAGTAATGATTAGACCAATACTTGGCAAAACGTCTTATGAATTGTGGCATGAAAGGAAACCTAACATTTCTTATTTTCGTATATTTGGGTGTCCTTGTTTCATTCTTAACACAGGTGATCAATTTGGAAAATTTGAATCAAAGGCTGATGATGGAATTTTCATGGGCTATTCAACAAGGAGTAAGGCTTACAGGATATATAACAAACGAACAAAGACAATTGTTGAGTCAATCAATGTGAAATTTGATGAATCTGATCTGGAAAAAACGACTGAAAAGATGGTTGACGATGGAGTAGATCCTGAAGGCACTGAAGAAGGGACATTTAGTGAGAAAACTGAAAGAAGGACTGTTGATGCTGATAAATTAAGGTTCAAACCTAATCATCCTCCTGAATTAATTATTGGTGATCCTACGGAAGGTATACGTACTCGTTCTTCATTTGATGAAAATTTGTGTGCGTTTTGTTGTCATAGTGGTTTTATTTCTGAGATTGAACCTGATTCTGTTGAAATGGCTCTTAATGATGAAAATTGGATTTTAGCAATGCAAAATGAACTTAATCAATTTGAGAGAAACAAAGTTTGGAATTTAGTTCCTAGGCCTAATGACTATCCAATTGTAGGGACTAAATGGGTGTTTAAAAATAAATTTGATGAATCAGGAAATGTAATTAGAAACAAGGCTAGGTTGGTTGCAAAAGGTTATAACCAAATAGAAGGCATAGACTTTGATGAAACATTTGCTCCAGTTGCTAGGTTAGAAGCCATTAGAATCTTGCTAAGTTTTGCATGTTACAAGGGTTTCAAACTTAAACAAATGGATGTAAAAAGTGCCTTTTTGAATGGTGATTTAAAAGAAGAAGTTTTTGTTGAACAACCACCCGGTTTTGAAAATCATGAATTTCCAAATCATGTGTATAAGCTAGAAAAAGCATTATATGGTCTTAAGCAAGCACCAAGAGCTTGGTATGACTGCCTCTGTACATATCTTTTGGAAAATGGTTTTAAAAAGGGAAGTGCTGACACGACTCTGTTTCTATTACATAAAAAAAGTGATTTTTTGATTGTTCAGATTTATGTGGATGATATTATCTATGGTGCTACTAATGAGCTCTTGTGTGAGAATTTTGAACAAGTCATGCAGGCTAAATTTGAGATGAGTTTGGTTGGTGAATTGAAATACTTTCTTGGATTTCAAATTAAGCAAAGCAGTGATGGTATTTTCATTTCACAATCCAAATATGTGTTGGAGCTATTGAAGAAATTTGGAGTCGAAAATTCCAAACCATTGAGAACTCCTATGAGCCCATCAACAAAGTTGGACAAAGATGAGAAAGGAATTGCAATTGATCAAAAGAAATATCGAGGGATAATCGGTTCACTTCTCTATCTTACTGCTTCTAGACCTGATATTATGTTTTCTGTGTGCTTGTGTGCACGTTTTCAAGCTAATCCCAAAGAATCTCATTTAAAAGTTACTAAACGAATTTTGAGATATCTTTCACACACACACAAATTTGGACTATGGTACCCTTCTTGTGAAAATTTTGATTTAGTAGGTTATTCCGATGCTGATTATGCTGGTTCATTAGTTGACAGAAAAAGCACTAGTGGGACATGTTTCATGCTAGGACATTCATTAGTCTCATGGTCAAGTCGGAAACAGAATTGTGTTGCACTATCCACCACTGAAGCAGAATATATTGCTTTGGGAAGTTGTTGTGCTCAAATTCTATGGATGATGCAAACTCTTTCTGATTTTGGCTTAGTCTATAAACAAGTTCCATTAAAATGTGATAGTAAGAGTGCTATAGATTTGTCAAATAATCCTGTCCATCATTCTCGCACAAAACACATTGATGTGAGACATCACTTTCTTCGAGATCACATTGCTGAAGAAGACATTTGCATTGAATATATTTCAACAGAAACTCAACTTGCTGATATTTTCACAAAACCTCTCCCCGAAGACAGATTTTCCAAATTACGTTTAGATTTGGGAATTATAGAGGTTGACCAATCATTTTTTTTTTAAAAAATTTGATTTTTGAATTTGATTCTAAATGACAATTTTTTTTGACTAATCTAACTCCCTAATGATTATCGAAAAGATGAATAGTGATTGAAAAAGTGATGAGTGTTGATATTTATCATATATTATAACTTGAGAAAGTATAATTAGAAAATTTCTTTAGAATTTCATAACAAGAGTTATAAAAACTTTTTGTTGGGTAATAATTCCATGACCATTTCTATTTCTATCATCTTTCTATCGACCATCACTCTTCAAGATCATATTTAGTATGTAAATTTGTGGTAGTTTACAAAGGAAATCATTTGTTCTTCAATATCTTTAAATCTGTGAAGGAAATTATTTGTGCTTCAACTTATTATATTCAGCAATTAAAAATAAATATCCAAAGTATTCACTCTCATTTAAAAGTCCTCACGGTTATGCATGGGTGAATTACTTGGATTTTTGATTATGTGCTTCCATGCTCATTTAAAAGTCCTCACGGTTATGCATGTATGGAACGCATATCAAAAATAATTGATTTAATAGAAAAGTTGATTCTAATCCCATTTAAAAGTCCTCACGGTCATGCGTGGTTAGAAGATACTTGATTTCATTTTTTAAATTAAATTTGAATACTACTAATCTCATTTAAAAGTCCTAACGGTTATGCATGGTCAGTAGATATTCAAATTTCCAGAAATAAATATACCACAAATAGACATATCTATATGAATTTTTGATGATTCTATCTCCATCACTTCTGAAAGTGGAATATGCGCTTGACAAGGGTAATTATGATTTTTGTTTGATTTTTTATTGAAATTTGATATTTATATTCAATTGAGTTTTAATGTTGGATTGATATCGATTATTTTTTTCTCTATTTTCTCTAACACTATTATTCTTTTGCTGATAACAAAAGGGGAAGAGAAAAGTTAAGATTTTGTCAAATAAAATCAAGCAAAGGTCAAATAATTTTCTATTTGCATCTAGAATCATTTGCATAATTTTATTTGTATGCATATATGTAGGGGGAGCATCGTGTAGGGAGGAAGCATTTAAATAGGGGGAGCAATTAGAATATATCAATGATCAAATACATTTAACATATACAAAATCTTAAATATATGTTTGTTATCATCAAAAGGGGGAGATTGTTGAATATGCGCTTATATGATTTTTGTTTGATGATAATAAACATATATACATTCGTTTAAATGTATTTGATAATATACTATCTTATTTTTCACAGATTAAATAAATATTTGCTGAATAAAATAAATAACACGAAATTTGAATTCAAACGAATATTTTATTTAAACAAATATTTATTGCATCTTTGAATAGTACAATTTCAAGCTCTCACTATAACTATACAACTTTGATTACAATTACATCACATTTCACATTTATAATTCACATTTCACATTTACAATTCACCTCACTACATATCACTCACACTCGTATTTATCTTCAACTTCATTCCAGTTTGAATCCAGCATCTGAGAAATCTGCAAAAATATTCACTAACGCAGTAAAATTGAAAAAGAAATATTTTTGCAAAATAAAATAAAATATGATTTTTGAAAATAATATTTGCCTCAGTTATTTGGGTTGTTCGTCATCATTTAAATTTGAATTCATCATACACGAACAGCTTGTGACATACACAGTATATCACTGTATATGCCACAAGGCCGTGCACACCGATATATACACTTAATAATGCTACAGGGACAGGTGAGTACAGGTCAAACCCAAATACAAGATTCAACTCAGGTGCGACATAAATTAAATCACGACACTAGCACAAGGTCAAATCCGAGTTTTGAAACTGGATTCAACACAAGGCAACTTGAAGAATGCAAAGCTTCGACAAATCAGAACAGCCATACATGAAGTGAATCAAGTTCAGCAGTGCAATGACCAAGCATTGACCAATGAACAAAGAACAGAGACCAAGCAAGGCATAGCAACTGCACAGCAACAATGAAACTAAAACAATGAAACTGTCTCAAAGCACAAAAGTGCACAGCAACCATCAAGTACATAGTGAACAAAGCAAGGTGAACCATGAAATCAACTAAATCAGTAAATGATACAGGTTGACAATGAATCAAAGCATGGTTCAAACCAAAGGCATCAGAACTTCAACCAGCACACAAGAAATAATGCCCATACATGCAAACTGCCTCAAAAATGAATCAGAAGCAATCAAGTGCATCACTACAAAACAAGATCAACTAGACAGTACCATCTAACCAAGTTCAAAGATGCAAGCATGCACATGTGTGGCCAGTAAAACCAAAGTATCAGCAATGTCGAGCCCAGTACAAACACATGAAGGGAATACAACTACAAAATGAAGACTCCGGCAAATGTCCAGTCCAGCAACATGAACACACAGAAATGGACAAAAGCTACAATGGATGATCAAACTCAATGCACCAGACTACAAGCACGACAAACATGAACACAGTATCCACAGCAAACAACATGGTGCAGCAACCTAAATATATAGTGAAGCAGTGCAAACTCAACAAAACCAAGTGCAACTGTAAAACCAAAATTTCAAGCATACAAAATGCTCAATGCAAACCACAATGTCACCGCAAACAAGTGATGACACAAGCACTTACACAAGATTGCCAACAACATAGCAGCAAGTACATGAATGCAAAATACAGGCAGTTAAGAATATCAAGTCAATGGTACAAAGTTAAACCAAAATCATGGAATCGCATAAACAAACACAGTGACATAGTGCCACAGTGAAGACAAGTCAAGGAGTAGTTTCAAAGTGTAGTGGTTATTTATTTTTCGTGAAACCATGAGAATAAAATCAACAGAAACAATATCAAAGCTGTGCCATGGATAGCAAGAATTTCAATGTTGAACGAGTCAAAATCGAAGCCGTGTCAACCAAGCATCTAAAATACAAAATTGACAAAGTCAGATAAATCTCAAACATTCAAGCATCATCAAGTGGCCGAGGTGATTCAGTAGACAAATTCAAACACGAAAATACGAACGCAAAAATAGGATTTCGAATCCTATAAATACCCAAAATCATCATCGGCATAAGGTATCGAGTTCAAGTATCAATTTAGAAAAGCAAAAGGAGACAGTACATACCGAATTCACAAGCAACAAACTCGATCGAGCAACTGCAAACAAGCAATAGTCAACCATCAGAGAAGCAGCGAGCTAGGGAAACATATCACAGATCAATTGAAGGAGCCGAAGACCTAATTGGAACAAGGAGCCGAAGCCCTAACTAGAACAAAAGGGAACGAAGCCCTAATCAGAACGAAGCCGCCATTATTCTCACGAACGAAACAAAAGAGGATCGGGTGAAATAAGGAAGTGGGCCGGTCTTTTAAAAAAAAGGGGGTTTTGTTTCTATTTAATTATAGGCTTTATTAATATTGTTAATTAGTTTTAGGGTTATTTTCTATTGTTCTTAATTATTGTTTTTATTTTATGAATCAAAGAGTTTAGGTAAATCACCACCTAGGTTTTAGGTTGTGTCTGATTGTCTATTTAGAGTTAGTTCAGTAAGCAGGGGTTGCGAGTTTGCAAAACTCTATAGGCGGTAGGAGGGTTTGCAAGTCTGTTAGAGTGTTTGTAAGCGTGATACTGTTTAATTCTAATAGAAATCTGAGAATGCAGCAGTAGGCAGGGGTTGCCGAAGCTGGGTAAATCTTGTGTGTGATTTACTTTTCAGTATATTTATTTCTGCAGTTTATTTTTGTGTTTAAATCAAGAAAATTTGCTATAACCCTATTCACCCCCCTCTAGGGTTAATCTAGATCCTACAAATCCATCGACCGCTGAAAGCTGTCATAGTCGTAGAACTCACAAAGGCCTTCGTTTTGACTGGTTATGGCTCCCGTAACTCTAAACGAGCCAGAAGTTATGGCCGTCCGAATAATCGATATCTACAGGGTGCAACATCCACGGTGCAAGGTGCAACATCCGTCCGAAATGGCGAAACAGTATCGTACGAATTTTTGAAATGCGTGCATGGATTTGAAACAAAACGGTACCATGGTGCACCACTCTCCAACGATGGTAAATCGAAGACCAGCCACGGTAATCCCGTTCTACAGTAAAAATCCACGTGTCGAAAAAACAAAGGGTAAAAAACTTCCTAGACCCGATTGAGATTCGGATAGTCTTTTTTGGGCATTAAATAATCCACTGACGGCGGAAAACTGTCATAGCCGTAGAACTCACTGAGGCCTTCGTTTAGACTGGTTATGCCTCCCATAACTCTAAACGAGCTAGAAGTTATGGCCGTCCGAATAATAGATATCTACAGGGTGCAACATCCACGGTGCAAGGTGCAACATCCGTCCGAAATGGCTAAACAGTGTCGTACGACTTTTTGAAATGCGTGCAAGAATTTGAAACGAAATAGTACCATGGTGCATCACTCTCCAGCGATGGTAAATTGAAGACCAGCCACGGTAATCCCGTTTTACCGTAAAAATCCACGTGTCGAAAAAACGAAGGGTAAAGAACTTCCAAGACCCGATTGAGATTCAAATAGTCTTTTTTGGGCATTAAACAATCCATTGACGGCTGAAAGCAGTCATAGCCATAGAACTCATTGAGGCCTTCGTTTTGACTAGTTATGGCTCCCGTAACTCTAAACGAGCCAGAAGTTATGGCCGTCCGAATAATCGATATCTAGAGGGTGCAACATCCACGGTGCAAGGTGCAACATCCGTCCGAAATGGCGAAACAGTGTCGTACGACTTTTTGAAATGCGTTCATGGATTTGAAACGAAACGGTACCATGGTGCACAACTCTCCAGCAATGGTAAATCGAAGACCAGCCACGGTTATCCCGTTCTACAGTAAAAAACCACGTGTCGAAAAAACGAAGGGTAAAAAACTTCCTAGACCCGATTGAGATTCGGATAGTCTTATTTGGGCATTAGACAATCCATTGACGGCTGAAAGCTATAATAGCCGTAGAACTCACTGACGCCTTCGTTTTGACTAGTTATGGCTCCCGTAACTCTTAACGAGCCAGAAGTTACGACTGTCCGAATAATCGATATCGACAGGGTGCAACATCCACGGTGCAAGGTGCAACATCCGTCCGAAATGGCGTAACAGTGTCGTACGACTTTTTGAAATGCGTGCATGGATTTGAAACAAAACGGTACCCTGGTGCACCACTCTCCAGCGAGGGTAAATTGAAGACCAGCCACGGTAATCCCGTTTTACCATAAAAATCCACGTGTCGAAAAAACGAAGGGTAAAAAACTTCCGAGACGCGATTGAGATTCGGATAGTCTTTTTTGGGGATTAAACAATCCATCGACGGCTGAAAGCTGTCATAGTCGTAGAACTCACAGAGGCCTTCGTTTTGACTGGTTATGGCTCCCGTAACTCTAAACGAGCCAGAAGTTATGGCCGTCCGAATAATCGATATCTACAGGGTGCAACATCCACGGTGCAAGGTGCAACATCCGTCTGAAATGGCGAAACAGTATCGTACGACTTTTTGAAATGCGTGCATGGATTTGAAACAAAACGGTACCATGGTGCACCACTCTCCAGCGATGGTAAATCGAAGACCAGCCACGGTAATCCCGTTCTACCGTAAAAATCCACGTGTCGAAAAAACAAAGGGTAAAAAACTTCCTAGACCCGATTGAGATTCGGCTAGTCTTTTTTGGGCATTAAATAATCCATTGACAGCGGAAAGCTATCATAGCCGTAGAACTCATTGAGGCCTTCGTTTTGACTGGTTATGGCTCCCGTAACTCTAAACGAGCCAGAAATTATGGCCGTCCGAATAATAGATATCTACAGGGTGCAACATCCACGGTGCAAGGTGCAACATCCGTCCGAAATGGCTAAACAGTGTCGTACGACTTTTTGAAATGCGTGCAAGGATTTGAAACGAAACAGTACCATGGTGCACCACTCTCCAGCGATGGTAAATTGAAGACCAGCCACGGTTATCCCGTTTTACCGTAAAAATCCACGTGTCGAAAAAACAAAGGGTAAAGAACTTCGAAGACCCGATTAAGATTCAGATATTCTTTTTTGGGCATTAAACAATCCATTGACGGCTGAAAGTAGTCATAGCCGTAGAACTCACTGAGGCCTTCGTTTTGACTGGTTATGGCTCCCGTAACTCTAAACGAGCCAGAAGTTATGGCCTTCCGAATAATCGATATCTACAAAGTGCAACATCCACGGTGCAAGGTGCAACATCCGTCCGAAATGGCGAAACAGTGTCGTCCGACTTTTTGAAATGCGTGCATGGATTTGAAACGAAATGGTACTATGGTGCATCACTCTCCAGCGATGGTAAATCGTAGACCAGCCACGGTAATCCCGTTCTACCGTAAAAATCCACGTGTCGAAAAAACGAAGGGTAAAAAACTTCCTAGACCCGATTGAGATTCACATAGTCTTTTTTGGGCATTAAACAATCCATTGACGGCTGAAAGCTGTCACAGCCATAGAACTCACTGAGACCTTCGTTTTGACTGGTTATGGGTCCCGTAAATCTAAACGAGCCAGAAGTTATGGCCGTCCGAATAATCGATATCTACAGGGTGCAACGTCCACGGTGCAAGGTGCAACATCCGTCCGAAATGGCGAAACAGTGTCGTACGACTTTTTGAAATGCGTGCATGGATTTGAAATGAAAAGGTACCATGGCGCACCAATCTCCAGCGATGGTAAATCGAAGGCCAGCCACGGTAATCCCTTTCTACCGTAAAAATCCACGTGTCGAAAAAACGAAGGGTAAAAAACTTCCTTGACCCGATTGAGATTCGGATAGTCTTTTTTGGGCATTAAACAACCCATTGACGGCTAAAAGCTGTCATAGCCATAGAACTCACTGAGACCTTCGTTTTGACTGGTTATGGCTCCCGTAACTCTAAACGAGCCAGAAATTATGGCTGTCCGAATAATCGATATCTACAGGGTGCAACGTCCACGGTGCAAGGTGCAACATCCGTCCGAAATGGCGTAACAGTGTCGTACGACTTTTTGAAATGCGTGCATGGATTTGAAACGAAACGGTACCCTGGTGCGCCACTCTCCAGCGAGGGTAAATTGAAGACCAGCCACGGTAATCCCGTTTTACCATAAAAATCCACGTGTCGAAAAAACGAAGGGTAAAAAACTTCCGAGCCAGATTTTGATTCGGATAGTATTTTTTGGGCATTAAACAATCCATTGACTGCTGAAAGGTGTCATAGCCGTAGAACTCACTGAGGCCTTTGTTTTGACTGGTTATGGCTCCCGTAACTCTAAACGAGCCAGAAGTTATGGCCGTTCGAATAATCGATATCTACAGGGTGCAACATCCACGGTGCAAGGTGCAACATCCGTCCGAAATGGCGAAACAGTGTCGTACGACTTTTTGAAATGCGTGCAACGATTTGAAACGAAACAGTACCATGGTGCACCACTCTCCAGCGATGGTAAATTGAAGACCAGCCACGGTAATCCCGTTTTACCGTAAAAATCCACGTGTCGAAAAAACGAAGGGTAAAGAACTTCCGAGACCCGATTGAGATTCGGATAGTCATTTTTGGGCATTAAACAATCCATTGACGGCTGAAAGCTGTCATAGCCGTAGAACTCACTGAGGCCTTTGTTTTGACTGGTTATGGCTCCCGTAACTCTAAACTAGCCAGAAGTTATGGCAGTCCGAATAATCGATATCTACAGGGTGCAACATCCACGGTGCAAGGTGCAACATCCGTCCGAAATGGCGAAATAGTTTCGTACGACTTTTTGAAATGTGTGCATGGATTTGAAACAAAACGGTAGCATGGTGCACCACTCTTCAGCGATGGTAAATCGAAGACCAGCCACGGTAATCCCGTTCTACCGTAAAAATCCACGTGTCGAAAAAACGAAGGGTAAAAGACTTCCTAGACACGATTGAGATTCGGTTAGTCTTTTTTGTGAATTAAACAATCCATTGACGGCTGAAAGCTGTCATAGCCTTAGAACTCACCAAGGCCTTCGTTTTGACTGGTTATGGCGCCCGTAACTCTAAACGAGCCAGAAGTTATGGCCGTCTGAATAATCGATATCTACAGGGTGCAGCATCCACGGTGCAAGGTGCAACATCCGTCCAAAATGGCGTAACAGTGTCGCACGACTTTTTGAAGCATGGATTTGAAACGAAACGGTACCCTGGTGCACCACTCTACAGCGAGGGTAAATTGAAGACCAGGCGCGGTAATCCCGTTTTACCATAAAAATCAACGTGTCGAAAAAACGAAGGGTAAAAAACTTCCGAGACCCGATTGAGATTCGGATAGTCTTTTTTGGGTATTAAACAATCCATTGACTGCTGAAAGCTATCATAGCCGTAGAACTCATTGAGGCCTTCGTTTTGACTGGTTAAGGCTTCCGTAACTCTAAACGAGCCAGAATTTATGGCCGTCCGAATAATCGATTTCTACTGGGTGCAACATCCACGGTGCAAGGTGCAACATCCGTCCAAAATGGCGAAACATATCGTACGACTTTTTGAAATGCGTGCAAGGATTTGAAACGAAACAGTACCATTGTGCATACTCTCCAGCGATGGTAAATCGAAGACCAGCCACGGCAATCCCGTTCTACTGTAAAAATCCACGTGTCGAAAAAACGAAGGGTAAAAAACTTCCGAGACCCGATTGAGATTCGGATAGTCTTTTTTGGGCATTAAACAATCCATCGACGGCTGAAAGCTGTCATAGCCGTAGAACTCACTGAGGCCTTCGTTTTGACTGGTTATGGCTCCCGTAACTCTAAACGAGCCAGAAGTTATGTCCGTCCGAATAATCGATATCTAGAGGGTGCAACATCCACGGTGCAAGGTGCAACATCCGTCCGAAATGGCGAAACAGTGTCGTACGACTTTTTGAAATGCGTGCAAGGATTTGAAACGAAACGGTACCATGGTGCACCACTCTCCAGCGATGGTAAATTGAAGACCAGCCACGGTAATCCCGTTTTACCGTAAAAATCCACGTGTCGGAAAAACGAAGGGTAAAGAACTTCCAAGACCCGATTGAGATTCAAATAGTCTTTTTTGGGCATTAAACAATCCATTGACGGCTGAAAGCAGTCAAAGCCATAGAACTCATTGAGGCCTTCGTTTTGACTGGTTATGGCTCCCGTAACTCTAAATGAGCCAGAAGTTATGGCCGTCCGAATAATCGATATCTAGAGGGTGCAACATCCACGGTGCAAGGTGCAACATCCGTCCGAAATGGCGAAACAGTGTCGTACGACTTTTTGAAATGCGTGCATGGATTTGAAACGAAACGGTACCATGGTGCACAACTCTCCAGCAATGGTAAATCGAAGACCAGCCACAGTTATCCGATTCTACAGTAAAAAACCACGTGTCGAAAAAACGAAGGGTAAAAAACTTCCTAGACCCGATTGAGATTCGGATAGTCTTATTTGGGCATTAGACAATCCATTGACGGCTGAAAGCTATAATAGCCGTAGAACTCACTGACGCCTTCGTTTTGACTAGTTATGGCTCCCGTAACTCTTAACGAGCCAGAAGTTACGGCCGTCCGAATAATCGATATCGACAGGGTGCAACATCCACGGTGCAAGGTGCAACATCCGTCCGAAATGGCGTAACAGTGTCGTACGACTTTTTGAAATGCGTGCATGGATTTGAAACAAAATGGTACCCTGGTGCACCACTCTCCAGCGAGGGTAAATTGAAGACCAGCCACGGTAATCCCGTTTTACCATAAAAATCCACGTGTCGAAAAAACGAAGGGTAAAAAACTTCCGAGACGCGATTGAGATTCGGATAGTCTTTTTTGGGGATTAAACAATCCATCGACGGCTGAAAGCTGTCATAGTCGTAGAACTCACAGAGGCCTTCGTTTTGACTGGTTATGGCTCCCGTAACTCTAAACGAGCCAGAAGTTATGGCCGTCCGAATAATCGATATCTACAGGGTGCAACATCCGTCCGAAATGGCGAAACATTATCGTACGACTTTTTGAAATGCGTGCATGGATTTGAAACAAAACGGTACCATGGTGCACCACTCTCCAGCTATGGTAAATCGAAGACCAGCCACGGTAATCCCGTTCTACCGTAAAAATCCACGTGTCGAAAAAACAAAGGGTAAAAAACTTCCTAGACCCGATTGAGATTCGGCTAGTCTTTTTTGGGCATTAAATAATCCATTGACAGCGGAAAGCAGTCATAGCCGTAGAACTCACTGAGGCCTTCGTTTTGACTGGTTATGGCTCCCGTAACTCTAAACGAGCCAGAAGTTATGGCCGTCCGAATAATAGATATCTACAGGGTGCAACATCCACGGTGCAAGGTGCAACATCCGTCCGAAATGGCTAAACAGTGTCGTACGACTTTTTGAAATGCGTGCAAGGATTTGAAACGAAACAGTACCATGGTGCACCACTCTCCAGCGATGGTAAATTGAAGACCAGCCACGGTTATCCCGTTTTACCGTAAAAATCCACGTGTCGAAAAAACAATGGGTAAAGAACTTCCAAGACCCGATTAAGATTCAGATAGTCTTTTTTGGGCATTAAACAATCCATTGACGGCTGAAAGCAGTCATAGCCGTAGAACTCACTGAGGCCTTCGTTTTGACTGGTTATGGCTCCCGTAACTCTAAACGAGCCAGAAGTTATGGCCTTCCGAATAATCGATATCTACAAGGTGCAACATCCACGGTGCAAGGTGCAACATCCGTCCGAAATGGCGAAACAGTGTCGTCCGACTTTTTGAAATGCGTGCATGGATTTGAAACGAAACGGTACTATGGTGCATCACTCTCCAGCGATGGTAAATCGAAGACCAGCCACGGTAATCCCGTTCTACCGTAAAAATCCACGTGTCGAAAAAACGAAGGGTAAAAAACTTCCTAGACCCGATTGAGATTCACATAGTCTTTTTTGGGCATTAAACAATCCATTGACGGCTGAAAGCTGTCACAGCCATAGAACTCACTGAGACCTTCGTTTTGACTGGTTATGGCTCCCGTAAATCTAAACGAGCCAGAAGTTATGGCCGTCCGAATAATCGATATCTACAGGGTGCAACGTCCACGGTGCAAGGTGCAACATCCGTCCGAAATGGCGAAACAGTGTCGTACGACTTTTTGAAATGCGTGCATGGATTTGAAATGAAAAGGTACCATGGCGCACCACTCTCCAGCGATGGTAAATCGAAGGCCAGCCATGGTAATCCCTTTCTACCGTAAAAATCCACGTGTCGAAAAAACGAAGGGCAAAAAACTTCCTTGACCCGATTGAGATTCGGATAGTCTTTTTTGGGCATTAAACAATCCATTGACGGCTAAAAGCTGTCATAGCCATAGAACTCACTGAGACCTTCGTTTTGACTGGTTATGGCTCCCGTAACTCTAAACGAGCCAGAAGTTATGGCCGTCCGAATAATCGATATCTACAGGGTGCAACGTCCACGGTGCAAGGTGCAACATCCGTCCGAAATAGCGTAACAGTGTCGTACGAATTTTTGAAATGCGTGCATGGATTTGAAACGAAACGGTACCCTGGTGCGCCACTCTCCAGCGAGGGTAAATTGAAGACCAGCCACGGTAATCCCGTTTTACCATAAAAATCCACGTGTCGAAAAAACGAAGGGTAAAAAACTTCCGAGCCAGATTTTGATTCGGATAGTATTTTTTGGGCATTAAACAATCCATTGACTGCTGAAAGGTGTCATAGCCGTAGAACTCACTGAGGCCTTTGTTTTGACTGGTTATGGCTCCCGTAACTCTAAACGAGCCAGAAGTTATGGCCGTCCGAATAATCGATATCTACAGGGTGCAACATCCACGGTGCAAGGTGCAACATCCGTCCGAAATGGCGAAACAGTGTCGTACGACTTTTTGAAATGCGTGCAAGGATTTGAAACGAAACAGTACAATGGTGCACCACTCTCCAGCGATGGTAAATTGAAGACCAGCCACGGTAATCCCGTTTTACCGTAAAAATCCACGTGTCGAAAAAACGAAGGGTAAAGAACTTCCGAGACCCGATTGAGATTCGGATAGTCTTTTTTGGGCATTAAACAATCCATTGACGGCTGAAAGCTGTCATAGCCGTAGAACTCACTGAGGCCTTTGTTTTGACTGGTTATGGCTCCCGTAACTCTAAACGAGCCAGAAGTTATGGCGGTCCGAATAATCGATATCTACAGGGTGCAACATCCACGGTGCAAGGTGCAACATCCGTCCGAAATGGTGAAACAGTTTCGTACGACTTTTTGAAATGTGTGCATGGATTTGAAACAAAACGGCAGCATGGTGCACCACTCTTCAGCGATGGTAAATCGAAGACCAGCCATGGTAATCCCGTTCTACCGTAAAAATCCACGTGTCGAAAAAACGAAGGGTAAAAAACTTCCTAGACACGATTGAGATTCGGTTAGTCTTTTTTGGGAATTAAACAATCCATTGACGGCTGAAAGCTGTCATAGCCTTAGAACTCACCAAGGCCTTCGTTTTGACTGGTTATGGCGCCCGTAACTCTAAACGAGCCAGAAGTTATGGCCGTCTGAATAATCGATATCTACAGGGTGCAACATCCACGGTGCAAGGTGCAACATCCGTCCAAAATGGCGTAACAGTGTCGTACGACTTTTTGAAATGCGAGCATGGATTTGAAACGAAACGGTACCCTGGTGCACCACTCTACAGCGAGGGAAAATTGAAGACCAGCCGCGGTAATCCCGTTTTACCATAAAAATCAACGTGTCGAAAAAACGAAGGGTAAAAAACTTCCGAGACCCGATTGAGATTCGGATAGTCTTTTTTGGGTATTAAACAATCCATTGACTGCTGAAAGCTATCATAGCCGTAGAACTCACTGAGGCCTTCGTTTTGACTGGTTATGGCTTCCGTAACTCTAAACGAGCCAGAATTTATGGCCGTCCGAATAATCGATTTCTACTGGGTGCAACATCCACGGTGCAAGGTGCAACATCCGTCCAAAATGGCGAAACATATCGTACGACTTTTTGAAATGCGTGCAAGGATTTGAAACGAAACAGTACCATTGTGCACACTCTCCAGCGATGGTAAATCGAAGACCAGCCACGGCAATCCCGTTCTACTGTAAAAATCCACGTGTCGAAAAAACGAAGGGTAAAAAACTTCCGAGACCCGATTGAGATTCGGATAGTCTTTTTTGGGCATTAAACAATCCATCGACGGCTGAAAGCTGTCATAGCCGTAGAACTCACTGAGGCCTTCGTTTTGACTGGTTATGGCTCCCGTAACTCTAAACGATCCAGAAGTTATGGCCGTCCGAATAATCGATATGTACAGGGTGTAACATCCACGATGCAAGGTGCAACATCCGTCCGAAATGGCGAAACAGTGTCGTACGAATTATTGAAATGCGTGCATGGATTTGAAACAAAACGGTACCATGGTGCACCACTCTCCGACGATGGTAAATCGAAGACCAGCCACGATAATCCCGTTCTACCGTAAAAATCCACGTGTTGAAAAAACGAAGGATAAAAAACTTCCTAGACCCGATTGAGATTCGGATAGTCTTTTTTGGGCATTAAACAATCCATTGACGGCTGAAAGCTGTCATAGCCGTAGAAGTCACTGAGGCCTTTGTTTTGACTGGTTATGGCTCCCGTAACTCTAAACGAGCCAGAAGTTATGGCGGTCCGAATAATCGATATCTACAGGGTGCAACATCCACGGTGCAAGGTGCAACATCCGTCTGAAATGGCGAAACAGTTTCGTACGACTTTTTGAAATGTGTGCATGGATTTGAAACAAAACGATAGCATGGTGCACCACTCTTCAGCGATGGTAAATCGAAGACCAGCCACGGTAATCTCGTTCTACCGTAAAAATCCACGTGTCGAAAAAACGAAGGGTGAAAAACTTCCTAGACACGATTGAGATTCGTTTAGTCTTTTTTGGGAATTAAACAATCCATTGACGGCTGAAAGCTGTCATAGCCTTAGAACTCACCAAGGCCTTCGTTTTGACTGGTTATGGCGCCCGTAACTCTAAACGAGCCAGAAGTTATGGCCGTCTGAATAATCGATATCTACAGGGTGCAACATCCACGGTGCAAGGTGCAACATCCGTCCAAAATGGCGTAACAGTGTCGTACGACTTTTTGAAATGCGAGCATGGATTTGAAACGAAACGGTACCCTGGTGCACCACTCTACAGCGAGGGTAAATTGAAGACCAGCCGCGGTAATCCCGTTTTACCATAAAAATCAACGTGTCGAAAAAACGAAGGGTAAAAAACTTCCGAGACCCGATTGAGATTCGGATAGTCTTTTTTGGCTATTAAACAATCCATTGACTGCTGAAAGCTATCATAGCCGTAGAACTCACTGAGGCCTTCGTTTTGACTGGTTATGGCTTCCGTAACTCTAAACGAGCCAGAATTTATGGCCGTCCGAATAATCGATTTCTACTGGGTGCAACATCCACGGTGCAAGGTGCAACATCCGTCCAAAATGGCGAAACATATCGTACGACTTTTTGAAATGCGTGCAAGGATTTGAAACGAAACAGTACCATTGTGCACACTCTCCAGCGATGGTAAATCGAAGACCAGCCACGGCAATCCCGTTCTACTGAAAAATCCACGTGTCGAAAAAACGAAGGGTAAAAAACTTCCGAGACCCGATTGAGATTCGGATAGTCTTTTTTGGGCATTAAACAATCCATCGACGGCTGAAAGCTGTCATAGCCGTAGAACTCACTGAGGCCTTCGTTTTGACTGGTTATGGCTCCCGTAACTTTAAACGATCCAGAAGTTATGGCCGTCCGAATAATCGATATGTACAGGGTGTAACATCCACGGTGCAAGGTGCAACATCCGTCCGAAATGGAGAAACAGTGTCGTACGAATTATTGAAATGCGTGCATGGATTTGAAACAAAATGGTACCATGGTGCACCACTCTCCGGCGATGGTAAATCGAAGACCAGCCACGATAATCCCGTTCTACCGTAAAAATCCACGTGTTGAAAAAACGAAGGATAAAAAACTTCCTAGACCCGATTGAGATTCGGATAGTCTTTTTTGGGCATTAAACAATCCATTGACGGCTGAAAGCTGTCATAGCCGTAGAACTCACTGAGGCCTTTGTTTTGACTGGTTATGGCTCCCGTAACTCTAAACGAGCCAGAAGTTATGGCGGTCCGAATAATCGATATCTACAGGGTGCAACATCCACGGTGCAAGGTGCAACATCCGTCCGAAATGGCGAAACAGTTTCGTACGACTTTTTGAAATGTGTGCATGGATTTGAAACAAAACGGTAGCATGGTGCACCACTCTTCAGCGATGGTAAATCGAAGACCAGCCACGGTAATCCCGTTCTACCGTAAAAATCCACGTGTCGAAAAAACGAAGGGTAAAAAACTTCCTAGACACGATTGAGATTCGGTTAGTCTTTTTTGGGAATTAAACAATCCATTGACGGCTGAAAGCTGTCATAGCCTTAGAACTCACCAAGGCCTTCGTTTTGACTGGTTATGGCGCCCGTAACTCTAAACGAGCCAGAAGTTATGGCCGTCTGAATAATCGATATCTACAGGGTGCAACATCCACGGTGCAAGGTGCAACATCCGTCCAAAATGGCGTAACAGTGTCGTACGACTTTTTGAAATACGAGCATGGATTTGAAACGAAACGGTACCCTGGTGCACCACTCTACAGCGAGGGTAAATTGAAGACCAGCCGCGGTAATCCCGTTTTACCATAAAAATCAACGTGTCGAAAAAACGAAGGGTAAAAAACTTCCGAGACCCGATTGAGATTCGGATAGTCTTTTTTGGCTATTAAACAATCCATTGACTGCTGAAAGCTATCATAGCCGTAGAACTCACTGAGGCCTTCGTTTTGACTGGTTATGGCTTCCGTAACTCTAAACGAGCCAGAATTTATGGCCGTCCGAATAATCGATTTCTACTGGGTGCAACATCCACGGTGCAAGGTGCAACATCCGTCCAAAATGGCGAAACATATCGTACGACTTTTTGAAATGCGTGCAAGGATTTGAAACGAAACAGTACCATTGTGCACACTCTCCAGCGATGGTAAATCGAAGACCAGCCACGGCAATCCCGTTCTACTGAAAAATCCACGTGTCGAAAAAACGAAGGGTAAAAAACTTCCGAGACCCGATTGAGATTCGGATAGTCTTTTTTGGGCATTAAACAATCCATCGACGGCTGAAAGCTGTCATAGCCGTAGAACTCACTGAGGCCTTCGTTTTGACTGGTTATGGCTCCCGTAACTTTAAACGATCCAGAAGTTATGGCCGTCCGAATAATCGATATGTACAGGGTGTAACATCCACGGTGCAAGGTGCAACATCCGTCCGAAATGGAGAAACAGTGTCGTACGAATTATTGAAATGCGTGCATGGATTTGAAACAAAACGGTACCATGGTGCACCACTCTCCGGCGATGGTAAATCGAAGACCAGCCACGATAATCCCGTTCTATCGTAAAAATCCACGTGTTGAAAAAACGAAGGATAAAAAACTTCCTAGACCCGATTGAGATTCGGATAGTCTTTTTTGGGCATTAAACAATCCATTGACGGCTGAAAGCTGTCATAGCCGTAGAACTCACTGAGGCCTTTGTTTTGACTGGTTATGGCTCCCGTAACTCTAAACGAGCCAGAAGTTATGGCGGTCCGAATAATCGATATCTACAGGGTGCAACATCCACGGTGCAAGGTGCAACATCCGTCCGAAATGGCGAAACAGTTTCGTACGACTTTTTGAAATGTGTGCATGGATTTGAAACAAAACGGTAGCATGGTGCACCACTCTTCAGCGATGGTAAATCGAAGACCAGCCACGGTAATCCCGTTCTACCGTAAAAATCCACGTGTCGAAAAAACGAAGGGTAAAAAACTTCCTAGACACGATTGAGATTCGGTTAGTCTTTTTTGGGAATTAAACAATCCATTGACGGCTGAAAGCTGTCATAGCCTTAGAACTCACCAAGGCCTTCGTTTTGACTGGTTATGGCGCCCGTAACTCTAAACGAGCCAGAAGTTATGGCCGTCTGAATAATCGATATCTACAGGGTGCAACATCCACGGTGCAAGGTGCAACATCCGTCCAAAATGGCGTAACAGTGTCGTACGACTTTTTGAAATGCGAGCATGGATTTGAAACGAAACGGTACCCGGGTGCACCACTCTACAGCGAGGGTAAATTGAAGACCAGCCGCGGTAATCCCGTTTTACCATAAAAATCAACGTGTCGAAAAAACGAAGGGTAAAAAACTTCCGAGACCCGATTGAGATTCGGATAGTCTTTTTTGGCTATTAAACAATCCATTGACTGCTGAAAGCTATCATAGCCGTAGAACTCACTGAGGCCTTCGTTTTGACTGGTTATGGCTTCCGTAACTCTAAACGAGCCAGAATTTATGGCCGTCCGAATAATCGATTTCTACTGGGTGCAACATCCACGGTGCAAGGTGCAACATCCGTCCGAAATGGCGAAACATATCGTACGACTTTTTGAAATGCGTGCAAGGATTTGAAACGAAACAGTACCATTGTGCACACTCTCCAGCGATGGTAAATCGAAGACCAGCCACGACAATCCCGTTCTACTGTAAAAATCCACGTGTCGAAAAAACGAAGGGTA
The DNA here is from genome assembly GCA_030765085.1 of Allium cepa. Lineage (NCBI taxonomy): Eukaryota > Viridiplantae > Streptophyta > Magnoliopsida > Asparagales > Amaryllidaceae > Allium > Allium cepa. Next base: position 17,261,406 of record CM060931.1, read on the forward strand.
AAAAACTTCCGAGACCCGATTGAGATTCGGATAGTCTTTTTTGGGCATTAAACAATCCATCGACGGCTGAAAGCTGTCATAGCCGTAGAACTCACTAAGGCCTTCGTTTTGACTGGTTATGGCTCCCGTAACTCTAAACGATCCAGAAGTTATGGCCGTCCGAATAATCGATATGTACAGGGTGTAACATCCACGGTGCAAGGTGCAACATCCGTCCGAAATGGCGAAACAGTGTCGTACGAATTATTGAAATGTGTGCATGGATTTGAAACAAAACGGTACCATGGTGCACCGCTCTCCGGCGATGGTAAATCGAAGACCAGCCACGATAATCCCGTTCTACCGTAAAAATCCACGTGTTGAAAAAACGAAGGATAAAAAACTTCCTAGACCCGATTGAGATTCGGATAGTCTTTTTTGGGCATTAAACAATCCATTGACGGCTGAAAGCTGTTGTTAACGCTAAAATTTGAACGCTAACACCCCGGTGTATGAAGTGAGATTGTGAAAGCACCACCCGATAGCTTGGGAACAGATTATAAGCAGATAATAGCGGAAAAAGCAGTAAACAACAGCAATTTTATAGTGGTTCGGCTTAAGAGAGAGCCTACGTCCACTTTGAATATCTTTATTGATGATTTGATTACAAGTCGATGCAATTAAACTTTGATTACAACACACTTCGAGTTACAAGAGACTTAGAACAAGTAGCTTAAACTTCAATGTCGATCCAAATCTTTGAACTCATGTTGGACATGTATGATTTCTTCGTGAAGTTCCTTGAAAGTGTTGAAGTAGTTCAGAATGCAGCAGAGTAACGGCGCTTGAAATGAATGAGCCCCAAAAGTCCTTTGAATGTTGGAGGTGGCCATGTATTTATAGGCAAATCTGGATAGGAATTTTTCGCTCAAGTCCTTAGTCGTGACCGACTTAGGCTAAGCCGTGGCCGAGTCAAGTTGAGTCGTGGCCGGCTTATCTGATTAAGCCTTTGGTCTCTTAATAGCCCATTCTTTTGCTGGATTTTAAGCCAAGTCCTGAGTCGCTTGCGAGTCAATTCTCATTGGAATAGGCACTGTGGCAATTGAATATGACTCAATGGCTTTAAGTCGCGGACGAGTCATTCTGAGTCATGAGTCGTTAAGTCATTAACGACTTATCAGGTAGCGGTATATAGGTGAAGCGACTTAGGGACTTATCTTCTTAGGTCGTCAATACTCTTGAGTCGTTTCTTATGATGAGTCGTGGACTTGTTGAGTCGCTGAGGCGATAGCCTTGATGAGTCGGTAATGCACTGAGTCGGTCTGCCTTGTGAACCGTTAACTAGTTAAGCCACTCTGCTCCTCTAAGGCATTAACTCGTTGAGTCGTTGATCCCCATAAGTCGTGAGTCGCGCAATTCTTTAACTCGTGCAATTCCTCAGTTCGGTTGAGTCGTTGATCCACTGAGTCGTTACAAGCCCTGAGTCGTTGGGTCGGTCTAGGCCTTGAATCATCTCATATGAGTCGTAAACTTCGTTGAGTCGGTAACTCACTGTGTCGGCCTGTCTCATGAACCGATAATCCCCATGAGTCGTTCCATTCCTTTAAGTCATAACAAGTTGAGTCGGGCTGTGTCTTAACTCGTTAATGAAAACGAGGTTAACATTTGCCCCTCGAAGTTCACGCCTAAGTCGTAGGTCGTGTACTTCGACTCATCTTGACTCGCATGTGCCGACTCATGTTCATCCACTCTGGTATAAAAGACTTGAGTCGTCACTCTTACCTCCTTCTTCTCATTACTAATCTCGTAAGTCGTTTTCTGCCATTACCATTCCTCCGAGATTTCGAAAGCAATTCTATTGCATCTTCCTACTAATAATCTTTGTTGCGTAAGTGAGTCTGATTCCCTTTCGATTCCTTACTGTTATTGAATTACGAATCCGGATTCCCCATTTTTCTGACCCTGATGCATCTTTGTGCCATGTTCCATCGCGACTCATGCTTTTTTGATCGATTTACAACTGCCATCGATTATATTATCGTTATTGTTCGTGATAACATAACAGCGCGTCAGATTCGTCGCAAACTTGAAGCGATTCGAATTGACCCTTTGAGTGATTTTCTGATGGCGTGAGGTGAAGACAATGGATTATAGTGCCTTGAATTATCTGGTCTGCGAGTTTGGAAGGGATGAAATGATCCTTAACGGGTTAATGGGTTAGAGAGAAGATGACCGGTCGAGGAAATGACCTTTTTGATGACTTAGGTTTTTGGTCGTACGAGCGACTCAGCCTTTTAGATCCTCACCGAGACTCATCCTTTGATCCGTGAACGACTCAAACCATCTGCGCGAACGACTTAAGCCATAGGCCATGAACGACTCAACTCATAGGTCGTGAACGACTCAACTCATAGGTCGTGAACGACTCATCACTTGGACTATTTTTCATACCGAGTTGCTCCTTGTGGTTTGAACCTATGACCGGCTCAATTAGATGCAATCTAGGATTTGAGTCGCGGCCGACACAGGACTTGGAGAATTTCACACTGCTTTGAACTAAAAATTTTCTCTTTTTACCATGCCTTACGACTTAAAGAACTAGTGACTCGGTCTTTGACTTGAATTGCTGAAATAAACCACCTGAATATTGAATTGTCTGGACTTTAACCTGTTAAACTTTGTTGCATATTTTAGTTTTACAGATTGCTTCAATTTGCTAGTATGCAACCTGTTTAATACAACAATCACAGAAGATCGGGACGAATATACTGCCATTGATTGCCCACATCTAATGACAGATTAGTCAATAGAAGATAATTAATTTAAATAGATTGTGTGAATGAAGTACTTTAAACCAACGAATCCAAGTAGAGTGCTAAAGCAATGTTGAGACAGTCAACTGAAATTGACCGGTTTGCACTAACACTATACCTGAAACTTTAAATTAGCAAGTCCTGAAATTTAGTAATTGATCAATTGCCAACTATCTTAACTTCAGTTATATTTACTTGCTTATTTTCATTAGTTCTGCACAACACTTCACACTTTTAGGAAACGTGCACCTTCGCATTTGAACATCCAGTTGCTTGTGCAGAATGACTTCTCAACAGGAAGAACCGGTGGGCCAGGCTGAAGACGTCTTCCCAATAGCTAACCCATTGGATAACCCTTCGGAGAGAACTTCCACAACTCTGAATCAGCGGGTGTTTAACCAATTGCGCATCCAGTTTGGCATTGCCGAAGCTGATGCCTTACTGCCGGGACCAAATGATACTGCAGATAGGCCCCCTCTTGGCTTTATTACTGTCAACCGCCAAATGTGCTTGAGCGGTGCCATCCCACCTTTTAATGACTTCCTTCAGCAGTTCCTGCTTCGGTTATCTATCTCTCCATTCCAGTTGCACCCCAACGGCCATGCCATTCTGATGGGGTTATGTGTGCTGTTTAGGAGAGTTTTGGACCGATTACCGAGCTTTGGGGAAATCTGCTACTTCTGCTCGTTCACAAAAATTAAAGATCATCCCTCTATCGTAGTTATAAGGAGTGCTCGAAACCGCAAACTCATCACTGATCTTCCTAAAAGCGTTCATGGATTTCTAAATCAGTTTTTCTTCGTTCGCTGTCCTCCAGGGTTTTATGCCATCTGGAGAGTAGGAAGTAAGATTTCCGGTTTTTATTTTTCCATTCTTGAGCTTTTCGAAATCTGAGTTGCTAAATGCTAACTTCGCTTCTTTTTTTCCTGTTTTAGCACTTCCTCCTCCCTCTAGAGATCCATGCTATAAGCAAATTTTTGAAAGACTGAATGCCGTGGCGGCAGAAGAGAGGAGTATAAAGTTTTTTTTAAATGATGAATTTTTGCATCATTATAGGCTTCTTCATTCCTCTCGCTTCACTCAGCCTCATGAAGTTCCAACTGAAATTCCCGATTCTCCGACGGAAACTCCTGATGCCCCGGTCTCTTCTAAAGAGCACATGCGGGGAAGAACCTCTATAGAAACCCCACTAGTGAAGTGTTCAACTCCGAAGGATGCTGCGGGGGATGTCTGACAAGTCTGTACTTGCCCCAGTTATTGAAGAGGAAGAACCTCCACGATCTTTCGGAAGATCTGCTGACGAAGGAGTTGAGAAAGCAAGTCCCAAAAAGCATGATGGTGATGATGTTTTTGAGGGGTTGAGCGACTTAATTGTGACTTCACAAGAACTTTTCAAAGATGATGTTTCCAAAACTATCTCTTCTGTAATCGAGGCGACATCTTCTCTACAACAAATGTCAACTCCTCCTACTCAAGTTATCACCACTTCTACTCCACAGAGTGGTCTGCAGCTTGATGTGTGTAGTTTACACATTACACAACACTTAGGATTTTTCAGCACTTCTACGCACTTATCTTCTTATACTTTAAAGATTTCTAAAGCTTATTTTTTTTATTTCAGATTCTCCAATGGGGCACAGCAGCTCATATTACGATGATTTCCAGCGCTACGGGAGGCGTAGCCAATATGATTATAGGCGTTACCTCCCCTCTTATAGAGAATCCGATGAAGAAAGAGCTGCCCGAAAGGCTCAAGAGAAGAGGGCTCAAGAGGAGCGCCACGAAAGAAGGGAGAGGGAAGAGCGCAATGATTCCTCGCAGAGAGGTGACGATTCCCATAAAAGAAAAACCCATGATGATAGAAGAAAAGGTCATATGGCTGAAGACTCGAGCAAGCGAGCGCGACATGGTGAGAAGCACACCACTATAACTCATGAAAAGGTTACCGCCACTGCCTCGCTTGATATTCCTTCCGGCACTCCCGTTCTCGGGAAGTCGGACATCCAAACTATAATTAGCAGACCCAAATTCCAAATTGGACCGGGTCCTGCCACTTTGCAAAGCCGATTTCCTCAGTGGTGTCTGAAGGGAGCAAGGTTTGACCTTGACTTGGTCCCCATTGACAAGTCTGCCATGTTACAAAACCTTGACGCCGTTAAGCTTGACATTGAGAGGATGTCGAACTGGCAGAAACTTGTTGACGAGCTTCAGAGGGTTAATCGTGCGAACATAGAGGCCATGCTCACCATGGATAATGATAAAGCCGAATGGCAAAAGGTGCTCGAGCAACATGACACCGAGATGAGAAGCATTGCTTCTTACAATGAGGAGCTTGAAGCGAAAGTTGAAGAACTGAAACAAGAGCTTGTTGCTTCCTCTACTTCTTATTCTCAAAAAGAAGAAGTTCTCCTCAAACAAGTGAGAGATGCCCACGCTAGCCAAAGGGATGCCGAAGACAGGCTCGAAGTGCAGAAAAGAATTAGCGAGGGCTATGTTGCTGACATTGAAGAGCTTCAGAAGAAAAACAGATCTCAAGAGGCGGAGATTCAAATGCTTAAGATTCAACTTTCTAAAGCTGAAATGGAGCGTGATGAGGCCGTTGCCGGCAAAATTGCAGCTGAAGATTCTCACGAGGCAACGAAAGCCAACATTAGCTCAACATTATTTGATTTCTATCTGCACAGCATTTTGGGGCGTGGCAGCCTTGCCTTTCTAGGCCCTAAGTATGAAATTACACTAGCTGAAGTTTGGGAGGCAGCGCTCGATATGCTCGGTGGTAAAGGCGCTGGCTACGCTGAGTCAGCTCTTGAAGAGCATTATCTTGATGATGATGCCCACGCCGCTCTTGCCAAGGGGAGAGAACAGCTTGCAAGATTGAGAGCCGAAACAGCGGCAGGAGAATATTCAGGAAAAATCACCTCGACTACTCCAATACAACCTCCTCCTTCAGCCGAAATTGATATTATCGGTTCTAGTTCTCATTTCCCTTCTCCTACTAAAGTCACCACTGATATTACAAGCATACAAGGTGGAGATGAGGGCGGCGAGAGTGCGGAGGCACAGGCTTACGAAGTTGACATCAGGGAACCGACTTCTGCAGGTAACCCTACCGACAATCTTGCCCAAGTAGACTGCTCATCTGTTTCTTATGAACTTGATGGGCTTTTTGACTACTTCTTGAATCTCGGCGAACCTTTATCTCCGCTTTTTGCTGACTTAAACTTTTTTCCTTCTGCAGAAAAAACGTTGGGCATTGTTCAGGGTTCTCCTCCTCCGATTATCCCTCCCCCGTCTCTTCAGGTGGCTCCTCCTTCTGCTTCACAGCCCGGGTCACAAGAGGAGCAAATTGAGGCTCTTCATGGCTTAGATGACCCCTATCGTTTCGCAAGAGCAGAAAGACGAGGGACTTGAAGGAGGCGAGATCTCTCCGGAACGGACTCCTTCTGATGACGTAATTTTGTCCACTCTTGTTTCTCTAGGGAGTGTGTCTTCTTCGAAGAGAAGAAAGAAGCACGGGACATCGAAGAGGAGGGGGAAGAAAATCATTGCTACTGAAGAGGAACCGGAAATTGCACCAGTTGCACCTCCCTCTCCTTCTTCCCTTATGCCTTCAGACCGACCTGAAAAGCTAACCATTCGGCCGGGTAAAGGGTCTAAAGGTGGCAAGAAGAAATGAAGATTCCAGCTTTTAGCTTCTTGTCTTTTGCATGTACTGGTCGAGAATTGTGCGGGTGCCGGCCCCTGCTTTTTATTTCGAAACTTGTATCTGCAATACAATTGAATAAAATGATCCTTTATTTGTACAGACTCCTGTTTGAATTTGAGAATGCATTTATTATTCATTTTTGCACAAGTTTATTTATACGATATTGATATTGATATTGCAGCGGACTTATGGCATGTTGTTTGAGCATTACTTTCGCCGGTGTGGCTATACCATATTGTATATAACTATACCATGTTGCCCCCATACCATAAGCTTGCTGCAATATTTTATACTTCGAGGAGACTTGCACTCTTATTTTCTGAAGAATAATTATTTCATTCTTGAAGAAATTCTTCGTAGAGTACAACTCCCTTCATATAAGTTTTTACGCTTTGTTCTTCGAAGAAATCACTTTTCTTTTGCTTATGTACACGTTTTACCAAGTGAATTCTTCTATGAGGTAAAGCGGGCCTCTGAAGGGTAATTTAACTTTTTTTTTTTTTTTTTTTTGAGGAAGGTTATTTTTTAGAATAGGTAAATCACTCTTCCTTTGAAAGTAAAAGTGTGCCCTTGATGAGGATTTTTTTTTTTTTACATAGAAAGTTGTACCTCTGAGGAGGGATTTTTTCACGTTTCAACACTTGGAAGTTTTATTTCAATCTCGGTGAAACGTGTACCTCCAAAGAGTTGTGCCTTTGAAGGAAGCCTTTTCACATTTCAACACTTGGAAGTTTTATTTCAATCTCGGTGAAACGTGGGCTTTCGAATAGGTCTTTCTTCTTGATTGTGTCTCCGGGAGGAGGTTTTTGTTTTTAGAAACATAGAAAGTTGTACCTCTGAGGAGTGATTTTTTTCGCGTTTCAACACTTGGAAGTTTTATTTCAATCTTGGTGAAACGTGTGCCTCCAAAGAGTTGTGCCTTTGAAGGAAGCCTTTTCACGTTTCAACACTTGGAAGTTTTATTTCAATCTCGGTGAAACGTGGGCTTCCGAAGAGGTCTTTCTTTTGTTTTACATTTCAACTCTGGTGAAGTGAAATTCCGAAGAGCGGTTGTAACACTTCAACTCCTGGTGAAATGGGCCTCCGAAGAGGGCTTTTATTTTGTTTTACATTTCAACTCTGGTGAAGTGAAATTCCGAAGAGCGGTCGTAACACTTCAACTCCTGGTGAAATGTGCCTCCGAAGATTGCCTGGAAGTAACTCTCTCATGGTCGGAGGGTCATGACTCCTCCAATCTTTTTTGGTTGAGTAGAGAACTTTCTTTTTTTGCGGCGTATGCTTCGTTTGAGGTCTTTATCCTTCGAAGAGTTGTGCCTCCGAAGAGGACTTTAGTTGTTCTTTGTCCACTTGCTTACGCCTTTTCAGTGATCCTCTATTTTTTTTTTAAGCTTGCACTCCCTTCTCTTACAAGTAGCTTGTTTAATCCAAAGAAGTGTACTTCATTGCTAGGCCAGTTCACGAGAACGGACATAAGCTTCTTAATTGGATGTTTGTTTGTTCAAACTTCTCAATTTATTAGCTGAAGCCCGTTTTTGGCGAAATCATTGACCGTTCAATTGAAGCACTTCTTATCTAGGATTTAAGCTCGGGAATTTTGCGACTTGGAATTTGTTTGTTGAATGATAACAAGAATCACTTGGTCTTGTAATGTGCAAGTTTTGTTTTCGTTGCCTGCAAAAATTTAAATCGACATTTCAGTAATACATTTAATGTACTTTTCATATCGAAAATAAAGCAAACATGTAATAATAATAAGGAACACAAGATTTATAGTGGTTCGGCCAAGAACTTGGGCCTACATCCACTTTATAGTCTTTCATTATTCACTTGCATCAGTTTTACAATCGCTTTCAATTACAGGAATCATACATTCATAATTCTTTTTACAATATTTCAACAAAGCTATCAAGTAAAGTATGGACGCAAGTGATTGCTGTTCCAAGCTATTGGAATTTGATCTCCTTCGACAGTAGTGAGTTTGAATGTGCCATCCAGAAGCTTTTGACCTATGACATATGGTCCTTCCCAATTTGGCCCAAACACACCTGTTGCTGTCATAATTCTCTTTAGGACTAGATCTCCAATTTCAAAGCTGCGTTGGCGAACTTTGGAATTGAAATGTCTGGCTATCCTCTGCTGATGAGATGCGATTCTGAGCTCAGCCTCTTCTCTTTTTTCATCAAGGAGATCTAGTGCCTCAAGCTGTAGTTTCCCATTCTCCGCTTGATTGAAATGGATTCTTCTATGTGAAGGGACTTCTGTTTCTACCAGAATCATTGCCTCTGATCCGTATGCCAACGAAAACGGAGTATGCCCAGTCGCAGTTTTGTGGGTAGTTCTGTATGCCCATAGTGCCAGTGGTAGCTTATCGACCCAACCACCTTTTGCGCTTTCAAGATGCTTCTTGATGGTCGACTTGATAATTTTATTTACTGCTTCCACTTGCCCGTTTGCCTGCGGATGGGCTACTGCTGAGAAGCTCTTTCGGATTTTGAATTGTTTGCAAAAATCTTGGAATTCTTCACTTTCAAACTGAGTACCATTGTCTGTAATTATTTTTTGAGGCACACCGTATCTGCAAACGATGTTTTTAGTCACAAAACTTATCATCTTCTTCGATGTGATAGTAGCCAGTGGTTCAGCTTCTGCCCACTTAGTAAAATAATCTACAGCAACAATGGCATATTTAATTCCAGATTTGGCAGTTGGTAACGGTCCTACAAGGTCTATCCCCCATATTGCAAACGGCCATGGACTGACCATCTGTGTGAGTTCAGTGGAAGGGGTTCTAGGAATCTTGGCGAATCTTTGGCATCTGTCACATTTTCGGGAATAGTCTGCTACATCTCGATTAATTTCTGGCCAAAAATATCCGTATCGGAGAATCTTTTTCGCTAAAGTTTGACCACCTAAATGATCACCACATTCTCCCCCATGCACCTCAGCTAGGATTGTTTTGGACTCTTCCCTGGATACACATCGAAGTAACGGCATTGAGAATCCCTGTCTGTATAACTGGCCATCCTGGACTATATAGCGAGAGGCTTTCCTCAGTAGCTTCTTTCATTCTTTTGAACTTTCTGGTAAAGATCCATTGAGCAGATATTCTGTTATTGGAGTCATCCATGATTCTTGCTCCTGAGACACGCTCATGATCCAATCAATATCCACCTCATCAATGCTCGGAGTTGACAGGACCTCCACTGGAGTTAACCCCAGAAATTGAGCTTCGCCTATGCTAGAGTACTTTGCGAGAGAATCTGCTTTCATGTTTTCTTCTCGAGGAATGTGACTTATCATGTAATGATCGAAATCACCCAGGAGTTCCCAAGCCTTTAACAAGTAGGCGGGCAGATTCCCCCCTTTTGCTTGGAATTCCTTTTTGACTTGGCATACAATAAGCTGAGAATCACTGAAGATTTGTAACGCTCGGATGTTTAATTCTTTAGCAATCCTTAAGCCAGCGATAAGGGCTTCGTATTCTGCTTCATTGTTTGTCGAAGGGAATTCCAATCTTAGTGCATAGCATAATGATCGGCCTTCAGGGGTCTTAAGTACAACTCCGGCTCCAAAACAGTAGTCGTTTCTCGTGCCATCGACATATAACTTCCATTGGATTGGGGAATCGTCGATCATTTCCTCCTCACTGTTACCCTTATCTGTGAATTCTGCGATGAAATCCGCTAAAGCTTGTCCATTGATTGCTTTTCGGGCATAATAAGTGATGTCATATTGACTGAGTTCAATATTCCACTTTAGAAGACGACCCGAAGCCTCAGGGCGAAACAGAACTTGCTTTAAAGGTTGATCAGTGAGGACTCTGATAGGATGAGCTTGAAAATATTGCCTCAACTTCCTAGATGCAATTAGTAGGCAATAGGCGAGTTTTTCCAACTTAGAGTAATTCATCTCTGCCCCAGTGAGTCTTTTGCTGATATAGTAAACTGGATGTTGAATCCTCTTGTCTTCTCGTATCAGCACTGCACTTAAAGCATGAGATGATACTGCCAAGTATATAAGAAGATCCTTGCCATCGCCAGGCCTAGAAAGTATTGGAGGCGTTTCCATATGGCGAATCAATTCATCAAAGGCTTTTTGGCATTCCGGAGTCCAATCGAAGTTTTTCTTTCCTTTCTTTACGGCGTCAAAGAATGGGATGCATTTATCTATGGCTTTGGAAATGAACCGACTCAAGGCGGCGACTTTTCCATTGAGACTTTGCAATTCCTTCTTTGTTCTAGGAGCTTTGATTTCCTTTAAGGCGGTAATTTGAGCTGAACTATCCTCAATGCCCCTTGCGCTCACGATGAAACCTAAAAACTTGCCGGATTCCACTCCAAATGAACATTTTAAAGGATTGAGCTTCATTTTGTATTTTCGGAGGACTGCGAACATGTCTGCTAAGTGTTCTATGTGATCCATTGCTTTCTTAGACTTTACTAACATGTCATCGACGTAGACTTCCATAGTCTTGCCCAATTGCGGTTTGAACATAGCATTAACAAGTCTTTGGTATGTTGCCCCTGCATTCTTCAGCCCGAAGGGCATAACTCTGTAGCAGTAAAGACCAACGTCGGTGATAAAGCTCGTGTCCTCCTGATCTAGCTCATGCATCATGATCTGGTTATATCCGGAGTAAGCGTCCATAAAAGATAACAATTCGTGTCTCGCTGTTCCGTCTACCGGTTGATCGATTCTGGGTAATGGGAAGCAGTCTTTGGGGCAGGCCTTGTTTAGATCTGAAAAATTGATGCATACTCTCCATTTTCCGTTGGCTTTCTTAACCAGCACTGGATTTTAAACCCAATTCGGATTGGTAGATTCTTTGATAAAATTATTCTCCATGAGCCGATCAACTTCTTCTTTTAACGCTGCCGACCTTTCTGGACCTTGAGTTCTCCTTTTCTACTTCACAGGTGTAAATTTTGGATCAATATTTAGAGCGTGTAGTGCAACTTCTGGGGATATTCCGCACATATCGGCATGAGTCCAAGCAAAAACATCCAAATTTGCCTTTAAAAAAGATATTAAGATATTCTGAATTGACGCATTAAGTTGTGAACCCACGTTCAACACCTTGTTTGGGTCCTTTGGGTCAACAGGTACTGGTATCGTTGTTTCCACTGGTACCACTCTATTCTACCCTGCACTGACTTTTCTAGGATCCATCTCTTTCCTTGCTCCGCTGTGCCCGCCAGTGCAGGGTCCGCCCTGTAATTGCTACAAGGCTGGTTCTTTGATGCGGACTGGGGCTGCCACATTCTTTCCCATTTCTCTTTTTCTGGTTTCTCGTAGCTCTGTTAGATAACACTCCCGTCCCGCATTTTGATCCCCTTTTATGACTCCCACTCCATTATCTGTGGGAAATTTAATGGTGAGGCACCATGGGGCCAGAACAACTTTGAACGCTGCGAGAGTTGGACGGCCAAGGAAAGCATTGTAAGCAGAAAATTCGTCGACAATCACAAAAGTTTGCTTGCGGACCACTTTTCTCTTTCCTTCTCCAAGTTCCACAAACAAATCAATGGTTCCTACCGGCTTCTTTGGCTCCCCAGTGAAGCCAGCGATTTTCTACGATGAGGCTTGCACATCAGCCATAGGGATCTTCATTTGGTCGAATGTTTTCTTGAAGAGGATATTGCAGGATGCGCCACAATCAATGAGAACTCTTCTGACAATAGCTGGCCCGATACCAGCCGAGATGACTAAGGGATCCAAGGTAGGAGCTTCAATACCTGCAGAATCCCTGGCTCTGAACACAATATCATCATTGAAAGTTCTTTGTTGCTTCAGGGGCATAGCACCTTCCAAAACGAATACATCTTCCTCGGTCGGTACATATTTCAAAGCTCGGGTATACCTTTCCATCTCTCCTCAGTTTCTGCCTGCTGGGTGAGGTCCTCCTGTAATGACATTGATAATGGGCCTTCCAGATTCATGCCCTGCAGCCTTCTCACCTGTCCTAGGCTGATGAGCAGGAGCTTGTTGCCCCTGACTAGACGAAGCAGGATTGTTGCTATTCTTTTTCACAAATTGCTGCAGCTTGTTTTCCCTTAGCACCTCTTCAATCAGGTTTTTCAACTGGCGGCATTCGTCGGTCTCATGACCGGGTTGATTATGAAAGCGGCAGAACTTGCCACTCTGTATAGCCTTTTTCCCGGTTCTCAGAGGAAGAGGTTTAGGAAAATCAACAGAATCTTTAGTGGCAAGGTAGATACGCTCCGGCGTATCTGATAAAGGAGTATACTCTGATGGCTTGAAGGATCGAGGCTTCTTCAGATGACTCTGTTTCTTCCCATTGTTATTTTCCCTTTTTGCCCTACAGATTCATTCTTGCGTGGAGCAACAGTGTTATCTTCAGCTTTTTCCAACACTGCCTTTACCGGTACGGGACAGCTTTCCAAGCGTATGAATTCATCTGCTTTTTTATAGAATTTTTCAAGGGAATTTGGTTCCTTCATATTTAGCCATTTCCCAAATTCGCTCGACTTGTCAATAGCCCTCATCAGATAAGTCAATATCATTCGCGGTTCTGCATTGTCCACCTCAGCCAGTGCTATATTAAAGCGGTTTAAGAAAGATCTGATAGTCACCCCTGGATTCTGTTCTAAACTTGACAACGACATGATGTCCTTGGCTTTTGAAGCATATAGTCTGAACTGCTCCTTGAATTTCCGGGTCAAGTCCGGAAACTGATCAATAGATCGGATTGGTAGCTTGGTGAACCACAGTAGAGCCACACCTTCTAGATATACAGGAAAATATCGGCACTTTATCTCATCAGAGGCTCTGGCACCTGTCATGTGCCAATCATACTTGTATAAGAATTCGTTCGGATCGCTTGTCCCCTTGTAAGCTGGAATGGTTGGAGGGACAAACTTCCTTGGGAATTCAGCCTTTAAGATTTTCTCAGTAAATGGAGTTTTACTTGGGGCAAAACCCCATTCTTTCTCGTCTTCAACCCTCTGCATACTCTCTTTCATGATTTGTCGGACCATTCCAGAAAGATACTCCTCATCATGTCGAGTTCTAGATCTACCAACCTTAGGAAGTGTTTGCTCAAAGGGGCTAGCGGCCCATTCAGGAGCATTCCTTTCTTCAGCATCATGAATGTTGCCAGCAAAGTTCTTTTCATTACCTGCCGGTTGACGGTTTGCCCCAAGCAAATCGTTCAACCTATTCAGAATTAGGGCATTTTGGGCATTCTGAGCCTTGAATTGTCTATTTTGGGCATTTATCTGCTGGTTCAGCCCTGAGATTGCAGCATCCAGCTCTGCCTTTGTAACTCCGACAGCTGGAGTGGCTTGATTCGATACAGGGGAAGCGGAGGTTCCCTCTTGAATATTCCCAGATCTGACAGATCTACTTTTCCCCCCAGGAGCCATAATCTCGGATAGACTTCTGGTTTTCAAGGAAATTCTCTCTACACACCTCTGTGAAGCAATGATGATAATTCACCTGAGTTCAATTCTCAGTGAAAGCACCAAAAATGTTAACGCTAAAATTTGAACGCTAACACCCCGGAATATGAAGTGAGATTGTGAAAGCACCACCCGATAGCTAGGGAACAGATTATAAGCAGATAATAGCGGAAAAAGCAGTAAACAACAACAATTTTATAGTGGTTCGGCTTAAGAGAGAGCCTACGTCCACTTTGAATATCTTTATTGACGATTTGATTACAAGTCGATGCAATAACACTTTGATTACAACACACTTCGAGTTACAAGAGACTTAGAACAAGTAGCTTAAACTTCAATGTCGATCCAAATCTTTGAACTCATGTTGGACATGTATGATTTCTTCGTGAAGTTCCTTGAAAGTGTTGAAGTAGTTCAGAATGAAGCAGAGTAACGGTGCTTGAAATGAATGAGCCCCAAAAGTCCTTTGAATGTTGGAGGTGGCCATGTATTTATAGGCAAATCTGGATAGGAATTTTTCGCTCAAGTCCTGAGTCGTGACCGACTTAGGCTAAGCCGTGGCCGAGTTAAGTTGAGTCGTGGCCGGCTTATATGATTAAGCCTTTGGTCTCTTAATAGCCCATTCTTTTTCTGGATTTTAAGCCAAGTCCCGAGTCGCTTGCGAGTCAATTCTCATTGGAATAGGCACTGTGGCAATGGAATATGACTCAATGGCTTTAAGTCGCGGACGAGTCATTCTGAGTCATGAGTCGTTAAGTCATTAACGACTTATCAGGTAGCGGTATATAGGTGAATCGACTTAGGGACTTATCTTCTTAGGTCGTCAATCCTCTTGAGTCGTTTATTATGATGAGTCGTGGACTTGTTGAGTCGCTGAGGCGATAGCCTTAATGAGTCGGTAATGCATTGAGTCGGTCTGCCTTGTGAACCGTTAACTAGTTAAGCCACTCTGCTGCTCTAAGGCATTAACTCGTTGAGTCGTTGATCCCCATAAGTCGTGAGTCGCGCAATTCTTTAACTCGTGCAATTCCTCAGTTCAGTTGAGTCGTTGATCCACTGAGTCGTTACAAGCCCTGAGTCGTTGGGGCGGTCTAGGCCTTGAGTCATCTCATATGAGTCGTAAACTTCGTTGAGTCGGTAACTCACTGTGTCGGCCTGTCTCATGAACCGCTAATCCCCATGAGTCGTTCCATTCCTTTAAGTCATAACAAGTTGAGTCGGCCTGAGTCTTAACTCATTAATAAAAACGAGGTTAACAGCTGTCATAGCCATAGAACTCACCGAGGCCTTCGTTTTGACTGGTTATGGCTCTCGTAACTCTAAACGAGCCAGAAGTTATGGCCGTCTGAATAATCGATATCTACAGGGAGCAACATCCACGGTGCAAGGTGCAACATCCGTCCGAAATGGCGAAACAATGTCGTACGACTTTTTGAAATGCGTGCAAGGATTTGAAACGAAACAGTACCATGGTGCACCACTCTCCAGCGATGGTAAATTGAAGACTAGCCACGGTAATCCCGTTTTACCATAAAAATACACGTGTCGAAAAAAGGAAGGGTAAAATACTTCCTAAACCCGATTGAGATTCGGATAGTCTTTTTTGGGCATTAAACAATCCATTGACGGCTGAAAGCTGTCATAGCCGTAGAACTCACTGAGGCCTTCGTTTTGACGGGTTATGCCTCCCGTAATTCTAAACGATTCAGAAGTTATGGCCATCCGAATAATCGATATCTACAGGGTGCAACATCCACGGTGCAAGGTGCAACATCCGTCCGAAATGGAGAAATAGTGTCGTACGACTTTTTGAAATGCGTGCATGGATTTGAAACAAAACGGTTCCATGGTGCACCACTCTCCAGCGATGGTAAATAGAAGACCAGCCACGGTAATCCTGTACTACCGTAAAAATCCACGTGTCGAACAAACGAAGGGTAAAAAACTTCCTAGACCCGACTGAGATTCGGATAGTCTTTTTTGGGCATTAAACAATCCATTGACGGAGGAAAGCAGTCATAACCGTAGAACTCACTGAGGCCTTCGTTTTGACTGGTTATGGCTCCAATAACTCTAAACGAGCCAGAAGTCATGGCCGTCCGAATAATCGATATCTACAGGGTGCAACATCCACGGTGCAAGGTGCAACATCCGTCTGAAATGGTGAAACAGAGTCGTACGACTTTTTGAAATGCGTGCAAGGATTTGAAACGAAACGGTACCATGGTGTACCACTCTCCAGCGATGGTAAATTGAAGACCAGCCACGGTAATCCCGTTTTACCCGTAAAAATCCACGTGCCGAAAAAACGAAGGGTAAAAAACTTCGGAGACCCGATTGAGATTCAGATAGTCTTTTTTGGGCATTAAACAATCCATTGACGGCTGAACGCTGTCATAACAGTAGAACTCACTGAGGCCTTCATTTTTACTGGTTATGGCTCCCGTAAATCTAAATGAGCCAGAAGTTATGGCCATCCGAATAATCGATATCTATTGGGTGCAACATCCACGGTGCAAGGTGCAACATCCGTCCGAAATGGCGAAACAGTGTCGTACGACTTTTTGAAATGCGTGCATGGATTTGAAACGAAACGGTACCATTGTGCACCACTCTCCAGCGATGGTAAATCGAAGACCAGCCACGGTAATCCAGTTCTACCGTAAAAATCCACGTGTCGAAAAAACGAAGGATAAAAATCTTCCTAGACCCGATTGAGATTCGGATAGTCTTTTTTGGGCATTAAACAATCCATTGATGGCTGAAAGCTGTCATAGCCGTAGTACTCACCGAGGCCTTCGTTTTTACTGGTTATGGCTCCCGTAACTCGAAACGATCCAGAAGTTATGGCCGTTCGAATAATCGATATCTACAGGGTGCAACATCCACGGTGCAAGGTGCAACATCCGTCCGAAATGGCGAAACAGTGTCGTACGAATTTTTGAAATGTGTGCATGGATTTGAAACGAAACGGTACCATGGTGCAAAACTCTCCAGCGAAGGTAAATCGAAGACCAGCCACGGTTATCCCGTTCTACCGTAAAAATCCACGTGTCGAAAAAACGAAGGGTAAAAAACTTCCTAGACCCGATTGAGATTCGGATAGTCTTTTTTGGGCATTAAACAATCCATTGGCGGCTGAAAGCTGTCATAACCGTAGAACTCACTGAGGCCTTCGTTTTGACTGGTTATGGCTCCAGTAACTCTAAACGAGCCAGAAGTTATGGCCGTCCGAATAATCGATATCGACAGCGTGCAACATCCACGGTGCAAGGTGCAACATCCGTCCGAAATGGCGTAACAGCGTCGTACGACTTTTTGAAATGCATGAATGGATTTGAGACAAAACGGTACCCTGGTGCACCACTCTCCAGCGAGGGTAAATTGAAGACCAGCCACGGTAATCCCATTTTACCATTGAAATCCACGTGTCGAAAAAACGAAGGGTAGAAAACTTCTGAGACCCGATTGAGATTCGGATAGTCATTTTTGGGCATTAAACAATCCATTGACGGCTGAAAGCTGTCGTAGCCGTAGATTTCACTGTAGCCTTCATTTTGAATGGTTATGGCTCCCGTAACTCTAAACGAGCCAGAAGTTATGGCCGTCCGAATAATCGATATCTACAGGGTGCAACATCCACGGTGCAAGGTGCAACATCCGTCCGAAATGGCGAAACAGTGTCGTACGACTTTTTGAAATGCGTGCAAGGATTTGAAACGAAACAGTACCATGGTGCACCACTCTCCAGCGATGGTAAATTGAAGACCAGCCACGGTAATCCCGTTTTGCCGTAAAAATCCACGTGTCGAAAAAACGAAGGGTAAAGAACTTCTAAGACCCGATTGAGATTCGGATAGTCTTTTTGGGCATTAAACAATCCATTGACGGCTGAAAGCAGTCATAGCCGTAGAACTCACTAAGGCCTTCGTTTTGACTGGTTATGGCTCCCGTAACTCTAAACGAGCCAGAAGTTATGGCCGTCCGAATAATCGATATCTACAAGGTGCAACATCCACGGTGCAAGGTGCAACATCCGTCCGAAATGGCAAAACAGTGTCGTCCGACTTTTTGAAATGCGTGCATGGATTTGAAACGAAACGGTACTATGGTGCACCACTCTCCAGCGATGGTAAATCGAAGACCAGCCACGGTAATCCCGTTCTACCGTAAAAATCCATGTGTCGAAAAAACGAAGGGTAAAAAACTTGCTAGACCCGATTGAGATTCGGGTAGTATTTTTTGGGCATTAAACAATCCATTGACGGCTGAAAGCTGTCATAGCCGTAGAACTCACTGAGACCTTCGTTTTGACTGGTTACGGCTCCCGTAACTCTAAACGAGCAAGAAGTTATGGCCGTCCGAATAATCGATATCTACAGGGTGCAACATCCACGGTGCAAGGTGCAACATCCGTCCGAAATGGCGTAACAGTGTCGTACGACTTTTTGAAATGCGTGCATGGATTTGAAATGAAACGGTACCCTGGTGCACCACTCTCCAGCGAGGGTAAATTGAAGACCAGCCACGGTAATCCCGTTTTACCATAAAAATCCACGTGTCGAAAAAACGAAGGGTAAAAAACTTCCGAGACCCGATTGAGATTCGGATAGTCTTTTTTGGGCATTAAACAATCCATCTGTAACGACCCGTATTTTACGTGTCGATAAATCGTAGAATTTCTAGGTCGTTAGAGTTGTTTATGTCATCCCTAGCCTAAGTCGTATGGGAGGATAACTTGTATGTTGTTTGGGTCGTAAGGAAGTTAGATTGGGAAGTTAACTCGGGATAGTGCTAGAACGAGTTAACGGTTTAGTGGATAGAACGACCTAAGATAGCTACGGGTTGCGAGTGAGAAAGCCCGCGAGTTAACGAGTTAGAAGTTATACGGGTTAGTAGGGTTCTTGAGTCGTAGATGACTTAAGGGTTAGCGAGTAACGACCTATGGAAGTTATTCGAGTTGGCATGCTAGCGAGTCAACAGGATAAGTGAGTTAACAAGTTAGCAAGTTACACGAGTTAGCGTGTTAGCGAGTTAGTGGAGCTAGCGAGTTAGTGGAATTAGCGGGTTAGTGGTGAGCGACTTAGTAGGTCGCTGTGTTTTCATTAAGTCGTGATGGTTGTAGGTCGTAACCCGGTAAGTCGCGACATTTGCTAACCCGTGTAAATAGCTAAGTCGTAAGTCGTTGCATAGTTGAGTCGTGTGGTAGATAAGTCGTTGGGTCGGCCTTGGGTTAAGTCATAGGCTTTGTTGAGTCTTGAGTCGTGGGCTTATAAGTCGCGAGCGACTTAAGCCTAAATCGTTAACTCGTGAACGACTTAGGGACGAACGGGTCAGTAATTTTCAGCCTATAAATAGAGGGCTTTGGTTGAGTTTTTGGCACCGGTTTTTGAAGCGACGAAGTGCTGCCATTTTGAGAGCTCGACCACAACATTTCTTCATCTTCTTTTCTCCACTCCAATCTAGTTCTAACATCCATCCAAGATCGAAGATCGAGATTGAAGATCCAAGAGCCAAAGTTGAAGATCTTCATCCAACGAAGTTAGATTTCATCGTTTCAAGCGGGATTTCGACGAATCAAGCTTGAATCTTCGCTGTCCAGATCTGAAGTTGATAGTTTTTAAAGTGTTTAGGTGATTTGGTGAGTGGTAGTTATCTCTCACACGGACCCAAAGGAGTATATTGGATCGGTGGTTTGTTTAAGTGTTAAAGATAGTGATTTCTTGCATTTTCCTAAAGTCTGCATGTAGATCTATCATCTATGAAGTTTTGACACCTATTTTGCTACATGATTACTTGTATAAGTTCATTCCTCAAGTTATAGAGACATTTTCCTTTGATTCATGTTTGTTAGATTGCATGTTAGATTTGGATCCTTTAATTACGAAATTGCCATTGTTGTTATAATTGCTTATTTAGATCTTGTTGGAATGATTGATTGCTTAAGCTAATGATTGATTTGATTGATTGCTATGTATGTTAGTTGACTGATAACTTGATTTGGTCAAGTATGGTTGATGGTGATTCAAAAGCTAAGTGGAAAGGCTCTTGAATGAGGAAAGCTGCTTGTGGCATATGAAGCGGATGTTGAAGCTCATATGTATGGATTGGATGATGTTGAGATGGGACTTTGCCATGATGCAAGGAGGCAAACCATGAAGTTGAGATGGGACTTTGCTATGATGCGATGAGGCAAAGTGTAATGTTGAGATGGGACGGGTCATGATGACGTTCCAAGCACGGGCTGTGACGACGTGCAAGGCTATGTTAATAATTCGGTGATGCGATCCGGGTTGGTGATAATGGTTAGCTTGAGAGGCACTTGAGCTAGTATGGAAATAGTCGTCGAGGAGGATGACTAGGAGGCTGAGATCTCATCGTTGTTGAAGGTTCTAGCATGCTCAAAGCAAGAGTACGTTGGAACGGGCTGCGACAACGTTCCAGGCACGGGCTGCGACGACGTGCTAGTACTCTGGGTAGTTGCCAAAATTCCTAGGCACGGGCTGCGACGACGTGCGCAGTTATGTCTAGAACCGGGGTTACCATTAGCCCTTGACAGATGGTCGTTCAACTAACGGTGAAATCAAGGCAATGATAACAGTGATAGCCAGAGTCATGGATGTTTGGACGTTTGGTTGTATCATCATTCGGTCTCAAGAGCGGTGTTTTCTGGGTGCTTATCTGATCTTGGTTTAGGCCTTGGGGGTTTGTATTTGGAAAACATCGACCTTGACTCGAGTGGTTATTGCTTTACCTTAATTGTTTGCTATGTTATGGTTGCTTCTCCTTAGTGTGTGTCTGAGGGCTATCACTGTAGAAAGAGGTGGAGTGGGACGGTTTGGTTCCTATTCCTTTTATCCCTTATGTTCTTTTGGTATGTTTGATAGTTGATTTACTGCTCACTAAGACTTTGTCTGACTCAAGGTTTTATGTCTCCTCTTATTGCCTTGGGCTGTTCATCCATGTTGGGATGGGCAGACTAGGTAGCAGGTGACAGGTGCTGTTCATGGAGGTCTACGCTGATGATGACGAGGACGAGCAGGAGGCTTTTGCACATTATTTTATATTATATGTACTGGGTGTTCCGCTGCTGTATTTGTTTGAGTGTTATGTAGTGAGGCTTTGATGTATGGATGATTCATATGTTTGTATAAAACTATTATGATGCTTATATGATGATGTCCTGTTCTATGGAGCTTCACTATATTATATTTCTCTATTGTATTTTATCCATGCGCTTTGAGTTGTACGATAGAGTTTGCCGTTTCATTTTTACCCTGACTACCGTCCATGGCTGCCTGGCACGCCTTTCAGTGCACTATTATCTTGTTTTGGTGCGGGAGTCATGGGCGGTCGTCACATTTGGTATCAGAGCTTTGGTTAATCGATTTTAGCCAACGCTCGCTGACGTAACTACGTATGAGAGATGTAATTGTATTTTGATGGATGATTACTACATATAATATATAGTATCTTAGAAGGATTTGAACTCCTTATGCAGTTGTTTCTTAAGGTGTTCTAAATCATTCCTTTTTGTAGATATTAAGGATGAGTCGAAGTGAGAGACAAGCTGCGAGGGAAAGCCGTGCTGCTAGGGAAGCTGTTGATTATGCTCCTATGTTTGAGGCCATGATGACTTCGATCATGAGGAGAATACCAGCTTCAGGATCATCAGTGGATGTGGGAGTTCAAGTTCAAGCTCCAAGACCAGTGGATTTTGCTAAGCTTTGCAAGGACTATACTTCTCTTGGAGGAAAGGTTTTCTTGGGAACGGAATCGACCATTGAAATGCAGAGATGGATTGACGCTTGTCGAAGGATTTTTGGTGGTTTGGGAATTGAGGATGCAACTAAGAGGAAGCTTGCATCGAGACATCTTCAGAGAAGAGATGCTGATTGGTGGAACTCTATCACCATTGATACTCCAGAAGAAGAGATTACTTGGGAGCAATTCCAAGTTAGATTTGAAGCTAAGTTTATCTCTACGGCTCAGAAATCTGTTTTGTTTAAGAAGTTTGTGGAGCTCAAGCAAGGTGGGAGGTCGGTTCTTGAGTATGACTCGGAGTTTGAAGCTTTGTCCAAGTATGCCAGATGGTATATTGATTCTCCCTATCAGAAGAATGAGAAGTTTGTGACCGGTTTGGACACTTATCTTGGAAGGCAGCTGGTGGATCATTTGGACGATCCGTTTGAGAAGCTTGTGGAAGAAGCTCTCAGGCATGAGAGTTTGTTTCCTAGGGAAAGTTCTGTTGTCGCTGTAACCAAGGAAGGACAGGCACATTGTGCAAGCTTATGCTTTGGGAGCTGTGCCGTCATCTTCAAAAGCTCCTACTGCTGAAGAGATGGGGAAGAGTGTGGTGGTACAAGGTACTCTTTCCATTTGGGGTATTCCAGTTAGAGTGTTGTTTGATACTGGAGCGTCGCATTCTTTTGTTTGTGATGATTTGGTAGGCCGGTTAGGTTTGAAACCGGATATTGTTGATAGGCCATTGGTTGTGACTAATCCAGTTGGGGGTTCGTCTTGTTTGTGTATGATATGTCGTGATCTAGTTGTGTCGAGTCATGATTGCTCGTTTGTTAGTGATTGCTTTGTTCTGAACTTTGCGAGGTTCGGAATTATTATGGGTATGGACTGGCTTAGGAAGTATGTGGCAAGGATTGATTGTGAGAGGCTGGAGGTGACAGTCGGGAATGTGGAAGGGCGAAAGGTTGAGATACGATGTAAGCATGAGGAAGGCATCTTCATGAGCTTCATGTATTCGCTGGTTGTTCCACGGGATGGACTGTCATCGGTGCCTATTGTGAATGGATTTGAGGATGTCTTTGACGAAGCCAAAGGGTTACCACCGCATAGGGAGATCGAGTTTCGTATCGATCTAGTTGAGGGAGCCAGACCTGTTGTGATGCCTCTTAGGCGGATGGCGCCTAGGGAGAAGCAAGAGTTGAATGTGCAAGTTGATGACCTTTTACAGAAAGGATTCATTCGGAGAAGTGTGTCCGAATGGGGTGCACCAATTGTATTCGCAACCAAAGCAGATGGATCGTTGAGGTTGTGTGTGGATTATCCTGAGCCGAATAAAGTGACTAGGAAGAACAAGTATCCATTGCCGAGAATAGATGACTTGTTTGATCAGCTTCACGAAGCTAGGGTGTTTTCTCAGATGGATTTGGCAACGGGATTTCACCAGTTGAGAGTGGCTAAGGATAGTGTGCCAAAGACTGCTTTTAGGACACCATCCGGTTTTTATGAGTGGCCGGTAATGCCGTTTGGATTGACTAACGCACCAGCATATTTTTTGGATCTTATGAATAGAGTGTTCAGAGATCAGTTGAACAAGTTTGTACTTGTGTTCGTGGATGATATTCTGATTTATTCCAGAAATGAGGAAGAGCACAAGACACACATACGTATTGTTTCGGAAATCTTGCGAAAACATCAGATGAAGGCTAAGTTTTTAAAGCGTCACTTCTGGAAGAGTGAAGTGAGGTTCTTAGGCCATGTTATCTCTGGAAATGGAATAGCGGTTGATCCCGCTAAGGTGGCAGCAATCCAGGATTGGATTAGACCTAAGAATGCATCTGATGTGAGAAGTTTTCTTGGATTAGCAGGATATTATCATCGATTTATCAAAGACTTTTCCAAGATAGCTGCACCATTAACAGGATTGACGAAAAAGAACCAAGTGTTCAGATGGGATGATAAGTGTGAGCAAGCTTTCGTAATCCTGAAAGAGCGACTGACAAGTGCTCCTGTTTTGACTATTCCAAGTGGGAATGATGAGATGGTGGTTTACACCGATGCATGTGGCACTGGACTTGGAGCAGTGCTAATGCAGAAGGACAAAGTTGTTGCGTATGCAAGTCGACAACTGAAGCCGCATGAAAGGAATTATCCGACTCATGATTTGGAGCTAGCGGCGATTGTATTTGCTTTGAAGATGTGGAGACATTACCTGTTGGGAGTTAGATTTGAGTTGTTTACAGATCATAAGTCGTTGAAGTATCTGTTCTCCCAAAAGGATTTGAATCTTTGACAGCAATGGTGGCTAGAGTTTTTAGCATCGTATGATTTTGGTATAGCCTATACTCCGGGAAAAGGTAATGCAGTGGCAGATGCGTTAAGTCGAAGACATGCAGGAATGGGAGCCATGTTTTCGGAATGGAAGAGTCTCGTATTTGGCTGAGTTTGACTTCAGGCCTAGATGTGAATTGGAACCCGAGATGTTGGCAAACTTATCGATAAGACCTACTCTTGTGGAGAGAATTGGCGAGAGCCAAAAGCGAGACGATAAGCTTGTCAAGATTATCCGAGATTTGGAATCTGGATTGAATCCAGAAAAGGATAAAGGATTTGAAGTCGATCGAGAGGGTTGGCTTCGAAAGCAAGGACGACTAGTTGTTCCCGATGTAGATGGATTGAGAGATGAAGTTCTTGGGGAAAGTCATCACTCGAAGTTGACAATTCATCCAAGTGGAAATAAGATGTATCGGGATATGAAGAGAACCTATTATTGGGAAGGCATAAAGAAGGATGTTGGAAATTTTATTTCCAAGTGTATGAACTGCCAGTTGGTGAAAGCTGAACAGAAGAAGCCCAGTGGATTACTTCAGCCATTAGAGGTTCCTACATGGAAGTGGGAGCAGATATCGATTGATTTTATCGATGGTCTACCTAGAACCAGGGCAGGGAATGAAGGGATTTGGGTTATCGTAAATCGGTTGACCAAGAGTGCAAGGTTCATTCCTGTTCGATCGACTAGGACTGCATCGAAGTTGGCTGAGCTTTATGTTAAGTGGATAGTTCGATTCCATGGTATTCCGAAGAGTATAGTGAGCGATCGAGACCCATTGTTCACTAGTGGATTTTGGAAGAGCTTCCAGGAAGTTTTGGGAAATGAGTTGTGTTTGAGTACAGCTTATCACCCCCAAACAGATGGTCAGACCGAGAGAGTCAACCGAGTTTTGGAATATCTCCTTAGAGCATGTGTTTTGGACTTCGAAGGATCATGGGAAGATCACCTTCATTTGGTGGAATTTGCTTATAATAACAGTTATCAGTCAAGCATTGGTATGGCACCATATGAGGCATTGTATGGAAGACCGTGTAACTCTCCGACATGTTGGTTGGAAACTGGAGAAAAGCTGATACTTGGGCCAGAAATGATTCGACAGACTTCGGATTGTATAGGGATCATTCGGCAACGAATGAAGGCAGCCCAAGATCGTCAGAAAAGTTATGCCAATAATCGTCGTAAGGATTTGGAATTCGACGTAGGTGATATGGTTTTTGTGAAGATTTCTCCTCTGATGAATGTTATTCGATTCGGGAAGAAAGGAAAGTTATCTCCGAGATTTGTTGGGCCATTCCCGATTATCGATCAAATTGGAAAGCTCGCTTATAGATTGGAGTTACCGGAAAAGATGGCGGGTGTGCACAATGTTTTCCATGTATCTTATCTACGGAAGTATGTGCACGACCCAACTACAGTGGTTTCTGCTGATAGCTGTGAAGATTTAGAGGTTGATCCAGTTGTTTCGAGACCTCGTAAGCCACTTCGTGTTGTTGAGACCGACACGAAACAGCTTAGGAGGAAGACGATCACGTTGCTCAAGGTACAATGGAGTGATGATGTTGACGACTGTACGTGGGAGGAGGAAGAGAGGATGAAGGCAGCTCATCCTGAACTCTTCGAGGTATGGCCCTAAGGTGTCGTGACATCTCATGAATTTGTAACTTGTTCTAAGTCTTAGAATTCTGCATGCTAGGTTAGTAATTGGATGCATGGTCTGTTGATTGCTATGGATGGTAGGCATGTAGAATAGTTTTTGATTGATGTTATTTGCTTGGAATTTCGTTGGCGAAATTCCTAAGGGGGAGAGAATGTAACGACCCGTATTTTACGTGTCGATAAATCATAGAATTTCTAGGTCGTTAGCGTTGTTTATGTCATCCCTAGCCTAAGTCGTATGGGAGGATAACTTGTATGTTGTTTGGGTCGTAAGGAAGTTAGATTGGGAAGTTAACTCGAGATAGTGCTAGAACGAGTTAACGGTTTAGTGGATAGAACGACCTAAGGTAGCTACGGGTTGCAAGTGAGAAAGCCCGCGAGTTAACGAGTTAGGAGTTATACGGGTTAGTAGGGTTCTTGAGTCGTAGATGACTTAAGGGTTAGCGAGTAACGACCTATGGAAGTTATTCGAGTTGGCATGCTAGCGAGTCAACAGGATAAGTGAGTTAACAAGTTAGCAAGTTACACGAGTTAGCGTGTTAGTGAGTTAGTGGAGCTAGCGAGTTAGTGGAATTAGCGGGTTAGTGGTGAGCGACTTATTAGGTCGCTGTGTTTTCATTATGTCGTGATGGTTGTAGGTCGTAACCCGGCAAGTCGCGACATTTGCTAACCCGTGTAAATAGCTAAGTCGTAAGTCGTAGCATAGTTGAGTCATGTGGTAGATAAGTCATTGGGTCGGCCTTGGGTTAAGTCACAGGCTTTGTTGAGTCTTGAGTCGTGGGCTTATAAGTCGCGAGCGACTTAAGGCTAAGTCGTTAACTCGTGAACGACTTAGGGACGAACGGGTCAGTGATTTTCAGCCTATAAATAGAGGGCTTTGGTTCACTTTTTGGCACCGGTTTTTGAAGCGACGAAGTGCTGCCATTTTGAGAGCTCGACTATAACATTTCTTCATCTTCTTTTCTCCACTCCAATCTACTTCTAACATCCATCCAAGATCGAAGATCGAGATTGAAGATCCAAGAGCCAAAGTTGAAGATCTTCATCCAACAAAGTTAGATTTCATCGTTTCAAGCGGGATTGCGACGAATAAAGCTTGAATCTTCGCTGTCCAGATCTGAAGTTGATAGTTTTTGAAGTGTTTAGGTGATTTGGTGAGTGGTAGTTATCTCTCACACGGACCCAAAGGAGTATATTGGATCGGTGGTTTGTTTAAGTGTTAAAGATAGTGATTTCTTGCATTTTCCTAAAGTCTGCATGTAGATCTATCATCTATGAAGTTTTGACACCTATTTTGCAACATGATTACTTGTATAAGTTCATTCCTCAAGTTATAGAGACATTTGCCTTTGATTCATGTATGTTAGATTGCATGTTAGATTTGGATCCTTTAATTACGAAATTGCCATTGTTGTTATAATTGCTTATTTAGATTTTGTTAGAATGATTGATTGCTTAAGCTAATGATTGATTTGATTGATTGCTATGTATGTTAGTTGACTGATAACTTGATTTGGTCAAGTATGGTTGACGGTGATTCAAAAGCTAAGTGGAAAGGCTCTTGAATGAGGAAAGCTGCTTGTGGCATATGAAGCGGATGTTGAAGCTCATATGTATGGATTGGATGATGTTGAGATGGGACTTTGCCATGATGCAAGGAGGCAAACCATGATGTTGAGATGGGACTTTGCTATGATGCGATGAGGCAAAGTGTAATGTTGAGATGGGACGGGTCATGATGATGTTCCAAGCACGGGCTGTGACGACGTGCAAGGCTATGTTAATAATTCGGTGATGCGATCCGGGTTGGTGATAATGGTTAGCTTGAGAGGCGCTTGAGCTAGTATGGAAATAGTCGTCGAGGAGGATGACTAGGAGGCTGAGATCTCATCGTTGTTGAAGGTTCTAGCATGCTCAAAGCAAGAGTACGTTGGAACGGGCTGCGACGACGTTCCAGGCACGGGCTGCGACGACGTGCTAGTACTCTGGGTAGTTGCAAAAATTCCTAGGCACGGGCTGCGACGACGTGCGCAGTTATGTCTAGAACCGGGGTTACCATTAGCCCTTGACAGATGGTCGTTCAACTAACGGTGAAATCAAGGCAATGATAACAGTGATAGCCAGAGTCATGGATGTTTGGACGTTTGGTTGTATCATCATTCGGTCTCAAGAGCGGTGTTTTCTGGGTGCTTATCTGATCTTGGTTTAGGCCTTGGGGGTTTGTATTTGGAAAACATCGACCTTGACTCGAGTGGTTATTGCTTTACCTTAATTGTTTGCTATGTTATGGTTGCTTCTCCTTAGTGTGTGTCTGGGGGCTATCACTGTAGAAAGAGGTGGAGTGGGACGGTTTGGTTCCTATTCCTTTTATCCCTTATGCTCTTTTGGTATGTTTGATAGTTGATTTACTGCTCACTAAGACTTTGTCTGACTCAAGGTTTTATGTCTCCTCTTATTACCTTGGGCTGTTCATCCATGTTGGGATGGGCAGACTAGGTAGCAGGTGACAGGTGCTGTTCATGGAGGTCTACGCTGATGATGACGAGGACGAGCAGGAGGCTTTTGCACATTATTTTATATTATATGTACTGGGTGTTCCGCTGCTGTATTTGTTTGAGTGTTATGTAGTGAGGCTTTGATGTATGGATGATTCATATGTTTGTATAAAACTATTATGATGCTTATATGATGATGTCCTGTTCTATGGAGCTTCACTATATTATATTTCTCTATTGTATTTTATCCATGCGCTGTGAGTTGTACGATAGAGTTTGCCGTTTCATTTTTACCCTGACTACCGTCCATGGCTGCCTGGCACGCCTTTCAGCGCACTATTATCTTGTTTTGGTGCGGGAGTCATGGGAGGTCGTCACACCATCGACTACTGAAAGCTGTCATAGCCGTAGAACTCACTGAGGCCTTCGTTTTGACTGGTTATGGCTCCCGTAACTCTAAACGAGCCAGAATTTATGGCCGTCCGAATAATTGATATCTACAGGGTGCAACATCCACGGTGCAAGGTGCAACATCCGTCCGAAATGGCGAAACAGTGACGTACGACTTTTTGAAATGCGTGCAAGGATTTGAAACGAAACAGTACCATTGTGCACCACTCTCCAGCGATGGTAAATTGAAGACCAACCACGGTAATCCCGTTTTACCGTAAAAATCCACGTGTCGAAAAAACGAACGGTAAAGAACTTCCGAGACCCGATTGAGATTCGGATAGTCTTTTTTGGGCATTAAACAATCCATTAACGGCTGAAAGCTGTCATAGCCGTAGAACTCACTGAGGCCTTCGTTTTGACTGGTTATGGCTCCCGTAACTCTAAACGAGCCAGAAGTTATGGTCGTCCGAATAATCGATATCTATAAGGTGCAACATCCATGGTGCAAGGTGCAACATCCGTCCGAAATGGCGAAACAGTGTCGTCCTACTTTTTGAAATGCGTGCATGGATTTGAAACGAAGCGGTACCATGGTGCACCACTCTCCAGCGATGGTAAATCGAAGACCAGCCACGGTAATCCCGTTCTACCGTAAAAATCCACGTGTCGAGAAAACGAAGGTTAAAAAACTTCCTAGACCCGATTGAGATTCGGTCAGTCTTTTTTGGGCATTAAACAATCCATTGATGACTGAAAGCTGTCGTAGCCGTAGAATTCACTGAGGCCTTCGTTTTGACTGGTTATGGCGCCCGTAACTCTAAACGAGCCAGAAGTTACGACCGTCCGAATAATCAATATCTACAGGGCGCAACTTCCACGGTGCAAGGTGCAACATCCGTCCGAAATGGCGTAACAGTGTCGTACGACTTTTTGAAATGCATGCATGGATTTGAAACGAAACGGTACCCTAGTGCACCACTCTCCAGCGAGGGTAAATTGAAGACCAGCCACAGTAATCCCGTTTTAACACAAAAATCCACGTGTCGAAAAAACGAAGGGTAAAAAACTTTCGAGGCCCGATTGAGATTCGGATAGTCTTTTTTGAGCATTAAACAATCCATTGACTGCTGAAAGCTGTCATAGCCGTAGAACTCACTGAAGCCTTCGTTTTGACTGGTTATGGCTTCCGTAACTCTAAATGAGCCAGAAGTTATGGCCGTCCGAATAATCGATTTCTACTGGGTGCAACATCCACGGTGCAAGGTGCAACATCCATCCGAAATGGCGAAACATGTCGTACGACTTTTTGAAATGTGTGCAAGGATTTGAAACGAAACAGTACCATTGTGCACCACTCTCCAGCGATGGTAAATCGAAGACCAGCCACGGCAATCCCGTTCTACTGTAAAAATCCACGTGTCGAAAAAACGAAGGGTAAAAAACTTCCTAGACCCGATTGAGATTCGGATAGTCTTTTTTTGGCATTAAACAATCCATTGATGGATGAAAGCTATCATAGCAGTAGAACTCACTGAGTCCTTCGTTTTGACTGGTTATGGCTCCCGTAACTCTTAACGAGCCAGAATTTATGGCCGTCCGAATAATCGATATCGACAGGGTGCAACATCCACGGTGCAAGGGGCAACATCCGTCCGAAATGGCGTAACAGTGTCGTACGACTTTTTGAAATGCGTGCATGGATTTGAAACAAAACGGTACCCTGGTGCACCACTCTCCAGCGACGGTAAATTGAAGACCAGCCACGGTAATCCAGTTTTACCGTAAAAATCCACGTGTCGAAAAAACGAAGGGTAAAAAATTCCGAGACCCGATTGAGATTCGGATAGTCTTTTTTGGGCATTAAACAATCCATTGAGGCTGAAAGCTGTCATAACCGTAGAACTCACGTAGGCCTTCGTTTTGTCTGGCTATGACTCCCGTTACTCTAAACGAGCCAGAAGTTATGGCCGTCCGAATAATCAATATCTACAGGGTGCAACATCCACGGTGCAAGGGGCAACATCCGTCCGAAATGGCGAAACAGTGTCGTACGACTTTTTGAAATGCGTGCAAGGATTTGAAAAGAAACAATACCATGGTGCACCACTCTCCAGCGATGGTAAATTGAAGACCAGCCACGGTAATCCCGTTTTACTGTAAAAATACACGTGTCGAAAAAACGAAGGGTAAAATACTTCCTAGACCCGATTGAGATTCGGATAGTCTTTTTTGGGCATTAAACAGTCCATTGACGGCAGAAAGCCGTCATAGCCGTAGAACTCACCGAGGCCTTCGTTTTGATGGGTTATGGCTCCCATTACTCTAAACGATTCAGAAGTTATGGACGTCCGAATAATCGATATTTACAGGGTGCAACATCCACGGTGCAAGGTGCAACATCCGTCCGAAATGGCGAAACAGTGTCGTACGACTTTTTGAAATGCGTGCATGGATTTGAAACAAAACGGTACCATGGTGCACCACTCTCCAGCGATGGTAAGTCGAAGACCAGCCACGGTAATCCCGTTCTACCGTAAAAATACACGTGTCAAAAAAACGAAGGGTAAAAAACTTCCTAGACGCGATCGAGATTCGGATAGTCTTTTTTGGGCATTAAACAATCCATTGACAGATGAAAGCAGTCATAACCGTATAACTCACTGAGGCCTTCGTTTTGACTGGTTATGGCTCCAGTTACTCTAAACGAGCCAGAAGTTATGGCCGTCCGAATAATCGATATCTACAAGGAGCAACATCCACGGTGCAAGGTGCAACATCCGTCCGAAATGGCGAAACAGTGTCGTACGACTTTTTGAAATGCGTGCAAGGACTTGAAACGAAACGGTACCATGGTGCACCACTCTCCAGCGATGGTAAAATGAAGACCAGCCACGGTAATCCCGTTTTACCCGTAAAAATCCACGTGCCGAAAAAACGAAGGGTAAAAAACTTCCGAGACCCGATTGAGATTCGGATAGTCTTTTTTGGGCATTAAACAATCTATTGACGGCTGAACGCTGTCATAATCGTAGAACTCACTGAGGTCTTCGTTTTTGCTGGTTATGGCTCCCGTAACTCTAAACGAGCCAGAAGTTATGGCCGTCCGAATAATCGATATTTATAGGGTGCAACATCCACGGTACAAGGTGCAACATCCGTCCGAAATGGCGAAACAGTGTCGTACGACTTTTTGAAATGCGTGCGTGGATTTGAAACGAAACGGTACCATTGTGCACTACTCTCCAGCGATGGTAAATCGAAGACCAGCCACGGTAATCCCGTTCTACCGTAAAAATCCACGTGTCGAAAAAACGAAGGGTAAAAAACTTCCTAGACCCGATTGAGATTCGGATAGTCTTTTTTGGGCATTAAACAATTCATTAATGGCTGAAAGCTGTCATAGCCATAGAACTCACTAAGGCCTTCGTTTTGACTGGTTATGGCTCCCGTAATTCTAAACGAGCCAGAAGTTATGGCCGTCCGAATAATCGATATCTACAGGGTGCAACATCCACGGTGCAAGGTGCAACATCCGTCCGAAATGGAGAAACAGTGTCGTACATATTTTTGAATGTGTGCATGGACTTGAAACGAAACGGTACCATGGTGCACAACTCTCCAGCGAAGGTAAATCGAAGACCAGCCACGGTTATCCCGTTCTACCATAACAATCCACGTGTCGAAAAAACGAAGGGTAAAAAACTTCCTAGACCCGATTGAGATTCGGATAGTCTTTTTTGGGCATTAAACAATCCATGGACGGCTGAAAGCTGTCATAGCCGTAGAACTCACAGAGGTCTTCATTTTGATTGGTTATGGCTCCCGTAACTCTAAACGAGCCAGAAGTTATGGCCGTCCGAATAATCGATATCGACAGGGTGCAACATCCACGGTGCAAGGGGAAACATCCGTCCGAAATGGCGTAACAGTGTCGTACGACTTTTTGAAATGCATGCATGGATTTGAAAAGAAACGATACCATGGTGCACCACTCTCCAGCGATGGTAAGTCGAAGACCAGCCACGGTAATCCCGTTCTACCGTAAAAATACACGTGTCAAAAAAACGAAGGGTAAAAAACTTCCTAGACGCGATCGTGATTCGGATAGTCTTTTTTGGGCATTAAACAATCCATTGACAGATGAAAGCAGTCATAACCGTATAACTCACTGAGGCCTTCGTTTTGACTGGTTATGGCTCCAGTTACTCTAAACGAGCCAGAAGTTATGGCCGTCCGAATAATCGATATCTACAAGGAGCAACATCCACGGTGCAAGGTGCAACATCCGTCCGAAATGGCGAAACAGTGTCGTACGACTTTTTGAAATGTGTGCAAGGATTTGAAACGAAACGGTACCATGGTGCACCACTCTCCAGCGATGGTAAAATGAAGACCAGCCACGGTAATCCCGTTTTACCCGTAAAAATCCACGTGCCGAAAAAACGAAGGGTAAAAAACTTCCGAGACCCGATTGAGATTCGGATAGTCTTTTTTGGGCATTAAACAATCTATTGACGGCTGAACGCTGTCATAATCGTAGAACTCACTGAGGCCTTCGTTTTTGCTGGTTATGGCTCCCGTAACTCTAAACGAGCCAGAAGTTATGGCCGTCCGAATAATCGATATTTATAGGGTGCAACATCCACGGTACAAGGTGCAACATCCGTCCGAAATGGCGAAACAGTGTCGTACGACTTTTTGAAATGCGTGCATGGATTTGAAACGAAACGGTACCATTGTGCACTACTCTCCAGCGATGGTAAATCGAAGACCAGCCACGGTAATCCCGTTCTACCGTAAAAATCCACGTGTCGAAAAAACGAAGGGTAAAAAACTTCCTAGACCCGATTGAGATTCGGATAGTCTTTTTTTGGCATTAAACAATTCATTGATGGCTGAAAGCTGTCATAGCCATAGAACTCACTAAGGCCTTCGTTTTGACTGGTTATGGCTCCCGTAATTCTAAACGAGCCAGAAGTTATGGCCGTCCGAATAATCGATATCTACAGGGTGCAACATCCACGGTGCAAGGTGCAACATCCGTCCGAAATGGAGAAACAGTGTCGTACATATTTTTGAATGTGTGCATGGACTTGAAACGAAACGGTACCATGGTGCACAACTCTCCAGCGAAGGTAAATCGAAGACCAGCCACGGTTATCCCGTTCTACCGTAACAATCCACGTGTCGAAAAAACGAAGGGTAAAAAACTTCCTAGACCCGATTGAGATTCGGATAGTCTTTTTTGGGCATTAAACAATCCATGGACGGCTGAAAGCTGTCATAGCCGTAGAACTCACAGAGGTCTTCATTTTGATTGGTTAAGGCTCCCGTAACTCTAAACGAGCCAGAAGTTATGGCCGTCCGAATAATCGATATCGACAGGGTGCAACATCCACGGTGCAAGGGGAAACATCCGTCCGAAATGGCGTAACAGTGTCGTACGACTTTTTGAAATGCATGCATGGATTTGAAAAGAAACGATACCATGGTGCACCACTCTCCAGCGATGGTAAGTCGAAGACCAGCCACGGTAATCCCGTTCTACCGTAAAAATACACGTGTCAAAAAAACGAAGGGTAAAAAACTTCCTAGACGCGATCGTGATTCGGATAGTCTTTTTTGGGCATTAAACAATCCATGGACAGATGAAAGCAGTCATAACCGTATAACTCACTGAGGCCTTCGTTTTGACTGGTTATGGCTCCAGTTACTCTAAACGAGCCAGAAGTTATGGCCGTCCGAATAATCGATATCTACAGGGTGCAACATCCACGGTGCAAGGTTCAACATCCGTCCGAAATGGAGTAACAGTGTCGTACGACTTTTTGAAATGCGTGCAAGGATTTGAAAGGAAACGGTACCATGGTGCACCACTCTCCAGCGATGGTAAATCGAAGACCAGCCATGGTAATCCCGTTCTACCGTAAAAATCCACGTGTCGAAAAAACGAAGGGTAAAAAACTTCCTAGACCCGATTGAGATTCGGATAGTCTTTTTTGGGCATTAAACAATCCAATGATGGCTGAAAGCTGTCATAGCCGTAGAACTTACTGAGGCCTTCGTTTTGACTGGTTATGGCTCCCGTAAATCTAAACGAGTCAGAAGTTACGGCGGTTCGAATAATCGATATCTACAGGGTGCAACATCCACGGTGCAAGGTGCAACATCCGTCCGAAATGGCGAAACAGTGTCGTACGATTTTTTGAAATCCGTGCATCGATTCGAAACGAAATGGTACCATGTTGCACCACTCTCCAGCGATGGTAAATCGAAGACCAGCCACGGTAATTCCGTTCTGCTGTAAAAATCCATGTGTCGAAAATACGAAGGGTAATAAACTTCCTAGACCCGATTGAGATTCAGATAGTCTTTTTTGGGCATTAAACAATCCATTGACGGATGAAAGCGGTCATAACCGTATAACTCACTGAGGCCTTCGTTATGACTGGTTATGGCTCCCGAAACTCTAAACGAGCCAGAAGTTATGGCCGTCCGAATTATCTATATCTACAGGGTGCAACATCCACGGTGCAAGGTGCAACATCCGTCCGAAATGGCGAAAAAGTGTCGTACGACTTTTTGAAATGCGTGCAAGGATTTGAAACGAAACATTACCATGGTGCACCCCTCTCCAGCGATGGTAAATCGAAGACCAACCACGGTAATCCCGTTTTACCCGTAAAAATCCACGTGTCGAAAAAACGAAGGGTAAAAAACTTACGAGACCCGATTGAGATTCTGATAGTCTTTTTTGGGCATTAAACAGTCCATTGACGGCTGAAAGCTGTTACAGCCGTAGAACTCACTGAGACCTTCGTTTTGACTGGTTATGGCTCCCGTAACTATAAATGAGCCAGGTGCAACATCCGTCCGAAATGGCGTAACAGTGTCGTACGACTTTTTGAAATGCGTGCATGGATTTGAAATGCGTGCATGCAAAAGTGTTTTTGTTATCCCATTTTTGGTCAAAACTGGAATATCAACAAACTGGCAAGGAATGATGGATATCAGGATTGGAGATCAGTTGGAATCAAGGCTACGATCGATATCGTCAAAATCTGGTTGAACTCCGATCGGGACGAAATTAATTGGAGATGATGACAAGGATTAGGAAAGTCTATGTTTCAAATTTCAGGTTAATCGGAGTTCATATGAAGGAGTTATGATCGATGCAAGGTAGGAAAGGCATGGCTGTTCGAATCCATCGAGGGGTTAAGATGGTGCTCATTTCGAATCCATCAGAATCGAACCCATCAAGGTTTTTGGTCATTTCGAAACCATCAGGTCCGAATCGATCGAAGGCATGGCACATAGGAATTGCTTCGAATCGATAGAGTTCGCATCGATAGGCACAGATTCGATCAATGACTTCGTATCGACCAGGTGTTTGTTCGACTCGATGAAGGACTTCGTATCGATCATCATGGATTCGGCTCTGTGATGTTTGCATCGGTTAGGATGGGAAGAGACGGCATGCTTCGAATCGATACGTTCGTATCGATGGCAGACGGCAACCTAGGCTCCTTTGAATCCATCAGGCAGCTTCGAATCGATCAACTATGAGATACCCCGATCGATTCGAACGAACACCTTCGAATCCACTACCTCGAATCCATGGACTCAACCCAGTAAAACTCGGAGAAAAAGAAGGATTCGACCCAGTAGACTTGGCGACAAAGGTGGATCGACCAAGGGAAATAGCGCCACGTCATCGATACACACGCGCTTTGGATGGATTCGAAGCATGGATTCGAAGCATGGGTTCGAAGCATGGATTCGAAGGCGACAGGCAACGGACAACCCCAGATTCGAATCCATCATATCTTCCAAACCGTTGATCCAAATGCAATGAAATTTTTACAAGAGCTTACATACATGTTGAAGAATGTTCTCACCAAATTTCAGCTCAATTGGATGATTTCTTGATCGATTCGAATGGAGTTCGAATCGATCCCAAAGTGGGCCCAACTTCCTGAGGCCGGGCGCATGGCCCCCCCCACGTGCTAGAAGAGGTCTACCGGATTTTTAGGAGAAATATCAGCCTCCTACGCCTATAAATAGAGCCCCTGATCATTCAGAAAAGGGGTCGGAGAATTGAGAGAGAGAAAGCACGCCCGGACGCTGCTAGAATCACTCCGTAACATCACTACTACTATTTATTTCAAGTTTTGGACTTTGTAACTTCTGTAATCATCTGTAATCATCAAGGATAATCTATAAAAGGATAAAAAACTTTGGAGTGGACGAAGGCCGGAGATAGCCGAACCACTATAAAACTTGTGTCACTTTGCTTTACTTTTGGATTGCTGTTCAATATCTGCTTAGATCTGTGATTTGTGCCTGAATATTGCTGACTTGTATTCATACACTGGTGCTTTCATGGTATTTGGGGTTTGTGACCAATTTTGGCGCAAATAGCTGGTCTTCAATTTACCATCGCTGAAGAGTGGTGCACCATGGTACCGTTTCGTTTCAAATCCTTGCACGCATTTCAAAAAGTCATACGACATTGTTTCGCCATTTCGGACGGATGTTGCACCTTGCACCGTGGATGTTGCACCCTGTAGATATCGATTATTCGGACGGCCATAACTTCTGGCTCGTTTAGAGTTACGGGAGCCATAACCAGTCAAAACGAAAGCCTCAGTGAGTTCTACGGCTATGACATCTTTCAGCCGTCAATGGATTGTTTAATGCCCAAAAAAGACTATCCGAATCTCAGTCGGGTCTCGGAAGTTTTTTACCCTTCGTTTTTTCGGCACGTGGATTTTTACGCTAAAACGAGATTACCGTGGCTAGTCTTCAATTTACCATCGCTGGAGAGTGGTGCACCATGGTGCCGTTTCGTTTCAAATCCATGCATGTGTTTGCGCCAAAATTGGTCACAAACACCCAATATCACGAAAGCACCCGTTTACGTACTCAACTCGATAATAATCAACACAGAACTCAGCAACAATCAATATAGAATTCAGCTCTAAGTAACAAATCACAGTAATTCACAAGCAACAATCACAAACACAGGATTCATAGTGGTTCGGCGTTCGTGCCTACGTCCAC
Source organism: Allium cepa (assembly GCA_030765085.1). Lineage (NCBI taxonomy): Eukaryota > Viridiplantae > Streptophyta > Magnoliopsida > Asparagales > Amaryllidaceae > Allium > Allium cepa. The sequence goes on from CM060931.1 coordinate 17,299,004, forward strand.
TTTGAAGGTTTTCTCTTTATTGCTTTGCTCGATTCAATCGATTACAATGGATTACAGTAGATGATAGCTTTGAAATCTGAACACAACGGTGATTCTGATCAATAGACGTTAATCCGGCAGAGTCTCAGCGTTCAATGGCAGAAGTCCTCCGAAGATCCCCCTTTCTGAAGGCTTCAGGGTGCTATTTATAGACGTTGGAGGCCCAGATCTTGCTGAAACTTCGTGAGACTTCTTCTGGCACGTGAGTGGGCCCACACGACCGACCCCACCAAGTTTCTTCTCGATCTGACATCGGTTCGAAGTGATTTCGAACCCATCAAGAAATGGTCCAATCGAGCTGAAACTTGGCAGGGACAATCTTTACCTCATATGAAAGCTACTGTGAAAATTTGGTTGCATTTGGATGTGTGGTTGAGGAGATATGCTCGGTTCGAAATGGGGTTTTCTCGGTTGGCTGTGTGTTTCGAACCCATGGCTTCGAACCCATGAGTTCGAACCCATGAGTGCATGTAGGTTTGCAGTGACGTGGCGCGTATCTTTCGAATCGATCCTAACTTATCTCCGAATGGACCGCTTCTACTCCGTGAACTACGGCGAACACGTCATCCAAACCAACTGACTCGGTGGATTCGAACTAAGGAGTATTCCTGGCTTCGAACGTGACCGATTCGAATCAAGGAATCCCTATGGGTTCGAACTTGATCGGTTCGAACTGGGTCGCTCGATGGGTTCGAATTAAGGGCTTGCATGGATTTGAAGTAAGGGTGCGAAGCTGAGTGAAGTCATGGATTCGAAGGTAGGCCATTGTGGTGGATTCGAAGGCGATGGAGTCGAAGGCGATGGAGTCGAAGCAGGTACTAGCTGATGGGTTCGAACGTGGCTTGGGTTCGAACTTCATGGTTTCGAAGGCAAGGGCGTGGATGGGTTCGAACTAGATGGGTTCTAAGGATAGACAGTGGATGGGTTCGAAGCAGAGACAGTGGATGGTTTCGAAGTACTCCAGTGCGATGGGTTCGAAACAGACAGTGACCACCTTTCTCACTTTGAATCCATCCTATCTTGAGCATACGAACTCGGATTGACTTGAAATTTGAAACGATGACTCCTACGACCTTTCTTGTCATGTCCTATCAATTGTGGCCTGATCCGGAATTGGACAAAATTCATCGATATCCATAGCAAAGTGAAGTATAACCAATCTCTGAGACGAACTGTCTTTTGTTTTCGATCAATCTTTTGGTATCACGGCTTTGCCAAAAAGCGGGATAACATTTTGCCCCCCAAAACATGCCTTGCGGTAGGAAGGTGTGTTTTGTAATGCTTTGAGTTGGATGCTCTTATCCTGTCATCGACCTGTAAAGAATTTGACAGTTTCATATGGCCTCAAATGACGATCGTTCGTGATCGAATTATTCGGGATGAAGCGCGGCCGTTCATGGTCAAGCGCCTATCTTCAAATGACGATCGTTCGTGATCGAGTCATTCGACGGAAAGTGCGACCTTGCGCGGTCAAGCGCGTAAATCCATGCTTCGATCTTTCGGGATCGAGTTATCTGTGGTGAAATGCGACCGTTCAAGGTCAAGCGCCCAACTTCAAATGACGACCGTTCGGGATCGAGTCATTCGAGGTAAAGTGCGACCATGCGCGGTCGAGCGTATAAATCCATGCATCGATCGTTCGGGATCGTATGCTGCTTGAGGTGAATCGGGACCGTTCGCGGTCCGTGCCGTTCGTGGCATAGGATGAAATAGGACCGTTCGCGGTCGATGCCGTTCGCAGCAAATGATGAGAATAGGACCGTTCACGGTCGATGCTATTTATGGCAAAGGATTGAATGGGACCGTTCGCGGTCGATGCCGTTCGCGGCAATTGATGATCGTTCGCGACCAAGTGCCGTTCAAGGCGAATAGCGACCATTCGAGGTCGGGTTTCATAATTAGTGAGCCAAGACCGTTCGCGGCCGATGGCGTTCGAGGCAGAAAGTGATCGTTCGCGATCGTGTGCCGTTCGAGGCGAATTTGTGACCGTTCGCGGTCGTGTGTCGGACCTCAAGTGACGATCGTTCGCGATCAAGCCATTTGAGGTGAGGCGAGTTGTGACTGTTCGAAGTCGGGTTGTGATCGTTCGCGATCGGGTGCCGTTCGAGGCGAGTTGTGTGTGCCTGGGAGGGCTTGGTTTTATCGATGCCAGAGTCACGTTCGGGTGAGTTCCTGGATCGTTTATAGGGGCGGTTCATCGCCGTCTCAAAGCATACCTAAGGATCGTTCGCGACCCCATACATTTATAAGTAGCTTAGTCATTCCAGGGTTATCAGAATCAAATAACTATTAAACGGATGAGCTCCAAAAACAATGTCCAAACAAACAAAGTCCAAATGTTCAAATCAAAATGAAATAAAAGTAAAGCATGGATGTCAAAGTGTAAGTTTCCACTACGAAACGGTCAATGATCACTCAGAGCATGCCTGGAGATCGTTCGTGATCTCGCACATGTGTAAATGATTTGATTGCGTTAGTGTAAGCTTACAACTTGTTCATCGTTATCTTACACAATTGATAACCAAACGGTGTCTTGATTCAGGATCGCCCATAGCTGATGTGGATGGTGGTCGTTCTGGTTCCGCCACAGGAGCTCGCCTCCTTACATATTGAAGGAGCATACCGTTCCTGATATGCCCTTCCACCTCGTCCTTCAGGTGCCTACAATCATTAGTGTTGTGACTATTTAATTCATGGAATACACAGAACTTATCTGATTTCCTTTCGTCAGAGGTAGGATCCCTTCGCATTGGCCTACGATACAGAATCTGTTATTTGGTATCCTGGTAAATTCGCTCCAGGCTCTCGTTCAACTCAGTATAGGTGGTGAATCGCGGCTCCCTCCGTTGCCGCTTTGATCTGTCTCTGTCATTCTCAATTCTTCTTTTACCTTTATCCTTGTCCAAATCTTTTTTGAGAGGCTTTTCGTCTCTAAATGCAAAAACCTCTATCCCATCTCCTTCTTCTCTCTCGGCATTCGCATCTTCTAATCGTAAAAACTTTTCTGCCTCATGATAGAATTCCTCTAGATCTATGGGTGGATCTTTAGTCAATGAATTCTTGAACTCTGTGCCGTCAGCTATTCCGGACACAGCTGCCATTACTACCATGGACGGATCCGCTCGATCCACTGAAGCTGCTGCTGCATTGAATCGTGCTAGATAACTCCTCAAGGTCCCTCCGGCTTTTTGCTTTAGGGTTGCCAAAGTCATCACATTCTTGGGTCTTGTGATATGAACCTTGAATTGCCTCATAAATCTCTCCACTAAACCATTCCATGTTCCGATGGATCCATTCTCCAATTGTCTAAACCATAGTGCTGCGATATCTGTCAAGTATAACGGAAAGCAGCGGGCCATAACCTCCTCCGATGCCCCCAGCACTTCCATATGCCTCATATATTTTGTCAGATGGACCGTGGGGTCCGTTCTCCCGTCGTACATATCCAACGATGGTAGTTTGAAATCCGGTGGGTTCCTAGCTTGCCTGATCGCTGAAGTAAAAGGACTTCTATTAACATCCTCCAGATCTTTGTTCACCATACCGCCTCTCAAAGCTCTTCTAACCATCTCTACTAATCGGTCATTGTCTCCGAGATGTAACCCTTGTTCACTACTTTCAGCCTGCCTCCCGAGTTCACGAGGTAACTCCGGGATCTGCCCCCTTGACTGAGCGTTCGCTCCTCTACTACTACCGGGTTGCGCAGATCCTTCTCTCTCTCTTTCCAAGATTGAGTCAACGTTTTCCATATGCGTGCCCCCTAGCTCTGGTGCTATGCCGGATGGTCCTGCTCCGTTCTGGACTCCATTGGCTTCCCTATTCTGTGCTCCCAGCTGTCCTATCTGTTGGAATAAACTCTGGATCAATTCCTCTTGCCTCTTCATCATCGTCTCCATCTCGTCCCTAGTGATGTATATCGGTGGTTGATTCGCTCCTGAGGAAGCCTCTTGACTTCCTTGTGGTTCGCTTCTCTCAGGCCTTGGCTTTCTACTCGATTGTCTTGCCATAATTCCTAGATCTGAACTCCTGGATTTTCAAATTCAACTTCTTCCTGAATCAATTCTCAGTGAAAGCACCAAAATGTTTGCGCCAAAATTGGTCACAAACACCCAATATCACGAAAGCACCCGTTTACGTACTCAACTCGATAATAATCAACACAGAACTCAGCAACAATCAATATAGAATTCAACTCTAAGTAACAAATCACAGTAATTCACAAGCAACAATCACAAACACAGGATTTATAGTGGTTCGGCGTTCGTGCCTACGTCCACTTTGAAGGTTTTCTCTTTATTGCTTTGCTCGATTCAATCGATTAAAATGGATTACAGTAGATGATAGCTTTGAAATCTGAATACAACGGTGATTCTGATCAATAGACGTTAATCCTGTTTGCACCGAAAATGGTCACAAACACCCAATACCGTGAAAGCACCCGTTTACGTACTCAAATTAATAATAATCAACATAGATCTCCACAACAATCAATATAGAATTCAGATCTAAGCGACAAATCACAATAATTCACAGACGGCAATCTCAAACACAGGATTTATAGTGGTTCGGCGTTCGTGCCTACGTCCACTTTGAAGGTTTTCTCTTTATTGCTTCAAAAATGTTTGCACCGAAAATGGTCACAAACACCCAATACCGTGAAAGCACCCGTTTACGTACTCAAATTAATAATAATCAACATAGATCTCCGCAACAATCAATATAGAATTCAGATCTAAGCGACAAATCACAATAATTCACAGACGGCAATCTCAAACACAGGATTTATAGTGGTTCGGCGTTCGTGCCTACGTCCACTTTGAAGGTTTTCTCTTTATTGCTTCACTTGATGATCTTAATCAATTACAACGGGTTATCGCTTTGAATTTGATAATCTTCATCGATTACAACGGATTATAACTTTGAAATCTTAACTCAACAGCAATAGTGATGAATAGGATTGAATTCAGCAGAGTCTGGGCTTGCTTTCTCTCTCCTGAATCTCCGCCCTCCCCTTTTTCTGAATGACCAGGGGCTCTATTTATAGGCGTGGAAGGCTGGAATCCCGCCCAAAACCTGGGGAGGCTGCTTGGCACGTGACGGGGGGCCCACAGGCCCGCGTTCTCGGAATGCGTGTCCAGTTTGGGATCGATTCGAAGTGAACTTCGAATCGATCAGAAAATTGTCCAATTGCGATGAAACTTGGGGTGGACGTTCTTCATCATGTAGACAAACTTCTGTAAAAATTTCATGGGATTTGGATCAGTAGATTGGGAGTTATGATCGGTTCGAAATTAGACGTTCGTCATGCTGTTTGCTTCGACTCCACTTGTTGACTCATTCGAATCCATATGGTTCGAATCCATACGGTTCGAATCCATGCGGTTCGAATCCATGGGTTCGAATCCATATGGTTCGACTCCATATGGTTCGAATACATGCTTTTGTATGCGAAGGCAGTGACGTAGTGTGCTGTGTGGATGGATTCGAAGCCGATGGATGCGAGGCCGATGGAGTCGAAGTAGGGAGTACTTTAGATGGATTCGAAGTGGAGCATGCACGATGGAGTCGAACCAAGGACATCGATTCGAAGCAAGGATATAGGGAGGCTTCGGTTGAATGGATACGAAGCTAGGTGGGGGTTTACTTGATGGAGTCGAAGCCGATGGAGTCGAAGGTGACGGATGGAGTCGAAGGTGACGGATGGAGTCGAAGGTGATAAATGGATTCGAAGGTGATAGATGGATTCGAAGGTGATAAATGGATTCGAAGGTGATTGATGGATTCGAAGGAAGATGTTTGCTGACGGGTTCGAAAGTCTCTTCTTCTTATGGGTTCGAAAATGATGGGTTCGAATACGATGGGTTCGAACATGATGGGTTCGAATACGATGGGTTCGAACATGATGGGTTCGAGTATGATGGGTTCGAACATGATGGGTTCGAACCGAGCAATGTGCACCCTCTTAACTTGAATCCATCATAACTTGAGCATATGACCTCGGATTGACTTGAAATTTGAAACGCTGGCTTCTATGGTCTTTCTTGTCGTGTCCTATCAATTGTGGCCCGTTCCGGACTCGGACAAAATTCATCGATATCCATAGTAAAGTGAAGTACGACCGATCTCTGAGGTGAACTGTCTTCTATTTTTGACCAATCCTTTGGTATCACGGCTTTGCCAAAAAGCGGGATAACATTTTGCCCCCCAAAACATGCCTTGCGGTAGGAAGGTGTGTTTTGCAATGCCTTGATTTGGATGTTCGTATCCTATTATCAACCTGAAAAGAACTTGATAGTTTTATATGTCCTCAAATGACGATCGTTCGTGATCGAATTATTCGGGATGAAGCGCGGCCGTTCATGGTCAAGCGCCTAACTTCAAATGACGATCGTTCGTGATCGAGTCATTCGAGGGAATGTGCGACCCTGCGCGGTCAAGCGCATAAATCCATGCGTCGATCGTTCGGGATCGAGTCATCTGTGGTGAAATGTGACCGTTCAAGGTCAAGCGCCTAATTTCGAATGACGACCGTTCGCGATCGAGTCATTCGAGGTAAGGTGCGACAGTGCCCGGTCAGATGCTTAAATCCATGTGTCGATCGTTTGGGATCGAGTAATCTGTGGTGAAATGCGACCGTTCAAGGTCAAGCGCTCAACTTCAAATGACGACCGTTCGGGATCGAGTCATTCGAGGTAAAGTGCGACAGTGCGCGGTCAAGTGGTGGTCCTCAAATGACGACCGTTCGCGATCGAGCCATTTGAGGTAAGATGTAATAGTCAGCGATCAGGTGGCGGACCTCAAATGACGAACGTTCGCGATCGAGTCATTTGAGGTAAAGTGAGTTGTGCCGTTCAAGGCGAGTTGTGACCGTTCGCGATCGTGTGCCGTTCGAGGCGAGTTTGTGACTGTTCGAAGTCGGGTGCCGTTCGAGGCGATTTGTGACCGTTCGCGGTCGGGTGCCGTTCGAGGCGAGAAAGCGTCCCCGGGAGGGCTTGATGTTTTGGATGCCAGGGTCACGTTCGGGTGAGTTACTGGATTGTTTGTGTGCCTATTGAAGGCGAATCAGTGTGCCCGGGGGGGGGGGGGGGGGGGGGGGCTTGATACTGTTGATACCAGGTTCACGTTCGTGTGGGTCCCTGGATCATTTGTTTAGGTATATCACTATCTCAGAGCATGCCTAAGGACCGTTCGCGACCCCGTACATGTGCTAGTAGCCTAGCCATTTCAGAGTTATCAGAATCAAATATCTATTCAACAGATGAGTTTTTAAAAACAGAAATGTCCAAACAAACCTAGTTCAAATGTCCAAATCAACATGAAATAAAAACAAAGCAAAGATGTCAAAGTGTAAGTTCCCACTGCGAAACATTCAATGATCACTCAGAGCATGCCTAAAGAACGTTCGCGATCTCGTACATGTGTAAATGATTCGATTGCGTTAGTGGGCGCTTGCGACTTGTTCATCGTTATTTTAACTAATTGATAACCAAATGACGTCCTGGTTCAGGGTTGCCCCTGGTTGATGTAGACGGTGGCCGCTCTGGCTCCTCCGCTGAAGCTCGCCTCCTCACATACTGAAGGAGCATGCCGTTCCTGATGTGTCCTTCCACCTCGTCCTTCAGATGCCTACAATCATTAGTGTTATGACCGTTTAATTCATGAAATACGCAAAACTTATCTGATTTTCTTTCGCTTGAGGTTGGATCCCTCCGCATTGGTCTGCGATACGGAATCTGCTCCTTGGTATCCTGATAAATGCGTTCCAAACTCTCAGTCAGTTCGGTGTAAGTAGTGAATCGCGGCTCTCTCCGCTGCCGTTTTGACCTGTCATCATAATCCTCAGTCCTTCGTTTTCCTTTATCCTTGTCCGAGTCCTTTTCGATAGGCTTTTTGTCTTTAAGCATATGAACTTCTATTCCCTCTCCTTCTTCTCTTTCTGTATTCGCATCCTCTAAACGTAAAAACTTTTCTGCCTCGTTGTAGAATTCCTCTAGATCCACGGGTGGATCTTTAGTCAATGAATTCTTGAATTCTGTGCCGTCAGCTACTCCGGACACAGCTGCCATAACCACCATGGACGGATCCGCTCGGTCCACTGACGCCGCTGCTGCATTGAATCGTGCTAGATAACTCCTCAAGGTCTCTCCGGCTTTTTGCTTTAGGGTTGCCAAAGTCATCACATTCTTGGGTCTCGTAATGTGAACCCTGAATTGCCTCATAAATCTCTCAATTAAACCATTCCACGTTCCGATGGATCCATTCTCTAATTGCCTAAACTACAATGCTGCAATATCCGTCAAGTATAATGGAAAGCACCGGGCCATAACCTCCTCTGATGCCCCCAGCACTTCCATATGCCTCATATACTTTGTTAGATGAACCGTGGGGTCCGTTCTCCCGTCATACGTGTCCAACGATGGTAACTTGAAATCCGGTGGGTTTCTAGCTTGTCTAATCGCCGAAGTGAAAGGACTCCTATTAACATCCTCCAAATCCTTGTTTACCAAACCGCCTCTCATAGCTCTTCTAACCATCTCCGCCAATCTGTCGTTGTCACCGAGATGCAATCTTCTTTCATTACTTTCAACCTGCCCCCCGAGTTCACGAGGGAATTCTGGAATCTGGCCCCTTGTCTGAGCGTTCATTCCTCTGTTGCCTCCAGGTTGCGTGGGTACTCCTCTCTCTCCCTCCGGGACTGGATCTTCGTGCTCCAATTGTGCGCCTCCTGATCCAGGTGCTATTCCGGATGGTCCTGCTCCGTTCTGAACTCCATCAGTTTCTCTATTCTGTGTTCCAAGTTGTCCAATTTGTTGGAATAAGCTCTGAATCAACTCCTCCTGTCTCTTCATCATTGTCTCCATTTCGTCCCTAGTGATGTAGATTGATGCTTGATTCCCTCCTGAGGAGGCCTCTTGACTTCCTTGTGGTTCACTTCTCTCAGGCCTTGGCCTTCTACTCGATTGTCTTGTCATAATTTCTAGATCTGAACTCCTGGATTTTCAAATTCAACTTCTTCCTAAATCAGTTTCTCAGTGAAAGCACCAAAAATGTTTGCACCGAAAATGGTCACAAACACCCAATACCGTGAAAGCACCCGTTTACGTACTCAAATTAATAATAATCAACATAGATCTCCGCAACAATCAATATAGAATTCAGATCTAAGCGACAAATCACAATAATTCACAGACGGCAATCTCAAACACAGGATTTATAGTGGTTCGGCGTTCGTGCCTACGTCCACTTTGAAGGTTTTCTCTTTATTGCTTCAAAAATGTTTGCACCGAAAATGGTCACAAACACCCAATACCGTGAAAGCACCCGTTTACGTACTCAAATTAATAATAATCAACATAGATCTCCGCAACAATCAATATAGAATTCAGATCTAAGCGACAAATCACAATAATTCACAGACGGCAATCTCAAACACAGGATTTATAGTGGTTCGGCGTTCGTGCCTACGTCCACTTTGAAGGTTTTCTCTTTATTGCTTCACTTGATGATCTTAATCAATTACAACGGGTTATCGCTTTGAATTTGATAATCTTCATCGATTACAACGGATTATAACTTTGAAATCTTAACTCAACAGCAATAGTGATGAATAGGATTGAATTCAGCAGAGTCTGGGCTTGCTTTCTCTCTCCTGAATCTCCGCCCTCCCCTTTTTCTGAATGACCAGGGGCTCTATTTATAGGCGTGGAAGGCTGGAATCCCGCCCAAAACCTGGGGAGGCTGCTTGGCACGTGACGGGGGGCCCACAGGCCCGCGTTCTCGGAATGCGTGTCCAGTTTGGGATCGATTTGAAGTGAACTTCGAATCGATCAGAAAATTGTCCAATTGCGATGAAACTTGGGGTGGACGTTCTTCATCATGTAGACAAACTTCTGTAAAAATTTCATGGGATTTGGATCAGTAGATTGGGAGTTATGATCGGTTCGAAATTGGACGTTCGTCATGCTGTTTGCTTCGACTCCACTTGTTGACTCATTCGAATCCATATGGTTCGAATCCATATGGTTCGAATCCATACGGTTCGAATCCATGCGGTTCGAATCCATGGGTTCGAATCCATATGGTTCGACTCCATATGGTTCGAATACATGCTTTTGTATGCGAAGGCAGTGACGTGGTGTGCTGTGTGGATGGATTCGAAGCCGATGGATGTGAGGCCGATGGAGTCGAAGTAGGGAGTACTTTAGATGGATTCGAAGTGGAGCATGCACGATGGAGTCGAACCAAGGACATCGATTCGAAGCAAGGATATAGGGAGGCTTCGGTTGAATGGATACGAAGCTAGGTGGGGGTTTACTTGATGGAGTCGAAGCCGATGGAGTCGAAGGTGACGGATGGAGTCGAAGGTGATAAATGGATTCGAAGGTGATAGATGGATTCGAAGGTGATAAATGGATTCGAAGGTGATAGATGGATTCGAAGGAAGATGTTGGCTGACGGGTTCGAAAGTCTCTTCTTCTTATGGGTTCGAAAATGATGGGTTCGAATACGATGGGTTCGAACATGATGGGTTCGAATACGATGGGTTCGAACATGATGGGTTCGAGTATGATGGGTTCGAACATGATGGGTTCGAACCGAGCAATGTGCACCCTCTTAACTTGAATCCATCATGACTTGAGCATATGACTTCGGATTGACTTGAAATTTGAAACGCTGGCTTCTATGGTCTTTCTTGTCGTGTCCTATCAATTGTGGCCCGTTCCGGACTCGGACAAAATTCATCGATATCCATAGTAAAGTGAAGTACGACCGATCTCTGAGCTGAACTGTCTTCTATTTTTGACCAATCCTTTGGTATCACGGCTTTGCCAAAAAGCGGGATAACAAATCCGGCAGAGTCTCAGCGTTCAATGGCAGAAGTCCTCCGAAGATCCCCCTTTCTGAAGGCTTCAGGGTGCTATTTATAGACATTGGAGGCCCAGATCTTGCTGAAACTTTGTGAGACTTCTTCTGGCATATGAGTGGGCCCATGCGACCGACCCCACAAAGTTTCGTCTCGATCTGACATCGGTTCGAAGTGATTTCGAACCCATCAAGAAATGGTCCAATCGAGCTGAAACTTGGCAGGGACAATCTATACCTCATATGAAAGCTACTGTGAAAATTTGGTTGCATTTGGATGTGTGGTTGAGGAGATATGCTCGGTTCGAAATGGGGTTTTCTCGGTTGGCTGTGTGTTTCGAACCCATGAGTTCGAACCCATGAGTGCACGTGGGTTTGTAGTGACGTGGCGTGTATCTTTCGAATCGATCCTAACTTATCTCCGAATGGACCGCTTCTACTCCGTGAACTACGGCGAACACGTCATCCAAACCAACTGACTCGGTGGATTCGAACTAAGGAGTATTCCTGGCTTCGAACGTGACCGATTCGAATCAAGGAATCCCTATGGGTTCGAACTTGATCGGTTCGAACTGGGTCGCTCGATGGGTTCGAATTAAGGGCTTGCATGGATTCGAAGTAAGGGTGCGAAGCTGAGTGAAGTCATGGATTCGAAGGTAGGCCATTGTGGTGGATTCGAAGGCGATGGAGTCGAAGGCGATGGAGTCGAAGCAGGTACTAGCTGATGGGTTCGAACGTGGCTTGGGTTCGAACTTCATGGTTTCGAAGGCAAGGGCGTTGATGGGTTCGAACTAGATGGGTTCGAAGGAGAGACAGTGGATGGGTTCGAAGCAGAGACAGTGGATGGTTTCAAAGTACTCCTGTGCGATGGGTTCGAAATAGACAGTGACCACCTTTCTCACTTTGAATCCATCCTATCTTGAGCATACGAACTCGGATTGACTTGAAATTTGAAATGATGACTCCTACGACCTTTCTTGTCATGTCCTATCAATTTTGGCCTGATCCGGAATCGGACAAAATTCATCGATATCCATAGCAAAGTGAAGTATAACAAATCTCTGAGACGAACTGTCTTTTGTTTTCGATCAATCTTTTGGTATCACGGCTTTGCCAAAAAGCGGGATAACAACATGCATTTCAAAAAGTCGTACGACACTGTTACGCCATTTCGGACGGATGTTGCACCTTGCACCGTGGATGTTGCACCCTGTAGATATAGATTATTCGGACGACCATAATTTCTGGCTCGTTTAGAGTTACGAGAGCCATAACCAGTCAAAACAAAGGCCTCAGTGAGTTCTACAGCTATGACCACTTTCAGCCGTCAATGGATTGTTTAATGCCCAAAACAGACTATCCGAATCTCAATCGGGTCTCGGAAGTTTTTTACACTTTTTTTTTCTACATGTGGATTTTTACGGTAGAATGGGATAACCGTGGCTGGTCTTCGATTTACCATCGCTAGAGAGTGGTGCAACATGGTACCGTTCCATTTCAAATCCATGCACGCATTTCAAAAAGTCGTGCGACACTGTTTCGCCATTTCGGACGGATGTTGCACCTTGCACCGTGTATGTTGCACCCTGTAGATATCGATTATTCGGACGGCCATAACTTCTGGCTCGTTTAGAGTTACGGGAGCCATAAACAGTCAAAACGAAGGCCTCAGTGAGTTCTACGGCTGTGAAAGCTTTCACCCGTCAATGGATTGTGTAATGCCCAAAAAAGACTATCCGAATCTCAATCGAGTCTAGGAAGTTTTTTACCCTTCGTTTTTCCGACACGTGGATTTTTACGGTAGAACGGGATTACCGTGGCTGGTCTTCGATTTACCATCGCTGGAGAGTGGTGCACCACGGTACCGTTTCGTTTCAAAACCATGCACGCATTTTAAAAAGTTGTACGACACTGTTTCGCCATTTCGGACGGATGTTGCACCTTGCACCGTGGATGTTGCACCCTGTAGATATCGATTATTCGGACGGCCATAACTTCTGGCTCGTTCAGAGTTACGGAAGCCATAACCAGTCAAAACGAAGGCCTCGGTGAGTTCTACGGCTATGACAGCTTTCAGCCGTCAATGGATTGTGTAATGCCCAAAAAAGACTATCTGAATCTCAATCGAGTCTAGGAAGTTTTTTACCCTTCGTTTTTTCGGCACGTGGATTTTTACGGTAGAACGGGATTACCGTGGCTGGTCTTCGATTTACCATCGCTGAAGAGTGGTGCACCATGGTACCGTTTCGTTTCAAATCCTAGCACGCATTTCAAAAAGTCGTACGACATTCTTTCGCCATTTCGGACGGATGTTGCACCTTGCACCGTGGATGTTGCACCCTGTAGATATCGATTATTCGGACGGCCATAACTTCTGGCTCGTTTAGAGTTACGGGAGCCATAACCAGTCAAAACGAAGGCCTCAGTGAGTTCTACGGCTATGACATCTTTCAGCCGTCAATGGATTGTTTAATGCCCAAAAAAGACTATCCGAATCTCAATCGGGTCTCGGAAGTTTTTTACCCTTCGTTTTTTCGGCACGTGGATTTTTACGGTAAAACGAGATTACCGTGGCTGATCTTCAATTTACCATCGCTGGAGAGTGGTACACCATGGTGCCGTTTCGTTTCAAATCCATGCATGCATTTCAAAAAGTCGTACGACACTGTTACGCCATTTCGGACGGATGTTGCACCTTGCACCGTGGATGTGGCACCCTGTAGATATAGATTATTTGGACGGCCATAATTTCTGGCTCGTTTAGGGTTACGGAGCCATAACCAGTCAAAACAAAGGCCTCAATGAGTTCTACAGCTATGACCACTTTCAGCCGTCAATGGATTGTTTAATGCCCAAAACAGACTATCCGAATCTCAATCGGGTCTCGGAAGTTTTTTACCCTTTTTTTTCGACATGTGGATTTTTACGGTAGAACGGGATAACCGTGGCTGGTCTTCGATTTACCATCGCTAGAGAGTGGTGCAACATGGTACCGTTCCATTTCAAATCCATGCACGCATTTCAAAAAGTCGTGCGACACTGTTTCGCCATTTCAGACGGATGTTGCACCTTGCACCGTGTGTGTTGCACCCTGTAGATATCGATTATTCGGACGGCCATAACTTCTGGCTCGTTTAGAGTTACGGGAGCCATAACCAGTCAAAACCAAGGCCTCAGTGAGTTCTACGGCTGTGAAAGCTTTCACCCGCCAATGGATTGTGTAATGCCCAAAAAAGACTATCCGAATCTCAATCGAGTCCAGAAAGTTTTTTACCCTTCGTTTTTTCGACACGTGGATTTTTACGGTAGAACGGGATTACCGCGGCTGGTCTTCGATTTACCATTGCTGGAGAGTGGTGCACCACGGAACCGTTTCGTTTCAAAATCATGCACGCATTTTAAAAAGTTGTACGACACTGTTTCGCCATTTCGGACGGATGTTGCACCTTGCACCGTGGATGTTGCACCCTGTAGATATCGATTATTCGGACGGCCATAACTTCTGGCTCGTTCAGAGTTACGGAAGCCATAACCAGTCAAAACGAAGGCCTCGGTGAGTTCTACGGCTATGACAGCTTTCAGCCGTCAATGGATTGTGTAATGCCCAAAAGAGACTATCTGAATCTCAATCGAGTCTAGGAAGTTTTTTAGCCTTCGTTTTTTCGACACGTGGATTTTTACGGTAGAACGGGATTACCGTGGCTGGTCTTCGATTTACTATCGCTGGAGAGTGGTGCACCATGGCGCCGTTTCGTTTCAAATCCATGCACGCATTTCACAAAGTCGTACGACACTATTTCGCCATTTCGGACGGATGTTGCACCTTGCACCGGGGATGTTGCACCCTATAGGCATCGATTATTCGGACGGCCATAACTTCTGGCTCGTTTAGAGTTACGGGAGCCATGACCAGTCAAAACGAAGGCCTCAGTGAGTTCTACGGTTATGTAAGCTTTCAGCCGTCAATGGATTGCTTAATGCCCAAAAAAGACTATCCGAATCTCAATCGGGTCTTGGAAGTTTTTTACCCTTCGTTTTTTCGACACGTGGATTTTTACGGTAGAACGGGATTACCGTGGCCGGTCTTCAATTTACCATCGCTGGAGAGTGGTGCACCATGGTACCGTTTCGTTTCAAGTCCATGCACGCATTTCAAAAAGTCGTACGACACTGTTACGCCATTTCGGACGGATGTTGCACCTTTCACCGTGGATGTTGCACCCTGTAGATATCGATTATTCAGACGGCCATAACTTCTAGCTCATTTAGAGTTACGGGAGCCATAACTAGAAAAAACGAAGGCCTCGGTATGTTCTACGGCTATGACAGCTTTCATCCGTCAATGGATTGTTTAATGCCCAAAAAAGACTATCCGAATCTCAATCGGGTCTAGGAAGTTTTTTACCCTTCGTTTTTTCGACACGTGGATTTTTACGGTAGAACGGGATTACCGTGGCTGGTCTTCGATTTACCATCACTGGAGCGTGGTGCATCATGGTACCGTTTCGTTTCAAATCCATGCACGAATTTCAAAAAGTCGTACGACACTGTTTCGCCATTTCGGACGTATGTTGCACCTTGCACCGTGGATGTTGCACCCTGTAGATATCGATTATTCGGACGGCCATAACTTCTGGCTCGTTTAGAGTTACGGGAGCCATAACCAGTCAAAACGAAGGCCTCAGTGAGTTTTACAGTTATGAAAGCTTTTAGCCGTCAATGGATTGCTTAATGCCCAAAAAAGACTATCCGAATCTCAATCGGGTCTCGGAAGTTTTTCACCCTTCGTTTTTTCGACACGTGGATTTTTACGGTAAAACGAGATTACCTTGGCTGGTCTTCAATTTACCAACGCTGGAGAGTGGTGCACCATGGTACCGTTTCGTTTCCAATCCTTGCACGCATTTCAAAAAGTCGTACGACACTGTTTCGCCATTTCGGATGGATGTTGCACCTTGCACCGTGGATGTTGCACCCTGTAGATATCGATTATTCGAACGGCCATAACTTCTGGCTCGTTTAGAGTTACGGGAGCCATAACCTTTCATAACGAAGGCCTAAGTGAATTCTACGGCTGTGACAGCTTTAAGTCGTCAATGGATTGTTTAATGCCCAAAAAATACTATCCGAATCTCAATCGGGTCTCGGATGTTTTTTACCCTTCGTTTTTTTCGACACGTGGATTTTTACAGTAAAACGGGATTACCGTGGCTGGTCTTCATGTTGTCATCGCTGGAGAGTGGTGCACCAGGGTACCGTTTCTGTTCAAATCCATGCACGCATTTTAAAAAGTCGTATGACACTGTTTCGCCATTTCGGACGGATGTTGCACCTTGCACTATGGATGTTGCACCCTGTAGATATCGATTATTCGGACGACCATAACTTCTGGCTCATTTAGACTTACGGGAGCCATAACCAGTCAAAACGAAGGCCTCGGTGAGTTCTACGGCTATGACAGCTTTTAGCCGTCAATGGACTGTTTACTGCCCAAAAAAGACTATCCGAATCTCAATCGGGTCTAGGAAGTTTTTTACCCTTCGTTTTTCCGACACGTGGATTTTTACGGTAGAACGGGATTACCGTGGCTGGTCTTCGATTTACCATCGCTGGAGAGTGGTGCACCATGGTACCGTTTTGTTTCAAAATCATGCACGCATTTCTACAAGTCGTACGACACTGTTTCGCCATTTCGGACGGATGTTGCACCTTGCACCGTGGATGTTGCACCATGTAGATATCGATTATTCGGACGGCCATAACTTCTGGCTCGTTTAGAGTTACGGGAGCCATAACTTGTCAAAATGAAGGCCTCAGTAAGTTCTACAGCTATGATAGCTTTCAGCCGTCAATGGATTGTGTAATGCCCAAAAGAGACTATTCGAATCTCAATCGAGTCTAGAAAGTTTTTTACCCTTCGTTTTTTCGACACATGGATTTTTACGGTAGAACGGGATTACCATGGCTGGTCTTCGATTTACCATCGCTGGAGAGTGGTGCACCATGGTACCATTTAGTTTCAAATCCATGCACGCATTTCAAAAAGTCGTGCGACACTGTTTCGCCATTTCGGACGGATGTTGCACCTTGCACCGTGTATGTTGCACCCTGTTGATATCGATTATTCGGACGGCCATAACTTCTGGCTCGTTTAGAGTTACGGGAGCCATAACCAGTCAAAACGAAGGCCTCAGTGAGTTCTACGGCTGTGAAAGCTTTCACCAGTCAATGGATTGTGTAATGCCCAAAAAAGACTATCCGAATCTCAATCGGGTCTAGGAAGTTTTTTACCCTTCGTTTTTTCGACACGTGGAATTTTACGGTAGAACGGGATTACCGTGGCTGGTCTTCGATTTACCATCGCTGGAGAGTGGTGCACCATGGTACCGTTTCGTTTCAAAACCATGCACGCATTTTAAAAAGTTGTACGACACTGTTTCGCCATTTCGGACGGATTTTGCACCTTGCACCGTGGATGTTGCACCCTGTAGATATCGATTATTCGGACGGCCATAACTTCTGGCTCGTTCAGAGTTACGGAAGCCATAACCAGTCAAAATGAAGGCCTCAGTGAGTTCTACGGCTATGACATCTTTCAGCCGTCAATGGATTGTGTAATGCCCAAAAAAGACTATCTGAATCTCAATCGAGTCTAGGAAGTTTTTTACCCTTCGTTTTTTCGACACATGGATTTTTACGGTAGAACGGGATTACCGTGGCTGGTCTTCGATTTACTATCGCTGGAGAGTGGTGCACCATGGTACCGTTTCGTTTCAAATCCATGCACGCATTTCAAAAAGTCGTACGACACTATTTCGCCATTTTGGACGGATGTTGCACCTTGCACCGTGTATGTTGCACCCTGTAGATATCGATTATTCGGACGGCCATAACTTCTGGCTCGTTTAGAGTTACGGGAGCCATAACCAGTCAAAACGAAGGCCTCGGTGAGTTCTACGGCTATGACAGCGTTCAGCCGTCAATGGATTGTTTAATGCCGAAAAGAGTCTATCCGAATCTCAATCGGGTCTCGGAAGTTTTTTACCCTTCGTTTTTTCGACACGTGGATTTCTACGGTAGAACGGGATTACCGTGGCCGGTCTTCGATTTACCATCGCTGGAGAGTGGTGCACTATGGTACCGTTTCGTTTCATATCCATGCACGCATTTCAAAAAGTCGTACGACACTATTTCGCCATTTTGGACGGATGTTGCACCTTGCACCGTGTATGTTGCACCCTGTAGATATCGATTATTCGGACGGCCATAACTTCTGGCTCGTTTAGAGTTACGGGAGCCATAACCAGTCAAAACGAAGGCCTCAGTGAGTTCTATGGTTATGTAAGCTTTCAGCCATCAATGGATTGCTTAATGCCCAAAAAAGACTATCCGAATCTCAATCGGGTCTCGGAAGTTTTTTACCCTTCGTTTTTTCGACACGTGGATTTCTACGGTAGAACGGGATTACCGTGGCCGGTGTTCGATTTACCATCGCTGGAGAGTGGTGCACCATGGTACCGTTTCATTTCAAATCCATGCACGCATTTCAAAAAGTCGTACGACACTGTTACGCCATTTCGGACGGATGTTGCACCTTGCACCGTGGATGTTGCTCCCTGTAGATATCGATTATTCGGACGGCCATAATTTCTGGCTCGTTTAGAGTTACGGGAGCCATGACCAGTCAAAACGAAGGCCTCAGTGAGTTCTACAGCTATGACTGCTTTCAGCCGTCAATGGATTTTTTAATGCCCCAAAGAGACTATCCGAATCTCAATCGGGCCTCGGAAGTTTTTTACCCTTTGTTTTTTCGACACGTGGATTTTTACGGTAGAACGGGATCACCGTGGCTGGTCTTCGATTTACCATCGCTGGAGAGTGGTGCACCATGGTACCGTTCCATTTCAAATCCATGCACGCATTTCAAAAAGCCGTACGACACTGTTTCGCCATTTCGGACGGATGTTGCACCTTGCACCGTGTATGTTGCACCCTGTAGATATCGATTATTCGGACGGCCATAACTTCTGGCTCGTTTAGAGTTACGGGAGCCATAAAAAGTCAAAACGAAGGCCTCGGTGAGTTCTACGGCTATAACAGCTTTCAGCCGTCAACGGATTGTTTAATGCCCAAAAGAGTCTATCCGAATCTCAATCGGGTCTTGGAAGTTTTTTACCCTTCGTTTTTTCGACCCGTGGATTTTTACGGTAGAACGGGATTACCGTGGCTGTTCTTCGATTTACCATCACTGGAGAGTGGTGCACCATGGTACCGTTTCGTTTCAAATCCATGCACGCATTTCAAAATGTCGTATGACACTATTTCGCCATTACGGACGGATGTTGCTCCCTATGGATATCGATTATTCGGACGTCCATCACTTCTGGATCGTTTAGAGTTACATGAGCCATAACCAGTCAAAATGAAGGCCTCAGTGAGTTCTAAGGTTATGTAAGCTTTCAGCCGTCAATGGATTTCTTAATGCCAAAAAAAGACTATCCAAATCTCAATCGGGTCTCGGAGGTTTCTTACCCTTCGTTTTTTCGACACGTGGACTTTAACGGTAGAACGGGATTACCGTGGCTGGTCTTCGATTTACTATAGCTGGGAGTGGTGCACCATGATACCATTTCATTTCAAATCCATGCACGCATTTCAAAAAGTCGTACGACACAGTTACGCCATTTCGGACGGATGTTGCACCTTGCACCGTGGATGTTGCACCCTATAGATATCGATTATTCGGACAGCCATAATTTCGGGCTCGTTTAGAGTTACGGGAGCCATAACCAGTCAAAACGAAGGCCTCAGTGAGTTCTACGGCTATGACCGCTTTCAGCCGTCAATGGATTGTTTAATGCCCAAAACAGGCTATCCGAATCTCAATCGGGTCTCGGAAGTTTTTTACCCTTTGTTTTTTCGACACGTGGATTTTTACGGTAGAACGGGATCACCGTGGCTGGTCTTCGATTTACCATCGCTGGAGAGTGGTGCACCATGGTACCGTTCCATTTCAAATCCATGCATGCATTTCAAAAAGTCGTACGACACTGTTTCTCCATTTCGGACGGATGTTGCACCTTGCACCGTGTATGTTGCACCCTATAGATATCGATTATTCGGACGACCATAACTTCTGGCTCGTTTAGAGTTATGGGAGCCCTAACTAGTCAAAACGAAGGCCTCAGTGAGTTCTACGGCTATGATAGCTTTCTACCGTCAATGGATTGTTTAATACCCAAAAAAGTCTATCCGAATCTCAATCGGGTCTAGAAAGTTTTTTACCCTTCGTTTTTTCGAAACGTGGATTTTTACGGTAGAACGGGATTACCGTGGTTGGTCTTCGATTTACCATCGCTGGAGAGTGGTGCACCATGGTACCGTTTCGTTTCAAATCCATGCACGCATTTCAAAAAGTCGTACGACACTGTTTCACTATTTCGGACGGATGTTGCACCTTTCACCGTGGATGTTGCACCCTGTAGATATCGATTATTCGGACGGCCATAACTTCTGGCTCGTTTAGAGTTACGGGAGCCATAACCAGTCAAAACGAAGGCCTCAGTGGTTTCTACGGCTATGACCGCTTTCAGCCATCAATGGATTGTGTAATGTCCAAAAAAGACTATCCGGATCTCAATCGTGTCTACGAAGTTTTTTACCCTTCGATTTTTCAACACGTGGATTTTTACGGTAGAACGGGATTACCGTGGCTGGTCTTCGATTTACCATCGCTAGAGAGTGGTGCACCATGGTACCGTTTCGTTTCAAATCCATGCACGCATTTCAAAAAGTCGTACGACACTGTTTCGCCATTTTGGACGGATGTTGCACCTTACATCGTGGATGTTGCACCCTGTAGATATCGATTATTCGGACCGCCATAACTTCTGGCTCGTTTAGAGTTACGGGAGCCATAACCAGTCAAAACGAAGGCCTTAGTGAGTTCTATGGTTATGCCAGCTTTCAACCGTCAATGGATTGCTTAATGTCCAAAAAAGAATATCCGAATCTCAATCGGGTCTCAGAAGTTTTTTACCCTTCATTTTTTCGACACGTGGATTTTTACGGTAAAACGAGATTACCTTGGCTGGTCTTCAATTTACCAACGCTGGAGAGTGGTGCACCATGGTACCGTTTCATTTCAAATCCTTGCACCGTGGATGTTGCACCCTGTAGATATCGATTATTCGGACAGCCATAACTTCAGGCTCGTTTAGAGTTACGGGAGCCATAACCAGTCGAAACGAAGGCCTCGGTGAGATCTACATTTATGACCGCTTTCAGCCATCAATGGATTGTTTAATGCCCAAAAAAGACTATCCGAATCTCAATCGGGTCTCGGAAGTTTTTTACCCGTCGTTTTTTCGACACGTGGATTTTTACGGTAAAACGAGATTACCGTGGCTGGTCTTCATGTTATCATCGCTGGAGAGTGGTGCACCAGGGTTCCGTTTCGTTTCAAATCCATGAACGCATTTTAAAAAGTCGTACGACACTGTTTCGCCATTTCGGACGGATGTTGCACCTTGCACCGTGGATGTTGCACCCTGTAGATATCGATTATTCGGACGGCCACAACTTCTGGCTCATTTAGAGTTACGGGAGCCATAATCAGTCAAAACGAAGGACTCGGTGAGTTCTACGGCTATGACTGCTTTTAGCCGTCAATGGACTGTTTAATGCCCAAAAAAGACTATCCGAATCTCAATCGGGTCTAGGAAGTTTTTTACCCTTCGTTTTTTCGCAACGTGGATTTTTACGGTAGAACGGGATTACCGTGGTTGGTCTTCGATTTACCGTCGCTGGAGAGTGGTGCACCATGGTACCGTTTCGTTTCAAATCCATGCACGCATTTCAAAAAGTCGTACGACACTGTTTCGCCATTTCGGACGGATGTTGCACCTTACATCGTGGATGTTGCACCCTGTAGATATCGATTATTCGGACCGCCATAACTTCTGGCTCGTTTAGATTTACGGGAGCCATAACCAGTCAAAACGAAGGCCTCAGTGAGTTCTACGGTTATGATAGCTTTCTGCCATCAATGGATTTCTTAATGCCCAAAAAAGACTATCCGAATCTCAATCGGGTCTCGGAAGTTTTTTACCTTTCGTTTTTTCGACATGTGGATTTTTACGTTAAAACGAGATTACCTTAGCTGGTCTTCAATTTACCAACGCTGGAGAGTGGTGCACCATGGTACCGTTTCGTTTCAAATCCTTGCACGCATTTCAAAAAGTCGTACGACACTGTGTCGCCATTTTGGACGGATGTTGCACCGTGCACCGTGGATGTTGCACCGTGTAGATATCGATTATTCGGACGACCATAACTTCTGGCTCGTTTAGAGTTATGGGAGCAATAACCAGTCAAAACGAATGCCTCGGTGAATTCTACGGCTATGATAGCTTTCAGCTGTCAATGGATTGTTTAATGCCCAAAAAAGACTATCCGAATCTCTATTGGGTCTCGGAAGTTTTTTACCCTTCGTTTTTTCGACACGTGGATTTTTACGGTAAAACGGGATTACCGTGGCTGGTCTTCATGTTATCATTGCTGGAGAGTGGTGCACCAGGGTACCGTTTCTGTTCAAATCCATGCACGCATTTTAAAAAGTCGTACGACACTGTTTCGCCATTTCGGACGGATGTTGCACCTTGCACCGTGGATGTTGCACCCTATAGATATCGATTATTCGGACGGCCATAACTTCTGGCTCATTTAGACTTACGGGAGCCATAACCAGTCCAAACGAAGGCTTCGGTGAGTTCTACGGCTATGATAACTTTCAGCCGTCAATGGATTGTTTACTGCCCGAAAAAGACTATCCGAATCTCAATCGGGTCTACGAAGTTTTTTACCCTTCACTTTCTCGACACGTGGATTTTTACGGTAGAACGGGATTACCGTGGCTGGTCTTCGATTTGCCATCGCTGGAGAGTGGTGAACTATGGTACCGTTTCGTTTCAAAACCATGCACGCATTTCAAAAAGTCGTACGACACTGTTTCGCCATTTCGGACGGATGTTGCACCTTGCACCGTGGATGTTGCACCCTGTAGATATCGATTATTCGGACGGCCATAACTTCTGGCTCGTTTAGAGTTACGAGAGCCATAACCAGTCAAAACGAAGGCCTTAGTGAGTTCTACGGCTATGACCGCTTTCAGCCGTAAATGGATTGTGTAATGCCCAAAAAAGACTACCCGAATCTCAATCGGGTCTCGGAAGTTTTTTACCCTTCATTTTTTCGACACGTGGATTTTTACGGTAGGACGGGATTACCATGGCTGGTCTTCAATTTACCATCGCTGGAGAGTGGTGCACCACGGTACCGTTTTGTTTCAAATCCATGCACGCATTTCAAATCCATGCATGCATTTCAAAAAGTCGTGCGACACTGTTTCGCCATTTCGGACGGATGTTGCACCTTGCACCGTGTATGTTGCACCCTGTTGATATCGATTATTCGGACGGCCATAACTTCTGGCTCGTTTAGAGTTACGGGAGCCATAACCAGTCAAAACGAAGGCCTCAGTGAGTCCTACTGCTGTGAAAGCTTTCACCAGTCAATGGATTGTGTAATGCCCAAAAAAGACTATCCGAATCTCAATCGAGTCTAGGAAGTTTTTTACCCTTCGTTTTTTCGACACGTGGATTTTTACGGTAGAACGGGATTACCGTGGCTGGTCTTCGATTTACCATCGCTGGAGAGTGGTGCACCATGGTACCGTTTCGTTTCAAAACCATGCACGCATTTTAAAAAGTTGTACGACACTGTTTCGCCATTTCGGACGGATTTTGCACCTTGCACCGTGGATGTTGCACCCTGTAGATATCGATTATTCGGACGGCCATAACTTCTGGCTCGTTCAGAGTTACGGAAGCCATAACCAGTCAAAACGAAGGCCTCGGTGAGTTCTACGGCTATGACAACTTTCAGTCGTCAATGGATTGTGTAATGCCCAAAAAAGACTATCTGAATCTCAATCGAGTCTAGGAAGTTTTTTACCCTTCGTTTTTTCGACACGTGGATTTTTACGGTAGAACGGGATTACCGTGGCTGGTCTTCGATTTACTATCGCTGGAGAGTGGTGCACCATGGTACCGTTTCGTTTCAAATCCATGCACGCATTTCAAAAAGTCGTACGACACTATTTCTCCATTTTGGACGGATGTTGCACCTTGCACCAGGGATGTTGCACACTATAGGCATCGATTATTCGGACGGCCATAACTTCTGGCTCGTTTAGAGTTACGGGAGCCATAACCAGTCAAAACGAAGGCCTCAGTGAGTTCTATGGTTATGTAAGCTTTCAGCCGTCAATAGATTGCTTAATGCCCAAAAAAGACTATCCGAATCTCAATCGGGTCTCGGAAGTTTTCTACCCTTCGTTTTTTCGACACGTGGATTTCTACGGTAGAACGGGATTACCGTGGCCGGTCTTCGATTTACCATCGCTGGAGAGTGGTGCACCATGGTACCGTTTCGTTTCAAATCCATGCACGCATTTCAAAATGTCGTACGACACTGTTTCGCCGTTTCGGACGGATGTTGCACCTTGCACCGTGGATGTTGCTCCCTGTAGATATCGATTATTCGGACGGCCATAATTTCTGGCTCGTTTAGAGTTACGGGAGCCATAACCAGTCAAAACGAAGGCCTCAGTGAGTTCTACGGCTATGACCGCTTTCAGCCGTCAATGGATTGTTTAATGCCCCAAAGAGACTATCCGAATCTCAATCGGGCCTCGGAAGTTTTTTACCCTTTGTTTTTTCGACACGTGGATTTTTACGGTAGAACGGGATCACCGTGGCTGGTCTTCGATTTACCATCGCTGGAGAGTGGTGCACCATGGTACCGTTCCATTTCAAATCCATGCACGCATTTCGAAAAGCCGTACGACACTGTTTCGCCATTTCGGACGGATGTTGCACCTTGCACCGCGTATGTTGCACCCTGTAGATATCGATTATTCGGACGACCATAACTTCTGGCTCGTTTAGAGTTACGGGAGCCATAACCAGTCAAAACGAAGGCCTCGGTGAGTTCTACGGCTGTGACAGCTTTCAGCCGTCAATGGATTGTTTAATGCCCAAAAGAGTCTATCCGAATCTCAATCGGGTCTTGGAAGTTTTTTACCCTTCGTTTTTTCGACCCGTGGATTTTTACGGTAGAACGGGATTACCGTGGCTGTTCTTCGATTTACCATCACTGGAGAATGGTGCACCATGGTACCGTTTCGTTTCAAATCCATGCACGCATTTCAAAATGTCGTATGACACTATTTCGCCATTACAGACGGATGTTGCTCCCTATGGATATCGATTATTCGGACGTCCATCACTTCTGGCTCGTTTAGAGTTACAGGAGCCATAACCAGTCAAAACGAAGGCCTTAGTGAGTTCTAAGGTTATGTAAGCTTTCAGCCGTCAATGGATTTCTTAATGCCAAAAAAAGACTATCCGAATCTCAATCGGCTCTCGGAGGTTTCTTACCCTTCTTTTTTTCGACACGTGGACTTTAATGGTAGAACGGGATTACCGTGGCTGGTCTTCGATTTACTATCATTGGGAGTGGTGCACCGTGGTACCATTTCGTTTCAAATCCATGCACGCATTTCAAAAAGTCGTACGACACTGTTACGCCATTTCGGACGGATGTTGCACCTTGCACCATGGATGTTGCACCCTATAGATATCGATTATTCGGACAGCCATAATTTCGGGCTCGTTTAGAGTTACGGGAGCCATAACCAGTCAAAACGAAGGCCTCAGTGAGTTCTACGGCTATGACCGCTTTTAGCCGTCAATGGATTGTTTAATGCCCAAAACAGGCTATCCGAATCTCAATCGGGTCTTGGAAGTTTTTTACCCTTTGTTTTTTCGACACGTGGATTTTTACGGTAGAACGGGATCACCGTGGCTGGTCTTCGATTTACCATCGCTGGAGAGTGGTGCACCATGGTACCGTTCCATTTCAAATCCATGCATGCATTTCCAAAAGTCGTACGACACTGTTTCGCCATTTCGGACGGATGTTGCACCTTGCACCGTGTATGTTGCACCCTGTAGATATCGATTATTCGGAAGACCATAACTTCTGGCTCGTTTAGAGTTATGGGAGCCCTAACTAGTCAAAACGAAGGCCTCAGTGAGTTCTACGGCTATGACAGCTTTCTACCGTCAATGGATTGTTTAATACCCAAAAAAGTCTATCCGAATCTCAATCGGGTCTAGGAAGTTTTTTACCCTTCGTTTTTTCGAAACGTGGATTTTTACGGTAGAACGGGATTACCGTGGTTGGTCTTCGATTTACCATCGCTGGAGAGTGGTGCACCATGGTACCGTTTCGTTTCAAATCCATGCACGCATTTCAAAAAGTCGTACGACACTGTTTCACTATTTCGGACGGATGTTGCACCTTGCACCGTGGATGTTGCACCCTGTAGATATCGATTATTCGGACGGCCATAACTTCTGGCTCGTTTAGAGTTACGGGAGCCATAACCAGTCAAAATGAAGGCCTCAGTGGTTTCTACGGCTATGACCCCATTCAGCCATCAATGGATTGTTTAATGTCCAAAAAAGACTATCCGAATCTCAATCGGGTCTACGAAGTTTTTTACACTTCGTTTTTTCGACACGTGGATTTTTACGGTAGAACGGGATTACCGTGGCTGGTCTTCGATTTACCATCGCTAGAGAGTGGTGCACCATGGTACCGTTTCGTTTCAAATCCATGCACGCATTTCAAAAAGTCGTACGACACTGTTTCGCCATTTCGGACGGATGTTGCACCTTACATCGTGGATGTTGCACCCTGTAGATATCGATTATTCAGACCGCCATAACTTCTGGCTCGTTTAGAGTTACGGGAGCCATAACCAGTCAAAACGAAGGCATTAGTGAGTTCTACGGTTATGCCAGCTTTCAACCGTCAATGGATTGCTTAATGTCCAAAAAAGACTATCCGAATCTCAATCGGGTCTCGGAAGTTTTTTACCCTTCATTTTTTCGACACGTGGATTTTTACGGTAAAACGAGATTACCTTGACTGGTCTTCAATTTACCAACGCTGGAGAGTGGTGCACCATGGTACCGTTTCATTTCAAATCCTTGCACGCATTTCAAAAAGTCGTACGACACTGTTTCGCCATTTCGGACGGATGTTGCACCTTGCACCGTGGATGTTGCACCCTGTAGATATCGATTATTCGGACAGCCATAACTTCAGGCTCGTTTAGAGTTACGGGAGCCATAACCAGTCGAAATGAAGGCCTCAATGAGATCTACATTTATGACCGCTTTCAGCCGTTAATGGATTGTTTAATGCCCAAAAAAGACTATCTGAATCTTAATCGGGTCTCGGAAGTTTTTTACCCGTCGTTTTTTCGACACGTGGATTTTTACGGTAAAACGAGATTACCGTGGCTGGTCTTCATGTTATCATCGCTGGAGAGTGGTGCACCAGGGTTCCGTTTCGTTTCAAATCCATGAACGCATTTTAAAAAGTCGTACGACACTGTTTCGCCATTTCGGACGGATGTTGCACCTTGCACCGTGGATGTTGCACCCTGTAGATATCGATTATTCGGACGGCCACAACTTCTGGCTCATTTAGACTTACGGGAGCCATAACCAGTCAAAACGAAGGACTCGGTGAGTTCTACGGCTATGGCTGCTTTTAGCCGTCAATGGATTGTTTAATGCCCAAAAAAGACTATCCGAATCTCAATCGGGTCTCGGAAGTTTTTTACCTTTCGTTTTTTCGAAACGTGGATTTTTACGGTAGAACGGGATTACCGTGGTTGGTCTTCGATTTACCATCGCTGGAGAGTGGTGCACCACGGTACCGTTTCGTTTCAAATCCATGCACGCATTTCAAAAATTCGTACGATACTGTTTCGCCATTTCGGACGGATGTTGCTCCTTGCACCGTGGATGTTGCGCCCTGTAGATATCGATTATTCGGACGGCCATAACTTCTGGCTCGTTCAGAGTTATGGGAGCCATAGCCAGTCAAAACGAAGGCCTCAGTATGTTCTACGGCTATGACCGCTTTCAGTCGTCAATGGATTGCTTAATGCCTAAAACAGACTATTCGAATCTCAATCGGGTCTCGGAAGTTTTTTACCTTTCGTTTTTTCAACACGTGAATTTTTACGGTAGAACAGGATCACCGTGGCTGGTCTTCGATTTACCATCGCTGGAGAGTGGTGCACCATGGTAGCGTTCCATTTCAAATCCATGCACGCATTTCAAAAAGTCGTACGACACTGTTTCGCCATTTCGGACGGATGTTGCACCTTACACCGTGTATGTTGCACCCTGTAGATATCGATTATTCGGACGGCCTTAACTTCTGGCTCGTTTAGAGTTACGGGAGCCATAACCAGTCAAAACGAAGGACTTAGTGAGTTCTACGGCTGTGACAGCTTTCAGCCGTCAATGGATTGTTTAATGCCCAAAAAAGACTATCCGAATCTCAATCTGGACTAGGAAGTTTTTTACCCTTCGTTTTTTCGACAACTGGATTTTTACGGTTGAACGGGATTACCGTGGCTGGTCTTCGATTTACCATCGCTGGAGAGTGGTGCACAATGGTACCGTTTCGTTTCAAATCCATGCACGCATTTCAAAAAGTCGTACGACATTTTTTTGCCATTTCGGACGATTGTTGCACCTTGCACCGTTTATGTTGCACCCAGTGGATATCGATTATTCGGACGGCCATAACTTCTGGCTCATTTAGAGTTACGGGAGCCATAACCAGTAAAACAAAGGCCCCGGTGAGTTCTACGGCTATGACAGCTTTCATCCGTCAATGGATTGTTTAATGCCCAAAAAAGACTATCCGAATCTCAATCGGGTCTCAGAAGTTTTTTACCCTTCTTTTTTCGTCACGTGGATTTTTACGGTAGAACGGGATTACCGTGGCTGGTCTTCATGTTATCATCGCTGGAGAGTGGTGCACCAGGGTACCGTTTCGTTTCAAATCCATGCACGCATTTTAAAAAGTCGTACGACACTGTTTCGCCATTTCGGATGGATGTTGCACCTTGCACCGTGGATGTTGCACCCTGTAGATATCGATTATTCGGACGGCCATAACTTCTGGCTCATTTAGAGTTACGGAAGCCATAACCAGTCAAAACGAAGGCCTCGGTGAGTTCTACGGCTGTGACAACTTTCAGCCGTCAATGGATTGTTTAATGCGCAAAAAAGACTATCCGAATCTCAATCGGGTCTAGGAAGTTTTTTACCCTTTGTTTTTTCGACACGTGGATTTTTACGGTAGAACGGGATTACCGTGGCTGGTCTTTGATTTACTGTAACGACCCGTATTTTACGTGTCGATAAATCATAGAATAATTGTCTTTAGGTCGTTGTTATTGTTTAAGTCAACCTGAGCTTACCTTGTCCAGGAGCTTAAGTCATGTGGAAGTTAGTGGTTTAAGGGTTCTAACGACCTAGTGGGGAGCGACCTATGTTTGCTAAGTATAGTTAGGTCGGAACCGACCTAAGGAATGTGGACGACATAGGGAGTTGGTGGCTTTAGTGTTCGACTTAAGGTGGTTAGCGGGTTAAGGAGATGGGCCGACCTAAGAGCTAACGACTTAAGAGATTGACCAACTCATAGGGTAAGCGACTTATAGGAGTTAACGACCTAAGTGTTGGACCGATTTATAGGATGGAACGACCTAAGGGTTAGTGGCTTAGGGGAGTTAGCGGCTTAACATGATTAGTGGGGTCGGCTATGTGTTAGGTCGGCTACATAGTTAAGTCGTAAGTCGTTGAGACCCTGTGTATAGCGTTAGGTCGCTGCCGACTTATGTTTGGTATGTGTGTGTTAGGTCGGCTATGTTAAGTCGCGCGTGTTTTAGGTCGGCATACTAGTTGATTCGTTAGGTCGTAAGTCGGCTAGGGTTAGGTCGGCGACGACTTAAGGAGGGGCAGCCGACTCATGGGATTTCTGCCTATAAATACACCCGGTTGCTTCACTTTTTGGCATTAGATTTTGAAGCGACGAAGTGCTGCCATTATGAGAGCTCGACTACAACACTTCTTCACTTCTTTTCTCCACTCTAATCTAGTGCTTACATCCATCTAAGATCGAAGATCCAAGAGCTAAAGTTGAAGATCTACATTCTTCGGAGCGAGATTTCATCATTTGAAGAGAAATTTTGTCGGATCGAGCTAGATCCTTTGCTGTCCAGATCTGAAGTTGGTAGCTTTGGAGTTGTTTAGGTGATTCGGTGAGTGGTGGTTATCTCTCACACGGACCCAAAGGAGTATATTGGATCGGTGGCTTGTTTGTGGGTTAAAGATAGTGATTTCATGCATTTTCCTTAAGTCTGCATGTAGATCCATTGTTCATAAAGTTTTGATATCTATTTTACTACATGTTGACCTATGCTAGTTCATTCATTAAGATATTACTTAGAATTCTTGTTTGTTAGATTTGGACTCTTTATTTACGAAATTGCCATTATTGTTATAACTGTTTATTTAGATCTTGTTTGAATGATTGATTGTTTGGATTAATGATTGATTTGATTGATTGTTATAAATTAGATGATTGATGTTTTGATTTTGACAAATTGGTCGAAGATGATTCAAAAGCTAAGAGGAAAGGCTTTTGAATAAGGAAAGCTGCTCGTGGCATATGAAGCGGATGATAAAGCTCATATGGATAGATTTGATGATGATGTTGAGATGGGACTTTGCTATGATGCGATGAGGCAAAGCATGATGTTGAGATGGGACTTTGCGATAAAGCAAAGCATGATGTGAGATAGCCTTGGTTTAATCCAGACGGGATCATCCCAAGCATGTTGATAACTCGGTGATATGGTTCGAGTTTGTTGATAATGGATGGCTCGAGAGGCGCTTGAGCTAGTATGAGAATAGTCGTCGAGGAGGATGACTAGGAGGCTGAGATTTCATCGTTATTGAAGGTTCTAGCATGCTCAAAGCAAGAGTACACTGGGTAGATTCGATAATCCCACGCACGGGCTGCGACGACGTGCTAAGTACTCTTGGAAGATTCGATAGTCCTAGGCACGGGCTGCGACGACGTGCGGAGTTATGTCTAGAACCGGGGTTACCATTAGCCCTTGACGGATGGATTAAAGAATGAGCCGGTCATTCAATTAACGGTGATATCGAGGTAATGATAACAGTGATAGCCAGAGTCATGGAAGTTTGGATGCTTTGGTTGTATCGTCACTCGGTCTCAAGAGCGATGTTTTGTGGGTGCTTATCTGATCTTGGTTTAGGCCTTGGGGGTTTGTACTTGTAAAACATCGACCTTGACTCGAGTGATAATTGCTTTGCTTTAATTGTCTGTTTTGCTGTACTTGCTTCTACTTAGTGGGTCTGGGGCTATCACTGTAGAAAGAGGTGGAGTGGGATGGTTGGGTTCCTATTCCTTTTTACCCTTTATGCTCTTTTGGTATGTTTGATAGTTGATTTACTTCTCACTAGGACTTTTGTCTGACTCAAGGTTTTATGTTCAACTCTTATTACCTTGGGCTGTTCATCCATTTTGGGATGGGCAGACTAGGTAGCAGGTGACAAGTGTTGTTCTTAGTGACCAACGCTGTTGATGACGAAGACGAGTTGGAGGCTTTTGCATATTGTTCTTCTTACTATATGTACTGGGTGTTCTGCTGTTTGTATGATTCTCTGAGTGTTATGTAGTGAGGCTTGATGTATTGACTATTCAGATGTTTGTATCAAACTAGTATGAGTCTATATGATGAGATTCTGTTCTATGGAGCTTCACTATGTAAACTTTTCTATTGTATTTTTATCCATGCGCTGTGAGTAATACGATAGAGTTTATTGTGTTTACCCTACCCTGATGATCGTCCATGGTGGCCTGGCATACTTTACAACGCACTATTTCTTTGTTTAGTGCAGGAGTCATGGGCGGTCGTCACATTTGGTATCAAAGCTTTGGTTAATCGATTTTAGCCAACGCTCGCTGACGTAACTACGTATGAGAGACGTAATTGTAATTTTGATGGTTGATTACTATATATAATATAGTAGCTTAGAAGGATTTGAACTCCTTATGCAGTTGTTTCTCAGGGTATATTAATCATTTTCTTATCGATATTAGGAATGAGTCGATGAGAGAGACCAGCTGCTAGGGAAGGCCATGCTGTTGAGGGGGCTGCTGATTATGCTTCTATGTTCGAGGCTATGATGACTTCGATCATGAGAAGGATGCCGGCTCCGGGGCCATCAATAGATGTTGGAGTTCAAGTTCAAGCTCCAAGACCAGTGGATTTTGCTAAGTTGTGTAAGGACTATACTGCTCTTGGAGGAAAGGTTTTCTTGGGGACAGAATCAACCATTGAAGTCCAGAGATGGATAGATGCTTGTAGAAGGATTATTGGTGATTTGGGAATTGAGGATGGAACTAAGAGGAAATTTGCATCATGACAGCTTCAAGAGAGAGCTTCGGATTGGTGGAACTCTATCACCATTGATACTCCAGAGGAAGAAATTACTTGGGAGCAATTCAAAGTCAGATTTGAAGCTAAGTTCATTTCTACAACTCAGAAATCTATTCTGTTTAAGAAGTTTGTGGAACTCAAGCAAGGTGGGAGACCAGTTCTTGAGTATGTTTTTGAGTTTGAAGCTTTGTCCAAGTACGCTCGGTCATATATTGAATCTCCTTATCAAAAGAATGAGAAGTTTGTGACAGGCTTGGACAAGTATCTTGGGAGGCAGTTGGTGGATCATTTGGACGATCCGTTTGAGAAGCTTGTGGAGAAAGCTCTCAGGCATGAGAATCTGTTTCCTGAGGAAGGATCTGTTGTTGTTGTAACCAAGGAAGGGCCTAAACCACAGCAGGGTGGAAACAAGAAGAGGAAGCAACAGCAACAGAAGGGAAAGGATGGCCAGAAGAAGCCGAAGGGTGAAGTGACCTGCTACAATTGCCAGCAGAAGGGCCATTGGTCTAGGGATTGCAGGAATCCGAAGGTTCCGGCGAAGTGCCACAATTGTGAAAAACCGAGGCATTTCAGGAGAAACTGTCCGGAACCGAGAAAGGACAAGCAGATCGTGCAAGCTTATTCTTTGGGGGCTGTTCCATCATCTTCGAAAGCTCCTATTGTGGAAGAGAAAGGGAAGAGTGTGGTGGTTCAAGGTACTCTTTCCATATGTGGTGTTCCAGTTAGAGTGTTGTTTGATACTGGGGCGTCGCATTCGTTTGTTTGTAGTGAATTGGTAGACCGGTTGGGTTTGGAACCGGATATTGTTGATAGACCATTGGTTGTGACTAATCCAGTTGGGGGTTCGTCTTGTTTGTGTATGGTATGTCGTGGTCTAGTTGTATCGAGTCACGATTGCTCTTTTGTTTGTGATTGTTTTGTTCTGAACTTTGCGGGGTTCGGAATTATTTTGGGTATGGACTGGCTTAGGAAGTATGCGGCAAAGGTTGATTGTGAAAGGCTGGAGGTGACAGTCGAGAATGTGGAAGGACGAAAGGTTGTGATACGATGTAAGCATGATGAAGGCGTCTTCATGAGCTTCATGTATTCGCTGGTTGTTCCACGGGATGGACTGTCACCGGTGCCGGTTGTGAATGGATTTGAGGATGTCTTTGACAAGGCCAAAGGGTTACCGCCGCATAGAGAGATTGAGTTTCGTATCGATCTAGTTGAGGGAGCTAGAGCTGTTGTGATGCCTCATAGGCGGATGGCGCCTAGGTAACATCAAGAGTTGAAGGTGCAAGTTGATGACCTTTTACGGAAAGGATTCATTCGGCGTAGTGTGTCCGAATGGGGTGCACCAGTTGTGTTCGCAACCAAAGCGGATGGATCGTTGAGGTTGTGTGTGGATTGTCGTGAGCGGAATAAAGTGACTAAGAAGAACAAGTGTCCATTGCCGAGAATAGATGACTTGTTTGATCAGCTTCACGAACTTAAGGTGTTTTCTCTGATGGATTTGGCAATGGGATTTCACCAATTGAGAGTGGCAAAGGATAGTGTGTCGAAGACTGCTTTTAGGACACCATCCGGTTTCTATGAGTGGCTGGTAATGCCGTTTGGATTGACCAATGCACCAGTGTATTTTATGGATCTTATGAATACAATGTTCAGGGATCGGTTGACCAAGTTCGTACTTGTGTTCGTGGATGATATTCTGATTTATTCCAGAACTGAAGAAGAGTACAAGACACACTTGCGGATTGTTTTGGAAATATTGCGAAAACATCAGCTGAGGGCTAAGTTTTCGTAGTGTCACTTCTGGAAGAGTGAAGTGAGGTTCTTAGGCCATGTTATCTCTGGAAATGGAATAGCGATTGATCCCGCAAAGGTGGCAGCGATCCAGGATTGGGTTTGACCTAAGAATGCATCTGATGTGAGAAGTTTTCTTGGATTAGCAGGATATTATTGTCGGTTTATCAAAGACTTTTCCAAGATAGCTGCACCATTAACAGGATTGACGAAAAAGAACCAAGTGTTCAGTTGGGATGCTAAGTGTGAGCAAGCTTTCGGAATCCTGAAAGAGCGACTAACAAGTGCCCCTTTTTTGATTATTCCAAGTGGAAATGATGAGATGGTGGTTTACACCGATGCATGTGGCACTGGACTTGGAGCAGTGCTAAGGCAGAAGGATAAAGTTGTTGCATATGCAAGTCGACAACTGAAGCCGCATGAAAGGAATTATCCGACTCATAATTTGGAATTGGCGGCGATTGTATTTGCTTTGAAGATGTGGAGACATTACATATTGGGAGTTCGATTCGAGTTGTTTACAGATCATAAGTCACTGAAGTATCTTTTCTCCCAAAGGGATTTGAATCTTCGACAGCAACGATGGCTAGATTTTTTAGCATCATATGATTTTGGTATAGCCTATACTCCAGGAAAAGGTAACGCAATGGAAGATGCGTTAAGTCGAAGACATGTAGGATTGGGAGCCATGTTTTCAGAATGGAAGAGTCTCGAGTATTTGGCTGAATTAGACTTCAGGCCTAGATGTGAATTGGAACCTGAGATGTTGGCAAACTTATCAATAATACCTACTCTTGTGGAAAAGATTGGCGAGAGCCAAAAGCGAGACGATAAGCTTGTCAAGATTATCCGTAATTTGGAATCTGGATCTGACCCAGAGAAGGATAAAGGATTCGAAGTCGATCGAGAGGGTTGGCCTCGGAAGCAAGGACGACTAGTTGTTCCCGATATAGATGAATTAAGAGATGAAGTTCGGAAGGAAAGTCATCACTCGAAGTTGACAATTCATCCAGGTGGAAATAAGATGTATCGGGATATGAAGAGAACCTATTAATGGGAAGGTATGAAGAAGGATGTTGGAAATTTTATTTCCAAATGTATGAACTGCCAGTTGGTTAAAGCCGAATAGAAGAAGCCAAGTGGATTGCTTCAGCCATTAGAAGTTCCTACATGGAAGTGGGAGCAAATATCGAGGGATTTTATCGATGGTCTACCTAGAACCAGGGTAGGAAATGAAGGGATTTGGGTCACCGTAGATCGTTTGACTAAGAGTGCAAGATTCATTCCTGTTCGATCAACTAGGACTGCATCGAAATTGGCTGAGTTGTATGTTATGTGGATAGTTCGATTCCATGGTATTCCGAAGAGTATAGTGAGTGATCGAGACCCATTGTTCACTAGTGGATTTTGGAAGAGCTTCCAAGAAGTTTTGGGGACCGAGTTGTGTTTGAGTACAGCTTATCACCCCCAAATAGATGGTCAGACCGAGAGAGTCAACAGAGTTTTGGAAGACCTCCTTAGAGCATGTGTTTTAGATTTCGGAGGATCATGGGAAGATCTTCTTCATTTGGTAGAATTTGCATATAATAACAGTTACCAGTCAAGTGTTGGTATGGCACCGTATGAAGCATTGTATGGAAGACCGTGTAACTCTCCAACATGTTGGTTGGAAACTGGAGAAAAGATAATACTTGGGCCCGAAATGATTCGACAGTCTTCGGATTGCATAGAGATCATTCGGCGATGAATGAAGGCAGCCCAAGACCGTCAGAAAAGTTATGCCGATAAGCGTCGTAAGGATTTGGAATTCGACGAAGGCGATATGGTTTTCGTGAGCGTTTCTCCACTGAAGAATGTTATTCGATTCGGGAAGAAAGGAAAGTTGACTCCGAGATTTGTTGGACCATTCCCGATCATCGAGCGAATTGGAAAGCTTGCCTATAAATTGGAGTTACCGGAAAAGATGTCGAGTGTGCACAATGTTTTTCATATATCGTATCTATGGAAGTATGTGCACGACTCGAATACAGTGGTTTCTGCTGATAGCTATGAAGATTTAGAAGTTGATCCAGTTGTTAGAAGACCTCGTAAGCCGCTTTGTGTTGTGGAAACTGACACGAAACAGCTTAGGAGGAAGGTAGTCAAGTTGCTCAAGGTACAATGGAGTGATGATGTTAACGACTGTACATGGGAGGAGGAAGAGAGGATGAAGGCAGCTCATCCTGAACTCTTCGAGGTATGGCCCTAAGGTGTCGTAACATCTCATGAATTTGTAACTTGTTCTAATCTTAGAATTCTGCATGCTAGGCTAGTAATTGGATGCACGGTTTGTTGATTGCTATGGATGGTAGGCATGCATAATAGTTTTTGATTGCTCTTGTTTGTTTGGAATTTCGGGGGCGAAATTTCCTAAGGGGGAGAGAATGTAACGACCCGCATTTTACGTGTCGATAAACCGTAGAATAATTGTCTTTAGGTCGTTGTTATTGTTTAAGTCAACCTGAGCTTACCTTGTCCAGGAGCATAAGTCGCATGGAAGTTAGTGGTTTAAGGGTTCTAACGACCTAGTGGGGAGCGACCTATGTTTGCTAAGTACAGTTAGGTCGGAACCGACCTAAGGAATGTGGACGACATAGGGAGTTGGTGGCTTTAGTGTTCGACTTAAGGTGGTTAGCGGGTTAAGGAGATGGGCGGACCTAAGAGCTAACGACTTAAGAGATTGATCGACTCATAGGGTAAGCGACTTATAGGGGTTAACGACCTAAGTGTTGGACCGATTTATAGGATGGAACGACCTAAGGGTTAGTGGCTTAGGGGAGTTAGCGGCTTAACATGATTAGTGGGGTCTGCTATGTGTTAGGTCGGCTAAATAGTTAAGTCGTAAGTCGTTGAGACCTTGTGTATAGCGTTAGGTCGCTGCCGACTTATGTTTGGTATGTGTGTGTGTTAGGTTGGCTACGTTAAGTCGCGCGTGTTTTAGGTCGGCATACTAGTTGAGTCGTTAGGTCGTAAGTCGGCTAGGGTTAGGTCGACGACGACTTAAGGAGGGGCGGCCGACTCATGGGATTTCTGCCTATAAATACACCTGGTTGCTTCACTTTTTGGCATCAGATTTTGAAGCGACGAAGTGCTGCCATTTTGAGAGCTCAACTACAACACTTCTTCACTTCTTTTCTCCACTCTAATATAGTGCTTACATCCATCTAAGATCGAAGATCCAAGAGCTAAAGTTGAAGATCTACATTCTTCAAAGAGAGATTTCATCATTTGAAGGGAAATTTTGTCGGATCGAGCTAGATCCTTTGCTGTCCAGATCTGAAGTTGGTAGTTTTGGAGGTGTTTAGGTGATTCGGTGAGTGGTGGTTATCTCTCACATGGACCCAAAGGAGTATATTGGATCGGTGGCTTGTTTGTGGGTTAAAGATAGTGATTTCATGTATTTTTCTTAAGTCTGCATGTAGATCTATTGTTCATAAAGTTTTGATATCCATTTTACTAAATGTTAACCTATGCTAGTTCATTCATCAAGATATTACTTAGAATTCATGTTTGTTAGATTTGGTCTATTTATTTACGAAATTGCCATTATTGTTATAACTTTTTATTTAGATCTTGTTTGAATGATTGATTGTTTGGATTAATGATTGATTTGATTGATTGTTATAAATTAGATGATTGATGATTTGATTTTGACAAATTGGTCGAAGATGATTCAAAAGCTAAGTGGAAAGGCTTTTGAATAAGGAAAGCTGCTTGTGGCATATGAAGCGGATGATAAAGCTCATATGGATAGATTTGATGATGATGTTGAGATGGGACTTTGCTATGATGCGATGAGGCAAAGCATGATGTTGAGATGGGACTTTGCTATGATGCGATAAAGCAAAGCATGATATGAGATAGCCTTGGTTTAATCCAGACGGGATCATCCCAAGCATGTTGATAACTTGGTGATATGGTTCGAGTTTGTTGATAATGGATGGCTCGAGAGGCGCTTGAGCTAGTATGAGAATAGTCGTCGATGAGGATAACTAGGAGGCTGAGATTTCATCGTTATTGAAGGTTCTAGCATGCTCAAAGCAAGAGTACACTGGGCAGATTCGATAATCCCAGGCACGCGCTGCGACGACGTGCTAAGTACTCTGGGTAGATTCGATAGTCCTAGGCACGGGCTGCGACGACGTGCGGAGTTATGTCTAGAACCGGGGTTACCATTAGCCCTTGACGGACGGATGAAAGAATGAGCCGGTCATTCAATTAACGGTGATATCGAGGCAATGATAACAGTGATAGCCAGAGTCATGGAAGTTTGGATGCTTTGGTTGTATCGTCACTCGGTCTCAAGAGCGATGTTTTGTGGGTGCTTATCTGATCTTGGTTTAGGCCTTGGGGTTTTGTACTTGGAAAACATCGACCTTGACTCGAGTGATAATTGCTTTGCTTTAATTGTCTGTTTTGCTGTACTTGCTTCTGCTTAGTGGGTCTGGGGCTATCACTGTAGAAAGAGGTGGAGTGGGATGGTTGGGTTCCTATTCCTTTTTACCCTTTATGCTCTTTTGGTATGTTTGATAGTCGATTTACTACTCACTAGGACTTTTGTCTGACTCAAGGTTTTATGTTCAACTCTTATTACCTTGGGTTGTTCATCCGTTTTGGGATGGGCAGACTAGGTAGCAGGTGACAGGTGTTATTCTTAGTAACCAACGCTGTTGATGACGAAGACGAGTTGGAGGATTTTGCATATTGTTCTTCTTACTATATGTACTGGGTGTTCCGCTGTTTGTATGATTCTCGGAGTGTTATGTAGTGAGGCTTGATGCATTGACTATTCAGATGTTTGTATCAAACTATTATGAGTCTATATGATGAGATTCTGTTCTATGGAGCTTTACTATGTAAACTTTTCTTTTGTATTTTTATCCATGCGCTGTGAGTAATACGATAGAGTTTATTGTGTTTACCCTACCCTGATGATCGTCCATGGCGGCCTGGCATACTTTACAGCGCACTATTTCTTTGTTTAGTGCCGGAGTCATGGGCGGTCGCCACATTTACCATCGCTGGAGATTAGTGCACCACGGTACCGTTTCGTTTCAAATCCATGCACGCATTTCAAAAATTCGTACGATACTGTTTCGCCGTTTTCGGACGGATGTTGCATCTTGCACCGTGGATGTTGCACCCTGTAGATAACGATTATTCGGACGGCCATAACTTCTGGCTCGTTCAGTGTTACGGGAGCCATAACCAGTCAAAACGAAGGCCTCAGTGAGTTCTACGGCTATGACCACTTTCAGCCGTCAATGGATTGTTTAATGCCCAATACAGACTATCTGAATCACAATCGGGTCTTGGAAGTTTTTTACCCTTTGTTTTTTCGACACGTGGATTTTTACGGTAGAACGGGATCACCGTGGCTGGTCTTCGATTTACCATCGCTGGAGAGTGGTGCACCATGGTACCGTTCCATTTCAAATCCATGCACGCATTTCAAAAAGTCGTACGACACTGTTTCGCCATTTCGAACGGATGTTGCACCTTGCACCGTGTATGTTGCACCCTGTAGATATCGATTATTCGGATGACCATAACTTCTGGCTCGTTTAGAGTTACGGGAGCCATAACCAGTCAAAACGAAGGCCTCAGTGAGTTCTACGGCTATGACAGCTTTCAGCTGTCAATGGATTGTTTAATGCCCAAAAAAGACTATCCGAATCTCAATCGGGTCTAGGAAGTTTTTTACCCCTCGTTTTTTCGACACGTGGATTTTTATGGTAGAACGGGATTACCGTGGCTGGTCTTCGATTTACCATCGCTGGAGTGTGGTGCACCATGGTACCGTTTCGTTTCAAATCCATGCACGCATTTCAAAAAGTCGTGCGACACTGTTTCGCCATTTTGGACGGATGTTGCACCTTGCACCGTGGATGTTGCACCCAGTAGATATCGATTATTCGGACGACCATAACTTCTGGCTCGTTTAGAGTTACGGGAGCCACAACCAGT
Source organism: Allium cepa (assembly GCA_030765085.1). NCBI lineage: Eukaryota > Viridiplantae > Streptophyta > Magnoliopsida > Asparagales > Amaryllidaceae > Allium > Allium cepa. The sequence goes on from CM060931.1 coordinate 17,339,172, forward strand.
CAAAACGAAGGCCTCAGTGAGTTCTACGGCTATGATAGCTTTCAGCCAAATGGATTGTTCAATGCCCAAAAAAGACTATCCGAATCTCAATCGGGTCTAGAAAGTTTTTACCCTACATTTTTTCGACACGTGGATTTTTACGGTAGAACGGGATTACCGTGGCTGGTCTTCGATTTACCATCACTGGAGAGTGGTGCGCCATGGTACCGTTTCGTTTCAAATCCATGCACGCATTTCAAAAAGTCGTACGAAACTGTTTCGCCATTTCGGACGGATGTTGCACCTTGCACCGTGGATGTTGCACCCTATAGATATCGATTATTCGGACGGCCATAACTTCTGGCTCGTTTAGAGTTACGGGAGCCATAACCAGTCAAAACGAAGGCCTCACTGAGTTCTACGGTTATGACAGCTTTCAGCCATCAATGGACTGTTAATGCCCAAAAAAGACTATCTGAATCTCAATCGGGTCTCGGAAGTTTTTTACCCTTCGTTTTTTCGACACGTGGATTTTTACGGTAAAACGAGATTGTTATCCCATTTTTGGTCAAAACTGGAATATCAATGTTGTGTGCATTTCCACCACGACCGAACCAAGAAGAAGCAGCCAGCAAGCGCATATAAGTCTAGGATTTCACTCAAGGTTCAAACATAAAAGTTCATTCGGTGAAACAATGCGAGAGTCCATTCGGCACTCCAACACTCAAGCCCATTCGGCAGTATTAAACGAGATCTCATTGGCATTCGAAATGCCATGGCTCACCCGGCATTCCCAATGCCGAGATTCATCCGGCATTCCCAATGCCGAAGTCCATTCGGCATTCCCAACTCCGCTACCATGCCAACCTCTACTCCAAGCACCCTGCCGAACCAAACTACTCCATGTACATGCCGATCCAACCTCCACCCTCCACTACCGGACCAGGAACCAACGAAGCCACCACTGGACCACGCCATACCGGACCAGACGCGAACGGACCAATCCCCTTCACACACCACCGGTTCAAGACCATGCCGAACCAACCTCCTTTCCTCTACCACCGAATCATGCTACGCTTCCACCACCGAGTCAACGCTTCCAACAAATACCGAACCAAGCTCTGCCAAACCAGATGTGCCAGGCCATATTGCTTCAGCCCAGGCCCACCAGCAGCTATATACATCCAAGACCCCTGCCCCCAGCCTCACTCTATAAATAGAGGGGCAGGGGTAGAACAATGGCAGACAAGTTTGAGAGCTCAAGCACGGATAGAACTTTCAAACAACTTTCAGTTATTTGTAATCAAAGCTTTGTACTTGTAATCTGAAGAAAAAAGGAGAATAACATATAAAGTGGACGTAGGCACGTTCTGGCCGAACCACTATAAATCTGTGTGTCTTTTACAGTTTAGTCCCTGCTTTTTATATATTTGCATAAATCACCCAAATCACTAAAAACAACTTAAAATCAACGGAATCATACGACTTTGAGGTGATTGTCCATTTTTTGCGCAAACATTTTTGGTGCTTTCACTGAGAATTGAACTCAAGGACCTACCGCTTAGAAGTTGAACTTGAGAGTTTGGAGATTCAGATTGGAAGAGTCATGGCGAGACAATCAAGCGGAAGGCCAAGGCCATAGCAAAGTCAACAGGAAGGGAGTCAAGAGGCTTCCTCAGGAGCAAACCAAGCTTCAACCTTCATCACCAGGGATGAGATGGAGGCTATGATGAGAAGACAAGAAGAGATGATCCAGAACTTGCTTCATCAAATTGGGCAACTTGGAGCACAAAACCAAGGAGCAACTGGAGTTCAAAACGGAGCCCGACCATCTGGCTTAGCACCAGAGCTAGGGGGCACTCACACAGAGCATGTTGATCCGACCCCGGGAAGAGAGATGGGGGCATCCGAGCCACCTGGTAGCAATAGAGGAATGAACGTTCAACCGGGGAGGCATACACATGAAAACTCCCACGGACTCGGGGGGCAGGTCGAAGGCAGTGAACGAGGACTACAGCTTGGAGACAATGACAGATTAGCAGAGATGGTTAGAAGAGCTATGAGAGGCGGTTTAGTAAACAAAGACTTGGAAGATGTAAACAGGAGTCCTTTTTCATCTGCGATTAGGATGGCTAGAAACCCACCAGAATTCAAGCTACCATCAGTAGAGATGTACGATGGGAGGACAGACCCAGCGGTCCATCTTACTAAGTATATGAGGCACATGGAAGTGCTGGGGGCATCACAGGAGGTCATGGCCAGGTGCTTTCCACTGTATTTGACGGACATTGCGGCGTTATGGTTTAGGCAACTGGAATGAGGCTACATAGGAACGTGGGCAGATTTAACTGAGAGATTCGTGAGGCAATTCAGGGTTCATATTGTGAGACCCAAGAATGTGATAACTTTGGCAACCTTGAAGCAGAAAACTGGAGAGACTTTGAGGAGTTTTCTAACACGATTTAATGCGGCGGCAGCATCAGTGGATCGACCAGATCCATCTATTGTCATGATGGCGGCTGTATCTGGAATAGCTGATAGTACGGAGTTCAAGAATTCGTTAAGTAAGGACCCGCCTATGAATCTGGGAGAGTTCTATCATGAGGCTGAAAAGTTTCTGCGTTTGGAAGATGCTAGTGCAGAAAGAGAGGAAGAAGATGACGTTTACGCAATCAAGAGCGGAAACCCACCTGGAAAGGGTGCGGAGACTAGCAAAGGAAAGAGAAAGGCTGAGGATAATGATTACAGGACAAAGCTGCAACGGAGGGAGCCGCGATTCACCACTCACACTGAGCTGAATGAGAGTCTGGAACGAATTTATTAGGATACCAAGGAGCATGTTCCGTATCGTAGACCGATACGAAGGGATCCAACCTCTGGCGAAAGAAAATCAGATAAGTTTTGTGTATTCCATGAATTAAACGGTCATAACACTAATGATTGTAGGAATTTGAAGGACGAGATGGAAGGGCATATCAGGAATGGTATGCTCCTTCAGTACGTGAGGAGGCGAACTCCAGCAGTGGAGCCAGAGCGACCACCGTCTACATCGGCTAGAGGTGACCCTGGATCGGGGCACCGTTTGATTATCCATTGATTGCTTGATTAAAATAACGATGAACAAGTTGTAAACCTCTCGCTAACACGGTTAAATCATTTACACATGTGAGCGATCGCACACGATCCATAGGCATGCTCTGAATGACTACCAGCCGCGTTATAGTAAGAGTTTACGCTTTGACATCTTCATTCTACTTTTTGCTTTGATTTTGATTTGAACATTTAAATTCTTCCTGTTTGAAAATTTCTGCTGTAAGATTCATATGATTATTGCTTTAACATTTACAATTCTATGGAAAAATTACTTGTATGCCCGTGGATCGCGAACGGTCCACGAGCACCTCTTGCATGGCAGTGAACTGCCGAAGTCTTTGATTCGGAAACTCCCCCAAACAATAACTCCGGCACTGATAATATTAAGTCCCCCCCGGCACACTCATTCGCCTCGAACGACACCCGACTTCGAACAGTCACAATTCGCCTCGAACGGCATCCGACTTCGAACAGTCACAATTCGCCTCGAACGGCACCCGATCGCGAACGGTCACAACTCGCCTCGAACGGCACCCGACCTCGAACGGTCACAATTCGCCTCGAACGGCACCCGACTTCGAGCAGTCAAAAACTCGCCTCGAACGGCACAACTCATCTCGCCACAAATGGCTCGATCGTGAAAGGTCGCCATTTGAGGTCCACCCCCTGATCACCAACAGTCGCACCTTACCACGAATGGCTCGATCTCGAACGATCGTCATCCGAAGTAAGGCGCTTGACCGCGAACGGTCCCATTTCATCTTTTGCCACGAACGGCACTAGCCGTGAACGGTCACATTTAACCCCAAGTGGCTTGATCGCGAACGGTCGCCATTTGAGGTCCGCCCACTGACCTGGCTCGGTTGCACTTTACCTCGAATGGCTCGATCCCGAACGGTCGTCATTTGAAGTAAAGCGCTTGACCGTGAACGATCACATTCCACCGCAAATGACTCGATCTCGAACGATCGTCGCATGGATTTAGATGCTTGACCGCGAACGGTCGCACTTCACCTCAAATGACTCGATCGCGAACGGTCGTCATTTGAAGTTAGACGCTTGACAATGAACGGCCGCGCTTCATCCCAAATAGCTCGATCCCGAACGGTCGTCATTTGGGGCCATATAAAATATCAAGCTCTTTACAGGTTGTCAACAGGATATGAACATCCAGCTCATGGCATTACAAAACACGCTTTCCTACCGCAAGGACATCAACAGGATATGAACATCCAACTCATGGCATTACAAAACACGCCTTCCAATCGCAAGGCATGTTTTGGGGGGCAAAGTGTTATCCCATTTTTGGTCAAAACTGGAATATCAATGTTGTGTGCATTTCCACCACGACCGAACCAAGAAGAAGCAGCCAGCAAGCGTATATAAGTCTAGGATTTCACTAAAGGTCCAAATATAAAAGTTCATTCGGTGAAACAATGCGAGAGTCCATTCGGCACTCCAACACTCAAGCCCATTCGGCAGTATGAAACGAGATCTCATTCGGCATTCGTAATACCATGGCTCATCCGGCATTCCGAATGCCGAGATTCATCTGGCATTCCCGATGCCGAAGTCCATTCGGCATTCCCAACTCCGCTACCAAGCCAACCTCTACTCCAAGCACCGTGCCGAACCAAACTACTCCATGTACATGCCGATCCAACCTTCTCCCCACGCCCAGCCAAACCAACCTCCACCCTCCACTACCGGACCAGGAACCAACGAAGCCACCATCGGACCACGCCATACCGGACCAGACGCGACCGGACCAATCCCCTTCACACACCACAGGTCCAAGACCACGCCGAACCAACCACATTTCCTCTACCACCGAATCAAGCTACGCTTCCACCACCGAGTCAACGCTTCCAACAAATACCGAACCAAGCTCTGCCGAACCAGATGTGCCATGCCAGATTGCTTCAGCCCAGGCCCACCAGCAGCTATATACATCCAGGACCACTGCCCCCAGCCCACTCTATAAATAGAGGGGCAGGGGTACAACAATGGCAGACAAGTTTGAGAGCTCAAGCACGGATAGAACTTTCAAAAAACTTTCAGTTACTTGTAATCAAAGCTTTGTACTTGTAATCTGAAGAAAAAAGGAGAATAACATATAAAGTGGACGTAGGCACGTTCTGCCCGAACCACTATAAGTCTGTGTGTCTTTTACAGTTTAGTCTCTGCTTTTTATATATTTGCATAAATCACCCAAATCACTAAAAACAACTTAAAATCAACGGAATCATACGACTTTGAGGTGTTTGTCCATTTTTTGCGCAAACAGAGATTACCTTGGCTGGTCTTCAATTTACCAACGCTGGAGAGTGGTGCACCATGGTACCGTTTCGTTTCAAATCGTTGTACGCATTTCAAAAAGTCGTACGACACTGTTTTGCCATTTCGGACGGATGTTGCACCTTGCACCGTGGATGTTGCACCCTGTAGATATCGATTATTCGGACGGCGATAACTTTTGGCTCGTTTAGAGTTACGGGAGCCATAACCAGTCAAAACGAAGGCCTTAGTGATTTCTACGGCTATGATAGCTTTCAGCCATCAATGGATTGTTTAATGCCCAAAAAAGATTATCCGAATCTCAGTCGGGTCTCGGAAGTTTTTTACCCTTCGTTTTTTCGACACGTGGTTTTTGTACGGTAAAACAGGATTACCGTGGCTGGTCTTCATGTTATCATCGCTAGAGAGTGGTTCTCCAGGGTGCCGTTTCGTATCAAATCCATACATGCATTTTAAAAAGTCGTACGACACTGTTTCGCATTTCGGACGGATGTTGCACCTTGCACCGTGGATGTTGCACCCTGTAAATATCGATTATTCGGACGGCCATAACTTTTGGCTCATTTAGAGTTACGGGAGCCATAACCAGTCAAAACGAAGGCTTCGGTGAGTTCTACGGCTATGACAGCTTTTAGCCGTCAATGGATTGTTTAAGGCCCAAAAAAGACTATCCGAATCTCAATCGGGTGTAGGAAGTTTTTTACCCTTCGTTTTTTCGACACGTCGATTTTTACGGTAGAACGGGATTACCATGGCTGGTCTTCTATTTACCATCGCTGGAGAGTGGTGCACCACGGTACCGTTTGGTTTCAAATCCATGCACACATTTCAAAAATTCGTACGATACTGTTTCGCCATTTCGGACGGATGTTGCACCTTGCACCGTGGATTGCACCCTGTAGATATTGATTATTCGGACGGCCATAACTTCTGGCTCGTTTAGAGTTACGGGAGCCATAACTAGTCAAAACGAAGGCCTCAGCGAGTTCTACGGCACTGACAGCTTTCAGCCGTCAATGGATTGTGTAATGCCTAAAAAAGACTATCCGAATCTCAATCGGGGCTTGGAAGTTTTTTACCCTTCGTTTTTTCGACACGTGGATTTTTACGGTAGAACGGGATCACCGTGGCTGGTCTTCGATTTACCATCGCTGGAGAGTGGTGAAACATGGTACCGTTTCGTTTCAAATCCTTGCACGCATTTCAAAAAGTCGTACGGCACTGTTTCGCCATTTTGGACGGATGTTGCACCTTGCACCATGGATGTTGCACCCTGTAGATATCGATTACTCGGACGGCCATAACTTCTGGCTCGTTTAGTGTTACGGAAGCCAAAACCAGTCAAAACGATGGCCTCGGTGAGTTCTGCGGCTATGATAGCTTTCAGCCGTCAACGGATTGTTTAATGCCCAAAAAAGTCTATTCGAATCTCAACCGGGTCTCGGAAGTTTTTTTACCCTTCGTTTTTTCGACACGAGGATTTTTACGGTAAAACGGGATTACCGTGGCTGGTCTTCAATTTACCATCGCTGGAGAGTGGTGCACCAGGATACCGTTTCGTCTCAAATCCTTGCACGCATTTCAAAAAGTCGTACGACACTATTTCGCAATTTCGGACGAATGTTGCACCTTCCACCGTGTATGTTGCACCCTGTAGATACAGATTATTCGGACGGCCATAACTTCTGGCTCGTTTAGAGTTACGGGAGCCATAACCAGTCAAAACGAAAGCCTTAGTGAGTTCTACGGCTGTGACAGCTTTCAGCCGTCAATGGATTGTTTAATGCCCAAAAAAGACTATCCCAATCTCAATCGTGTCTAGGAAGTTTTTTACCCTTCGTTTTTTCGACACGTGGATTTTTACGGTAGAACGGGATTACCGTGGCTGGTCTTCGATTTACCATCGCTGGAGAGTGGTGCACCATTGTGCCGTTTCGTTTCAAATCCATGCACACATTTCAAAAAGTCGTATGACACTGTTTCGCTATTTCGGACGGATGTTGCACCTTGCACCGTGGATGTTGCACCCTATAGATATCGATTATTCGGACGGCCATAACTTCTGGATCGTTTAGAGTTACGGGAGCCATAACTAGTCAAAACGAAGGCCTCAGTGAGCTCTACGGCTATGACCGCTTTCTGCCGTCAATGGTTTGTTTAATGCCCAAAACAGACTATCCGAATCTCAATCGGGTCTCGGAAGTTTTTACCCTTTGTTTTTTCGACACGTGGATTTTTACGGTAGTACGGGATCACCGTGGCTGGTCTTCGATTTACCATCGCTGGAGAGTGGAGCACCATGGTACTGTTCCATTTCTAATCCATGCACGCATTTGAAAAGGTCGTACGACACTGTTTCGCCATTTCGGACGGATGTTGCACCTTGCACCGTGTATGTTGCACCCTGTAGATATCGATTATTCGGACGGCCATAACTTCTGGCTCTTTTAGAGTTACGGGAGCCATAACCAGTTAAAACAAAGGCCTCAGTGAGTTCTACGGCTATGACGGCTTTCAGCCTTCAATGGATTGTTTAATGCCCAAAAAAGACTATCTGAATCTCAATCGGGTCTAGGAAGTTTTTTACCCTTCGTTTTTTCGACACGTGGATTTTTACGGTAGAACGGGATTACCGTGGCTGGTCTTCGATTTACAATCGCTGGAGAGTGGTGCACCATGGTACCTTTTCGTTTCAAATCCATGCAAGCGTTTCAAAAAGTCGTACGACACTGTTTCGCCATTGCGGACGGATGTTGCACCTTGCACCGTGGATGTTGCACCCTGTAGATATCGATTATTCGGACGGCCATAACTTCTGGGTCGTTTAGAGTTACGGGAGCCATAACTAGTCAAAACGAAGGCCTTAGTGAGTTCTACGGCTATGAAAGCTTCCAGCCGTCAATGGATTGTTTAATGCCCAAAAAAGACTATCCGAATCTCAATCGGGTCTCGGAAGTTTTTTACCCTTCGTTTTTTCGACATGTGGATTTTTACGGTAAAACGGGATTACCGTGGCTGGTCTTCATGTTATCATCACTGGAGAGTGGTGCACCAGGGTACCATTTCGTTTCAAATCCATGCATGCATTTTAAAAATTCGTACGACACTGTTTCGCCATTTCGGACGGATGTTGCACCTTGCACCGTGGATGTTGCACCCTGTAGATATCGATTATTCGGACGGCCATAACTTCTGGCTCATTTAGAGTTACGGGAGCCATAAGCAGTCAAAATGAAGGCCTCGGTGAGTTCTACGGCTATGACAGCTTTCAGCCGTCAGTGGATTGTTTAATACCCAAAAAAGACTATCCGAATCTCAATCGGGTCTAGGAAGTTTTTTACCCTTCGTTTTTTCGACACGTGGATTTTTACGGTAGAACGGGATTACCGTGGCCGGTCTTCGATTTACCATCGCTCGAGAGTGGTGCACCACGGTACCGTTTCGTTTCAAATCCATACACGCATTTCAAAAATTCGTACGATACTGTTTCGGCATTTCGAACGGATGTTGCATCTTGCACCGTGGATGTTGCACCCTGAAGATATCGATTATTCGGACGGCCATAACTTCTGGCACATTTAGAGTTACGGGAGCCATAACCAGTCAAAACGAAGGCCTCAGTGTGTTCTACGGCTATGACCGCTTTCAGCCGTCAATGGATTGTTTAATGCCCAAAACAGACTATCCGAATCTCAATCGGGTCTCGGAAGTTTTTTACCCTTTGTTTTTTCGACACGTGGATTTTTACGGTAGAACGGGATCACCGTGGCTGGTCTTCGATTTACCATCGCTGGAGAGTGCTGCACCGTGGTACCGTTCCATTTCAAATCCATGCACGCATTTCAAAGAGTCGTAGGCACTGTTTCGCCATTTCGGACGGATGTTGCACCTTGCACCGTGTATGTTGCACCCTGTAGATATCGATTATTCGGACGGCCATAACTTCTGGCTCGTTTAGAGTTACGGGAGCCATAACCAGGCAAAACGAAGGCCTCAGTGAGTTCTACGGCTACGACAGCTTTCAGCCATCAATGGATTGTTTAATGCCCAAAAAAGACTATCCGAATCTCAATCGGGTCTAGGAAGTTTTTTACCCTTAGTTTTTTCGACACGTGGATTTTTACGGTAGAACGGGATTACCGTGGCTGGTCTTCGATTTACCATCGCTGGAGAGTGGTGCACCATGGTACCGTTTCGTTTCAAATCCATGCACGCATTTCAAAAAGTCGTACGACACTGTTTCGCCATTTCGGACGGATGTTGCACCTTGCACCGTGGATGTTGCACCCTGTAGATATCGATTATTCGGACGGCCATAACTTCTAGCTCGTTTAGAGTTACGGGAGCCATAACCAGTCAAAACGAAGGCCTCAGTGAGTTCTACGGCTATGACAGCTGTCAACCTTCAATGGATTGTTTAATGCCCAAAAAAGACTATCCTTATCTCAATCGGGTCCAGGAAGTTTTTTACCCTTCGTTTTTCGACACGTGGATTTTTACGGTAGAACGGGATTACCGTGGCTGGTCTTCGATTTACCATCGCTGGAGAGTGGTGCACCATGGTACCATTTCGTTTCAAATCCATGCACGGATTTCAAAAAGTCGTACGACACTGTTTCGCCATTTCGGACGGATGTTGCACCTTGCACCGTGGATGTTGCACCCTATAGATATCGATTGTTCGAACGGCCATAACTTCTGGCCCGTTTAGAGTTACGGGAGCCATAACCAGTCAAAACGAAGGCCTCAGTGAGTTCTACGGTTATGACAGCTTTTAGCCGTCAATGGATTGTTAATGCCCAAAAAAGACTATCCAAATCTCAATCGGGTCTCGGATGTTTTTTACCCTTCGTTTTTTCGACACGTGGATTTTTACGGTAAAACGAGATTACCTTGGCTGGTCTTCAATTTACAAACGCTGGAGAGTAGTGCACCATAATACCGTTTCGTTTCAAATCCTTGTACGCATTTCAAAAAGTCGTACGACACTGTTTCGCCATTTCGGACGGATGTTGCACCTTGCACCGTGGATGTTGCACCCTGTAGATATCGATTATTCGGACGGCCATAACTTCTGGCTCGTTTAGAGTTACGGGAGCCATAATTAGTCAAAACGAAGGCCTCAGTGATTTCTACGGCCATGATATCTTTCAGCCATCAATGGATTGTTTAATGCCCAAAAAAGACTATCCGAATCTCAATCGGGTCTCGGAAGTTTTTTACCCTTCGTTTTTTCGACACGTGGATTTTTACGGTAAAACAGGATTACCGTGGCTGGTCTTCATGTTATCATCGCTGGAGAGTGGTTCTCCAGGGTACCGTTTCGTATCAAATCCATGCATGCATTTTAAAAAGTAGCACGACAGTGTTTCGCCATTTCGGACGGATGTTGCACCTTGCACCGTGGATGTTGCACCCTGTAGATATCAATTATTCGGACGGCCATAACTTTTGGCTCATTTAGAGTTACAGGAGCCATAACCAGTCAAAACGAAGGCTTCGGTGAGTTCTACGGCTATAACAGCTTTTAGCCGTCAATGGATTGTTTAATGCCCAAAAAAGACTATCCGAATCTCAATCGGGTCTAGGAAGTTTTTTACCCTTCATTTTTTCGACACGTGGATTTTTACGGTAGAACGGGATTACCGTGGCTGCTCTTCGATTTACCATCGCTGGAGAGTGGTGCACCACGGTACCGTTTCGTTTCAAATCCATGCACGCATTTCAAAAATTCGTACGATACTGTTTTGCCATTTCGGACGGATGTTGCACCTTGCACCGTGGATGTTGCACCCTGTAGATATCGATTATTCGGACGGCCATAACTCCTGGCTCGTTTAGAGTTACGGGAGCCATAACCAGTCAAAACGAAGGCCTCGGTGAGTCCTATGGCTCTGACAGCTTTCAGCTGTCAATGGATTGTGTAATGCCCAAAAAAGACTATCCGAATCTCAATCGGGGCTTGGAAGTTTTTTACCCTTCGTTTTTTCGACACGTGGATTTTTACGGTAAAACGGAATTACCGTGGCTGGTCTTCGATTTACCATCGCTGAAGAGTGGTGCACCATTGTACCGTTTCGTTTCAAATCCTTGCACGCATTTCAAAAAGTCGTACGTCACTGTTTCGCTATTTCGGACGGATGTTGCACCTTGCACCGTGGATGTTGCATCCTGTAGATATCGATTACTCGGACGGCCATAACTTCTTTCTCGTTTAGTGTTACGGGATCCAAAACCAGTCAAAACGATGGCCTCGGTGAGTTCTACGGCTATGATAGCTTTCAGCCGTCAATGGATTGTTTAATGCCCAAAAAAGAATATTCGAATCTCAATCGGGTCTCGGAAGTTTTTTTACCCTTCGTTTTTTCGACACGAGGATTTTTACGGTGTGACGACCGCCCATGACTCCCGCACGAAACAAGGGAATGGTGCGCTGAAAAGTGTGCCAGGCAGCCATGGACGATAGTCAGGGTAAGATAAAACAGAATAATATATCGTATTACTCACAGCGCATGGATAAAATACAATAGAAAATATACATGGTGAAGCTCTATAGAACAGAAGTCTCATCATATAAACTCATAATAGTTTTATACGATCATCTGAATAGTCAATACATCAAGCCTCACTACATAACACTCAGAGTATCAAACAAACAGCGGAACATCCAGTACATATAGTAAGAAAATAATATGCAAAAGCCACTAGCTCGCCTTCGTCATCAACAGCGTTGGTAGCCAAGAACAGCACCTGTCACCTGCTACCTAGTCTGCCCATCCCAACATGGATGAAAAGCCCAAGGTAATAAGAGTTGAACATAAAACCTTGAGTCAGACAACAGTCTTAGTGAGCAGTAAATTAACTATCAAACATACCAAAAGAGCATAAAGGATAAAAGGAATAGGAACCCAACCATCCCACTCCACCTCTTTCTACAGTGATAGCCCCCAGACACACTAAGCAGAAGTAAACATAGCAATTCAGACATTCAAAGTAAAGTAATTATCACTCGAGTCAAGGTCGATGTTTTCCAAGTACAAACCCCCAAGGCCTAAACCAAGATCAGATAAGCACCTAGAAAACACCGCTCTTGAGTCCGAATGATGATACAACCAAACATCCATGACTCTGGCTATCACTGTTATCATTGCCTTGAATTCACCGTTAGTTGAATGACCGTCTGTCAAGGGCTAATGGTAACCCCGGTTCTAGACATAACTCCACACGTCGTCGCAGCCCGTGCCTAGGAAATTTCGCAACTACCCAGAGTACTAGCACGTCGTCGCAGCCCGTGCTTGGAACGTCGTCGCAGCCCGTCCCAACATACTCTTGCTTTGAGCATGCAAGAACCTTCAATAACAATGAAATCTCAGCCTCCTAGTCATCCTCCTCGACGACTATTCTCATTCTAGCTCAAGCGTCTCTCGATTCAACCATTATCAACCAACTCGAATCGCATCATCGAGTTATCAACATGCTTGGGATGATCCCGTCTAGATTAAACCAAGGCTTTCTCTCATCATGCTTTGCTTCATCACATCATAGCAAAGTCCCATCTCAACATCATGGTTTGCCTCATCGCATCATGGAAAATTACCATCTCAACATCATCATCAAATCTATCCATATGAGCTTCAACATCCGCTTCATATGCCACAAGCAGCTTTCCTTATTCAAGAGCCTTTCCACTTAGCTTTTGAATCATCTTCGACCAACTTGTCCAAATCAAGTTATCGATCAACAAATCAATCAAATCATACGTTAATCCAAGCAATCAATCATTCAAACAAGATCTAAATAAACAATTACAACAATAATGGCAATTTCGTAAATAAAGAGTCCAAATCTAACATGCATTCTAACAAGCATGAATTATGAACAATATCTCTACAACTTGATGAATGAACTTGCATAAGTGAACATGTAGTAAAATAGATGTCAAATCATCACGAACAATAGATCTACATGCAAACTTAAGAAAAATGCACGAAATCACTCTCTTTAGCACATAAACAAACCACCGATCCAATATACTCCTTTGGGTCCGTGTGAGAGATAACTACCACTCACCAAATCACTTAAACACCTCAAAAACAACCAACTCCAGATCTGGACAGCAAAGAATCAAGCTTGATCCTCCAAAGCTCTGCTTCAAACGATGAAATCTCTCTTCAATGGATGGAGATCTTCAACTTTGGCTCTTGGATCTTCGATTTAATCTTCAATTTAGATGGAAGGAATCACTATATTAGAGTGGAGAAAAGAAGTGAAGAAGTGTTGTAGTCGAGCTCTCAAAATGGCAGCACTTCGTCGCTTCAAAATCCGGTGCCAAAAAGTGAACCAAACCCCTCTATTTATAGGCTGGAATTCCCTTAAGTCGCCGCCCCCATGAGTCGTCCACGACTCAACAGACCCCCACGGCTTACGACCTAGGCCACCTCACGACTCAACGACCTATCCAGATGCGACTCAACGATATGCGGCATAGCGACTTAACCTTATGAGCGACTCAACACCTAGCCGACCTAAGCCTTAACACTAAACCAAACTGGGCACGACCTAACGACTTAACACACTCGCAACTTAACGGTCCAACGACCTAACGCACTCACGATCTAACGGCTAAACACCAATGCACGACCTAACTGAGATGTCGACCCAATGACTTAACAGGAGTACCGATCTAACACTCACGCGACCTAAAACACATGCCGACCTAACGCTATACACAAGGTCTCAACGACCTACGACCTATACCATAACCCGTCCACGACCTAACTGTAACCGCATCACTATAAGTCGCTTACGACTTAAGCCTTTAGGCGCTAACTCCTATAGGTCATTAACCTTCTTAGGTCGATCTCATCTATGAGTCATTAGCTCTTAAGTCGTTGCCGCTAGTCCTAGGTTGCTAACTCATAAGTCGGCCAATCCCCTAAACCGTTAGCTCTTAGGTCGGTCAATTCTCTTAACTCGCTCACCTCTTAGGTCGGTCACCTCTATGAGTCGGTCCAACCCACTAACTCATCCCATCTTAAGTCGGCCCATCTCCTTAAGTCGCTCACACGAGCTAACTTCCACACGACCTAAGCTCCATACAGCTTAACAACATCAACGACTTATCAACAATACGACTTAAAGCATATAGTTTAGCAATGTTTCGATCCGTAAAAATACGGGTCTTTACATTCTCTCCCCCTTAAGAATTTCGCCCCCGAAATTCCAAACAAACAAGAGCAACCAAGGTTATTCCGCATGCCTACCATCCATAGCAATCAACAAACCATGCATCCAATTACTAGCCTAGCATGAAGAATTCTAAGAGTAGAACAAGTTACAAATTCGTGAGATGTCACGACACCTTAGGGCCATACCTCAAAGAGTTCAGGATGAGCTGCCTTCATCCTCTCTTCCTCTTCCCACGTACAATCGTTAACATCATCACTCCATTGTACCTTGAGCAACGTAATCGTCTTCCTGCTAAGCTGTTTCGTGTCAGTTTCCACAACACGAAGCGGCTTACAAGGTCTCGTAACCACTAGATCAACCTCCAAGTCTTCATAGCTATCAGCAGAAACCACTGTACTTGGGTCGTGCACATACTTCCGTAGATAAGATACATGAAAAACATTGTGCACACCCGCCATCTTTTCTGGTAACTCCAATCTATAGGCGAGCTTTCCAATTCGCTCGATAATCGGGAATGGTCCAACAAATCTCGGAGTCAATTTCCCTTTCTTCCCGAATCGAATAACATTCTTCAGAGGAGAAATCTTCACACAAACCATATCACCTACGTCGAATTCCAAATCCTTACGACGATTATCGGCATAACTTTTCTGACGGTCTTGGGCTGCCTTCATTCGTTGCCGAATGATCTCTATACAATCCGAAGTCCGTCGAATCATCTCTGGCCCAAGTACCAGCTTTTCTCCTGTTTCTAACCAACATGTCGGAGAGTTACACGGTCTTCCATACAAGGCTTCATAAGGTGCCATACCAATACTTGTCTGATAACTGTTATTATACGCAAACTCCACCAAATGAAGATGATCTTCCCATGATCCTCCGAAATCCAAAACACATGCCCTCAGGAGATCTACCAAAACTCGGTTGACTCTCTCAGTCTGACCATCTGTTTGGGGATGATAAGCTGTACTCAAACACAACTCAGTTTCCAAAACTTCCTGGAAGCTCTTCCAAAATCCACTAGTGAACAATGGGTCTCGATCGCTCACTATACTCTTCGGAATACCATGGAATCGAACTATCCACTTAACATACAACTCAGCCAACTTCGATGCAGTCCTAGTTGATTGAACAGGAATGAATCTTGCACTCTTAGTCAAATGATCTACGATGACCCAAATCCCTTCATTCCCTGCCATGGTTCTAGGTAGACCATCAATAAAATCCATCGATATCTGCTCCCACTTCCATGTAGGAACTTCCAATGGCTGAAGCAATCCACTGGGCTTCTTCTGTTCAGCTTTTACCAACTGGTAGTTCATACATTTGGAAATAAAATTTCCAACATCCTTTTTCATACCTTTCCAGTAGTAAGTCCTTTTCATATCCCGATACATCTTATTTCCACCTGGATGAATTGTCAACTTCGAGTGATGACTTTCCTTCAGAACTTCATCTCTCAATTCATCTATATCGGGAACAACTAATCGTCCTTGCTTCCGAAGCCAACCCTCTCGATCGACTTCGAATCCTATATCATTCTCTGGGTCCAATCCAGATTCCAAATTGCGGATAATCTTGACAAGCTTATCATCTCGCTTTTGGCTCTCGCCAATTCTTTCCACAAGAGTAGGACTTATTGATAAGTTTGCCAACATCTCAGGTTCCAATTCACATCAAGGCCTGAAGTCAAATCCAGCCAAATACTCAAGATTCTTCCATTCCGAAAACATGGCTCCCAATCCTGCATGTCTTCGACTTAACGCATCAGCCACCGCGTTACCTTTTCCCGGAGTATAGGCTATACCAAAATCATATGACGCTAAAAACTCTAGCCACCGTTGCTGTCGAAGATTCAAATCCTTTTGGGAGAACAGATACTTCAACGACTTATGATCTGTAAACAACTCGAATCGAACTCCCAATAGGTAATGTCTCCATATCTTCAAAGCAAAAACAATCGCCGCTAACTCCAAATCATGAGTCGGCTAATTCCTTTCATGCGGCTTCAGTTGTCGACTTGCATATGCAACAACTTTATCCTTTTGCATTAGCACTGCTCCAAGTCCAGTACCACATGCATCGGTGTAAACCACCATCTCATCATTCCCACTTGGAATAGTCAAAACAGGAGCACTTGTCAGTCGCTCTTTCAGGATTCCGAAAGCTTGCTCACACTTATCATCCCATCTGAAAACTTGGTTCTTTTTCGTCAATCCTGTTAATGGTGCAGCTATCTTGGAAAATTCTTTGGTAAACCGATGATAGTATCCTGCTAATCCAAGAAAACTTCTCACATCGGATGCATTCTTAGGTCTAACCCAATCCTGGATTGCTGCCACTTTCGCGGGATCAACCGCTATTCCATTTCCAGAGATAATATGGCATAAGAACCTCACTTCACTCTTCCAGAAGTGACACTTCGAAAACTTAGCCCTCAGCTGATGTTTCCGCAAGATTTCCAAAACAATACGTAAGTGCGTCTTGTGCTCTTCTTCAGTCCTGGAATAAATCAAAATATCATCCACGAACACAAGTACAAACTTGTTCATCTGATCTCTGAATACTCTATTCATATGATCCACAAAATATGCTGGTGCATTGGTCAATCCAAACGGCATTACCAGCCACTCATAAAAACCGGATGGTGTCCTAAAAGCAGTCTTCGGCACACTATCCTTCGCCACTATTAGCTGGTGAAATCCCGTTGCCAAATCCATCTTAGAGAACACCTTAGCTTCGTGAAGCTGATCGAACAAGTCATCTATTCTCGGCAATGGATACTTGTTCTTCTTAGTCACCTTATTCGGCTCACAATAATCCACACACAACCTCAATGATCCATCCGCTTTGGTTGCGAACACAACTGGTGCACCCCATTCAGACACGCTACGCCGAATGAATCCTTTCCGTAAAAGGTCATCAACTTGCACCTTCAACTCTTGGTGCTCCCTAGGCGCCATCCGCCTAAGAGGCATCACAACAGGTCTGGCTCCCTCAACTAGATCGATACGAAACTCGATCTCCCTATGCGGCGGTAACCCTTTGACCTCGTCAAAGACATCCTCAAATCCATTCACAATAGGCACCGATGACAGTCCATCCCGTGGAACAACCAGCGAGTACATGAAGCTCATGAAGACGCCTTCCTCATGCTTACATCGTATCACAACCTTTCGCCTCTCCACATTCTCGACTGTCACCTCCAGCCTCTAACAATAAATCCTTGCCGCATACTTCCAAACCAGTCCATACCCAAAATAATTCCGAACCCCGCAAAGTTCAGAACAAAACAATCACAAACAAAAGAGCAATCATGACTCGACACAACTAGACCACGACATATCATACACAAACAAGACGAACCCCTAACTGGATTAGTCACAACCAATGGTCTATCAACAATATCCGGTTCTAAACCCAACCGGCCTACAAGATCATTACAAACAAAAGAATGCGACACACCAGTACCAAACAACACTCTAACTTGAACACCACAAATGAAAAGAGTACCTTGAACCACCACGCTATTTCCTTTCTCATCAGTAGTAGGAGCTTTCAAAGATGATGGCACAGCCCCAAAGCATAGGCTTGCACAATCTACTTGTCCTTCCTCGGTTCTGGACAATCCCTCTTGAAATGCCACGGTTTGTCACAGTTGTGAGACTTCGCCGGCACTCTTGGTTTCTTGCAATCCCTGGAGGGATGCCCCTTCTGCTGACAGTTGTAGCAGATCACTTCACCCTTTGGCTTCTTCTGTCCATCCTTACCCTTCTGCTGCTGCTGCTTCCTCTTCTTGTTTCCATTTTTCTCCTTGGTCACAGCAACAATAGATCCTTCCTTAGGAAACAGATTCTCATGCCTGAGAGCTTTCTCCACAAGCTTCTCAAATGGATCGTCCAAATGATCCACTAACTGCCTCCCAAGATAAGTGTCCAAGCCTGTCACAAACTTCTCATTCTTCTGATAGGGAGATTCAATATACGACCGAGCATACTTGGACAAAGCTTCAAACTCAGAAACATACTCAAGAACTGGTCTCCCACCTTGCTTGAGGTCCACAAACTTCTTAAACAGAACAGATTTCTGAGCTGTAGAAATGAACTTAGCTTCAAATCTAACTTGGAATTGCTCCCAAGTGATCTCTTCCTATGGAGTATCAGTGGTGATAGAATTCCACCATTCAGAAGCTCACCCTTGAAGCTGCCTTGATGCAAGCTTTCTCTTAGTTGCATCCTCAATTCCTAAATCACCAAATCTACAAGCATCAATCCATCTCTGCACTTCAATGGTTGATTCTGTTCCCAAGAAAACCTTCCCTCCAAGAGCAGTATAGTCTTTACACAACTTAGCAAAATCCACTGGTCTTGGAGCTTGAACTTGAACTCCAACATCTACTGACGGTCCTGAAGTTGGTATCCTTCTCATGATCGAAGTCATCATAGCTTCGAACATTGCAGTATAGTCAGTAGCTCCCCCAACAGCACGGCTTTCCCTAGCAGCTTTTCTCTCACTTCGACTCATCCTTAATATCTACAAAAAGGAATGATTTAGAACACCTTGAGAAACAACTACATAAGGATTTCAAATCCTTCTAAGCTACTATATTATATATAGCAATCATCCATCCAAAATTACAATTACGTCTCTCATACGTAGTTACGTCAGCGAGCGTTGGCTAAAATCGATTAACCAAAGCTCTGATACCAAATGCGACGACCGCCCATGACTCCCGCACTAAAACAAGAGAATGGTGCGCTAAAAGGCGTGCCAGGCAGCCATGGACGATAGTCAGGGTAAGATAAAACAGAAACTCTATCGTATTACTCACAGCGCATGGATAAAATACAATAGAAATTATACATAGTGAAGCTCTATAGAATAGAAGTCTCATCATATAAACTCATAATAGTTTTATACAATCATCTGAATAGTCAATACATCAAGCCTCACTACATAACACTCAGAGTATCAAACAAACAGCGGAACATCCAGTACATATAGTAAGAAAATAATATGCAAAAGCCACCAGCTCGTCTTCGTCATCAACAGCGTTGGTAGCCAAGAACAACACCTGTCACCTGCTACCTAGTCTGCCCATCCCAACATGGATGAACAACCCAAGGTAATAAGAGTTGAACATAAAACCTTGAGTCAGACAACAGTCTTAGTGAGCAGTAAATTAACTATCAAACATACCAAAAGGGCATAAAGGATAAAAGGAATAGGAACCCAACCATCCCACTCCACCTCTTTCTATAGTGATAGCCCCCAGACACACTAAGCAGAAGTAAACATAGTAATTCAGACATTCAAAGTAAAGTAATGATCACTCGAGTCAAGGTCGATGTTTTCCAAGTACAAACCCCCAAGGTCTAAACCAAGATCATATAAGCACCTAGAAAACACCGCTCTTGAGTCTAAATGATGATACAACCAAACATCCATGACTCTGGCTATCACTGTTATCATTGCCTTGAATTCATCGTTAGTTGAATGACCACCTGTCGAGGGCTAATGGTAACCCCGGTTCTAGACATAACTCCACACGTCGTCGCAGCCCGTGCCTACGAATTTTCGCAACTACCCAGAGTACTAGCACGTCGTCGCAACCCGTGCTTGGAACGTCGTCGCAGCCCGTCCCAACGTACTCTTGCTTTGTGCGTGCTAGAACCTTCAATAACAATGAAATCTCGGCCTCCTAGTCATCCTCCTCGACGACTATTCTCATTCTAGCTCAAGCGCCTCTCGAGCCAACCAGTATCAACCAACTCGATTCGCATCATCGAGTTATCAACATGCTTGGGATGATCCCGTCTGGATTAAACCAAGGCTTTCTCTCATCATGCTTTGCTTCATCACATCATAGCAAAGTCCCATCTCAACATCATGGTTTGCCTCATCGCATCATGGCAAAGTCCCATCTCAACATCATCATCAAATCTATCCATATGAGCTTCAACATCCGCTTCATATGCCACAAGCAGCTTTCCTTATTCAAGAGCCTTTCCACTTAGCTTTTGAATCATCTTCGACCAACTTGTCCAAATCAAGTTATCGATCAACTAATCAATCAAATCAAACATTAATCCAAGCAATCAATCATTCAAACAAGATCTAAATAAACAATTACAACAATAATGGAAATTTCGTAAATAAAGAGTCCAAATCTAACATGCATTCTAACAAGCATGAATTATGAACAATATCTCTACAACTTGATGAATGAACTTGCATAAGTGAACATGTAGTAAAATAGATGTCAAATCATCACGAACAATAGATCTACATGCAAACTTAAGAAAAATGCACGAAATCACTCTCTTTAGCACATAAACAAACCACCGATCCAACATACTTGTTTGCACAAAAAATGGACAAACACCTCCAAGTCGTATTATTTAGTTGATTATATGTGATTTTCAATGATTTTAGATGAGTAAGTAAATATGAAAGAAGTAGGGGCTGAAATGTAAAAGACACACAGATTTATAGTGGTTCGGCCAGAATGTGCCTACGTCCACTTTATATGTTATTATCTTCTTTCTTTCAGATTACAGGTACAATGCTTCGTATATCAGTATATGAAAGTAGTTTGAAAGTTCCTTCCTTGCTTGAGCTCTTGCTTGAGCTCTCAAACTTGTCTGCCATTGTTGTACCCCTGCCCCTCTATTTATAGAGTGAGGTAGAGGGCAGGGGTCTTGGGGGTATATAGCTGCTGGTGGGCCCGGGCTGAGGCGATCTGGACTGGCAGTCACCTGGTTTGGCAAAGCTTCATTCGGCTCTAGGCTTGGTTCGGTGGTAGGTATGGACCGGCGGTGGCCTTGTAGCTGTGTTGGTTCGGCATGGGGCATCCTCCCTCTGGTTCGATGGTAGGGAGTAAACTTGATTCGGCAGACGTTACCTCTGGTTGGATGTGTGGTCCGGTATAGGCTTGGCAACGTTGGTTCGGCCATGAATGGTCCGGTGATGGCGGTCTGGCTGTGGCAGGGGATTTGGTTCGGTAGGAGCTTGACCGGATGACGTGCTGACCGGATGGAGAGTGTGGAATGTTGATTGGTGGCCAAATGGGAGCTGATAGCCGAATGACCTTATGCCGAATGAAGTTATACATGGAGAATACCGGATGAACTTCTACGTAGGTATTGAGCCTTGTGTTTGTCGAATGAGGTGGAGGTCGCGAGCCCGAGTGAAACTGTGACTCCTTGGTCTCTAGATCTTCTGGGTGAGAATTCGCCCAACATTTGCCCCCCAAAGTGGGGCACGTGCTTGCATGTGTCGCGCTTTGTTTCCCTGTGGTAGAAAGGCTTGTTTCGTAACGCCATGGGCTGGATATTCGTATCCTTCTGCTGTCCTGCAAAGGAATTTAATTTATAGTTTTAGTGTGGTTTTAGATAACGATCGTTCGGGATCGAGATATTTGAAATGAAGCTAATCGTGTCGTTCGAGGCGAGCAAGTGTGCCCCGAGGGGGCTTAGCATTCTTGGATCGTTTGTCAAGACGGTTTATCGCCAGCTTAGAGCATGCCTAGGGATCGTTCGCGACCCCATACATGTGTAAGTAGCTTAGCCATTTCATAATTATCAAATATCTGCTTCACCTATGAGTTTAAAAAGGCGTGTCAAAGTGCAAATTCTCACGACGATTGGGTTAATAGCCATTCAGAGCGTGCCTATGTACCGTTCGTGGTCGCGTACACGTGTAAATGATTAACCTTCATTGGTGAGAGATTTACGACTCATTCATCGTTATCATATTCTCTACTTTGTTAGTAGGTTCTAGAGTTCGGTACTTATCTGAGTGAGGCGCCCACGTGCCCCCTGTTTCTGGTTTCTGCTGGTAGAGGCAGCTTCATTCGGTTTCGAGTTGGCTCAGGTTTCATTCGGTTGGAGGCTGGTCCGGTATGGATAGTTCCATTCGGTTTTCATTCGGTCCGGTATGCCGAATGCCTTGGTCCGGTCCTGAGTTCGCCTATATATAGAGGCCGTACCCCCCTCGTTTTTCATTACCGAACGAGTAGAGCCGAACCATATTGTGCTGCCGAACCAAAGTCTTCGCCGAACCAGCTTATACCGAACCAGGTATGTATACTTTCTGCCGAATGAACCTTTGCCACCGAATGGCCCTGTTTGCCGAATGTGTACGGAGTGTATTGAATAGCCGAATGAGGTATGCCGAATGACATGTATGCCGAATGACATGTATGCCGAATGACATGTATGCCGAATGAGACTTCATACTTGAACCTTGAGCGGAATCTTATGCTTTTATATGCTTTCTTTAGATACTTGCTTGTTTATCTTTCTATACTTCTTGCTCTAACACCGTGTTTTTCTTGTGCTGCAGAAAATGTCTCGCAAAGCGGAAACACGATCAGACAGAAAGAAGTCTAGAGGCACAAGAGAGCCCTCTTCTTCCTTGCCCCCAGTCAAATCAGGATCCGAGCAACATCGACCCATTCCAAGGTCTCTAGTGGATGGATATGGTCCACAGGAACTTTTGATCTCCCCCCCTGATTGCTTTCCCAGCTCTTTAAAGGAGGAGCAACTTGACGTCATATCCCGTTCCTTTGGGATAGATAGGGCTCTTATGCTGCTGCCAGGAGATGGGGTGATGCCATATAATCCTCCCGAGGGTTACTTCGCTTTTAGCAGATACCATTGCATGTGCGGCGCTATCCCCCCTATCAATGCTTGGATAGTAAGCTTCACCACCTATTTGAAGGTGGCTCCTTTCCAGCTCCAGCCTAACTCATATGCCATCCTGGTGAGCCTCTTTGTTATCTTCCAGAGGAGGTACGGGCGTCCTCCTTCTAACCGGGAAATCCGATACTTGTACAACCTGAGAGGCTATAAGAAGGGGTCTCCGTATATTAGTCTGGAGGCGGCCGTGCCCTTCAAACCAGTTCTGGACTTGTATTCCAAGTTCACCATGTTCAAGAAAGAGTGGTTCTTCGTCAAGGACGATGCTGTTTCTTTCCGCCTTTTCACTTCCGGCTGTAAGACTGATTTCATTTATATTTTTCATGTGTTTTGACTGTAGTGTTTTTTCTGACATGCTTCTATTTCTGGCTAGCGACAGGTGGTATTGCAGTTGTGGAGGACGATTCCTTAGTGCGAATGGCTGCTGAACTAAAGGCTATTCCGGCACGGGACCGGTCGGCCTCTTTCTTGATCAGGAACGCAACCCTCTTGGAGTATAATTTGATCTTACCGCGCCAGTCCGTGGTTAAGCAAAGGGATACGGCTGAGGAGAGGGCTGCTAAAGCTAAGGAGGGGGCTACGGTAAAGAGCGGTAAGAGGGAGCCTTTCGCAGCGCGTCCTGCGGTTGGGGGGAAGAAACTGAAGAAGTCCGATGGCCCTTCTCCAAGTACTTGCCCGACTGTCCCGGAGGTGGAAGGTGTGGAAGAGGAGGAAGGAGGCGAAGTTGGAGAAGGGTCGGAGGGTGGAGGAGATGGCGACGGTCAAGGTGGTAGTGGTGTTTCCGCTCTAACCTCTGAGCAAGACCTCGAACTGGATGAGGCTCTCCGTCGGGCCTTCGGGGAGTCGGAGGGAGAGTCGGAAACGGAGAAGGAAAAGGAGAAAGAAACGGAGAAGGCAAAGGAAACCGGCAAAGCTGTGGCTTCAGCCAGGGTGACTCCGGCGACGCAAGGTGAACTTTTGTCTTCTGCCGATTCCATTTTCGATAGGGACTTAGAAATTTTTTACGGTTCACTTCCGTCCTGGAATGAGATCCAGGACTTATTGCAGTTTCCCACTCCTCCGCCGGGTTTGTATAATAGATGTGTCTCCTCACTTTTCTTTCTTTTTAACTTAGCACATTTTTTGAATTGCGGATTATTGTATGTTCGTAACACTTGTCCTTTATTTCAGGGGCAGGCCCGGCAGTTAAAACGTCGGATGTTCGACATCGTCTTGAACAATTTAAGTCGAGGAGAGCTTCTGCGAAACCTTCTACTGATCGCCCTGGGGACGTAGTCAAGTACCGCCCTCTTCTTGGGGTCATCGAAGAGGGCATTCAGAAAAGGAAGCGGAGCCGTTCCTTATTTGAGTCTTCTTCTGCTTCGCAGCTTCCTACTCTGCCTCCCCCTACTCAGCCTCCTCGTGATACTACGGAGGAGAGCACGGAGCCCTGCCCCCCTCCTCCTCCTTTCAAGAGTTCTACTGTCATTCATATAAGGCGTCCCGATGTGCCTCGCCCCGTGCCTCGTGACCCTTTTGCCGGTCATCCTGATTTAGACCCAAGTTTTCGGGACATTTCATTCGATGAGACCACGGGCGAGCACCTACTTCCCCGCAACCCCATGGTAAGAGTGCTGGACGAGGCCAAATCTTTAGATCTTGATTTACTTACTACACGGGTAGTCACCATGGGGGATGAGGCCAAGGCTAATATCGACCGGGTGGCCGTAGAGACCAAGAAGTTAATGGAGCATCATGCTAAGTTGGTCAAGGCCGGGGAAGAGATCGGGAGTGCTAACATTCGGTTGAGGTTAAAGGTTGCCGATCAGGCCAAGCAACTCGCCGACCAAGCCATCCAGATTTCCCAGCATGAGGAAGCCTCCAAGCGTCTGAAAGAGACCATGGAGAAGGCCAGTAGGGCGGAATTACGGAAGATGGAGGTCGCTTGCAGGGAACGGATTAACATAGCTATCGCAACGGTGGATGAGGTTCGAAATGCGGATCTCGAGCGGGTGGAGGAGTTGTCAGGGAGGCTCGAGGCTGCGGAGATGGCTCAGGCCGAGTTGAAGGAGGAGATGGAGGAGATGAGGAGGTCCCTCAAGTTGAAGGAAGAGGAAATGAGGAGGTCACTCCAGGCTGACTGCTTGAGATACCAATCAGAGAGGGACGTCGCCATCACCAAGTTGCAAGCTTCCGAGGCCCGGGTGAGGGAGTTTGAGGAAAACGAGGGGATGATGGATGAGATGTTGCAGGATATGTACTTCCACACTTGGAAGGAGGGCGGCTTGTCTTGGATGGACGATTACCCTCGGGTCATGGCCAAGGTGTATCTCCAGGCTTTAGAGGAGGCCAGGATGAATGCGGGTAAGGAAGGCGGAGAGGCTTTCAACTTGAGTGCGGTCACTGCTCAGTTATCAAAGGAGGAGCAAGCGGCGGTGAAGGAGGGGATGCGGCTACTCGCTGCAGAGGAAGCGGGCGTGCAGTTGGATGATGAGGATCAAGCGGCGGATGCTGGTGAGTTATTCTTTTCCCTTTCTTTTCTTTTCGTGTTTTCATAACTTGATCGTTCGTTTAATGAGTTCCTCTTCTGATCTGGACAGGTGGGACTTCAGATCCACATGCTGGGGGCTCCGATCCTGCGGCTAAGTAGGCTGGGGGAGTTGGTGATGGAGTGTGGATGCATCTGCCATCTTTTTGTTTCTTTTTTATCACTGTTCATGTTAGTCTTTGATATGCAACTGTAATAAAATTATTTGCAAAGAATAACTTCGTGTGATCTTATAATATAAGCTGATTTTGTCATGTTTAAATGTTGTTGCTATCTTTATGTGCTGTGTGAGAAGTATAATTATGTATATGCCTGTGATTCCACTTGTGTTTGATGTTAAGTTTTTGCTTGAAATATAATTTCACGTTTTGCAATGTCAGTGTATGAATAAGTTATAGTTACGCATTTATGTACAAGAGAAGAGAGTACCGCCCTTTATGTTTTATTCGCAGGCGTCAGCTTTGAGTGTCTTGTGTAACTGTTCACGGGTATAGCCGAGCGCCCTGCTACCCAGCACGCAGGCTTAGAGCCTCATGAGTGAATGCTTCCTATTTGGTTTCCTGTACTTTAGAGTTTGTTATACAGGATAGGAGAAAAATATTTAAATGAAATGGAAATATAGTAAAAGTAAAACTTCCAGTCACGGAAGGCCGTCGATGTGCTTAAGTTCGTGGCAAACGGGTTTTGTAGTCACTTTCCCTAGCTGTGGGTCTTGGAGACATTTGTCACCCATCTTACGCCTCCGCGGGGAGTTTTCTTTTTTACCACAGCCGCACTTAAGACACATCGGAGCCGAGATCGCGCACGGTAACTACCCGAACCATTATGGCCCGTAATCGTGGGTATTATTCGATTTACCGTGGCCGGCTAGCGTGGGTGCCGTTGGCCGTGAACTACCCCTGGCTGGCCACACCTTATGTTGGGGCTTAAAGTAGGTTCACAGTTACCGGCGAGCCGAACGCCGTAATGAGCTGCCATCGGCTATAGTCGGCCTTTATGATGACTTATAATCGGCTCATTACAGTTGGCTTTGAGGGCAGGCGCGCAATGAGTTAACCCGCAGCAGAGGGATGCTGGAGCAAAAGAGTCTCATTGGCGAGTGCATAGAATCGTAGCGTACCTGTTAGGCCTAGTCCAGATGAGGCCGCGGTGCGTCTTGAGTGGAGATGCCATAGAATTTTGTTCAATAGAAAGGGATAACGCTTAACAAGTAGCCAAGACATAAAGGAACAAGTTAAAAAGAGACAAGATTTTTTAAAGTGGTTCGGCACGAAAATGCCTACGTCCACTGATTCTCTTTGTTAATTCACTTCATATGGGCAGTACAAGTTAAGAAAAGTATCGACGGAGGTGTCGGATGTTCCATGCCCTCTGGAACACCTCTCCGTCCACTGTTGACAAAATGTAAGCTCCGTTGTGGAGATCTTTGTGAATTACATATGGTCCGTCCCAGATGGGGTCCAGTGCCCCGGGGCGCGGAAAGATTCGCCTGAGGACAAGATCTCCTTCTTGTAAGCTGCGATGCTTGACTTTGGAATTGTATAGTGCTGCCACTTTTTGTTTGTGAGCTGCTGCTTTGAGTGCTGCATCGTTTCTCCTTTCCTCAATCAGATCCAAAGACATGAGGAGGAGTTCTTCGTTTTCTTCTGGGTTGTAGTGGATCCTACGGTGGGAAGGCACAATAGTCTCAACTGGGAGCATTGCCTCCGATCCATATGCCAAAGAGAAAGGAGTATGTCCCGTTGATGTTCTGAAAGATGTGCGGTATGCCCATAGTGCCGTAGGAAGTTCGTCCACCCAAGCGCCTTTTGACTTTTCAAGTTTCTTCTTGATTAGGGTTTTGAGAATTTTGTTGACAGCTTCAACTTGTCCGTTTGCCTGAGGGTAAGCTACTGATGAGAAGCTTTTATGAATTCCATGCTCTTGGCACCAGTCGGCAAATTCTTCGCTGTCAAATTGGAGTCCGTTGTCTGATACGATCTTGAGGGGGACTCCATACCTGCACAGAATGTTTTTGATCAAGAAGTTGATAACTTTTGCTGAAGATATTTTATTTAAAGGTTCCGCTTCCACCCATTTGGTGAAATAATCGACTGCCACTATAGCATATTTGGCTCCGCCTCGGCCCGTTGGCAGTTCGCCAATTAAGTCAATTCCCCATACAGCGAAGGGCCAAGGGCTGGTCATTTGAGTAATTTCGTTTGTGGGCAGACGAGGGATCTTGGCGAACTTCTGACATCTGTCGCATTTCTTAACGAAGTCTAGGGCATCTTTGTTTAGTGTGGGCCAGTAATATCCATATCGGAGTATCTTTCTTGCCAAAGTCTGTCCTCCGGTGTGATCTCCGCATCCTCCCTGATGGATGTCTGTTAATATCTCCTTGGCTTCCCTTCCTGCGACGCATCTCAATAAGGGGCTAGAGAAGCCACGCCGGTAGAGGATGCCTTCTTGTATTGTGTAGTGAGGAACTTTCCTCAAAATCTTCTTGGCTTCATCTCGCCGGTCGGGTAGTATGCCATCTTGCAAATATTTCCGGATAGGAGTCATCCAGGTTCCTTCTTCGATTGTAGTTATCAGATTCACTTGTTCGAAACTTGGGGCTAGCTGCCTTGAGATTGCTAGTGCCCCGGAAATGG
Source organism: Allium cepa (assembly GCA_030765085.1). Lineage (NCBI taxonomy): Eukaryota > Viridiplantae > Streptophyta > Magnoliopsida > Asparagales > Amaryllidaceae > Allium > Allium cepa. Next base: position 17,367,596 of record CM060931.1, read on the forward strand.
TGCTGTTCATCATGCTAGCTTGTTTCGCAAGTTCATCTGCCTCTTGGTTTTCTTCTCGAGGAATGTGTTTGATTAGATAATGGTCCAATTGATCGAGCAGCAGTTTGGTTTTCTTTAGGTATGCTGTGAGCCGTTCTCCCCGAGTCTGGAATTCTCCTAGTACCTGGTTTACGATAAGTTGAGAATCACTATGAATACATAGGGAATTGACTCCGATTTCTAGGGCCAGCTCCAATCCTGCTATTACTGCTTCATATTCAGCGTCGTTGTTAGAGGCTGTGAACTCCAATCTCAATGCATAGTACAACTTCCTTCCCCTGGGGGTGATGATCACAATACCTGCCCCCGAGCCTTGTTCGTTTGATGCTCCGTCTACAAAGAGGTTCCACTTGATGTTTTTTGCTACTTCGGATTGTTCCTTGCCTTCGTTGATAGTGAATTCGGCAATGAAATCAGCCATGGCTTGTCCTTTGATAGCGGTACGAGGATGGTAGGTGATATCATACTGACTTAGTTCGATGCACCATTTGAGGAGTCGCCCAGAAGTGTCAGGACGATGGAGCACAAAGTAAACCGGGCGTTGTGTGCGGTCTTCTTCTCTTACCAAGGCGGCGCTTAGAGCGTGAGATGATACAGCGAGGTATAGGTATAACACTTCACCTTCATTTGGAGTTGAGAGTACTGGTGGTCTCTGAAGGTGTTCGATTAGGTTGAGGAAGGCTCTTAAGTATTCATTGGTCCACTCGAACTTCCCTTTGTCTTTCTTGAGAGCTTCGAAGAAGGGGACACACTTGTCAGTTGCCTTGGAAATGAATCTGCTTAGGGCGGCCACCTTTCCGTTTAGGCTTTGCATTTCTTTTCGAGTGGAAGGTATCCTTATTTCTTTTAAAGCCCGGATTTGTTCAGGGTTTGCTTCGATTCCTCTGGCGTGGACGATGAATCCTAAGAATTTTCCCGATGACACTCCGAAGGAGCACTTTAGAGGATTCAGCTTCATTCCATATTGGCGAAGTACCTGAAACATGTCGTCCAGATGGCTTACATGGTCGTTGGCTTTCCTGGACTTTACCAACATGTCATCCACATATACCTCCATAGTTCGCCCTATTAATTCTGCGAACATTTTGTTGACGAGGCGTTGATAGGTAGCTCCAGCATTTTTGAGTCCAAAAGGCATGACTTTGTAACAATATAATCCGCGGTCGGTGATGAAGCTAGTGTGGTCCTGATCGGGAGCGTGCATGGGGATCTGGTTATATCCGGAGTATGCATCCATAAAAGATAGGAGTTCGTGCCCAGCCGTGCTGTCTACGAGTTGGTCAATTCGGGGAAGTGGGAAGCAATCTTTTGGGCAAGCGTCATTCAGATTGGAGAAGTCAATACATGTTCGCCACTTTCCACTGGCCTTTTTTACTAGCACTGGGTTAGCGATCCATTCCGGGTAGATGGCTTCCCTATGAAGCCATTAGCAAGTAGATTCTTTACTTCCTCATCAAGGGCTGCTGATCGCTCCGCCCCCATGCTTCTCTTTTTCTGCTTTACTGGTACCTTGGTGGGATCGATGTTCAACATGTGGCACGCTATGTCTGGAGAGATTCCTGTCATATCGGCATGGGTCCACGCAAATACATCTAAGTTGTGGCGGAGGAAGTCAATGAGTTGATCCTTCAATTCCGTTTTCAGCTGAGATCCGATTTTTAATAGTTTACTTGAATCGTGCTTATCTACAGATACGAATTCCATGGCCTCTGCAGGCTCGGCGGTAGCCTCCTCCTCTTTATCTCTGGGGTCTAGTTCATTGAAGGGATCGCTTGTGTATCGAAGAGGAGGGGCTTTCTTTAGTTGCTATGCCTCCAAGCTTTTCATGCAGAGAGTAGTCTCTGCATCTTTTCCTTTATTCTTTCTGCGGTTGTTGCGAAGCTCAGTCACATAGCAGTCTCGGGCAGCGTCTTGATCTCCTTCTACTTCTCCTATTCCGTTGTCCGTTGGAAATTTCATCTTCAGGCACCAGGGGGCTAAGACAATTTGGAAGTCAGACAAGGCTGGTCTCCCCAAGAAGGCGTTGTAAGCCGAGTGGTTCTCTATTAGTACGAACGTTTGTTTTCGCACCACGGAGCGGGGATGACTTCCTATTTCGACGAAGAGGTCAAGTTGCCCGAGGGGCATTTTTGCATCTCCAGTGAAACCGTGCAGTGGTTTGTCGCAGGGGGACACATCCTTCATTGATAACTTCATTTTGTCGAAAGCATGTTTGAACAAGATATTTACGGAGCTTCCCGTGTCTATTAGAATCCGAAAAACTTTAGCTGGACCGAACCAGGCAGAGATGACCATGGGATCCATATGTGGGTACTGCCTTCCTTCCAAATCACGTCTACTGAATACAATGTCATCGTTTTCTTTTCGTTTTGGTTGGCGTTCTTCCGTAATGGAGTTAACATAGCCTTCTGCATTTCTAAGTGACTTGCCGTACCTTTCCATTTCTGCCCAACTTCTGTCGGCGATGTGTGGTCCTCCTGAGATGGTAAGGACCACTATCTTCTCTTGACTAGAGCCACTGGTGTTGTGGTTGTTGCGACTCCCTCCGCCTACTTCTGGGAGGGGTTGCTTTGAGTTCTCATTGGCAGGAGTTGGAGTCCTGTTCTGACTTTTCACATAACGTTCCAGTCTTCTTCTTCTAATGTGTTCTTCGATCAAGTCCCGAAGATGGTGGCATTCATTGGTGTCATGTCCGTGGGATTCGTGGAAGCGACAGAACTTTCCGGACTTGAGTGCGTTATCTGATTCTTTCTTGTGCGGGGGGCGCTTGTATCCGAGTTCGCCCTGAGTGGCTAGGTAGATGTTTTCGATTGTTTCATTCAAAGGAGTGTAGGAGTCAAATCTTGGCCCTGGTCGATATTGGCGCTTCTCAACCTTTCTGCCCCCAGCATTGTCTCTAGATTCATTTCTTCGAGCGTCCTTAGCTGCAGTGGGAACCTTGTCCTGAACTATCTTGCCTTGTTGCCCTGATTGCCTCTCCGTAGCAGCGTCTTCAAGTCTCATATACTTTCCAGCTTCATGGAAGAAATCAGGCAAGGTAGCTGGTTTTTCCTTAGTTAATCTTCTGGCAAACTTGGTGTCTGGATGTACACCACTACAGAGGGCCATTAGAGTGAGTTTTTCATCGGCATCTTGAACTGCTGCCGCTGCGGCGTTGAACCGTGTTAGATATTGTTGCAGCGTCTCTCCGGATTTCTGTTTGACATTGGATAGAGAATAAGCATCCCTGGGTTGTTCCACATGGATGCGGAACTGGCTAATAAACCTTTCTTTTAACATCTCCCATGAGCTGATGGATCCTTGGGGTAGATGGCAGAACCAGGAGGTAGCTAGATCTGATAGGAATAGCGGAAAGCATTTACATAATACTCCTTCTGTTGCTCCACTCATGAGCATATGCTGGGTGTATCTCTGCAGGTGTACGATGGGGTCGGAAGTTCCTTTGTAAGGTTCCATGGTTGGCATTTTCCATTCCCGGGGAGTGATGGCAGTTTCGATATTTCGGGTAAAGGGACTGGTGACCCTAGCGCCTATTCCCCGGTCCCTTTGCTCCCGTTGGACACATTCTCTGAATAATCGTGCCATCCGCTCGTCAGAACTTGGAGCGGACAAAAATGAGCTCGGTTCTTCCCTGCGGGATCTATCTCGTCCAGATGACCTGTAGGGATGGTACAGTCTATCACCTCTAGCATTATCCAGTAGTTGTCTTTGGCTGCTTGGATGCACGCTAGGACCAGCTACAGTTGCCCCCTGCCTTGATCTTCCCCTGTGGGGTTCTGTTTCGAGCACATCCATGGGGTCAACTTCGGGCTGGGTTCTAGCTCGGCTCCGTTCAGCGGGGTTTCTATGATTAGGTGGCATGACTGGCTCAGCTACATCCGACCCTCGCCTGGTGCCTCCCCCGCTAGGCTCGGTTCCAAGGGCTTCCTCGAGTCGGAATTCGGGCTGAGTCCGGGCGCGGCCCCTATCATCGTTTTTCCTGTTGATAGCTTGTTCGAAGAGTGAAGACCTTTGTTGCCTCCGGGATCCTCCGGATTGGGATTCACCCCATGATTCAGTGTTGCGGTTGGACTCTTCAGCATCCCTTAAGCGTGTCATGAGTTGGTCCACCAAAGTTTCTTGTTGGGATGTGAAGCGGTTAGTTACTTCAGCCTCAACCCTGTCCAGATCTGCCCTAGTGATTGGTTGTTCCGTTGCGGGACCAGTTGGATTCTCCTGATTTTCATCTGGTACTGCTGTTGAAGTGGGCTGATCTGTGATTGCTGGATCTGGAAGGCTGCTAGTTGCGATGTTCTTTCCTTTGTTAACATCCCTTCTCTGTTTGGAAGGCATGATTTCTAAGCAACGAGTGATGTTGTTAAGAAGAAGGTTGAGTGGGAGAAGATGAAGCCTGAGTTCAGCTCTCAATGAAAGCACCAAAAATGTTTGCACAAAAAATGGACAAACACCTCCAAGTCGTATTATTTAGTTGATTATATGTGATTTTCAATGATTTTAGATGAGTAAGTAAATATGAAAGAAGTAGGGGCTGAAATGTAAAAGACACACAGATTTATAGTGGTTCGGCCAGAATGTGCCTACGTCCACTTTATATGTTATTATCTTCTTTCTTTCAGATTACAGGTACAATGCTTCGTATATCAGTATATGAAAGTAGTTTGAAAGTTCCTTCCTTGCTTGAGCTCTTGCTTGAGCTCTCAAACTTGTCTGCCATTGTTGTACCCCTGCCCCTCTATTTATAGAGTGAGGTAGAGGGCAGGGGTCTTGGGGGTATATAGCTGCTGGTGGGCCCGGGCTGAGGCGATCTGGACTGGCAGTCACCTGGTTTGGCAAAGCTTCATTCGGCTCTAGGCTTGGTTCGGTGGTAGGTATGGACCGGCGGTGGCCTTGTAGCTGTGTTGGTTCGGCATGGGGCATCCTCCCTCTGGTTCGATGGTAGGGAGTAAACTTGATTCGGCAGACGTTACCTCTGGTTGGATGTGTGGTCCGGTATAGGCTTGGCAACGTTGGTTCGGCCATGAATGGTCCGGTGATGGCGGTCTGGCTGTGGCAGGGGATTTGGTTCGGTAGGAGCTTGACCGGATGACGTGCTGACCGGATGGAGAGTGTGGAATGTTGATTGGTGGCCGAATGGGAGCTGATAGCCGAATGACCTTATGCCGAATGAAGTTATACATGGAGAATACCGGATGAACTTCTACGTAGGTATTGAGCCTTGTGTTTGTCGAATGAGGTGGAGGTCGCGAGCCCGAGTGAAACTGTGACTCCTTGGTCTCTAGATCTTCTGGGTGAGAATTCGCCCAACAATACTCCTTTGGGTCCATGTGAGAGATAACTACCACTCACCAAATCACCTAAACACCTTGAAAACAACCAACTCCAGATCTGGACAACAAAGAATCTAGCTTGATCCTCCAAAGCTCCGCTTCAAACGATGAAATCTCTTTTCAATGGATGGAGATCTTCAACTTTGGCTCTTGGATCTTCGATTTAATTTTCAATTTAGATGGAAGGAATCACTAGATTAGAGTGGAGAAAAGAAGTGAAGAAGTGTTGTAGTCGAGCTCTCAAAATGGCAGCACTTCGTCGCTTCAAAATCCGGTGCCAAAAAGTGAACCAAACCCCTCTATTTATAGGCTGGAATTCCCTTAAGTCTCCGCCCCCATGAGTCGTCCACGACTCAACAGACCCCCACGGCTTACGACCTAGGCCACCTCACGACTCAACGACCTATCCAGATGCGACTCAACGATATGGGGCATAGCGACTTAACCTTATGAGCGACTCAACACCTAGCCGACCTAAGCCTTAACACTAAACCAAACTGGGCACGACCTAATGACTTAACACACTCGCGACTTAACGGTCCAACGACCTAACGCACTCACGATCTAATGGCTTAACACCAATGCACGACCTAACTGAGATGCCGACCCAATGACTTAACAGGAGTACCGATATAACACTCACGCGACCTAAAACACATGCCGACCTAACGCTATACACAAGGGCACAATGACCTACGACCTATACCATAACCCGTCCACGATCTAACTGTAACCCCATCACTATAAGTCGCTTACGACTTAAGCCGGCAGGCGCTAACTCCTATAGGTCGTTAACCTTCTTAGGTCGGTCTCATCTATGTGTCGTTAGCTCTTAAGTCATTGCCGCTAGTCCTAGGTTTCTAACTCCTAAGCCGGCCAAACCCCTAAACCGTTAGCTCTTAGGTCGGTCAATTCTCTTAGCTCGCTCACCTCTTAGGTCGGTCACCCCTATGAGTCGGTCCAACCCGCTAACTTGTCCCATCTTAAGTCGGCCCAACTCCTTAAGTCGCTCACATGAGCTAACTTCCACACGACCTAAGCTCCATACAGCTTAACAACATCAACGACTTATCAACAATACGACTTAAAGCATATAGTTTAGCAATGTTTCGATCCGTAAAAATACGGGTCGTTACATACGGTAAAACGAGATTACCGTGGCTGGTCTTCAATTTACATCGCTGGAGAGTGGTGCACTAGGGTACCGTTTCGTATCAAATCCTTGCACGCATTTCAAAAATTCGTACGACACTGTTTCGCCATTTCGGACGGATGTTGCACCTTCCACCGTGTATGTTGCACCCTGTAGATACCGATTATTCAGACGGCCATAACTTCTGGCTCGTTTAGAGTTACGGGAGCCATAACCAGTCAAAACGAAGGCCTCAGTGAGTTCTACGGCTGTGACAGCTTTCAGCCGTCAATGGATTGTTTAATGCCCAAAAAAGACTATGCGAATCTCTATCGGGTCTAGGAAGTTTTTTACCCTTCGTTTTTTCGACACGCGGATTTTTACGGTAGAATGGGATTACCGTGGCTGGTCTTCGATTTACCATCGCTGGAGAGTGGTGCACCATGGTACCGTTTTGTTTCAAATCCATGCACGCATTTCAAAAAGTTGTACGACACTGTTTCGCCATTTCGGATGGATGTTGCACCTTGCACCGTGGATGTTGCACCCTATAGATATCGATTATTCGGACGGCCATAATTTCTGGCTCGTTTAGAGTTATGGGAGCCATAACCAGTCAAAACGAAGGCCTTAGTGAGTTCTACGGCTATGACCGCTTTCAGCCGTCAATGGAATGTTTAATGCCCAAAACAGACCATCCGAATCTCAATCGGGTCTCGGAAGTTTTTTACCCTTTGTTTTTTCGACACATGGATTTTTGCGGTAGAACGGGATCACCGTGGCTGGTCTTCGATTTGCCATCGCTGAAGAGTGGTGCACCATGGTACCGTTCCATTTCTAATCCATGCACGCATTTCAAAAAGTCGTACGACACTGTTTCGCCATTTCGGACGGATGTTGCACCTTGCACCGTGTATGTTGCACCCTATAGATATCGATTATTCGGACGGCCATAACTTCTGGCTCGTTTAGAGTTACGGGAGCCATAACCAGTCAAAACGAAGGCCTCAGTGAGTTCTATGGCTGTGACCGCTTTCAGCCGTCGATGGATTGTTTAATGCCCAAAAAAGACTATGCGAATCTCAATCGGGTCTAGGAAGTTTTTTACCCTTCGTTTTTTCGACACGTGGATTTTTACGGTAGAATGGGATTACCGTGGCTGGTCTTTGATTTAACATCGCTGGAGAGTGGTGTACCATGGTACCGTTTTGTTTCAAATCCATGCACGCATTTCAAAAAGTCGTACGACACTGTTTCGCCATTTCGGACGGATGTTGCACCTTGCACCGTGGATGTTGCACCCTATAGATATCGATTATTCGGACGGCCATAACTTCTGGCTCATTTAGAGTTACGGGAGCCATAACCAGTCAAAACGAAGGCCTCAGTGAGTTCTACGGCTATGACCGCTTTCAGCCATCAATGGATTGTTTAATGCCCAAAACAGACTATCCGAATCTCAATCGGATCTCGGAAGTTTTTTACCCTTTGTTTTTTCGACACGTAGATTTTTACGGTAGAACGGGATCACCGTGGCTGGTCTTCGATTTACCATCGGTGGAGAGTGGTGCACCATGGTACCGCTCCATTTCTAATCCATGCACGCATTTCAAAAAGTCGTACGACACTGTTTCGCCATTTCGGACGGATGTTGCACCTTGCACCGTGTATGTTGCACCCTGTGGATATCGATTATTCGGATGGCCATAACTTCTGGCTCGTTTAGAGTTACGGGATCCATAAGCAGTCAAAACGAAGGCCTTAGTGAGTTTACGACTATGATGGCTTTCAGCCGTCAATGGATTGTTTAATGCCGAAAAAAGATTATCCGACTCTCAATCGGGTCTAGGAAGTTTTTTACCCTTCGTTTTTTCGACACGTGGATTTTTACAGTAGAAGGGGATTACCGTAGCTGGTCTTCGATTTACCATCGCCGGAGAGTGGTGCACCATGGTACCTTTTCGTTTCAAATCCATGCAAGTGTTTCAAAAAGTCGTACGACACTGTTTCGCCATTGCGGACGGATGTTGCACCTTGCACCGTGGATGTTGCACCCTGTAGATATCGATTATTCGGATGGCCATAACTTCTGGCTCGTTCAGAGTTACGGGAGCCATAACCAGTCAAAATGAAGGCCTCAGTGAGTTCTACGGTTATGACAGCTTTCAGCCATCAATGGATTGTTAATGCCCAAAAAGGACTATAAGAATCTCAATCGGGTCTCGGAAGTATTTTTTATCCTTCGTTTTTTCGACACGTGGATTTTTACGGTAAAACGAGATTACCTTGGCTGGTCTTCAATTTACCAACGCTGGAGAGTGGTGCACCATAGTACCGTTTCGTTTCTAATCCTTGCACACATTTCAAAAAGTGGTACGACACTGTTTCGCCATTTCGGACTGATGTTGCACCTTGCACCATGGATGTTGTACCCTGTAGATATCGATTATTCGGACGATCATAACTTCTGCCTCGATTAGAGTTATGTTTGCGCAAAAAATGGGCAAACACCTCCAAGTCGTGTGATTTAGTTGATTTTATGTGATTCTTAATGATTCAGATGAGTTGTGTAAACATAAAAAAAGCAGGGGCTGAAATGTAAAAGACACACAGATTTATATTGGTTCGGCCAGAACGTGCCTACGTCCACTTTATATGTTATTATCTTCTTTGTTTCAGATTACAAGTACAATGCTTTGTGTACAAGTATATGAAAGTAGTTTGAAAGTTCCTTCCGTGCTTGAGCTTTCAAACTTTTTTCTGCCATTGTTGTACCCCTGCCCCTCTATTTATAGAGTGAGGTTGGGAGCAGGGATCTTGGATGTATATAGCTGCTGGTGGGCCTGGGCTGGAGCAATCTGGCCTGGCAGCATTCTGGTTCGGCGAGGCTTCATTCGGTCTTGAATGGGTGGTGTTGGACCGGTGATGGAGTGGGATGGAGGTCTATTCGGCATTGAGGTAGGTGGTTGGTCCGGTAGTGGAGTGGGTCCGGTAGTGGCCTTGCTCCGGTGGTGACCTTGGTTCGGTTGTAGAGGGCTAAGGCATGTTGGTTCGGTGATGGCCTTGGTCCGGTGGTGACCTTGGTTCGGCACGCATGGGAGAGGCCGAATGGAGCTTGGAGAAGGTTGGTTCGGCTTGGAGAAGGTTGGTCCGGTGGCCGAATGGAGCTTGGAGAAGGTTGGTTCGGCTTGGAGAAGGTTGGTCCGGTGGCCGAATGGAGCTTGGAGAAGGTTGGTCTTATGCCGAATGAGAATGCCGGATGGTCTTCCATGCTTGTACCGAGCCTTGTGTTTTCCGAATGAAGCGGGGGTTGCGAGCCTGGGTAAAACTGTGACTTCTTGGTCTCGAGATCTTCTGGGTGAGAATTCGCCCAACATTTGCCCCCCAAAGTGGGGCACGTGCTTGCATGTGTCGCGCTTTGTTTCCCTGCAGTAGGAAGGCGTATTTTGTAGCACCATGGGCTGGATGCTAGTATCCTGTTGATGTCCTGCAAAGGAATTTACAGTTTTAGTGTGACTTCAGATAACGACCGTTCAGGATCGAAGCGTTTGAGATGAAGTGAATCGCGCCGTTCGGGGTGAGAGGTGTGCCCCGAGGGGGCTTAGCATTATCGATGCCAGGTTCACGTCAGAGTGGGTTTTGTCCAGGTGGTTCATCGCCAGCTCAGAGCATGCCTAGGGATCGTTCGCGACCCCGTACATGTGTAAGTAGCTTAGCCATTTCATAACTATCAGAATCAAATATCCATTTAACCGATGAGCTTAAAAAAGGATGTCAAAGTGCAAATTCTCACGACGATAGGGTTAATAGCCATTCAGAGCGTGCCTATGGACCGTTCGTGGTCGCGTACACATGTAAATGATTAACCCACGTTGGTGAGAGATTTACGACTCATTCATTGTTATCATATTCTCTGTTATCCCGCTTTTCGGGCAAAAGCCGTGATACCAAAAGATTGATCAAAGACAAAAGACAGTTCGCTTCAGAGATTGATCGCACTTCACTCCGCTATGGATATCGATGAATTCTGTCCGAGTCCGGATCGGGCCACAAGTGATAGGGCATAACAAGAAAGGCCATAGAAGCCACCAATTCAAGTTTCGAGTCAATCCGAGGTCATATGCTCAAGTTATGACGGATTCAAGTTAAGGAAGATGGACGTCGCTCGGTTCGAAACCATCACTGTCGAACCTAACTAGTTCGAAACCATTTGTTTCGAACCCATAATGTTCGAAACCAACTAGTTCGAACCCAACAAAAGAACGTAAGTTCGAATCCATCAGAGTGCTCCTAACTTCGAATCCATAAGACACGCTACCGCTTCGACTCCATGTATTTCGAATCCATCAGACGTTCTCTACTTCGAATCCATGACCTAGACCTTACTTCGAATCCACCAAAGCAGCTATACTTCGACTCCATCAACTATGCGCTAGTTCGAATCCATCTTCACAAGACTACAAGCCCACCATGCGGCATCGCGCTGTCTTCGAATCCAACATGCTAAGACAACTTCGAATCGATCCAAGGTAACACATTTGGATCGATTCGAACAAACACCATCCCCATCGATTCGAAGACTCACTTCGAATCCAACCACACGCAAAAGACAGGATCGACTCTGAGAGAGGCGCCCTGGGATCGGTTCGAAGTACTCGAATCAAACAGGTCGATTCGAACGAGACCACTTCATCGATTCGAACCAACAGAAGGCCGAAGACACCAATTTCGAACCGATCATAACTTCCAATCCACTGATCAAAATCCCATGAAATTTTTACAGTAGTTCACATGCATGTTGAAGAAAGTCCACACCAAATTTCGCCTCGATTGGATGCTTCTTTGATCGATTCGAAATTCATTTCGAATCGATCCCAAACTGGGCACGGACTTCGAGAACGCGGGCTTATGGGCCCCCCTCACGTGCCTGGCAACCTCCCTGAGCTTTAGGCGGGAATTTGGCCTTCCACACCTATAAATAGAGCCCCTGGTCATTCAGAAAGAGGGAGAGAAGGTGGAGAAGAAAAATAAGCCTAAACGCTGCCGGAATCACTCCATACCACCTCCTTTGCTGAAAATTTCGAATTTAAGTTCATTTTCTGCTGAAATTTGCTTAAAAACACTTGTAATCTTCAAGTATTAAGGAATAAAGTGATAAAGCTTCATAGTGGACGTAGGCGCATAGCCGAACCACTCTAAATCCTTGTCTTCTGTGCAATTTACTTTTCTGTGATTTGGAGTCTTGTTAGATAGTCCTTATTTCTAATTCAAGTTCTTCATTTACTATCTCTTCAAAAACTTCCGAAGGGTGTTTGCCCAATTTTGGTGCAAACATTTTGGTGCTTTCACTGAGAAAGAAAAGGAACCAGTTCTTTCTCCTGCTCCGTGGATCTATCTTCGATACCGGATTGCATAAATCTAAGAGGGAGATCCAGACCTCAAATTCGGATTCCTTCTATTCTTTTCAGATTTGCTAAAAATCTAGGACAGGAATCCAACCTTCAGGATGGTTAGTACGAGAACCACTTCCAACGTTGGTAACCAAGAAGGCCGGGATGGGCAGAATCCCGCACAGCTACAGTCAGCCAATCAGGATGCCGCTGGGCAAGCGAATCAGTCAGGTCCAGTTACAAGGCAAGAATTCCAAGCATTACTCCAGGAATTAACTCAAAGCCGACAACAGCTAACTGAGCAGCTGCGTGTCAATGCTGAATTGGCTAACCAACTAAATCGTCAAGGGCGAAGGAAATCAAAGAGGGACCATGCTCCGCATTCTTCCACGGAAAGCTCTGCCTCATCCGACTATGGCGGCAGATCTACACGCCCCAGGTTAGACGGAAGTCATGCTTCTGGTCTCCGGCAAACGTTAACTGTTGGACAAATAAGGGTTGGCCCCTCTGCTAGCTTTCATACGGGACCTTCCTCTCGAGGAGGCGCTGTTCCACAGCACACTGCAGATAACCAAGCCACAGCAGATGACACAGGAGTTGACATCCGAAATCACTCCAGTCCGAACTACCACCCACAGGAACGTGCCCCAGGATCGAATATCCCAGAAGACGTTGAGCCAAGGAGGCGAGATTCGGATCGTCGACAGCGCCCGATCCCACCTCGCACTGTGGAACCCGACCACACTTTGGCTCGACACCCGTCGAATGCGGCAATGCCTGATCTCTCAGCTATGGTCCGCCAAATGGTTCGCGAAAGTCAAGGTTTAACAAATGACGATTGGGGGATCTCTCGAAGTCACACCCCGTTCACAGATGACATATTGTATGCTGAGCCTCCCCGGCGATTCAGAATGCCGACTCTGCCTATGTATGAAGGAAACTCCGACCCTAGCCAACATATTCTAAAGTATGAATGGTCGATGACTGCTGCCAGAGCTGATGATGCAGTGAAGTGCCGTAGTTTTCCTATTTCCTTGGGGGGGATTGCGACAATGTGGTTTACACGACTACCACCACGGTCTATCTCCTCGTTTGACCAATTGGCAACCAAATTTATCGAACAATTCCGTATGCACATCGCCAGGCCTAAAGACGTAAACACTTTATCTAGTGTCACTCAAACCCCTGGGGAGACGCTCAGGCGATACCTGGAAAGATTCAACGCCGCCTGTGCAGAAATTACTAACCCCAATGATAATTCAATCTTGATGGCTCTGACTAAGGGGATTGATCCCGACTCTGATTTTGGAAACTGGCTAGCTGGGAAACCTCCCGCGTCGTTGGATCGTTTCTATTCCAAAGCCGCCCAATTCCTGAGGCGTGAGGATGCGAAACAATCTAGGAAGCAGGACGATGCGAGGCCCAGCAATGAAGGGATTCAAAGCAATGTGGCCGTTAAACAGTCAGGAGAGGGCTCAGGAAGAGTGCAGTTGAATATTCAGAACAAGCAAACCCAGCCAAGGAACGGCGATAATAGAAGTAAGAAGCAGGATCAGAATCGCGGCCCGCGACGTAGGGCGCAAATGTTTGAAAGTTATACACCGCTGAATACGACGTTAGAAAACGTATATCTACAAACCTGTAATGCAATGCAATATAAGAAGCCGACTCCGAAGCCATCATCGGAGAAACAGATCCAAACGGGGAAGTTTTGTAGATTTCACGAAAGCTATGGACACAACACCAATGATTGCAGGCATCTGCAAGACCTTATTGAGAAACTGATCAGAGAGAGGAAGCTGGATCAATTTGTGCGGGCACCGCAAGCCGGTAGTGCGGGCCCGTCAAACCAAAATCGTGCACAGAACCAAGAAAGACAAGAAGAGCCCGCTCGTACAGGCGGAAGATTGGTCATAAATACAGTCATTGGTGGCCCTCATCCAGCAGATCGAAGTTGGAGGGAAATGGAATCATACGCCAATTCGATCAGACACGTAAGTTTTGAAAGCTGCAGTACACTTTATGAAGGAACTCCGGCTAAGCAACAGAAGACGATGACGGATGACATCGTATTTAGAAACCGAGATGCTGACAAAGTCGAAGCCCCGACCATAGACCCACTAGTCATATCCGCCCAGGTTGGTCCTGCTTGGATGAAGAGGATCCTGGTAGACAGTGGAAGCTCAGTAAACATCTTGTTCAAAAGGGCATATGATCAGATGAAAATGGAAGCCAAAGATCTAAAGCCTTGTCAATATAGGATCCACGGCTTCGATGGAAGTGCTAACATACCCACCGGAATGGTGGAATTGCCAGTAGAATTGGGAAACGGAGAACGCCGTAGAGTTCGAGTGTTACAGTTTGTTGTCCTGGACATCCATTCACCCTATAATGCCTTTTTGGGCCGACCAGCCCTTGCAGAATTTAGGGCAGCAATTGCCCCGTGGTGTTTGACTCTAAAGTTCCCAACTGACCACGGGATTGGGGTCATTCAAGGGGACCAGGCTGCCGGGAGAGCCTGTTACGTTGCTGAACTACGAGAAGCACAAAAGAGGGAAAAGGGAAAGGGCGTGGGGGAATCTCTCCACGTCCGCTTTGTCGACGATTGACAACTAGCGCCTGGGCCTCGGCCCGGGCACCACGACCAATTCCAGAAGGATCTTGACCCTCGAGACACTGAAGATAATGATGAATCCAAAGAAAGTCAGGCCTCCCCAGCCGAGCTGACAATCGATGTTCCAATTGATAACGATGACGATTCGAAGGTCTTGAAAATTGGGTCTCAGCTAAACCTGCAAGCTCAACAGGAATTGGTCGAATTTCTCCAAGCGAATCTAGACGTATTAGCCTGGACGCACTCCGATATGTGTGGAATCTCGTCGGACATCGCGAGCCACACCTTAAATATTGACCCGCGGTACATCCCGGTCAAACAAAAGAGACGCGGTATGGATCCAGAGAGATCTGCCGCCCTCAAGGAAGAAGTCGATAAATTGAAGACGAATGGGTTTATCCGAGATGCTTTGTACCCGGAGTGGGTATCCAATCCTGTACTTGTCCGCAAACCAAATGGAAAATGGAGAACGTGCATCGACTACTCTGACTTAAATAAGGCTTGTCCAAAGGACAGTTTTCCACTTCCTCGAATCGATCAACTTGTGGATTCGACGGCCGGACATGAATTATTGTCTTTCATGGATGCTTACTCTGGGTACAATCAGATACCCATGCATGTGCCTGATCAAGAACATACGAGCTTCGTAACTGACATAGGACTATATTGCTACATGGTCATGCCTTTTGGTTTAAAGAATGCCGGAGCAACTTATCAACGCTTAGTCAACCGAATGTTTGCCGACCAGATCGGGAAAACCATGGAGGTCTATGTAGATGACATGTTGGTAAAATCACGGTACTCCACTGATCATGTCAAGGACTTGGAATCAATGTTCAAAGTCCTCCGGAGGTATGGGATGAAGCTAAATCCGTTAAAATGTCATTTTGGGGTTGCTTCCGGAAAGTTCCTTGGGTTCATCGTCAACGCCCGGGGAATAGAGGCCAACCCCGAAAAGATATGGGCAATCAGGAGTCTTCAAACCCCGAGGACCATGAAATAGGTTCAGAGCCTCAATGGAAAGATTGCAGCGCTGAGTAGGTTCATCTCAAGGTCAACGGATAAATGCATACCCTTTTTCGACCTAATCCGAAAAGGGAGGCGAAACTTCGAATGGACTACGGAATGTGAAAACGCATTTCAATCGCTAGTCCGGCATCTTTCCACACCACCGATTCTTTCAAAACCTGTTGATCATGAACAATTATACCTTTATCTGGCTGTATCTGAAAACGCTATTAGTGCTGCATTGGTTCGGGAGGAAGACCGAACACAGAAACCAGTTTATTATGTCAGTAAACGATTGGCCGGGGCCGAGAGAAATTATCCAAGGCTAGAAAAGTTGGCATACTGCCTAGTCATCGCCTCGAGAAAGCTCCGTCCATATTTTCAGGCTCACCCTATCATTGTGTACACCGATCAACCACTACGACAGGTCCTCACACGACCCGAGACATCTGGCAGGTTACTAAAGTGGAACATTGAGCTGAGTCAATTCGACATCGCATATGTTCCAAGGAGAGCCATACACGGTCAAGTCTTAGCAGATTTCATTGCCGAATTCACTGTTCCTGAAGACTTACCTGAAACTAGTGACTCACCCGAATATGTATGGAAGATGTACACTGATGGCGCATCCAACGATCGGTGTTCGGGCGCAGGGATTGTGCTTGAGACTCCCGAGGGCCGATCCATCTGCTACGCCTTAAAGTTTGATTTCCGGGCAACCAACAATGAAGCTGAATACGAAGCCTTGCTCGCCGGGTTGAAGTTGGCCCGAGACCTAAGAATTATCGCGGTAGAGATATACTGCGATTCTCAGTTGGTGGTATGCCAAGTTTGGGGCGAATATCAGGCCAAGGATCGAAGACTAGCCGCTTATCTAGCCCGGGTCCGAGAAACACTAGACCAGTTTGATTATTATGCCATTTTCTACATACCCCGAGAGCACAATCAGAAAGCTGATGCGTTGGCAAAGTCGGCAAGTACAGGCGAAACTCAACACTTGGGACTCGTCCCCGTCGAGACATTATCCTATCCAAGCATTGATCGAACGGAGAACGAATTCACATTTGAAGCTACCTCCGAGAAGGAATCATGGATGACTCCCTATCAAGATTACATTGAGCATGGCACACTACCCGAACGGCGAAGTGAAAGAAGACAGATTCTCCGAAAGGTGTCACGATTTGTCATTCAAAACGGAGTTATGTATCGAAGAGGATACTCTGTTCCTCTTCTCCGGTGTATCGCACATGACGAAATCAAGCGAGTGTTGCGCGAGGTGCACGAAGGAGAATGTGGCGATCACACTGGGGGGCAAGCACTTGCCAAGAAAATACTTCGATACGGATATTATTGGCCTACCGTTAACCGCGATGCTATGGATTATGCCAAAAGATGCGATAGATGCCAGAGACACGCTCGGATCCCTAGAGCCCCGCCTTCTGAAATAACCCAAATGGTCAGTCCGTGGCCATTTGCAATGTGGGGGATGGATATAATCGGTGCATTGCCTTTAGCTAAAGGGGGTGCAAAGTACGCCATAGTTGCGGTTGATTACTTCACCAAATGGGCTGAGGCTGAGCCCCTTGCAACGATAACAACAAAAAAGGTGATCAACTTCGTGGTACGCAACATCATCTGCCGGTTTGGTCTCCCGCATACTATTATCACCGACAATGGAGCCCAATTCGACAGTGCTGAATTCAAGGACTTCTGTCTGCGATTTCACATCCGTAAGAGATTCTCAGCAGTAGCGCACCCACAAGCAAATGGTCAGGTCGAGGCCGTCAATAAGGTTATCAAGTCTATATTGAAGAAAAGATTGGAGAAAGCTGGGGGCAAGTGGGTTGATGAACTACCAATGGCTCTGTGGGCGTACAGAACGACTCACAAAACTGCGACCGGACACACCCCTTTTTCTCTATCCTATGGCTCTGAAGCAGTTATTCCAGTCGAAATGGAAGTTCGCTCTCACCGTGTGACATACTACGACCCAAAAACAAACGGTATATTGCTTGCTGAATCCCTAGATCTGCTTGATGAGAAGCGAGAAGAAGCCGATGTGAGAGCAGCTGCATATCGAGGTCGAGTCGCTCGAATATACAACGCCAAGGTCCGCCCACGAACTTTTAAATCCGGCGACCTGGTACTTAAAAGAATTTACCCGGTTCCTTCACACATGAACCCAAATTGGGAAGGGCCGTATATGATTTCACAAAAGCTCAGAGATGGCACATTCAAGTTATCAACAGTTGATGGCCTCACTTTACCAAGAGCCTGGAATAGCAGAAGCCTCCGTCACTACTACATCTGACGGGCTTTATTTATCTATTTCTTATCAATTTCTTCGTCAGCATTTTTGTTTTTGCATTTTGAAATTTGAATTTGTAATAAGGCAACTGATTTTGTCATGTTTCTTTCGTTTCAGCAATAAAATGCCATCTCTTCGAGCCAAAAGTTGTGATTCACTGAAAATAACACATTATATCACGTTGCACGAAGAGCTAAATTCCATCACACGGTGGGATTTATTCGAACAGGGAGTAACTGTGATACGACCTGTCGCTCATTGAGTGAGACCCGAGCTCGGGGGCAGAATACAATACCAGCATTCACAGGGATCGATACACGATAATCCTTTTACCGACTCCAACTTCCCGGAGTACGAATTGGAGTATAAACATCCAATAAATCGTTCCCAGAGTGCGAACAGACTCCAACTTCCCAGAGTGTGAATTGGAGTATAAACATCCAATAAATCGTTCCCAGAGTGCGAACGGACTCCAACTTCCCAGAGTGTGAATTGGAGTATAAACATCCAATAAACCGTTCCCAGAGTGCGAACGGACTCCAACTTCCCAGAGTGTGAATTGGAGTATAAACATCCAATAAATCGTTCCCAGAGTGCGAACGGACTCCAACTTCCCAGAGTGTGAATTGGAGTATAAACATCCAACAAATCGTTCCCAGAGTGCGAACGGACTCCAACTTCCCAGAGTGTGAATTGGAGTATAAACATCCAATAAATCGTTCCTAGAGTGCGAACGGACTCCAACTTCCCAGAGTGTGAATTGGAGTATAAACATCCAATAAATCGTTCCCAGAGTGCGAACGGACTCCAACTTCCCAGAGTGTGAATTGGAGTATAAACATCCAATAAATCGTTCCCAGAGTGCGAACGGACTCCAACTTCCCAGAGTGTGAATTGGAGTATAAACATCCAATAAATCGTTCCCCGAGTGCGAACGGACTCCAACTTCCCAGAGTGTGAATTGGAGTATAAACATCCAACAAATCGTTCCCAGAGTGCGAACGGACTCCAACTTCCCAGAGTGTGAATTGGAGTATAAACATCCAACAAATCGTTCCCAGAGTGCGAACGGACTCCAACTTCCCAGAGTGTGAATTGGAGTATAAACATCCAACAAATCGTTCCCAGAGTGCGAACGGACTCCAACTTCCCAGAGTGTGAATTGGAGTATAAACATCCAATAAATCGTTCCCAGAGTGCGAACGGACTCCAACTTCCCAGAGTGTGAATTGGAGTATAAACATCCAACAAATCGTTCCCAGAGTGCGAACGGACTCCAACTTCCCAGAGTGTGAATTGGAGTATAAACATCCAACAAATCGTTCCCAGAGTGCGAACGGACTCCAACTTCCCAGAGTATGAATTGGAGTATAAACATCCAATAAATCGTTCCCAGAGTGCGAACGGACTCCAACTTCCCAGAGTATGAATTGGAATATAAACATCCAACAAATCGTTCCCGGAGTGCGAACGAACTCCAACTTCCCAGAGTGTGAATTGGGGTATAGACATCTAATCCAGATTCTCAAAGCGCGAACTGTGTTCCAAACATCAATAACACTCAGAATCCTGGAATGCGGAACAGATTATCGATCTCAAATCGTCATGAGACCTCAAAAGGGGGGCGTGTGCCCAAAGGCTTGCAATAAACGCAATCAGCCACCAGAATATGAGTATTATTCCCCGCAACTAAGGGGCAAAAAGCTGGGTGTTAATCACTGGCTTAAGTGATAATATAATCAGAATCCGACTCATTCATTAAGTCACGACACGAAGCTGTAAAAATACTGAGCGGATACAAAACAAACGCTACAAGGCATTTAGGTAAGAAGAAAAGAATAATTTCCCATTTCATCGGCCAACAAAAACAGGTTTGATTACATGGCAAGTAAAGATGCTTCGATTAAGTGGAGGCCGAATCCACACATACACATGGCCCAAAAAAGAACAAGAGAAAAGACAAAAGAATTGTTATCCGTAAACTCTTGACAAAGCAAAGGGCTCACTCTTTCTTCCTCCGATGCTTCTTCCTCGGAGTCGAGCCGGTAGACCCACTGCCTGGCTTCCTGCGAGACTTTTTGCCTTTCTTAGGAACGTCCTCCGGGTCTGGCATAATATCGACATCTTCCTCAGAACTGGAAGGGATGGAGATCCTTTTATGAGGGCGAACCGAAGGCATGGGAGCGATAACAGATACATGTTCAGCGACACTCGAGACGATTACCGTACCACCAGGAGAAATCATCATTAGAGAAGATAAGCTTGGGGGAACGGCGTCACCTCCGGGACCAACTGTCACTGTCTTGGCCATCTCGGCACTTATCTCTGCCAAAATCTCCTCCTCTCGAGATAGTTGAGCTGCGCTAGGTACGCCAGTGGTCGTCACAATCGAACTAGAAACTGGAGCAGCTCCGCTCGTCGCAAAAGAGAGGTCAGGCACGGGATCAAGAGGATGACCAAATAGCTCTTCAAACATTTGAACGTCGAATGACATCGATCCTCCCTCTCCTATGTCACCAACCGTGGCGGCGGTTGAGATCGCCTCAGTGACAATAACTCCATACGTGGGATATAAAGCCGAAGGAACAGGGAGCACGGGTGCGACACTCTCGGTCTCTAAACAACAAAAAGTAGAGCTGTCAGACCAAGAAATTCCCTCGAAAACCAATGTCTTAAGACGTAAAGAGAGTAGTCAAAATACCCGCTTTACCTTGCCTTGGAGCCTGAACAAGCTCGGGGGCGAGAGCCGTGCCCGAAGACATTTCCGGTTGGTCCGGATTGTAGGCTGGAATAGCATGCGAATCAACTACAGCAACAGCTCCGGACGAAGTCGAAATGGGGACTTCAGTATTCTCGCTATGATGCACGATGCCCGAACCTTCACAAACCTCCGTTTGATGGACTCCAAGTCTTTCTTTTTCAACGGAAACGATTGCTTCATGAAGAGTCCTCCTCTCATCCTCGCTGAGCAAACGCGACTCAAGCTCAAACTCATCTAACACCGAATCCGGACAAGACATCCTCTTGTTTTCCACCAATTTCTTCCAAGCATTGTAGAGAGGCATCGAGTAATCCCCTAGCCAGGAGAGGTTTCTATACTCCAGTACATTGGCATTATATGTGTCCAAGAGATCGTCGAATTCGGCCTCCATTTTGAACCTCTCCGCTTGGACTCTCTCCTCCACCTCCGATTCAACCTCCTTAACCCTTGCAATGGCCGCATCGCGCTCAGCTCGGAAAGATACAGCCTGCTCACACGCTTTTTGCGCAGCCACGTTCGCGTCGTCTTTTTCCTTATTCATATCAGCAAGCTTAGCCTTTAGCACCTCCAGTTCCTTAATTGCCGCATCGCGCTCAGCTCGGAAAGATACAGCCTGCTCACACGCTTCCTGTGCAGCCACATTCGCGTCATCCTTTTCTTTATTCATGTCGGCAAACTTAGCCTTTAGCTCCTCTAGTTCCCTGACTACCGCATCTCGCTCAGTTTCGACATTCTTGTATCGGTGGCCTAAGTCTTCAACTAATGTACAATGTGCCTGTTGCATTTTCGCCATCTCGACCAATGTTTCATCAACCTTCTGTAACGACTCGACTTCGGCCTTGCGGGAAGATTCCGCCTCAGATTGGAGTATGTCGACAATACGACTCTTTTGAGCCAAGTCGGCCTCTAGCTTCTCGATGACTTGGGCCCGGTCGAAGGCAGCTTTGGAAGCCTTAACGGCCGCTTTGTACCATTCTTTGTACTGAGCAAAAAAGTCCTGGGTGTAGCTGAGCGCCGTAATCGCGGCATCATCGGGAATTCTTTTAAGATTGGGGGGAAAAATACAAGCATCAAAGCAGATCTCTGGAAAATCTTTCCTCAGTTGAGCAAGCCTGATGGCCCCTTCGCCAGAAGACTCAATAAGGGTCTCTTCCGCAGACGTGGAAGTCGCAACCCCGATTCGAGAACGATGTGGCTCAAGCCTCGAAGCCTGCGAAGATGGCTGATGTCGCAGAGGCTCGGATGTTTGGACATGACTTCGGGATTGCGGAGGAGATCGAGATGGGGAGCGATGTCTACGATCTCTGTCTGATCGTTCCTGGCTAGAGTAACCTCGATGATGATCCTTTGCGTGGTACTCCTGGCCATATTGCCTCCGGTCGCGATCGCGATCAGGGCCCCCACGCCGAGATTCATGGTAGGTTGGGGGGTGATGAACTCTCCGGAGTTTGTCCAGTGTAGTCTGACGGCCAGCCATATTACCTGAAAAAGAGATGCAGTTCGGTTAAGGGCCAGGCAAATTAGATATGGCAAGTAAAGCAGTCATGTAGTGTCATGAAGGTGTATGCAAATGTGCAAAGCCTCCGACCAACCAGAAGTATCGGCTGCACTAACGGGTAAAAGCTCGCTTATGTTTAACGCTTCCCGAAGCTCAACCAACCCGGACTCGTGATAAAGAGAAACGCATTCCGGGATGGGAACGTCATCCAGACCTGCGAAAATGTTTCCTGGTTGATAAATAGCGGAGTTAGAAGAAATAATCCCAGGGATCGAGCGAGACACGATTACAGACTTCCGTCTCTTAAATTTAGGAACAACAGCCTTGCCTTTCTGCTTTTTTCCTGTTTTGGGAAAGCCAGCCGCTAGTCCGGTGTCATTAGGCGTCCTCTCATCATCGCTCATCTCTCTTATCGCCGCACCGGTTTTCTTCTTTGCCCTCGGAGCCGATTTCGCCAACCCCTTAACGACAGTACTTTGGTCCGTCTCAATTAAGCCCAGCATCCTTAAGTTATCATCAGTTAAGACCGAGTCAATGTGCCGCAAGTCACCCGGAGTCTCTTGTAAACTTCGGATGACGCTTCTGTATTGACCGCCGTCCGGCCTCGATATGATAGATGTAATGAAAACACCTGATGTCAGTTCGAATGTCGACAATAACTATTAAAGAAGGCTTACGTATTTTACGGCACTCACGTCTGGACAGCCATCGCCTAGCGAATCCTGGGGGGCATCGGACGAAAAACCATTCATTCTTAAAGTAACTAAGTCTGGTCCAGGCTCCCGTCACAACCTGGCAGTTTCTAACTGCTTCCAGAAAGGTGAAAGACGGACTATCACCTCTACTCTTGAAATTGAATATGTGTCTAATCTCAGCTGGCTTAGGCGGACGAAAAAGGCAGTCCATGAATAAAATGAAAACACTATTCAGCAACGCGTGCCCGTTGGGGTGAAGTTGCCCGGGAGCTATTCCAATAAACGACAGCATCTCCCTGATATATTGATTAAACGGAGGAAGGGTTCCGGCCGCACAGGCATGACGATAGAAAGCGGTGTAACCCTCGGGTGGATTGTGAGGTCTATCCTCAACTCCAGGAAGCAAAACGTCATCCAGGGACAAGTTATGTTTCAAACATATCCGGCCTAACAATGCTCCAGAAATATTGGATCGGACGGAGTCTATGGGATCCTCGATAAGTAAGGCCTCCGGCATCTCGTCCGGAGCAGGATCTATCACTTCAGGAAGAATCTCTGGAATTTCTAGCGCTGGATGGAGCAAGCTCTGTAACTCTTGTTGTTCAGAACCCGAAGACGCCATAATTAACTAACTCACGAGAAGGCAGCGTCAAATACAGAGAAAACCCGTATATTCCCCGGTGTGAAGTATATGAATGTGACGTGCAGTGGAAATGCATAACTGAAACAAATTTTACGGGATTGGAACGCGGAGTCCGAACGACAAACCCTCGGAGTCAAAAAATGAAAGCGACCGTCAACGCTGACCGTCACTTTCACGTCACTCCAATACTACTGGCCAACTCAAGTATGAATTCGTTATATGTGTTTGAGTTATGGTGCCATCGACGAGCTCTCAAAAGAAGGCAGGTCAAGTCAACTTTAGTCATGCAAGGCCAAAGCTCGTCGGAATCAAATATGCGAAAGAAATTATTAAGTTCGTTAAAACCCGATTTAAAGTTGGTCATAGTTCAGAGGATGAAACAAATCGAAGGAGTGGAAATTCCAGAAACAAGAACGCTAAAATCGATCGACTCGATTCGACACAAGTCAGATCGATGAACTCCGAGTCGGTGCGCTCCAATGCCACGTAGTTCGACTCGACGCAACCTGGAAACGGAGGAGCAGTTCGAACCCATGAAACCCCACCTGACTTCGAACCGATCGAAGATGAGCTCCTTCGAATCCATCTAGAGCGGTTCGAATCCATGGAGTTTCACCTGATTTCGAATCAATCGGAGTCGAGCCCCTTCGAATCGATGCACGTATCATTGTTTCGAACCCACCAGTAGTGAGCACCTTCGAATCGATCAGAATGTCGCCGTTTCGAATCGATCACCGCAAGTCCTTTTTTCTTGTTCTCCTGCAGTCATCGATTCGAAGTTACACGCTCAAAGCCAACTCGAATCGCTCACCCCTGGATCGATGCGAAGATAGTGAAAGACAGTACTCTGATCGACACGACTCAAATGTTTGCATTCCTCAGTTCCGTGGAGTCGACCTACGTCGTTCAAATCTCACCACTCTCCAAAATTTCCAGAAGAAGGGATGAAACAATGCCGAAAAAGTTCCAATTCTATCGTTCTCAATTCGAATCGACCCCTTGGTTACCTGATTTGATTTGGTTACAAGTGGAAGCCTGAAGGAATTTGATCGATTCGTGAAAACCCCTAGTTTGATTTGGCTCTGGAAAGTCGATTCGAAGAAACAGCTAAAGCAATGGTAAAAAGTAAAAAGTGAAAACGGAGTCAGCCTCGTGTATTTATATGGATTCCAAAAAGGGATTGGTGTCACTTCAACTCCCATCGATTCGAACGACCAGTTTCGAATCCATCAGAAGTCTCGACTCCATAAGAAATTTCGAATCCATAGAAATTTCGAATCCATCAGAAGCTGCGACTCCATAGAAGTTTCGACTCCATAAAAGTTTCGAATCCATGGAAGTTTCGAATCCATAGAAATTACGAATCCATCAGAAGTTGCGACTCCATAGAAGTTTCGAATCCATAGAAATTACGAATCCATCAGAAGTTGCGACTCCATAGAAGTTTCGAATCCATGGAAGTTTCGAATCCATCAAAAGTTTCGAACCCATCAAAAGTTTCGAATCCATCAGAAGTTTCGAATCCATCAGAGACAACGACGATTCGAGAGCCATTAATTCATACAATCATAACTTCGAATCCATCAGCAACCACTGATAAACACTCTTTGACTTGAGTCTAAAATCATTCCAGGAGAAAATCGGGACAGAATTCGGCAGCAAGCAAAAACCAACATAACTCGTGAACGCACAACGTTAACAAGGACGAAAGCTAACAAACGTGTACACGTATCGAACTAACATTCGATTTTGAACATTTACAGGGACCAAATATTCACCCGGTTGCAACAACAACAGCCAATGATCAAGCGCAATCACACACAATCAACCATATCAAGGCAAGGTTACGACAATTCTCTAATGAGTTTCAACGAACAGAAAACAATAAGCTTCAGAATAACATGGCGACTATTCAAAGCACGTCATGTGCCCACAAGATGTACTTTGGGGGGCAAAATGTTATCCCGCTTTTCGGGCAAAAGCCGTGATACCAAAAGATTGATCAAAGACAAAAGACAGTTCGCTTCAGAGATTGATCGCACTTCACTCCGCTATGGATATCGATGAATTCTGTCCGAGTCCGTATCGGGCCACAAGTGATAGGGCATAACAAGAAAGGCCATAGAAGCCACCAATTCAAGTTTCGAGTCAATCCGAGGTCATATGCTCAAGTTATGACGGATTCAAGTTAAGGAAGATGGACGTCGCTCGGTTCGAAACCATCACTGTCGAACCCAACTAGTTCGAAACCATTTGTTTCGAACCCATAATGTTCGAAACCAACTAGTTCGAACCCAACAAAAGAACGTAAGTTCGAATCCATCAGAGTGCTCCTAACTTCGAATCCATAAGACACGCTACCGCTTCGACTCCATGTATTTCGAATCCATCAGACGTTCTCTACTTCGAATCCATGACCTAGACCTTACTTCGAATCCACCAAAGCAGCTATACTTCGACTCCATCAACTATGCGCTAGTTCGAATCCATCTTCACAAGACTACAAGCCCACCATGCGGCATCGCGCTGTCTTCGAATCCAACATGCTAAGACAACTTCGAATCGATCCAAGGTAACACATTTGGATCGATTCGAACAAACACCATCCCCATCGATTCGAAGACTCACTTCGAATCCAACCACACGCAAAAGACAGGATCGACTCTGAGAGAGGCGCCCTGGGATCGGTTCGAAGTACTCGAATCAAACAGGTCGATTCGAACGAGACCACTTCATCGATTCGAACCAACAGAAGGCCGAAGACACCAATTTCGAACCGATCATAACTTCCAATCCACTGATCAAAATCCCATGAAATTTTTACAGTAGTTCACATGCATGTTGAAGAATGTCCACACCAAATTTCGCCTCGATTGGATGCTTCTTTGATCGATTCGAAATTCATTTCGAATCGATCCCAAACTGGGCACGGACTTCGAGAACGCGGGCTTATGGGCCCCCCTCACGTGCCTGGCAACCTCCCTGAGCTTTAGGCGGGAATTTGGCCTTCCACACCTATAAATAGAGCCCCTGGTCATTCAGAAAGAGGGAGAGAAGGTGGAGAAGAAAAATAAGCCTAAACGCTGCCGGAATCACTCCATACCACCTCCTTTGCTGATAATTTCGAATTTAAGTTCATTTTCTGCTGAAATTTGCTTAAAAACACTTGTAATCTTCAAGTATTAAGGAATAAAGTGATAAAGCTTCATAGTGGACGTAGGCGCATAGCCGAACCACTCTAAATCCTTGTCTTCTGTGCAATTTACTTTTCTGTGATTTGGAGTCTTGTTAGATAGTCCTTATTTCTAATTCAAGTTCTTCATTTACTATCTCTTCAAAAACTTCCGAAGGGTGTTTGCCCAATTTTGGTGCAAACATTCTCTACTTTATTAGTAGGTCCTAGAGTTCGGTACTTATCTGATTGAGGCGCTCCGCGTGCCCCTTGCTTCTGACTTTCGCTGGTGGAGACAACGTCATTCGGTGTTTGGTTGGTCCGGATGGATGTTTTCATTCGGCATATGGGTGATCTCTCTCAACAACAACAACGGAGGAGGAGGAAAAGAGAGAGATATCTCTCTCAACAACAACAACGGAGGAGGAGGAAAAGAGAGAGATGAGAGCCGAATCAATTCATAGCCGAACCAACTCTTTGCCGAACCAAGCTTTTGCCGAATCAGGTATATCCCCTTTCGCCGAATGAACTTGATAACCGAATGTGCTTATGCCGAATAGACACGAAAGCTTTTCACTGCCGAACGAGCTTGGTGTTGCACTGCCGAATGAAAAGTGTGCCTTTATGGCCGAATGGACCGGCATACCGGATGAATTTCCAATGCCGAGTAGAACCACCGAATGAAGTATATGCCGAATGAGGCTTGGAAACTTGAGCTTTGAGCGAAATCTTAGGTCTTTATACGCTTGCTTGCTTGTATTCTTGTTCTAACATCATGTTTTTCACTTCTGTGTATGTAGATAAATGTCTCGCAAGGCGGAAACACGATCAGACAGACGGAAATCCAAAGATAGAGGCGAGTCTTCCTCCGTGCCCCCAGCCCAACCAGGATCTGGGCAGCATCGACCTGTTCCGAGGTCGTTAGTGGACGGATATGGTCCACAGGAACTTCTGGTCTCTCCTCCCGATTGCTTTCCTAGCTCCCTAAAGGAGGAGCAACTTGATGCCATCTCTCGTTCATTTGGGATAGACAGGGCTCTTATGCTGCTGCTGGGAGATGGGGTGATGCCGTATAATCCCCCCGAAGGTTACTTCGCTTACAGCAGGTACCATTGCATGTGTGGTGCTATCCCTCCTATCAATGCCTGGATAGTCAGCTTTACCACATATTTGAAAGTGGCTCCCTTCCAGCTTCAGCCGAACTCTTATGCCATTTTGGTAAGCCTTTTCGTCATCTTCCAGAGGAGGTACGGGCGCCCTCCTTCTAACCGGGAAATTCGATATTTGTATAACCTGAGGGGCTACAAGAAGGGGTCTCCGTATATTAGTTTGGAAGCGGCCGTGCCCTTCAAACCGGTCTTGGACTTATATTCAAAGTTTACCATGTTCAAGAAGAAATGGTTTTTTGTCAAGGATGATTATGTTTCTTTCCGCCTTTTCACTTCCGGCTGTAAGATTAATTTCATTTATATTTTCCATGTTCTGACTGTAGTGCTTCTTCTGACACGCTTCTATTTCTTGCTAGCGACAGGTGGCATTGCTGTCGTGGAAGATGATTCTTTGGCGCGGATGGCTGCTGGAATAAAGGCCATTCCTACGCGGGACAGGTCGGCTTCGTTCCTGATCAGGAACGCTACCCTCCTGGTGTACAATTTGATCCAGCCGCACCAGTCCGTTGTTAAGCAGAGGGACACGGCCGAGGAGAAGGCTGCCAAAGCTAAGGAGGGGGTTACGGTGAAGAGTGGCAAGAGAAAACCCTTCGCACAGCATCCCGTCGCGGGGGGCAAGAAGCTTAAAGAATCGGAGGGTCCCTCCCCTAGTACTTGCCCGATCATTCCGGAGGAGGAAGGTGTGGAAGAGGGCGAAGGAGGCGATATGGAAGGAGAGTCGGAAGGCGGAGGAGATGGAGATGGTCAGGGTGGTAGTGGTGATGGTGCCTTAACTTCTGGGCAAGACTCTGAGCTGGATGAGGCCCTCCGTCAGGCCTTCGGGGAATCAGAAGGGGAATCGGGAGCGGAGAAGGCGAAGGAGACTGGCAAGGTCGGGGCTGGTGCCGATCTATCCCCCAAGGGTTCCTCAGCCAGGGTGGCTTCGGCGGTGCAAGGTGAACTTTTGTCCTCTGTCGATTCCATTTTCGATAAGGACTTAGAAATATTTTATGGTTCACTCTCGTCCTGGAATGAGATTCAGGACTTATTGCAGTACCCCACTTCTCCACAGGGTTTGTATAGTAGACGTGCCTTCACACTATTCTTTCTTTTTACTTAACATGTTTCCTGAATTGTGGACCATTGTATGTTCATAACACTTGTTCTTTATTCCAGGGGCAGGCCAGGTGGTTAAAACGTCAGACGTTCGACACCGCCTCGAACAATTCAAGTCGATGAGAGCTTCTGCGAAGCCTCCCACTGGTCGCACTGGAGACGTGGTCAAATACCATCCTCTTCTTGGGGTCATCGAAGAGAGCATTCAGAAAAAGAAGAGGAGTCGTTCTTTATTTGAGCCTTCCCCTGGTCCGCAGCTTCCTGTTCAGCCTCCTCGTGATGCCACGGAGGAGAGCACGGAGTTTATCTCCCCTCCACCTCCTTCCAAGAATCCCACAGTTATCCGTATAAGGCGTCCTGATGTGCCTCGTGACCCCTTTGCTGGTCATCCTGATTTAGACCCAAGTTCTCGGGATATTTCATTTGATGAGGCCACGGGTGAGCACCTCCTTCCCCGCAACCCCATGGTACGAGTTTTAGACGAGGCTAAGTCCCTAGACCTTGATCTGCTTACCACTCGGGTAGTTACCATGGGAGACGAGGCCAAGGCTAATATTGATCGGGTGGCTGAGGAGACCAAGAAGTTAATGAAGTATCATGCTCAATTGGTCAAGGCCGGGGAGGAGATTGGAAGTGCTAATATTCGGTTGCGGCTGAAGGTTGCTGATCAGGCCGAACAGCTTGCCGGTCAAGCCGTTCAGATTTCTCGGCACGAGGAAGCCTCCAGGCGTCTGAAAGAGACCATGGAAAAGGCAAGTAGGGCGGAATTACGGAAGATGGAGGCCGCCTGTAAGGAGCGGATCAACATGGCCATTGCGACAGTGGATGAGGTTCGGAATGCGGATCTCGAGCAGGTAGAGGAGTTGTCTGGGAGGCTTGAGGCCGCGGAGATGGCTCAAGTCAAGTTAAAGGAGGAGATGGGGGAGATGAGGAGGTCTCTCCGGGCTGACTGCTCGAGATATCGATCAGAGAGGGATGCCGCTGTCGCCTAGTTGCAGGCTTCTGAGGCCAGGGTGAGGGAGTTCGAGGAGAATGAGGGGATGATGGACGAGATGCTGCAGGACATGTACTTCCCCACTTGGAAGGAGGGCAGCTTGTCTTGGATGGATGACTATCCCCGGGTCATGGCCAAGATATATCTCCGGGCTTTAGAGGAGGCCAGGGTCGATGCGGGTAAGGAAGGTGGAGTGGCTTTTAGTCTGGATGTGGTCACTGCTCAGTTCTCGAAAGAGGAGCAAGTGGCGGTGAAGGTGGGGATGCGGTTGCTCGCTGCGGAGGAAGCGGGTGTGCAACTGGAGGATGAGGATCAAGCGGCGGACGCTGGTGAGTTATTCTTCTCTTTTCCTTTTCTTTCTGGGTTTCCATGACTTGATTGTTTATCGTTTGTTTAATGGATTCCTCTTCTGAATTGGACAGGTGGAACTTCCGATCAACATGCTGGGGGTTCCGGCCCTGCAGCCAAATAGGCTTGGGAAGTCGGTGATGGAGTGTGGACGCAGCTGGTTACTCGTCCGGATTCGGCCGCTTTTTATTTCTTTTTTACTGTTGTTTACGTTAGTCCAAAACATTGATGTGACTGTAATAATATTATTTGCAAAGAATAACTTGGTGTGATTTCATATATAAGCTGCTTTTGTTATGTTTAAACGTTGTTGTCATTTTGATGTGCTGCGTGAGAAGTATAACCATGTATATGCCTGTGATTTTAGTTGTGTTTGATGTTAAGCCTTTGCTTGAAATATAATTTCATGTTTTGCAATGTTGGTGTGACATATGAATAAGCTATAGTTATGCATCTATGTACAAGAGAAGAGAGTACCGCCCTTCATGTTTTATTTGCAGGCGGTAGTTTTGAGCATCTTGTGTAACTGATCATGAATATATCTGAGTATCTTGCCACCCAGTACGCGGGCTTAGATTCTCATGAGTGAATGCTCCCTATTCGGTTTCCTGTACTTTAGAGTTTGTTATACAGGATAGGAGAAAAGTATCTAAATGAAATGGAAGTATAGAAAAAGTAAAACTTCCAGTCACGGAAGGCCGTCGATGTGCTTAAGTTCGTGGCAAACGGGTTTTGTAGTCACTTTCCCTAGCTGTGGGTCTTGGACACATTTGTCACCCATCTTACGCCTCCGTGGGGAGTTTTCTTTTTTACCACAGTCACACTTAAGACACATCGGAGCCGAGATCGCGCACGGTAATTACCCGAACCATTATGGTCCGTAATCGTGGGTATTATTCGATTTACCGTGGCCGGCTAGCGTGGGTGCCGTTGGCCGTGAACTACCCCTGGCTGGCCACACCTTATGTTGGGGCTTAAAGTAGGTTCACAGTTGCCGGCGAGCCGAACGCCCTAATGAGCTGCCATCGGCTATAGTCGGCCTTTATGATGACTTATAATCGGCTCATTACAGTTGGCTTTGAGGGCAGGCGCGAGCAATGAGTTAACCCGCAGCAGAAGGATGCTGGAGCAAAAGAGTCTCGTTGGCGAGTGCATAGAATCGTAGCGTACCTGTTAGGCCTTGTCCAGATGAGGCCGTGGTGCGTCTTGAGTGGAGATGCCATAAGATTTTGTTCAACAGAAAAGGATAAAGCTTAACAAACAGCTAAGATATAAAGGAACAAGTTAAAAAGAGACAAGGTTTTTAAAGTGGTTCGGCATGAAAACGCCTACGTCCACTGATTCGCTTTGTTAATTCACTTCATATGGGCAGTACAAGTTAAGAAAAGTATCGACGGAGATGTCGGATGTTCCATGCCCTCTGGAACACGTCTCCGTCCACTGTTGACAAAATATAAGCTCCGTTGTGGAGATCTTTATGAATTACATATGGTCCGTCCCAGATGGGGTCCAGTGCCCCGGGGCGCGGAAAGATTCGCCTGAGGACAAGATCTCCTTCTTGTAAAGTGCGATGCTTGACTTTGGAGTTGTATAGTGCTGCCACTTTTTGTTTGTGAGCCGCTGCTTTAAGTGCTGCGTCATTTCTCCTTTCCTCAATCAGATCCAAAGACATGAGGAGGAGTTCTTCGTTTTCTTCTGGATTGTAGTGGATCCTACGGTGGGAAGGAACAATAGTCTCAACAGGGAGCATTGCCTCCGATCCGTATGCCAAAGAGAAAGGAGTATGTCCTGTTGATGTTCTGAAAGATGCGCGGTAGGCCCAAAGTGCCGTAGGAAGTTCGTCCACCCAAGCGCCTTTTGACTTTTCAAGTTTCTTCTTGATTAGGGTTTTGAGAATTTTGTTGACAGCTTCGACTTGTCCGTTTGCCTGAGGATAAGCTACTGATGAGAAGCTTTTATGGATTCCATGCTCTTGGCACCAGTCGGCGAATTCTTCGCTGTCAAATTGGAGTCCGTTGTCTGATATGATCTTGAGTGGTACTCCGTACCTGCACAGAATATTTTTGATCAAGAAGTTGATAACTTTTGCTGAAGATATTTTATTTAGGGGTTCCGCTTCCACCCATTTGGTGAAATAATCGACTGCCACTATAGCATATTTGGCCCCGCCCCTGCCCGTTGGCAGTTCGCCAATTAAATCAATTCCCCATACAGCAAAGGGCCAAAGGGCTGATCATTTGAGTAATCTTATTTGTGGGTAGTCGAGGAATCTTGGAAAATTTCTGACATCTGTCGCATCTCTTGACGAAGTCTAGGGCGTCTTTGTTTAGTGTGGGCCAGTAATATCCATATCGGAGTATCCTTTTGGCCAGAGTCTGCCCTCCAGTGTGATCTCCGCAACTTCCTTGATGAATGTTGAATAAGATCTCCTTGGCTTCCCTTTCAGCGACGCATCTGAATAAGGGGCTAGAGAAACCACGGCGATAGAGGATGCCTTCTTGTATTGTGTAGTGGGGAGCTTTCCTCAAAATTCTCCTGACTTCATCACGTTTGTCTGGTAGTGTGCCGTCCTGCAAATATTTCCGGATAGGAGTCATCCAAGTTGCTTCTTCAATTGTAGTTACCAGATTCACTTGTTCAAAACTTGGGGCCAGTGCTCCGGAAATGGTGATATTCTTCATACTAGCTTGCTTTGCTAGTTCATCGGCCTCTTGGTTATCTTCTCGAGGAATGTGTTTGATTAGATAATGGTCCAATTGGTCGAGCAGCAGTTTGGTTTTCTTTAGGTATGTTGTGAGTCGTTCTCCTCGTGTCTGGAATTCTCCTAGTACTTGGTTTACGATAAGTTGAGAATCACTATGAAGACATAAAGAATTGACTCCAATTTCTAAGGCAAGCTCCAATCCCGCTATTACTGCCTCGTACTCCGCATCGTTGTTAGTGGCCGCGAATTCCAACCTTAATGCATAGTACAGCTTTCTTCCCCTGGGGGTGATTATTACAATACCTTCCCCCGAGCCTTGTTCGTTTGATGCTCCATCTACAAAGAGGATCCACTTGATGTTTTTTGCTATTTCAAACTGTTCCTTGCCTTCGTTGGCAGTGAATTCGGCAATGAAATCGGCCAGGGCTTGCCCCTTGATAGCAGTGCGAGGATGGTAGGTGACGTCATACTGACTTAGTTCAATGCACCATTTGAGGAGTCGTCCAGAAGTGTCGAGACGATGGAGCACCTGTCTTAGTGGCTGATCGGTTAGAACTCTGATGGAGTGAGATTGGAAGTAGTGTCGTAGTTTTCGTGACGCGATCAATAAACAATATGCCAATTTCTCAAGTTTAGGATATCTGGCTTCTGCCCCCGTAAACCTCTTACTTATAAAGTACACCGGGCGTTGCATGCGGTCTTCTTCTCTTACTAGGGCAGCGCTTAAAGCATGAGATGATATAGCGAGGTATAGGTATAGCTCTTCGCCTTCGTTCGGAGTTGAGAGTACTGGTGGTTTCTGAAGGTGTTCGATCAGGTTAAGGAAGGCTTTTAGGCATTCATCGGTCCACTCGAACTTTCCTTTGTCTTTCTTGAGAGCTTCGAAGAAAGGGACGCATTTGCCAGTTGCTTTGCAAATGAATCTGCTTAGGGCGGCCACCTTTCCATTTAAGCTCTGCATTTCTTTTCGGGTGGAAGGTATCCTTATTTCTTTTAGAGCCCGGATTTGTTCAGGGTTTGCTTCAATTCCTCTGGAATGGACAATGAATCCTAAGAATTTTCCCGATGACACTCCGAAGGAGCACTTTAGAGGATTCAGCTTCATTTCATATCGGCGAAGTACCTGAAACATCTCGCTCAGGTGGCTTACATGATCGTCGGATTTCCTGGACTTTACCAACATGTCATCCACATATACTTCCATAGTTCGTCCTATTAATTCCGCGAACATCTTGTTGACGAGGCGTTGATAGGTAGCTCCGGCATTTTTGAGTCCAAAAGGCATGACTTTGTAACAATATAATCCCCGGTCAGTGATGAAGCTAGTGTGGTCTTGATCGGGAGCGTGCATGGGAATCTGGTTGTATCCGGAGTATGCATCCATAAAAGATAAAAGTTCGTGCCCGGCAGTGCTGTCCACAAGTTGATCGATTCGGGGGAGCGGGAAGCAGTCTTTCGGGCAAGCGTCATTTAAGTTGGAGAAATCAATGCACGTTCGCCACCTCCCATTAGCTTTCTTTACTAGTACCCGGGTTAGCTATCCACTCGGGGTAGATGGCTTCTCGTATGAAGTCATTAGCAAGTAGGTTCTTTACTTCCTCGTCGAGGGCTGCTGATCGTTCTGCTCCCATGCTTCTCTTTTTCTGCTTTATCGGTGCCCTGGTGGGATCGATGTTCAGCATGTGGCATGCTATGTCTGGGGAGATTCCTGTCATATCGGCATGTGTCCACGCAAATACATCTAAGTTGTGGTGGAGAAAGTCGATGAGTTGATCCTTCAATTCTTTTTTTAGCTGAGATCCTATTTTTAATAGTCTGTTTGAATCATGTTTGTCTACAGATACGAATTCCATGGCCTCTGCAGGCTCAGCGGTAGCCTCCTCCTCCTTATCCCTGGGGTCTAGTTCATTGAAAGGATCGCTGGTGTATCGAAGAGAAGGGGATTTCTTTAGTTGCTATGCTTCCAAGCTTTTCATGCAGAGAGTAGTCTCTGCATCTTTCCCTTTATTCTTTCTATGGTTATTGCGAAGTTCAGTTACATAGCAATCTCGAGCGGCGTCTTGATCTCCTTCAACTTCTCCTATTCCGTCATCTGTTGGGAATTTCATATTTAGGCACCACAGGGCTAGGACAATTTGGAAGTCAGGCAAGGCTGGTCTTCCCAAGAAGGCGTTGTAGGCAAGTTGCCCGAGGGGCATTTTCGCATCTCCAGTGAAACCGTGCAGGGGTTTGCTGCAGGGAGACACATCCTTCATTGACAGTTTCATTTTGTCGAAAGCATGCTTGAACAGGATATTTACGGAGCTTCCTGTGTCTATTAGAATTCGGAAAACTTTAGCTGGACCGAACCAGGCAGAGATGACCATGGGATCCATATGCGGATATTGTCTTCCTTCTAAATCACGCCTACTGAATATGATGTCGTCACTCTCTTTCCGTTTCGGGTGGCGTTCTTCCATAATGGAGTTAACATAGCCTTCAGCATTTCTAAGTGACTTGCCGTATCTTTCCATCTCTGCCCAGCTTCTGTCGGCGGTGTGTGGTCCTCCCGAGATGGTATGGACCACTATCTTCTCTTGACTAGAGCCACTGGTGTTGCGATTCTCTTCGCCTACTTCTGGAAGTGGTCGCTTTGAGTTTTCATTAGCAGGGGTTGGAGTCCTGTTCTGACCTTTCACATAGCGTTCCAGCCTTCTTCTTCTGATGTGTTCTTCGATCAAGTCCCGGAGATGGTGGCATTCATTGGTGTCATGTCCGTGGGATTCATGGAAGGGGCAGAACTTTCCAGACTTGAGTGCGTTACCAGATTCTTTCTTGTGCGGGGGGCGCTTGTATCCGAGTTCGCCCTGAGTGGCGAGAAAGATGTTTTCGATTGTTTCATTCAAAGGAATGTAGGAGTCAAATCTCCGTCCTGGTCGATATTGGCGTTTTTCAACTTTCCTGCCCCAGCATTGTCTCTAGATTCATTTCTTCGAGTGTCCTTGGCTGCAGCGGGAACCATGTCCGAAGTTGTCTTACCTTGTTGCCCTGACTGCCTCTCAGTGGCGGCGTCTTCAATTCTCATATACTTTCCAGCTTCATGGAAGAAATCAGGTAAAGTAGCTGGTTTTTCCTTAGTTAGTGTTCTTGCGAACTTGGTATCTGGATGTACACCGCTACAGAGGGCCATTAGGGCGAGTTTCTCATCGGCATCTTGGACTGCGGCCGCTGCGGCGTTGAACCGAGTTAGATATTGTTGCAGTGTCTCTCCGGATTTCTGTTTAACATTGTAAAGAGAATAAGCATCCTTGGGTTGTTCTACATGGATGCGGAACTGGCTAATGAACCTTTCTTTCAACATCTCCCATGAGCTGATAGATTCCTAGGGTAGATGGCAGAACCAGGAGGTAGCTAGATCTGCTAGGAATAGCGGAAAGCATTTACACAGTACCCCTTCTGTTGCTCCGCTCATGAGCATATGCTGGATGTATCTTTGTAAGTGTACGATGGGGTCGGAAGTTCCCTTGTAAGGTTCCATGGTTGGCATTTTTCATTCCCGGGGGGTGATGGCAGTTTCGATATTGCGGGTAAAAGGGCTGGAGACCCTAGCGCTTATTCCTCGGTCCCTTTGCTCCCGTTGGACGCATTCCCTGAATAGTCGTGCCATTCTTTCGTCAGAATTTTGAGCGGATAGAAATGAATTTGGTTCTTCCCTGCGGGATCGATCTCGTCCAGATGACCTGTAGGGATGGTATAGTCTATCACTTCTAACGTTATCCAGTGGTTGCCTCTGGCTGCTCGGATGCATGCTAGGACCAGCTACAGTTGCCCCCTGCCTTGATCTTCCCCTGTGGGGTTCTGTTTCGGGCATTTCCATGGGGTCAACTTTGGGCTGGGTTCTAGCTCGGCTCCGTTCAGCGGGGTTTCTATGATTAGGTGGCATGACTGGCTCAGCTACATCCGACCCTCGCCTGGCGCCTCCCCCGCTGGGTTCGGTTCCAAGCGCTTCCTCGAGTCGGAGTTCGGGCTGAGTCCGGGCCCGGCCACTATCATTGTTGTTCCTGTTGATGGCTTCCTCGAAGAGGGAAGATCTTTGTTGTCTCCGAGATCCTCCAGATTGAGATTCATCCCATGATTCAGTGTTGTGGTTGGATTCTTCGACATTCCTCAAGCGTGACATGAGTTGGTTCACCAAAGCTTCTTGTTGGGATGCGAAGCAGTTAGTCACTTCCACCACAACTCTGTCTAGGTCTGCTCTAGTGATTACTGCCGGTTGTTCCGCGGCAGGGGCTGTTGGAATTGCCTGATCTACCTGTGGCACACTGCTGTAGTGGGATGGTTCTCTTGATCTGGATCCACTGGATTTGGAGCGCTGCTAGTTGCAGCGTTCTTTCCCTTTTTGGCGTCTTTTCTTGGTCTGGAAGTCATGTTTCCTAGGCGATGAAGGATGCTATTGGGAAAGAAGGTTGAATGAGGGAAGCTGAAGCTTCGAGTTCGAAGCTCTCAATGAAAGCACCAAAAATGTTTGCGCAAAAAATGGGCAAACACCTCCAAGTCGTGTGATTTAGTTGATTTTATGTGATTCTTAATGATTCAGATGAGTTGTGTAAACATGAAATAAGCAGGGGCTGAAATGTAAAAGACACACAGATTTATATTGGTTCGGCCAGAACGTGCCTACGTCCACTTTATATGTTATTATCTTCTTTGTTTCAGATTACAAGTACAATGCTTTGTGTATAAGTATATGAAAGTAGTTTGAAAGTTCCTTCCGTGCTTGAGCTTTCAAACTTTTTTTCTGCCATTGTTGTACCCCTGCCCCTCTATTTATAGAGTGAGGTTGGGAGCAGGGGTCTTGGATGTATATAGCTGCTGGTGGGCCTGGGCTGGAACCATCTGGCCTGGCAGCATTCTGGTTCGGCGAGGCTTCATTCGGTCTTGAATGGGTGGTGTTGGACCGGTGATGGAGTGGGATGGAGGTCTATTCGGCATTGAGGTAGGTGGTTGGTCCGGTAGTGGAGTGGGTCCGGTAGTGGCGTTGGTCCGGTGGTGACCTTGGTTCGGTTGTAGAGGGCTAAGGCATGTTGGTTCGGTGATGGCCTTGGTCCGTTGGTGACCTTGGTTGGGCACGCATGGGAGAGGCCGAATGGAGCTTGGAGAAGGTTGGTTCGGCTTGGAGAAGGTTGGTCCGGTGGCCGAATGGAGCTTGGAGAAGGTTGGTCTTATGCCGAATGAGAATGCCGGATGGTCTTCCATGCTTGTACCGAGCCTTGTGTTTTCCGAATGAAGCGGGGGTTGCGAGCCCGGGTAAAACCGTGACTTCTTGGTCTCGAGATCTTCTGGGTGAGAATTCGCCCAACAAGTTACGGGAGCCATAACCAGTCAAAACGAAGGCCTCAGTGAGTTCTAGGGCTATGATAGCTTTCAGCCGTCAATGGATTGTTTAATGCCCAAAAAAGACTATCCGAATCTCAATCGGGTCTCGGAAGTTTTTTACCCTTCGTTTTTTCGACACGTGGATTTTTACGGTAGAACGGGATTACCGTGGCTGGTCTTCATGTTATCATCGCTGGAGAGTGGTGCACCAGGGTACCATTTCATTTCAAATCCATGCACGCATTTTGAAAAGTCGTACGACACTGTTTCGCCATTTCGGACGGATGTTGCACCTTGCACCGTGGATGTTGCACCCTGTAGGTATCGATTATTCGTACGGCCATAACTTCTGGCTCATTTAGAGTTACGGGAGCCATAACCAGTCAAAATGAAGGCCTCGGTGAGTTCTACGGCTATGACAGCTTTCATCCGTCAATGGATTGTTTAATGCCCAAAAAAGACTATCCGAATCTCAATCGGGTCTAGGAAGTTTTTTACCTTTCGTTTATTCGACACGTGGATTTTTACGGTAGAACGGGATTACCGTGGCTGGTCTTCGATTTACCATCGATGGAGAGTGGTGCACCACGGTACCGTTTTGTTTCAAATCCATGCACGCATTTCAAAAATTCGTACGATACCGTTTCGCCATTTCGGACGGATGTTGCACCTTGCACCGTGGATGTTGCACCCTGTAGATATCGATTATTCGGGCGGCCATAACTTCTGCCTCATTTAGAGTTACAGGAGCCATAACCAGTCAAAACGAAGGCCTCAGTGAGTTCTACGGCTCTGACAGCTTTCAGCTGTCAATGGATTGTGTAATGCCCAAAAAAGACTATCTGAATCTCAATCGGGGATAGGAAGTTTTTTATCCTTCGTTTTTTCGACGCATGGATTTTTACGGTAAAACGGGATTACCGTGGATGGTCTTCAATTTATCATCATTGGAGAGTAGTGCACCATGGTACCATTTCGTTTCAAATCCTTGCACGCATTTGAAAAAGTCGTACGGCACTGTTTCACCGTTTCGGACGGATGTTACACCTTGCACCGTGGATGTTGGACCCTGTAGATATCGATTATTCAGACGGCCATAACTTCTGGCTCGTTTAGTGTTACGGGAGCCATAACAAGTCAAAACGATGGCATCGGTGAGTTCTACGGCTATGATAGCTTTCAGCCGTCAATGGATTGTTTAATGCCCAAGAAAGACTATTCGAATCTCAATCGGGTCTCGGAAGTTTTTTTACCCTTCGTTTTTTCGACACGAGGATTTTTACGGTAAAACGGGATTACCGCGGCTGGTCTTCAATTTACCATTGCTGGAGAGTGGTGCACTAGGGTACAATTTCGTCTTAAATCCTTGCACGCATTTCAAAACGTCAAACGACACTGTTTCGCCATTTCGGACGGATGTTGCACCTTGCACCGTGTATGTTGCACCCTCTAGATATCGATTATTCGGACGGCCATAACTTCTGGCTCGTTTAGAGTTATGGGAGCCATAACCAGTCAAAACGAAGGCCTTGGTGAATTCTACGGCTATGACAGCTTTCAGCCGTCAATGGATTGTTTAACGCCCAAAAAAGACTATCCGAATCTCAATCGGGTCAAGGAAGTTTTTTACCCTTCGTTTTTTCGACACGTGGATTTTTACGGTAGAACGGGATTACCATGGCTGGTCTTCGATTTGCCATCGCTGGAGAGTGGTGCACCATGGTACCGTTTCGTTTCAAATCCATGCACGCATTTCAAAATGTCGTACGACACTGTTTCGCCATTTTGGACGGATGTTGCACCTTGCACCGTGGATGTTGCACCCTAAGATATCGATTATTCGGACGGCCATAACTTCTGGCTCGTTTAGAGTTACGGGAGCCATAACCAGTCAAAAGGAAGGCCTCAGTGAGTTCTACGGTTATGACAGATTTCAGCCATCAGTGGATTGCTTAATGCCCAAAAAAGACTATCCGAATCTCAATCGGGTCTCGGAAGTTTTTTACCCTTCGTTTTTTCGATACGTGGATTTTTACGGTAAAACGAGATTACCTTGGCTGGTCTTCAATTTACCAATGCTGGAGAGTGGTGCACCACGGTACCGTTTTGTAACAAATCCATGCACGCATTTCAAAAATTCGTACGATACTGTTTCGCCATTTCGGACAGATGTTGCACCTTGCACCGTGGATGATGCACCCTGTAGATATCGATTATTCGGACGGCCATAACTTCTGCCTCGTTTAGAGTTACGGGAGCCATAACCAGTCAAAACGAAGGTCACAGTGAGTTCTATGGCTCTGACGGCTTTCAGCCGTCAATGGATTGTGTAATCCCCAAAAAAGACTATCTGAATCTCAATCGAGGCGAGGAAATTTTTTACCCTTCGTTTTTTCGACACGTGGATTTTTACGGTAAAATGGGATTACCGTGGCTGGACTTCGATTTACCATCGTTGGAGAGTAGTGCACCTTGGTACCGTTTCTTTTCAAATCCTTGCACGCATTTCAAAAAGTCGTACGACACTGTTTCGACGTTTCGGACGGATGTTGCACCTCGCACCGTCGATGTTGCACCCTGTAGATATCGATTATTCGGACGGCCATAACTTCTGGCTCCATTAGTGTTACGGGAGCCACAACCAGTCAAAACGATGCCCTCGGTGAGTTCTACGGCTATGATTGCCTTCAGCCGTCAATGAATTGTTTAATGCCCAAAAAAGACGATTCGAATCTCAATCGGGTCTCGGAAGTTTTTTTACCCTTCGTTTTTTCGACACGAGGATTTTTACGGTAAAATGGGATTACTGTGGCCGGTCTTCAATTTACCATTGCTGGAGAGTGGTGCACCAGGGTACAATTTCGTCTCGAATCCTTGCACGCATTTCAAAAAGTCGTACGACACTGTTTCGCCATTTCGGACGGATGTTGCACCTTGCACCTTGTATGTTGCACCCTGTAGATATCGATTATTCAGACGGCCATAACTTCTGCCTCGTTTGGAGTTACGGGAGCCATAACCAGTCAAAACGAAGGCCTCAGTGAATTCTACGGCTATGACAACTTTTAGCCATCAATGGATTGTTTAATGCCCAAAAAAGACTATCTGAATCTCAATCGGGTCTAGGAAGTTTTTTACCCTTCGTTTTTTCGACACGTGGATATTTACTGTAGAACGGGATTACCGTGGCTGGTTTTCGATTTACCATCGCTGGAGAGTGGCGCACCATGGTACCGTTTCGTTTCAAATCCATGCACTCATTTCAAAAAGTCGAACGACACTGTTTCGCCATTTCGGACGGATGTTGCACCTTGCACCGTGGATGTTGCACCTAAGGTATCGATTATTCGGACGGCCATGACTTCTGGCTCGTTTAGAGTTACGGGAGCCATAACCAGTCAAAATGAAGGCCTCAGTGAGTTCTATGGTTATGACAGCTTTCATCCATCAATGGATTGCTTAATGCCCAAAAAAGACTACCCGAATTTCAATCGGGTCTCGGAAGTTTTTTACCCTTCGTTTTTTCGACACGTGGATTTTTACGGTAAAACGAGATTACCTTGGCTGGTCTTCAATTTACCAACGCTGGAGGGTGGTGCACCATGGTACCGTTTCGTTTCAAATCCTTGCACGCATTTCAAAAAGTCGTACGACACTGTTTCGCCATTTCGGACGGATGTTGCACCATGCACCATGGATGTTGCACCCTGTAGATATCGATTATTCGGACGGCCATAACTTCTGGCTCGTTTAGTGTTACGGGAGCCATAACTAGTCAAAACGAAGGCCTCAATGAGTTCTACGGCTATGACCGCTTTCAGGCGTCAATGGATTGTTTAATGCCCAAAAAAGACTATCCAAATCTCAATCGGGTCTCGGAAGTTTTTTACCCTTCGTTTTTTCGACACGTGGATTTTTATGGTAAAACGAGATTACCGTGGCTGGTCTTCATGTCATCATCGCTGGAGAGTGGTGCACCAGGTTACCGTTTCGTTTCAAATCCATGCACGCATTTTAAAAAGTCGTACGACACTGTTTCGCCATTTCAGACGGATGTTGCACCATGCACCGTGGATGTTGCACCTTGTAGATATCGATTATTCGGACGGCCATAACTTCTGGCTCATTTAGAGTTACGGGAGCTATAAACCGTCAAAACGAAGGCATCGGTGATTTCTACGGCTATGATAGCTTTCAGCCGTCAATAGATTGTGTAATGCCCAAAGAAGACTATCCGAATCTCAATCGGGTCTAGGAAGTTTTTTACCCTTCGTTTTTTCGACACGTGGATTTTTACGGTAGAACGGGATTACCGTGGCTGGTCTTCGATTTACCATCGCTGGAGAGTGGTGCACCATGGTAACATTTCGTTTCAAATCCATGCACGCATTTCAAAAAGTCGTACGACACTGTTTCGCCATTTCGGACGGATGTTGCACCTTGCACCGTGGATGTTGCACCCTAAGATATCGATTATTCGGACGGCCATAACTTCTGCCTCGTTTAGAGTTACGAGAATCATAACCAGTCAAAATGAAGGCCTCGGTGAGTTCTACGGTTATGACAGCTTTCAGCCATCAATGGATTGCTTAATGCCCAAAAAAGACTATCCGAATCTCAATTGGGTCTCGGAATTTTTTTACCCTTCGTTTTTTCGACACGTTGATTTTTACGGTAAAACGAGATTACCTTGGCTGGTCTTCAATTTACCAACGCTGGAGAGTGGTGCACCATGGTGCCGTTTCATTTCAAATCCTTGCATTCATTTCAAAAATTCGTACGATACTGTTTCGCCATTTCGGACGGATGTTGCACCTTGCACCATGGATGTTGCACCCTGTAGATATCGATTATTCGGACGGCCATAACTTTTGGCTCGTTTAGAGTTACGGGAGCTATAGCCAGTCAAAACGAAGGCCTCAGTGAGTTCTACGGCTATGACAGCTTTCAGCCGTCAATGGATTGTTTAATGCCCAAAAAAGACTATCCGAATCTCAATCGGATCTCGGAAGTTTTTTACCCTTCGTTTTTTCGACACGTGGATTTTTACGGTAAAACGAGATTACCGTGGCTGGTCTTCATGTTATCATCGCTGGAGAGTGGTGCACCAGGGTACCGTTTCGTTTCAAATCCATGCACGCATTTTAAAAAGTCATACGACACTGTTTCGCCATTTCAGACGGATGTTGCACCTTGTACCGTGGATGTTTTACCTTGTAGATATCGATTGTTCGGACGGCCATAACTTCTGGCTCATTTAGAGTTACGGGAGCCATAACCCGTCAAAACGAAGGCATCGGTGAGTTCTACGGCTATGACAGCTTTCAGCCGTTAATGGATCGTTTAATGCCCAAAAAAGACTATCCGAATCTCAATCGGGTCTAGGAAGTTTGTTACCCTTCGTTTTTTCTACACGTGGATTTTTACGATAGAATGGGATTACCGTGGCTGGTCTTCGAATTACCATCGCTGGAGAGTGGTGCACCACGGTACCGTTTTGTTTCAAAT
This sequence comes from Allium cepa, assembly GCA_030765085.1. Classification (NCBI taxonomy): domain Eukaryota; kingdom Viridiplantae; phylum Streptophyta; class Magnoliopsida; order Asparagales; family Amaryllidaceae; genus Allium; species Allium cepa. The sequence continues at coordinate 17,411,356 of CM060931.1, forward strand.
CCATGCACGCATTTCAAAAATTCGTACGATGCTGTTTCGCAATTTCGGACGGATGTTGCACCTTGCACCATGGATGTTGCACCCTGTAGATATCGATTATTCAGACGGCCATAACTTCTGGCTCGTTTAGGGTTACGGGAGCCATAACCAGTCAAAACGAAGGCCTCAGTGAGTTCTACGTCTCTGACAGCTTTCAGCCATCAATGGATTGTGTAATGCCCAAAAAAGACTATTTGAATCTCAATCGGGGCTAGGAAGTTTTTTACCCTTCATTTTTTTGACACGTGGATTTTTACGGTAAAACGGGATTGCCGTGGTTGGTCTTCAATTTACCATCGCTGGAGAGTGGTGCACCAGGGTACCTTTTCGTCTCAAATCCTTGCACGCATTTCAAAAAGTCGTACGACACTGTTTCGCCAGGTCGGACGGATGTTGCACCTTGCACCGTGTATGTTGCACCCTGTAGATATCGATTATTCGGACGGCCATAACTTCTCGCTCGTTTAGAGTTACGGGAGCCATAACTAGTCAAAACGAAGGCCTCGGTGAATTCTACGGCTATGACAGCTTTCAGCTGTCAATGGATTGTTTAACGCCCAAAAAAGACTATCCGAATCTCAATCGGGTCTAGGAAGTTTGTTACCCTTCGTTTTTTCGACACGTGGATTTTTACGGTAGAACGAGATTACCGTGGCTGGTCTTCGATTTACCATCGCAGGAGAGTGGTGCACCATGGTACCATTTCGTTTCAAATCCATGCACGCATTTCAAAAAGTCGTACGACACTGTTTCGCCATTACGGACGGATGTTGCACCTTGCACCGTGGATGTTGCACCCTAAGATATCGATTATTCGGACGACCATAACTTCTGGCTCGTTTAGAGTTACGGGAGCCATAACCAGTCAAAATGAAGGCCTTAGTGAGTTCTACGGTTATGACAGCTTTTAGCCATCAATGGATTGCTTAATGCCAAAAAAAGACTATCCGAATCTCAATCGGGTCTCGGAAGTTATTTACCCATCGTTTTTTCGACACGTGGATTTTTACGGTAAAACGAGATTACCTTGGCTGGTCTTCAATTTACCAACGCTGGAGAGTGGTGCACCATGGAACCGTTTCATTTCAAATCCTTGCACGCTTTTCAAAAAGTCGTACGACACTGTTTCGCCATTTCGGACGGATGTTGCACCTTGCACCGTGGATGTTGCACCCTGTAGATATCGATTATTCGGACGGCCATAACTTCTGGCTCGTTTAGAGTTACGGGAGCCATAACCTTTCAAAACAAAGGCCTCAGTGAGTTCTATGGCTATGACAGCTTTTAGCCGTCAATGGATTGTTTAATGCCCAAAAAAGACTATCTGAATCTCAATCGGGTCTCGGAAGTTTTTTACCCTTCGTTTTCTCGACACGTGGATTTTTACGGTAAAACGGGATTACCGTGGCTGGTTTTCATGTTATCATCGCTGGAGAGTGGTGCACCAGGGTACCGTTTCGTTTCAAATCCATGCACGCATTTCAAAAATTCGTAGATACTGTTTCGCCATTTCGGACGGATGTTGCACCTTGCACCGTGGATGTTGCACCCTGTAGATATCGATTATTCGGACGGCCATAACTTCTGGCTCGTTTAGAGTTACGGGAGCCATAACCCATCGAAACGAAGGCCTCGGTGAGTTCTACGGCTATGGCAGCTTTCAGCCGTCAATGGATTGTTTAATGCCCAAAAAAGACTATCTGAATCTCAATCGGGTCTTGGACGTTTTTTACCCTTCGTTTTTTCTACATGTGGATTTTTACGGTAGAACGAGATTACCGTGGCTGGTCTTCGATTTACCATCGCTGGAGAGTGATGCACCATGGTACCGTTTCGTTTCAAATCCATGCACGCATTTCAAAAATTCGTAGATACTGTTTCGCCATTTCGGACAGATGTTGCACCTTGCACCGTGGATGTTGCACCCTGTAGATATCGATTATTCGGACAGCCATAACTTCGGGCTCGTTTAGAGTTACGGGAGCCATAACCAGTCAAAACGAAGTCCTCAGTGAGTTCTACGGATTTGACAGCTTTCAGCCGTTAATGGATTGTGTAATGCCCAAAAAAGACTATCCGAATCTTAATCGGGGCTAGGAAGTTTTTTACCCTTCGTTTTTTCGACACATGGATTTTTACGGTAAAACGGTATTACCGTGGCTGGTCTTCGATTTACCATCGCTGGAGAGTGGTGCACCATGGTACCGTTTTGTTCCAAATCCTTGCACGCATTTCAAAAAGTCGTACGGCACTGTTTCGCCATTTCGGACGGATGTTGCACCTTGCACCGTGGATGTTGCACCCTGTAGATATCGAATATTCGGATGGCCGTAACTTCTGGCTCGTTTACAGTTACGGGAGCCATAACTAGTCAAAACGATGGCCTCAGTGAGTTCTTATGCTATGATAGCTCTCAGCCGTCAATGGATTGTTTAATGCCCAAAAAAGACTATCTGAATCTCAATCGGGTCTCGGAAGTTTTTTTACCCTTTGTTTTTTCGACACGAGGATTCTTACGGTAAAACGGGATTACCGTGGCTGGTCTTCAATTTACCATCGCTGGAGAGTGGTGCCCCAGGGTACCGTTTCGTCTCAAATCCTTGCACGCATTTCAAAAAGTCATACGACACTGTTTCGCCATTTCGGACGAATCTTGCACCTTGCACCGTGTATGTTGCACCCTGTAGATATCGATTATTCGGACGGCCATTACTTCTGGCTCGTTTAGAGTTACGGGAGCCATAACCAATCAAAACGAAGGCCTCGGTGAGTTCTACGGCTATGACGGCTTTGAGCCGTCGATGGATTGTTTAATGCCCAAAAAAGACTATCCGAATCTCAATCGGGTCTAGGAAGTTTTTTACCCTTCGTTTTTTCGACACGTGGATTTTTACGGTAGAACGGGATTACCGTGGTTGGACTTCGATTTACCATCCCTGGAGAGTGGTGCACCATGGTACCGTTTCGTTTCAAATCCTTGCACGCATTCCAAAAAGTTGTACGACATTGTTTCGCCATTTCGTACGGATGTTGCATCTAGCACCGTGGATGTTGCACCCTGTAGATATCGATTATTCGGACGGCCATAACTTCTGGCTCGTTTAGAGTTACTTGAGCCATAACCAGTCAAAATGAAGGCCTCAGTGAGTTCTACGGCTACGACAGCTTTCAGCCGTCGATGGATTGTTTAATGCCCAAAAAAGACTATCTGAATCTCAATCGGTTCTCGAAAGTTTTTTACCCTTCGTTTTTTCGACACGTGGATTTTTACGGTAAAACGGGATTACCGTGGCTGGTCTTCAATTTACCATCGCTGGAGAGTGGTGCACCATGGTACCGTTTCGTTTCAAATCCTTGCACGCATTTCAAAAAGTCGTACGACACTGTTTCGCCATTTCAGACGGATGTTGCACCTTGCACCGTGGATGTTGCACCCTGTAGATATCGATTATTCGGACGGCCATAACTTCTGGCTCGTTTAGAGTTACGGGAGCCATAACCAGTCAAAACGAAGGCCTCAGTGAGTTCTACGGCTATGAATGCTTTCAGGCGTCGATGGATTGTTTAATGCCCAAAAAAGACTATCCGAATCTCAATCGGGTCTAGGAAGTTTTTTACCCTTCGTTTTTTCGACACGTGGATTTTTACGGTAGAACGGGATTACCGTGGTTGGACTTCGATTTACCATCCCTGGAGAGTGGTGCACCATGGTACCGTTTCGTTTCAAATCCTTGCACGCATTTCAAAAAGTCGTACGACACTGTTTCGCCATTTCGGACGGATGTTGCACCTTGCACCGTGGATGTTGCACCCTGTAGATATCGATTATTCGGACGGCCATACCTTCTGGCTCGTTTAGAGTTACGGGAGCCATAACTAGTCAAAATGAAGGCCTCAGTGAGTTCTACGGCTATGACAGCTTTCAGCCGTCGATGGATTGTTTAATGCCCAAAAAAGACTATCTGAATCTTAATCGGTTCTTGGAAGTTTTTTACCCTTCGTTTTTTCGACACGTGGATTTTTACGGTAAAACGGGATTACCGTGGCTGGTCTTCAATTTACCATCGCTGGAGAGTGGTGCACCATGGTACCATTTCGTTTCAAATCCTTGCACGCATTTCAAAATGTCGTACGACACTGTTTCGCCATTTCGGACGGATGTTGCACCTTGCACCGTGGATGTTGCACCCTGTAGATATCGATTATTCGGACGGCCATAACTTCTGGCTCGTTTAGAGTTACGGGAGCCATAACCAGTCAAAACGAAGGCCTCATTGAGTTTTACGGCTATGAATGCTTTCAGGCGTCGATGGATTGTTTAATGCCCAAAAAGGACTATCCGAATCTCAATCGGGTCTCGGAAGTTTTTTCCCTTCGTTTTTTCGACACGTGGATTTTTACGGTAAAACGGGATTACTGTGGCTGGTATTCAATTTACCATCGCTGGAGAGTGGTGCACCATGGTACCGTTTCGTTTCAAATCCTTTCACGCATTTCAAAAAGTCGTACGACACTGTTTCGCCATGTCGGACGGATATTGCATCTTGCACCGTGGATGTTGCACCCTGTAGATATCGATTATTCGGACGGCCATAACTTCTGGCTCGTTTAGAGTTACGGGAGACATAACCAGTCAAAACGAAGGCCTCTGTGAGTTCTACAGCTATGATAGCTTTCAGCCGTCAATGGATTGTTCAATGCCCAAAAAAGACTATCTGAATCTCAATCGGGTCTAGGAAGTTTTTTACCCTTCGTTTTTTCCACCCGTGGATTTTTACGGTAGAACGGGATTACCGTGGCTAGTATTCGATTTACCATCTCTGGAGAGTGGTGCACCATGGTACTTTTTCGTTTCAAATCCATGCACGCATTTCAAAATTTCGTACGATACCGTTTCGCCATTTCGGACGGATGTTGCACCTTGCACCGTGGATGTTGCACCCTGTAGATATGGATTATTCGGACGGCCATAACTTATGGCTCGTTTAGAGTTACGGGAGCCATAACCAGTCAAAACGAAGGCCTCAGTGAGTTCTACGACTATGAAAGCTTTCAGCCGTCGATGGATTGTTTAATGCCCAAAAAAGACTCCGAATCTCAATCGGGTCTCGGAAGTTTTTTACCCTTCGTTTTTTCGACACGTGGATTTTTACCTTAAAACGGGATTACCGTGGTTGGTCTTCAATTTACCATCGCCCGAGAGTGGTGCACCATGGTACCGTTTCGTTTCAAATCCTTGCATGCATTTCAAAAAGTCGTACGACACTGTTTCGCCATTTCGGACGGATGTTGCACCTTGCACCGTGGATGTTGCACCCTGTAGATATCGATTATTCAGACGGCCATAACTTCTGGCTCATTTAGAGTTATGGGAGCCATAACCAGTCAAAACGAAGGCCTCAGTGAGTTCTACGGCTACGACTTCTTTCAGCCATCGATGGATTGTTTAATGCCCAAAGAAGACTATCCGAATCTCAATCGGGTCTAGGAAGTTTTTTACCCTTCGTTTTTTCGACATGTGGATTTTTACGGTAGCATGGGATTACTGTGGCTGGTCTTCGATTTACCATCGCTGGAGAGTGGTGCACCATGGTACCGTTTCGTTTCAAATCCATGCACGCATTTTAAAAAGTCGTACGTGTTATCCCAACTTTTGGCAAAGTGGAGATACCCAAAATTTACTAAAAATCAATGATTACTATTCTTGAACATCGACTGTGCACCGCAGGATAACCATGATATCAATGAATTTTGGCCGAGTCCGGATTGAGCTACAATTGATAGGACATGACGTGAAAGATCATAGAAGCCCGCATCTCAAATTTCAAGTCAATCCGAGTTCGTATGCTCAAGTTATGATGGATTCGAGATTGAGAGAGATGAACCTCGCTCGGTTCGAATCCATCACCCCTTCATTGGTTCGAACCCATCTAACTCGAACCCATCAGGACAGGCATCATGTTCGAATCCATAAGCAGAGACGACGTTCGAATCCATCAGCTAGTGCCTGCCTCGCATCCATCAACTTCGACTCCATTTACTTCGAATCCATCCCATGACCTTCCTTCGTATCCATCCAACTGAAGCCATTCCATATCCTTGCTTCGGATTCATACACGCCTGCCTTAGTTCGAATCCATCTAGACCACCTAGCTTCGAATCCACGATCCTACCTCTCTTCGTATCCCTCAAGGTTAAAGGGTTCGAATCCATGGAGTTGCTATACTACCCGACCTGCACCTTGCCTCGAATCCATTCCCTCGAGTCCATCAAAGAAGGGCCTCCACGAATCCATGCAAGTGAAGAAGCCCCGGCTCCATTCCAAGACTCATCTTCGAACCCCCATATTGAGGCAGCTTCGAATTGGTCCACCGTAGCCTATTCTGATCGATTCGAATGAATACTGGCTCCAACGATTCGAAGAAAACCTTCGAATCCATCACTCGAAACCACCAAGTAAACGCAGCTAAAACTCCAGAGTCGACCCAATCAACTCGGCGATAAATAAGGATCGACTCGAGGAACGCGCGCCACGTCGTCAGGAGCATGGATTCGACCCTATGGGTTTGAACCATATCGATTCGAACGAACCCATAGGATCGAGTCGAAGCAGCTAGCACGCCGAGAATCTCCATCTTGAATCCATCATATCTCTCAATCCCTGGATCCAAACACCATGAAATTTTTACATGAGTTTGCCTACATGTTGATGAATGTTCACGCCATGTTTCATCATGATTGGACACTTTTTGATCGATTCGAACCAAGGGTCGAATCGATCCCAATGTGGGCCCGGATCTCCAGGTTTCGGCCATGTGGGCCCCCTCACGTGCCTGAAGCGGTCTACCATACTTTTAGGAGAAATATCAGCCTCCTACGTCCATAAATAGAGCCCCAGGTCATTCAGAAAAGGAGATCTTGATTTGGAAGCGCCCAGACTCTACCAGACTCTACTGTGCACTTCACAACTACCGTTGTACTCGAATTTCAGAGCTATAATCCATTGTAATCCGCTGTAATCGACTGTAATCGGCGAAGAACATCAATAAAAGTGAAAACCTTTGAAGTGGACGTAGGCCGGAGATAGCCGAACCACTATAAATCTTGTGTTCTTGTTCATAATTTCTGTTTTGCTGCGTATTGCTTGCTTAGATCTGTGATTTGTGTTTGAATATTGCTGATTTATATTCCAACACTGGTGCTTTCATAACGCTTGGGGTTTGTGGCCAATTTTGGCGCAAACACTTTAGTGCTTTCACTGAGAAGAACCAGCACCCGCTACATCAGATTCAGAAGTCAGGTTTAAGAGTTTGAAGACTTCCGATTCAAAGACTATGACTCGACAAACAAGAAAAAGAGTTGATCGGAGCCAACAGGGAGGAAGCCAAGAAGCATCCTCAGGAGTAGGAGAAGGACAAGCTTCTTTCTACATCACTAGAGACGAGATGGAGGCTATGGCTAATTCAATACGCGAAAGCATGATAAAGACCCAACAGGAGATGCTGCAGAATTTCCTCGAACAGATGAGGGCGGCGAATATGCAGAACTTGGACCAACTACTACAACTGCAAGTGCGGGACAGGGAATCAGGTTTACAGAAGCCAACGAAAGTCTGGTTCAAGACCAGAATGTAGGAGTTGAGGGTGATCTACAAGGACTTGGGGGCTGTGACGACCGCCCATGACTCCCGCACCAAAACAAGGGAATAGTGCGCTGAAAGGCGTGCCAGGCAGCCATGGACGACAGTCAGGGTAAAACAAAACAAAAGAATCTCTATCGCATAACTCACAGCGCATGGATAAAATACAATAGAGGAATATAATATAGTGAAGCTCCATAGAACAGAACATCATCATATAAGCATCACAGTAGTTTTGTACAACCATCTACTCAAATCCATACATGAAAGCCTCACTACAAATCACTCAACCAAATACAGCAGCGGATACCCAGTACATATAGTAAGAAAACTAATATGCAAAGCCTCCTGCTCGTCTTCGTCATCTTCAGCGTAGAACTCCTAGCACAGCACCTGTCACCTGCTACCTAGTCTGCCCATCCCAAACATGGATGAACAGCCCAAGGTAATAAGAGGAGACATAAAACCTTGAGTCAGACAAAGTCTTAGTGAGCAGTAAATTAACTATCAAACATACCAAAAGAGCATAAAGGATAAAAGGAATAGGAACCAAACCATCCCACTCCACCTCTTTCTACAGTGATAGCCCCAGACATACACTAAGGAGAAGCAAGCATAACAACATAGACAATTAAGGTAAAGCGAATACCACTCGAGTCAAGGACGATGTTTTCCAAATACAAACCCCCAAGGCCTAAACCAAGATCAGATAAGCACCCAGAAAACACCGCTCTTGAAGCCGAATGATAATACAACCAAACATCCATGACTCTGGCTATCACTGTCATCCTTGCCTCGATTTCACCGTTAGTTGAATGACCATCTGTCAAGGGCTAATGGTAACCCCGGTTCTAACCATAACTCCGCACACTGCCTTGTGCCTAGGACTTATCTACTTTGCCCAGAGTACTCAACTACCTACCTGTAGTCTTTTGGGTGTCCCGACTACCTACCTGTAGTCGTTATGGGCGCCCCATGTACTCTTGCTTTTGAGCATGCTAGAACCTTCAACAACGACGAGATCCAAGCCTCCTAGCCATCCTTCTTGACGACTATCCTCATACAAGCTCAAGCTACCTCTTGAACAATCCATTATCAACCAACTTGAACTACTCTTCAAGTTATCAACATGCTTGGAATGATCCCTGCTTGGATTAAGCCAAGACTCACATCATACTTCGCTTCATCGCATCAAAGCAAAGTCTCAACTCAACAACATGGTTTGCCTCATCAAATCATGGCAAAGTCCCATCTCAACATCATCCAATCTATACATATGAGCTTCAACATCCGCTACATATGCCTTAAGCAGCTTTCACCATTCAAGAGCCTTCTTCCATAGCTTTTGAATCCTCTTTCATCATCTTGTTCCAAATCAACTACTAGCTAACTTGGAAACAATCAAATCAATCATACATTCAAATAATCAATCATTCAAACAAGATCTATTAAGCAATTTAAGCAATATCAACTATAATGGCAATTTCGTAAATAAACGAGCAAAAGTCCAACATATGTGAAATCATGGTTTTTAGCATAGATTTATCAATTATAAAACATGGGATTTGTCTCTAATGCTTATTAAACAAACTTGCATAAGTAAACATCTTCAAAAACCATGGATCTAGACTTCGATCTAAGAAAAATGCATGAAATCTCTAACTTTAACACTCAAACAAGCCACCAATCCAATATACTCCCTTGGATCCGCGTGAGAGATAACTACCACTCACCAAATCACCAAAACAACCTAAAATCAATCAACTTCAGATCTGGACAGCAAGGACTTGAGCTTGATCCGGAGAAATTTCACTTGAAACGGTGAAATCTAGCTTCTTCGGATGAAAATCTTCAACTTTGGACCTTCGATCTTTGATCTTGTTCTTCGATCTTCAATGGATGTTAGCACTTGATGGAAGTAGAGAAAGAAGTGAAGAAAATACTGTAGTCGAGTTTCCAAAATGGCAGCACTTCGTCGCTTCGAAATCCGGTGCCAAAAAGTGAGCCAAACCCCTCTATTTATAGGCTGGAATCCCCCTTAGCTCGGCCGTCCCCCCTTAGGTCGTCGCCGACACAACATTCTTACCGACTTAACCTTGCCGACTCACGACCTAAGCAATCCTCAAGGCCGACCTAACTACACGCGACCTACCGACCCAACCACTTCACGACCTAACAACCAAGGCCGACTTACGACTCAACCCAGACACGACCTAAAACACAGCCCAAAAGGTCACACGACTTAACCCTACATGCGACCTAACGACTTAGCCTTATGGCCGACCTACGACCTAAAACACTGCCGACCTAACTCAAAACAAGGGTACCGACTTACCCTATAACTCGGCATACCTATGAGTCGTTCACACGAGCTAGCTCCACACGACCTAAGCCTTGAGTCGGTCAACTCCCTTAACTCGGTCCATAAGACTCAACGGCCCAAAACATTACCGACCTAACTATCATACGACGTATCCCCCTAGGTCGTTACTCCTTAAGTCGTTCACCCTATAGGTCGGTCACGACCTATCACTTGACCCATTCACAAGCCTGCTAACCCTTAGGTCGGAGAAGGCTTTAAGCCGCTAGCCCTTAACCCGTTAACCAACTAAGTCGGCCCAAACCTTAACTCGGCAACTGACTAACTCGGCCTCTTCCTAAGGTCGTCTACGACTTACTATAGGTCGGTCCTCTATCAGTCGGTCACGACTCATCACTTGCACTCGGGTTAACTTCTAAACGACTCAAGCTAGAGACAACACAAACAACACCAACTACCTGTGAATTCTACGATTTATCGATCCGTAAAAATTACGGGTCGTTACATTCTCTCCCCCTTAGGAATTTTGCCCCCGAAATTCCAAGCAATCAATCAGAAATCAAAGACATTCTGCATGCCTACCATCCATAGCAGTCAACAAACCATGCATCCAATTCTAACCTCGAAGAGTCCGGGATGAGCTGCCTTCATCCTCTCTTCCTCCTCCCATGTACAGTCGTTAACATCATCACTCCATTGTATCTTGAGCAACGTAATCGTCTTCCTCCTAAGCTGTTTCGTATCAGTTTCGACAATACGAAGCGGCTCACGAGGTCTCGTAACCACTGGATCAACCTCTAACTCTTCACAGCTATCAGCAGAAACCACCATAGTTGGATCGTGCACATACTTCCGTAGATACGATACATGAAAAACATTGTGCACACCCGCCATCTTTTCTGGTAACTCCAATCTATAAGCGAGCTTTCCAATTCGCTCGATAATCGGAAATGGTCCAACAAATCTCGGAGTTAACTTTCCTTTCTTCCCGAATCTAATGACACTCTTCAGAGGAGAAATCTTCACAAATACCATATCACCTACGTCGAATTCCAAATTCTTACGACGGTTATCGGCATAACTTTTCTGACGATCTTGGGCTGCCTTCATTCGTTGCCGAATGATCTCTATACAATCCGAAGTCTGTCGAATCATCTCTGGCCCAAGTATCAGCTTTTCTCCAGTTTCCAACCAACATGTCGGAGAGTTACACGGTCTTCCATATAATGCCTCATATGGTGCCATACCAATACTCGACTGATAACTGTTATTATAAGCAAACTCCACCAAATGAAGGTGATCTTCCCATGATCCTCCGAAGTCCAAGACACATGCTCTAAGAAGATCTTCCAAAACTCGGTTGACTCTCTCAGTCTGACCATCTGTTTGAGGGTGATAAGCTGTACTCAAACACAACTCAGTTCCCAAAACTTCCTGGAAGCTTTTCCAAAATCTACTAGTAAACAATGGATCTCGATCGCTTACTATACTCTTCGGAACACCATGGAAACGAACTATCCACTTCACATACAACTCAGCCAACTTCGATGCAGTCCTAGTCGATCGAACAGGAATGAACCTTGCACTTTTAGTCAAACGATCTACTATGACCCAAATCCCCTCATTTCCTGCTCTGGTTCTAGGTAGACCATCGATAAAATCCATCGACACTTGCTCCCACTTCCATGTAGGAACCTCTAATGGCTGAAGCAATCCACTGGGCTTCTTCTGCTCAGCTTTCACCAACTGGCAGTTCATACACTTGGAAATAAAATTTCCAACATCCTTCTTCATACCTTCCCAGTAGTAAGCTCTCTTCATATCCCGATACATCTTATTTCCACCTGGATGAATCGTCAACTTCGAGTGATGACTCTCCTTTAGAACTTCATCTCTCAATCCATCTACATCGGGAACAACCAATCGTCCTTGCTTTCGAAGCCAACCCTCTCGATTGACCTCGAACCCTTTGTCCCTCTCCGGGTCCACTCCGGATTCCAAATCACGGATAATCTTGACAAGCTTATCGTCTCTCCTTTGGCTCTCGCCAATTCTTTCAACAAGAATAGGCCTTATCGATAAGTTTGCCAACATCTCAGGTTCCAATTCACATCTAGGCCTGAAATCAAACTCAGCCAAATACTCGAGACTCTTCCATTCTGAAAACATGGCTCCCAATCCTGCATGTCTTCGACTTAACGCATCAGCCACTGCGTTACCTTTCCCCGGAGTATAGGCTATACCAAAATCATACGATGCTAAGAACTCTAGCCACCTTTGCTGTCGAAGATTCAAATCCTTTTGGGAGAACAGATACTTCAACGACTTATGATCTGTAAACAGCTCGAATCTAACTCCCAATAGATAATGTCTCCACATCTTCAAAGCAAACACAATCGCCGCTAACTCCAAATCATGAGTCGGATAATTCCTTTCATGCGGCTTCAGTTGTCGACTAGCATACGCAACAACTTTATCCTTCTGCATTAGCACCGCTCCTAGTCCAGTGCCACATGCGTCGGTGTAAACCACCATCTCCTCATTCCCACTTGGAATAGTCAAAACAGGAGCACTCGTCAGTCGCTCTTTCAGGATCACGAAAGCTTGCTCACACTTATCATCCCATTTGAACAACTGGTTCTTCTTCGTCAATCCTGTCAACGGTGCAGCTATCTTGGAAAAGTCCTTGATAAACCGACGATAATATCCTGCTAATCCAAGAAAACTTCTCACATCAGATGCATTCTTAGGTCTAACCCAATCCTGGATCGCTGCCACCTTAGCGGGGTCAACCGCTATTCCATTTCCAGAGATAACATGGCCTAAGAACCTCACTTCACTCTTCCAGAAGTGACACTTCGAAAACTTAGCCTTCAGCTGATGTTTCCGCAAAATTTCCAAAACAATCCTCAAGTGCGTCTTGTGCTCTTCCTCAGTTCTGGAATAAATCAAAATATCATCCACGAACACAAGCACGAACTTATTCAACTGATCTCTGAATACCCTATTCATAAGATCCACAAAATATGCTGGCGCGTTAGTTAATCCAAACGGCATTACCAGCCACTCATAAAACCCGGATGGTGTTCTGAAAGCAGTCTTCGGCACACTATCCTTCGCCACTCTCAACTGGTGAAATCCCGTTGCCAAATCCATCTGAGAAAACACCTTAGCCTCGTGAAGCTGATCAAACAAGTCATCTATTCTCGGCAATGGATACTTGTTCTTCTTAGTCACCTTATTCAGCTCACGATAATCAACACACAACCTCAACGATCCATCCGTTTTGGTTGCGAACACAACTGGCGCACCCCATTCGGACACACTTCTCCGAATGAATCCTTTCCGCAAAAGGTCATCAACTTGCACCTTCAGCTCTTGCTGCTCCCTCGGTGCCATTCGCCTAAGAGGCATCACAACAGGTCTGGCTCCCTCAATTAGATCGATACGAAACTCGATCTCCCTATGCGGCGGCAACCCTTTGACATCCTCAAAGACGTCCTCAAATCCATTCACAATAGGCACCGATGACAGTCCATCCCGTGGAACAACCAGCGAATACATGAAGCTCATGAAGACGCCTTCTTCATGCTTACATCGTATCACAACCTTCCGCCCTTCCACATTCCCGACTGTCACCTCAAGCCTCTCACAATCAATCCTTGCCGCATACTTCCTAAGCCAGTCCATACCCAAAATAATTCCGAATCCCGCAAAGTTCAGAACAAAGCAATCACAAACAAACGAGCAATCATGACTCGACACAACTAGACCACGGCATATCATACACAAACATGACGAACCCCCAACTGGATTAGTCACAACCAATGGCCTATCAACAATATCCGGTTTCATACCTAACCGGCATACCAAATCATCACAAACAAAAGAATGCGATGCTCCAGTATCGAACAACACTCTAACTGGAACACCACAGATAGAAAGAGTACCTTGAACCACCACACTCTTCCCCTTCTCTTCAGCTGTAGGGGCTTTCGAAGACGATGGAACAGCCCCCAAAGCATAGGCTTGCACAACCTGCCTATCTTTCCTCGGTTCTGGACAGTCCTTCTTGATATGTCCCAGCTTATCACAGTTGTAACACTTTCCCGGCACCTTGGGATTCTTACAATCTTTGTAAAGATGGCCCTTCTGCTGGCAGTTATAGCAAGTCACCTCACTCTTTGGCTTCTTCTGGCCATCCCTACCCCTCTGTTGCTGCTGCTTCCTCTTCCTATTGCCACTCTGCTGTGGTTTAGATCCTTCCCTGGTTATAGCAACAACAGAACTTTCCCTAGGGAATAAACTCTCATGCCTAAGAGCTTTCTCCACAAGCTTCTCAAATGGATCGTCCAGATGATCCACTAACTGCCTCCCAAGATAAGCATCCAGACCAGTCACAAACCTTTCATTCTTCTGGTAGGGAGAATCAATGTACGATCTGGCATACTTAGACAAAGCTTCAAACTCAGAAATATACTCAAGAACAGGCCTTCCCCCTTGCTTGAGCTCCACAAACCTCTTAAACAAGACAGATTTCTGAGAAGTAGAGATGAACTTAGCTTCAAATCTAACTTGGAATTGCTCCCAAGTAATCTCTTCTTCTGGAGTATCGATGGTGATAGAATTCCACCAATCAGCAGCTCTTCCCTGAAGCTGTCTCGATGCAAGCTTCCTCTTGGTTGCATCCTCAATCCCTAAGTCACCAAAGATCCTTCGGCAAGCATCAATCCATCTCTGCACCTCAATAGTCGACTCCGTCCCCAAGAAAACCTTCCCTCCAAGAGCAGTAAAATCCTTACAGAGCTTGGCAAAATCTACTGGTCTTGGAGCTTGGACCTGAACTCCCACATCCACAGATGATCCTGAAGCTGGTATTCTCCTCATGATTGAAGTCATCATGGCCTCAAACATAGGAGCATAATCAACAGCTTCCCTAGCAGCACGGCTATCCCTCGCAGCTTGTCTCTCACTTCGACTCATCCTTAATATCTGTAAAAAGGAATGATTAGAACACCTTAAGAAACAACTGCATAAGGAGTTCAAATCCCTCTAAGCTACTATATTATATATAGTAATCATCCACCAAAATACAATTACGTCTCTCTTACGTAGTTACGTCAGCGAGCGTTGGCTAAAATTGATTAACCAAAGCTCTGATACCAAATGTGACGACCGCCCATGACTCCCGCACCAAAACAAGGGAATAGTGCGCTGAAAGGCGTGCCAGGCAGCCATGGACGACAGTCAGGGTAAAACAAAACAAAAGAATCTCTATCGCATAACTCACAGCGCATGGATAAAATACAATAGAGGAATATAATATAGTGAAGCTCCATAGAACAGAACATCATCATATAAGCATCACAGTAGTTTTGTACAACCATCTACTCAAATCCATACATGAAAGCCTCACTACAAATCACTCAACCAAATACAGCAGCGGATACCCAGTACATATAGTAAGAAAACTAATATGCAAAGCCTCCTGCTCGTCTTCGTCATCTTCAGCGTAGAACTCCTAGCACAGCACCTGTCACCTGCTACCTAGTCTGCCCATCCCAAACATGGATGAACAGCCCAAGGTAATAAGAGGAGACATAAAACCTTGAGTCAGACAAAGTCTTAGTGAGCAGTAAATTAACTATCAAACATACCAAAAGAGCATAAAGGATAAAAGGAATAGGAACCAAACCATCCCACTCCACCTCTTTCTACAGTGATAGCCCCAGACATACACTAAGGAGAAGCAAGCATAACAACATAGACAATTAAGGTAAAGCGAATACCACTCGAGTCAAGGACGATGTTTTCCAAATACAAACCCCCAAGGCCTAAACCAAGATCAGATAAGCACCCAGAAAACACCGCTCTTGAAGCCGAATGATAATACAACCAAACATCCATGACTCTGGCTATCACTGTCATCCTTGCCTCGATTTCACCGTTAGTTGAATGACCATCTGTCAAGGGCTAATGGTAACCCCGGTTCTAACCATAACTCCGCACACTGCCTTGTGCCTAGGACTTATCTACTTTGCCCAGAGTACTCAACTACCTACCTGTAGTCTTTTGGGTGTCCCGACTACCTACCTGTAGTCGTTATGGGCGCCCCATGTACTCTTGCTTTTGAGCATGCTAGAACCTTCAACAACGACGAGATCCAAGCCTCCTAGCCATCCTTCTTGACGACTATCCTCATACAAGCTCAAGCTACCTCTTGAACAATCCATTATCAACCAACTTGAACTACTCTTCAAGTTATCAACATGCTTGGAATGATCCCTGCTTGGATTAAGCCAAGACTCACATCATACTTCGCTTCATCGCATCAAAGCAAAGTCTCAACTCAACAACATGGTTTGCCTCATCAAATCATGGCAAAGTCCCATCTCAACATCATCCAATCTATACATATGAGCTTCAACATCCGCTACATATGCCTTAAGCAGCTTTCACCATTCAAGAGCCTTCTTCCATAGCTTTTGAATCCTCTTTCATCATCTTGTTCCAAATCAACTACTAGCTAACTTGGAAACAATCAAATCAATCATACATTCAAATAATCAATCATTCAAACAAGATCTATTAAGCAATTTAAGCAATATCAACTATAATGGCAATTTCGTAAATAAACGAGCAAAAGTCCAACATATGTGAAATCATGGTTTTTAGCATAGATTTATCAATTATAAAACATGGGATTTGTCTCTAATGCTTATTAAACAAACTTGCATAAGTAAACATCTTCAAAAACCATGGATCTAGACTTCGATCTAAGAAAAATGCATGAAATCTCTAACTTTAACACTCAAACAAGCCACCAATCCAATATACTCCCTTGGATCCGCGTGAGAGATAACTACCACTCACCAAATCACCAAAACAACCTAAAATCAATCAACTTCAGATCTGGACAGCAAGGACTTGAGCTTGATCCGGAGAAATTTCACTTGAAACGGTGAAATCTAGCTTCTTCGGATGAAAATCTTCAACTTTGGACCTTCGATCTTTGATCTTGTTCTTCGATCTTCAATGGATGTTAGCACTTGATGGAAGTAGAGAAAGAAGTGAAGAA
The DNA here is from genome assembly GCA_030765085.1 of Allium cepa. Lineage (NCBI taxonomy): Eukaryota > Viridiplantae > Streptophyta > Magnoliopsida > Asparagales > Amaryllidaceae > Allium > Allium cepa. The sequence goes on from CM060931.1 coordinate 17,428,432, forward strand.
AATACTGTAGTCGAGTTTCCAAAATGGCAGCACTTCGTCGCTTCGAAATCCGGTGCCAAAAAGTGAGCCAAACCCCTCTATTTATAGGCTGGAATCCCCCTTAGCTCGGCCGTCCCCCCTTAGGTCGTCGCCGACACAACATTCTTACCGACTTAACCTTGCCGACTCACGACCTAAGCAATCCTCAAGGCCGACCTAACTACACGCGACCTACCGACCCAACCACTTCACGACCTAACAACCAAGGCCGACTTACGACTCAACCCAGACACGACCTAAAACACAGCCCAAAAGGTCACACGACTTAACCCTACATGCGACCTAACGACTTAGCCTTATGGCCGACCTACGACCTAAAACACTGCCGACCTAACTCAAAACAAGGGTACCGACTTACCCTATAACTCGGCATACCTATGAGTCGTTCACACGAGCTAGCTCCACACGACCTAAGCCTTGAGTCGGTCAACTCCCTTAACTCGGTCCATAAGACTCAACGGCCCAAAACATTACCGACCTAACTATCATACGACGTATCCCCCTAGGTCGTTACTCCTTAAGTCGTTCACCCTATAGGTCGGTCACGACCTATCACTTGACCCATTCACAAGCCTGCTAACCCTTAGGTCGGAGAAGGCTTTAAGCCGCTAGCCCTTAACCCGTTAACCAACTAAGTCGGCCCAAACCTTAACTCGGCAACTGACTAACTCGGCCTCTTCCTAAGGTCGTCTACGACTTACTATAGGTCGGTCCTCTATCAGTCGGTCACGACTCATCACTTGCACTCGGGTTAACTTCTAAACGACTCAAGCTAGAGACAACACAAACAACACCAACTACCTGTGAATTCTACGATTTATCGATCCGTAAAAATTACGGGTCGTTACAGGGGCAGACCCTCAGGGTCCGATGCTGGAAGACCAAAAGACGGAGCTCAGCAAGCCGGAGCCAATGCTTATGCTAACGAGCCACCAGAAGAATACGTACCAGAGTTCCCTTCAAGGCTCGGGAGGCAAGATAGGAACTTGACAAGGGGGCAACCCCTAGACGGAGACGAGAGAATGATTGGCCTAATGCGACGAATCATGAGAGGAGGACTGCCTAGCGGAGGGCTGGAGGAAGTTAGTCGAAGTCCATTCACTCCAAACATCCGAAACGCAAGGAACCCTCCAAAATTCAAACTACCAACGCTAGAACCTTATGACGGGAGGTCAGACCCGACCATGCATATTACCAGATATATTAGGCACATGGAAGTTCTGGGGGCATCCGAGGAAGTGATGGCACGATGCTTCCCTCTGTATTTGTCAGATTTGGCTGCGCTATGGTTCAGGCAACTAGAGACCAGATCAATCAGAACATGGAGCGAGCTTGTTGACTGATTCATGAGACAGTTTAGGGTCTATGTGACGCGACCCAAGAGCATGATGACTTTAGCTTCAATTAAGCAAAGGGCCGGAAAGTCCATAAAAGATTTCCTACTAAGATTCAATGTAACAGTGACTTCTGTAGATCGCCCGGATCCATCGATGATTTTGATGGCGGCGGTCGCAGGGGTCGCGGAAGGCACCAAATTTAAAGATTCTCTGACTAAAGATCCACCACAAGATCTTGGAGAGTTTTTTCATAAAGCTGAAAAGTTCATCCGATTAGAAGAATCACGAGCCGAGAGGCTGGAAACAAATGTTGCTCAGAGTGAAGGAACCTCCAGAGAACAGTCCGGAGCGGACAGGGGAAAAAGGAAACCGGATGGCAGACATGATGGTCCTGATAAACGGAAGAAATTCCGAGAACCAAGATTTAGGCAGTACACAGATCTGAATGCAGGCCTAGAAAGAATTTACACTGAAACTCGGGGGCAACTCCCCTATCGAAAGCCACCTATAAGGGACCCCACTGAGCGGGAGCGCAGGACTGGAAAATATTGCCTATTCCATGAGCTGGATGGGCACACCACAGATGAATGCCGCCATCTAAAGGATGAGGTGGAAGAACATGCCGGAGGTGGTAGATTGCCACAATTTGTCAGAGAACGGACAGCAACGGTAAGGCCTGAACAACTACCGCCTCCACCTAACAGGAACGATCCCAGATCGGGATCACGACTCGTCATCCACTGATTAAAGATGGCAAGGGCCAAGTCCAAGATTCGAACTTCGGTCGAATAATTTTATTTAGATTTGTTTTCAGAATAAACAGTTACTCCACTTACACGTGTACGGGAACCGGAGAGATCCCTAGGCATGCTCTGAGATGGAGATAAACCGATATGCCCGGAGAGGCAATGTTTAGCTTTTTCTGATGTTTGAGATTGAACATCTAGAACTCGAATTTTAATAAATAAATTAGAATCTCTTGCAATAAACCTTTTGACAAAGAGTCAGAAGATGAACGTTAAATACCAATATAAAAATGATCGGTTTATGACCCTACCCGGAGAGGCGGGGTCCGGAGTGCAAGAAGTGAGTTGCTTCGCCGGAGAGAGACAGGATCAAATCCCTTAAGCGATGTTTCCCCTCCACCGGAGAGTGACAGGATGGGATCCAGCGAGAGCCCGGAGAGGCTATGATCGGTCTCGAATGGCCAAGACATCGCCTAATGTTCAGATACACTGAACCGGAGTGCAAGAAGTGAGTCGCTTCGCCGGAGAGCGACAGGATCGACTCACTTAAGCGCTGTTTCCCCTTCACCGGAGAGTGACAGGATAGGATCCAGCAAGAGCCCGGAGAGGCTATGATCGGTACAGAACGACCATGACATCCCTATACGTCCTAACCAGGACCAGAGTGCAAGGGATAGAAGGCAACGCCAGAGTGCAGTAGGATCTTTCTATTCAATCACTAAGTCTAGAAAGGACTTAGTAAGGGTTCAGAGTAGCCATTAATATTCCGGAGAGACTACGAAACTTATTTCTCCAAGAATGAATGCTGATTCGGCTTCGAACAGCCATAAACTCGATTGATAATACTACAGCTATGAACGAAACATGAATTTAATACACTCGATTTAAGATTGTTCAAAACATACCTTTTACAAAAAGGCATGTTTTGGGGGGCAAAGTGTTATCCCAACTTTTGGCAAAGTGGAGATACCCAAAATTTACTAAAAATCAATGATTACTATTCTTGAACATCGACTGTGCACCGCAGGATAACCATGGATATCGATGAATTTTGGCCGAGTCCGGATTGAGATACAATTGATAGGACATTATGAGAAAGATCATAGAAGTCCGCATCTCAAATTTCAAGTCAATCCGAGTTCGTATGCTCAAGTTATGATGGATTCGAGATTGAGAGAGATGAACCTCGCTCGGTTCGAATCCATCACCCCTTCATTGGTTCGAACCCATCTAGCTCGAACCCATCAGGACAGGCATCATGTTCGAATCCATAAGCAGAGACGACGTTCGAATCCATCAGCTAGTGCCTGCCTCGCATCCATCAACTTCGACTCCGTTTACTTCGAATCCATCCCATGATCTTCCTTCGTATCCATCCAATTGAAGCCACTCCATATCCTTGCTTCGGATTCATACACGCCTGCCTTAGTTCGAATCCATCCAGACCACCTAGCTTCGAATCCACGATCCCACATCTCTTCGTATCCCTCAAGGTTAAAGGGTTCGAATCCATGGAGTTGCTATACTACCCGACTTGCACCTTGCCTCGAATCCATTCCCTCGAGTCCATCAAAGAAGGGACTCCTCGAATCCATGCAAGCGAAGAAGCCCCGGCTCCATTCCAAGACTCATCTTCGAACCCTCATATTGAGGCAGCTTCGAATTGGTCCACCGTAGCCTATTCTGATCGATTCGAATGAATACTGGCTCCAACGATTTGAAGCAAACCTTCGAATCCATCACTCGAAACCACCAAGTAAACGCAGCTAAAACTCCGGAGTCGACCCAATCAACTCGGCGATAAATAAGGATCGACTCGAGGAACGCGCGCCACGTCGTCAGGAGCATGGATTCGACCCTATGGGTTCGAACCATATCGATTCGAACGAACCCATAGGATCGAGTCGAAGCAGCCAGCACGCCGAGAATCTCCATCTTGAATACATCATATCTCTCAATCCATGGATCCAAACACCATGAAATTTTTACAGGAGTTTGCCTACATGTTGAAGAATGTTCACGCCAAGTTTCATTACGATTGGACACTTTTTTGATCGATTCGAACCAAGGGTCGAATCGATCCCAATGTGCGCCCGGATCTCAAGGTTTCGGCCATGTGGGCCCCTTCACATGCCTGAAGCGGTCTACCATACTTTTAGGAGAAATATCAGCCTCCTACGCCTATAAATAGAGCCCCAGATCATTCAGAAAAGGGGATCTTGAGTTGGAAGAGCCTAGACTCTACCAGACTCTACTGTGTACTTCACAACTACTGTTGTACTCGAATTTCAGAGCTATAATCCATTGTAATCCGCTGTAATCGACTGTAATCGGCGAAGAACATCAATAAAAGTGAAAACCTTTGAAGTGGACGTAGGCCGGAGATAGCCGAACCACTATAAATCGTGTGTTCTTGTTCATAATTTCTGTTTTGCTGCGTATTGCTTGCTTAGATCTGTGATTTGTGTTTGAATATTGCTGATTTATATTCCAACACTGGTGCTTTCATAACGCTTGGGGTTTGTGACCAATTTTGACGCAAACAGTACGATACTGTTTCGCCATTTTGGACGGATGTTGCACCTTGCACCGTGGATGTTGCACCCTGTAGATAACGATTATTCGGACGGCCATAACTTCTGGCTCATTTAGAGTTACGGGAGCCATAACCAGTCAAAACGAAGGCCTCAGTGAGTTCTACGGCTATGACTGCTTCCAGCCGTCAATGGATTGTTTAATGCCCAAAAAAGACTATCCGAATCTCAATCGCGTCTAGGAAGTTTTTTACCCTTCGTTTTTTTGACACGTGGATTTTTACGGTAGAACGGGATAACCGTGGCTGGTCTTCGATTTACCATCGCTGGAGAGTGGTGCACCATGGTACCGTTTCGTTTCAAATCCATGCACGCATTTCAAAAAGTTATACGACACTATTTCTCCATTTCGGATGGATGTTGCACCTTGCACCATGGATGTTGCACCCTGTAGATATCAATTATTCGGACGACCATAGCTTCTGGCTCGTTTAGAGTTACGGGAGCCATAACCAGTCAAAACGAAGGCCTCAGTGAGTTCTACGGCTATGACAGCTTTCAGCCGTCAATGGATTGTTTAATGCCCAAAAAAGACTATCCGAATCTCAATCGGGTCGAGGAAGTTTTTTACCCTTCGTATTTTCGACATGTGGATTTGTACGGTAGAACGGGATTACCATGGCTGGTCTTCGATTTACCATTGCTGAAGAGTGGTGCACCATTGTACCGTTTCGTTTCAAATCCATGCACGCATTTCAAAAAGTCGTACGACACTGTTACGCCATTTCGGACGGATGTTGCACCTTGCGCCGTGGATGTTGCACCCTACAGATATCGATTATTCGGACCGCCATAACTTCTGGCTCGTTTAGAGTTACGGGAGCCATAACCAGTCAAAACGAAGGCCTCAGTGAGTTCTACGGCTATGATAGCTTTCATCTGTCAATGGATTGTTTAATGCCCAAAAAAGACTACCCGAATCTCAATCGGGTCTCGGAAGTTTTTTGCCCTTCGTTTTTTCGACACGTGGATTTTTACGATAAAACGGGATTACCGTGGCTGGTCTTCAATTTACCATCGCTGGAGAGTGGTGCACCATGGTACCGTTTCGTTTCAAATCCTTGCACGCATTTGAAAAAGTGGTACGACACTGTTTCGCCATTTCGGACGGATGTTGCACCTTGCACCGTGGATGTTGCACCCTGTAGATATCGATTGTTCGGACGACCATAACTTCTAGCTCGTTTAGAGTTACGGGAGCCATAACCAGTCAAAACGAAGGCCTCAGTGAGTTCTACGGCTATGACAGCTTTCAGCCGCCAACGGATTGTTTAATGCCCAAAAAAGACTATCCGAATCTCAATCGGGTTTAGGAACTTTTTTACCCTTCGTTTTTTCGACACGTGGATTTTTATGGTAGAACGGGATTACCGTGGCTGGTCTTCGATTTACCATCGCTGGAGAGTGGTGCACCATGGTACCGTTTCGTTTGAAATCCATGCACGCATTTCAAAAAGTCGCACGACACTGTTTCGCCATTTCGGACGGATGTGGCACCTTGCACCGTGGATGTTGCACCCTGTAGATATCGATTATTCAGACGGCCATAATTTCTGGCTCTTTTAGAGCTACGGGAGCCATAACCAGTCAAAACGAAGGCCTCTGTGAGTTCTACGGCTATGACCACATTCAGCCGTCAATGGATTTTTTAATGCCCAAAAAAGACTATCCGAATCTCAATCGGGTCTATGAAGTTTTTTACCCTTCGTTTTTTCGACACGTGGATTTTTACGGTAGAACGGGATAAACGTGGCTGGTCTTCGATTTAGCATCGCTGGAGAGTGGTGCACCATGGTACCGTTTCGTTTCAAATCCATGCACGCATTTCAAAAAGTCGTACGACACTGTTTCGCCATTTCGGACGGATGTTGCACCTTGCACCGTGGATGTTGCACCATGTAGATATCGATTATTCGGACGGCCATAACTTCTGGCTCGTCTATGACAGCTTTCATCCATCAATGGATTATTTAATGCCCAAAAAAGACTATCCGAATCTCAATCGGGTCTAGGAAGATTTTTACCCTTCTTTTATTCGACACGTGGATTTTTACGGTATAACGGGATTACCGTGGCTGGTCTTCGATTTACCATCGCTGGAGAGTGGTGCACAATGGTACCGTTTCGTTTCAAATCCATGCATGCATTTCAAAAAGTCGTACGACACTGTTTCGCTATTTCGGACCGATGTTGCACCTTGCACCATGGATGTTGCACCCTATAGATATCGATTATTCGGACGGCCATAACTTCTGGCTCGTTTAGAGTTACGGGAGCCATAACAAGTCAAAGTGAAGGCCTTAGTGAGTTCTACGGCTATGACAGCGTTCAGCCATTAATGGATTGTTTAATGCCCAAAAAAGAGTACCCGAATCTCAATCGGGTCTCGGAAATTTTTTACCCTTCGTTTTTTCGACACGTGGATTTTTACGGGTAAAACGGGATTACCGTGGCTGGTCTTCAATTTACCATCGCTCGAGAGTGGTGCACCATGGTACCGTTTCGTTTCAAATCCATGCACGCATTTCAAAAAGTCGTACGACACTGTTTCGCCATTTCGGACGGATGTTGCACCTTGCACCGTGGATGTTGCACCCTGTAGATATCGATTATTCGGACAGCCATAACTTCTGGCTCGTTTAGATTTACGGGAGCCATAACCAGTCAAAACGAAGGCCTCAGTGAGTTCTATGGCCATGACTGCTTTCAGCCGTCAATGGATTGTTTAATGCCCAAAAAAAGCTATCTGAATCTCAATCGGGTCTAGGAAGTTTTTTACCCTTCGTTTTTTCGACACGTGGATTTTTACGGTAGAACGGGATTACCATGGCTGGTCTTCGATTTACCATCGTTGGAGAGTGGTGCACCATGGTACCGTTTCGTTTCAAATCCATGCACGCATTTCAAAAAGCCGTACGACACTGTTTCGCCATTTCGGATGGATGTTCACCTTGCACCGTGGATGTTGCACCCTGTAGATATCGATTATTCGGACGACCATAGCTTCTGGCTCGTTTAGAGTTACGGGAGCCATAACCAGTCAGAACGAATGCCTCGGTGAGTTCTACGTCTATGACAGCTTTCAGCCGTCAATGGATTGTTTAATGGCCAAAAAGACTATCTGAATCTCAATCGGGTCTCGTAAGTTTTTTACCCTTCGTTTTTTCGACACGTGGATTTTTACGGTAAAACGTGATTACCGTGGCTGGTCTTCAATTTACCATCGCTAGAGAGTGATGCACCATGGTACCGTTTCGTTTCAAATACATGCACGCATTTCAAAAAGTCGTACGACACTGTTTCGCCATTTCGGACGGATGTTGCACCTTGCACCGTGGATGTTGCACCGTGTAGATATCGATTATTCGGACGAACATAATTACTGGCTCGTTTAGAGTTACGGGAGCCATAACCAGTCAAAACGAAGGCCTCAATGAGTTCTACGGCTATGACAGCTTTCAGCCGTCAATGGATTGTTTAATGCCCAAAAAAGACTATCCGAATCTCAATTGGGTCTCGCAAGTTTTTTACACTTCGTTTTTTCGACACGTGGATTTTTACGGTAAAACGTCATTACCGTGGCTGGTCTTCAATTTACCATCGCTAGAGAGTGATGCACCATGGTACCGTTTCGTTTCAAATCCTTACACACATTTCAAAAAGTCGTACGACACTGTTTCGCCATTTCGGACGGATGTTACACCTAGCACCGTGGATGTTGCACCCTGTAGATATCGATTGTTCGGACGGCCATAACTTCTGGCTCGTTTAGAGCTACGGGAGCCATAACCAGTCAAAACAAAGGCCTCAGTGAGTTCTAAGGGTATGACTGCTTTCAGCCGTCAATGGATTGTTTAATGCCCAAAAAAGACTATCCAAATCTCAATCGGGTCTAGGAAGTTTTTTACCCTTCGTTTTTTCGACACGTGGATTTTTACGCTGGAACGGGATTACCGTGGCTGGTCCTCGATTTACCATCGCTGGAGAGTGGTGCACCATGGTACCATTTTTTTTCAAATCCATGCACGCATTTCAAAAATTCGTATGACATTGTTTCGCCATTTCGGACGGATGTTGCACCTTGCACCGTGGATGTTGCACCCTGTAGATATCGATTATTCGGAAAGCCATAACTTCTGGCTCGTTTATAGTTACGGGAGCCATAACCAGTTAAAACGAAGGCCTCTGTAAGTTTTGCGGCTTTCAGCCGTCGATTGATTGTTTGATGCCCAAAAAAGACTATCCGAATCTCAATCGGGTCTCGGAAGTTTTTTACCCTTCGTTTTCTCGACATGTGAATTTTTACGTTAAAACGGTATTACCGTGGCTGTTCTTCAATTTACCATCACTGGAGAGTGGTGCACCATGGTACCGTTTCGTTTCAAATCCTTGCACGCATTTCAAAATGTCGCACGACGCTGTTTCGCCATTTCGGACGGATGTTGCACCTTGCACCGTGGATGTTGCACCCTGTAGATATCGATTATTCGGACGGCCATAACTTCTGGGTCGTTTAGAGTTACGGTAGCCATAACAAGTGAAAACGAAGGCCTCAGTGAGTTCTACGGCTATGACTGCTTTCAGCCATCAATGGATTGTTTAATACCCAAAAAAGACTCCGAATATCAATCGGGTCTAGGAAGTTTTTTACCCTTCGTTTTTTCGACACGTGGATTTTTACGGTAGAATGGGATTACTGTGGCTGGTCTTCGATTTACCATCGCTGGAGAGTGGTGCACCATGGTACCGTTTCGTTTCAAATCCATGCACGCATTTCAAAAATTCGTACGACACTGTTTCGCCATTTCGAACGGATGTTGCACCTTGCACCGTGGATGTTGCACCCTGTAGATATCGATTATTCGGACGGCCATAACTTCTGGCTCGTTTAGAGTTACGGGAGCCATAACTAGTCAAAACGAAGGCCTCAGTGAGTTATACGGCTATGACTGCTTTCAGCCGTCAATGGATTGTTTAATGCCCAAAAAAGACTATCTGAATCTCAATCGGGTCTAGGAAGTTTTTGACCCTTCGTTTTTTCGACACGTGGATTTTTACGGTAGAACGGGATTACCGTTGCTGGTCTTCGATTTACCATCGCTGGAGAGTGGTGCACCATGGTACCGTTTCGTTTCATATCCATGCACGTATTTAAAAAAGTCGTACGACACTATTTCGCCATTTCGGATGGATGTTGCACCTTGCACCGTGGATGTTGCACCCTGTAGATATCGAATATTCGGACGTCCATAGCTTCTGGCTCGTTTAGAGTTACGGGAGCCATAACCAGTCAAAACGAAGGCCTCAGTGAGTTCTACGGCTATGACAGCTTTCAGCCGTCAATGGATTGTTTAATGCCCAAAAAAGACTATCCGAATCTCAATCGGGTCTCGGAAGTTTTTTACCCTTCCTTTTTTCGACACGTGGATTTTTACGGTGAAACGGGATTACCGTGGCTGGTCTTCAATTTACCATCGCTGGAGGGTGGTGCACCATGGTACCATTTCGTTTCAAATCCTTGCACACATTTCAAAAAGTCGTACGACACTATTTCTCCATTTCGGATGGATGTTGCACCTTGCACCGTGGATGTTGCACCCTGTAGATATCGATTATTCGGACGACCATAGCTTCTGGCTCGTTTAGAGTTACGGGAGCCATAACTAGTCAAAACGAAGGCCTCAGTGAGTTCTACGGCTATGACAGCTTTCAGCCGTCAATGGATTGTTTAATGCCCAAAAAAGACTATCCGAATCTCAATCGGGTCGGGGAAGTTTTTTACCCTTCGTATTTTCGACATGTGGATTTGTACGGTAGAACGGGATTACCATGGCTGGTCTTCGATTTACCATTGCTGGAGAGTGGTGCACCATGGTACCGTTTCGTTTCAAATCCATGCACGCATTTCAAAAAGACGTACGACACTGTTACGCCATTTCGGACTGATGTTGCACCTTGCGCCGTGGATGTTGCACCCTACAGATATCGATTATTCGGACCGCCATAACTTCTGGCTCGTTTAGAGTTACGGGAGCCATAACCAGTCAAAATGAAGGCCTCAGAGAGTTCTATGGCTATGATAGCTTTCATCTGTCAATGGATTGTTTAATGCCCTAAAAAGACTACCCGAAACTCAATCGGGTCTCGGAAGTTTTTTACCCTTCGTTTTTTCGACACGTGGATTTTTACGTTAAAACGGGATAACCGTGGCTGGTCTTCGATTTAGCATCGCTGGAGAGTGGTGCACCATGGTACCGTTTCGTTTCAAATCCATGCACGCATTTCAAAAAGTGGTACTATACTGTTTCGCCATTTCGGACGGATGTTGCACCTTGCACCGTGGATGTTGCACCCTGTAGATATCGATTGTTCGGACGACCATAACTTCTAGCTCGTTTAGAGTTACGGGAGCCATAACCAGTCAAAACAAAGGCCTCAGTGAGTTCTGCGGCTATGACAGCTTTCAGCCGTCAACGGATTGTTTAATGCCCAAAAAAGACTATCCGAATCTCAATCGGGTTTAGGAACTTTTTTACCCTTCGTTTTTTCGACACGTGGATTTTTACGGTAGAATGGGATTACCGTGGCTGGTCTTCGATTTACCATCGCTGGAGAGTGGTGAACCATGGTACCGTTTCATTTGAAATCCAAGCACGCATTTCAAAAAGCCGCACGACACTGTTTCGCCATTTCGGATGGATGTTGCACCTTGCACCGTGGATGTTGCACCCTGTAGATATCGATTATTCAGACGGCCATAACTTCTGGCTCTTTTAGAGCTACGGGAGCCATAACCAGTCAAAACGAAGGCCTCTGTGAATTCTACGGCTATGACCACATTCAGCCGTCAATGGATTTTTTAATGCCCAAAAAAGACTATCCGAATCTCAATCGGGTCTAGGAAGTTTTTTACCCTTCGTTTTTTCGACACGTGGATTTTTACGGTAGAACGGGATAACCGTGGCTGGTCTTCGATTTAGCATCGCTGGAGAGTGGTGCACCATGGTACCGTTTCATTTCAAATCCATGCATGCATTTCAAAAAGTCGTACGACACTGTTTCGCCATTTCGGACGGATGTTGCACCTTGCACCGTGGATGTTGCACCATGTAGATATCGATTATTCGGACGGCCATAACTTCTGGCTCGTCTATGACAGCTTTCATCCATCAATGGATTGTTTAATGCCCAAAAAAGACTATCCGAATCTCAATCGGGTCTAGGAAGTTTTTTACCCTTCGTTTTTTCGACACGTGGATTTTTACGGTATAACGGGATTACCGTGGCTGGTCTTCGATTTACCATTGCTGGAGAGTGGTGCACAATGGTACCGTTTCGTTTCAAATCCATGCATGCATTTCAAAAAGTCGTACGGCACTGTTTCGCTATTTCGGACCGATGTTGCACCTTGCACCGTGGATGTTGCACCCTATAGATATCGATTATTCGGACGGCCATAACTTCTGGCTCGTTTAGAGTTACGGGAGCCATAACAAGTCAAAATGAAGGCCTCAGAGAGTTCTACGGCTATGACAGGGTTCAGCTATTAATGGATTGTTTAATGCCCAAAAAAGACTATCCGAATCTCAATCGGGTCTCGGAAATTTTTTACCCTTCGTTTTTTCGACACGTTGATTTTTACGGGTAAAACGGGATTACCGTGGCTGGTCTTCAATTTACCATCGCTGGAGAGTGGTGCACCATGGTACCGTTTCGTTTCAAATCCATGCACGCGTTTCAAAAAGTCGATTTACCATCACTGGAGAGTGGTGCACCATGGTACTGTTTCGCCATTTCGGACGGATGTTGCACCTTGCACCGTGGATGTTGCACCCTGTAGATATCGATTATTCGGACGGCCATAACTTCTGGGTCGTTTAGAGTTACGGTAGTCATAACAAGTGAAAACGAAGGCCTCAGTGAGTTCTACGGCTATGACTGCTTTCAGCCATCAATGGATTGTTTAATACGCAAAAAAGACTCCGAATATCAATCGGGTCTAGGAAGTTTTTTACCCTTCGTTTTTTCGACACGTGGATTTTTACGGTAGAATGGGATTACTGTGGCTGGTCTTCGATTTACCATCGCTGGAGAGTGGTGCACCATGGTACCGTTTCGTTTCAAATCCATGCACGCATTTCAAAAAGTCGTACGACACTGTTTCGCCATTTCGAGCGGATGTTGCACCTTGCACCGTGGATGTTGCACCCTGTAGATATCGATTATTCGGACGGCCATAACTTCTGGCTCGTTTAGAGTTACGGGAGCCATAACTAGTCAAAACGAAGGCCTCAGTGAGTTATACGGCTATGACTGCTTTCAGCCGTCAATGGATTTTTTAATGCCCAAAAAAGACTATCCGAATCTCAATCGGGTCTAGGAAGTTTTTGACCCTTCGTTTTTTCGACACGTGGATTTTTACGGTAGAACGGGCTTACCGTTGCTGGTCTTCGATTTACCATCGCTGGAGAGTGGTGCACCATGGTACCGTTTCGTTTCATATCCATGCACGCATTTAAAAAAGTCGTACGACACTGTTTCGCCATTTCGGATGGATGTTGCACCTTGCACCGTGGATGTTGCACCCTGTAGATATCGAATATTCGGACGTCCATAGCTTCTGGCTCGTTTAGAGTTACGGGAGCCATAACCAGTCAAAATGAAGGCCTCAGTGAGTTCTACGGCTATGACAGCTTTCAGCCGTCAATGGATTGTTTAATGCCCAAAAAAGACTATCCGAATCTCAATCGGGTCTTGGAAGTTTTTTACCCTTCCTTTTTTCGACACTTGGATTTTTACGGTGAAACGGGATTACCGTGGCTGGTCTTCAATTTACCATCGCTGGAGGGTGGTGCACCATGGTACCATTTCGTTTCAAATCCTTGCACACATTTCAAAAAGTCGTACGACACTGTTTCCCATTTCGGACTGATGTTGCACCTTGCACGTGGATGTTGCACCCGGTAGATATCGATTATTCGGACGACCATAACATCTGGCTCGTTTAGAGTTACGGGAGCCATGACCGGTCAAAACCAAGGCTTCAGTGAGTTCTACGGTTATGACTGCTTTCAGCCGTCAATGGATTGTTTAATTCCCTAAAAAGACTATCCGAATCTCAATCGGGTCTGGGAAGTTTTTTACCCTTCGTTTTTTCGACACGTGGATTTTTACGGTAGAACGGGATTACTGTGGCTGGTCTTCGATTTACCATCGCTGGAGAGTGGTGCACCATGGTACCGTTTCGTTTCTAATCCATGCACGCATTTCAAAAAGTCGCACGACACTGTTTCGCCATTTCGGACGGATGTTGCACCTTGCACCGTGGATGTTGCACCCTGTAGATATCGATTATTCGGACGGCCCTAACTTCTGGCTCGTTTAGAGTTACGGGAGCCATAACCAGTGAAAACGAAGGCCTCGGTGAGTTCTACGGCTATGGCAGCTTTCAGTCGTCAATGGGTTGTTTAATACCCAAAAAAGACTATCCGAATCTCAATCGGGTCTCGGAAGTTTTTTACCCTTCGTTTTTCCGACACGTGGATTTTTACGGTAAAACGGGATTATCGTGGCTGCTCTTCAATTTACCATCGCTGGAGAGTGGTGCACCATGGTACTGTTTCGTTTCAAATCCTTGCACGCATTTCAAAAAGTTGTACGACACTGTTTCGCCATTTCGGACGGATGTTGCACCTTGCACCGTGGATGTTGCACCCTGTAGATATCGATTATTCGGAAGGCCATAACTTCTGGCTCGTTTAGAGTTACGGGAGCCATAACCAGTCAAAACGAAGGCCTTAGTGAGTTCTATGGCTATGACAGCTTTCAGCCGTCAATGGATTGTTTAATGCCCAAAAAAGACTATCCGAATCTCAATCGGGTCTAGGAAGTTTTTTACCCTTCGTTTTTTCGACACGTGGATTTTTACGGTAGAACGGGATTACCGTGGCTGGTCTTCTATTTACCATCGCTGGAGATTGGTGCACCATGGTACCGTTTTGTTTCAAATCCATGCACGCATTTCAAAAATTCGTACGATATTGTTTCGCCATTTCGGAGGGATGTTGCACCTTGCACCGTGGATGTTGCACCCTATAGATATCGATTATTCGGACAACCATAAATTCTGGCTCGTTTAGAGTTATGGGAGCCATAACCAGTCAAAATGAAGGCCTCTGTGAGTTCTACGGCTATGACAGCTTTCATCCATCGGTGGATTGTTTAATGCCCAAAAAAGACTATCCGAATCTCAGTCGGGTCTCGGAAGTTTTTTACCCTTCGTTTTTTCGACACGTGGATTTTTATGGTAAAACGGGATTACCGTGGCTGGTCTTCAATTTACCCTCGCTGGAGAGTGGTGCACCAGGGTACCGTTTTGTTTCAAATCCATGCACGCATTTCAAAAAGTCGTACGACACTGTTACGCCATTTCGGACGGATGTTGCAACTTGCACCGTGGATGTTGCACCCTGTAGATATCGATTATTCGGACGGCCATAACTTCTGGCTCATTTATAGTTACGGGAGCCATAACCAGATAAAACGAAGGCCTCTGTAATTTTTACGGCTTTCAACCGTCGATTGATTGTTTGATGCCCAAAAAAGACTATCCGAATCTCAATCGGGTCTCGGAAGTTTTTTACCCTTCGTTTTCTCGACATGTGGATTTTTACGTTAAAACGGTATCACCGTGGCTGTTCTACAATTTACCATCGCTGGAGAGTGGTGCACCATGGTACCGTTTCGTTTCAAATCCTTGCACGCATTTCAAAAAGTCGCACGACACTGTTTCGCCATTTCGGACGGATGTTGCACCTTGCACCGTGGATGTTGCACCCTGTAGATATCGATTATTCGGACGGCCATAACTTCTGGGTCGTTTAGAGTTACGGTAGCCATAACAAGTAAAAACGAAGGCCTCAGTGAATTCTACGGCTATGACTGCT
This sequence comes from Allium cepa, assembly GCA_030765085.1. Taxonomy (NCBI): domain Eukaryota; kingdom Viridiplantae; phylum Streptophyta; class Magnoliopsida; order Asparagales; family Amaryllidaceae; genus Allium; species Allium cepa. The sequence continues at coordinate 17,444,094 of CM060931.1, forward strand.
TTCAGCCATCAATGGATTGTTTAATGCCCAAAAAAGACTCCGAATATCAATCGGGTCTAGGAAGTTTTTTACCCTTCGTTTTTTCGACACGTGGATTTTTACGGTAGAAAGGGATTACTGCGGCTGGTCTTCGATTTACCATCGCTGGAGAGTGGTGCACCATGGTACCGTTTCGTTTCAAATCCATGCCCGCATTTCAAAAAGTCGTACGACACTGTTTCGCCATTTCGAACGGATGTTGCACCTTGCACCGTGGATGTTGCACCCTGTAGATATCGATTATTCGGACGGCCATAACTTCTGGCTCGTTTAGATTTACGGGAGCCATAACTAGTCAAAACTAAGGCCTCAGTGAGTTCTACGGCTATGACTGCTTTCAGCCGTCAATGGATTGTTTAATGCCCAAAAAAGACTATCCGAATCTCAATCGGGTCTAGGAAGTTTTTGACCCTTCGTTTTTTCGACACGTGGATTTTTACGGTAGAACGGGATTACCGTTGTTGGTCTTCGATTTACCATCGCTGGAGAGTGGTGCACCATGGTACCGTTTTGTTTCATATCCATGCACGCATTTAAAAAAGTCGTACGACACTGTTTCGCCATTTCGGATGGATGTTGCACCTTGCACCGTGGATGTTGCACCCTGTAGATATCGAATATTCGGACGTCCATAGCTTCTGGCTCGTTTAGAGTTACGGGAGCCATAACCAGTCAAAACGAAGGCCTCAGTGAGTTCTACGGCTATGACAGCTTTCAGCCGTCAATTGATTGTTTAATGCCCAAAAAAGACTATCCGAATCTCAATCGGGTCTCGGAAGTTTTTTACCCTTCCTTTTTTCGACACATGGATTTTTACGGTGAAACGGGATTACCGTGGCTGGTCTTCAATTTACCATCGCTGGAGGGTGGTGCACCATGGTACCATTTCGTTTCAAATCCTTGCACACATTTCAAAAAGTCGTACGACACTGTTTCGCCATTTCGGACGGATGTTGCACCTTGCACGTGGATGTTGCACCCGGTAGATATCGATTATTCGGACGACCATAACATCTGGCTCGTTTAGAGTTACGGGAGACATGACCGGTCAAAACGAAGGCCTCAGTGAGTTCTACGGTTATGACTGCAGCCGTCAATGGATTGTTTAATTCCCTAAAAAGACTATCCGAATCTCAATCGGGTCTAGGAAGTTTTTTACCCTTCGTTTTTTCGACACGTGGATTTTTACGGTAGAACGGGATTACTGTGGCTGGTCTTCGATTTACCATCGCTGGAGAGTGGTGCACCATGGTACCGTTTCGTTTCAAATCCATGCACGCATTTCAAAAAGTCGCACGACATTGTTTCGCCATTTCGGACGGATGTTGCACCTTGCACCGTGGATGTTGCACCTTGCACCGTGGATGTTGCACCCTGTAGATATCGATTATTCGGACGGCCCTAACTTCTGGCTCGTTTAGAGTTACGGGAGCCATAACCAGTCAAAACGAAGGCCTCGGTGAGTTCTACGGCTACGGCAGCTTTCAGCCGTCAATGGGTTGTTTAATGCCCAAAAAAGACTATCCGAATCTCAATCGGGTCTCGGAAGTTTTTTACCCTTCGTTTTTCCGACACGTGGATTTTTACGGTAAAACAGGATTATCGTGGCTGCTCTTCAATTTACCATCGCTGGAGAGTGGTGCACCGTGGTACTGTTTCATTTCAAATCCTTGCACGCATTTCAAAAAGTTGTATGACACTGTTTCGCCATTTCGGACGGATGTTGCACCTTGCACCGTGGATGTTGCACCCTGTAGATATCGATTATTCGGAAGGCCATAACTTCTGGCTCGTTTAGAGTTACGGGAGCCATAACCAGTCAAAACGAAGGCCTTAGTGAGTTCTATGGCTATGACAGCTTTCAGTCGTCAATGGATTGTTTAACGCCCAAAAAAGACTATCCGAATCTCAATCGGGTCTAGGAAGTTTTTTACCCTTCGTTTTTTCGACACGTGGATTTTTACGGTAGAACGGGATTACCGTGGCTGGTCTTCGATTTACCATCGTTGGAGAGTGGTGTACCATGGTACCGTTTTGTTTCAAATCCATGCACGCATTTCAAAAATTCGTACGATATTGTTTCGCCATTTCGGAGGGATGTTGCACCTTGCACCGTGGATGTTGCACCCTGTAGATATCGATTATTCGGACGGCCATAAATTCTGGCTCGTTTAGAGTTATGGGAGCCATAACCAGTCAAAATGAAGGCCTCTGTGAGTTCTACGGCTATGACAGCTTTCAGCCATCGATGTATTGTTTAATGGCCAAAAAAGACTATCCGAATCTCAATCGGGTCTCGGAAGTTTTTTACCCTTCGTTTTTTCGACACGTGGATTTTTATGGTAAAACGGGATTACCGTGGCTGGTCTTCAATTTACCCTCGCTGGAGAGTGGTGCACCAGGGTACCATTTTGTTTCAAATCCATGCACGCATTTCAAAAAGTCGTACGACACTGTTACGCCATTTCGGACGGATGTTGCAACTTGCACCGTGGATGTTGCACCCTGTAGATATCGATTATTCGGACGGCCATAACTTCTAGCTCATTTATAGTTACGGGAGCCATAACCAGTCAAAACGAAGGCCTCAGTGAGTTTTATGGCTATGACAGCTTTCTGCCGTCAATGGATTGATTAATGCCCAAAAAAGACTATACGAATCTCAATCGGGTCTAGGAAGTTTTTTACCCTTCGTTTTTTCGACACGTGGATTTTTACGGTAGAACGGGATAACCGTAGCTGGTCTTCGATTTACCATCGCTGGAGAGTGGTGCACAATGGTACCATTTCGTTTCAAATCCATGCACGCATTTCAAAAAGTCGTACGACACTGTTTCGCCATTTCGGACGGATGTTGCACCTTGCACCGTGGATGTTGCACCCTGTAGATATCGATTATTCGGACGGCCATAACTTCTGGTTTAGAGTTACGGGAGCCATAACCAGTCAAAACGAAGGCCTCAAAGAGTTCTACGGCTATGACAGCTTTCAGCCATTAATGGATTGTTTAATGCCCAAAAAAGACTATCCGAATCTCAATCGGGTCTAGGAAGTTTTTTACCGTTCGTTTTTTCGACACGTGGATTTTTACGGTAGAACGGGGTTACCGTGGCTGGTCTTCGATTTACCATCGCTGGAGAGTGGTGCACAATGGTATCGTTTCATTTCAAATCCGTGCATGCATTTCAAAAAGTCGTACGACACCGTTTCGCCATTTCGGACCGATGTTGCACCTTGCACCGTGGATGTCGCACCCTATAGATATCGATTATTCGAACGGCCATAACTTCTGGCTCGTTTAGAGTTACGGGAGCCATAACCAGCCTAAACGAAGGCCTTAGTGAGTTCTACGGCTATGACATCGTTCAGCAGTCAATGGATTGTTTAATGCCCAAAAAAGACTATCCGAATCTCAATCGGGTCTCGGATGTTTTTTACCCTTTGTTTTCTCGACACTTGGATTTTTACGGCTAAAACGGGATTACCGTGGCTTGTCTTCAATTTTCCATCGCTGGAGAGTAGTGCACCATGGTACCATTTCGTTTCAAATCCTTGCACGCATTTCAAAAGGTCGTACGACACTGTTTCGCCATTTCGGACGGATGTAGCACCTTGCACCGTGGATGTTGCACCCTGTAGATATCGATTATTCGGACGGCCATAACTTCTGGCTCGTTTAGAGTTACGGGAGCCATAACCAGTCAAAACGAAGGCCTCAGCGAGTTCTACGGCTATGATAGCTTTGAGGCGTCGATTGTTAAATGCTCGAAAAAGACTATCCGAATCTCAATTAGGTCTAGGAAGTTTTTTACCCTTCGTTTTTTCGACACGTGGATTTTTACGGTAGAACGGGATTACCGTGGATGGTCTTCGATTTACCATCGCTGGAGAGTGGTGCACAACGGTACCGTTTCATTTCAAATCCATATACGCATTTTAAAAAATCGTACGACATTGTTTCGCCATTTCGGACGGATGTTGCACCTTGCACCGTGGACGTTGCACCCTATAGATATCGATTATTCGGACGGCCATAACTTCTGGTTCGTTTAGAGTTACGAGAGCCATAACCAGTCAAAACGAAGGCCTCAGTGAGTTCCACGACTATGACAGCGTTCAGCCGTCAATGGATTGTTTAATGCCCAAAAAAGACTATCCGAATCTCAATCGGGTCTCGGAAGTCTTTTACCCTTCGTTTTTTCGACACGTGGATTTTTACGGGTAAAACGGGATTACCGTGGCTGGTCTTCAATTTACCACCGCTGGAGAGTGGTGCACCACGGTACCGTTTTTTTCAAATCCATGCACGCATTTCAAAAAGTCGTACGACACTGTTTCGCCATTTCGGACGGACGTTGCGCCTTGCACCGTGGATGTTGCACCCTGTAGATATCGATTATTCGGACGGCCATAATTGCTGGCTCGTTTAGAGTTACGGGAGCCATAACCAGTCAAAACGAAGGGCTCAGTGAGTTCTACGGCTATGACTGCTTTCTGCCGTCAATTGATTGTTTAATGCCAAAAAAAGACTATCCGAATCTCAATCGGGTCTAGGAAGTTTTTTACCCTTCGTATTTTCGACGCGTGGATTTTTACGGTAGAAAGGGATTACCGTGGCTGATCTTCGATTTACCATCGCTGGAGAGTGGTGCATCATGGTACCATTTCGTTTCAAATCCATGCACGCATTTCAAAAAGTCCTACGACACTGTCTCGCCATTTCGGACGGATGTTGCACCTTGCACCGTGGATGTTGCACCCTGTAGATATCGATTATTCGGACCGCCATAACTTCTGGCATGTTTAGAGTTACGCGAGCCATAACCAGTCAAAACGAAGGACTCAGTGAGTTCTACGCCTATGATAGCTTTCAGCCGTCAATGGATTGTTTAATGCCCAAAAAAGACTATCCGAATCTCAATCGGGTCTCGAAAGTTTTTTACCCTTCGTTTTTTCGACACGTGGATTTTTACGGTAAAACGAGATTACCTTGGCTGGTCTTCAATTTACCAACGCTGGAGAGTGGTGCACCATGGTACCGTTTCGTTTCAAATCCTTGCACGCATTTCAAAAAGTCGTACGACACTGTTTCGCCATTTCGGACGGATGTTGCACCTTGCACCATGGATGTTGCACCCTGTAGATATCGATTATTCAGACGGCCATAACTTCTGGCCCGTTTAGAGTTACGGGAGCCATGACCAGTCAAAACGAAAGCCTCAGTGAGTTCTACGGTTGCTTTCAGCCGTCAATGGATTGTTTAATGCCCAATAAAGACTATCTGAATCTCAATCGGGCCTAGGAAGTTTTTTACCCTTCGTTTTTTCGACACGTGGATTTTTACGGCAGAACGGGATTACTGTGGCTGGTCTTCGATTTATCATCACTGGAGAGTGGTGCACCATGGTACCGTTTCTTTTCAAATCCAAGCACGCATTTCAAAAAGTCGCACGACACGGTTTCTCCATTTCGGACGGATGCTGCACCTTGCACCGTGGATGTTGCACACTGTAGATATCGATTATTCGGACGGCCATAACTTCGGGCTCGTTTAGAGTTACGGGAGCCATAACCAGTCAAAACGAAGGCCTCGGTGAGTTCTACGGCTATGACCGCTTTCAGCCGTCAATGGTTTGTTTAATGCCCAAAAAAGACTATACGAATCTCAATCGGGTCTCGAAAGTTTTTTACCCTTCGTTTTTTCGACACGTGGATTTTTATGGTAAAACGGGATTACCGTGGCTGGTCTTCAATTTCCCATCGCTGGAGAGTGGTGCACCATGGTACCGTTTCGTTTCAAATCCTTGCACGCATTTCAAAAAGTCGTACGACACTGTTTCGCCATTTCAGACGGATGTTGCACCTTGCACCGTGGATGTTACACCCTGTAGATATCGATTATTCGGACGGCCATAACTTCTGGCCCGTTTAGAGTTACGGGAGCCATGACCAGTCAAAACGAAGGCATTAGTGAGTTCTACGCTATGACAGCTTTCAGCCGTCAATGGATTGTTTAATGTCCAAAAAAGACTATCCGAATCTCAAATGGGTCTAGGAAGTTTTTTACCCTTCGTTTTTTCGACACGTGGATTTTTACGGTAGAACGGGATTACCGTGGCTGGTCTTCGATTTACCATCGCTGGAGAGTGGTGCACCATGGTACCATTTCGTTTCAAATCCATGCACGCCTTTCAAAAAGTCGTACGACGCTGTTTCGTCATTTCGGATGGATGTTGCACCTTGCACCGTGGATGTTGCACCCTGTAGATATCGATTATACGGACGACCATAGCTTCTGGCTCGTTTAGATTTATGGGAGCCATAACCAGTCAAAACGAAGGCCTCAGTGAGTTCTACGACTATGATAGCTTTCAGCCATCAATGGATTGTTTAATGCCCAAAAAAGACTATCCGAATCTGAATCGGGTCTAGGAAGTTTTTTACCCTTCGTTTTTTCGACACGTGGATTTTTACGGCAGAACGGGATTACCGTGGCTGGTCTTCGATTTACCATCGCTGGAGAGCGGTGCACCATGGTACCGTTTCGTTTCAAATCCATGCACGCATTTCCAAAAGTCGTACGACACTGTTTCGCCATTTCGGCACCTTGCACCGTGGTTGTTGCACCCTGTAGATATCGATTATTCGGACCGCCATAACTTCTGGCTCGTTCAAAGTTAAGGGAGCCATAACCAGTCAAAACGAAGGCCTCACTGAGTTCTACGGCTATCACAGCTTTCAGCCGTCAACGGGTTGTTTAATGCCCAAAAAAGGCTATCCGAATCTCAATCGGGTCTCGGAAGTTTTTTACGCTTCGTTTTTTCGACACGTGGATTTTTACGGTAGAACGGGATTACCGTGGCTGGTCTTCGATTTACCATCGCTGGAGAGTGGTGCACCATGATATCGTTTCGTTTCAAATCCATGCACGCATTTCAAAAAGTCGTACGACACTGTTTCGCCATTTCGGACGGATGTTGCACCTTGCACCGTGGATGTTGCATCCTGTAGATATCGATTATTCGGACGGCCATAACTTCTGGCTCGTTTAGAGTTACGGGAGCTATAACTAGTCAAAACGAAGGCCTCAGTGAGTTCTACGGCTATGATTGCTTTGAGCCGTCAATGGATTGTTTAATGCCCAAAAAAGACTATCCGAATCTCAATCGGGTCTAGGAAGTTTTTTACCCTTCTTTTTTTCGACACGTGGATTTTTACGGCAGAACGGGATAACCGTGGCTAGTCTTCGATTTACGATCGCTGGAGAGTGGTGGACCATGGTACCATTTCGTTTCAAATCCATGCGCGCATTTCAAAAAGTCGTACGACACTGTTTCGCCATTTCGGACGGATGCCGCACCTTGCACCATGGATGTTGCACCCTATAGATATCGATTATTCGGACGGCCATAACTTCTGGCTCGTTTAGAGTTACGGGAGCCATAACAAGTCAAAACGAAGGCCTCTGTGAGTTCTACGGTTATGACCGATTTCAGCCGTCGATGGATTGTTTAATGCCCAAAAAAGACTATCCGAATCTCAATCGGGTCTAGGAAGTTTTTTACCCTTCGTTTTTTCGACACGTGGATTTTTAGAATGGGTTAACCGTGGCTGGTCTTCGATGTACCATCGCTGGAGAGTGGTGCACCATGGTACCGTTTCGTTTCAAATCCATGCACGCATTTCAAAAAGTCGTACGACACTGTTTCTCCATTTCGGACGGATGTTGCACCTTGTACCGTGGATGTTGCACCCTGTAGATATCGATTATTCGGACGGCCATAACTTCTGGCTCATTTAGAGTTACGGGAGCCATAACCAGTCTAAACGAAGGCCTTAGTGAGTTCTACGGCTATGACAGCTTTCGGCCATCAATGGGTTGTTTAATGCCCAAAAAAGACTTTCCGAATCTCAATCGGGTCTTGGAAGTTCTTTACCCTTTGTTTTTTCGACACGTGGATTTTTACGGTAGAACGGGATTGCCATGGCTGGTCTTCGATTTACCATCGCTGGAGAGTGGTGCACAATGGTACCGTTTCGTTTCAAATCCATGCACGCATTTCAAAAAGTCGTACGACACTGTTTCGCCATTTCGGACGGATGTTACACCTTGCACCGTGGATGTTGCACCCTATAGATATCGATTATTCGGACTGCCATAACGTCTGGCTCGTTTGGAGTTATGGGAGCCATAACCAGTCAAAACGAAGGCCTCAGTGAGTTCTATGGCTATGACAGTGGCCAGCCGTGTTTAATGCCCAAAAAAGACTATCCGAATCTCAATCGCGTCTCGGAAGTTTTTTACCCTTCGTTTTTTCGACACGTGGATTTTTACGGTAAAATGGGATTACCGTCGCTGGTCTTCAATTTACCATCACTGGAGAGTGGTGCACCATGGTATCGTTTCATTTCAAATCCATGCACGCATTACAAAAAGTCGTACGACACTGTTTCGCCATTTCGGACGGATGTTGCACCTTGCATTGTGGATGTTGCACCCTGTAGATATCGATTATTCGGACGGCCATAACTTCTGGCTCGTTTAGAGTTACGGGAGCCATAACCAGTCAAAACGAAGGCCTTAGTGAGTTCTACGGCTATGACTGCTTTCAGCCGTCAATGGATTGTTTAATGCCTAAAAAAGACTATCAGAATCTCAGTCGGGTCTAGGAAGTTTTTTACCCTTCGTTTTTTCGACACGTGGATTTTTACGGTAGAACGGGATTACCGTTGCTTGTCTTCGATTTACCATCACTAGAGAGTGGTGCACCATGGTACTGTTTCGTTTCAAATCCATGCACGCATTTCAAAACGTCGTACGACACTGTTTCACCATTTCGGACGGACGTTGCGCCTTGCACCGTGGATGTTGCACCCTGTAGATATCGATTATTCGGACGACCATAGCTTCTGGCTCGTTTAGAGTTACGGGAGCCATAACCAGTCAAAACGAAGGGCTCAGTGAGTTCTACGGCTATGACTGCTTTCTGCCGTCAATTGATTGTTTAATGCCAAAAAAAGACTGTCCGAATCTCAATCGGGTCTAGGAAGTTTTTTACCCTTCGTATTTTCGACGCGTGGATTTTTACGGTAGAAAGGGATTACCGTGGCTGGTCTTCGATTTACCGTCGCTGGAGAGTGGTGCATCATGGTACCGTTTCGTTTCAAATCCATGCACGCATTTCAAAAAGTCCTACGACACTGTCTCGCCATTTCGGACGGATGTTGCACCTTGCACCGTGGATGTTGCACCCTGTAGATATCGATTATTCGGACCGCCATAACTTCTGGCACGTTTAGAGTTACGGGAGCCATAACCAGTCAAAACGAAGGCCTCAGTGAGTTCTATGGCTATGATAGCTTTCAGCCGTCAATGGGTTGTTTAATGCCCAAAAAAGACTATCCGAATCTCAATCGGATCTCGAAAGTTTTTTACCCTTCGTTTTTTCGACACGTGGATTTTTACGGTAAAACGAGATTACCTTGGCTGGTCTTCAATTTACCAACGCTGGAGAGTGGTGCACCATGGTACCGTTTCGTTTCAAATCCTTGCACGCATTTCAAAAAGTCGTACGACACTGTTTCGCCATTTCGGACGGATGTTGCACCTTGCACCGTGGATGTTGCACCCTGTAGATATCGATTATTCGGACGGCCATAACTTCTGGCCCGTTTAGAGTTACGGGAGGCATGATCAGTCAAAACGAAGGCCTCAGTGAGTTCTACGGTTGCTTTCAGCCGTCAATGGATTGTTTAATGCCCAATAAAGACTATCTGAATCTCAATCGGGTCTAGGAAGTTTTTTACCCTTCGTTTTTTCGACACGTGGATTTTTATGGCAGAACGGGATTACTGTGGCTGGTCTTCGATTTATCATCGCTTGAGAGTGGTGCACCATGGTACCGTTTCTTTTCAAATCCAAGCACGCATTTCAAAAAGTCGCACGACACGGTTTCTCCATTTCGGACGGATGCTGCACCTTGCACCGTGGATGTTGCACCCTGTAGATATCGATTATTCGGACGGCCATAACTTCGGGCTCGTTTAGAGTTACGGGAGCCATAACCAGTCAAAACGAAGGCCTCAGTGAGTTCTACGGCTATGACCGCTTTCAGCCGTCAATGGTTTATTTAATGCCCAAAAAAGACTATACGAATCTCAATCGGGTCTCGAAAGTTTTTTACCCTTCGTTTTTTCGACACGTGGATTTTTATGGTAAAACGGGATTACCGTGGCTGGTCTTCAATTTACCATCGCTGGAGAGTGGTGCACCATGGTACCGTTTCGTTTCAAATCCTTGCACGCATTTCAAAAAGTCGTACGACACTGTTTCGCCATTTCAGACGGATGTTGCACCTTGCACCGTGGATGTTGCACCCTATAGATATCGATTATTCGGACGGCCATAACTTCTGGCCCGTTTAGAGTTACGGGAGCCATGACCAGTCAAAACGAAGGCCTCAGTAAGTTCTACGGTTATGACTGCTTTCAGCCGTCAATGGATTGTTTAATGCCCAATAAAGACTATCCGAACCTCAATCGGGTCTAGGAAGTTTTTTACCCTTCGTTTTTTCGACACGTGGATTTTTATGGTAGAACGGGATTACTGTGGCTGGTCTTCGATTTATCATCGCTGGAGAGTGGTGCACCATGGTACCGTTTCTTTTCAAATCCAAGCAAGCATTTCAAAAAGTCGCACGACACGGTTTCGCCATTTCGGACGGATGTTGCACCTTGCACCGTGGATGTTGCGCCCTGTAGATATCGATTATTCGGACGGCCATAACATCGGGCTCGTTTAGAGTTACGGGAGCCATAACCAGTCAAAACGAAGGCCTCAGTAAGTTCTACGGCTATGACCGCTTTCAGCCGTCAATGGTTTGTTTAATGCCCAAAAAAGACTATACGAATCTCAATCGGGTCTCGAAAGTTTTTTACCCTTCGTTTTTTCGACACGTGGATTTTTACGGTAAAACGGGATTACCATGGCTGGTCTTCAATTTACCATCGCTGGAGAGTGGTGCACCATGGTACTATTTCGTTTCAAATCCTTTCACGCATTTCAAAAAGTTGTACGACACTGTTTCGCCATTTCGGACGGATGTTGCACCTTGCACCGTGGATGTTGCACCCTGTAGATATCGATTATTCGGACGGCCATAACTTCTGGCTCGTTTAGATATACGGGAGCCATAACTAGTCAAAACGAAGGCATTAGTGAGTTCTACGCTATGACAGCTTTCAGCCGTCAATGGATTGTTTAATGTCCAAAAAAGACTATCCGAATCTCAAACGGGTCTAGGAAGTTTTTTACCCTTCGTTTTTTCGACACGTGGATTTTTACGGTAGAACGGGATTACCGTGGATGGTCTTCGATTTACCATCGCTGGAGAGTGGTGCACCATGGTACCATTTCGTTTCAAATCCATGCACGCCTTTCAAAAAGTCGTACGACACTGTTTCGTCATGTCGGATGGATGTTGCACCTTGCACCGTGGATGTTGCACCCTGTAGATATCGATTATACGGACGACCATAGCTTCTGGCTCGTTTAGATTTATGGGAGCCATAACCAGTCAAAACGAAGGCCTCAGTGAGTTCTACGACTTGATAGCTTTCAGCCATCAATGGATTGTTTAATGCCCAAAAAAGACCATCCGAATCTCAATCGGGTCTAGGAAGTTTTTTACCCTTCGTTTTACCCTTCGATTTACCATCGCTGGAGAGCGGTGCACCATGGTACCGTTTCGTTTCAAATCCATGCACGCATTTCCAAAAGTCGTACGACACTGTTTCGCCATTTCGGCACCTTGCACCGTGGTTGTTGCACCCTGTAGATATCGATTATTCGGACCGCCATAACTTCTGGCTCGTTCAGAGTTACGGGAGCCATAACCAGTCAAAACGAAGGCCTCACTGAGTTCTACGGCTATCACAGCTTTCAGCCGTCAACGGATTGTTTAATGCCCAAAAAAGGCTATCCGAATCTCAATCGGGTCTCGGAAGTTTTTTACCCTTCGTTTTTTCGACACGTGGATTTTTACGGTAGAACGGGATTACCGTGGCTGGTCTTCGATTTACCATCGCTGGAGAGTGGTGCACCATAGTATCGTTTCGTTTCAAATCCATGCACGCATTTCAAAAAGTCGTACGACACTGTTTCGCCATTTCGGACGGATGTTGCACCTTGCACCGTGGATGTTGCATCCTGTAGATATTGATTATTCGGACGGCCATAACTTCTGGCTCGTTTAGAGTTACGGGAGCCATAACAAGTCAAAACGAAGGCCTCTGTGAGTTCTACGGTTATGACCGATTTCAGCCGTCGATGGATTGTTTAATGCCCAAAAAAGACTATCCGAATCTCAATCGGGTCTAGGAAGTTTTTTACACTTCGTTTTTTCGACACGTGGATTTTTAGAATGGGATAACCGTGGCTGGTCTTCGATGTACCATCGCTGGAGAGTGGTGCACCATGGTACCGTTTCGTTTCAAATCCATGCACGGATTTCAAAAAGTCGTACGACACTGTTTCTCCATTTCGGACGGATGTTGCACCTTGTACCGTGGATGTTGCACCCTGTAGATATCGATTATTCGGACGGCCATAACTTCTGGCTCATTTAGAGTTACGGGAGCCATAACCAGTCTAAACGAAGGCCTTAGTGAGTTCTACGGCTATGACAGCTTTCGGCCATCAATGGGTTGTTTAATGCCCAAAAAAGACTTTCCGAATCTCAATCGGGTCTTGGAAGTTCTTTACCCTTTGTTTTTTCGACACGTGGATTTTTACGGTAGAACGGGATTGCCATGGCTGGTCTTCGATTTACCATCGCTGGAGAGTGGTGCACAATGGTACCGTTTCGTTTCAAATCCATGCACGCATTTCAAAAAGTCGTACGACACTGTTTCGCCATTTCGGACGGATGTTACACCTTGCACCGTGGATGTTGCACCCTATAGATATCGATTATTCGGACGGCCATAACGTCTGGCTCGTTTGGAGTTATGGGAGCCATAACCAGTCAAAACGAAGGCCTCAGTGAGTTCTACGGCTATTATAGCGGCCAGCCGTTAAGGATTGTTTAATGCCCAAAAAAGACTATCCGAATCTCAATCGCGTCTCGGAAGTTTTTTACCCTTCGTTTTTTCGACACGTGGATTTTTACGGTAAAACGGGATTACCGTGGCTGGTCTTCAATTTACCATCGCTGGAGAGTGGTGCACCATGGTATCGTTTCATTTCAAATCCATGCACGCATTACAAAAAGTCGTACGACACTGTTTCGCCATTTCGGACGGATGTTGCACCTTGCATTGTGGATGTTGCACCCTGTAGATATCGATTATTCGGACGGCCATAACTTCTGGCTCGTTTAGAGTTACGGGAGCCATAACCAGTCAAAACGAAGGCCTTAGTGAGTTCTACGGCTATGACTGCTTTCAGCCGTCAATGGATTGTTTAATGCCTAAAAAATACTATCCGAATCTCAATCGGGTCTAGGAAGTTTTTTACCCTTCGTTTTTTCGACACGTGGATTTTTACGGTAGAACGGGATTACCGTTGCTGGTCTTCGATTTACCGTCACTAGAGAGTGGTGCACCATGGTATTGTTTCGTTTCAAATCCATGCATGCATTTCAAAACGTCGTACGACACTGTTTCACCATTTCGGATGGATGTTGTACCTTGCACCGTGGATGTTGCACCCTGTAGATATCGATTATTCGGACGACCATAGCTTCTGGCTCGTTTAGAGTTACGGGAGCCATAACCAGTCAAAACGAAGGCCTCAGTGAGTTCTACGACTATGGCAGCTTTCAGCGGTCAAGGGATTGTTTAATGCCAAAAAAAGACTATCCGAATCTTAATTGGGTCTAGGAAGTTTTTTACCCTTCGTATTTTCGACACGTGGTTTTTTACGGTAGAACGGGATTACAGTGGCTGGTCTTCGATTTACCATCGCTGGAGAGTGTTGCATCATGGTACCATTTCGTTTCAAATCCATGCACGCATTTCAAAAAAGTCGTACGACACTGTTTCGCCATTTCGGACGGATGTTGCACCTTGCACCGTGGATGTTGCACCCAGTAGATATCGATTATTCGGACCGCCATAACTTCTGGCTCGTTTAGAGTTATGGGAGGCATAACCAGTCAAAACGAAGGCCTTGGTTAGTTCTACGGCTATGACAGCTTTCAGCCGTCAATGGATGGTTTAATGCCCAAAAAAGACTATCCGAATCTCAATCGGGTCTCGGAAGTTTTTTCACTTCGTTTTTTCGACACGTGGATTTTTACGGAAAAACGGGATTACCGTGGCTGGTCTTCAATTTACCATCGCTGGAGAGTGGTGCACCATGGTACCGTTTCGTTTCAAATCTTTGCACGCATTTCAAAAAGTCGTACGACACTGTTTCGCCATTTCGGACGGATGTTGCACCTTGCACTGTGGATGTTGCACCCTGTAGATATCGATTATTCGGACGGCCATAACTTCTAGCTCGTTTAGAGTTACGGAGCCATGACCAGTCAAAACGAAGGCCTCGGTGAGTTCTACGGTTATGACTGCTTTCAGCCGTCAATGGATTGTTTAATACCCAAAAAAGACTATCCGAATCTCAATCGGGTCTAGGAAGTTTTTTACCCTTCGTTTTTTCGACACGTGGATTTTTACGGTAGAACGGGATTACTGTGGCTGGTCTTCGATTTACCATCACTGGAAAGTGGTGCACCATAGTACCGTTTCGTTTCAAATCCAAGCATGCATTTCAAAAAGTCGCACGACACGGTTTCGCCATTTTGGACGGATGTTGCACCTTGCACCGTGGATGTTGCACCCTGTAGATATCGATTATTCGGACGGCCATAACTTCTGGCTCGTTTAGAATTACGGGAGCCATAACCAGTCAAAACGAAGACCTCGGTGAGTTCTACGGCTGTGACCGCTTTCAGCCGTCAACGGAATGTTTAATGCCCAGAAAAGACTATCTGAATCTCAATCGGGTCTCGAAAGTTTTTTACCCTTCGTTTTTTCGACACGTGGATTTTTACTGTAAAATGGGATTACCGTGGCTGGCCTTCAATTTACCATCGCTGGAGAGTGGTGCACCATGGTACTATTTCGTTTCAAATCCTTGCACGCATTTCTAAAAGTTGTACGATACTGTTTCGCCATTTCGGACGGATGTTGCACCTTGCACCATGGATGTTGCACCCTGTAGATATCGATTATTCGGACAGATGTCGCACCTTGCACCAAGGATGTTGCACCCTGTAGATATTGATTATTCGGACGGCCATAACTACTGGCTCGTTTAGAGTCACGGGAGCCATAACCAGTCAAAACTAAGGCCTCAGTGAGTTCTACGGCTATGAAAGCTTTCAGCCTATTTGTGTCCAAATTGGGCACAACACTCGTCGGAAGTCTTTGAAGAGATAATAAATGAAGAAAGTAAATTAAAACGTGGATTATCTAACAAAAACTCCAAATAGCAGGAAGTAAATTGCATAATAGACAGTGATTTAGAGTGGTTTGCATTTTGCCTACGTCCACTATGAAGTTTTGTTACTTTATTGCTTGATATTTGGAGAATACAACTTTTTAATGTCAAAGTACAGCAAGTAGTAAGCCAAAATTTGAAATCAAAGGCAGCAGTGGTGCTCTGAAGCAATTTCATCGCTGGAGAGTGGTGCACCATGGTACCGTTTGGTTTCAAATCCATGCACGCATTTCAAAAATTCGTACGACTTTGTTTTGCCATTTCGGACGGATGTTGCACCTTGCATCGTGGATGTTGCACCCTCTAGATATCGATTATTCGGACGGCCATAATTTCTGGCTCGTTTAGAGTTACAGGAGCCATAACCAGTCAAAACGAAGGACTCTGTGAGTTCTACGGCAATGAAAGCTTTAAGCCGTCGATGGATTGTTTAATGCCCAAAAAAGACTATCCGAATCTCAATCGGGTCTCGGAAGTTATTTACCCTTCGTTTTTTCGACACGTGGATTTTTACGTTAAAAAGGGATTACCGTGGCTGGTCTTCAAGTTACCATCGATGGAGAGTGGTGCACAAAGGTACCGTTTCGTTTCAAATCCTTGCACGCATTTCAAAAAGTCATACGACACTGTTTCGCCATTTTGGACGGATGTTGCACCTTGCACCGTGGATGTTGCACCCTGTAGATATCTATTATTCGGACGGCCATTACTTCTGGCTCGTTTAGAGTTACGGGAGCCATAACCAGTCAAAACGAAGGCCTCAGTGAGTTCTACGGCTATGACTGCTTTCAGTCGTCAATGGATTGTATAATGCCCAAAAAAGACTATCCGAATCTCAATCCGGTCTAGGAAGTTTTTTACCCTTCGTTTTTTCGACACGTGGATTTTTACGGTAGAACGGGATTGCCGTGGCTGGTCTTCGATTTAGCATCGCTGGAGAGTGGTGCACCATGGTACCATTTCGTTTCAAATCCATGCACGCATTTCAAAAAGTCATACGACACTGTTTCGCCATTTTGGACGGATGTTGCACCGTGCACCGTGGATGTTGCACCCTGTAGATATCGATTATTCGGACGGCCATAACTTCTGGCTCGTTTAGAGTTACAGGAGCCATAACCAGTCAAAACGAAGGCCTTAGTGAGTTCTACGGCTATGATTGCTTTCGACCGTCAATGGATTGTTTAATGCCCAAAAAATACTATCCGAATCTCAATCGGGTCCAGGAAGTTTTTTACCCTTCGTTTTTTCGACACGTGGATTTTTACGGTAGAACGGGATTACCGTGGCTGGTCTTCGATTTACCATCGCTGGAGAGTGGTGCAACATGGTAACATTTTGTTTCAAATCCATGCACGCATTTCAAAAATTCGTACGATACTGTTTCGCCATTTCGGACGGATGTCGCACCTTGCACCGTGGATGTTGCACCCTGTAGATATCTATTATTTGGACGGCCATAACTTCTGGCTCGTTTAGAGTTACGGGAGCCATAACTAGTCAAAACGAAGGCCTCTGTGATTTCTACGGCTATGACAGCTTTCAACCGTCGATGGATTGTTTATTGCCCAAAAAGACTGTCCGAATCACAATTGGGTCTCGGAAGTCTTTTACCCTTCGTTTTTTCGACACGTGGATTTTTATGGTAAAACAGGATTACCGTGGCTGGTCTTCAATTTACCCTCGCTGGAGAGTGGTGGACCAGGTTACCATTTGGTTTCAAATCCATGCATGCATTTCAAAATGTCGTACGACACTGTTACGCCATTTCGGACGGATGTTGCACCTTGCACCGTGGATGTTATCGATTATTCGGACGGCCATAACTTCTGGCTCGTTTAGAGTTACGGGAGCCATAACTAGTCAAAACGAAGGCTTCTGTGATTTCTACGGCTATGACAGCTTTCAACCGTCGATGGATTGTTTAATGCCCAAAAAGACTGTCCGAATCTCAATCGGGTCTCGGAAGTCTTTTACCCTTCGTTTTTTCGACACGTGGATTTTTATGGTAAAACGGGATTACCGTGGCTGGTCTTCAATTTACCCTCGCTGGAAAGTGGTGGACCAGGTTACCATTTGGTTTCAAATCCATGCACGCATTTCAAAATGTCGAACGACACTGTTACGCCATTTTGGACGGATGTTGCACCTTGCACCGTGGATGTTACACCCTGTAGATATCGATTATTCGGACGGCCATTACTTCTGGCTCGTTTAGAGTTACGGGAGCCATAACCAGTCAAAACGAAGGCCTCAGTGAGTTCTACGGCTATGACTGCTCTCAGTCGTCAATGGATTGTATAATGCCCAAAAAAGACTATCCGAATCTCAATCGGGTCAAGGAAGTTTTTTACCCTTCGTTTTTTCGACACGTGCATTTTTACGGTAGAACGGGATAACCATGGCTGGTCTTCGATGTACCATCGCTGGAGAGTGGTGCACCATGGTACCGTTTCATTTCAAATCCATGCACGCATTTCAAAAAGTCGTACGACACTGTTTCGCCATTTCGGACGGATGTTGCACCTTGCACCGTGGATGTTTCACCCTGTAGATATCGATTATTCGGACGGCCATAACTTTTGGCTCGTTAAGAGTTACGGGAGCCATAACCATTCAAAACGAAGGCCTCAGTGAGTTCTACGGCTATGACTGCTTTCAGTCGTCAATGGATTGCATAATGCCCAAAAAAGACTATCCGAATCTCAATCGGGTCTAGGAAGTTTTTTACCCTTCGTTTTTTCGACACGTGGATTTTTACGGTAGAACGGGATTGCCGTGGATGGTCTTCGATTTAGCATCGCTGGAGAGTGGTGCACCATGGTACCGTTTCGTTTCAAATCCATGCACGCATTTCAAAAAGTCATACGACACTGTTTCTCCATTTTGGACGGATGTTGCACCTTGCACCGTGGATGTTGCACCCTGTAGATATCGATTATTCGGACGGCCATAACTTCTGGCTCGTTTAGAGTTACGGGAGCCATAACCAGTCAAAACGAAGGCCTCAGTGAGTTCTACGGCTATGACTGCTTTCAGTTGTCAATGGATTGTATAATGCCCAAAAAAGACTATCCGAATCTCAATCGGGTCTAGGAAGTTTTTTACCCTTCGTTTTTTCGACACGTGGATTTTTACGGTAGAACGGGATTGCCGTGGCTGGTCTTCGATTTAGCATCGCTGGAGAGTGGTGCACCATGGTACCGTTTCGTTTCAAATCCATGCACGCATTGCGAAAAGTCATACGACACTGTTTCGTCATTTCGGACGGATGTTGCACCTTGCACCGTGGATGTTGCACCCTGTAGATATCGATTATTCGGACGACCATAACTTCTGGCTCGTTTTGAGTTACGGGAGCCATAACCAGTCAAAACGAAGGCCTCAATGAGTTCTACAGCTATGATAGCTTTCGACCGTCAATGGATTGTTTAATGCCCAAAAAATACTATCCGAATCTCAATTGGGTCTAGGAAGTTTTTTACCCTTCGTTTTTTCGACACGTGGATTTTTACGGTAGAACGGGATTACCATGGCTGGTCTTCGATTTACCATCGCTGGAGAGTGGTGCAACATGGTACCATTTTGTTTCAAATCCATGCACGCCTTTCAAAAATTCGTACGATACTGTTTCGCCATTCCGGACGGATGTCGCACCTTGCACCGTGGATGTTGCACCCTGTAGATATCGATTATTTGGACGGCCATAACTTCTGGCTCGTTTAGAGTTACGGGAGCCATAACTAGTCAAAACGAAGGCCTCTGTGATTTCTACGGCTATGACAGCTTTCAACCGTCGATGGATTGTTTAATGCCCAAAAAGACTGTCCGAATCTCAATCGGGTCTCGGAAGTCTTTTGCCCTTCGTTTTTTCGACACGTGGATTTTTATGGTAAAACGGGATTACCGTGGCTGGTCTTCAATTTACCCTCGCTGGAGAGTGGTGGACCAGGTTACCATTTGGTTTCAAATCCATGCACGCATTTCAAAATGTCGTACGACACTGTTACGCCATTTCGGACGGATGTTGCACCTTGCACCATGGATGTTACACCCTGTAGATATCGATTATTCGGACGGCCATAACTTCTAGCTCGTTTAGAGTTACGAGCGCCATCACCAGTCAAAACGAAGGCCTCAGTGAGTTCTACGGCTGTGACAGCTTTCAGCCGTTAATGGATTGTTTAATGCCCAAAAAAGACTATCCGAATCTCAATCGGGTCTGGGAAGTTTTTTACCCTTCGTTTTTTCGACACGTGCATTTTTACGGTAGAACGGGATAACCGTGGCTGGTCTTCGATGTACCATCGCTGGAGAGTGGTGCACCATGGTACCGTTTCGTTTCAAATCCATGCACGCATTTGAAAAAGTCGTACGACACTATTTCGCCATTTCGGACGGATGTTGCACCTTGCACCGTGGATGTTGCACCCTGTAGATATCGATTATTCGGACGGCCATAACTTTTGGCTCGTTTAGAGTTACGGGAGCCATAGCCAGTCAAAAGGAAGGCCTCAGTGAGTTCTACGGCTATGACAGCTTTCAGCCATGAATGGATTGTTTAATGGCCAAAAAAGACTATCCGAATCTCAATCGGGTCTAGGAAGTTTTTCACCATTCGTTTTTTCGACACGTGGATTTTACGTAGAACGGGATTACCGTGGCTGGTCTTTGATTTACCATCGCTGGAGAGTGGTGCACAATGGTACCATTTCATTTCAAATCCATGCACGCATTTCAAAAAGTCGTACGATGCTGTTTCGCCATTTCGGACGGATGTTGCACCTTGCACCGTGGATGTTGCACCCTATAGATATCGATTATTCGGACGGCCATAACTTCTGGCTCGTTTAGCGTTACGGGAGCCATAACCCGTCAAAACGAAGGCCTCAGTGAGTTCTACGGCTATGACAGCGGTCAGCCGTCAATGGATTGTTTAATGCCCAAAAAAGACTATCCGAATCTCAATCGGGTCTCGGAAGTTTTTTACCCTTCGTTTTTTCGACACGTGGATTTTTACGGTGGAACGGGATAACCGTGGCTGGTCTTCGATTTACCAACGCTGGAGAGTGGTGCACCATGGTACCGTTTCATTTCAAATCCTTGAACGCATTTGAAAACGTGGTACGACACTGTTTCGCCATTTCGGACGGATGTTGCACCTTGCACCGTGGATGTTGCACCCCGTAGATATCGATTATTCGGACCCCCATTACTTCTGGCTCGTTTAGAGTTACGGGAGCCATAACCAGTCAAAACGAAGGCCTCGGTGAGTTCTACGGCTATGACAGCTTTCAGCCATCAATGGATTGTTCAATGCCCAAAAAAAACTATCTGAATCTCAATCGGGTCTCGGATGTTTTTTTCCCTTCGTTTTTTCGACACGTGGATTTTTACGGTAAAACGGGATTACCGTGGCTAGTCTTCAATTTACCATCGCTGGAGAGTGGTGCACCATGTTACCGTTTCGTTTCCAATCCTTGCACGCATTTCAAAAAGTCGTACGACACTGTTTTGCCATTTCGAACGGATGTTGCACCTTGCACCGTGGATGTTGCACCCTGTAGATATCGATTATTCGGACGGCCATAACTTTTGGCTCGTTTAGAGTGACGGGAGCCATAACCATTCAAAAGGAACGCCTCAGTGAGTTCTACGGCTATGACAGCTTTCAGCCATCAATGGATTGTTTAGTGCCCAAAAAAGACTATCCTAATCTCAATCGGGTCTAGGAAGTTTTTCACGATTCGTTTTTTCGAAACGTGGATTTTTACGTAGAACGCGATTACCGTGGCTGGTCTTCGATTTACCATCGCTGGAGAGTGGTGCACAATGGTACCATTTTGCTTCAAATCCATGCACGCATTTCAAAAAGACGTACGACGCTATTTCGCCATTTCGGACGGATACTACACCTTGCACTGTGGATGTTGCACCCTATAGATATCTATTATTCGGACGGCCATAACTTCTGGCTCGTTTAGAGTTACGGGAGCCATAACCAGTCAAAACGAAGGCCTCAGTGAGTTCTACGGCTATGACCGCGATCTGCCGTCAATGGATTGTTTAATGCCCAAAAAAGACTATCCGAATCTCAATCGGGTCTCGGAAGTTTTTTATCCTTCGTTTTTTCGACACGTGGATTTTTACGGTAGAACGGGATAACCGTGGCTGGTCTTCGATTTACCATCGCTGGAGAGTGGTTCATCATCATACCGTTTCGTTTCAAATCCATGCACGCATTTCAAAAAAGTCGTACGACACTGTTTCGCCATTTCGGACGGATGTTGCACCTTGCACCGCGGATGTTGCACCCTGTAGATATCGATTATTCGGACCGCCATAACTTCTGACTCGTTTAGATTTACGGGAGCCATAACCAGTCAAAACGAAGGCATCGGTGAGTTCTACGGCTATGACAGCTCTCAGCCGTCAATGGATTGTCTAATGCCCAAAAAAGACTATCCGAATCTCAATCGGGTTTTGGAATTTTTTTCCCTTCGTTTTTTCGACACGTGGATTTTTACGGTAAAACGGGATTACCGTGGCTGGTCTTCAATTTACCATCGCTAGAGAGTGGTGCACCATGGTACCGTTTCGTTTCAAATCCTTGCACGCATTTCAAAAAGTCGTACGACACTGTTTCGCCATTTCGGACGGATGTTGCACCCTGTAGATATCGATTATTCGGACGGCCATAACTTCTGGCTCGTTTAGAGTTACGGAGCCATGACCAGTCAAAACGAATACCTCGGTGGGTTCTACGGCTATGACCGCTTTCAGCCGTCAACGGAATGTTTAATGCCCAAAAAAGACTATCCGAATCTCAATCGGGTCTCGAATGTTTTTTACCCTTCGTTTTTTCGACACGTGGATTTTTACGGTAAAATGGGATTACCGTGGCTGGTCTTCAATTTACCATCGCTGGAGAGTGGTGCACCATGGTACTATTTCGTTTCAAATCCTTACACGAATTTCAAAAAGTTGTACGACACTATTTCGCCATTTCGGACGGATGTTGCACCCTGTAGATATCGATTATTCGGACGGCCATAACTTCTGGCTCGTTTAGAGTTACGGGAGCCATAACCAGTCAAAACGAAGGCCTCAGTGAGTTCTACGGCTATGAAAGCTTTCAGCCTGTTTGTGTCAAAATTGGCACAACATTCGTCGGAAGTCTTTGAAGAGATGATAAATGAAGAAAGTAAATTAAAATGTGGATTATCTAACAAAAACTCCAAATAGCAGGAAGTAAATTGCACAATAGACAACGATTTAGAGTGGTTCAGCATTTTGCCTACGTCCACTATGAAGCTTTGTTACTTTATTGCTTGATATTTTGAGAATACAACTTTTTAATGTCAAAGTACAGCAAGTAGTAGGATAAAATTTGAAATCAAAGGCAGCAGTGGTGCTCTGAAGCAATTTCATCGCTTGAGAGTGGTGCGCCATGGTACCGTTTTGTTTCAAATCCATGCATGCATTTCAAAAATTCGTATGACACTGTTTCGCCATTTCGGACGGATGTTGCACCTTGCACCGTGGATGCTGCACCCTGTAGACATCGATTATTCGGACGGCCATAACTTCTGGCTCGTTTAGAGTTACGGGAGCCATAACCTGTCAAAACGAAGGCCTCTGTGGGTTCTACGGCTATGACAGCTTTCAGCCATCGATGGATTGTTTAATGCCCAAAAAAGACTATCCGAATCTCAATCGGGTCTCGGAAGTTTTTTACCCTTCGTTTTTTCGACACGTGGATTTTTACGTTAAAACGGGATTACCGTGGCTGGTCTTCAATTTACCATCACTGGAGAGTGGTGCACCATGGTACCGTTTCGTTTCAAATCCTTGCACGCATTTCAAAAAGTCGTACGACACTGTTTTGCCATTTCGGACGGATGTTGCACCTTGCACCGTGGATGTTGCACCCTGTAGATATCGATTATTCGGACGGCCATAACTTCTGGCTCGTTTAGAGTTACGGGAGCCATAACCAGTCAAAACGAAGGCCTCGGTGAGTTCTACGGCTATGACTGCTTTCAGCCGTCAATGGATTGTTTAATGCCCAAAAAAGACTATCCGAATCTCAATCGGGTCTAGGAAATTTTTTACCCTTCGTTTTTTCGACACGTGGATTTTTACGGTAGAACGGGATTACCGTGGCTGGTCTTCGATTTACCATCGCTGGAGAGTTGTGCACCATGGTACTGTTTCGTTTCAAATCCATGCACGCATTTCAAAAAGTTATACGGCACTGTTTCGCCATTTCGGACGGATGTTGCACCTTGCACCGTGGATGTTGCAACCTGTAGATATCGATTATTCGGACGGCCATAACTTCTGGCTCGTTTAGAGTTATGGGAGCCATAACCAGTCAAAACGATGGCCTTAGCGAGTTCTACGGCTACGATAGCTTTCAGCTGTCAATGGATTGTTTAATGCCCAAAAAATACTATCCGAATCTCAATCGGGTCTAGGAAGTTTTTTACCCTTCGTTTTTTCGACACGTGGATTTTTATGGTAGAACGGGATTAACGAGGCTGGTCTTCGATTTACCATCACTTGAGAGTGGTGCACCATGGTACTGTTTTGTTTCAAATCCATGCACGGATTTCAAAAATTCGTACGATACTGTTTCGCCATTTCGGTCGGATGTTGCACCTTGCACCGTGGATGTTGCACCCTGTAAACATCGATTATTCGGAAGGCCATAACTTCTGGCTCGTTTAGAGTTACGGGAGCCATAACAAGTCAAAACGAAGGAATCTGTGAGTTCTACGGCTATGACAGCTTTCAGCCGTCGATGGATTGTTTAATGCCCAAAAAGACTATCTGAATCTCAATCGGGTCTCGGAAGTCTTTTACCCTTCGTTTTTTCGGCACGTGGGTTTTTATGGTAAAACGGGATTACCGTGGCTGGTCTTCAATTTACCCTTGCTGGAGAGTGATGGACCAGGGTACCGTTTTGTTTCAAATCCATGCACCCATTTCAAAATGTCGTACGACACTGTTACGCCATTTCGGACCGATGTTGCACCTTGCACCGTGGATGTTACACCCAGTAGATATCGATTATTCGGACGGCCATAACTTCTGGCTTGTTTAGAGTTACGGGAGCCATATCCAGTCAAAACGAACGCCTCAGTGAGTTCTACGGCTATGACAGCTTTCAGCCGTCAATGGGTTGTTTAATGCCTAAAAAAGACTATCCAAATCTCAATCGGGTCTAGGAAGTTTTTTACCCTTCGTTTTTTCGACACGTGGATTTTTACGGTAGAACGGGATAACCGTGGCAGGTCTTCGATGTACCATCGCTGAAGAGTGGTGCACCATGGTACCGTTTTTTTTCAAATCCATGCACGCATTTCCAAATGTCGTACGACACTGTTTCGCCATTTCGGACGGATGTTGCACCTTGCACCGTGGATGTTGCACCCTGTAGATATCGATTATTCGGACGGCCATAACTTTTGGCTCGTTTAGAGTTACGGGAGCCATAACCAGTCAAAACGAAGGCCTCAGTGAGTTCAACGGCTAAGACAGCTTTCAGCCATCAATCGATTGTTTAATGCCCAAAAAAGACTATCCGAATCTCAATAGGGTCTAGGAAGTTTTTTACCATTCGTTTTTTCGACACGTGGATTTTTACGTAGAACGGGATTACCGTGGCTGGTCTTCGATTTACCATCGCTGGAGAGTGGTGCACATTGGTACCGTTTCGTTTCAAATCCATGCACGCATTTCAAAAAGTCGTACGACACTGTTTCGCCATTTTGGACGGATGTTGCACCTTGCATCGTGGATGTTGCACCCTATCGATATCGATTATTCGGACGGCCATAACTTCTGGCTCGTTTAGAGTTACGGGAGCCATAACCAGTCAAAACGGAGGCCTTAGTGAGTTCTACGGCTATGACAGCGGTCAGCCGTCAATGGATTGTTTAATGCCCAAAAAAGACTATCCGAATCTCAATCGGGTCTCGGAAGTTTTTTACCCTTCGTTTTTTCGACACGTGGATTTTTACGGGTAAAACGGGATTACCGTGGCTCGTCTTCAATTTACCATCGCTGGAGAGTGGTGCACCATGGTACCGTTTCGTTTCAAACCCTTGCACGCATTTCAAAAATTCGTACGACACTGTTTCGCCATTTCGGACGGATGTTGTACCTTGCACCGTGGATGTTGCACCCTGTAGATATCGATTATTCGGACGGCCATAACTTTTGGCTCGTTTAGATTTACGGGAGCAATAACCAGTCAAAATGAAGGCCTCAGTGAGTTCTACGGTTCTGACTGCTTTTAGCCGTCAATGGATTGTTTAATGCCCAAAAAAGACTATCCGAATCTCAATCGGGTCTAGGAAGTTTTTTACCCTTCGTCTTTTCGGCACGTGGATATTAACGGTAGAACGGGATTACCGTTGCTGGTCTTCGATTTACCATCGCTGGAGAGTGGTGCACCATGGTATCGTTTTGTTTCAACTCCATGCACGCATTTAAAAAATTCGTACGACACTGTTTCGCCATTTCGGACGGATGTTGCACCTTGCATCGTGGATGTTGCGCCCTTTAGATATCGATTATTCGGACGGCCAAAACTTCTGGGTCGTTTAGAGTTACGGGAGCCATAACCAGTCAAAACGAAGGCCTCTGTGAGTTTTACGGCTATGACAGCTTTCAGTCGTCGATGGATTGTTTAATGCCCAAAAAAACTATCCGATTCTCAATCGGGTCTCAGAAGTATTTTACCCTTCGTTTTTTCGAAACGTGGATTTTTACGTTAAAACGGGATTACCGTGGCTGGTCTTCGATTTACCATCACTGCAGAGTGGTGCACCATGGTACCATTTCGTTACAAATCCTTGCACGCATTTCAAAAAGTCGTACGACACTGTTTCGCCATTTCAGACGGATGTTGCACCTTGCACCGTGGATGTTGCACCCTGTAGATATCGATTATTCGGACAGCCATAACTTCTGGCTCGTTTAGAGTTACGGGAGCCATAACCAGTCAAAACGAAGGCCTCAGTAAGTTCTATGGCTATGACTGCTTTTCGCCTTCAATGGATTGTTTAATGCCCAAAAAAGACTATCCGAATCTCAATCGGGTCTAGGAAGTTTTTTACCCTTCGTTTTTTCGACACGTGGATTTTTACGGTAGAACGGGATTACCGTGGCTGGTCTTCGATTTACCATCGCTGGAGAGTGGTGCACCATGGTACCGTTTCGTTTCAAATTTATGCACGCATTTCAAAAAGTCGTACGACGCTGTTACGCCATTTCAGACGGATGTTGCACCTTGCACCGTGGATGTTGCACCCTGTAGATATCGATTATTCGGATGGCCATGACTTCTGGCTCGTTTTGAGTTACGGGAGCCATAACCAGTCAAAACGAAGGCCTCACTGAGGTCTACGGCTACGACAGCTTTCAGCCGTCAATGGATTGTTTAATGCTCAAAAAAGACTATCCGAATCTCAATCGGGTCTAGGAAGTTTTTTACCCTTCGTATTTTCGACACGTGGATTTTTACGGTAGAACGGGATTACCGAGGCTGGTCTACGATTTACCATCGCTGGAGAGTGGTGCACCATGGTACCATTTCGTTACAAATCCTTGCACGCATTTCAAAAAATCGTACGACACTGTTTCGCCATTTCGGACGGATGTTGCACCTTGCACCGTGGATGTTGCACCCTGTAGATATCGATTATTCGGACGGCCATAACTTCTGGCTCGTTTTGAGTTACGGGAGACATAACCGGTTAAAACGAAGGCCTCAGTGAGATCTACGGCTACGACAGCTTTCAGCCGTCAATGGATTGTTTAATGCTCAAAAAAGACTATCCGAATCTCAATCGGGTCTAGGAAGTTTTTTACCCTTCGTATTTTCGACACGTGGATTTTTACGGCAGAACGGGATTACCGCGGCTGGTCTTCGATTTACCATCGCTGGGGAGTGGTGCACCATGGTAGCGTTTCGTTACAAATCCTTGCACGCATTTCAAAAAGTCGTACGACACTGTTTCGCCAATTCGGACGGATGTTGCACCTTGCACCGTGGATGTTGGACCCTATAGATATCGATTATTCGGACAGCCATAACTTCTGGCTCGTTTAGAGTTACGGGAGCCATAACCAGTCAAAACGAAGGCCTCAGTGAGTTCTATGGCTATGACTGCTTTCAGCCGTCAATGGATTGTTTAATGCCCAAAAAAGACTATCCGAATCTCAATCGGGTCTAGGAAGTTTTTTACCCTTCGTATTTTCGACACGTGGATTTTTACGGTAGAACGGGATTACCGCGGCTGGTCTTCGATTTACCATCGCTGGAGAGTGGTGCACAATGGTAGCGTTTCGTTACAAATCCTTGCACGCATTTAAAAAAGTCGTACGACACTGTTTCGCCATTTCGGACGGATGTTGCACCTTGCACCGTGGATGTTGCACCCTGTAGATATCGATTATTCGGACAGCCATAACTTCTGCCTCGTTTAGAGTTACGGGAGCCATAACCAGTCAAAACGAAGGCCTCAGTGAGTTCTATGGCTATGACTGCTTTCAGCCATCAATGGATTGTTTAATGCCCAAAAAAGACTATCCGAATCTCAATCGGGTCTAGGAAGTTTTTTACCCTTCGTTTTATCGACACGTGGATTTTTACGGTAGAACGGGATTACCGTGGCTGGTCTTCGATTTACCATCGCTGGAGAGTGGTGCACCATGGTACCGTTTCGTTTCAAATTCATGCACACATTTCAAAAAGTCGTACGACGCTGTTACGCCATTTCAGACGGATGTTGCACCTTGCACCGTGGATGTTGCACCCTGTAGATATCGATTATTCGGACGGCCATAAATTCTGGCTCGTTTAGAGTTACGGGAGCCATAACCAGTCAAAACGAAGGCCTCTGTGAGTTCTACGGCTATGATAGCTTTCAACCGTCGATGGATTGTTTAATGCCCAAAAAAGACTATCCGAATCTCAATCGGGTCTCGGAAGATTTTTACCCTTCATTTTTTCGACATGTGGATTTTTATGGTAAAACGGGATTACCGTGGCTGGTCTTCAATTTACCCTCGCTGGAGAGTGGTGCACCAGGGTACCGTTTTGTTTCAAATCCATGCACGCATTTCAAAAAGTCGTACGACACCGTTACACCATTTCGGACGGATGTTGCACCTTGCACCGTGGAAGTTGCACCCTGTAGATATCGATTATTCGGACGGCCATAACTTCTGGCTCGTTTAGAGTTACAGGAGCCATAGCCAGTCAAAACGAAGGCCTCAGTGAGTTCTACGGCTATGACAGATTTCAGCCGTCAATGGATTGTTTAATGCCCAAAAAAGACTATCCGAATCTCAATCGGGTCTAGGAAGTTTTTTAGCCTTCGTTTTTTTGACACGTGGATTTTTACGGTAGAACAGGATAACCGTGGATGGTCTTCGATGTACCATCGCTGGAGAGTGGTGCACCATGGTACCGTTTCGTTTCAAATCCATGCACGCATTTCAAAAAGTCGTACGACGCTGTTACGCCATTTCGGACGGATGTTGCACCTTGCACCGTGGATGTTGCTCCCTGTAGATATCGATTATTCGGACGGCCATAACTTCTGCCTTGTTTAGAGTTACGGGAGCCATAACCAGTAAAAACGAAGGCCTTAGTGAGTTCTACGGCTGTGACTGCTTTTAGCAGTCAATGGATTGTTTAATGCCCAAAAAAGACTATCCGAATCTCAATCGGGTCTAGGAAGTTTTTTACCCTTCGTTTTTTTCGACACGTGGATTTTTACGTAGAACGGGATTTCCGTGGCTGGTCTTCGATTTAACATCGCTGGAGAGTGGTGCACAATGGTACCGTTTCGTTTCAAATCCATGCACGCATTTCAAAATGTAACGACCCGTATTTTACGTGTCGATAAAACGTAGAAT
This sequence comes from Allium cepa, assembly GCA_030765085.1. Lineage (NCBI taxonomy): Eukaryota > Viridiplantae > Streptophyta > Magnoliopsida > Asparagales > Amaryllidaceae > Allium > Allium cepa. The sequence goes on from CM060931.1 coordinate 17,473,573, forward strand.
TTGCAGGTCGATAGTGTTGTTTGTGTGGCCTCTAGCTTGAGTCGTTTAGGAGTTGACCCGAGTGCAAGTGATGAGTCGTGACCGACTCATAGATAAGTCGTAGACGACTTAAGGGGATGGACCGAGTTAAGGGATAGAACGGCATAGTAGTTGCCGACTTAAGAAGAGAGGCGAGATAGGGGTCAAGTGATGAGTCGTGGCCGACTCATAGAGGGCCGACTCATAGGCTTAGACGAGTCAAGGGGGGGTGACCGACTCATAGGAGGGGCGGCTTATAGGTTTGGCCGAGATAAGGATAGACCGACCTAAGATAGTGACCGACTCATGGGTTAGCGGCTTAAGGGGCTAAGGCTTAGGTCGTGGGGTCTTGAGTCGGTAGGGGCTGGGGTCGGCAGGGTGTTGTCTCGTGAAGTTGTTGAGTCGTTAGTAGGATGAGTCGTGAGTCGTGTGTGTGTATGGTTGAGTCGTCGAACGATTTAGGACTTGAGTCGTTAGGACCTTAGTACGACTTAAGAAGATATGTTGAGTCGTATGTGTCTTAGGTCGGAGGCTTTTTAGGTCGTGACCGACTTAAGTTGAGTCGTTGGGATATAGGGTCGGCTTTGTAGATAAGTCGTTAGATTGTTAGGTCGTTAGGCTGCACTGTTGTGATGAGTCGTGAGCCGTTGGGTCTTGCATGCGCTTGTGTTTTAGGTCGTAGGTCGGGGTAGTTGAGTCGTGCATTGGGTTGGACATGCGCGTACTAGGTCGCAGGATGGCATGGGTCGGCAGCGACCTATGTTAGGTCGGAGATTTCTTAGGTCGGCGACGACCTAAAACTGAGCCTACGAGTTACGACCTAAGGAGTTTTCAGCCTATAAATAGAGGGGTTTGGCTCACTTTTTGGCACCGGTTTTTGAAGCGACGAAGTGCTGCCATTTTGAGAGCTCGACTACAACATTTCTTCATCTCCTTTTCTCCATTCCAATCTAGTTCTAACATCCATCCAAGATCGAAGATTGAAGATCAAGATCAAAGATCAAGAGCCAAAGTTGAAGATTTTCATCCGAAGAAGCTAGATTTCACCGTTTCAAGTGAAATTTCTCCGGATCAAGCTCAAGTCCTTGCTGTCCAGATCTGAAGTTGATTGATTTTAGGTTGTTTTGGTGATTTGGTGAGTGGTAGTTATCTCTCACGCGGATCCAAAGGAGTATATTGGATTGGTGGCATGTTTGGGTGTTAAAGTTAGAGATTTCATGCATTTTTCTTAGATCTAAGTCTAGATCCATGGTTTTTGAAGATGTTTACTTATGCAAGTTTGTTTAATAAGCATTAGAGACAAATCCCATGTTTTATAATTGATAAATCTATGCTAAAAACCATGATTTCACATATGTTGGACTTTTGCTCGTTTATTTACGAAATTTCCATTATAGTTGATATTGCTTAAACTGCTTAATAGATCTTGTTTGAATGATTGATTATTTGAATGTATGGTTGATTTGATTGTTTCCAAGTTAGCTAGTAGTTGATTTGGAACAAGATGATGAAAGAGGATTCAAAAGCTATGGAAGAAGGCTCTTGAATGGTGAAAGCTGCTTAAGGCATATGTAGCGGATGTTGAAGCTCATATGTATAGATTGGATGATGTTGAGATGGGACTTTGCCATGATTTGATGAAGCAAACCATGTTGTTGAGTTGAGACTTTGCTTTGATGCGATGAAGCGAAGTATGATGTGAGTCTTGGCTTAATCCAAGCAGGGATCATTCCAAGCATGTTGATAACTTGAAGAGTAGTTCAAGTTGGGTGATAATGGATTGTTCAAGAGGTAGCTTGAGCTTGTATGAGGATAGTCGTCAAGAAGGATGGCTAGGAGGCTTGGATCTCGTCGTTGTTGAAGGTTCTAGCATGCTCAAAAGCAAGAGTTCATGGGGCGCCCATAACGACTACAGGCAGGTAGTCGGGACACCCAAAAGACTACAGGTAGGTAGTTGAGTACTCTGGGCAAAGTAGATAAGTCCTAGGCACAAGGCAGTGTGCGGAGTTATGGTTAGAACCGGGGTTACCATTAGCCCTTGACAGATGGTCATTCAACTAACGGTGAAATCGAGGCAAGGATAATAGTGATAGCCAGAGTCATGGATGTTTGGTTGTATTATCATTCGGCTTCAAGAGCGGTGTTTTCTGGGTGCTTATCTGATCTTGGTTTAGGCCTTGGGGGTTTGTATTTGGAAAACATCGTCCTTGACTCGAGTGGTATTTGCTTTACCTTAATTGTCTATGTTGTTATGCTTGCTTCTCCTTAGTGTATGTCTGGGGCTATCACTGTAGAAAGAGGTGGAGTGGGATGGTTTGGTTCCTATTCCTTTTATCCTTTATGCTCTTTTGGTATGTTTGATAGTTAATTTACTGCTCACTAAGACTTTGTCTGACTCAAGGTTTTATGTCTCCTCTTATTACCTTGGGCTGTTCATCCATGTTTGGGATGGGCAGACTAGGTAGCAGGTGACAGGTGCTGTGCTAGGAGTTCAACGCTGAAGATGACGAAGACGAGCAGGAGGCTTTGCATATTAGTTTTCTTACTATATGTACTGGGTATCCGCTGCTGTATTTGGTTGAGTGATTTGTAGTGAGGCTTTCATGTATGGATTTGAGTAGATGATTGTATAAAACTACTGTGATGCTTATATGATGATGTTTCTGTTCTATGGAGCTTCACTATATTATATTTCTCTATTGTATTTTATCCATGCGCTGTGAGTTGTACGATAGAGATTCTTTTGTTTTGTTTTACCCTGACTATCGTCCATGGCTGCCTGACACGCCTTTCAGCGCATTATTTCCTTGTTTTGGTGCGGGAGTCATGGGCGGTCGTCACATTTGGTATCGGAGCTTTGGTTAATCGATTTTAGCCAACGCTCGCTGATGTAACTACGTAAGAGAGACGTAATTGTAATTTGATGGATGATTACTATATATAATATAGTAGTTTAGAAGGGTTTGAACTCCTTATGCAGTTGTTTCTTAAGGTGTTCTAATCATTCTTATTTACAGATATTAAGGATGAGTCGAAGTGAGAGACAAGCTGCGAGGGGTAGCCGTGATGCTAGGGAAGCTGTTGATTATGCTCCTATGTTTGAGGCCATGATGACTTCAATCATGAGGAGAATACCAGCTTCAGGATCATCTGTGGATGTGGGAGTTCAAGTCCAAGCTCCGAGACCGGTGGATTTTGCCAAGCTTTGCAAGGATTATACTGCTCTTGGAGGGAAAGTTTTCTTGGGGACGGAGTCGACTATTGAGGTGCAGAGATGGATTGATGCTTGCAAAAGAATCTTTGGTGACTTAGGGATTGAGGATGCAACTAAGAGGAAGCTTGCATCGAGACAGCTTCAGGGAAGAGCTGCTGATTGGTGGAATTCTATCACCATCGATACCCCAGAAGAAGAGATTACTTGGGAGCAATTCCAAGTTAGATTTGAAGCTAAGTTCATCTCTACTGCTCAGAAATCTGTCTTGTTTAAGAGGTTTGTGGAGCTCAAGCAAGGGGGAAGGCCTGTTCTTGAGTACATTTCTGAGTTTGAAGCTTTGTCCAAGTATGCCAGATCGTACATTGATTCTCCCTATCAGAAGAATGAGAAGTTTGTGACTGGTCTGGATGCTTATCTTGGGAGGCAGTTAGTGGATCATTTGGACGATCCATTTGAGAAGCTTGTGGAAAAAGCTCTTAGGCATGAGAGTTTGTTTCCTAGCGAAAGTTCTGTCGTTTCTGTAACCAGGGAAGGATCTAAACCACAGCAGAGTGGCAATAAGAAGAGGAAACAACAGCAACAGAGGGGTAGGGATGGCCAGAAGAAGCCGAAGAGTGAAGTGACTTGCTATAACTGCCAGCAGAAGGGCCATCTTTACAAAGATTGTAAGAATCCCAAAGTGCCGGGAAAGTGTTACAACTGTGATAAGCTGGGACATATCAAGAAGGATTGTCCAGAACCGAGGAAAGATAGGCAGGTTGTGCAAGCCTATGCTTTGGGGGCTGTTCCATCGTCTTCGAAAGCTCCTACTGCTGAAGAGAAGGGGAAGAGTGTGGTTGTTCAAGGTACTCTTTCTATTTGTGGTGTTCCAGTTAGAGTGTTGTTTGATACTGGAGCGTCGCATTCTTTTGTTTGTGATGATTTGGTAAGCCGGTTAGGTATGAAACCGGATATTGTTGATAGGCCATTGGTTGTGACTAATCCGGTAGGGGGTTCGTCATGTTTGTGTATGTTATGTCGTGGTCTAGTTGTGTCGAGTCATGATTGCTCGTTTGTTTGTGATTGCTTTGTTCTGAACTTTGCGGGGTTCGGAATTATTTTGGGTATGGACTGGCTTAGGAAGTATGCGGCTAGGATTGATTGTGAGAGGCTTGAGGTGACAGTCGGGAATGTGGAAGGGCGAAAGGTTGTGATACGATGTAAGCATGAAGAAGGCGTCTTCATGAGCTTCATGTATTCGCTGGTTGTTCCACGGGATGGACTGTCATCGGTGCCTATTGTGAATAGATTTAAGGATGTCTTTGACGAAGTCAAAGGGTTGCCGCCGCATAGGGAGATCGAGTTTCGTATCGATCTAGTTGAGGGAGCCAGACCTGTTGTGATGCCTCTTAGGCGGATGGCACCGAGGGAGCAGCAAGAGCTGAAGGTGCAAGTTGATGACCTTTTGCAGAAAGGATTCATTCGGAGAAGTGTGTCCGAATGGGGTGCGCCAGTTGTGTTCGCAACCAAAGCGGATGGATCGTTGAGGTTGTGTGTGGATTATCGTGAGCTGAATAAGGTGACTAAGAAGAACAAGTATCCATTGCCGAGAATAGATGACTTGTTTGATCAGCTTCACGAGGCTAAGGTGTTTTCTCAGATGGATTTGGCAACGGGATTTCACCAGTTGAGAGTGGCGAAGGATAGTGTGCCGAAGACTGCTTTCAGGACACCATCCGGGTTTTATGAGTGGCTGGTAATGCCGTTTGGGTTGACTAACGCGCCAGCATATTTTGTGGATCTTATGAATAGAGTGTTCAGAGATCAGTTGAATAAGTTCGTGCTTGTGTTCGTGGATGATATTTTGGTTTATTCCAGAACTGAGGAAGAGCACAAGACGCACTTGAGGATTGTTTTAGGAATCTTACGGAAACATCAGCTGAAGGCTAAGTTTTCGAAGTGTCACTTCTGGAAGAATGAAGTGAGGTTCTTAGGTCATGTTATTTCTGGAAATGGAATAGCGGTTGATCCCGCTAAGGTGGCAGCGATCCAGGATTGGGTTAGGCCTAAGAATGCATCCGATGTGAGAAGTTTTCTTGGATTAGCAGGATATTATCGACGGTTTATCAAAGACTTTTCCAAGATAGCTGCACCGTTAACAGGGTTGACGAAGAAGAACCAAGTGTTCAGATGGGATGCTAAGTGTGAGCAAGCTTTTGAAATCCTAAAAGAGCGACTGACGAGTGCTCCTGTTTTGACTATTCCAAGTGGGAATGATGAGATGGTGGTTTACACCGATGCATGTGGTACTGGACTTGGAGCAGTGCTAATGCAGAAGGAGAAAGTTGTTGCGTATGCAAGTCGACAACTGAAGCCGCATGAAAGGAATTATCCGACCCATGATTTGGAGTTAGCGGCGATTGTGTTTGCTTTGAAGATGTGGAGACATTATCTATTGGGAGTTAGATTCGAGTTGTTTACAGATCATAAGTCGTTGAAGTATCTGTTCTCCCAAAAGGATTTAAATCTTCGACAGCAAAGGTGGCTAGAGTTCCTAGCATCTTATGATTTTGGTATAGCCTATACTCCGGGAAAAGGTAACGCAGTGGCAGATGCGTTAAGTCGAAGACATGCAGGATTAGGAGCCATGTTTTCGGAATGGAAGAATCTTGAGTATTTGGCTGAGTTTGATTTCAGGCCTAGAGGTGAATTGGAACCTGAGATGTTGGCAAACTTATCGATAAGGCCTACTCTTGTGGAAAGAATTGGTGAGAGGCAAAGGGGAGATGATAAGCTTGTCAAGATTATCTGTGATTTGGAATCTGGATTGGACCCGGAGAAGGATAAGGGATTCGAGGTCGATCGAGAGGGTTGGCTTCGAAAGCAAGGGCGACTAGTTGTTCCCGATGTAGATGGATTGAGAGATGAAGTTCTGAGGGAGAGTCATCACTCGAAGTTGACAATTCATCCAGGTGGAAATAAGATGTATCGGGATATGAAGAGAACCTACTACTGGGAAGGTATGAAGAAGGATGTTGGAAATTTTATTTCCAAGTGTATGAATTGCCAGTTGGTGAAAGCTGAGCAGAAGAAGCCCAGTGGATTGCTTCAGCCATTAGAGGTTCCTACATGGAAGTGGGAGCAAGTGTCGATGGACTTTATCGATGGTCTACCTAGGACAAGAGCAGGGAATGAAGGGATTTGGGTCATAGTAGATCGTTTGACCAAGAGTGCAAGGTTCATTCCTGTTCGATCGACTAGGACTGCATCGAAGTTGGCTGAATTATATGTGAAGTGGATAGTTCGTTTCCATGGTGTTCCGAAGAGTATAGTGAGCGATCGAGATCCATTGTTCACCAGTAGATTTTGGAAGAGCTTCCAGGAAGTTTTGGGAACTGAGTTGTGTTTGAGTACAGCTTATCACCCTCAAACAGATGGTCAAACTGAGAGAGTCAACCGAGTTTTGGAAGATCTTCTTAGAGCATGTGTTTTGGACTTCGGAGGATCATGGGAAGATCATCTTCATTTGGTGGAGTTTGCTTATAATAACAGTTATCAGTCGAGTATTGGTATGGCACCATATGAGGCATTATATGGAAGACCGTGTAACTCTCCGACATGTTGGTTGGAAACTGGAGAAAAGCTGATACTTGGGCCAGAGATGATTCGACAGACTTCAGATTGTATAGAGATCATTCGGCAACGAATGAAGGCAGCCCAAGATCGTCAGAAAAGTTATGCCGATAATCGTCGTAAGGATTTGGAATTCGACGTAGGTGATATGGTTTTTGTGAAGATTTCTCCTCTGAAGAGTGTCATTAGATTCGGGAAGAAAGGAAAGTTAACTCCGAGATTTGTTGGACCATTCCCGATTATCGAGCGTATTGGAAAGCTCGCTTATAGATTGGAGTTACCGGAAAAGATGGCGGGTGTGCACAGTGTTTTTCATGTATCTTATCTACGGAAGTATATGCACGACCCAACTACGGTGGTTTCTGCTGATAGCTGTGAAGACTTGGAGGTTGATCCAGTTGTTTCGAGACCTCGTAAGCCGCTTCGTATTGTTGAAACCGATACGAAACAGCTTAGGAGGAAGACGATTACGTTGCTCAAGGTACAATGGAGTGATGATGTTAACGACTGTACGTGGGAGGAGGAAGAGAGGATGAAGGCAGCTCATCCCGGACTCTTCGAGGTATGGCCCTAAAGTGTCGTGACATCTCATGAATTTGTAGCTTGTTCTAAGTCATAGAATTCTGCATGCTAGGTTAGAATTGGATGCATGGTTTGTTGATTGCTATGGATGGTAGGCATGCGGAATAATTGTGATTGCTGTTGTTTGCTTGGAATTTCGGGGGCGAAATTCCTAAGGGGGAGAGAATGTAACGACCCGTATTTTACGTGTCGATAAAACGTAGAATTTGCAGGTCGATAGTGTTGTTTGTGTGGCCTCTAGCTTGAGTCGTTTAGGAGTTGACCCGAGTGCAAGTGATGAGTCGTGACCGACTCATAGATAAGTCGTAGACGACTTAAGGGGATGGACCGAGTTAAGGGATAGAACGGCATAGTAGTTGCCGACTTAAGAAGAGAGGCGAGATAGGGGTCAAGTGATGAGTCGTGGCCGACTCATAGAGGGCCGACTCATAGGCTTAGACGAGTCAAGGGGGGGTGACCGACTCATAGGAGGGGCGGCTTATAGGTTTGGCCGAGATAAGGATAGACCGACCTAAGATAGTGACCGACTCATGGGTTAGCGGCTTAAGGGGCTAAGGCTTAGGTCGTGGGGTCTTGAGTCGGTAGGGGCTGGGGTCGGCAGGGTGTTGTCTCGTGAAGTTGTTGAGTCGTTAGTAGGATGAGTCGTGAGTCGTGTGTGTGTATGGTTGAGTCGTCGAACGATTTAGGACTTGAGTCGTTAGGACCTTAGTACGACTTAAGAAGATATGTTGAGTCGTATGTGTCTTAGGTCGGAGGCTTTTTAGGTCGTGACCGACTTAAGTTGAGTCGTTGGGATATAGGGTCGGCTTTGTAGATAAGTCGTTAGATTGTTAGGTCGTTAGGCTGCACTGTTGTGATGAGTCGTGAGCCGTTGGGTCTTGCATGCGCTTGTGTTTTAGGTCGTAGGTCGGGGTAGTTGAGTCGTGCATTGGGTTGGACATGCGCGTACTAGGTCGCAGGATGGCATGGGTCGGCAGCGACCTATGTTAGGTCGGAGATTTCTTAGGTCGGCGACGACCTAAAACTGAGCCTACGAGTTACGACCTAAGGAGTTTTCAGCCTATAAATAGAGGGGTTTGGCTCACTTTTTGGCACCGGTTTTTGAAGCGACGAAGTGCTGCCATTTTGAGAGCTCGACTACAACATTTCTTCATCTCCTTTTCTCCATTCCAATCTAGTTCTAACATCCATCCAAGATCGAAGATTGAAGATCAAGATCAAAGATCAAGAGCCAAAGTTGAAGATTTTCATCCGAAGAAGCTAGATTTCACCGTTTCAAGTGAAATTTCTCCGGATCAAGCTCAAGTCCTTGCTGTCCAGATCTGAAGTTGATTGATTTTAGGTTGTTTTGGTGATTTGGTGAGTGGTAGTTATCTCTCACGCGGATCCAAAGGAGTATATTGGATTGGTGGCATGTTTGGGTGTTAAAGTTAGAGATTTCATGCATTTTTCTTAGATCTAAGTCTAGATCCATGGTTTTTGAAGATGTTTACTTATGCAAGTTTGTTTAATAAGCATTAGAGACAAATCCCATGTTTTATAATTGATAAATCTATGCTAAAAACCATGATTTCACATATGTTGGACTTTTGCTCGTTTATTTACGAAATTTCCATTATAGTTGATATTGCTTAAACTGCTTAATAGATCTTGTTTGAATGATTGATTATTTGAATGTATGGTTGATTTGATTGTTTCCAAGTTAGCTAGTAGTTGATTTGGAACAAGATGATGAAAGAGGATTCAAAAGCTATGGAAGAAGGCTCTTGAATGGTGAAAGCTGCTTAAGGCATATGTAGCGGATGTTGAAGCTCATATGTATAGATTGGATGATGTTGAGATGGGACTTTGCCATGATTTGATGAAGCAAACCATGTTGTTGAGTTGAGACTTTGCTTTGATGCGATGAAGCGAAGTATGATGTGAGTCTTGGCTTAATCCAAGCAGGGATCATTCCAAGCATGTTGATAACTTGAAGAGTAGTTCAAGTTGGGTGATAATGGATTGTTCAAGAGGTAGCTTGAGCTTGTATGAGGATAGTCGTCAAGAAGGATGGCTAGGAGGCTTGGATCTCGTCGTTGTTGAAGGTTCTAGCATGCTCAAAAGCAAGAGTACATGGGGCGCCCATAACGACTACAGGCAGGTAGTCGGGACACCCAAAAGACTACAGGTAGGTAGTTGAGTACTCTGGGCAAAGTAGATAAGTCCTAGGCACAAGGCAGTGTGCGGAGTTATGGTTAGAACCGGGGTTACCATTAGCCCTTGACAGATGGTCATTCAACTAACGGTGAAATCGAGGCAAGGATAACAGTGATAGCCAGAGTCATGGATGTTTGGTTGTATTATCATTCGGCTTCAAGAGCGGTGTTTTCTGGGTGCTTATCTGATCTTGGTTTAGGCCTTGGGGGTTTGTATTTGGAAAACATCGTCCTTGACTCGAGTGGTATTTGCTTTACCTTAATTGTCTATGTTGTTATGCTTGCTTCTCCTTAGTGTATGTCTGGGGCTATCACTGTAGAAAGAGGTGGAGTGGGATGGTTTGGTTCCTATTCCTTTTATCCTTTATGCTCTTTTGGTATGTTTGATAGTTAATTTACTGCTCACTAAGACTTTGTCTGACTCAAGGTTTTATGTCTCCTCTTATTACCTTGGGCTGTTCATCCATGTTTGGGATGGGCAGACTAGGTAGCAGGTGACAGGTGCTGTGCTAGGAGTTCAACGCTGAAGATGACGAAGACGAGCAGGAGGCTTTGCATATTAGTTTTCTTACTATATGTACTGGGTATCCGCTGCTGTATTTGGTTGAGTGATTTGTAGTGAGGCTTTCATGTATGGATTTGAGTAGATGATTGTATAAAACTACTGTGATGCTTATATGATGATGTTTCTGTTCTATGGAGCTTCACTATATTATATTTCTCTATTGTATTTTATCCATGCGCTGTGAGTTGTACGATAGAGATTCTTTTGTTTTGTTTTACCCTGACTATCGTCCATGGCTGCCTGACACGCCTTTCAGCGCATTATTTCCTTGTTTTGGTGCGGGAGTCATGGGCGGTCGTCACACAAAAAGTCGTACGACAATGTTTCGCCATTTCGGACGGATGTTGCACCGTGCACCGTGGATGTTGCACCCTATAGATATCGATTATTCGGACGGCCATAACTTGTGGCTCGTTTAGAGTTACGGGAGCCATAGCTAGTCAAAACGAAGGACTCAGTGAGTTCTACGGCTATGACAGCGGTCAGCCGTCAATGGATTGTTTAATGCCTAAAAAGACTATCCGAATCTCAATCGGGTCTCAGAAGTTTTTTACCCTTCGTTTTTTCGACACGTGGATTTTTACGGGTAAAACGGGATTACCGTGGCTGGTCTTCAATTTATCATCGCTGGAGAGTGGTGCACCATGGTACCGTTTCGTTTCAAATCCTTGCACGCATTTCAAAAAGTCGTACGACACTGTTTCGCCATTTCGGTCGGATGTTGCACCTTACACCGTGGACGTTGCACCCTGTAGATATCGATTATTCAGACGTCCATAACTTCTGGCTCGTTTAGAGTTACGGGAGCCATAACCAGTCAAAACGAAGGCCTCCGTGAATTCTACGGCTATGACTGCTTTCAGCCGTCAATGGATTGTTTAATGCCTAAAAAAGACTATCCGAATCTCAATCGGGTCTAGGAAGTTTTTTACCCTTCGTTTTTTTGACACATGGATTTTTACGGTAGAACGGGATTACCGTGGCTGTTCTTCGATTTACCATCACTGGAGAGTGGTGCACCATGGTACCGTTTCATTTCAAATCCATGCACGCATTTCAAAAAGTCGTACGATGCTGTTACGCCATTTCGGACGGATGTTGCACCTTGCACCGTGGATGTTGCTCCCTGTAGATATCGATTATTCGGACGGCCATAACATCTGGCTCGTTTAGAGTTACGGGAGCCATAACCAGTCAAAACAAAGGCCTCAGTGAGTTCTACGGCTATGACAGCTTTCAGCCGTCAATGGATTGTTTAATGCCCAAAAAAGACTATCTGAATCTCAATCGGGTCTAGGAAGTTTTTTACCCTTCGTTTTTTCGACACGTGGATTTTTACGGTAGAACGGGATTACCGTGGCTGGTCTTCGATTTACCATCGCTGTAGAGTGGTGCACCATGGTACCATTTTGTTTCAAATCCATGCACGCATTTCAAAAATTCGTACGACATTGTTTCGCCATTTCGGATGGATGTTGCACCTTGCACCGTGGATGTTGCACCCTCTAGATATCGATTATTCGGACGGCCATAACTTCTGGCTCGTTTAGAGTTACAGGAGCCATAACCAGTCCAAACAAAGGCCTCTGTGAGTTCTACGGCTGCGACAGCTTTCAGCCGTCAATAGAATGCTTAATGTCCAAAAAAGACTATCCGAATCTCAATCGGGTCGCGGAAGTTTTTTACGCTTCGTTTTTTCGACACGTGGATTTTTACGGTAGAACGGGATTACCGTGGCTGGTCTTCGATTTACCATCGCTGGAGAGTGGTGCACCATGGTACCGTTTCGTTTCAAATTCATGCACGCATTTCAAAAAGTCGTACGACGCTGTTACGCCATTTCAGACGGATGTTGCACCTTGCACCGTGGATGTTGCACCCTGTAGATATCGATTATTCGTACGGCCATAACTTTAGGCTCGTTTAGAGTTACGGGAGACATAACCAGTCAAAACGAAGGCCTCTGTGAGTTCTACAGCTATGATAGCTTTCAGCCGTCGATGGATTGTTTAATGCCCAAAAAAGACTATCCGAATCTCAATCGGGTCTCGGAAGATTTTTACCCTTCATTTTTTCGACATGTGGATTTTTATGGTAAAACGGGATTACCGTGGCTGGTCTTCAATTTACCCTCGCTGGAGAGTGGTGCACCAGGGTACCGTTTTGTTTCAAATCCACGCACGCATTTCAAAAAGTCGTACGACACTGTTACGCCATTCCGGACGGATGTTGCACCTTGCACCGTGGAAGTTGCACCCTGTAGATATCGATTATTCGGACGGCCATAACTTCTGGCTCGTTTAGAGTTACAAGAGCCATAACCAGTCAAAACGAAGGCCTCAGTGAATTCTACGGCTATGACAGCTTTCAGCCGTCAATGGATTGTTTAATGCCCAAAAAAGACTATCCGAATCACAATCGGGTCTAGGAAGTTTTTTAGCCTTCGTTTTTTCGACACGTGGATTTTTGCGGTAGAACGGGATAACTGTGGCTGGTCTTCGATGTACCATCACTGGAGAGTGGTGCACCATGTACCGTTTCGTTTCAAATCCATGCACGCATTTCAAAAAGTCGTACGACGCTGTTACGCCATTTCGGACGGATGTTGCACCTTGCACCGTGGATGTTGCTCCCTGTAGATATCGATTATTCGGACGGCCATAACTTCTGCCTCATTTAGAGTTACGGGAGCCATAACCAGTAAAAACGAAGGCCTTAGTGAGTTCTACGGCTATGACTGCTTTTAGCAGTCAATGGATTGTTTAATGCCCAAAAAAGACTATCCGAATCTCAATCGGGTCTAGGAAGTTTTTTACCCTTCGTTTTTTTCGACACGTGGATTTTTACGTAGAACGGGATTTCCGTGGCTGGTCTTCGATTTACCATCGCTGGAGAGTGGTGCACAATGGTACCGTTTCGTTTCAAATCCATGCACGCATATCAAAAAGTCGTACGACAATGTTTCGCCATTTCGGACGGATGTTGCACCTTGCACCGTGGATGTTGCACCCTATAGATATCGATTATTCGGACGGCCATAACTTGTGGCTCGTTTAGAGTTACGGGAGCCATAGCCAGTCAAAACGAAGGACTCAGTGAGTTCTACGGCTATGACAGCGGTCAGCCGTCAATAGATTGTTTAATGCCCAAAAAGACTATCTGAATCTCAATCGGGTCTTAGAAGTTTTTTACCCTTCGTTTTTTCGACACGTGGATTTTTACGGGTAAAACGGGATTACCGTGGCTGGTCTTCAATTTACCATCGCTGGAGAGTGGTGCACCATGGCACCGTTTCGTTTCAAATCCTTGCACGCATTTCAAAAAGTCGTACGACACTGTTTCGCCATTTCGGACGGATGTCGCACCTTACACCGTGGACGTTGCACCCTGTAGATATCGATTATTCGGACGGCCATAACTTCTGGCTCGTTTAGAGTTACGGGAGCCATAACCAGTCAAAACGAAGGCCTCAGTGAATTATACGGCTATGACTGCTTTCAGCCGTCAATGGATTGTTTGATACCTAAAAAAGACTATCCGAATCTCAATCGGGTCTAGGAAGTTTTTTACCCTTCGTTTTTTCGACACGTGGATTTTTACGGTAGAACGGGATTACTGTGGCTGTTCTTCAATTTACCATCGCTGGAGAGTGGTGCACCATGGTACCGTTTCGTTTCAAATCCATGCACGCATTTCAAAAAGTCGTACGACACTGTTTCGCCATTTCGGACGGATGTTGCACCTTGCACCGTGGATGTTGCACCCTATAGATATCGATTATTCGGACGGCCATAACATCTGGCTCGTTTAGTGTTACGGGAGCCATAACCAGTCAAAATGAAGGCCTCAGCGAGTTCTACGGTATGACAGCGTTCAGCCGTCAATGGATTGTTTAAAGCCCAAAAAAGACTATCCGAATCTCAATAGAGTCTCAGAAGTTTTTTACCCTTCGTTTTTTCGACACGTGGATTTTTTCGGGTAAAACGGGATTACCGTGGCTGGTCTTCAATTTACCATCGCTGGAGAGTGGTGCACCATGGTACCGTTTCGTTTCAAATCCTTGCACGCATTTCAAAAAGTCGTACGACATAGTTTCGCCATTTCGGACGGATGTTGCACCTAGCACCGTGGATGTTGCACCCAGTAGATATCGATTATTCGGACGGCCATAACTTCTGCCTCGTTTAGAGTTACGGGAGCCATAACCAGTCAAAACGAAGGCCTAAGTGAGTTCTACGGTTATGACTGCTTTCAGCCGTCAATGGATTGTTTAATGCCCAAAAAAGACTATCCGAATCTCAATCGGGTCTACGAAGTTTTTTGCCCTTCGTTTTTTCGACACGTGGATTTTTACGGTAGAACGGGATTACCGTAGCTGGTCTTCGATTTACCATCGCTGGAAAGTGCTGCACCATGGTACCGTTTCGTTTCAAATCCATGCACGCATTTCAAAAAGTCGTACGACACTGTTTCGCCATTTCAGACGGATGTTGCACCTTGCACCGTGGATGTTGCACCCTGTAGATATCGATTATTCGGACAACCATAACTTCTGACTCGTTTAGAGTTACGGGAGCCATAACCAGTCAAAACGAATGCCTCAGTGAGTTCTACGGCTATGATAGCTTTCAGCTGTCAATGGATTGTTTAATGCCCAAAAAAGACTACCCGAATCTCAATCGGGTCTAGGAAGTTTTTTACCCTTCGTTTTTTCGACACGTGGATTTTTACGGTAGAACGGGATTACCGTGGCTGGTCTTCGATTTACCATCGCTGGAGAGTGGTGCACCATGGTACCGTTTTGTTTCAAATCCATGCACGCATTACAAAAATTCATACGACACTGTTTCGCCATTTCGGACGGATGTTGCACCTTGCACCGTGGATGTTGCACCCTATAGATATCGATTATTCAGACGGCCATAACTTCTGGCTCGTTTAGAGTTACAGGAGCCATAACCAGTCAAAACGAAGGCCTCTGTGAGTTCTGCGGCTATGACAGCTTTCAGCCGTCGATGGATTGTTTAATGCCCAAAAAAGACTATCCGGATCTTAATCGGGTCTCGGAAGTTTTTTACCCTTCGCTTTTTCGACACGTGGATTTTTACGTTAAAACGGGATTACCGTGCCTGGTCTTCAATTTACCATCGCTGGAGAGTGGTGCACCATGGTACCATTTCGTTTCAAATCCTTGCACGCATTTCATAAAGTCGTACGGCACTGTTTCGCCATTTCGGACGGATGTTGCACCTTGCACCGTGGATGTTGCACCCTGTAGATATCGATTATTCGGACGGCCATAACTTCTCGCTCGTTTAGAGTTACAGGAGCCATAACCAGTCAAAATGAAGGCCTCAGTGAGTTCTACGGCTATAACTGCTTTCACCCGTCAATGGATTGTTTAATGCCCAAAAAAGACTATCCGAAACTTAATCGAGTCTAGGAAGTTTTTAACCCTTCGTTTTTTCGACACGTGGATTTTTACGGTAGAATGGGATTACTATTGCTGGTCTTCGATTTACCATCGCTGGAGAGTGGCGCACCATGGTACCGTTTCGTTTCAAATCCATGCATGCATTTCAAAACGTAGTACGACACTGTTTCGCCATTTCGGACGGATGTTGCATCTTGCACCGTGGATGTTGCACCCTATAGATATCGATTATTCGGACGGCCATAACTTATGGCTCGTTTAGAGTTACGGGAGCCATAACCAGTCAAAACGAAGGGCTCAGTGGGTTCTACGGCTATGAATGCTTTCAGCCGTCAATGGATTGTCTAATGCCCAAAAAAGACTATCCGAATCTCAATTGGGTCTAGGAAGTTTTTTACCCTTCGTTTTTTGGACACGTGGATTTTTACGGTAGAACGGGATTACCATGGCTGGTCTTCGATTTACCATCGCTGGAGAGTGGTGCACCATGGTACCGTTTGGTTTCAAATCCATGCACGCATTTCAAAAAGTCGTACGACGCTGTTTCGCCATTTCGGACGGATGTTGCACCTTGCACCGTGGATGTTGCACCCTATAGATATCGATTATTCGGACGACCATAGCTTCTGGCTCGTTTAGAGTTACGGGAGCCATAACCAGTCAAAACGAAGGCCTCAGTGAGTTCTATGGCTATGACATCTTTCAGCTGTCAATGGATTGTTTAATGCCCAAAAAAGACTATCCGAATCTCAATCGGGTCTAGGAAGTTTTTTACCCTCCGTATTTTCGACACGTGGATTTTTACGGTAGAGCTGGATTACCGTGGCTGGTCTTCGATTTACCATCGCTAGAGAGTGGTGCACCATGGTACCGTTTCGTTTTCAAATCCATGCACGCATTTCAAAAAGTCGTACGACACTATTTCTCCATTTCGAACGGATGTTGCACCTTGCACCGTGGATGTTGCACCCTGTAGATATCGATTATTTGGACCGCCATAACTTCTGGCTTGTTTAGAGTTACGGGAGCCATAACCAGTCAAAACGAAGGCCTCAGCGAGTTCTACGGCTATGACGGCTTTCAGCCGTCAATGGATTGTTTAATGCCCAAAAAAGACTATCTGAATCTCAATCGGGTCTCGGAAGTTTTTTACCCTTCGTTTTTTCGACACGTGGATTTTTAAGGTAAAACGGGATTACCGTGGCTGGTCTTCAATTTACCATCGCTGGAGAGTGGTGCACTATGGTACCGTTTCGTTTCAAATCCTTGCATGCATTTCAAAAAGTCGTACGACACTGTTTCACCATTACGGACGGATGTTACACCTTGCACCGTGGATGTTGCACCATGTAGATATCGATTATTCGGACGGCCAAAACTTCTGGCTCGTTTAGAATTACGGGAGCCATAACCAGTCAAAACGAAGGCCTTAGTGAGTTCTACGGTTATGACTACTTTCAGCCGTCAATGGATTGTTTAATGCCCAAAAAAGACTATCCGAATCTCAATCGGGTCAAGGAAGTTTTTTACCCTTCATTTTTTCGACACGTGGATTTTTACGGTAGAACGGGATTACTGTGGCTGGTCTTCGATTTGCCATCGCTGGAGAGTGGTGCAACATGGTACCATTTCGTTTAAAATCCATGCACGCATTTCAAAAAGTCGCACGACACAGTTTCGCCATTTCGGACGGATGTTGCACCTTGCACCGTGGATGTTGCACCCTGTAGATATCGATTATTCGAACGACAATAACTACTGGCTCGTTTAGAGTTACGGGAGCCATAACCAGTCAAAACGAAGGCCTCGGTGAGTTCTACGGCTGTGATAGCTTTCAGCCATCAATGGATTGTTTAATGCCAAAAAAAGACTATTCGAAAGTCAATCGGGTCTCGGATGTTTTTTACCCTTCGTTTATTCGACACGTGGATTTTTATGGTAAAACGGGATTACCGTGGCTGGTCTTCAATTTACCATCGCTCGAGAGTGGTGCACCATGGTACTGTTTCATTTCAAATCCTTGCACGCATTTCAAAAAGTCGTACGACACTGTTTCGCCATTTCGGATGGATGTTGCACCTTGCACCGTGGATGTCGCACCCTGTAGATATCGATTATTCGGACGGCCATAACTTCTGGCTCGTTTAGAGTTACAGGAGCCATAACCAGTCAAAACGAAGGCCTCTG
Organism: Allium cepa; assembly: GCA_030765085.1. Taxonomy (NCBI): domain Eukaryota; kingdom Viridiplantae; phylum Streptophyta; class Magnoliopsida; order Asparagales; family Amaryllidaceae; genus Allium; species Allium cepa. Next base: position 17,491,383 of record CM060931.1, read on the forward strand.
TGAGTTCTACGGCTATGACAGCTTTCAGCCGTCGATGGATTGTTTAATGCCCAGACTATCCGAATCTCAATCGGGTCTCGGATGTTTTTTACCCTTCGTTTATTCGACACATGGATTTTTATGGTAAAACGGGATTACCGTGGCTGGTCTTCGATTTACCATCGCTGGAGAGTGTTGCACCATGGTACCTTTTTGTTTAAAATCCATGCACGCATTTCAAAAATTCGTACGACACTGTTTCGCCATTTCGGACGGATGTTGCACCTTGCACCGTGGATGTTGCACCCTGTAGATATCGATTATTCGGACGGCCGTAACTTCTGGCTCGTTTAGAGTTACAGGAGCCATAACCAGTCAAAACGAAGGCCTCTGTGAGTTCTATGGCTATGAAAGCTTTCAGCCGTCGATGGATTGTTTAATGCCCAGACTATCCGAATCTCAATCGGGTCTCGGAAGTTTTTTACCCTTCGTTTTTTCGACACGTGGATTTTTACGGTAAAACGGGATTACTGTGGCTGGTCTACAATTTACCATCGCTGGAGAGTGGTGCACCATGGTACCGTTTCATTTCAAATCCTTGCACGCATTTTAAAAAGTCATACGACATTCTTTCGCCATTTCGGATGGATGTTGCACCTTGCACCGTGGATGTTGCACCATGTAGATATCGATTATTCGGACGGCCATAACTTCTGGATCGTTTAGAGTTACGGTAGCCATAATCAGTCAAAACGAAGGCCTCAGTGAGTTCTACGGCTATGACTGCTTTCAGCCATCAATGGATTGTTTAATGCCCAAAAAAGACTATCCGAATCTCAATCGGGTCTAGGTAGTTTTTTACCCTTCGTTTTTTCGACACGTGGATTTTTACGGTAGAATGGGATTACTGTGGCTGGTCTTCGATTTACCATCGCTGGAGAGTGGTGCACCATGGTACCGTTTCATTTCAAATCCATGCACGCATTTCAAAAAGTCGTACGACACTGTTTCGCCATTTCGGACGGATGTTGCACCTTGCACCGTGGATTGTTTAATGCCCAAAAAAGACTATCTAAATCCCAATCGGGTCTAGGAAGTTTTTTACCCTTCATTTTTTCGACACGTGGATGTTTATGGTAGAACGGGATTACCGTGGCTGGTCTTCGATTTACCATCGCTGTAGAGTGGTGCACAATGGTACCGTTTTGTTTCAAATCCATGCACGCATTTCGAAAAGTCGTACGGAACTGTTTCGCCATTTCGGACGGATGTTGCACCTTGCACCGTGGATGTTGCACCCTGTAGATATCGATTATTCGGAAGACCATAACTGCTGGCTCGTTTAGAGTTACGGGAGCCATAACCAATCAAAATGAAGGCCTCAGTGAGTTCTATGGCTGTGACTGCTTTCAGCCGTCAATGGATTGGTTAATGCTCAAAAAAGACTATCCGAATCTTAATCGGGTCTAGGAAGTTTTTAACCCTTCGTTTTTTCGACACGTGGATTTTTACGGTAGAATGGGATTACTATGGCTGGTCTTCGATTTACCATCGCTGGAGAGTGGTGCACCATGGTACCGTTTCGTTTCAAATCCATGCACGCATTTCAAAAAGTCGTACGACACTGTTTCGCCATTTCGGACGGATGTTGCACCTTGCACCGTGGATGTTGCACCCTGTAGATATCGATTATTCGGACGGCCATAACTTATGGCTCGTTTAGAGTTACAGGAGCTATAACCAGTCAAAACGAAGGCCTCAGTGGGTTCTACGGCTATGAATGCTTTCAGCCGTCAATGGATTGTCTAATGCCCAAAAAAGACTATCCGAATCTCAATCGGGTCTAGGAAGTTTTTTACCCTTCGTTTTTTCGACACATGGATTTTTACAATAGAACGGGATTACCATGGCTGGTCTTCGATTTACCATCGCTGGAGAGTGGTGCACGATGGTACCGTTTTGTTTCAAATCCATGCACGCATTTCAAAAAGTCGTACGACACTGTTTCGCCATTTCGGATGGATGTTGCACCTGGCACCGCGGATGTTGCACCCTGTAGATATCGATTATTCAGACGACCATAGCTTCTGGCTCGTTTAGAGTTACGGGAGCCATAACCAGTCAAAACGAAGGCCTCAGTGAGTTCAACGGCTATGACATCTTTCAGCTGTCAATGGATTGTTTAATGCCCAAAAAAGACTATCCGAATCTCAATCGGGTCTATGAAGTTTTTTACCCTCCGTATTTTCGACACGTGGATTTTTACGGTAGAGCGGGATTACCGTGGCTGGTCTTCGATTTACCATCGCTAGCGAGTGGTGCACCAAGGTACCGTTTCGTTTCAAATCCATGCACGCATTTCAAAAAGTCGTACGACACTATTTCGCCATTTCGGACGGATGTTGCACCTTGCACCGTGGATGTTGCACCCTGTAGATATCGATTATTCGGACCGCCATAACTTCTGGCTCGTTTAGAGTTACGGGAGCCATAACCAGTCAAAACGAAGGCCTCGGCGAGTTCTACGGCTATGACGGCTTTCAGCCGTCAATGTATTGTTTAATGCCCATAAAAGACTATCCAAATCTCAATCGGGTCTCGGAAGTTTTTTACCCTTCGTTTTTTCGACACGTGGATTTTTACGGTAAAACGGGATTGCCATGGCTGGTCTTCAATTTACCATCGCTGGAGAGTGGTGCACCATGGTACCATTTCGTTTCAAATCCTTGCATGCATTTCAAAAAGTTGTACGACACTGTTTCCCCATTTCGGACGGATGTTGCATCTTGCACCGTGGATGTTGCTCCCTGTAGATATCGATTATTCGGACGGCCAAAACTTCAGGCTCGTTTAGAGTTACGGGAGCCAAAACCAGTCAAAACGAAGGCCTCAGTGAGTTCTACGGTTAAGACTGCTTTCAGCCGCCAATGGATTGTTTAATGCCCAAAAAAGACTATCCGAATCTCAATCGGGTCTAGGAAGTTTTTACCCTTCATTTTTTTGACACGTGGATTTTTACGGTAGAACGGGATTACTGTGGCTGGTCTTCGATTTGCCATCGCTGGAGAGTGGTGCACCATGGTACCGTTTCGTTTCAAATCCATGCACGCATTTCAAAAAGTCGCACGACACGGTTTCGCCATGTCGGACGGATGTTGCACCTTGCACCGTGGATGTTGCACCCTGTAGATATCGATTATTCGAACGGCCATAACTTCTGGCTCGTTTAGAGTTACGGGAGCCATAACCAGGCAAAACGAAGGCCAAAGTGAGTTCTACGGCAATGACAGCTTTCAGCCATCAATGGATTGTTTAATGCCAAAAAAAGACTATCCGAATCTCAATCGGGTCTCGGATGTTTTTTACCTTTCGTTTATTCGACACGTGGATTTTTACGGTAGAACGGGATTACCGTGGCTGGTCTTCAATTTACCATCGCTCGAGAGTGGTGCACCATGGTACTGTTTCATTTCAAATCCTTGCACGCATTTCAAAAAGTCATACGACACTGTTTCGCCATTTCGGATGGATGTTGCACCTTGCACCGTGGATGTCGCACCCTGTAGATATCGATTATTCGGACGGCCATAACTTCTGGCTCGTTTAGAGTTCCGGGAGCCATAACAAGTCAAAATGAAGGCCTCGGTGAGTTCTACGGTTATGAGAGCTTTTAGCCGTAAATGGACTGTTTAATGCCCAAAAAAGACTATCCGGATCTCAATCGGGTCTAGGAAGTTTTTTACCCTTCTTTTTTTCGACACGTGGATTTTTACGGTAGAACGGGATTACCGTGGCCGGTCTTCGATTTACCATCGCTGGAGAGTGGTGCACCATGGTACCGTTTTGTTTCAAATCCATGCACGCATTTCAAAAATTCGTACGACACTGTTTCGCCATTTCGGACGGATGTTGCACCTTGCACCGTGGATGTTGCACCCTGTAGATATCGATTATTCGGACGGCCATAACTTCTGGCTCGTTTAAAGTTACGGGAGCCATAACCAGTCAAAACGAAGGCCTCTGTGAGTTCTACGGCTATGACAGCTTTCAGCCGTCGATGGATTGTTTAATGCCCAGACTATCTAAATCTCAATCGGGTCTCGAAAGTTTTTTACCCTTCGTTTTTTCGACACGTGGATTTTTACGGTAAAACGGGATTACCGTGGCTGGTCTTCAATTTACCATTGCTGTAGAGTGGTGCACCATGGTACCTTTTCGTTTCAAATCCTTGTATGCATTTCAAAAAGTCATACGACACTTTTTCGCCATTTCGGACGGATGTTGCACCTTGCACCGTGGATGTTGCACCCTGTGGATATCGATTATTCGGACGGCCATAACTTCTGGCTCGTTAGAGTTACAGGAGCCATAACCAGTCGAAACGAAGGCCTTAGTGAGTTCTACGGTTATGACTGCTTTCAGCCGTCAATGGATTGTTTAATGCCCAAAAAAGACTATTCGAATCTCAATCGGGTCTAGGAAGTTTTTTACCTTTCGTTTTTTCGACACGTGGATTTTTATGGTAGAACGGGATTACCGTGGTTGGTCTTCGATTTACCACCGCTGGAGAGTGGTGCACCACGGTACCGTTTCGTTTCAAATCCATGCACGCATTTCAAAAATTCATACGATACTGTTTCGCCATTTCGGACGGATGTTGCACCTTGCACCGTGGATGTTGCACCCTGTAAATATCGATTATTGGACGGCCATAACTTCTGGCTCGTTTAGAGTTACGGCAGCCATAACCAGTCAAAATGAAGGCCTCAGTGAGTTCTACAACTAGACAGCTTTCAGCCTTCAATGGATTGTTTAACGCCCAAAAAAGACTATCCGAATCTCAATCGGGTCTTGGAAGCTTTTTACCTTCATTTTTTCGACGCGTGGATTTTTATGGTAAAACGGGATTACCGTGGCTGGTCTACAATTTACCATCGCTGGAGAGTGGTGCACCAGGGTGCCATTTTGTTTCAAATCCATGTACGCATTTCAAAAAGTCGTACGACACTGTTACGCCATTTCGGACGGATGTTACACCTTGCACCGTGGATGCTGCACCCTGAAGATATCGACTATTCGGACGGCCATAACTTCTGGCTCGTTTAGAGTTACGGGAGCCATAACCAGTCAAAACGAAGGCCTCAGTGAGTTCTACGGCTATGACCGCTTTCGCCCATCAATGGATTGTTTAATACCCAAAACAGACTATCCGAATCTCAATCGTGTCTCGGAAGTTTTTTACCCTATGTTTTTTCGACACGTGGATTTTTACGGTAGAACGGGATCACCGTGGCTGGTTTTCGATTTACCATCGCTGGATAGCAGTGCACCATGGTACCGTTCTATTTCAAATCCATGCATGCATTTCAAAAAGTCGTACGACACTGTTGCACCTTGCACCGTGTATGTTGCACCTAGTAGATATCAATTATTCGGACGGCCATAACTTCTGGCTCATTTAACCAATCAAAACGAAGTCCTCAGCGAGTTCTATGGCTATGATGGCTTTCAGCCGTCAATGGACTGTTTAATGCCCAAAAAAGACTATCTGAATCACAATCGGGCCTAGGAAGTTTTTTACTCTTCGTTTTTTCGACACGTGGATTTTTACGGTAGAACGGGATTACCGTGGTTGGTCTTCGATTTACCATCGCTGGAGAGTGGTGCACCATGGTACCGTTCCGTTTCAAATCCATGCTCGCATTTCAAAAAGTCGTACGACACTGTTTCTCTATTTCGGACGGATGTTGCACCTTGCACCGTGGAAGTTGCACCCTGTAGATATCGATTATTCGGACGGCCATAACTTCTGGCTCGTTTAGAGTTACTGGAGCCATAACCAGTCAAAACGAAGGCCTCAGTGAGTTCTACGGCTATGACAGCTTTCAGCCGTCAATGGATTGTTTAATGCCCAAAAAAGACTATCCGAATCTCAATCGGGTCTCGGAAGTTTTTTACCCTTTGTTTTTTCGACACGTGGATTTTTACGGTAGAACGGGATTACCGTGGCTGGTCTTCGATTTACCATCGCTGGAGAGTGGTGCACCAGGGTACCGTTTTGTTTCAAATCCATGCACGCATTTCAAAAATTCGTATGACACTGTTACGCCATTTTGGACGGATGTTGCACCTTGCACCGTGGATGTTGCACCCTGTAGATATCGATTATTCGGACGGCCATAACTTCTGGCTCGTTTAGATTTACGGGAGCCATAACCAGTCAAAACGAAGGCCTCAGTGAGTTCTACGGCTATGACCGCTTTCAGCCGTCAATGGATTGTTTAATGCCCAAAACAGACTATCCGAATCTCAATCGGGTCTCGGAAGTTTTTTACCCTTTGTTTTTTCGACACGTGGATTTTCACGATAGAACGGGATCACCGTGGCTGGTCTTTGATTTACCATCGCTAGAGAGCGGTGCACCATGGTACCGTTCCATTTCAAATCCATTCACGCATTTCAAAAAGTCGTACGACGCTGTTTCGCCATTTCGGACAGATGTTGCACCTTGCACCGTGTATGTTGCACCCTGTAGATATCGATTATTCGGACGACCATAACTTCTGGCTCGTTTAGAGTTACGGGAGCCATAACCAGTCAAAACGACGGCATCAGTGAGTTCTACGGCTATGACAGCTTTTAGCTGTTAATGGACTATTTAATGCCCAAAAAATACTATCCGAATCTCAATCGGGTCTTGTAAGTTTTTTACCCTTCGCTCTTTCGACACGTGGATTTTTACGGTAGAACGGGATTACCGTGGCTGGCCTTCGATTTACAATTGCTGGAGAGTGGTGCACCATGGTAGCATTTCGTTTCAAACCCATGCACGCATTTCAAAATGTCGTACGACACTGTTTCGCCATTTCGGACGGATGTTGCACCTTGCACCGTGGATGTTGCACCTTGTAGATACCGATTATTCGGAAGGCCATAACTTCTGGCTCGTTTTGAGTTACGGGAGCCATAACCAGTGAAAACGTCAAAACGAAGGCCTCAGTGAGTTCTACGGCCATGACCGCTTTCAGCCGTCAATGGATTGTTTAATGCCCAAAAAAGACTATCCGAATCTCAATCGGGTCTAGGAAGTTTTTTACCCTTCGTTTTTTCGACACGTGGATTTTTACGGTAGAACGGGATTACCGTGGCTGGTCTTCGATTTACCATCGCTGGAAATTGGTGCACCATGGTACCGTTTAATTTCAAATCCATGCACGCATTTCAAAAATTCGTACGATACTGTTTCGCCATTTCGGACGGATGATGCACCTTGCACCGTGGATGTTGCACCCTGTAGATATCGATTATTCGGACGGCCATAACTTCTGGCTCATTTAGAGTTATGGGATCCATAACTAGTCAAAACGAAGGCCTCAGTGAGTTGTACGGCTATGACCGCTTTCAGCTGTAAATGGATTGTTTAATGCCCAAAAAAGACTATCCAAATCTCAATCGGGTCTCGGAAGTTTTTTACCCTTCGTTTTTTCGACACGTGGATTTTTATGGTAAAACGGATTACCGTGGTTGGTCTTCAATTTACCACCGTTGGAGAGTGGTGCACCAGGGTACCGTTTTGTTTCAAATCCATGCACGCATTTCAAAAAGTCGTACGACACTGTTACGCCATTTCGGACGGATGTTGCACCTTGCACCGTGGATGTTGCACCCTGTAGATATCGATTATTCGGACGACCATAACTTCTGGCACGTTTAGAGTTACGGGAGCCATAACCAGTCAAAACGAAGGCCTCAGTGAGTTCTACGGCTATGACAGCTTTCAGCCGTCAATGGATTGTTTAATGCCCAAAAAAGACTATCGGAATCTCAATCGGATCTAGGAAGTTTTTTACCCTTCGTTTTTTCGACACGTGGATTTTTACGGTAGAACGGGATTACCGTGGCTGGTCTTCGATTTACCATGGCTGGAGAGTGGTGCACCATGGTACCATTACGTTTCAAATCCATGCATGCATTTCAAAAAGTTGTACGACACTGTTTCGCCGTTTCGGACGGATGTTGCACCCTGTAGATATCGATTATTCGGACGGCCATAACTTCTGCCTCATTTAGAGTTACGGGAGCCATAACCAGTCAAAACGAAGGCCTTAGTGAGTTCTATGGCTCTGACATCTTTTAGCCCTCAATGGATTGTTAAATGCCCAAAAAAGACTATCTAAATCTCGATCGGGTCTCTGAAGTTTTGAACCCTTCGTTTTTTCGACACGTGGATTTTTATGGTAAAACGGGATTACCTTGGCTGGTCTTCAGCTTACCATCGCTGGAGAGTGGTGCAACAGGGTACCGTTTTGTTTCAAATACATGCACGCATTTCAAAAAGTCGTACGACACTGTTACGCCATTTCGGACGGATGTTGCACCTTGCACCGTGGATGTTGCACCCTGTAGATATCGATTATTCGGACGGCCATAACTTCTGGCTCGTTTATAGATACGGGAGCCATAACTAGTCAAAACGAAGGCCTCAGTGAGTTCTACGGCTATGACAGCTTTCAGCCGTCAATAGATTGTTTAATGCCCAAAAAGACTATCCGAATCTCAATCGGGTCTAGGATGTATTTTACCCTTCGTTTTTTCGACACGTGGATTTTTACGGTAGAACGGAATTACCGTGGCTGGTCTTCGATTTATCATCGCTGGAGAGTGGTGCACCATGGTACCATTTCGTTTCAAATCCATGCATGCATTTCAAAAAGTCGTACGACACTATTTCGCCATTTCGGACGGATGTTGCACCCTGTAGATATCGATTATTCGGACGGCCATAACTTCTGGATTGTTTAGAGTTACAGGAGCCATAACTAGTCAAAACGAAGGCCTCAGTGAGTTCTACGGCTATGACAGATTCCATCCATCAATGGATTGTTTAATGCCCAAAAAAGACTATTCGAATCTCAATTGGGTCTAGGAAGTTTTTTACCCTTCGTTTTTTCGACACGTGGATTTTTACGGTAAAACCGGATTACCGTGCCTGGTCTTCGATTTACCATCGCTGGAGAGTGGTGCAAGGTAGTTCCGTTTCAAATCCATGCACGCATTTCTAAAAGTCGTACGGCACTGTTTCGCTATTTCGAACGGATGTTGCACCTTGCACCGTGGATGTTGCACCCTGTAGATATCAATTTTTCGGACGGCCATAACTTCTGGCTCGTTTAGAGTTACGGGAGCCATAACCCGTCAAAACGAAGGCCTCAGTGAGTTCTACGGCTATGACTGCTTTCAGCCGTCAATGGATTGTTTAATGCCTAAAACAGACTATCCAAATCTCAATCGGGTCTTGGAAGTTTTTTGCCCTTTGTTTTTTCGACACGTGGATTTTTACGGTAGAACGAGATCACCGTGGCTGGTCTTCGATTTACCATCACTGGAGAGTGGTGCCCAATGGTACCGTTCCATTTCAAATCCATGCTCGCATTTCAAAAAGTCGTACGACACTGTTTCGCCATTTCGGACGGATGTTGCACCTTGCACCGTGTATGTTGCACCCTGCAGATATCGATTATTCGGACGGCCATAACTTCTGGCTCGTTTTGAGTTACGGGAGCCATAACCAGTCAAAACGAAGGCCTCAGTGAGTTCTACGACTATGACAGCTTTTAGCCATCAATGGATTGTTTAATGCCCAAAAAAGACTATCCGAATCTCAATCGGGTCCAGGAAGTTTTTTACCCCTCGTTTTTTCGACACGTGGATTTTTACAGTAGAACGGGATTACCGTGGCTGGCCTTCGATTTACCATCGTTGGACAGTGGTGCACCGTGGTACCGTTTCGTTTCAAATCCATGCACGAATTTCAAAAAGTCGTACGACACTATTTCGCCATTTCGGACGGATGTTGCACCTTGCACCGTGGATGTTGCACCCTGTAGATATCGATTATTCGGACGACCATAACTTCTGGCTCGTTTTGAGTTACGGGAGCCATAACCAGTCAAAACGAAGGCCTAAGTGAGTTTTACGGCTATGACAACTTTCAGCCGTCAATGGATTGTTTAATGCCCAAAAAAGACTATCCGAATCTCAGTCGGGTCTAGGAAGTTTTTTACCCTTCGTTTTTTCGACACGTGGATTTTTACGGTAGAACGGGATTACCGTGGCTGGTCTTCGATTTACCATCGCTGGAGAGTGGTGCACCACGGTACCTTTTCGTTTCAAATCCATGCACGCATTTCAAAAATTCGTACGATACTGTTTCGCCATTACGGACGGATGTTGCACCTTGTACCGTGGATGTTGCACCCTGTAGATATCGATTATTCGGACGGCCATAACTTCTGGCTCGTTTAGAGTTACGGGAGCCATTACCAGTCAAAACGAAGGCCTCAGTGAGTTCTACAGCTATGACCACTTTCAGCCGTCAATGGATTGTTTAATGCCCAAAAAAGACTATCCGAATCACAATCGGGTCTCGGAAGTTTTTTACCGTTCGTTTTTTCGACACGTGGATTTTTATGGTAAAACGGATTACCGTTGATGGTCTTCAATTTACCATCGCTGAAGAGTGGTGTACCAGGTTACCGTTTTTTTTCAAATCCATGCACGCATTTCAAAAAGTCGTACGACACTGTTACGCCATTTCGGATGGATGTTGCACCTTGCACCGTGGATGTTGCGCCCTGTAGATATCGATTATTCGGACGGCCATAAATTCTGGCTCGCTTAGAGTTACGGGAGCCATAAATTCTGGCTCGCTTAGTTCTACGACTATGACAGCTTTCAGCCGTCAATGGATTGTTTAATGCCCAAAAAAGACTATCCGAATCTCAATCGGGTCTAGGAAGTTTTTTACCCTTCTTTTTTTCGACACGTGGATTTTTACGGTAGAACGGGATTACCGTGGCTGGTTCGATTTATCATCACTGGAGAGTAGTGCACCATGGTACCATTTCGTTTCAAATCCATGCATGCATTTGAAAAAGTCGTACGACACTGTTTCGCCATTTCGGACGGATGTTGCACCCTGTAGATATCGATTATTCGGACGGCCATAACTTCTGCCTCGTTTAGAGTTACGGGAGCCATAACCAGTCAAAACGAAGTCCTCAGTGAGTTCTATGGCTCTGACATTTTTCCGTCGCCAATGGATTGTTAAATGCCCAAAAAAGACTATCTGAATCTCGATCGGGTCTCGGAAGTTTTGTACACTTCGTTTTTTCAACACGTGGATTTTTATGGTAAAAAGGGATTACCGTGGCTGGTCTTCAGTTTACCATCGCTGGAGAGTGGTACATCAGGGTACAGTTTTGTTTCAAATACATGCACGCATTTCAAAAAGTCGTACGACACTGTTACGCAATTTCGGACGGATGTTGCAACTTGCACCGTGGATGTTGCACCCTGTAGATATCGATTATTCGGACGGCCATAACTTCTGGCTCGTTTATAGTTACGGGAGTCATAACCAGTCAAAACGAAGGCCTCAGTGAGTTCTACGGCTATGACAGCTTTCAGCCGTCAATAGATTGTTTAATGCCCAAAAAAGTCTATCCGAATCTCAATCGGGTCTAGGAAGTATTTTACCCTTCGTTTTTTCGACACGTGGATTTTTACGGTAGAACGGAATTACCGTGGCTAGTCTTCGATTTATCATCGCTGGAGAGTGGTGCACCATGGTACCATTTCGTTTCAAATCCATGCATGCATTTCAAAAAGTCGTACGACATTGTTTCCCCATTTCGGACGGATGTTGCACCCTGTAGATATCGATTATTCGGATAGCCATAAATTCTGGCTTGTTTAGAGTTACGGGAGCCATAACCAGTCAAAACAAAGGCCTCAGTGAGTTCTACGGCTATGACAGATTTCATCCATCAATGGATTGTTTAATTCCCAAAAAAGACTATTCGAATCTCAATCGGGTCTAGGAAGTTTTTTACCCTTCGTTTTTTCGACACGTGGATTTTTACTGTAAAACCGGATTTCCGTGGCTGGTCTTCGATTTACCATCACTAGAGAGTGGTGCAACATGGTAGTTCCGTTTCAAATCCATGCATGCATTTCTAAAAGTCGTACGACACTGTTTCGCTATTTCGGACGGATGTTGCACCTTGCACCGTGGATGTTGTACCCTGTAGATATCAATTTTTCGGACGGCCATAACTTCTGCCTCAGTGAGTTCTACGGCTATGACTGCTTTCAGCCGTCAATGGATTTTTTAATGCCGAAAACAGACTATCCAAATCTCTATCGAGTCTTGGAAGTTTTTTGCCCTTTGTTTTTTCGACACGTGGATTTTTACGGTAGAACGGGATCACCGTGGCTGGTCTTCGATTTACCATCACTGGAGAGTGGTGCACCATGGTACCTTTCCATTTCAAATCCATGGACGCATTTCAAAAAGTCATACGACGCTGTTTCGCCATTTCGGATGGATGTTGCACCTTGCACCGTGTATGTTGCACCCTATAGATATCGATTATTCGGACGGCCATAACTTCTGGCTCGTTTTGAGTTACAGGAGCCATAACTAGTCAAAACGAAGGCCTCAGTGAGTTCTACTGCTATGACATCTTCCAGCCATCAATGGATTGTTTAATGCCCAAAAAGTCTATCTGAATCTCGATCGGGTCCAAGAAGTTTTTTATCCTTCGTTTTTTCAACACGTGGATTTTTACGGTAGAACGGGATTACCGTGGCTGGCCTTCGATTTATCATCGCTGGAGAGTGGTGCACCGTGGTACCGTTTCATTTCAAATTTATGCACGCATTTCAAAAAGTCGTACGACATTGTTTCGCCATTTCGGACGGATGTTGCACCTTGCACCGTGGATGTTGCACCCTGTAAATATCGATTATTCGGACGGCCATAACTTCTGGCTCGTTTTGAGTTACGGGAGCCATAACCAATCAAAACGAAGGCCTCAGTGATTTTTACGGCTATGACAACTTTCAGCCGTCAATGGATTGTTTAATGCCCAAAAAAGATTATCCGAATCTCAATCGGGTCTAGGATGTTTTTTACCCTTCGTTTTTTCGACACGTGGATTTTTACGATGGAATGGGATTACCGTGGCTGGTCTTCAATTTACCATCGTTGGAGAGTGGTGCACCACGGTACCATTTCGTTTCAAATCCATGCACGCATTTCAAAAATTCGTACGATACTGTTTCGCCATTACGGACGGATGTTGCACCTTGCACCGTGGATGTTGCACCCTGTAGATATCGATTATTCGGACGGCCATAACTTCTGGCTCGTTTAGAGTTACGGGAGCCATAACCCGTCAACACGAAGGCCTCAGTGAGTTCTACGGCTATGACCGCTTTCAGCCGTCAATGGATTGTTTAATGCCCAAAAAAGACTATCTGAATCTCAATCGGGTCTTGGAAGTTTTTTACCCTTTGTTTTTTCGACACGTGGATTTTTATGGTAAAACGAGATTACCGTGGCTGGTCTTCAATTTGCCATCGCTGGAGAGTGGTGCACCAGGGTACCGTTTTGTTTCAAATCCATGCAAGCATTTTAAAAAGACGTACGAAACCGTTACGCCATTTCGGGCGGATGTTGCACCTTGCACCGTGGATGTTGCACCCTGTAGATATCGATAATTCGAATGGCCATAACTTCCGGATCGTTTAGAGTTACGGGAGCCATAACCAGTCAAAACGAAGGCCTCAGTGAGTTCTACAGCTATGACAGCTTTGGTCCATCAATGGATTGTTTAATGCCCAAAATAGACTATCTGAATCTCAATCGGGTCTAGGAAGTTTTTTACCCTTCGTTTTTCGACGCGTGGATTTTTACGTTAGAAAGGGATTACCGTGGCTGGTCTTCGATTTATCATCGCTGGAGAGTGGTGCACCATGGTACCATTTTGTTTCAAATCCATGGATGCATTTAAAAAAGTTGTACGACACTGTTTCGCCATTTCGGACGAATGTTACACCCTGTAGATATCGATTATTCGGACGGCCGTAACTTCTGGCTCGTTTAATGTTACGGGAGCCATAACCAGTCAAAACGAAGGCCTTAGTGAGTTCTGCAGCTATGACAGCTTTCAGCCGTCAGTGGATAGTTTAATGCCAAAAAAGACTATCCGAATCTCAATCGGGTCTAGGAAGTTTTTTACCCTTCGTTTTTTCGACACGTGGATTTTTATGGTAGAACGGGATTACCGTGGCTGGCCTTCGATTTACCATCGCTGGAGAGTGGTGCACCATGGTACCGTTTCGTTTCAAATCCATACATGCATTTCAAAAAGTCGTATGACACTGTTTCGCCATTTCGGACGGATGTTGCACCTTGCACCGTGGATGTTGCACCCTGTTGATATCGATTATTCGGACGGCCATAACTTCTGGCTCGTTTAGAGTTACGGGAGCCATAACTAGTCAAAACGAAGGCCTCGGTGAGTTCAACGGCTGTGATGGATTTCAGCCGTCAAAGGATTGTTTAATGCCCAAAAAACACTATCCGAATCTCTATAGGGTCTCGGAAGTTTTTTACCCTTCGTTTTTTCGACACGTGGATTTTTACGGTAAAACGGGATTACCGTGGCTGGTCTTTATGTTACCATCGCTGGAGAGTGGTGCACCAGGGTACCGTTTCGTTTCAAATCCATGCACGCATTTCAAAAAGTCACACGACACTGTTTCGCCATTTCGGACGGATGTTGCACCTTGCACCGTGGTTGTTGCACCCTGTAGATATCGATTATTCGGACGGCCATAACTTCTGGCTCGTTTAGATTTACGGGAGCCATAACCAGTCAAAACGAAGGCCTCGGTGATTTCTACGGCTACGAAAGCTTTCAGCCATTAATGGATTGTTTAATGCCCAAAAAAGACTATCCGAATCTCAATCGGGTCTAGGAAGTTTTTACCCTTCGTTTTTTCAACACGTGGATTTTTACGGTAGAACGGGATTACCGTGGCTAGTCTTCGATTTACCATCGCTGGAGAGTGGTGCACCGCGGTACCGTTTTGTTTCAAATCCATGCACGCATTTCAAAAATTCGTACGTGTTTGCGTAAAAAATGGCCGCAAACACCCAAAGTCGTGAAAGCACCAGTGTATGAATATAAGTCAGCGATATTCAAGCACAAATTACAGATCTCAGCAAATAACTCAAATATGTTTGCACAAAAGATGGGCAAACAGCTCCGAGTTGTATGATTTAGTTGGTTTTATGTTGTTCGTAGTGATTTAGGTGGTTTATGCAAATACGTAAAAAGCAGGGACTAAACTGTAAAAGACACACAGATTTATAGTGGTTCGGCCAAAGCGTGCCTACGTCCACTTTATATGTTATTCTCCTTCTCCAATCCGATTACAAGTACAAAGCTTGTAGTACAAGTATATGAAAGTTGTTTGAAAGTTCCTTCCAGGTTTGAGCTCTCAAACTTGTCTGCCATTGTTGTACCCCTGCCCCTCTATTTATAGAGTGAGGTAGGGGGCAGGGGTCTTGGATGCATATAGCTGCTGGTGGGCCCGGGCTGAAGCAATCTGGACTGGCAGTCATCTGGTTCGGCGGAGCTCCATTCGGTAGTAGAGGCCGGTCCGGTGGGAAGGGGTGGTCCGGTATTAGTAGGGAGTGATGTTGGTTCGGCATATGGTGGTCCGGCTGTGGCTTGGGAGTCGGTTCGGCTAGGAGTGGTGGAAGGGCTGGTTCGGTGGTGAGCTTGAAGGGAAGGTGGCTGGTTACGCCGAATGGACACATGCTTGCAGAGGCTGGTTACGCCGAATGGACACATGCTTGCATCGCCGAATGAGAAAGGGCTGGCCATGCCGAATGGACATGTACTCGTACTGCCGAATGAAGCTTCATGTGTGAGTGCCGAGTGTTCCTTCCTACTAGAGAATGCCGAATGAGACATTACCGGATGAACTCAGGGAGATGGGAATGCCGAATGAGATGCTGAATGCTTCTTTTTGCTCCTGGTCGTGGTGGAAACGCACACAACAAGGATATCCTAGTTTTGACCAAAAAATGGGATAACACTTTGCCCCCCAAAACATGCCTTGTGATAACAAGGCGTGTTTTGAATAGTTCCGAATCCAATAAGCAAAGCTTGAGCCAATTCCATGTCCATCCGAACTCGACAACCGAGTCCCAAACCATCCTTATCCAATAGCCAACAACCGAATCCAGGACCTCTCTGGGTCGATATCCAAATTCATAACCTCTCCGGGCTCTTGCCAAGCGCAATCCACACCTGACGATCTTGGTCCAGTGTCCCTGGACATTAAGCTAGCCTCCTCGTGTTCTTGTCGAGCGTAATCCACACTTGACGACCGTGGCCCAGTGTCCCTGGGCGTTGAGCTAACCTCTCCGGGTTCTTGCCAAGCGTAATCCACACTTGACGACCTTGGCCCAGTGTCCCTGGGCGCTGTACAATGCCATGGCTTAAGTCCTAAGCCGAATCCTGGTCTCTCCGGACCCTTGCCGAGCATAGTCCATACTCGACGAGCTGAAAATAACGATTGATAACATAGGGCCTAAGTCCTAGGCCGAATCCTGATCACTCCGGACCCTTGCCGAGCATAGTCCATACTCGACGACCTGAATGAGTCAATTTACCACGTTCGGGCAAAGCGACTCACCCCTTGTCAGGCATAATCCATACCCGACGACCGTTTATCAAAAATCAGATAAAAATCCAATCCAAAATCCAAATCCAAAATCCAAATCCAAAATCCAAATCCAGAATCCAAATCCAGAATCCAAATCCAAAATCCAAATCCAAAACCAGAAAACCAGAAATCCAAACCAGCATCCAAAACCGAAAACAATTGTCCAAAGGAAAATCCAAATCAAAAAGCAAGGAAAACCAGGAGCTCAATCCAAGCTCCAAAACCGAAAACCAAAAAGAAAAAAGCAGTGTCCAATCCAAAAGCAAAAGATAAATTTCACAAACCATAGCATCGCAGCCCATTATCATTCAGAGCATGCCTAGGGGCTGTCTCCGTCCCCGTACATGTGTAAATGACTTGGTTGCTTGCCAACAGTTTGCTACTTATTTTATGTTAACCTGGTCAAGGGACGATCAACCGACCATCATTCCTGGGCCTCCCACCATCGTAGCTTGAGGTAGGCGGCAGCTGCTCCTGCCTCGCCGTTGCATTCCGAGGTCCAACATATTGCGGCAGTTGTCCATTCCTTACATGTTCCTCAATTATGTCCTTTAAGTGCCTGCAGCTGTTGGTGTCGTGTCCATCCAAATCATGGAAGAGGCAGTGCCTTCCTGATGTCCTTTCCCGTTCTGTTGGTTCTCTCCTAGCCGGCCTCCGATAATGAAGGCGATTTCGAGTATCCAGGTATATCCGTTCCAGTGTTTCGTTCAATCCTGTGTATGTGGAAAACTTTGGATCCTTCCATTGCTTCCTAGCATTTCCAGAATCATCGTCCAACTTCCTTTTTCCTTTGTTTTTATCCGAACCATTGCTGGATGGTCCTCCCCCTTCAACTGCATTTACCTTTTTCAACTTTAAATCCGAACTCGCATCTTCTTGTCGAAGGAACCTTTCTGCCTCATGAAAGAATTCGTCGAGATTCCGTGGGGGATCTCGTATCAGAGATACCTTGAAATCCGAGTTCTCCCTGACTCCTGATACTGCTGCCATTAAAACCATCGATGGATCGGGCCGATCCACCGAAGCAACTGCGGCACTGAATCGAGTTAGAAAAGCTCTAAGCGATTCATCCATCCTTTGCCTTACCGATGTCAACGTCATCACGTTCTTCGGTCTCTTGACATGAACCCGAAATTGCCCCAGAAACCTTTCCACCAATTCCCTCCAAGTCCTGATAGATCCTTCCTCCAGCTGTCTGAACCACATCGCAGCTAAGTCCGTCAAGTATAAAGGAAAGCATCGGGCCATCACCTCCTCCGATGCCCCCAGCACTTCCATGTGTCTGGTGTATCTCATCAAGTGATCCGTGGGGTCTTCCTTGCCATTGTATACCTCCACGCTAGGTAGTTTGAACTTTGGTGGATTCTGAGCCATCCTTATTTCCCGAGTGAACGGACTCCTGTTTACTCCTTCCAAGTCTCCGTTGGTCAAACCACCTCGCACAGTCTTCCTGATTATATCTACCAATCCGCCATTGTCTGTTGAGGGTTGCCCCCGAGGGAACTCCGGTACATACTCTTCGTGTGGCTCGTTAGCAGCAACGTTGGTTCTAGCCTGTTGAACTCCTTCCAAAGGTTCTCCTGTGTTGAATCCTGTGGGCCTGCCCCCAAGCCCTTGTTGATTGCCACCTGACTCCGTATCCTGTCCTTCATTGGGTTCCGTAACCCTAGCTTCTTGTCCTGCACCCATAGCCGTTGTAGCTGTTCCTAAATTCTGCATCCCTGCAGCTCTCATTTGCTCCAAGAAAGTTTGCATCATTTCCTGTTGACTTTTCAGCAACCTCTCTTGCAGTGAATTTGTTATGGCTTCCATTTCATCCCGGGTTATGTAGATCGAAGCCGGTACTTCCTCACCTCCGGAGGATGCTTGTTGACTTCCTCCTTGTTGGCTTCTCTCAGCCCTTAGCCTTCTACTGTTTTGCCTAGTCATTGTCTTCCAAATCCAAACTTCTATCCGATGTAGTGGGAGCTGGTTGCTCTCAATGAAAGCACCAAAATGTTTGCGTAAAAAATGGCCGCAAACACCCAAAGTCGTGAAAGCACCAGTGTATGAATATAAGTCAGCGATATTCAAGCACAAATTACAGATCTCAGCAAATAACTCAAATATGTTTGCACAAAAGATGGGCAAACAGCTCCGAGTTGTATGATTTAGTTGGTTTTATGTTGTTCGTAGTGATTTAGGTGGTTTATGCAAATACGTAAAAAGCAGGGACTAAACTGTAAAAGACACACAGATTTATAGTGGTTCGGCCAAAGCGTGCCTACGTCCACTTTATATGTTATTCTCCTTCTCCAATCCGATTACAAGTACAAAGCTTGTAGTACAAGTATATGAAAGTTGTTTGAAAGTTCCTTCCAGGTTTGAGCTCTCAAACTTGTCTGCCATTGTTGTACCCCTGCCCCTCTATTTATAGAGTGAGGTAGGGGGCAGGGGTCTTGGATGCATATAGCTGCTGGTGGGCCCGGGCTGAAGCAATCTGGACTGGCAGTCATCTGGTTCGGCGGAGCTCCATTCGGTAGTAGAGGCCGGTCCGGTGGGAAGGGGTGGTCCGGTATTAGTAGGGAGTGATGTTGGTTCGGCATATGGTGGTCCGGCTGTGGCTTGGGAGTCGGTTCGGCTAGGAGTGGTGGAAGGGCTGGTTCGGTGGTGAGCTTGAAGGGAAGGTGGCTGGTTACGCCGAATGGACACATGCTTGCAGAGGCTGGTTACGCCGAATGGACACATGCTTGCATCGCCGAATGAGAAAGGGCTGGCCATGCCGAATGGACATGTACTCGTACTGCCGAATGAAGCTTCATGTGTGAGTGCCGAGTGTTCCTTCCTACTAGAGAATGCCGAATGAGACATTACCGGATGAACTCAGGGAGATGGGAATGCCGAATGAGATGCTGAATGCTTCTTTTTGCTCCTGGTCGTGGTGGAAACGCACACAACAAGGATATCCTAGTTTTGACCAAAAAATGGGATAACAGTACGATACTGTTTCGCCATTTCGGACGTATGTTGCACCTTGCACCGTGGATGTTGCACCCTATAGATATCGATTATTCGGACGGCCATAACTTCTGGCTCGTTTAGAGTAACGGGAGCCATAACCAGTCAAAATGAAGGCCTTAGTGAGTTCTACAGCTATGACAGCTTTCAGCCATCAATGGTTTGTTAAATGCCCAAAAAAGACTATCCGAATCTCAATCGGGTCTCGGTAGTTTTTTGCCCTTCGTTTTTTCGACACGTGGATTGTTATGGTAAAACGGGATTACCGTGGCTGGTCTTCAATTTACCATCGCTAGAGAGTGGTGCACCAGGGTACCGTTTTGTTTCAAATCCATGCACGCATTTCAAAAAGTCATACGACACTGTTACGCCATTTCGGACGGATGTTGCACCTTGCACCGTGGATGTTGCACACTTTAGATATTGATTATTCGGACGGCCATAACTTCAGGGTCGTTTAGAGTTACAGGAGCCATAACGAGTCAAAACGAAGGCCTCAGTGAGTTCTACGGCTATGACAGATTTCGGCCGTCAATGGATTGTTTAATGCCCAAAAAATACTATCCGAATCTCAATCGGGCCTAGGAAGTTTTTTACCCTTCGTTTTTTCACACGTGGATTTTTACGGTAGAACGGGATTACCATGGCTGGTCTTCGATTACCATCGCTGGAGAGTGGTGCACTATGGTACCATTTCGTTTCAAATCCATGCATGCATTTCAAAAAGTCGTACGACACTGTTTCGCCATTTCGGACGGATGTTGCACCCTGTAGATATCGATTATTCGGACGGCCATATCTTCTGGCTCATTTAGAGTTACGGGAGCCATAACCAGTCAAAACGAAGGCCTCAGTGAGTTCTACTTCTATGACAGTTTTCAGCCATCAATGGATTGTTTAATGCCCAAAAAAGACTATCCGAATCTCAATCGGGTCTAGGAAGGTTTTTACCCTTCGTTTTTCTCGACACGTGGATTTTTACGGTAGAACGGGATTACCGTGGCTGGTCTTCGATTTACCATTTCTGGAGAGTGGTGCACCATGGTACCGTTTCGTTTCAAATCTATGCACGCATTTCAAAAGGTCGTACGACACTGTTACGCCATTTCGGACGGATGTTGCACCTTGCACCGTGGATGTAGCACCCTGTAGATATCGATTATTCGGCCATAACTTCTGGCTCGTTTAGAGTTACGGGAGCCATAACGAGTCAAAACGAAGGCCTCAGTGAGTTCTACGGCTATGACCGCTTTCAGCCGTCAATGGACTGTTTAATGCCCAAAACAGACTATTTGTGTCAAAATTGGGCACAACACTCGTCGGAAATTTTTGAAGAGATAGTAAATGAAGAAAGTAAATTAAAGCGTGGATTATCTAAGAAAAACTCCAAATGAAGAAAGTACATTGCACAAGAGACAACAATTTAGAGTGGTTCGGCGTTCTGTCTACGTCCACTATGAAGCTTTGTTACTTTATTGCTTGATATTCAGAGAATACAACTTTTTAATGTCAAGGTACAGCAAGTAGTAAGCCAAAATTAGTAATCAAAGGCAGTAGTGGTGCTCTGAAGCAATTCTGGCAGCGCTCGGGCGTTCTCTTACTCTCAAAATTCTCCCATCCTCTTTCTGAATGACCGGGGGCTCTATTTATAAGTGCTGGAGGCTGATATTTCGCCTAAAATTCGGGGAGACCACTTCTGGCACGTGTGGGGGGCCCACATGGCCGTATTATGGAGATCCGGGCCCACTTTTGGATCGATTCGACCCTTGGTTCGAATCAATCAAAAAACTGTCCAATCGTGATGAAACTTGGCGTGGACATTCTTCTATGCACGTGCAAGCTGCTGCGAAAATTTCATAGCATTTGGACTTGTAGATCTCAAGTTATGATCGATTCAAGATTGCATTTTTAGTTGATATGCGCGCTTCGAATCCATGGTCTTCGAATCGATAGGGTCGAACCCTTGGTTTCAGCTGCTACAACTTGATGAGTTCGATGTTGTGGATTCGAAGGTACCCTCATACGCGTTCTTCGTATCGTTCAGAGTGTTTCGCAGTTGGTCGATGCGAAGTCTTCTCTGTTTGGTGGATTCGAAGGACCTTCATGGGATGGAGTCGAAGACAGTAATACTTCGAGGGATTCGAACCAAGGCAGGTGTGGATGGATTCGAAGCGTGGCTACCTCTGATGGATTCGAACGAAGGCACATCCCTGATGGATTCGAAGCAGGGATTATGTCTCGTGCATTTGAACCGAGACTTGCTCGATGGATTCGAGGCGAGGCCATCTGATGGATTCGAAGGAAGAGGTGACTTGATGGATTCAAACTAGGGCTTGGATGGATTCGGAGCGTGGTTACCTCTGGTGGATTCGAAGTGAAGGCTTGCCTGATGGAGCCGAAGCAAATGCACTCCTCATGGATTCGAGGCAGCACGTGTCTGGTGGATTCGAACCAAGGCCTCCTCTTGATGGATTCGAGCCTTATACTACCTGATCCATCTCCCATTGGCGATAACTTGAGCATACGAACACGGATTTCCCCAGAACTTGGAATGTTGGTTTCTACAGCCTGCTTGACGTGTCTTATCAATGTAGCCCGATCTGGACTCGGGTAAAACTCGTCGATATTTGTAGTTGCCCAATAATCATTCAAAGCTAAAGATGTATGACCCTGTCTCTTTCTAGTTAGTTCCTTGGTATCTCGGCCTTGCCAAAAGATGGGATAACATTTTCCCCCCAAAGTACGTCTTGTGTAAACATGACGTGCTTTGAAAAGCAAGAATCTAACGCTGGACAATTAGGACATGCTCTGCTGAAAGCCGTATTGTTTATTGCTGTTATCATTTGTTGTATGATTGTGATCGGTTGTTCGTCGTTGAAATCATGACAAGATGGATATCTGATCCCTGTGAATGATAAAGATCAAACATTAGTCAAAAATATGCGCATACGCGCATCACCTTGACTTTAGTTAACGTTGCGTGATTGCAAGTTGTTGCCAGTTTGGTTTGTTATCGAATTCGGCATCGATCCTCTCCTGAACCGATTTGAGATTCGGGTTAAAACATTGTTATCATAATCGTCTATGATCATCCTCTTGTATCGATCCTCTCCTGAATCGGTGTAAAAGGTAGACCGGTAATTTTTCATATCGAAGCACTACGTTCGTTCTCATCGATGGTGTCTAGTGGATTTGAAGCATGTTTGTTCGAACCGATAGGGTTTCGAATCGATGGAATTGATGGTTATGGAATAGGTACTTCGAATCAATAGGATTTTTCAATTTAGCCCTTGTTCATGTGCTTCGTATCGATGACGCTTCGCATCGATGTTGTCTTGATGGATTCGATTGTGTAAAGACAGAAAGGCAATGGATTCGAAGTGAAGTATGGTTTTAGCCGTGCGATGGATTCGAAGTAATGGCTCTACGCTGTGATGGATTCGAACGCAGTGGGTTCGTACTCGATAGGTTCGAACGTGATGGATTCGAACGTGGCTTGTTCGAATCGACCAACACGTGACCGATTGGGGTCGGTCATTTTGACCGGGAGACGAACCGCCCCGTTTCTTTCCTGGAATCCATATAAATACGTGAGGCTGGGTTCTTTTTTCACTTTTCACTTTTCACTGTTGGTGTAGCTTCTTCTTCGAATCGATCTTCCAGAACTTAAAACAAGTACGTTTTCTACGAATCAATCGAATTCCTTTAAGCTTTCCCTTGTGATTTCACCAAGTCAGGTAATTGGTGGATCAAGCCGAGTAAGGAATGATGGAACTGGAAGTCTTTGACATCCATTCAACCTTTTCTTCTTGAAAATTTCGAGGAGTGGTGTGATCTGGACGAGGTGGTTCGACTCAATGAAACTGAGGAGTGAGGTCATTCGAGTCGCATCGATCAGAGTGTTGTCTCTCATTGCTGCGCATCGATCCGAGAATGAGCAATTCGAGTCGATTTTGAATGCATAGCTTCAAATCGATGGTTGCAAAGGAAAAAAGGCTCGCGGCGATCGATCCGAAAGAGCGATATTCTGATCGATTCGAAGGAGCTTAATATGGATCGATTCGAAGTAATGATATGGTGATCGATTCGAAAGAGTTCAACTTTGATCGATTCGAAGTCATGCAGGGCTTCATGGATTCGAACTGCTCCTTTGTTCCAAGGTCTCATCGAGTCGAACTATATGGAGTTGGGGCGTACCGATTCGAAGTTCATCGATTCGACTCGTGTCGATTCGAGTCGATGGATTCGAACGTTCTTGCTTCTGGGACTTCCACTCTTCTGATTTGCTTCAATATCTGAACTACGACCAATTTCAAGTTGAACTTTGACGAACTCACTGAATTTTTAGTATACTTGACTCCGGCGAGCTTCGGCCTTGCATAATCGAATTTTACTTGACCTTCCCTTTTGAGCTCGTCGATGGCACCATGACTTAAATAAAATATAATGAATTTATACTTGGATTGGTCAGTAGCATCTAGGTGGCGTGAAAGTGACGGTCAGCGATGACGGTCGTTTTCATTCTCAAATTCCAAAGTTTCGTCGTTCGGACATCTCGTTTCATCTTGTAAAACCTGTTTAAATTTTTGCATAGCACTTGCACCGCACGACATACTCATACACTTTGCACCGGGGGAATGCATGGGCTTTTTATGTATTTAACACCGCTTTCTGGTGAGTTAGTTAATTATGGAGTCTTCAAGTTCTCAACAACAAGAAGCACAAAGCTCGCCTGTTCCAGCGCTTGAGATTCCGGAAATCCATCCTGAAGTCGTAGATCCGGCTCCGGATGAACTGCCGGAGGCCATATTTATCGAAGATCCTGTCGATTCTGTTCAGTCCAATATCTCAGAGTCTCTGTTGGGCCGGATTTGTTCGAAACATAACATATCCCTGGACGATGTTCTATTACCTAGTGCCAGTGACATACCACACAACCCACCTGAAGGATATACTGCCTTCTACCGTCATGCCTGCACGCTGGATCTCTTCCTCCTTTTAACCAATATATCAAAGAGATGCTGTCGTATTTAGGAATCGCTCCTTCACAACCCCATCCCAACGGGCATGCACTATTGAACAGCGTCTTTGTCGTATTTATGGATTGCCTTTTTCGCCCACCAAGACCTAACGAGATCAGGCACATATTCAACTTTAAGAGTAGGGGTGATAGCCCGTCTTTCACTTTTCTGAAGGCGGTCAGGAACTGTCAGGTTGTGACTGGGGCCTGGACCAGGCTTAGTTATTTCAAGAACGAGTGGTTTTTCGTTCGATGCCCCCAAGGTTTGCCAGGAGATGGTTATCCATACGTAAGTATCATAATTCGTTCTTGAATGGTCACTTTTAATACTTTACACTAACACTCTGCTATTCTTGTAGCCATCATTTCGAGACCTACAGGTGGGCATTATAGAGGCGTCGTTCAAAGCTTGCAAAGGGTTCCCCACGACTCAAGGCACATAGATTTGTTGTTGACCGATAATAACTTAAGGACATTGGGTTTGATTGAGATGGGCCAGAGTATTGTAATTGAAGGTTTAGCGAAATCGGCCTCGAGGAAGAAGAATAAAGTGGCAAAAAGAAAACCTGGCGTTGTGATAAGAGACATAAGCGATGATGAAAGAACGCCCACAGACACTGATATAGCAGCCGACCTTTCCCGAATAGAAGAGGGTCAGAAAGGCAAGGCTGCTGTACCTAAATTTAAGAGATGGAAGTCTGTAGTCGTAACCCGTTCCCAACCTGGGGTTACTATTTCCAGCGCCTCTCCTTGCCAGTCCGGAGACCTTTTCACATGGTCGGACGATATTCCCATTCCGGACTACGTATCTCTCCACCACGGGTCCGGGTTGGAAGAGCTCCGGGGAGCGCTTGATATTAGCGAATCTTTACCCGTTAGTGTAATCGACGCTTTTGGTTGGTTGGGGGGTTTGAGCATTTATACACTTTTCACAACACTTCACGACTTCCACATGCATTGTAGTTCTTTTTCTTGGTTCTTAAACGAATTGTTTCTTCTTTACAGGTGCCATGTCGGATCGTCCTTCTACACTTGATAGACTTCGGCGAGTGCATCACTCTTCATCCTATTACGAGTCTCGCCACAGGGATTCTGACCGTGACCGTGAACGAAGGTATTATGAGCAAGAGCATCGTGAAAGGGACCACTCCCGATATTATTCAAGCCAGGAGCGTCCTGATAGAGACCGAAGATACCGTTCACCCTCTCGTTCTCCTCCGCCACCCAGAGGCCAGGCACCCGCAGTTGAACCTTCGCGACAACAGCCATCTCAACAGATCTCAAAACCTGGTCCACATCGTTATAGGACTGATACGGCTACGGCCGTGACTGTGGAGGAAGCCCCTCTTGAACCGTCCGGTGAAGGGGCTATAAGGATTGCTCAACTGAAGAAGGATTTTCTAGAAATATGCTTCGACGCTTATATCTTTCCCCCCAATCTCAAAAGAATTCCCGACGAGGCTGTGAGCACCGCCCTCAGCTACACCCGTGATTTTTACGCTCAGTATAAAGAATGGTACAGGGCGGCTGTTAAAGCTTCGAAAGTAGCCTTCGAACGAGCCAAAGTTATTGAGAAACTGGAAGCAGACTTGGCTCGGAAGAACCGTATTGTTGACATACTTCAATCTGAAACGGAATCTTCTCGTAAAGCCGAAATGGAGTCGCTAAAAAAGGTTGATGAGACACTAGCTGAGACGGCGAAGATGCAACAAGCGCATTGTACTTTAATTGAAGATTTGGGCCATCGGTATAAAAATGTTGAGGCCGAGCGGGATGCGGCGAACAAAGAGCTTGAGGAATTGAAAGCCAAGTTTGCCGACTTGAGCAAGGAAAAAGATGACGCTAACCTGGCCGCACAAGAAGCGTGTGAGCAAGCCGTGTCTCTCCGAGTTGAGCGAGACACGGCGGTCGCTAAAGTTAAAGCGGTGGAGGCAGAAGTGGAAGGGAGAGTTCAAGCAAAGATGTTCATAGTAGAAGCCGAGTTTGATGATCTTCTTGACACTTACAATGCTAATGTGCTTGAGCACAGGAATCTCTTGTGGCTCGGAGATTATTCTACGCTTCTACTCAGTGCTTGGAGAAAATTGATGGCGAACAAGAAAGCATCTCTCCCTGAAGGTGCCGTGGATGAATTTGAACTTGAGTCTCGCTTATTGAGCGAGGAGGAAAGGAAACTTCTCCATGAAGCGATGATTTCTGCTGAGAGAGAGAGACTTAGTTTTCACCATGTGGAGACTGGCGAGGGTTCTGGGGCTGCACGTCATAGTGAGGATATTTCAGTTGATGCCCCGAACTCGTCTGGAGTTACTGCTGTAGTTGGTCCACATGTTGTTCCTGCTTATAACCCGGATCGACCGGAACTGTCTCTTGGTACAACTACCATTTCCGAACTCGTCTCATCACCGAGCCAAGGCAAAGAAGGTATTCCAGATGTTGATTAAGTGTTTTTAGAATGTTGAACTTGGAACAGATCATTTGACTAACTATTCTCATTTCTTTTCGACTAGTGACTGAAAGTGATGCGCCAGCACCTCCAGTACGACAAACTTCGCAGCCAATGCAAGGAGCCGTCGCTACTGAGGCTATTACAACTACTGCCGTAACCGGCGAGATGGGAGAGTGGAGTTCAATGTCGTTTGATGTTCAGATGATTGAGGAGCTTCTCAAGCAACCCTGTGAACCCTTTACCGATCTTTCCTTTTCAATGGGTGGAGTCGCTCCAACTTTTAGCTCGTTTATGACGATCGTCAGTGTGTCAGCGCTCCTCGATCTTCCCGAGAAGAAGAAATCCTTACCGTGATAAGCACTGAAATGGCTGCGGTGACGGCGGTCGGTGGTTTTGGAAGTGTTGTTGCTCCATCAAACCTAACTCCTTTGACGGTTACTTCTCCTGCCGGCACAGCTATAACTTCTAGTGCTGAAGTTCCACCACCTGTTACGGCTTCTCCGCCTCCGGTTCGCCCTCACAAAAGGATCTCTGTCCCTTCCATCTCTGAGGAAGACGTGGATATTATGCCAGAACCTGAGGATGCCCCAAAGAAGGACAAAAAATATCGCAAGAAGCTGGGTAGCGGGTCTAGCGGCTCAACTCCGAAGAAGAGACACAAGAAGAAGAAGGAGTGAACTTCTCGTCTTATCATGCGGTTGCGAAATGGCAATTATTTTTACTTCTCCTTTTCTAGGCCGTGTATGAGTGTGGATTCGGCACCCACTTTATGAATTGTTTTTGGTTTTATCATGTAATCAAACTCCTTTTTTGTTTGTTGATAACATGGAAAACAACTCTTTTCTTTTTTGCTCAAGTATTGCATTGATTAGCTCGTGCTCACATATGCCATAAGCCTTGAATACATGTCCACACTTCGGGGACTTAACATAATTTGTAATTAACAATTTGGCCCATATTCCGAGAACTTATTAATTATCGGTGTTTATGACTTAGTTCACTCTCTGGGAACTTGTACTTAACGTTTATACTCCAGTTCAGACTCTAGGAATTTGGAGATAGAGTTTTATACTCGAATTCGCGCTCCGGGAATTTAGACTTATACTCTGGTTCGCGCTCCGGGAACCGAGAGTTGAAGTTTATACTCCAATTCACACTCTGGGAATTTGGAGTTGGCTCACACTCTGGGAGCGATGGATTTATACTCCGGTTCGCGCTCCGGGAACCGAGAGTTGAATTTTATGCTCCAATTCACACTCTGGGAATTTGGAGTTGGCTCACACTCTGGGAGCGATGGATTTATACTCCGTTTCGTGCTCTGGGAACCGAGAGTTGAAGTTTATGCTCCAATTCACACTCTAGGAATTTGGAGTTGGCTCACACTCTTGGAGCGATGGATTTATACTCCGGTTCGCGCTCGGGGAACCGAGAGTTGAAGTTTATGCTCCAATTCGCACTCTGGGAATTTGGAGTTGGAGGAGGGATTTTCATGCATCAATCCCTGTGAATGTTGATGTAGTGTTCTGCCCCCGAGCTTGGGTTTCACTTAGCGAGTGACTGGTCGCATCACAGTCACTCCCTATTTGAATAAATCCCACCGCGTGATGGGACTTACCTCTCCGTGCATTGTGATATTGTACGTCATATTCAGTAAATCACAGCTCTGGCTCGAAGAGATGGCATTTTATTGCTGAAACGAGAAAATATGGCAAAGTCAGTTGCCTTATTACAAATTTAAATCTCGAAATGCTAGAATAAAATGTAAAGGAATAAATTGACAGAAAATAAATAAGTAAAGTCTTTCATATGTAGTAGCGACGAAGACTTTCGCTATTCCAAGCTCTCGGCAAGGTAAGACCGTCAACGGTCGATAATTTGAACGTGCCATCTCCGAGCTTTTGTGAAATCACATATGGCCCTTCCCAACTTGGCTTCATGTGTGAAGGAACCGGACAAATCCTTTTGAGTACGAGATCGCCGAGTTTGAAGGTTCGCGGACGGACCTTGGCATTGTACAGTCGGGCGACTTGACTCCGATATGCGGCTGCCCTCAAATCAGCCTCTTCGCGCTTCTCATCGAGCAAATCCAAAGATTCAGCAAGTAATATGGCATTTGTTTTCGGATCATAATACGTTACACGATGAGAGTGCACTTCCATTTCGACTGGAATAACGGCTTCAGAACCATAAGATAGAGAAAATGGGGTATGACCGGTTGCAGTTTTATGAGTCGTTCGATTGGCCCATAATGCCATAGGAAGTTCGTCGACCCATTTGCCCCCAGCTTTTTCCAGTCGTTTCTTTAGAATGGACTCGATAACTTTGTTAACAGCTTCAACCTGACCATTTGCTTGAGGGTGCGCTACTGTAGAGAATTTCTTAAGGATGTGGAATCGTTGACAGAAATTCTTGAATTCAGCACTGTCGAATTGAGTTCCGTTATCGGTGATGATAGTATGTGGGAGACCAAAATGGCAGATGATGTTACGTACTACAAAATTGATTACTTTCTTTGTTGTAATTGTCGCACGGGGTTCAGCTTCAGCCCATTTGGTGAAATAATCAACTGCGACGATGGCGTACATCGCGCCACCTTTGGCCAGAGGCAATGTGCTGATGATATCCATTCCCCATACCGCGAATGGCCAAGGACGGACCATTTGGGTTATCTCAGTAGGCGGGGCTCTAGGAATTCGAGTGTGTTTCTGGCATTTGTCACATTTTCTAGCGTAGTCTGCAGCATCGCGATTAACAGTAGGCCAATAATACCCATATCGAAGTATTTTCTTTGCAAGTGCTTGCCCCCCAGTGTGATCGCCACATTCTCCTTCGTGTACATCGTGTAACACTCGTTTGACTTCACCGTGCGTGACACACCGGAGGAGAGGAACAGAGTATCCTCTCCGGTACATGACTCCATGTTGAATAACAAATCGTGAGGCCTTTCGTAGAACTTGTCTTTTCTCGCTTCGTTGCTCGGGCAATACACCACGTTCAATATAGTCTTGATAAGGAGTCATCCACGACTCCTTATTGGAGGTAGCTTCAAATGTGAAATCAGTCTTCCTTCGATCAATGCTCGGAGAGGATAGGGTTTCAACTGGAACAACCCCTAACTGCTGAGCCTTACCCATACTCACTAACTTTGCCAACGAATCAGATTTCTGATTGTGCTCTCGGGGTATGTAAAAAATGGCATAGTAATCGAATTAATCAAGCATTTCCAGAACTCGAGTTAGATAAGCGGCTAATCTTCGGTCTTTGGCCTGATATTCTCCTCAAACTTGACATACCACCAACTGGGAATCGCAGTAGACCTCTACAGCAATGATTTTCAGATCACGGGCAAGCTTTGGTCCGGTAAGTAGAGCTTCGTACTCGGCTTCGTTGTTGGTTGCACGAAACTCGAACTTTAAAGCGTAACATATGGATCGTCCCTCGGGGGTTTCAAGCACTACCCCAGCTCCTGAGCACCGATCGTTTGACGCACCATCGGTGTACAACTTCCAGATGTATTCGGGAGATTTGCTGGTCCCGGGCAAGTCTTCAAGAATAGTGAATTCGGCTATAAAATCTGCTAGGACTTGGCCGCGAATGGGTCTTCTTGGTGTATAAGTGATGTCGAATTGACTCATTTCGATGTTCCACTTTAGTAACCTACCAGACGTCTCAGGCCGCGTAAGGACCTGTCGTAACGGCTGATCGGTGTACACAGTAATAGGATGAGCCTGGAAATATGGACGGAGCTTCCTCGAGGCAATGACTAGGCAATATGCCAACTATTCAAGCTTTGGATAATTTCTCTTGGCTCCGGTCAATCGTTTACTCACGTAGTAGACCGGCTTTTGCACTCGGTCTTCCTCCCGAATTAATGCAGCACTGATTGCATTCTCTGATACCGCCAGGTAAGGATATAACTGTTCGTGATCTACAGGCTTTGAAAGGATTGGTGGTACGGAAAGATGCTGGATTAGCGATTGAAATGCGCCCTCACATTCTGTGGTCCATTCGAAGTTTCGTTTCCCTTTTCGAATCAAATCGAAAAAGGGAATGCATTTGTCGGTCGACTTTGAGATAAACCTGCTCAGTGCTGCAACTTTCCCAATAAGACTCTGAACTTGCTTTATGGTTCTCGGAGTTTGGAGATTTCTGATAGCCCAGATCTTCTCGGGGTTGGCCTCTATTCCTCGGGCATTGACAATGAACCCAAGGAATTTTCCCGATGCGACTCCGAAATGACACTTTAGTGGATTAAACTTCATCCCGTATTTCCGGAGGACATTGAACATTGACTCCAAGTCTTTGACATGATCATCAGAGTATCGTGACTTCACCAACATGTCATCTACATAGACCTCCATAGTCTTCCCAATCTGATTGGCAAACATTCGGTTGACTAAGCGTTGATAAGTTGCGCCAGCATTCTTTCATCCAAAAGGCATGACCTTGTAGCAATATAACCCCAAGTCGATTACGAAGCTTGTGTGTTCTTGGTCCGGTACATGCATGGGTATCTGATTGTAACCTGAGTAAGCATCCATGAAGGATAATAATTCATGTACAGCGGTTGAATCTACCAGTTGATTGATCCGGGGAAGTGGAAAGCTGTCTTTCGGGCAGGCTTTATTTAGGTCGGAGTAATCGATACACGTTCTCCATTTCCCGTTTGGTTTCCGGACAAGTACGGGATTGGACACCCATTCTGGGTACAAAGCGTCTCTAATGAACCCATTTGATTTCAACTTATCGACCTCTTCTTTCAGGGCGGCAGATCACTCTGGATCCATACCACGTCTTTTCTGCTTGACCGGGATATACCGCGGGTCAATGTTCAAGGTGTGGCTCGCGATGTCAGGCGAGATTCCACACATATCAGAGTGCGTCCAGGCGAACACGTCAAGATTCGCTCGGAGAAAATCAACCAATTCCTGTTGTGTCTTTTGATTAAGCTGAGACCCAATCTTCAACATTCTCGAGTCATCGTGATCATCGTCAGTCGGGACATCAATGGCTAGCTCGGCCGGAGAAGCCTGACTTTCCGTAGATTCTTCTTTATTATCATTGTCCGTGGGATCAAGATCCTTTTGGAATTGGTTGTGGTGCCCAGGCCGAGGCCCAGGCGCTAATTGTCAATCGTCAGTAAAACGGACGCAGAGAGATTCCTCTACGCCCTTTCCTTTCTCTTTTCGTTGTGCCTCTGGCAGCTCAGCAACATAACAGGCTCTCCCAGCAGCCTGATCTCCTTGTACAACTCCTATCCCGTGGTCAGTAGGGAACTTCAGAGTTAAACACCATGGGGCAATAGCAGCCCTAAATTCAGCAAGGGCCGGTCGGCCCAAAAAAGCATTGTACGGGGAAGGAATATCTAAGACAACAAATTGCAACATCCGAACTCTTCGGCATTCTCCCACTCCCAATTCTACCGGCAATTCAACCATTCCGGTTGGTATCGATGCACTCCCGTTGAAGCCGTGGACTCGTGATTGACAAGGTTTTAAGTCCTTAGCTTCCATTTTCATTAAATCATATTCTCTTTTAAACAATATATTCATGGAACTTCCGCTGTCTACTAAGATCCTCTTCATCCAAGCAGGACCAACTTGAGCGGATAAGACCAACGGGTCAATTGTGGGAGCTTCGACTCTATCGGCATCTCGATTTCTAAATACGATTTCATCAGCCATCGTCTTTTGTTGTTTAGCCGGTGTTCTGTCTTCCGAGTTACTATAGTATTCAAAGTCCACATGCCTGATCGAGCTAGCATATGACTCCATTTCCCTCCAGCTTCTGTCTGCTGGATGGGGACCACCACTTATTGTATTGATTACCAACCTTCCGCCCGTACGAGCGGGTTCACCTTGTCTTTCCTGATTCTGCGTTCGATTTTGATTAGATGGGCCCGCTCCACCAGACTGCGGCGCCCGAACAAACTGGTCCAACTTTCTCTCTCTGATCAACTTTTGAATGAGGTCTTGCACATGTCTACACTCATTGGTATAATGCCCATAACTTTCATGAAACCTACAGAACTTCCCTGTTTGAATCTGCCTCTCCGACGAAGGCTTCGGAGCAGGCTTCTTGTATTGCATAGTATTACAAGTCTGTAAGTATACGTTTTCCAGTGACGTGTTAAGCGGTGTATAACTGTCAAACATTGCGGCCCTACGTCTCGGACCACGATTCTGGTCTTGCTTCTTGCTTCGGTTATCACCTTTCTCGATCGTTGAGTCTGTTTATTTTGGATATTCATCTCGACTTTTCCTGAACTTTCTCCGGATTGTTTAACCGCAACATTACTCTGAATCCCTTCACTGCTAGGCCTTGCATCGTCCTGCTTCCTAGACTGTTTCGCATCCTCTCGCCACAAGAATTGAGCGGCTTTGGAATAGAAACGGTCCAACGATGCGGGAGGTTTTCCGGCTAACCAATTTCCAAACTCGGAATCAGGGTCGATTCCTTTAGTCAAAGCCATTAGAATGGAATTATCATTGGGGTTGGTGATCTTTGCACATGCGGCATTGAATCTCTCCAAATATCAGCTAAGTGTTTCTCCAGGAGCTTGAGTGACACTTGATAGGGTATTAACATCTTTAGGTCGGGCAATATGCGTGCGAAATTGTTCAACAAATTTGGTAGCTAACTGATCAAACGAAGAAGTAGACCGTGGCGGTAATCGTATAAACCACATCGTCGCAATTCCCCTAAGGAAATGGGAAAACTGCGGCACTTTACTGCGTCATCAGCTCTCGGAGCAGTCATCGACCATTCATATTTCAGAATATGTTGATTTGGGTCGGAATTTCCTTCATACATGGGAAGGGTTGGCATTCTGAATCGCCGAGGATGTTTGGCATACAATATGTCATCAGTAAACGGGGTACGACTCCGGGAGATTCCCCAATCGTCATTCGTTAGGCCTTGACTCTCGCAAATCATTTGTCGTGCCATGGCTGAGAAGTCTGGTATTGGAAAATTCTGTGGGTGGTGAGCCAAAGTGTGGTCGGGTTCCATAGTGCGAGGTGGGATCGGGCGCTGTCGACGATCTGCATCTCGCCTCCTTGGCTCAACGTCTTCTGGGACATATGGCTCTGGAGTCTATCCCTGCTGATGATAATTTTGATTGGAGTGATCTCGAGCATCAACTCCCATGTCAACTACAGCGGCTGTAGCAGCTCGATCATCTACAGTGTATTGTGGAATAGTGCCTCCTCGGGAGGAGGGTCCAGTATGGAAGCTGGTAGATGGGCCAACCCTTATTTGCCCAACGCTTAACGCTTGTTGATAGTCAGCAGCTTGCGCATGGTTTCCGTCTAGCCTGGGACGGGTAGATCTGTTATTGTAGTTAGATGAAGCAGATCTTTCGGTAGAAGAATGAGGAGCTTGATCCCTTCTGGATCTTCTTCGTTTTTGGCGATTTAGTTGATTGATCAACTCAGCGTTAGCGCGCAACTGCTCAGTTAGCTGTTGTCGGCTTTGGGTTAGTTCCTGGAGTAACACCTGGAACTCTTGTCTTGTGACCGGACCTGACTGATCCGTATGCCCAGCAGCATCTTGATTAGTGGACTGTAGTTGTGTGGGATTTTGCCTATCCCGACCTTCATGATCACCAATGTTAGAAGTGGTTCTTGTGCTAACCATTTTGGATAGTGAACTCCTTTCCTAGACTTTAGCAAATCTGAATAGAACAGAAGGAATCTGAAGATGAAATTAGGATCTCTCCCTTAGATCTATGCAATCCGGTATCGGCGACACATCCAAGGAGCAGGAGAAAAACTGGGTTCTCTCAGTGAAAGCACCAAAGTGTTTGTGTCAAAATTGGGAACAACACTCGTCGGAAGTTTTTGAAGAGATAATAAATGAAGAAAGTAAATTAAAACGTGGATTATCTAACAAAAGCTCAAAATGAAGAAAGTAAATTGCACAAGAGACAACAATTTAGAGTGGTTCGGCGTTCTGCCTACGTGCACTATGAAGCTTTGTAACTTCATTGCTTGATATACGGAAAATATAACTTTTTAATGTCAAGATACAGCAAGTAGTAAGCCAAAATTAGAAATCAAAGGCAGTATTGGTGCTCTGAAGCAATTCTGGCAGCGCCTCGGGCGTTCTCTTACTCTCAAAATTCTCCCCTCCTCTTTCTAAATGACCAGGGGCTCTATTTATAAGTGCTGGAGGCTGATATTTCGCTTAAAATTAAGGGAGACCACTTCTGGCACGTGTGGGGGGCCCACATGGCCGAATTCTGGAGATCCGGGCCCACTTTTGGATCGATTCGACCCCTGGTTCGAATCGATCAAAAAAGTGTCCAATGGTGATGAAATTGGCGTGGACATTCTTCTATGCACGTGCAAGCTGCTGTGAAAATTTCATAGCATTTGGACTTGTAGATCTCAAGTTATGATCGATTCAAGATTGCATTTTTAGTTGATATGCGCGCTTCGAATCCATGGTCTTCGAATCGATAGGGTCGAACCCTTGGTTTCAGCTGCTACAACTTGATGGGTTCGATGTTATGGATTCGAAGGTACCCTCATACGCGTCCTTCGTATCGTTCAGAGTGTTTCGTAGTTGGTCGATTCGAAGTCTTCTCTGTTTGGTGGATTCGAAGGACCTTCATGGGATGGAGTCGAAGATAGGAATAATTCGAGGGATTCGAACCAAGGCCGGTGTGGATGGATTCGAAACGTGGCTACCTCTGATGGATTCGAACGAAGGCATGTCCCTGACAGATTCGAAGCAGGGATTATGTCTCGTGCATTTGAACCGAGACTTGCTCGATGGATTCGAGGCGAGGCCATCTGATGGATTCGAAGGAAGAGGTGACTTGATGGATTCGAACTAGGGAAGGCCTTGGATGGATTCGGAGCGTGGTTACCTCTGGTGGATTCGAAGTGAAGGCTTTCCTGATGGAGCCGAAGCAAATGCACTCCTCATGGTTCGAGGCAACATGTGTCTGGTGGATTCGAACCAAGGCCTCCTCTTGATGGATTCGAGCCTTATACTACCTGATCCATCTCCCATTGGCGATAACTTGAGCATACGAACTCGGATTGCCCCGAAACTTCGAATGTTGGTTTCTACAGCCCTGCTTGACCTGTCTTATCAATTGTAGCCCGATCTGGACTCGGGTAAAACTCGTCGATATTTGTAGTTGCCCAACAATCATTCAAAGCTAAAGATGTATGATCCTGTCTCTTTCTAGTTAGTTCCTTGGTATCCCGGCCTTCCTAAAAGGCGGGATAACACAGACTATCCGATTCTCAATCGGGTCTCGGAAGTTTTTTACCCTTCGTTTTTTCGACATGTGGATTTTTATGGTAGAACGGGATCACCGTGGCTGGTCTTCGACTTACCATCGCTGGAGAGTGGTGCACCATAGTACCATTCCATTTCAAATCCATGCACGCATTTCAAAAATACGTACGACACTGTTTCGCCATTTTGGACGGATGTTGCACCTTGCACCATGTATGTTGCACCCTGTAGATATCGATTGTTCGGACGGCCATAATTTCTGGCTCGTTTAGAGTTACGGGAGCCATAACCAGTCAAAACGAAGGCCTCAGTGATTTCTACGGCCATGATAGCTTTCATCCATCAATGGATTGTTCAATGCCCAAAAAAGACTATCCGAATCTCAATCGGGTCTAGGAAGTTTTTTACCCTTCGTTTTTTCGACACG
The DNA here is from genome assembly GCA_030765085.1 of Allium cepa. NCBI lineage: Eukaryota > Viridiplantae > Streptophyta > Magnoliopsida > Asparagales > Amaryllidaceae > Allium > Allium cepa. The sequence continues at coordinate 17,528,097 of CM060931.1, forward strand.
TGGATTTTTACGGTAGAACGGGATTACCGTGGCTGGCCTTCGATTTAACATCGCTGGAGAGTGGTGCACCATGGTACCGTTTCGTTTCAAATCCATGCACACATTTCAAAAAGTCGTACGACACTGTTTCGCCATTTCGGACGGATGTTGCACCTTGCACCGTGGATGTTGCACCCTGTGGATATCGATTATTCGGACGGCCATAACTTCTGGCTCGTTTAGAGTTATGGGAGCCATAACCAGTCAAAACGAAGGCCTCAGTGAGTTCTACGGCTAGGACATCTTTCAGCCGTCAATGGATTATTTAATGCCCAAAAAAGACTATCCGAATCTTAATCGGGTCTAGGAAGTTTTTTACCCTTCGTTTTTTCGACACGTGGATTTTTACAGTAGAACGGGATTACCGTGGCTGGTCTTCGATATACCATCGCTGGAAAGTGGTGCACCACGGTACCGTTTCGTTTCAAATCCATGCACGCATTTCAAAAATTCGTACGATACTGTTTCGCCATTTCGGACGGATGTTGCACCTTGCACCTGGATGTTGCACCCTGTAGATATCGATTATTCGGACGACCATAACTTCTGGCTCGTTTAGAGTTACGGGAGCCATAACCAGTCAAAACGAAGGCCTTAGTTAGTTCTACGGCTATGACAGCTTTCAGCCGTTAATGGATTGTTTAATGCCCAAAAAAGACTATACGAATCTCCATCGGGTCTCGGAAGTTTTTTACCCTTCGTTTTTTCGACACGTGGATTTTTATGGTAAAACGGGATTACCGTGGCAGGTCTTCAATTTGCCATCGCTGGAGAGTGGTGCATCAGGTTACCGCTTTGTTTCAAATCCATGCACGCATTTCAAAAAGTCGTACAACACTGTTACGCCATTTCGGACGGATGTTGCACCTTGCACCGTGGATGTTGCACCCTGTAGATATCGATTATTCGAACGGCCATAACTTCTGGCTCGTTTAGAGTTACGGGGCCACAACCAGTCAAAACGAAGGCCTCAGTGAGTTCTACGGCTATGACAGCTTTCAGCCGTCAATGGATTGTTTAATGCCTAGAAAAGACTATCCGAATCTCAATCGGGTCTAGGAAGTTTTTTACCCTTCGTTTTTTCGACACGTGGATTTTTACGGTAGAACGGGATTACCATGGCTGGTCTTCGATTTACAATCGCTGGAGAGTGGTGCACCATGGTAGTTGCATTTCAAATCCATGCGCGCATTTCTAAAAGTCGTACGGCACTGTTTCGCTATTTCGGACGGATGTTGCACCCTGTAGATATCGATTATTCGGACGGACATAACTTGTGGCTCGTTTAGAGTTACGGGAGACATAACCAGTCAAAACGAAGGCCTCAGTGAGTTCTATGGCTCTGACATCTTTCAGCCGTCAATGGATTGTTAAATGCCGAAAAAATACTATCTGAATCTCAATCGGGTCTCGGAAATTTTTTACCCTTCGTTTTTTCGACACGTGGATTTTTATGGTAAAACGGGATTACCGTGGCTGGTCTTCAGTTTACCATCGCTGGAGAGTGGTGCACCAGGGTACCATTTTGTTTCAAATCCATGCACGCATTTCAAAAAGTCGTACGACACTGTTACGCCATTTCGGACGGATGTTGCACCTTGCACCGTGGATGTTGCACCCACTAGATATCGATTATTCGGACGGCCATAACTTCTGGCTCGTTTTGAGTTACGGGAGCCATAACCAGTCAAAACGAAGGCCTCAGTGAGTTCTACGGCTATGACAGTTTTCAGCCGTCAATGGATCGTTTAATGCCCAAAAAAGACTATCCGAATCTCAATCGGGTCTAGGAAGTTTTTTACCCTTCGTTTTTTTCGACACGTGGATTTTTACGGTAGAACGGGATTACCATGGCTGGTCTTCGATTTACCATCGCTGGAGAGTGGTGCACCATGGTACCATATCGTTTCAAATCCATGCACGCATTTCAAAAGATCGTACGACATTGTTTCGCCATTTCGGACGGATGTTACACCCTTTAGATATCAATTATTCGGACGGCCATAACTTCTGGCTCGTTTAGGTTACGGGAGCGATAACCAGTCAAAAAAAAGGCCTCAATGAGTTCTACGGCTATGACAGCTTTCAGCCATCAATGGATTGTTTAATGCCAATAAAAGACTATCCGAATCTCAATCGGGTCTAGGAAGTTTTTTACCCTTCGTTTTTTCGACACGTGGATTTTTACTGTAAAACAGGATTACCGTGGCTGGTCTCCGATTTACCATCACTGGAGAGTGGTGCACCATGGTAGTTCCGTTTCAAATCCATGCACGCATTTCTAAAAGTCATACCACACAGTTTCGCTATTTCGGACGGATGTTGCACCTTGCACCGTGGATGTTGCACCCTATAGATATCAATTATTCGGACGGCCATAACTTCTGGCTCGTTTAGATTTACGGAAGCTATAACCAGTCAAAACTAAGACCTCAGTGAGTTCTACGGCTATGACTGCATTCAGCCGTCAATGGATTGTTTAGTGCCCAAAACAGACTATCCGAATCTCAATCGGGACTCGGAAGTTTTTTACCCTTTGTTTTTTCGACACGTGGATTTTTATGGTAGAACGGGATCATCGTGGCTGGTCTTCGATTTACCATCGCTGGAGAGTGGTGCACCATGGTACCGTTCCATTTCAAATCCATGCACGCATTTCAAAATGTCGTACTACACTGTTTCGCCATTTCGGACGGATGTTGCACCTTGCACCGTGTATGTTGCACCCTGTAGATATCGATTATTTGGACGGCCATAACTTCTGGCTCGTTTAGAGTTACGGTAGCCATAACCAGTCAAAACGAAGGCCTCAGTGAGTTCTACGGCTATGACAGCTTTCAGCCATCAATGGATTGTTAAATGCCCAAAAAAGACTATCCGAATCTCAATCGGGTATAGGAAGTTTTTAACCCTTTGTTTTATCGACACGTGGATTTTTACGGTAGAACAGGATTACTGTGGCTGGCCTTCGATTTACCATCGCTTGAGAGTGGTGCACCATGGTACCATTTCGTTTCAAATCCATGCACGCATTTCAAAAAGTCGTGCGACACTGTTTCGCCATTTCGGACGGATGTTGCACCTTGCACCGTGGATGTTGCACCCTGTAGATATCGATTATTCGGACGGCCATAACTTCTGGCTCGTTTTGAGTTACGGGAGCCATAACCAGTCAAAACGAAGGCCTCGGTGAGTTCTACGGCTATGACAGCTTTCTGCCGTCAATGGATTGTTTAATGCTCAAAAAAGACTATCCGAATCTCAATTGGGTCTAGGAAGTATTTTACCCTTCGTTTTTTCGACACGTGGATTTTTACGGTAGAACGGGATTACCATGGCTGGTCTTCGATTTGCCATCGCTAGAGAGTGGTGCACCACGGTACCGTTTCGTTTCAAATCCATGCACGCATTTCAAAAATTCGTACGATACTGTTTCGCCATTTCGGACGGATGTTGCACCTTGCTCCGTGGATGTTGCACCCTGTAGATCTCGATTATTCGGACGGCCATAACTTCTGGCTCTTTTAGAGTTACGGTAGCCATAACTAGTCAAAACAAAGGCCTCAGTGATTTCTACGGCTATGACGGCTTTCAGCCGTCAATGGATTGTTTAATGCCCTAAAAAGACTATCCGAATCTCAATCGTGTCTCGGAAGTTTTTTACCCTTCGTTTTTTCGACACGTGGATTTTTACGGTAGAATGGGATTACTGCGGCTGGTCTTCGATTTACCATCGCTGGAGAGTGGTGCACCATGGTACCGTTTCGTTTCAAATCCATGCCCGCATTTCAAAAAGTCGTACGACACTGTTAAGCCATTTCGGACGGATGTTGCACCTTGCACCGTGGATGTTGCACCCTGTGGATATCGATTATTCGAACGGCCATAACTTCTGGCTCGTTTAGAGTTACGGGAGCCATAACCAGTCAAAACGAAGGCCTCAGTGAGTTCTACGGCTATGACAGCTTTCAGCCGTCAATTGATTGTTTAATGCCCAAAAAAGACTATCCGAATCTCAATCGGGTCTAGGAAGTTTTTTACCCTTCGTTTTTTCGACACGTGGATTTTTACAGTAGAACGGTATTACCGTGGCTGGTCTTCGATTTACCATCGTTGGAGAGTGGTGCACCATGGTACCATTTCATTTCAAATCCATGCATGCATTTCAAAAAGTCGTACGACACTGTTTTGCCATTTCGGTCGGATGTTGCACCCTATAGATATCGATTATTCGGACGGCCATAACTTCTGCTCGTTTAGAGTTACGGGAGCCATAACCTGTCAAAACGAAGGCCTCAGTGAGTTCTATGGCTCTGACATCTTTCAGCCGTCAATGGATTGTTTAATGCCCAAAAAAGACTATCCGAATCTCAATCGGGTCTACGAAGTTTTTTACCCTTCGTTTTTTCGACACGTGGATTTTTTACGGTAAAACGGGATTACCATGGCTGGTCTCCGATTTACCATCCCTGGAGAGTGGTGCACCATCGTAGTTCCGTTTCAAATCCATGCACGCATTTCTAAAAGTCGTACGACACTGTTTCGCTATTTCGGACGGATGTTGCACCTTGCACCGTGGAAGTTGCACCCTGTAGATATCGATTATTCGGACGGCCATAACTTCTGGCTCGTTTAGAGTTACGCGAGCCATAACCAGTCAAAACGAAGGCCTCAGTGAGTTCTACGGCTATGACTGCTTTCAGCCATCAATGGATTGTTTAATGCCCAAAACAGACTATCCGAATCTCAATCGGGTCTCGGAAGTTTTTTACCCTTTGTTTTTTCGACACGTGGATTTTTACGGTAGAACGGGATCACCGTGGATGGTCTTCGATTTACCATCACTGGATAGTGGTGCACCATGGTACCGTTTCGTTTCAAATCCATGCACGCATTTCAAAAAGTCGTACGACACTGTTGCGCCATTTCGGACGGATGTTGCACCTTGCACCGTGGATGTTGCACCCTGTAGATATCGACTATTCGGACGGCCATAACTTCTAGCTCATTTTGAGTTACGGGAGCCATAACCAGTCAAAACGAAGGCCTCAGTGAGTTCTAGGGCTACGACAGCTTTCAACCGTCAATGGATTGTTTAATGCCCAAAAAAGACTATCCGAATCTCAATCGTGTCTCGGAAGTTTTTTACCCTTCAATTTGCCATCGCTGGTGCACCACAGTACTGTTTCGTTCCAAACCATGCACGCATTTCAAAAATTCGTACGATACTGTTTCGCCATTTCGGACGGATGTTGCACCTTGCACCGTGGATGTTGCACCCTGTAGATATCGATTATTCGGAGTGCCATAACTTCTTGCTCGTTTAGAGTTACGGGAGCCATAACCAGTCAAAACGAAGGCCTCAGTGAGTTCTACGGCTATGACAGCTTTCAGCCGTTAATGGATTGTTAATGCCCAAAAAAGACTATCGGAATCTCAATCGGGTCTCGGAAGTTTTTTACCCTTCGTTTTTTCGACACGTGGATTTTTATGGTAAAACGGGATTACCGTGGCTGGTCTTCAATTTTCCATCGCTGGAGAGTGGTGCACCAGGGTACCGTTTTGTTTCAAATCCATGCACGCATTTCAAAAATTCGTACGACACGGTTACGCCATTTCGGATGGATGTTGCACCTTGCACCGTGGATGTTGCACCCTGTAGATATCGATTATTCGAACGGCCATAACTTCTGGCTCGTTTAGAGTTACGGGAGCCATAACCAGTCAAAATGAAGTCCTCTGTGAGTTCTATGGCTATGACAGCTTTCAGCCGTCAATGGATTGTTTAATGCCCAAAAAAGAATATCCAATCTCAATCGGGTCCAGGAAGTTTTTTACCCTTCGTTTTTTCGACACGTGGATTTTTACGGTAGAACGGGATTACAGTTGCTGGTCTTCGATTTACCATCGCTGGAGAGTGGTGCACCATGGTACCATTTTGTTTCAAATCCATGCATGCATTTCAAAAAGCCGTACGACACTATTTCGCCATTTCGGGCGGATGTTGCACCCTGTAGATATCGATTATTCGGACGGCCATAACTTCTGGCTCGTTTAGTGTTACGGGAGCCATAACCAGCAAAACGAAGGCCTCAGTGAGTTCTATGGCTCTGACATCTTTCAGCCGTTAACGGATTATTTAATGCCCAAAAAAGACTATCCGAATCTCAATCGGGTCTAGGAAGTTTTTTACCCTTCATTTTTTCGACACGTGGATTTTTTACGGTAAAACGGGATTACCATGGCTGGTCTCCGATTTACCATCCCTGGAGAGTGGTGCACCATCGTAGTTCCGTTTCAAATCCATGCACGCATTTCTAAAAGTCGTACGACACTGTTTCGCTATTTCGGACGGATGTTGCACCTTGCACCGTGGAAGTTGCACCCTGTAGATATCGATTATTCGGACGGCCATAACTTCTGGCTCGTTTAGAGTTACGCGAGCCATAACCAGTCAAAACGAAGGCCTCAGTGAGTTCTACGGCTATGACTGCTTTCAGCCGTCAATGGATTGTTTAATGCCCAAAACAGACTACCCGAATCTCAATCGGGTCTCGGAAGTTTTTTACCCTTTGTTTTTTCGACACGTGGATTTTTACGGTAGAACGGGATCACCGTGGCTGGTCTTCGATTTACCATCACTGGATAGTGGTGCACCATGGTACCGTTTCGTTTCAAATCCATGCACGCATTTCAAAAAGTCGTACGACACTGTTTCGCCATTTCGGACGGATGTTGCACCTTGCACCATGGATGTTGCACCCTGTAGATATCGACTATTCGGACGGCCATAACTTCTAGCTCATTTTGAGTTACGGGACCATAACCAGTCAAAACGAAGGCCTCAGTGAGTTCTAGGGCTACGACAGCTTTCAACCGTCAATGGATTGTTTAATGCCCAAAAAAGACTATCCGAATCTCAATCGTGTCTCGGAAGTTTTTTACCCTTCAATTTGCCATCGCTGGTGCACCACAGTACTGTTTCGTTCCAAACCATGCACGCATTTCAAAAATTCGTACGATACTGTTTCGCCATTTCGGACGGATGTTGCACCTTGCACCGTGGATGTTGCACCCTGTAGATATCGATTATTCGGAGTGCCATAACTTCTTGCTCGTTTAGAGTTACGGGAGCCATAACCAGTCAAAACGAAGGCCTCAGTGAGTTCTACGGCTATGACAGCTTTCAGCCGTTAATGGATTGTTAATGCCCAAAAAAGACTATCGGAATCTCAATCGGGTCTCGGAAGTTTTTTACCCTTCGTTTTTTCGACACGTGGATTTTTATGGTAAAACGGGATTACCGTGGCTGGTCTTCAATTTGCCATCGCTGGAGAGTGGTGCACCAGGGTACCGTTTTGTTTCAAATCCATGCACGCATTTCAAAAAGTCGTACGACACGGTTACGCCATTTCGGATGGATGTTGCACCTTGCACCGTGGATGTTGCACCCTGTAGATATCGATTATTCGAACGACCATAACTTCTGGCTCGTTTAGAGTTACGGGAGCCATAACCAGTCAAAATGAAGTCCTCAGTGAGTTCTATGGCTATGACAGCTTTCAGCCGTCAATGGATTGTTTAATGCCCAAAAAAGAATATCCAATCTCAATCGGGTCCAGGAAGTTTTTTACCCTTCGTTTTTTCGACACGTGGATTTTTACGGTAGAACGGGATTACAGTTGCTGGTCTTCGATTTACCATCGCTGGAGAGTGGTGCACCATGGTACCATTTTGTTTCAAATCCATGCATGCATTTCAAAAAGCCGTACGACACTATTTCGCCATTTCGGGCGGATGTTGCACCCTGTAGATATCGATTATTCGGACGGCCATAACTTCTGGCTCGTTTAGTGTTACGGGAGCCATAACCAGCAAAACGAAGGCCTCAGTGAGTTCTATGGCTCTGACATCTTTCAGCCGTTAACGGATTATTTAATGCCCAAAAAAGACTATCCGAATCTCAATCGGGTCTAGGAAGTTTTTTACCCTTCGTTTTTTCGACACGTGGATTTTTACGGTAGAACGGGATTACCATGGCTGGTCTTCGATTTACCATCGCTGGAGAGTGGTGCACCACGGTTCCGTTTCATCTCAAATTCTTGCACGCATTTCAAAAATTCGTACGACACAGTTTCGCCATTTCGGACGGATGTTGCACCTTGCACCGTGTATGTTGCACCCTGTAGATATCGATTATTCGTACGGCCATAACTTCTGGCTTGTTTAGAGTTACGGGAGCTGTAACCAGTCAAAACTAAGGCCTCTGGGAGTTCTACGGCTGCGACAGCTTTCAGCCGTCAATGGATTGTTTAATGCCTAAAAAAGACTATCCGAATCTCAATCGGGTCTAGGTAGTTTTTTACCCTTCGTTTTTTCGACACGTGGATTTTTACGGTAGAACGGGATTACCGTTGCTGGTCTTCGATTTACCATCGCTGGAGAGTGGTGCACCATGGTACCGTTTCGTTTCAAATCCTTGCACGCATTTCAAAAAGTCATACGACACTGTTTCGCCGTTTCGGACGGATGTTGCACCTTGCACCGTGGATGTGGCACCCTGTAGATATCGATTATTCGGACGACCATAACTTCTGGCTCGTTTAGAGTTACGGGAGCCATAACCAGTCAAAATGAAGGCCTCAGTGAGTTCTACGGCTATGACCGCTTTCAGCCGTCAATGGATTGTTTAATGCGCAAAAAGGACTATCTGAATCTCAATCGGGTCTGGGAAGTTTTTTACCCTTCGTTTTTTCGACACGTGGATTTTTTTGGTAAAACGGGATTACCGTGGCTAGTCTTCGATTTACCATCGCTGGAGAGTGGTGCACCAGGGTACCGTTTTGTTTCAAATCAATGCACGCATTTCAAAAAGTCGTACGACACTGTTACGCCATTTCGGACGGATGTTGCACCTTGCACCGTGGATGTTGCACCCTGTAGATGTCGATTATTCGAACGGCCATAACTTCTGGCTCGTTTAGAGTTACGGGAGCCATAACCAGTCAAAACTAAGGCCTCAGTGTGTTCTACGGCTATGACAGCTTTCAGCCGTCAATTGATTGTTTAATGCCCAAAAAAGACTATCCGAATCTCAATCGGGTCTAGGAAGTTTTTTACCCTTCGTTTTTTCGACACGTGGATTTTTACGGTAGAACGGTATTACCGTGGCTGGTCTTCGATTTACCATCGTTGGAGAGTGGTGCACCATGGTACCATTTCATTTCAAATCCATGCATGCATTTCAAAAAGTCGTACGACACTGTTTTGCCATTTCGGTCGGATGTTGCACCCTATAGATATCGATTATTCGGACGGCCATAACTTCTGCTCGTTTAGAGTTACGGGAGCCATAACCTGTCAAAACGAAGGCCTCAGTGAGTTCTATGGCTCTGACATCTTTCAGCCATCAATGGATTGTTTAATGCCCAAAAAAGACTATCCGAATCTCAATCGGGTCTACGAAGTTTTTTACCCTTCGTTTTTTCGACACGTGGATTTTTTACGGTAAAACGGGATTACCATGGCTGGTCTCCGATTTACCATCCCTGGAGAGTGGTGCACCATCGTAGTTCCGTTTCAAATCCATGCACGCATTTCTAAAAGTCGTACGACACTGTTTCGCTATTTCGGACGGATGTTGCACCTTGCACCGTGGAAGTTGTACCCTGTAGATATCGATTATTCGGACGGCCATAACTTTTGGCTCGCTTAGAGTTACGCGAGCCATAACCAGTCAAAACGAAGGCCTCAGTAAGCTCTACGGCTATGACTGCTTTCAGCCGTCAATGGGTTGTTTATTGCCCAAAACAGACTATCCGAATCTCAATCGGGTCTCGGAAGTTTTTTACCCTTTGTTTTTTCGACACGTGGATTTTTACGGTAGAACGGGATCACCGTGGCTGGTCTTCGATTTACCATCACTGGATAGTGGTGCACCATGGTACCGTTTCGTTTCAAATCCATGCACGCATTTCAAAAAGTCGTACGACACTGTTTCGCCATTTCGGACGGATGTTGCACCTTGCACCGTGGATGTTGCACCCTGTAGATATCGACTATTCGGACGGCCATAACTTCTAGCTCATTTTGAGTTACGGGAGCCATAACCAGTCAAAACGAAGGCCTCAGTGAGTTCTTGGGCTATGACAGCTTTGAACCGTCAATGGATTGTTTAATGCCCAATAAAGACTATCCGAATCTCAATCGTGTCTCGGAAGTTTTTTACCCTTCAATTTGCCATCGCTGGTGCACCACGGTACTGTTTCGTTCCAAACCATGCACGCATTTCAAAAATTCGTACGATACTGTTTCGCCATTTCGGACGGATGTTGCACCTTGCACCGTGGATGTTGCACCCTGTAGATATCGATTATTCGGACTGCCATAACTTCTTGCTCGTTTAGAGTTACGGGAGCCATAACCAGTCAAAACGAAGGCCTCAGTGAGTTCTACGGCTATGACAGCTTTCAGCCGTTAATGGATTGTTAATGCCCAAAAAAGACTATCGGAATCTCAATCGGGTCTCGGAAGTTTTTTACCCTTCGTTTTTTCGACACGTGGATTTTTATGGTAAAACGGGATTACCGTGGCTGGTCTTCAATTTGCCATCGCTGGAGAGTGGTGCACCAGGGTACCGTTTTGTTTCAAATCCATGCACGCATTTCAAAAAGTCGTACGACACGGTTACGCCATTTCGGATGGATGTTGCACCTTGCACCGTGGATGTTGCACCCTATAGATATCGATTATTCGAACGGCCATAACTTCTGGCTCGTTTAGAGTTACGGGAGCCATAACCAGTCAAAACGAAGTCCTCAGTGAGTTCTATGGCTATGACAGCTTTCAGCCGTCAATGGATTGTTTAATGCCCAAAAAAGAATATCCGAATCTCAATCGGGTCCAGGAAGTTTTTTACCCTTCGTTTTTTCGACACGTGGATTTTTACGGTAGAACGGGATTACAGTTGCTGGTCTTCGATTTACCATCGCTGGAGAGTGGTGCACCATGGTACCATTTTGTTTCAAATCCATGCATGCATTTCAAAAAGCCGTACGACACTATTTTGCCATTTCGGGCGGATGTTGCACCCTGTAGATATCGATTATTCGGACGGCCATAACTTCTGGCTCGTTTAGTGTTACGGGAGCCATAACCAGCAAAACGAAGGCCTCAGTGAGTTCTATCGCTCTGATATCTTTCAGCCGTTAACGGATTATTTAATGCCCAAAAAAGACTATCCGAATCTCAATCGGGTCTAGGAAGTTTTTTACCCTTCGTTTTTTCGACACGTGGATTTTTACGGTAGAACGGGATTACCATGGCTGGTCTTCGATTTACCATCGCTGGAGAGTGGTGCACCACGGTACCGTTTCATCTCAAATTCTTACACGCATTTCAAAAATTCGTACGACACAGTTTCGCCATTTCGGACGGATGTTGCACCTTGCACCGTGTATGTTGCACCCTGTAGATATCGATTATTCGTACGGCCATAACTTCTGGCTTGTTTAGAGTTACGGGAGCTGTAACCAGTCAAAACTAAGGCCTCTGGGAGTTCTACGGCTGCGACAGCTTTCAGCCGTCAATGGATTGTTTAATGCCTAAAAAAGACTATCCGAATCTCAATCGGGTCTAGGTAGTTTTTTACCCTTCGTTTTTTCGACACGTGGATTTTTACGGTAGAACGGGATTACCGTTGCTGGTCTTCGATTTACCATCGCTGGAGAGTGGTGCACCATGGTACCGTTTCGTTTCAAATCCTTGCACGCATTTCAAAAAGTCGTACGACACTGTTTCGCCGTTTCGGACGGATGTTGCACCTTGCACCATGGATGTTGCACCCTGTAGATATCGATTATTCGTACGGCCATAACTTCTGGTGTTGGGCGAATTCTCACCCAGAAGACCTCGAGACTAAGAAGCATTGGTTTCACCCGGAGTCGCGACCCACTCTTCATCCAGCAAGGACAAGGGTCCATTCGGCATGATCATCCGGTAGCCGGACCAACCATATTCGGGCAAATCTTAAGTGCCATTCGGCATGCCCATCCGGTAGCCGAACCAACTCCCCTGCTACAGCCGGACCACCACCACCGAACCACCTACATAACCGGACCAAACGACTACCGGTCCACATTCTCACACTCCTACCACCGGACCAGGCAAGCACCGAACCAACCCTCTCCTTTCCCCTGCCGGTCCACATGCACACCTACCACCGGTCCAAGCTCATAGCCGAATGAAGCCTTGCCGAACCAGAAGATTGCCAGTCCAGATTGCTTCAGCCCGGGCCCACCAGCAGCTATATGCTTCCAAGGCCCCTACCCTCAACCTCACTCTATAAATAGAGGGGCAGGGGTACAACAATGGCAGACAAGTTTGAGAGCTCAAGCAAGGAAGGAACTTTCAAACTACTTTCATACACTTGTATACAACGCATTGTACTTGTAACCTGAAAGAAAGAAGATAATAACATATAAAGTGGACGTAGGCACATTCTGGCCGAACCACTATAAATCTGTGTGTCTTTTACATTTCAGCCCCTACTTTTCTCATATTTACATACTCATCTAAAATCATTGAAAATTACATATAATCAACTAAATAATACGACTTGGAGGTGTTTGTCCATTTTTTGTGCAAACATTTTTGGTGCTTTCACTGAGAGCTGAACTCAAACTTCATCTTCTCCCACTCAACCTTTTTCCTAACGACATCACTCGTTGCTTAGAAATCATGCCTTCCAAACAGAGAAGGGATGTTAACAAAGGAAAGAACATCGCAACTAGCAGCCTTCCAGATCCAGCAATCACAGATCAGCCCACTTCAACAGCAGTACCAGATGAAAATCAGGAAAATCCAACTGGTCCCGCAACGGAACAACCAATCACTAGGGCAGATCTGGACAGGGTTGTGGCTGAAGTAACTAACCGCTTCACATCCCAACAAGAAACTTTGGTGGACCAACTCATGACACGCTTAAGGGACGCTGAAGAGTCCAACCGCAACACTGAATCATGGGGTGAATCCCAATCCGGAGGATCCCGGAGGCAACAAAGGTCTTCACTCTTCGAACAAGCTATCAACAGGAAAAACGATGATAGGGGCCGCGCCCGGACTCAGCCCGAATTCCGACTCGAGGAAGCCCTTGGAACCGAACCTAGCGGGGGAGGCACCAGGCGAGGGTCGGATGTAGCTGAGCCAGTCATGCCACCTAATCATAGAAACCCCGCTGAACGGAGCCGAGCTAGAACCCAGCCCGAAGTTGACCCCATGGATGTGCTCGAAACAGAACCCCACAGGGGAAGATCAAGGCAGGGGGCAACTGTAGCTGGTCCTAGCGTGCATCCAAGCAGCCAAAGACAACCACTGGATAATGCTAGAGGTGATAGACTGTACCATCCCTACAGGTCATCTGGACGAGATAGATCCCGCAGGGAAGAACCGAGCTCATTTTTGTCCGCTCCAAGTTCTGACGAGCGGATGGCACGATTATTCAGAGAATGTGTCCAACGGGAGCAAAGGGACCGGGGAATAGGCGCTAGGGTCACCAGTCCCTTTACCCGAAATATCGAAACTGCCATCACTCCCCGGGAATGGAAAATGCCAACCATGGAACCTTACAAAGGAACTTCCGACCCCATCGTACACCTGCAGAGATACACCCAGCATATGCTCATGAGTGGAGCAACAGAAGGAGTATTATGTAAATGCTTTCCGCTATTCCTATCAGATCTAGCTACCTCCTGGTTCTGCCATCTACCCCAAGGATCCATCAACTCATGGGAGATGTTAAAAGAAAGGTTTATTAGCCAGTTCCGCATCCATGTGGAACAACCCAGGGATGCTTATTCTCTATCCAATGTCAAACAGAAAACCGGAGAGACGCTACAACAATATCTAACACGGTTCAACGCCGCAGCGGCAGCAGTTCAAGATGCCGATGAAAAACTCACTCTAATGGCCCTCTGTAGTGGTGTGCATCCAGACACCAAGTTTGCCAGAAGATTAACTAAGGAAAAACCAGTTACCTTGCCTGATTTCTTCCATGAAGCTGGAAAGTATATGAGACTTGAAGACGCTGCTACGGAGAGGCAGCCAGGGCAACAAGGCAAGATAATTCAGGACAAGGTTCCCACTGCAGCTAAGGACGCTCGAAGAAATGAATCTAGAGACAATGCTGGGGGCAGAAAGGGTGAGAAGCGCCAATATCGACCAGGGCCAAGATTTGACTCCTACACTCCTTTGAATGAAACAATCGAAAACATCTACCTAGCCACTCAGGGCGAACTCGGATACAAGCGCCCCCCGCACAAGAAAGAATCAGATAACGCACTCAAGTCCGGAAAGTTCTGTCGCTTCCACGAATCCCACGGACATGACACCAATGAATGCCACCATCTTCGGGACTTGATCGAAGAACACATTAGAAGAAGAAGACTGGAACGTTATGTGAAAAGTCAGAACAGGACTCCAACTCCTGCCAATGAGAACTCAAAGCAACCCCTCCCAGAAGTAGGCGGAGGGAGTCGCAACAATCACAACACCAGTGGCTCTAGTCAAGAGAAGATAGTAGTCCTTACCATCTCAGGAGGACCACACATTGCCGACAGAAGTTGGGCAGAGATGGAAAGGTACGGCAAGTCGCTTAGAAATGCCGAAGGATATGTTAACTCCATTACGGAGGAACGCCACCCGAAACGAAAAGAAAACGACGACATCATATTCAGTAGGCGTGATTTGGAAGGAAGACAGTACCCACATATGGATCCTATGGTCATCTCTGCCTGGTTCGGTCCAGCTAAAGTTTTTCGGATTCTAATAGACACAGGAAGCTCCGTTAATATCCTGTTCAAACATGCTTTCGACAAAATGAAGTTATCAATGAAGGATGTATCCCCCTGTGACAAACCACTGCACGGTTTCACTGGAGATGCAAAAATGCCCCTCGGGCAACTTGACCTCTTCGTCGAAATAGGAAGTCATCCCCGCTCCGTTGTGCGAAAACAAACGTTCGTACTAATAGAAAACCACTCGGCTTACAACGCTTTCTTGGGAAGACCAGCCTTGTCCGACTTTCAGATTGTATTAGCCCCCTGGTGCCTGAAAATGAAATTTCCAACAGACAACGGAGTAGGAGAAGTAGAAGGAGATCAAGGTGCTGCCCGAGACTGCTACGTAACTGAACTTCGCAATAACCGCAGAAAGAATAAAGGAAAAGATGCAGAGACTACTCTCTGCATGAAAAGCTTGGAGGCATAGCAACTAAAGAAAGCCCCTCCTCTTCGATACACAAGCGATCCCTTCAATGAACTAGACCCCAGGGATAAAGAGGAGGAGGCTACCGCCGAGCCTGCAGAGGCTATGGAATTCGTATCGGTAGATAAGCATGATTCAAGTAGACTATTAAAAATCGGATCTCAGCTGAAAACGGAATTGAAGGATCGACTCATTGACTTTCTCCACCACAACTTAGATGTATTTGCGTGGACCCATGCCGATATGACAGGAATCTCCCCAGACGTAGCATGCCACATGTTGAACATCGATCCCACCAAGGTACCAGTAAAGCAGAAAAAGAGGAGCATGGGGGCAGAGCGATCAGCAGCCCTTGATGAGGAAGTAAAAAATCTACTTGCTAATGACTTCATACGGGAAGCCATCTACCCAGAATGGATCGCTAACCCAGTGCTAGTAAAAAAGGCCAATGGAAAGTGGCGAACATGTGTTGACTTCTCCAATCTGAATGACGCTTGCCCGAAAGACTGCTTCCCACTTCCCCGAATTGACCAACTCGTGGACGGCACAGCTGGGCACGAACTCCTATCTTTTATGGATGCATACTCCGGATATAACCAGATCCCCATGCACGCTCCCGATCAGGACCACACTAGCTTCATCACCGACCGCGGATTATATTGTTACAAAGTCATGCCTTTTGGACTCAAAAATGCTGGAGCTACCTATCAACGCCTCGTCAACAAAATGTTCGCAGAACTGATAGGACGTACTATGGAAGTATATGTGGATGACATGTTGGTGAAGTCCAGGAAAGCCAACGACCATGTAAGCCATCTGGACGATATGTTTCGGGTACTTCGCCGATATGGAATGAAGCTGAATCCTCTAAAGTGCTCCTTCGGAGTATCATCGGGAAAATTCTTAGGATTCATCGTCCACGCCAGAGGAATCGAAGCAAACCCTGAACAAATCCGAGCTTTAAAAGAAATAAGGATACCTTCCACTCGAAAAGAAATGCAGAGCCTAAACGGAAAGGTGGCCGCCCTAAGCAGATTCATTTCCAAGGCAACTGACAAGTGTGTCCCTTTCTTCGAAGCACTCAAGAAAGACAAAGGGAGGTTCGAGTGGACCGACGAATGCTTAAAAGCCTTCCTCAACCTAATCGAACACCTTCAGAGACCACCAGTACTCTCAACTCCAAATGAAGGTGAAGTGTTATACCTATACCTCGCTGTATCATCTCATGCTCTAAGCGCCGCCTTGGTAAGAGAAGAAGACCGCACACAACGTCCGGTTTACTTTGTAAGCAAGAGATTTACGGGGGCAGAAGCCAGATATCCTAAACTTGAGAAGTTAGCATATTGTTTATTGATCGCGTCACGGAAACTGCGACACTACTTCCAGTCTCACTCCATCAGGGTTCTAACCGATCAACCACTAAGACAAGTGCTCCATCGTCCTGACACTTCTGGGCGACTCCTCAAATGGTGCATCGAACTAAGTCAGTATGATATCACCTACCATCCCCGCACCGCTATCAAAGGACAAGCCATGGCTGATTTCATTGCCGAATTCACTACCAACGAAGGCAAGGAACAATCCGAAGTAGCAAAAAACATCAAGTGGAACCTCTTTGTAGACGGAGCATCGAACGAACAAGGCTCGGGGGCAGGTATTGTGATCGTCACCCCCAGGGGAAGAAAGTTGTACTATGCATTAAGATTGGAGTTCACGGCCACTAACAACGATGCTGAATATGAAGCAGTAATAGCGGGATTGGAACTGGCCCTAGAAATTGGGATCAATTCCTTATGTATTCATAGTGATTCTCAGCTTATCGTAAACCAGGTACTAGGAGAATTCCAGACTCGAGGAGAACGGCTCACAGCATACCTAAAGAAAACCAGACTGCTGCTCGATCGATTGGACCATTATCTAATCAAACACATTCCTCGAGAAGAAAACCAAGAGGCAGATGAACTTGCAAAGCAAGCTAGTATGAAGGACAGCACCATTCCCGGAGCACTAGTAATCTCAAGGCAGCTAGCCCCGAGTTTCGAACAAGCGAATCTGATAACTGCAATCGAAGAAGGAACCTGGATGACTCCTATCCGGAAATATTTGCAAGATGGCATACTACCCGACAGGCGTGACGAAGCCAAGAAGATCTTGAGGAAAGTTCCCCACTACACAATGCAAGAAGGCATCCTCTACCGGCGTGGCTTCTCTAGCCCCCTATTAAGATGCGTCGCCGGAAGGGAAGCCAAGGAGATATTAACAAACATCCATCAGGGAGGATGCGGAGATCACACTGGAGGACAGACTTTGGCAAGAAAGATACTCCGATATGGATATTACTGGCCCACACTAAACAAAGATGCCCTAGACTTCGTTAAGAAATGCGACAGATGTCAGAAGTTCGCCAAGATCCCTCGACTACCCACAAACGAAATTACTCAAATGACCAGCCCTTGGCCCTTTGCCGTATGGGGAATTGACTTAATTGGCGAACTGCCAACGGGCCGAGGCGGAGCCAAATATGCTATAGTGGCAGTCGATTATTTCACCAAATGGGTGGAAGCGGAACCTTTAAATAAAATATCTTCAGCAAAAGTTATCAACTTCTTGATCAAAAACATTCTGTGCAGGTATGGAGTCCCCCTCAAGATCGTATCAGACAACGGACTCCAATTTGACAGCGAAGAATTTGCCGACTGGTGCCAAGAGCATGGAATTCATAAAAGCTTCTCATCAGTAGCTTACCCTCAGGCAAACGGACAAGTTGAAGCTGTCAACAAAATTCTCAAAACCCTAATCAAGAAGAAACTTGAAAAGTCAAAAGGCGCTTGGGTGGACGAACTTCCTACGGCACTATGGGCATACCGCACATCTTTCAGAACATCAACGGGACATACTCCTTTCTCTTTGGCATATGGATCGGAGGCAATGCTCCCAGTTGAGACTATTGTGCCTTCCCACCGTAGGATCCACTACAACCCAGAAGAAAACGAAGAACTCCTCCTCATGTCTTTGGATCTGATTGAGGAAAGGAGAAACGATGCAGCACTCAAAGCAGCAGCTCACAAACAAAAAGTGGCAGCACTATACAATTCCAAAGTCAAGCATCGCAGCTTACAAGAAGGAGATCTTGTCCTCAGGCGAATCTTTCCGCGCCCCGGGGCACTGGACCCCATCTGGGACGGACCATATGTAATTCACAAAGATCTCCACAACGGAGCTTACATTTTGTCAACAGTGGACGGAGAGGTGTTCCAGAGGGCATGGAACATCCGACACCTCCGTCGATACTTTTCTTAACTTGTACTGCCCATATGAAGTGAATTAACAAAGAGAATCAGTGGACGTAGGCATTTTCGTGCCGAACCACTTTAAAAAATCTTGTCTCTTTTTAACTTGTTCCTTTATGTCTTGGCTACTTGTTAAGCGTTATCCCTTTCTGTTGAACAAAATTCTATGGCATCTCCACTCAAGACGCACCGCGGCCTCATCCGGACTAGGCCTAACAGGTACGCTACGATTCTATGCACTCGCCAATGAGACTCTTTTGCCCCGGCATCCCTCTGCTGCGGGTTAACTCATTGCGCGCCTGCCCTCAAAGCCAACTGTAATGAGCCGATTATAAGTCATCATAAAGGCCGACTATAGCCGATGGCAGCTCATTACGGCGTTCGGCTCGTCGGTAACTGTGAACCTACTTTAAGCCCCAACATAAGGTGTGGCCAGCCAGGGGTAGTTCACGGCCAACGGCACCCACGCTAGCCGGCCACGGTAAATCGAATAATACCCACGATTACGGACCATAATGGTTCGGGTAGTTACCGTGCGCGATCTCGGCTCCGATGTGTCTTAAGTGCGGCTGTGGTAAAAAAGAAAACTCCCCGCGGAGGCGTAAGATGGGTGACAAATGTCTCCAAGACCCACAGCTAGGGAAAGTGACTACAAAACCCGTTTGCCACGAACTTAAGCACATCGACGGCCTTCCGTGACTGGAAGTTTTACTTTTACTATATTTCCATTTCATTTAAATATTTTTCTCCTATCCTGTATAACAAACTCTAAAGTACAGGAAACCAAATAGGAAGCATTCACTCATGAGGCTCTAAGCCTGCGTGCTGGGTAGCAGGGCGCTCTGCTATACCCGTGAACAGTTACACAAGACACTCAAAGCTACCGCCTACGAATAAAACATAAAGGGCGGTACTCTCTTCTCTTGTACATAAATGCGTAACTATAACTTATTCATACACTGACATTGCAAAACGTGAAATTATATTTCAAGCAAAAACTTAACATCAAACACAAGTGGAATCACAGGCATATACATAATTATACTTCTCACACAGCACATAAAGATAGCAACAACATTTAAACATGACAAAATCAGCTTATATTATAAGATCACACGAAGTTATTCTTTGCAAATAATTTTATTACAGTTGCATATCAAAGACTAACATGAACAGTGATAAAAAAGAAACAAAAAGATGGCAGATGCATCCACACTCCATCACCAACTCCCCCAGCCTACTTAGCCGCAGGATCGGAGCCCCCAGCATGTGGATCTGAAGTCCCACCTGTCCAGATCAGAAGAGGAATTCATTAAACGAACGATCAAGTTATGAAAACACGAAAAGAAAAGAAAGGGAAAAGAATAACTCACCAGCATCCGCCGCTTGATCCTCATCATCCAACTGCACGCCCGCTTCCTCTGCAGCGAGTAGCCGCATCCCCTCCTTCACCGCCGCTTGCTCCTCCTTTGAGAACTGAGCAGTAACCGCACTCAAGTTGAAAGCCTCTCCGCCTTCCTTACCCGCATTCACCCTGGCCTCCTCTAAAGCCTGGAGATACACCTTGGCCATGACCCGAGGGTAATCGTCCATCCAAGACAAGCCGCCCTCCTTCCAAGTGTGGAAGTACATATCCTGCAACATCTCATCCATCATCCCCTCGTTTTCCTCAAACTCCCTCACCCGGGCCTCGGAAGCTTGCAACTTGGTGATGGCGACGTCCCTCTCTGATTGGTATCTCAAGCAGTCAGCCTGGAGTGACCTCCTCATTTCCTCTTCCTTCAACTTGAGGGACCTCCTCATCTCCTCCATCTCCTCCTTCAACTCGGCCTGAGCCATCTCCGCAGCCTCGAGCCTCCCTGACAACTCCTCTACCCGCTCGAGATCCGCATTTCGAACCTCATCCACCGTTGCGATAGCTATGTTAATCCGTTCCCTGCAAGCGACCTCCATCTTCCGTAATTCCGCCCTACTGGCCTTCTCCATGGTCTCTTTCAGACGCTTGGAGGCTTCCTCATGCTGGGAAATCTGGATGGCTTGGTCGGCGAGTTGCTTGGCCTGATCGGCAACCTTTAACCTCAACCGAATGTTAGCACTCCCGATCTCTTCCCCGGCCTTGACCAACTTAGCATGATGCTCCATTAACTTCTTGGTCTCTGCGGCCACCCGGTCGATATTAGCCTTGGCCTCATCCCCCATGGTGACTACCCGTGTAGTAAGTAAATCAAGATCTAAAGATTTGGCCTCGTCCAGCACTCTTACCATGGGGTTGCGGGGAAGTAGGTGCTCGCCCGTGGTCTCATCGAATGAAATGTCCCGAAAACTTGGGTCTAAATCAGGATGGCCGGCAAAAGGGTCACGAGGCACGGGGCGAGGCACATCGGGACGCCTTATATGAATGACAATAGAACTCTTGGAAGGAGGAGGAGGGGGGCAGGGCTCCGTGCTCTCCTCCGTAGTATCACGAGGAGGCTGAGTAGGGGGAGACAGAGTAGGAAGCTGCGAAGCAGAAGAAGACTCAAATAAGGAACGGCTCCGCTTCCTTTTCTGAATGCCCTCTTCGATGACCCCAAGAAGAGGGCGGTACTTGACTACGTCCCCAGTGCGATCAGTAGAAGGTTTCGCGGAAGCTCTCCTCGACTTAAATTGTTCAAGGCGGTGTCGAACATCCGACGTTTTACCCGCCTGGCCTGCCCCTGGAATAAAGAACAAGTGTTACGAACATACAATAATCCGCAATTCAAAAAATGTGCTAAGTTAAAAAGAAAGAAAAGTGAGGAGACACATCTGTTATACAAACCCGGCGGAGGAGTGGGATACTGCAATAAGTCCTGGATCTCATTCCAGGACGGAAGTGAACCGTAAAAAATTTCTAAGTCCTTATCGAAAATAGAATCGGCAGAAGACAAAAGTTCACCTTGCATCGCCGGAATCACCCTAGCTGAGGAACCCTTAGAGGATGGGTCAGTGCCAGCCACAGCTTTGCCGGTTTCCTTTGCCTTCTCCGTTCCCTTCTCCGTTTCCGACTCTCCCTCCGACTCCCCGAAGGCCCGACGGAGAGCCTCATCCAGTTCGAGGTCTTGTTCAGAGGTTAGAGCAGCAACACCACTACCACCTTGACCTTCGCCATCTCCTCCACCCTCCGACCCTTCTCCAACTTCGCCTCCTTCCTCCTCTTCTACACCTTCCTCCTCCGGGACAATCGGGCAAGTACTTGGAGAAGGGCCATCGGACTTCCTCAGTTTCTTCCCCCCGACCACGGGACGCTCTGCGAAAGGCTCCCTCTTACCGCTCTTTACCTTATCCCCCTCCTTAGCTTTCGCAGCCTTCTCCTCAGCCGTGTCTCTTTGCTTAACCACGGACTGGTGCGGTAAGATCAAATTATACTCCAAGAGGGTTGCGTTCCTGATCAAGAAGGAGGCCGACCGGTCCCGTGCCGGAATAGCCTTTAGTTCAGCAGCCATTCGCACCAAGGAATCATCCTCCACAACTGCAATACCACCTGTCGCTAGCCAGAAATAGAAGCATGTCAGAAAAAACACTACAGTCAAAACATGGAAAATATAAATGAAATCCATCTTACAGCCAGAAGTGAAAAGGCGGAAAGAAACAGCATCGTCCTTGATGAAGAACCACTCTTTCTTGAACATGGTAAACTTGGAATATAAGTCCAGAACTGGTTTGAAGGGTACGGCCGCCTCCAGACTAATATACGGAGACCCCTTCTTATAGCCTCTCAGGTTGTACAAGTATCGGATCTCCCGGTTAGAAGGAGGACGCCCGTACCTCCTCTGGAAGATGACAAAGAGGCTCACCAGGATAGCATATGAGTTAGGCTGAAGCTGGAAGGGAGCCACCTTCAAATATGTGGTGAAGCTTACTATCCAAGCGTTGATAGGGGGGATAGCGCCGCACATGCAATGGTATCTGCTAAAAGCGAAGTAGCCCTCGGGAGGATTATATGGCATCACTCCATCTCCCGGCAGCAGCATAAGAGCCCTATCTATCCCGAAGGAACGGGATATGACGTCAAGTTGCTCCTCCTTTAGGGAGCTAGGAAAGCAATCCGGGGGAGAGACCAAAAGTTCCTGTGGACCATATCCGTCCACTAGAGACCTCGGAATAGGTCGGTGTTGCCCGGATCCTGGTTGGACTGGGGGCAAGGAAGAAGAAGGCTCTCCTGTGCCTCTAGACTTCTTTCTATCCGATCGTGTTTCCGCTTTGCGAGACATTTTCTGCAACACAAGGAAAGCATGGCATTAGAACAGGGAACATAGAAAAGTAAACAAACAAGTGCGTGCAAGTGTGGGGTTTCATTCGCAAACTAAAGTTTCCAAGTTCATTCAGTTTCCAAGTTCATTCGGTTTCCAAGTTCATTCGGTTTCCAAGTTCATTCGGTTTCCAAGTACATTCGGTTTCCAAGTTCATTCGGTTTCCATCACATTCGGTCATCATGTTCATTCGGTGGTGCTATATCGAGTGCATTCGGTGCACAAGGCATTCGGCCCCAAGGCCGTAGTCCCATTCGGTGAAGCGAAGACATACGTGTGTATTCGGTAATAAGTATATACCTGGTTCGGTATAAGGTTGGTTCGGCAAACACCTGGTTCGGCAATGAAGTGGTTCGGCGCTTGTTGATTCGGTAAAGAAAAACTAAGGGGGTGTAGCCCCTATATATAGACGGTGACAATACCACCGGACCAAACGATTCGGCCTAACGGACCAATCCCCAGCCGAATGAAACCTTCAACCTCTCTACACCGGACCAACCAAGCACCGAATAAAAGTATCCCTCCTACCACATGCCAAATGAAACCCTCCATACCGGATCAACCCTTAACCGAATGAAAACCACACCTACCTCGGATCAAACGAAAACATATACCTACTCAACGCCAAATGGAGCTGTATCTACCAGCAGAAACTAAAAACTAGTGGCGTGCAAAGCGCCTCCCTCAGATAAGTACCAAACTCCAGAACTAACTAATAAAATAAGATTATGATAACGATGAATAAGTCGTAAAATCCTCACCGACGTGGATTAAATCGTTTACACGTGTACGCGACCTCGAATGGTCCATAGGCACGCTCTGAATGGCTATTAACCCTACCATCGTGGGAATTTACACTTTGACATGCATTTTTAAGCCCATCGGTCAAATGGATATTTGATAATTGTGAAATGGCTAAGCTACTTACACATGTACGGGGGTCGCGAACGATCCCTAGACATGCTCTGAGCTGGCGATAAACCACCTTGGCAAACGACCCAGGGACCCACTCTAACGTGAACCTGGCATCGACGATGCTAAGCCCCTTCGGGGCACACTTGCTCGTCCCGAGCGACACAGTTCACTTCATCTCAGATATTCCGACCACGAACGGTCGTTATTTGAAACCACACTAAAACTGTAAATTCCTTTGCAGGACATCAGCAGGATACGAACGTCCAGCCCATGGCGTTACGAAACGAGCCTTTCTATCACCGGGAAACAAAGCGCGACACGTGCAAGCACGCGCCCCACTTTGGGGGGCAAATGTTGGGCGAATTCTCACCCAGAAGACCTCGAGACTAAGAAGCATTGGTTTCACCCGGAGTCGCGACCCACTCTTCATCCAGCAAGGACAAGGGTCCATTCGGCATGATCATCCGGTAGCCGGACCAACCATATTCGGGCAAATCTTAAGTGCCATTCGGCATGCCCATCCGGTAGCCGAACCAACTCCCCTGCTACAGCCGGACCACCACCACCGAACCACCTACATAACCGGACCAAACGACTACCGGTCCACATTCTCACACTCCTACCACCGGACCAGGCAAGCACCGAACCAACCCTCTCCTTTCCCCTGCCGGTCCACATGCACACCTACCACCGGTCCAAGCTCATAGCCGAATGAAGCCTTGCCGAACCAGAAGATTGCCAGTCCAGATTGCTTCAGCCCGGGCCCACCAGCAGCTATATGCTTCCAAGGCCCCTACCCTCAACCTCACTCTATAAATAGAGGGGCAGGGGTACAACAATGGCAGACAAGTTTGAGAGCTCAAGCAAGGAAGGAACTTTCAAACTACTTTCATACACTTGTATACAACGCATTGTACTTGTAACCTGAAAGAAAGAAGATAATAACATATAAAGTGGACGTAGGCACATTCTGGCCGAACCACTATAAATCTGTGTGTCTTTTACATTTCAGCCCCTACTTTTCTCATATTTACATACTCATCTAAAATCATTGAAAATTACATATAATCAACTAAATAATACGACTTGGAGGTGTTTGTCCATTTTTTGTGCAAACATCTGGCTCGTTTAGAGTTACGGGAGCCATAACCAGTCAAAACGAAGGCCTCAGTGAGTTCTACGGCTATGACCGCTTTCAGCCGTCAATGGATTGTTTAATGCGCAAAAAGGACTATCTGAATCTCAATCGGGTCTGGGAAGTTTTTTACCCTTCGTTTTTTCGACACGTGGATTTTTTTGGTAAAACGGGATTACCGTGGCTAGTCTTCGATTTACCATCGCTGGAGAGTGGTGCACCAGGGTACCGTTTTGTTTCAAATCAATGTACGCATTTCAAAAAGTCGTACGACACTGTTACGCCATTTCGGACGGATGTTGCACCTTGCACCGTGGA
Organism: Allium cepa; assembly: GCA_030765085.1. Taxonomy (NCBI): domain Eukaryota; kingdom Viridiplantae; phylum Streptophyta; class Magnoliopsida; order Asparagales; family Amaryllidaceae; genus Allium; species Allium cepa. The sequence goes on from CM060931.1 coordinate 17,553,326, forward strand.
TGTTGCACCCTGTAGATGTCGATTATTCGGACGGCCATAACTTCTGGCTCGTTTAGAGTTACGGGAGCCATATCTAGTCAAAACGAAGGCCTCAGTAAGTTCTACGGCTATGACAGCTTTCAGCCGTCAATGGATTGTTTAATGCCCAAAAACGACTATCCGAATCTCAATCGGGTCTAGGAAGTTTTTTACCCTTCGTTTTTTCGACACGTGGATTTTTACGGTAAAACGGGATTACCGTGGCTGGTCTTCGATTTACCGTCGCTGGAGAGTTGTGCACCATGGTAGTGCGTTTCAAATCCATACACGCATTTCTAAAAGTCGTACGGCATTGTTTCGCTATTTCGGACGGATGTTGCACCCTGCAGATATCGATTATTCGGACGGCCATAACTTCTGGCTCGTTTAGAGTTACGGGAGCCATAACCAGTCAAAACGAAGACCTCATTTAGTTCTATGGCTCTGACATCTTTCAGCCGTCAATGGATTGTTAAATGCCAAAAAAATACTATCCGAATCTCAATCGGGTCTCGGAAGTTTTTTACCCTTCGTTTTTTCGACACATGGATTTTTATGGTAAAACGGGATTACCGTGGCTGGTCTTCAGTTTACCATCGCTGGAGAGTGGTGCACCAGGGTACCGTTTTGTTTCCAATCCATGCACGTATTTCAAAAAGTCATACGACACTGTTACGCCATTTCGGACGGATGTTGCACCTTGCACCGTGGATGTTGCACCCGGTAGATATATTCGGACGGCCATAACTTCTGGCTCGTTTAGAGTTACGGGAGCCATAACCAGTCAAAACGAAGACCTCAGTGAGTTCTACGGCAATGGCAGCTTTCAGCCGTCAATGGATCGTTTAATGCCCAAAAAAGACTATCTGAATCTCAATCGGGTCTAGGAAGTTTTTTACCCTTCGTTTTTTCGACACGTGGATTTTTACGGTAGAAGGGGATTACCGTGGCTGGTCATCGATTTACCATCGCTGGAGAGTGGTGCACCATGGTACCATTTCGTTTCAAATCCATGCATGCATTTCGAAAAGTCGTACGACACTGTTTCGCCATTTCGGATGGATGTTGCACCATGTAGATATCGATTATTCGGACGGCCATAACTTCTGGCTCGTTTAGAGTTACGGGAGCGATAACCAGTCAAAACAAAGGCCTCAGTGAGTTCTACGGCTATGATAGCTTTCAGCCATCAGTGGATTGTTTAATGCCCAAAAAAGACTATCAGAATCTCAATCGAGTCTAGGAAGTTTTTTACCCTTCGTTTTTTCGACACGTGGATTTTTACGGTAAAACGGGATTACCGTGGCTGGTCTCCGATTTACCATCGCTGGAGAGTGGTGCACCATGGTAGTTCCGTTTCAAATCCATACACGCATTTCTAAAAGTCGTACGACACTGTTTCGCTATTTCGGACGGATGTTGCACCTTACACCGTGGATGTTGCACCCTGTAGATATCGATTATTCAGACGGCCATAACTTCTGGCTCGTTTAGAGTTACGCGAGCCACAACCAGTCAAAACGAAGGCATCAGTGAGTTCTACGGCTATGACAGCTTTCAGCCGTCAAAGGATTGTTTAATGCCCAAAACAGACTATCCGAATCTCAATCGGGTCTCGGAAGTTTTTTACCCTTTGTTATTTCGACACGTGGATTTTTACAGTAGAACGGGATCACCGTGGCTGGTCTTCGATTTACCATCGCTGGAGAGTGGCGCACCATGGTACCATTCCATTTCAAATCAATGCGTGCATTTCAAAAAGTCGTACGACACCGTTTCGCCATTTCGGACGGATGTTGCACCTTGCACCGTGTATGTTGCACCCTGTAGATATCGATTATTCGGACGACCATAACTTCTGGCTCGTTTAGAGTTACGGTAGCCATAACCAGTCAAACACAAAGGCCACAGTGAGTTCTACGGCTATGACAGCTTTCAGCGATCAATGGATGGTTAAATGACCAAAAAATACTATCCGAATCTCAATCCGGTCTAGGAAGTTTTTAACTCTTCGTTTTTTCGACACGTGGATTTTTATGGTAGAACGGGATTATCGTGGCTGGCCTTCGATTTACCATCGCTGGAGAGTGGTGCACTATGGTACCGTTTCGTTTCAAATCGATGCACGCATTTCAAAAAGTCGTACGACACTGTTTCGCCATTTCGGACGGATGTTGCACCTTGCACCGTGGATGTAGCACCCCGTAGATATCGATTATTCGGACGACCATAACTTCTGGCTCGTTTTGAGTTACGGGAGCCATAACCAGTCAAAACGAAGGCCTTAGTGAGTTCTACGGCTATGACAGCTTTCAGCCGTCAATGGATTGTTTAATGCCCAAAAAAGACTATCCGAATCTCAATTGGGTCTAGGAAGTTTTTTACCCTTCATTTTTTCGACACGTGGATTTTTACTGTAGAACGGGATTACCGTGGCTGGTCTTCGATTTACCATCGCTGAAGAGTGGTGCACCACGGTACCGTTTCATTTCAAATCCATGCACGCATTTCAAAAATTCGTACGATACTGTTTCACCATTTCGGACGGATGTTCCACCTTTCACCGTGGATGTTGCACCCTATAGATATCGATTATTCGGACGGCCATAACTTCTGGCTCGTTCAAAGTTACGGGAGCCATAACTAGTCAAAACGTAGGCCTCAGTGAGTTCTACGGCTATGACATATTTCACCCGTCAATGGATTGTTTAATGCCCAAAAAAGACTATACGAATCTCAATCGGGTCTCGGAAGTTTTTTAACCTTCGTTTTTTCGACACGTGGATTTTAATGGTAAAACGAGATTACCGTGGTTGGTCTTCAATTTGCCATCGCTGGAGAGTGGTGCACCAGGGTACCGTTTTGTTTCAAATTCATGCACGCATTTCAAAAAGTCGTACGGCACTGTTAAGCCATTTCGGACGGATGTTGCACCTTGCACCGTGGATGTTGCACCCTGTAGATATCGATTATTCGAACGGCCATAACTTCTGGCTTGTTTAGAGTTACGGGAGCCATAACCAGTCAAAACGAAGGCCTCAGTGAGTTCTACGGCTATGACAGCTTTCATCCGTCAATTGATTGTTTAATGCCCAAAAAGACTATCCGAATCTCAATCGGGTCTAGGAAGTTTTTTACCCTTCGTTTTTTCGACACGTGGATTTTTACGGTAGAACGGGATTACCGTGGCTGGTCTTCGATTTACCATCGCTGGAGAGTGGTGCACCATGGTGCCATTTCATTTCAAATCCATGCACGCATTTCAAAAAGTCGTACGACATTGTTTCACCATTTCGGACGGATGTTGCACCCTGTAGATATCGATTATTCGGACAGCCATAACTTCTGGCTCGTTTAGAGTTACGGGAGCCATAACCTGTCAAAACGAAGGCCTCAGTGAGTTCTATGGCTCTGACATCTTTCAGCCGTCAATGGATTATTTAATGCCCAAAAAAGACTATCCGAATCTCAATTAGGTCTAGGACGTTTTTTACCCTTCGTTTTTTCGACACGTGGATTTTTACGGTAAAACGGGATTTCCGTGGCTGGTCTCCGATTTACCATCGCTGGAGAGTGGTGCACCATGGTAGTTCCGTTTCAAATCGATGCACGCATTTCTAAAAGTCATACGACACAGTTTCGCTATTTCGGACGTATGTTGCACCTTGCACCTTGGATGTTGCACCCTGTAGATATCGATTATTCGGACGGCCATAACTTCTGGCTCGTTTAGAGTTACGCGAGCCATAACCAGTCAAAACGAAGGCCTCAGTGAGTTCTACGGCTATGACTGCTTTCATCCGTCAATGGATTGTTTAATGCCCAAAACAGACTATCTGAATCCCAATCGGTCTCGGAAGTTTTTTACCCTTTGTTTTTTCGAAACGTGGATTTTTACGGTAGAACGGGATCACCGTGGCTGGTCTTCGATTTACCATCATTGGAGAGTGGTGCACCATGGTACCGTTTCGTTTCAAATCCATGCACGCATTTCAAAAAGTCGTACGACACTGTTTCGCCATTTCGGACGGATGTTGCACCTTGCATCGTGGATGTTGCACCCTGTAGATATCGATTATTCGTACGGCCATAACTTCTGGCGCGTTTTGAGTTACGGGAGCCATAACCAGTTAAAACGAAGGCCTTAGTGAGTTCTACGGCTATGACAGATTTCAGCCGTCAATGGATTGTTTAATGCCCAAAAAAGACTATCCGAATCTCAATCGGGTCTAGGAAGTTTTTTACCTTTCGTTTTTTCGACACGTGGATTTTTACGGTAGAACGGGATTACCGTGGCTGGTCTTCGGTTTACCATCGCTGGAGAGTGGTGCACCACGGTACCGTTTCGTTTCAAATCCATGCATGCATTTCAAAAATTCGTACGATACTGTTTTGCAATTTCGGACGGATGTTGCACCTTGCACCGTGGATGTTGCACCCTGTAGATATCGATTGTTCGGACGGCCATAACTTCTGGCTCGTTTAGAGTTACGGGAGCCATAACCAGTCATAACGAAGGGCTCATTGAGTTCTACGGCTATGACAGCTTTCAGCCGTCAATGGATTGTTTAAGGCCCAAAAAAGACTATTCGAATCTCAATTTGGTCTAGGAAGTTTTTACCCTTCGTTTTTTCGACACGTGGATTTTTACGGTAGAACAGGATTACCGTGGCTGGTATTCGATTTACCATCGCTGTAGAGTGGTGCACCAGGGTACCGTTTTGTTTCAAATCCATGCACGCATTTCAAAAAGTCATATGACACTGTTACGCCATTTCGGACGGATGTTGCACCTTGCACCGTGGATGTTGCACCATGTAGATATCGATTATTCGAACGGCCGTAACTTATGGCTCGTTTAGAGTTACGGGATCCATAACCAGTCAAAACGAAGGCCTCAGTGAGTTCTATGGCTAAGATAGCTTTCAGCCGTCAATGGATTGTTTAATGCCCAAAAAAGACTATCCGAATCTCAATCGGGTCTAGGAAGTTTTTTACCCTTCGTTTTTTCGACACGTGGATTTTTACAGTAGAACGGGGTTACCGTGGCTGGTCTTCGATTTACCATCGCTGGAGAGTGGTGCACCATGGTACCATTTCATTTCAAATCTATGCACGCATTTCAAAAAGCCGTACGACACTGTTTCGCCATTTCGGACGGATGTTGCACCCTGTAGATATCGATTATTCGGACGGCCATAACTTCTGACTCGTTTAGAGTTACGGAAGCCATAACCAGTCAAAACGAAGGCCTCAGTGAGTTCTATGGCTCTGACATCTTTCATCCGTCAATGGATTGTTTAATGCCCAAAAAAGACTATCCGGATCTCAATCAGGTCTCGGAAGATTTTTACCCTTCGTTTTTTCGACACGTGGATTTTTACGGTAGAACGGGATTACCGTGGCTGGTCTACGATTTACCATCGCTGGAGAGTGGTGCACCATGGTACCATTTCGTTTCAAATCCATGAACGCATTTCAAAAAGTCGTACGACACTATTTCGCCATTTCGGACGAATGTTGCACCCTGTAGATATCGATTATTCGGACGACCATAACTTCTGGCTCGTTTAGTGCTACGGGAGCCATAACCAGTCAAAACGAAGGCCTCAGTGAGTTCTACGGCTATGACAGCTTTCAGCTGTCAAGGGATTGTTTAATGCCCAAAAAAGACTATCCGAATCTCTATCGGGTCTTGGAAGTTTTTTACCCTTCGTTTTTTCGACACGTGGATTTTTACGGTAAAACGGGGTTACCGTGGCTGGTCTTCATGTTACAAACGCTGGAGAATGGTGCACCATGGTACCGTTTCATTTCAAATCCATGCACGCATTTCAAAAATTCGTACGATACTGTTTCGCCATTTCGGACGGATGTTGCACCTTGCACCGTGGATGTTGCACCCTGTAGATATCGATTATTCGGACGGCCATAACTTCTGGCTCGTTTAGAGTTACAGGAGCCAAAACCAGTCAAAACGAAGGCCTCAGTGATTTCTACGGCTATGAATGCTTTTAGCCGTCAATGGATAGTTTAATGCCCAAAAAAGACTACCCGAATCTCAATCGGGTCTAGGAAGTTTTTTACCCTTCTTTTTTCGACACGTGGATTTTTACGGTAGAACGGGATTACCATCGCTGGTCTTCGATTTACCATCGCTGGAGAGTGGTACACCATGGTACCGTTTCGTTTCAAATCCACGCACGCATTTCAAAAAGTCATACGACACTATTTCGCCATTTCGGACGGTGTTGCACCTTGCACCGTGGATGTTGCACCCTGTAGATATTGATTATTCGGACGGCCATAACTTCTGGCTCGTTTAGAGTTACGGGAGTCATAACCAGTCAAAACGAAGGCCTCAGTGAGTTCTACGGCCATGAAAGCTTTTAGCCGTCGATGTTTAATGCCCAAAAAAGACTATCCGAATCTCAATCAGGTCTCGGATGTTTTTTACCCTTCGTTTTTTAGACCCGTGGATTTTCACGGTAGTACGGGATTACCGTGGCTGGTCTACGATTAAGCATCGCTGGAGAGTGGTGCACCATGGTACCATTTCGTTTCAAATCCATGAACGCATTTCAAAAAGTTGTACGACACTGTTTCGCCATTTCGGACGGATGTTGCACCTTGCACCGTGGATGTTGCACCCTGTAGATATCGATTATTCGGACGGCCATAACTTCTGGCTCGTTTAGAGTTACGGGAGCCATAACCAGTCAAAACGAAGGCCTCAGTGAGTTCTACGGCTATGACAGCTTTCAGCCGTCAATGGATTGTTTAATGCCTAAAAAAGACTATACGAATCTCAATCGGGTCTCGGAAGTTTTTTACCCTTCGTTTTTTCGACACGTGGATTTTTAGGGTAAAACGGGATTACCGTGGCTGGTCTTCATGTTACCATCGCTGGAGAGTGGTGCACTAGGGTACCGTTTCGTTTCAAATCCATGCATGCATTTCAAAAAGTCGTACGACACTGTTTCGCAGTTTCGGACGGATGTTGCACCTTGCACCGTGGATGTTGCACCCTGTAGATATCGATTATTCGAACGGCCATAACTTCTGGCTCGTTTAGAGTTATGGGAGCCATAACCGGTCAAAACGAAGGTCTCGGTGAGTTCTACGGCAATGCCCGCTTTCAGCCGTCAATGGATTGTTTAATGCCCAAAAAAGACTATCCGAATCTCAATCGGGTCTAGGAAGTTTTTTCCCTTCGTTTTTTCGACACGTGGATTTTTATGGTAGAACGGGATTACCTGGCTGGTCTTCGATTTACCATCACTGTAGAGTGGTGCACCATGGTACCGTTTCGTTTCAAAACCATGCATGCATTTCAAAAAGTCGTACGACACTATTTCGCCATTTCGGACGGATGTTGCACCCTGTAGATATTGATTATTCGGACGGCCATAACTTCTGGCTCGTTTAGAGTTACGGGAGCCATAACCAGTCAAAATGAAGGCCTCAGTGAGTTCTACGGCTATGAAAGCTTTCAGCCGTCAATGGATTGTTTAATGCCCAAAAAAGACTATCTGAATCTCAATCGGGTCTCGAAAGTTTTTTACCCTTCGTTTTTTCCACACATGGATTTTTACGGTAAAACGGGATTACCGTGGCTGGTCTTCAATTTACCATCGCTGGAGAGTGGTGCAGCATGGTATCGTTTCATTTTATATCCTTGCACTCATTTCCAAAAGTCGTATGACACTGTTTTGCCACTTCGGACGGATGTTGCACCTTGCATCATGGATGTTGCACCCTGTAGATATCGATTATTCGGACGACCATAATTTTTGGCTCGTTTAGAGTTGCGGGAGCCATAACCAGTCAAAACGAAGTCCTCAGTGAGTTCTACGGCTATGACAGCTTTCAGCCGTCAATGGATTGTTTAATGCCCAAAAAAGACTATCTGAATCTCAATCGGGTCTCGGAAGTTTTTTACCCTTCGTTTTTTCGACACGTGGATTTTTACGGTAAAACGGGATTACCGTGGCTGGTCTTCATGTTACCATCGCTGGAGAGTGGTGCACCAGGGTACCGTTTCGTTTCAAATCCATGCACGCGTTTCAAAAATTCGTACGACACTGTTTCGCAGTTTCGGACGGATGTTGCACCTTGCACCGTGGATGTTGCACCCTGTAGATATCGATTATTCGAACGGCCATAACTTCTGGCTCGTTTAGAGTTATGGGAGCCATAACCGGTGAAAACGAAAGTCTCGGTGAGTTCTACGGCTATGCCCGCTTTCAGCCTTCAATGGATTGTTTAATGCCCAAAAAAGACTATCCGAATCTCAATCGGGTCTAGGAAGTTTTTTTCCCTTCGTTTTTTCGACACGTGGTTTTTTACGGTAGAACGGGATTACCGTGGCTGGTCTTCGATTTACCATCGCTGTAGAGTGGTGCACCATGGTACCGTTTCATTTCAAATCCATGCACGCATTTCAAAAAGTCGTACGACACTGTTTCGCCATTTCGGACGGATGTTGCACCCAGTAGATATCGATTATTCGGACGGCCATAACTACTGGCTCGTTTAGAGTTACGGGAGCCATTACCAGTCAAAACGAAGGCCTCAGTGAGTTCTACGGCTATGACAGCTTTCAGCCATCAATAGATTGTTTAATGCCCGAAAAAGACTATCTGAATCTCAATCGGGTCTAGGAAGTTTTTTACCCTTCGTTTTTTCGACACGTGGATTTTTACTGTAGAACGGGATTACCGTGGCTGGTGTTCGATTTACCATCGCTGGAGAGTGGTGCACCATGGTACCATTTCATTTAAAATCCATGCATGCATTTCAAAAAGTCTTACGACACTGTTTCGCCATTTCGGACGGATGTTGCACCCTGTAGATATCGATTATTCGGACGACCATAACTTCTGGCTCGTTTAGAGTTACGGGAGCCATAACCAGTCAAAACGAGGGCCTCAGTGAGTTCTATGGCTCTGACATCTTTCAGCCGTCAATGGATTGTTTAATTCCCGAAAAAGACTATCCGAATCTCAATCGGGTCTAGGAAGTTTTTTACCCTTCGTTTTTTCGACACGTGGATTTTTACGGTAGAACGGGATTACCGTGGCTGGTCTTCATGTTACCATCGCTGGAGAGTGGTGCACCACGGTACCGTTTCGTTTCAAATCCATGCACGCATTTCAAAAATTCGTGCGATACTGTTTCGCCATTTCGGACGGATGTTGCACCTTGCACTATGGATGTTCCACCCTGTAGATATCGATTATTCGAACGGCCATAACTTCTGGCTCGTTTAGAGTTACGGGAGCCATAACCAGTCAAAACGAAGGCCTCAGTGAGTTCTACGGCTATGACAGCTTTCAGCCGTCAATTGATTGTTTAATGCCCAAAAAAGACTATCCGAATCTCAATCGGGTCTAGGAAGTTTTTTACCCTTCGTTTTTTCGACACGTGGATTTTTACGGTAGAACGGGATTACCGTGGCTGGTCTTCGATTTACCATCGTTGGAGAGTGGTGCACCATGGTACCATTTCATTTAAAATCCATGCATGCATTTCAAAAAGTCGTACGACACTGTTTCGCCATTTCGGTCGGATGTTGCACCATGTAGATATCGATTATTCGGACGGCCATAACTTCTGGCTCGTTTAGAGTTACGGGGCCATAACCTGTCAAAACAAAGGCGTCAGTGAGTTCTACGGCTATGAAAGCTTTCAACCGTCGATGGATTGTTTAATGCCCAAAAAAGACTATCCGAATCTCAATCGGGTCTCGGAAGTTTTTTACCCTTCGTTTTTTCGACACGTGGATTTTTACGGTAGAACGGGATTACCGTGGCTGGTCTTCGATTTACCATCGCTAGAGAGTGGTGCACCATGGTAACATTTCGTTTCAAATCCATGCACGCATTTAAAAAAGTCGTACGACACTGTTTGGCCATTTCGGACGGATGTTGCACCTTGCACCGTGGATGTTGCACCCTGTAGATATCGATTATTCGGACGGCCATAACTTCTGGCTCGTTTAGAGTTACGGGAGCCATAACCAGTCAAAACGAAGGCCTCGGTGAGTTCTACGGCTATGACCGCTTTCAACCGTCAATGGAATGTTTAATGCCCAAAAAAGACTATCTGAATCTCAATCGGGTCTAGGTAGTTTTTTTCCCTTCGTTTTTTCGACACGTGGTTTTTTACGGTTGAACGGGCTTACCGTGGCTGGTCTTCGATTTACCATCGCTGGAGAGTGATGAACCAGGGTACTGTTTCGTTTCAAATCCATGCACGCATTTCAAAAAGTTGTACGACACTGTTACGCCATTTCGGACGGATGTTGCACCTTGCACCGTGGATGTTGCACCCTGTAGATATCGATTATTCGGAAGGACATAAATTCTAGCTCGTTTAGAGTTACGGGAGTCATAACCAGTCAAAACGAAGGCCTCAGTGAGTTCTATGGCTATGACCGCTTTCAGCCGTCAATGGATTGTTTAATGCCCAAAAAATACTATCCGAATCTCAATCGGGTCTTGGAAGTTTTTTTACCCTTCGTTTTTTCGACACGAGGATTTTTACGGTAAAACGGAATTACCGTAGCTGGTTGTAACGACCTTTAACGACCCATATTTTACATGTCGATAGATCGTAGAATTTACAGGTCGTTAGTGTTGTTGATGTTGTCTCTAGCCTGAGTCGTATAGGAAGTTAACTCGTGTGTTAAGTGTTGAGTCGTTAACGAGTTAACTAGTGGACCGAGTTGAGAATCTGACCGACTCAATGAGGACCGACTCATAGAGGTAGCGACCTATAGGTTTGGCCGAGTTAGTGAGTTGCCGCGTTAACAGGTTAAGGGTTAGACCGACTCATAGGGGTTAACGAGTTACGACTCAAGGCTGGGACGAGTTAGTAGATATGACCGGGTTAAGCTCTTCACCGACCTATAGGCTTGCGCGAGTTAGCGTGTTAGCGGGTTAGGAGTTAGCATAGCTAACGAGTTAGCGACCTAGAAGTTTTAGACGACTTAAGGATGCTAAGTCGTAAGTCGTTAGCGGCTTAGTTAGGTCGTAGGGTCATCTGGGCCGTTGGAACTGTTGGGCCATAACACTAGTTAACCCGAGTTGGTTGAGTCGTTGGTACGAGTTAAGTCGTAAGTCGTAGCATAGTTAGGACGGTTTTTGAGATAGGTCGGCCGTATTTATAGGTCGTATGTCGTTGAGTCGTATGTCGTTGGGTTCTGTTGAGTCGCACTTTGGTTGAGTCGTGTGTATGTTGTCGTATGTGTGTTGTGTCGTATTTACCTTGAGCCGCGTTGAGTCGTGAGTCGTAGTGGCTTGAGTCGTGAGTCATGAGTCGTGGACGACTCATAGGGGCGGACGACTCATGGGGGATTTCAGCCTATAAATAGAGGGCTTTGGCTCACTTTTTGGCACCGGTTTTTGAAGCGATGAAGTGCTGCCATTTTGAGAACTCGACTACAGCATTTCTTCATCTTCTTTTCTCCACTCCAATCTAGTTCTAACATCCATCCAAGATCTAAGATCAAGATCGAAGATCCAAGAGCCAAGTTGAAGATCTTCATCCAACGAAGCTAGATTTCATCGTTTCAAGCGGGATTTCGACGAATCAAGCTTGAATCTTCGCTGTCCAGATCTGAAGTTGTTAGTTTTTGAAGTGTTTGGGTGATTTGGCGAGTGGTGGTTATCTCTCACGCGGACCCAAAGGAGTATATTGGTTTGGTGGTTTGTTGGAGTGTTGTAGATAGTGATTTTATGCATTTTTCCTTAGATCTAAGTATAGATCCATTACTTATGAAGATGTTTACTTTTGCATGTTCATTCATCAAGTTGTAGAGACAAAACCCATGATTTATATTTGTTAGATCTATGCTAAAAACCCTTGATTCATATATGTTAGATCCATGCTCATTTATTTACGAAATTGCCATTTTAGTTATAAATGCCTATTTAGATCTTGATTGACTACTTATTTGTTTGGATTAATGTTTGCCTTGTTTGATTGTTGTGAATGAGTTATCTAGTTGATAGATTTGGACAAGTATGGTCAAAGACGATTCAAAAGCTACGGAAGAGGCTCTTGAATGGTGAAAGTTGCTTAAGGCATATGTAGTGGATGTTGAAGCTCATATGTATGGATTGGATGATATTGAGATGGAATTTTGCCATGAGGCGATGAGGCAAACCATGATGTTAAGATGAGCCTTTGCTATGATGAAGATGAGGCGAGGCATGAGGTGATGTAACCTTGGTATAATCAAGAAGGATTGCTCCAAGCATGTTGATAACTTGAAGGGTAGTTCGAGTTGATTGATAATGGATGGCTCAACAGGTAGTTTGGGATAGGATGAGAATAGTCGTCAAGGAGGATGACTAGAAGGCTTGGATTTCATCGTTGTTGAAGGTTCTAGCAGACTCAAAGCAAGAGTACAAGGGTTGCCCTAAAGACTACAGGTAGGTCGTCTGGACACCCTAAAGACTACAGGTAGGTGGTCGAGTACTCTGGGTAGTTGCGAAAATTCCTAGGCACGGTTCATGATGACGTGTGGAGTTATGTCTAGAACCGGGGTTACCATTAACCCTTGATAGATGGCTCAGGAAGGAGTCTGTCATTCAATTAACGGTGATTTCGAAGCAAGGTTAACGGTGATAGCCAGAGTCATGGATGTTTGATTGTACCATCATTCGGCCTCAAGAGCGGTGTTTTCTGGGTGCTTATCTGATCTTGGTTTAGGCCTTGGGGGTTTGTATTTGGAAAACATCGACCTTGACTCGGGTGGTTATTATTTTACCTTAATTGTCTGCTATGTTATGCTTGCTTCTCCTTAGTGTGAGTCTGGGGGCTATCACTGTAGAAAGAGGTGGAATGGGATGGTTTGGTTCTTATTCCTATATCCTTTATGCTCTTTTGGTATGTTTGATAGTTGATCTACTGCTCACTAAGACTTTGTCTGACTCAAGGTTTTATGTCTCCTCTTATTACCTTGGGCTATTCATCCATGTTGGGATGGGCAGACTAGGTAGCAGGTGACAGGTGCTGTTCGTGGAGATCTAAGTTGATGATGACGAAGACGAGCAGGAGGCTTTTGCATATTATTTCATATTATGTACTGGGTGTTCCGCTGTATATACTTTGAGTGCTTTGTAGTGAGGTTTTTGATGTATTGACTGTTCTGATGATTGTATCAAACTTCTAAGATGCTTATTTGATGATATTCTGTTATGAAGCTTCACTATACATATATTTCTCTATTGTATTTTATCCATGCGCTGTGAGTTATGCGATAGATTTTGCTGTTTTATTTTACCCTGACTATCGTCCATGGCTGCCTGGCACGCCTTTCAGCGCATTATTCCCTTGTTTTGGTGCGGGAGTCATGGGCGGTCGTCACATTTGGTATCAGAGCTTTGGTTAATCGATTTTAGCCAACGTTCGCTGACGTAACTACGTATGAGAGACGTAATTGTATTTTGATGGATGATTACTATATATAGTATAGTAGCTTAGAAGGATTTGAACCCCTTATGCAGTTGTTTCTTAAGGTGTTCTAATCATTCCTTTTTGTAGATATTAAGGATGAGTCGAAGCGAGAGACAAGCTGCAAGGGAAAGCCGTGCTGCTAGGGAAGCTGTTGATTATGCTCCTATGTTTGAGGCCATGATGACTTCGATCATGAGAAGGATACCAGCCTCGGGGCCATCAATAGATGTTGGAGTTCAAGTTCAAGCTCCAAGACCAGTGGATTTTGCTAAGCTTTGCAAGGACTATACTTCTCTTGGAGGAAAGGTTTTCTTGGGAACGGAATCAACCATTGTAGTGCAAAGATGGATTGATGCTTGTAGAAGGATCTTTGGTGATTTGGGAGTTGAGGATGCAACTAAGAGGAAGCTTGCATCAAGGCAACTTCAAGGGAGAGCTTCAGATTGGTGGAATTCTATCACCATTGATACTCCGGAGGAGGAGATTACTTGGGAGCAATTCCAAGCTAGATTTGAAGCTAAGTTCATCTCTACAGCTCAGAAATCTGTTTTGTTCAAGAAGTTTGTAGAGCTCAAGCAAGGTGGGAGATCGGTCCTTGAGTATGTTTCTGCGTTTGAGGCTTTGTCCAAGTATGCTAGATCGTATATTGATTCTCCCTATCAGAAGAATGAGAAGTTTGTGACCTGTTTGGATGCTTATCTTGGAAGACAGTTGGTGGATCATCTGGACGATCCGTTTGAGAAGCTTGTGGAGAAAGCCCTCAGGCATGAGTGTTTATTTCCTAGGGAAAGTCCTGTTGTTACTGTAACCAAGGAAGGATCTAGGCCACAGCAGAGTGGAAACAAGAAGAGGAAGCAGCAGCAACAGAGAGGTAAGGATGGCCAGAAGAAGCCGAAGGGCGAAGTGACCTGCTACAACTGCCAGCAGAAGGGCCATCTCTTCAAAGATTGTAAGAATCCCAAGGTGCCAGGAAAGTGTTACAACTGTGATAAGCTGGGACATATCAAGAAGAATTGTCCAGAGCCGAGGAAGGACAGGCAGATTGTGCAAGCTTATGCTTTGGGAGCAGTGTCGTCGTCTTCAAAAGCTCCTACTGCTGAAGAGAAGGGGAAGAGTGTGGTGGTTCAAGGTACTCTTTCCATTTGTGGTATTCCAGTTAGAGTGTTATTTGATACTGGAGCGTCGCATTCTTTTGTTTGTGATGATTTGGTAGGCCGGTTAGGTTTGAACAGGATATTATAGATAGGCCATTGGTTGTGACTAATCCAGTTGGGGGTTCGTCTTGTTTGTGTATGATATGTCGTGGTGTAGTTGTGTCGAGTCATGATTGCTCGTTTGTTAGTGATTGCTTTGTTCTGAACTTTGCGGGGTTCAGAATTATTTGGGGTATGGACTGGCTTAGGAAGTATGTGGCAAGGATTGATTGTGAGAGGCTGGAGGCGACAGTCGGGAATGTGGAAGGGCGAAAGGTTGTGATACGATGTAAGCATGAGGAAAGCGTCTTCATGAGCTTCATGTATTCGCTGGTTGTTCCACGGGATGGACTGTCATCGGTGCCTATTGTGAATGGATTTGAGGATGTCTTTGACGAAGTCAAAGGGTTACCGCCGCATAGGGAGATCGAGTTTCGTATCGATCTAGTTGAGGGAGCCAGACCTGTTGTGATGCCTCTTAGGCGGATGGCGCCTAGGGAGCAGCAAGAGTTGAAGGTGCAAGTTGATGACCTTTTACAGAAAGGATTCATTCGGCGTAGTGTGTCCGAATGGGGTGCACCAGTTGTGTCCGCAACCAAAGCGGATGGATCGTTAAGGTTGTGTGTGGATTATCGTGAGCTGAATAAAGTGACTAAGAAGAACAAGTATCCATTACCGAGAATAGATGACTTGTTTGATCAGCTTCACGAGGCTAAGGTGTTTTCTCAGATGGATTTGGCAACGGGATTTCACCAGTTGAGAGTGGCTAAGGATAGTGTTCCGAAGACTGCTTTTAGGACACCATCCGGTTTTTATGAGTGGCTGGTAATGCCGTTTGTATTGACTAACGCACCAGCATATTTTGTGGATCTTATGAATAGAGTGTTCAGAGATCAGTTGAATAAGTTCGTGCTTGTGTTCGTGGATGATATTCTGATTTATTCCAGAACTGAGGAGGAACACAAGACACACTTGAGGATTGTTTTGGAAATCTTGCGGAAACATCAGCTGAAGGCTAAGTTTTCGAAGTGTCACTTCTGGAAGGGTGAAGTGAGGTTCTTAGGCCATGTTATCTCTGGAAATGGAATCGCGGTTGATCCCGCTAAGGTGGCAGCAATCCAGGATTGGATTAGACCTAAGAATGCATCTGATGTGAGAAGTTTTCTTGGATTAGCAGGATATTATCGTCGGTTTATCAAAGACTTTTCCAAGATAGCTGCACCGTTAACAGGATTGACGAAAAAGAACCAAGTGTTCAGATGGGATGATAATTGTGAGCAAGCTTTTGGAATCCTGAGAGAGCGACTGACGAGTGCTCCTGTTTTGACTATTCCAAGTGGGAATGATGAGATGGTGGTTTACACCGATGCATGTGGTACTGGACTTGGAGCAGTGCTGATGCAGAAGGATAGAGTTGTTGAGTATGCGAGTCGACAACTGAAGCTGCATGAAAGGAGTTACCCGACTCATGATTTGGAGTTAGCGGCGATTGTTTTTGCTCTAAAGATGTGGAGACATTATCTATTGGGAGTTCGTTTCGAGTTGTTTACGGATCATAAGTCGTTGAAGTACCTTTTCTCCCAAAAGGATTTGAATCTTCAGCAGCAACGATGGCTGGAGTTTTTGGCATCATATGATTTTGGTATAGCCTATACTCCGGGAAAAGGTAACGCAGTAGCAGATGCGTTGAGTCGAAGACATGCCGGATTGGGAGCCATGTTTTCGGAATGGAAGAGTCTCGAGTATTTGGCTGGATTTGACTTCAGGCCTAGATGTGAATTGGAACCTGAGATGTAGGCAAACTTATCGATAAGGCCTACTCTTGTGGAAAGGATTGGCGAGAGTCAAAAGCGAGACGATAAGCTTGTCAAGATCATCCGTGATTTGGATTCTGGATTGGAACCAAAGAAGGATAAAGGATTCGAGGTCGATCGAGAGGGTTGGCTTCGAAAGAAAGGACGACTAGTTGTTCCCGATATAGATGAATTGAGAGATGAAGTTCTGAAGGAAAGTCATCACTCGAAGTTGACAATTCAAGGAGGAAATAAGATGTATCGGGATATGAAGAGAACCTATTACTGGGAAGGTATGAAGAAGGATGTTGGAAATTTTATTTCCAAGTGTATGAATTGCCAGTTGGTTAAAGCAAAGCAGAAGAAGCCAAGTGGATTGCTTCATCCATTTGAAGTTCCTATGTGGAAGTGGGAATAGATATCGATGGATTTTATCGATGGTCTACCTAGAACCCGGGCAGGGAATGAAGGGATTTGGGTCATCATAGATCGTTTGACTAAGAGTGCAAGGTTCATTCCTGTTCGATCGACTAGGACTGCATCGAAGTTGGCTGAGTTGTATGTTAAGTGGATAGTTCGATTCCATGGTATTCCGAAGAGTATAGTGAGCGATCGAGACCCATTGTTCACTAGTGGATTTTGGAAGAGCTTCCAGGAAGTTTTGGGAACCGAGTTGTGTTTGAGTACAGCTTATCATCCCCAAACAGATGGTCAGACTGAGAGAGTCAACCGAGTTTTGGAAGATCTTCTCAGAGCCTGTGTTTTGGATTTCGGAGGATCATGGGAAGATCACCTTCATTTGGTGGAATTTGCATATAATAACAGTTATCAGTCAATTATTGGTATGGCACCATATGAAGCACTGTATGGAAGACCGTGTAACTCTCCGACATGCTGGTTGGAAACTGGAGAAAAACTGATACTTGGGCCAGAGATGATTCGACAGACTTCGGATTGTATAGGGATCATTCGGCAACGAATGAAGGCAGCCCAAGATCGTCAGAAAAGTTATGCCAATAATCGTCGTAAAGATTTGGAATTCGACGTAGGTGATATGGTTTTTGTGAAGATTTCTCCTCTGAAGAATGTTATTCGATTCGGGAAGAAAGGAAAGTTGACTCCAAGATTTGTTGGACCATTCCCGATCATTGAGCGAATTGGAAAGCTCGCTTATAGATTGAAGTTACCGAAAAAGATGGCAGGTGTGCACAATGTTTTTCATGTATCTTATCTACGAAAGTATGTGCACGACTCGAATGCAGTCGTTTTTGCTGATAGCTGTGAAGATTTAGAGGTTGATCCAGTGGTAAGAAGACCTCGTAAGCCGTTTTGTGTTGTTGAAACCGACACAAAACAGCTTAGGAGGAAGATGATTACGTCGCTCAAGATACAATGGAGTGATGATGTTAACGATTGTACGTGGGAGAAGGAAGAGAGGATGAAGGCAGCTCATCCTGAACTCTTCGAGGTATGGCCCTAAGATGTCGTGACATCTCATGAATTTGTAGCTTGTTCTAAGTCTTAGAATTCTGCATGCTAGGCTAGAATTGGATGCATGGTTTGTTGATTGCTATGGATGGTAGGCATGCAGAATAGCTTTGATTGCTGTTGTTTGTTTGGAATTTCGGGGGCGAAATTCCTAAGGGGGAGAGAATGTAACGACCCGTATTTTACGTGTCGATAGATCGTAGAATTTACAGGTCGTTAGTGTTGTTGATGTTGTCTCTAGCCTGAGTCGTATAGGAAGTTAACTCGTGTGTTAAGTGTTGAGTCGTTAACGAGTTAACTAGTGGACCGAGTTGAGAATCTGACCGACTCAATGAGGACCGACTCATAGAGGTAGCGACCTATAGGTCTGGCCGAGTTAGTGAGTTGCCGAGTTAACAGGTTAAGGGTTAGACCGACTCATAGGGGTTAACGAGTTACGACTCAAGGCTGGGACGAGTTAGTAGATATGACCGGGTTAAGCTCTTCACCGACCTATAGGCTTGCGCGAGTTAGCGTGTTAGCGGGTTAGGAGTTAGCATAGCTAACGAGTTAGCGACCTAGAAGTTTTAGACGACTTAAGGATGCTAAGTCGTAAGTCGTTAGCGGCTTAGTTAGGTCGTAGGGTCATCTGGGACGTTGGAACTGTTGGGCCATAACACTAGTTAACTCGAGTTGGTTGAGTCGTTGGTACGAGTTAAGTCGTAAGTCGTAGCATAGTTTGGACGGTTTTTGAGATAGGTCGGCCGTGTTTATAGGTCGTATGTTGTTGAGTCGTATGTCGTTGGGTTCTGTTGAGTCGCACTTTGGTTGAGTCGTGTGCATGCTGTCGTATGTGTGTTGTGTCGTATTTACCTTGAGCCGCGTTGAGTCGTGAGTCGTAGCGGCCTAAGTCGTGAGTCATGAGTCGTGGACGACTCATAGGGGAGGACGACTCATGGGGGATTTCAGCCTATAAATAGAGGGCTTTGGCTCACTTTTTGGCACCGGTTTTTGAAGCGACGAAGTGCTGCCATTTTGAGAACTCGACTATAGCATTTCTTCATCTTCTTTTCTCCACTCCAATCTAGTTCTAACATCCATCGAAGATCAAGATCGAAGATCCAAGAGCCAAGTTGAAGATCTTCATCCAAAGAAGCTAGATTTCATCGTTTCAAGCGGGATTTCGACGAATCAAGCTTGAATCTTCGCTGTCCAGATCTGAAGTTGTTAGTTTTTGAAGTGTTTGGGTGATTTGGTGAGTGGTGGTTATCTCTCACGTGGACCCAAAGGAGTATATTGGTTTGGTGGTTTGTTGGAGTGTTGTAGATAGTGATTTTATGCATTTTTCCTTAGATCTAAGTATAGATCCATTACTTATGAAGATGTTTACTTTTGCAAGTTCATTCATCAAGTTGTAGAGACAAAATCCATGATTTATATTTGTTAGATCTATGCTAAAAACCCTTGATTCATATATGTTAGATCCATTCTCATTTATTTACGAAATTGCCATTTTAGTTATAAATGCCTATTTAGATCTTGATTGACTACTTATTTGTTTGGATTAATGTTTGCCTTGTTTGATTGTTGTGAATGAGTTATCTAGTTGATAGATTTGGACAAGTATGGTCAAAGACGATTCAAAAGCTACGGAAGAGGCACTTGAATGGTGAAAGTTGCTTAAGGCATATGTAGTGGATGTTGAAGCTTATATTTATGGATTGGATGTTATTGAGATGGAATTTTGCCATGAGGCGATGAGGCAAACCATGATGTTAAGATGAGCCTTTGCTATGATGAAGATGAGGCGAGGCATGAGGTGATGTAACCTTGGTATAATCAAGAAGGATTGCTCCAAGCATGTTGATAACTTGAAGGGTAGTTCGAGTTGATTGATAATGGATGGC
Source organism: Allium cepa (assembly GCA_030765085.1). Lineage (NCBI taxonomy): Eukaryota > Viridiplantae > Streptophyta > Magnoliopsida > Asparagales > Amaryllidaceae > Allium > Allium cepa. The sequence continues at coordinate 17,573,171 of CM060931.1, forward strand.
TCAAGAGGTAGTTTGGGCTAGGATGAGAATAGCCGTCAAGGAGGATGACTAGAAGGCTTGGATTTCATCGTTGTTGAAGGTTCTAGCAGACTCAAAGCAAGAGTACAAGGGTTGCCCTAAAGACTACAGGTAGGTGGTCTGGACACTCTAAAGACTACAGGTAGCTCCAAAACCAGTGGATTTTTCTAAGTTGTGCAAGGACTATACTGCTCTTGGAGGAAAGGTTTTCTTAGGGACAGGGTCAACCATTGAAGTCCAAAGATGGATAGATGCTTGTCGAAGGATCTTTGTTGATTTGGGGATTGAGGATGCAACTAAGAGGAAGCTTGCATCAAGACAGCTTCAAGGGAGAGCTTCAGATTGGTGGAATTCTATCACCATTGATACTCCAGAGGAAGAGATTACTTGGGAGCAATTCCAAGTTAGATTTGAAGCTAAGTTCATTTCTACAGCTCATAAATCTGTTCTGTTTAAGAAGTTTGTGGAACTCAAGCAAGGTGGAAGACCAGTTCTTGAGTATGTTTCTGAATTTGAAGCTTTGTCCAAGTATGCTCGGTCGTATATTGAGTCTTCATATCAGAAGAACGAGAAGTTTGTGACAGGCTTGGACACTTATCTTGGGAGGCAGTTAGTGGATCATTTGGACGATCCATTTGAGAAGCTTGTGGAGAAAGCTCTGAGGCATGAGAATCTGTTTCCTAAGGAAGGATCTGTTGTTGCTGTGACCAAGGAGCAAAATGGAAACAAGAAGATGAAGCAGCAGCAGCAGAAAGGTAAGGATGGACAGAAGAAGCCAAAGGGTGAAGTGTTCTGCTACAACTGTCAGCAGAAGGGGCATCTCTCCAGGGATTGCAAGAAACCAAGAGTGTTGGCAAAGTGTCACAACTGTGACAAACCGGGGCAATTCAAGAGGGATTGTTCGGAACCGAGGAAGGACAAGCAGATTGTGCAAGCCTATGCTTTGGGGGCTGTGCCATCATCTTTGAAAGCTCCTACTGCTGATGAGAAAGGAAAGAGCGTGGTGGTTCAAGGTACTCTTTTCATTTGTGGTGTTCCAGTTAGAATGTTGTTTGATACTGGAGCGTCGCATTCTTTTGTTTGTAATGATCTTGTAGACCGGTTGGGTTTGGAACCGGATATTGTTGATAGGCCATTGGTTGTGACTAATCCAGTTGGGGGTTCGTCTTGTTTGTGTATGATATGCCGTGGTCTAGTTGTGTCGAGTCATGATTGCTCTTATGTTTGTGATTGTTTTGTTCTGAACTTTGTGGGGTTCGGAATTATTTTGGGTATGGACTGGCTTAGGAAGTATGTGGCAAGGATTGATTCTGAGAGGCTGGAGGTGACAGTCGAGAATGTAGAGAGGCGAAAGGTTGTGATACGATGTAAGCATGAAGAAGGCGTCTTCATGAGCTTCATGTATTCGTTGGTTGTTCCACGGGATGGACTGTCATCGGTGCCTATTGTGAATGGATTTGAGGATGTCTTTGACGAGGTCAAAGGATTACCGCCGCATAGGGAGATCGAGTTTCGTATCGATCTAGTTGAGGGAGCCAGACCTGTTGTGATGCCTCTTAGGCGAATGGCGCCTAGAGAATAGCAAGAGTTGAAGGTGCAGGTTGATGACCTTTTACGGAAAGGATTCATTCGGCGTAGCGTGTCCGAATGGGGTGCACCAGTTGTGTTCGCAACCAAAGCGGATGGATCGTTGAGGTTGTGTGTGGATTATCGTGAGCTGAATAAAGTGACTAGGAAGAACAAGTACCATTGCCGAGAATAGATGACTTGTTTGATCAGCTTCACGAGGCTAAGGTGTTTTCTCAGATGGATTTGACAACGGGATTTCACCAGTTGAGAGTGGCAAAGGATAGTGTGCCGAAAACTGCTTTTAGGACACCATCCAGTTTCTATGAGTGGCTGGTAATGCCGTTTGGATTGACCAATGCACCGGCATATTTTGTGGATCTTATGAATAGAGTATTCAGAGATCAGTTGAACAAGTTTGTACTTGTGTTCGTGGATGATATTTTGGTTTACTCCAGAAATGAAGAAGAGCACAAGACGCACTTGCGGATTGTTTTGGAAATCTTGCGAAAACATCGGCTGAAGGCTAAGTTTTCGAAGTGTCACTTCTGGAAGAGTGACGTGAGGTTCTTAGGCCATGTTATTTCGGGAAATGGAGTAGCGGTTGATTGCGCTAAGGTGGCAGCAATCCAGGATTGGGTTAGGCGTATGAATGCATCTGATGTGAGATGTTTTCTTGGATTAGCAAGATATTATCGTCGTTTTATCAAAGACTTTTCCAAGATAGCTGCACCGTTAACAGGATTGACGAAAAAGAACCAAGCGTTCAAATGGGATGATAAGTGTGAGCAAGCTTTCGGAATCCTGAAAGAGCAACTGACAAGTGCTCCTGTTTTGACTATTCCAAGTGGGAATGATGAGATGGTGGTTTACACCGGTGCATGTGGTACTGGACTTGGAGCAGTGCTAATGCAAAAGGATAAAGTTGTTGCATATGCAAGTCGACAAATGAAGCCGCATGAAAGGAATTACCCGACTCATGATTTGGAGTTAGCGGCGATTGTTTTTGCTCTGAAGATGTGGAGACATTACCTGTTGGGAGTTCGATTCGAGTTGTTTACAGATCATAAGTCGTTGAAGTATCTGTTCTCCCAAAAGGATTGAATCTTCGACAGCAACGGTGGCTAGAGTTTTTAGCATCATATGATTTTGGTATAGCCTATACTCTGGGAAAATGTAATGCAGTGGCAGATGCGTTAAGTCGAAGACATGCAGGATTGGTAGCCATGTTTTCAGAATGGAAGAGCCTTGAGTATTTGGCTGGATTTGACTTCAGGCCCAGATGTGAATTGGAACCTGAGATGTTGGCAAACTTATCAATAAGACCTACTCTTATGGAAAGAATTGGCGAGAGCCAATAGCGAGAAAATAAGCTTGTCAGGATTATCCGTGATTTGGAATCTGGATTGGATCCAGAAAAGGATAAAGGATTCGAGGTCGATCGAGAGGGTTGGCTTCGGAAACAAGGACGACTGGTTGTTCCCGATATAGATGAATTGAGGGATGAAGTTCTGAAGGAAAGTCATCACTCGAAGTTGACAATTCATCCAGGTGGAAATAAGATGTATCGGGATATGAAAAGGACTTACTACTGGGAAGGTAAGAAGAAGGATGTTGGAAATTTTATTTCCAAATCTATGAATTGCCAGTTGGTAAAAGCCGAGCAAAAGAAGCCAAGTGGGTTGCTTCAGCCGTTAGAAGTTCCTACATGGAAGTGGGAGCAAATATCGATGGATTTTATCGATGGTCTACCTAGAACTAGGGCAGGAAATGAAGGGATTTGGGTCATTGTAGATCGTTTGACTAAGAGTGCAAGATTCATTCCTGTTCGATCAACTAGGACTGCATCAAAATTGGCTGAGTTGTATGTTAAGTGGATAGTTCGATTCCATGGTATTCCGAAAAGTATAGTGAGCGATCGAGATCCATTGTTCACTAGTGGATTTTGGAAGAGCTTCCAGGAAGTTTTGGGAACTTAGTTGTGTTTGAGTACAGCTTATCATCCCCAAACAGATGGTCAGACCGAGAGAGTCAACCGAGTTTTGGAAGATCTCCTGAAAGCTTGTGTCTTAGATTTCGGAGGATCATGGGAAGACCATCTTCATTTGGTGGAATTTGCGTATAATAACAGTTATCAGTCCAGTATTGGTATGGCGCCATATGAGGCATTGTATGGAAGACCGTGTAACTCTCCGACATGTTGGTTGGAAAGAGGAGAAAAGCTGATACTTGGGCCAGAGATGATTCGACAGACTACGGATTGTATAGAGATCATTCGGCGACGAATGAAGGCAGCCCAAGATCGTCAGAAAAGTTATGCCGATAAGCGTCATAAGGATTTGGAATTCGACCTAGGTGATCTGGTTTTCGTGAAGGCTTCTCCACTGAAGAATGTTATTCGATTCGGGAAGAAAGGAAAATTGACTCCGAGATTTGTTGGACCATTCCCGATCATCGAGCGAATTGGAAAGTTCGCTTATAAATTGGAGTTACCGAAAAAGATGGCGGGTGTGCACAATGTTTTTCATGTATCTTATCTACGGAAGTATGTGCATGACTCGAATACGGTGGTTTCTGCTGATAGCTGTGAAGACATGGAGGTTGACCCAGTTGTTACGAGACCTCGTAAGCCGCTTCGTGTTGTGGAAACCGGCACGAAACAGCTTAGGAGGAAGACGGTTACGTTGCTCAAGATACAATGGAGTGATGATGTTAACGACTGTACGTCGGAAGAGGAAGAGAGGATGGAGGCAGCTCATCCTGAACTCTTCGAGGTATGGCCCTAAGGTGTCGTGACATCTCACGAATTTGTAACTTGTTCTAGTCTTAGTATTCTACATGCTAGGCTAGAATTGGATGCAAGGTTTGTTGATTGCTATGGATGGTAGGCATACAGAATAGTTTTGATTGCTCTTGTTTGTTTGGAATTTCTGGGACGAAATTCCTAAGGGGGAGAGAATGTAACGACCCGTATTTTATGGATCGAGAGATCGTGGAACTGTTGGCATTGGGTTGTTAGTATTGTTAAGTCGTTCAGAGTTTAAGTCATTTGGAGCTTGAGTCATGTAGGAGATAAGTCGTGTTGAGGTTGAGTCGTATGGAAGCTTATTTCGTGGCCGACTTAAGGAGCATAGATGACTTAAGGGATTGACCGACTTAGTGGAGCTACGACTTAGGAGTTAGCGAGTTAGTGGGTTGGACCGACTCATAGGGGTGACCGACCTAAGAGGTGAGCGAGTTAAGGATTAAGACGACCTAAGGATGGAGCGAGTTAAGAAGGTTAGCGGGTCAGAAGGCCCACGGGTTAGCGACTTAAGTTAGTAGCCGACTCAAGGTTTAGCCGACTTAAGAGTGAACGGCTTAAGACTTAAGTCGTTATGGTATAAGTCGTAGGCCGTTGGGACTTAGGCTTAGTGCTAAGTCGTTAGGATGTATGGTCGTCTCTCGTGTTAGGTCGGCAGTGTATTGAGTCGTAAGCCGTGTGTGTGTATTGAACCGTATGTTGTTAAGCCGTGTCGGGGCATCAGTCGTTAGGTCGGCTGCTAGTTAGGTCGTGAGTCATAGAGATCTTGTGTCTGTGCTAGGCCGTGTTTGTTAGGGCGTAAGGTTGGTTGAGTCGGCTGTGTAGTTGGGTCGTTAGGTCGTTAGAAGGCCTATGTCGCTATGTTGCATCTGGTTTGGTCGTTGAGTCGTGTGGGGGCATAAGTCGTAAGTCGTTGGGCTTTTAGGTCGTGGGCGACTCATGGGGGGGCGGCCGACTCAGGAGAAAATCTGCCTATAAATAGAGGGGTTGGCTCACTTTTTGGCACCGGATTTTGAAGCGACGAAGTGCTGCCATTTTGAGAGCTCGACTACAACACTTCTTCACTTCTTTTCTCCACTCTAATCTAGTGATTCCTTCCATCTAAATTGAAGATCAAATCGAAGATCCAAGAGCCAAAGTTGAAGATCTCCATCCATTGAAGAAAGATTTCATCGTTTGAAGCGGAGCTTTGGAGGATCAAGCTTGATTCTTTGCTGTCCAGATCTGGAGTTGGTTGTTTTCGAGGTGTTTAGGTGATTTGGTGAGTGGTAGTTATCTCTCACATGGACCCAAAGGAGTATATTGGATCGGTGGTTTGTTTATGTGCTAAAGAGAGTGATTTCGTGCATTTTTCTTAAGTTTGCATGTAGATCTATTGTTCGTGATGATTTGACATCTATTTTACTACATGTTCACTTATGCAAGTTCATTCATCAAGTTGTAGAGATATTGTTCATAATTCATGCTTGTTAGAATGCATGTTAGATATGGACTCTTTATTTACGAAATTGTCATTATTGTTGTAATCGTTTATTTAGATCTTGTTTGAATGATTGATTGCTTGGATTAATGTTTGATTTGATTGATTAGTTGATCGATAACTTGATTTGGACAAGTTGGTCGAAGATGATTCAAAAGCTAAGTGGAAAGGCTCTTGAATAAGGAAAGCTGCTTGTGGCATATGAAGCGGATGTTGAAGCTCATATGGATAGATTTGATGATGATGTTGAGATGGGAATTTGCCATGATGCGATGAGGCAAACCATGATGTTGAGATGGGACTTTGCTATGATGCGATGAAGCAAAGCATGATGTGTGAAAGCCTTGGTTTGATCCAGACGGGATCATCCCAAGCATATTGATAACTCGGTGATGCGGTCCGAGTTTGTGGATAATGGTTAGCTTGAGAGGCGCTTGAGCTAGTATGGGAATAGTCGTCGAGGAGGATGACTAGAAGGCTGAGAGTTCATCGTTGTTGAAGGTTCTAGCATGCTCAAAGCATGAGTACGTTGGGACGGGTCACGATGACGTTCCAAGCACGGGCTGCGACGACGTGCTAGTACTCTGGGTAGTTGCGATAATTCCTAGGCACGGGCTGCGACGACGTGCGGAGTTATGTCTAGAACCGGGGTCACCATTAGCCCTAGACAGGCGGTCATTCAACTAACGGTGAATTCAAGGCAATGATAACAATGATAGCCAGAGTCATGGATGTTTGGATGTTTGGTTGTATCGTCGCTTGGGTCAAGAGCGATGTTTTCAGGGTGCTTATCTGATCTTGGTTTAGGCCTTGGGGGTTTGTACTTGGAAAACACCGACCTTGACTCGAGTGATATTTACTTTGCTTTAAATTTCTGAATTGCTATGTTTACTTCTGCTTAATGTGTCTGGGGCTATCATTGTAGAAAGAGGTGGAGTGGGATGGTTGAGTTCCTATTCCTTTTATCCTTTGTGCTCTTTTGGTATGTTTGATAGTTGATTTACTGCTCACTAAGACTATTGTCTGACTCAAGGTTTTATGTTCAACTCTTATTACCTTGGGCTGTTCATCCATGTTGGGATGAGCAGACTAGGTAGCAGGTGACAGGTGCTGTTCTTGGCTACCAATGCTGTTGAATGACGAAGACGAGCTGGAGGCTTTTTCATATTGTTTTCTTACTATATGTACTGGATGTTCCGCTGTTTGCTTGATACTCTGAGTGTTATGTAGTGAGGCTTGATGTATTGACTATTCAGATGATTGTATAAAACTATTATGAGTTTATATGATTCTGTTCTATGGAGCTTCACTATGTATATTTTCTATTGTATTTTGTCCATGCGCTGTGAGTAATACGATAGACTATTCTATTTTACCTTACCCTGACTATCGTCCATGGCTGCTTGGAACACCTTTCAGCGCACCATTCTCTTGTTTTCGTGCGGGAGTCATGGGCGGTCGTCACACTGGTCTTCAATTTACCATCGCTGGAGAGTGGTGCACCAGGGTACCGTTTCGTCTCAAATTCTTGCACGCATTTCAAAAATTCGTACGACACAGTTTCGCCATTTCGGACGGATGTTGCACCTTGCACCGTGTATGTTGCAACCTGTAGATATCGATTATTCGTACGGCCATAACTTCTGGCTTGTTTAGAGTTACGGGAGCTGTAACCAGTCAAAACGAAGGCCTCAGTGAGTTCTACGGCTACGACAGCTTTCAGCCGTCAATGGATTGTTTAATGCCTAAAAAAGACTATCCGAATCTCAATCGGGTCTAGGAAGTTTTTTACCCTTCGTTTTTTCGACACGTGGATTTTTACGGTAGAACGGGATTACCGTGGCTGGTCTTCAATTTACCATCGCTGGAGAGTGGTGCACCATGGTACCGTTTGTTTTCAAATCCTTGCACGCATTTCAAAAAGTCGTACGACACTGTTTCGCCGTTTCGGATGGATGTTGCACCTTGCACCGTGGATGTTGCACCCTGTAGATATCGATTATTCGAACGGCCATAACTTCTGGCTCGTTTAGAGTTACGGGAACCACAACCAGTCAAAACGAAGGCCTCAGTGAGTTCTACGACTATGACAGCTTTCAGCCAACGATGGATTGTTTAATGCCCAAAAAAGACTATCCGAATCTCAATCTGGTCTCGAAAGTTTTTTACCCTTCGTTTTTTCGACACGTGGATTTTTACGGTAAAACGGGATTACCGTGGCTGGTCTTCAATTTACCATCGCTGGAGAGTGGTGCACCATGGTACCGTTTCGTTTCAAATCCTTGCACGCATTTCAAAAAGTCGCACGACACTGTTTCGCCATTTCGGATGGATGTTGCACCTTGCACCGTGGATGTCGCACCCTGTAGATATCGATTATTCGGACGGCCACAATTTCTGGCTCGTCTAGAGTTACGGGAGCCATAACAAGTCAAAACGAAGACCTCGGTGAGTTCTACGGCTATGAATGCTTTCAGCCGTCGATGGATTGTTTAATGCCCAAAAAAGACTATCCGAATCTCAATCGGGTCTCGGAAGTTTTTTCCCCTTCGTTTTTTCGACACGCGGATTTTTACGGTAAAACGGGATTACCGTGGCTGGTCTTCAATTTACCATCGCTGGAGAGTGGTGCACCACGGTACCGTTTCGTTTCAAATCCTTGCACGCATTTCAAAAAGTCGTACGACATTGTTTCGCCATTTCGGACGGATGTGGCACCTTGCACCGTGGATGTTGCACCCTGTAGATATCGATTATTTGGACGGCCATAACTTTTGGCTCGTTTAGAGTTACGGGATCCATAACCAGTCAACACGAAGGCCTCGGTGAGTTCTACGGCTATGACAGTTTTCATCCGTCAATGGATTGTTTAATGCCCAAAAAAGACTATCCGAATCTCAATCGGGTCTCGGAAGTTTTTTACCCTTCGTTTTTTCGACACGTGGATTTTTACGGTAAAACGGGATTACCGTGTCTGGTCTTCATGTTATCATCGCTGGAGAGCGGTGCACCAGGGTACTGTTTCGTTTCACATCCATTCACGCATTTTAAAAAGTCGTACGACACTGTTTCGCCATTTCGGACGGATGTTGCACCTTGCACCGTGGATGTTGCACCCTATACATATCGATTATTCGGACGGCCATAACTTATGGCTCATTTAGAGTTACGGGAGCCATAACCAGTCAAAACGAAGGCCTTGGTAAGTTCTACGGCTATGAAAGCTTTCAGCCGTCAATGGATTGTTTAATGCCCAAAAAAGACTATCTGGATCTCAATCGGGTCTAGGAAGTTTTTTACCCTTCGTTTTTTCGACACGTGGATTTTTACGGTAGAACGGGATTACCATGGCTGGTCTTCGATTTCCCATCCCTGGAGGGTGGTGCACCACGGTACCGTTTCGTTTCAAATCCATGCACACATTTCAAAAATTCGTACGATACTGTTTCGCCATTTCGGACGGATGTTGCACCTTGCACCGTGGATGTTGCACCCTGTAGATATTGATTATTCGGACGGCCATAACTTCTGGCTCGTTTAGAGTTACGAGAGCCACAACCAGTCAAAACGAAGGCCTCAGTGAGTTCTACGGCTCTGACGGTTTTCAGCCGTCAATGGATTTCGTAATGCCCAAAAAAGACTACGCAAATCTCAATCGGGGCTAGGAAGTTTTTTACCCTTCGTTTTTTCGACACGTAGATTACCGTGGCTGGTCTTCGATTTACCATCGCTGGAGAGTGGTGCCCCATGGTACCGTTTCATTTCAAATCCTTGCACGCATTTCAAAAAGTCGTACGGCACTGTTTCGCCATTACGGACGGATGTTGCACCTTGCACCGTGGATGTTGCACCCCGTAGATATCGATTATTCGGACGGCCATAACTTCTGTCTCGTTTAGTGTTACGGGAGCCATAACCAGTCAAAATGATGGCCTTACTGAGTTCTACGGCTATGATATCTTTCAGCCGTCAATGGATTGTTTAATGCCCAAAAAAGACTCCGAATATCAATCGGGTCTCGGACGTTTTTTTACCCTTCGTTTTTTCGACACGAGGATTTTTACGGTAAAACGAGATTACCGTGGCTGGTCTTCAATTTACCATCGCTGGAGAGTGGTGCACCATGGTACCGTTTCATCTCAAATCCTTGCACGCATTTCAAAAAGTCGTACGACACTGTTTCGCCATTTCGGACGGATGTTGCACCTTGCACCGTGTATGTTGCACCTTGTAGATATCGATTATTCGGACGGCCATAACTTCTGGCTCGTTTAGAGTTACGGGAGCCATAACCAGTCAAAACGAAGGGCTCGGTGAGTTCTACGGCTACGATAGCTTTCAGCCGTCAATGGATTGTTTAATGCCTAAAAAAGACTGTCCGAATCTCAATCGGGTCTAGAAAGTTTTTTACCCTTCGTTTTTTCGACACGTGGATTTTTACGGTAGAACGGGATTACCATGGCTGGTCTTCAATTTACCATCAATGGAGAGTGGTGCACCATGGTACCATTTCGTTTCAAATCCTTGCACGCATTTCAAAAAGACGTACGACACTGTTTCGCCATTTCGGACGGATGTTGCACCTTGCACCGTGGATGTTGCACCCTGTAGATATCGATTATTCGGACGGCCATAACTTCTGGCTCAACTAAAGTTACGGGAGCCATAACTAGTCAGAACGAAGGCCTCAGTGATTTCTATGGCTATGACAGCTTTAAGCCGTCGATGGATTGCTTAATGCCTAAAAAAGACTATCCGAATCTCAATTGGTTCTCGAAAGTTTTTTACCCTTCGTTTTTTCGACACGTGGATTTTTACGGTAAAACGGGATCACCGTGGCTGGTCTTCAATTTACCATCGCTGGAGAGTGGTGCACCATGGCACCGTTTCATTTCAAATCCTTGCACGCATTTCAAAAAGTCGTACGATACTGTTTCGCCATTTGGGACGGATGTTGCACCTTGCACCGTGCATGTTGCGCCCTGTAGATATCGATTATTCGGACGGCCATAACTTCTGGCTCGTTAAGAATTACAGGAGCCATAAATAGTCAAAACGAAGGCCTCAGTGAGTTCTACGGCTATGAATGCTTCCAGCCGTCGATGGATTGTTTAATGCCCAAAAAAGACTATCCGAATCTCAATCGGGTCTCGGAAGTTTTTTCCCTTCGTTTTTTCGACACGTGGATTTTTACGGTAAAATGGGATTACCGTGGCTGGTCTTCAATTTACCATCGCTGGAGAGTGGTGCACCAGGGTACTGTTTTGTTTCACATCCATGCACGCATTTTAAAAAGTCGTACGACACTGTTTCGCCATCTCGGACGGATGTTGCACCTTGCACCGTGGATGTTGCACCCTGTAGATATCGATTATTCGGACGGCCATAACTTCTGGCTCGTTTAGAGTTACGGGAGCCATAAGTAGTCAAAACGAAGTCCTCGGTGAGTTCTACGGCTATGATAGCTTTCAGCCGTCGATGGATTGTTTAATGCCCAAAAAAGACTATCCGAATCTCAATCGGGTCTAGGAAGTTTTTTACCCTTCGTTTTTTCGACACGTGGATTTTTACGGTAGAACGGGATTACCGTGGCTGGTCTTCGACTTACCATCGCTGGAGAGTGGTGCACCATGGCACCGTTTCGTTTCAAATCCATGCACGCATTTAAAAAAGTCGTACGACACAGTTTCGCCATTTCGGATGGATGTTGCACCTTGCACCGTGGATGTCGCACCTTGTAGATATCGATTATTCGAACGGCCATAACTTCTGGCTCGTTTAGAGTTACGGGAGCCATAACCAGTCAAAACGAAGGCCTCTGTGAGTTCTACGGCTAAGATTGCTTTCAACCGTTAACGGATTGTTTAATGCCCAAAAAAGACTATCAAAATCTCAATCGGGTCTAGGAAGATTTTTACCCTTCGTTTTTTCGACACGTGGATTTTTACGGTAGAACGGGATTACCGTGACTGGTCTTTGATTTACGATCGCTGGAGAGTGGTGCACCATAATGCCGTTTCGTTTCAAATCCATGCACGCATTTTTAAAAGTCGTATGACACTGTTTCGCCATTTCAGATGGATGTTGCACCTTGCACCGTGGATGTTGCACCCTGTAGATATTGATTATTCGGACGACCATAACTTCTGGCTCGTTTAGAGTTACGGGAGCCATAACCAGTCAAAACGAAGGCATCTGTGAGTTCTACGGCTATGACAGCTTTCAGCCGTCAATGGATTGTTTAATACCCAAAAAAGACTATCCGAATCTCAATCTGGTCTCGGAAGTTTTTTACCCTTCGTTTTTTCGACACGTGGATTTTTACGGTAAAACGGGATTACCGTGACTGGTCTTCAATTTACCATCGCTGGATAGTGGTGCACCTTGGTACCGTTTCATTTCAAATCCTTGCACGCATTTCAAAAAGTCGTACGACACTGTTTCGCCATTTCGGACGGATGTTGCACCTTGCACCGTGGATGTTGCACCCTGTAGATATCGATTATTAAGATGGCCATAACTTCTGGCTCGTTTAGAGTTACGGGAGCCATAACCAGTCAAAATGAAGGCCTTAGTGAGTTCTACGGCTATAACTTCTTTCAGCCGTCAATGGATTGTTTAATGCCTAAAAAAGACTGTCCGAATCTCAATCGGGTCTAGGAAGTTTTTTACCCTTCGTTTTTTCGACACGTTGATTTTTACGGTAGAATGGGATTACTGTGGCTGGTCTTCGATTTACCATCACTGGAGAGTGGTGCACCATGGTACCGTTTCGTTTCAAATCCATGCACGCATTTCAAAAAGTCGTACGACACTGTTTCGCCATTTCGGACGGATGTTGCACCTTGCACCGTGGATGTTGCAACCTGTAGATATCGATTATTCGGACGGCCATAACTTCTGGCCCGTTTAGAGTTACGGGAGCCACAACCAGTCCAAACGAAGGCCTCGGCGAGTTCTACGGCTACGACAGCTTTCAGCCATCAATGGATTGTTAAATGCCTAAAAAAGACTATCCGAATCTCAATCGGGTCTAGGAAGTTTTTTACCCTTCGTTTTTTCGACACGTGGATTTTTATGGTAGAACGGGATTACCGTGGCTGGTCTTCGATTTACCATCGTTGGAGAGTGGTGCACCGTGGTACCGTTTCGTTTCAAACCCATGCACGCATTTCAAAAAGTCGTACGACACTGTTTCGCCATTTCGGACGGATGTTGCACCTTGCACCGTGGATGTTGCACTCTGTAGATATCGATTATTCGGACGGCCAGAACTTCTGGCTCGTTTAGAGTTACGGGAACCACAACCAGTCAAAACGAAGGCCTCAGTGAGTTCTACGACTATGACAGATTTCAGCCATCGATGGATTGTTTAATGCCCAAAAAAAACTATCCGAATCTCAATCTGGTCTCGAAAGTTTTTTACCCTTCGTTTTTTCGACACGTGGATTTTTACGGTAAAACGGGATTACCGTGGCTGGTCTTCAATTTACCATCGCTGGAGAGTGGTGGACCATGGTACCGTTTCGTTTCAAATCCTTGCACGCATTTCAAAAAGTCGCACGACACTGTTTCTCCATTTCGGACGGATGTTGCACCTTGCAACGTGGATGTCGCACCCTGTAGATATCGATTATTCGGACGGCCACAACTTCTGGCTCGTTTAAAGTTACGGGAGCCATAACCAGTCAAAACGAAGACCTCGGTGGGTTCTACGGCTATGAATGCTTTCAGCCGTCGATGGATTGTTTAATGCCCAAAAAAGACTATCCGAATCTCAATCGGGTCTCGGAAGTTTTTTCCCCTTCGTTTTTTCGACACGCGGATTTTTACTGTAAAACGGGATTACCGTGGCTGGTCTTCAATTTACCATCGCTGGAGAGTGGTGCACCATGGTACCGTTTCGTTTCAAATCCTTGCACGCATTTCAAAAAGTCGTACGACATTGTTTCGCCATTTCGGACGGATGTGGCACCTTGCACCGTGGATGTTGCACCCTGTAGATATCGATTATTTGGACGGCCATAACTTTTGGCTCGTTTAGAGTTACGGGATCCATAACCAGTCAACACGAAGGCCTCGGTGAGTTCTACGGCTATGACAGTTTTCAGCCGTCAATGGATTGTTTAACGCCCAAAAAAGACTATCCGAATCTCAATCGGGTCTCGGAAGTTTTTTCCCCTTCGTTTTTTCGACACGTGGATTTTACGGTAAAACGGGATTACCGTGTCTGGTCTTCATGTTATCATCGCTGGAGAGCGGTGCACCAGGGTACTGTTTCGTTTCACATCCATTCACGCATTTTAAAAAGTCCTACGACACTGTTTCGCCATTTCGGACGGATGTTGCACCTTGCACCAAGGATGTTGCCCCCTGTAGATATCGATTATTCGGACGGCCATAACTTATTGCTCATTTAGAGTTACGGGAGCCATAACCAGTCAAAACGAAGGCCTTGGTGAGTTCTACGGCTATGAAAGCTTTCAGCCGTCAATGAATTGTTTAATGCCCAAAAAAGACTATCTGGATCTCAATCGGGTCTAGGAAGTTTTTTACCCTTCGTTTTTTCGACACGTGGATTTTTACGGTAGAACGGGATTACCGTGGCTGGTCTTCGATTTCCCATCCCTGGAGAGTGGTGCACCACGGTACCGTTTCGTTTCAAATCCATGCACACATTTCAAAAATTCGTACGATACTGTTTCGCCATTTCGGACGGATGTTGCACCTTGCACCGTGGATGTTGCACCCTGTAAATATCGATTATTCGGACGGCCATAACTTCTGGCTCGTTTAGAGTTACGGGAGCCACAACCAGTCAAAACGAAGGCCACAGTGAGTTCTACGGCTCTGACGGTTTTCAGCCGTCAATGGATTTCGTAATGCCCAAAAAAGACTACGCAAATCTCAATCGGGGCTAGGAAGTTTTTTACCCTTCGTTTTTTCGACACGTGGATTACCGTGGCTGGTCTTCGATTTACCATCGCTGGAGAGTGGTGCCCCATGGTACCGTTTCATTTCAAATCCTTGCACGCATTTCAAAAAGTCGTACGGCACTGTTTCGCCATTTCGGACGGATGTTGCACCTTGCACCGTGGATGTTGTACCCCGTAGATATCGATTATTCGGACGGCCATAACTTCTGTCTCGTTTAGTGTTACGGGAGCCATAACCAGTCAAAATGATGGCCTTAGTGAGTTCTACGGCTACGATATCTTTCAGCCGTCAATGGATTGTTTAATGCCTAAAAAAGACTCTGAATCTCAATCGGGTCTCGGACGTTTTTTTACCCTTCGTTTTTTCGACACGAGGATTTTTACGGTAAAACGAGATTACCGTGGCTAGTCTTCAATTTACCATCGCTGGAGAGTGGTGCACCATAGTACCGTTTCATCTCAAATCCTTGCACGCATTTCAAAAAGTCGTACGACACTGTTTCGCCATTTCGCACGGATGTTGCACCTTGCACCGTGTATGTTGCACCCTGTAGATATCGATTATTCGGACGGCCATAACTTCTGTCTCGTTTAGAGTTACGGGAGCCATAACCAGTCAAAACAAAGGGCTAAGTGAGTTCTATGGCTACGAAAGCTTTCAGCCGTAAATGGATTGTTTAATGCCCAAAAAAGACTGTCCGAATCTCAATCGGGTCTAGGAAGTTTTTTACCCTTCGTTTTTTCGACACGTGGATTTTTACGGTACAACGGGATTACCATGGCTGGTCTTCAATTTACCATCAATGGAGAGTGGTGCACCATGGTACCATTTCGTTTCAAATCCTTGCACGCATTTTAAAAAGTCGTACGACACTGTTTCGCCATTTCGGACGGATGTTGCACCTTGCACCGTGGATGTTGCACCCTGTAGATATCGATTATTCGGACGGCCATAACTTATGGCTCAATTAGAGTTACGGGAGCCATAACTAGTCAGAACGAAGGCCTCTGTGATTTCTATGGCTATGACAGCTTTCAGCCGTCGATGGATTGCTTAATGCCCAAAAAAGACTATCCGAATCTCAATTGGTTCTCGGAAGTTTTTTACCCTTCGTTTTTTCGACACGTGGATTTTTATGGTAAAACGGGATCACCGTGGCTGGTCTTCAATTTACCATCGCTGGAGAGTGGTGCACCATGGTACCGTTTCATTTCAAATTCTTGCACGCATTTCAAAAAGTCGTACGACACTGTTTCGCCATTTCGGACGGATGTTGCACCTTGCACCGTGGATGTTGCACCCTGTAGATATCAATTATTCGGACGGCCATAACTTCTGGCTCGTTAAGAGTTACAGGAGCCATAACTAGTCAAAACGAAGGCCTCAGTGAGATCTACGGCTATGAATGCTTTCAGCCGTCGATGGATTGTTTAATGCCCACAAAAGACTAACCGAATCTCAATCGGGTCTCGGAAGTTTTTTCCCTTTGTTTTTTCGACACGTGGATTTTTACGGTAAAACGGGATTACCGTGGCTGGTCTTCAATTTACCATCGCTGGAGAGTGGTGCACCATGGTACCGTTTCGTTTCAAATTCTTGCACGCACTTCAAAAAGTCGTACGACATTGTTTCGCCATTTCGGACGGATGTTGCACCTTGCACCGTGGATGTTGCACCCTGTAGATATCGATTATTCGGACGGCCATAACTTCTGGCTCGTTTAGAGCTACGGGAGCCATAAGCAGTCAAAACGAAGTCCTCGGTGAGTTCTACGGCTATGATAGCTTTCAGCCGTCGATGGATTGTTTAATGCCCAAAAAAGACTATTCGAATCTCAATCGGGTCTAGGAAGTTTTTTACCCTTCGTTTTTTCGACATGTGGATTTTTACGGTAGAACGGGATTCCGTGGCTGGTCTTCGACTTACCATCGCTGGAGAGTGGTGCACCATGGCACCGTTTCGTTTCAAATCCATGCACGCATTTAAAAAAGTCGTACGACACAGTTTCGCCATTTCGGATGGATGTTGCACCTCGCACCGTGGATGTCGCACCCTGTAGATATCGATTATTCGGAAGGCCATAACTTCTGGCTCGTTTAGAGTTACGGGAGCCATAACCAGTCAAAACGAAGGCCTCTGTGAGTTCTACGGCTAAGATTGCTTTCAACCGTTAACGGATTGTTTAATGCCCAAAAAAGACTATCCGAATCTCAATCGGGTCTAGGAAGTTTTTTACCCTTCGTTTTTTCGACACGTGGATTTTTACGGTAGAACGGGATTACCGTGACTGGTCTTTGATTTACCATCGCTGGAGAGTGGTGCACCATAATGCCATTTCGTTTCATATCCATGCACGCATTTTTAAAAGTCGTATGACACTGTTTCGCCATTTCGGATGGATGTTGCACCTTGCACCGTGGATGTTGCACCCTGTAGTTATCGATTATTCGGACGACCATAACTTCTGGCTCGTTTAGAGTTACGGGAGCCATAACCAGTCAAAACGAAGGCATCTGTGAGTTCTACGGCTATGACAGCTTTCAGCCGTCAATGGATTGTTTAATACCCAAAAAAGACTATCCGAATCTCAATCTGGTCTCGGAAGATTTTTACCCTTCGTTTTTTCGACACGTGGATTTTTACGGTAAAACGGGATTACCGTGACTGGTCTTCAATTTACCATCGCTGGATAGTGGTGCACCTTGGTACCGTTTCGTTTCAAATCCTTGCACGCATTTCAAAAACTCGTACGACACTGTTTCGCCATTTCGGAGGGATGTTGCACCTTGCACCGTGGATGTTGCACCCTGTAGATATCGATTATTAAGACGGCCATAACTTCTGGCTCGTTTAGAGTTACGGGAGCCATAACCAGTCAAAATGAAGGCCTTAGTGAGTTCTACGGCTATGACTACTTTCAGCCGTCAATGGATTGTTTAATGCCTAAAAAAGACTATCCGAATCTCAATCGGGTCTAGGAAGTTTTTTACCCTTCGTTTTTTTGACACGTTGATTTTTACGGTAGAATGGGATTACTGTGGCTGGTCTTCGATTTACCATCACTGGAGAATGGTGCACCATGGTACCGTTTCGTTTCAAATCCATGAACGCATTTCAAAAAGTCGTACGACACTGTTTCGCCATTTCGGACGGATGTTGCACCTTGCACCGTGGATGTTGCAACCTGTAGATATCGATTATTCGGACGGCCATAACTTCTGGCTCGTTTAGAGTTACGGGAGCCACAACCAGTCAAAACGAAGGCATCGGCGAGTTCTACGGCTATGACAGCTTTCAACCGTCAATGGATTGTTTAATGCCCAAAAAAGACTATCCGAATCTCAATCGGGTCTAGGAAGTTTTTTACCTTCGTTTTTTCGACACGTGGATTTTCACGGTAGAACGGGATTACCGTGGCTGGTCTTCGATTTACCATCGCTGGAGAGTGGTGCACCAAGGTACCGTTTCGTTTCAAACCCATGCACGCATTTCAAAAACTCATACGACACTGTTTCGCCATTTCGGACGGATGTTGCACCTTGCACCGTGGATGTTGCACCCTGTAGATATCGATTATTCGGACCGCCATAACTTCTGGCTCGTTTAGAGTTACGGGATCCATAACCAGTCAAAACGAAGGCCTCAGTGAGTTCTACGGCTATGACAGCTTTCAGCCGTCAATGGATTGTTTAATGGCCAAAAAATACTATTCGAATCTCAATCGGGTCTCGGAAGTTTTTTACCCTTCGTTTTTTCGACATGTGGATTTTTACGGTAAAACAGGATTACCGTGGCTGGTCTTCAATTTACCATCGCTGGAGAGTGGTGCACCATGGTACCGTTTCGTTTCAAATCCTTGCATGCATTTCAAAAAGTCGTACGACACTGTTTCGCCATTTCGGACGGATGTTGCACCTTGCACCGTGGATGTTGCACCCTGTTGATATCGATTATTCGGACGGCCATAACTTCTGGCTCGTTTAGAGTTACGGGAGCCATAACCAGTCAAAACGAAGGCCTCAGTGAGTTCTAAGACTATGAATGCTTTCAGGCGTCGATGGATTGTTTAATGCCAAAAAAAGACTATCCGAATCTCAATCGGTTCTCGGAAGTTTTTTTCCCTTCGTTTTTTCGACACGTGGATTTTTACGATGAAACGGGATTACTGTGGCTGGTCTTCAATTTACCATCGCCGGAGAGTGGTGCACCATGGTACCGTTTCGTTTCAAATCCTTGCATGCATTTTAAAAAGTCGTACGACACTGTTTGGCCATTTCGGACGGATGTTGCACCGTGCACCGTGGATGTTGCCCCCTGTAGATATCGATTATTCGGACGGCCATAACTTCTGGCTTGGTTAGAGTTACTGGAGCCATAACCAGTCAAAACGAAGGCCTCAGTGATTTCTACGGCTATGACCGCTTTCAGCCGTCAATGGATTGTTTAATGCCCAAAAAAGACTATCCGAATCCCAATCGGGTCTCGGATGTTTTTTACCCTTCGTTTTTTTGACACGAGGGTTTTTACGGTAAAACGGGATTACCGTGGCTGGTCTTCATGTTATCATTGCTGGAGAGTGGTGCACCAGGGTACTGTTTTGTTTCACATCCATGCACGCATTTTAAAAAGTCGTACGACACTGTTTCGCCATCTCGGACGGATGTTGCACCTTAAACCGTGGATGTTGCACCCTGTAGATATCGATTATTCGGACGGCCATAACTTCTGGCTCGTTTAGAGTTACGGGAGCCATAACCAGTCAAAACGAAGGCCCCAGTGAGTTATACGGCTATGAATGCTTTCAGCCGTCGATGGATTGTTTAACGCCCAAAAAAGACAATCCGAATCTCAATCGGGTCTCGGAAGTTTTTTCCCCTTCGTTTTGTCGACACGCGGATTTTTACGGTAAAACGGAATTACCGTGGCTGGTCTTCAATTTACCATCGCTGGAGAGTGGTGCACCATGGTACCATTTCGTTTCAAATCCTTGCACGCATTTCAAAAAGTCGTACGACATTGTTTCGCCATTTCGGACGGATGTTGCACCTTGCACCGTGGATGTTGCACCCTGTAGATATCGATTATTTGGACGGCAATAACATTTGGCTCGTTTAGAGTTACGGGATCCATAACCAGTCAACACGAAGGCCTCGGTGAGTTCTACGGCTATGACAATTTTCAGCCGTCAATGGATTGTTTAATGCCCAAAAAAGAGTATCCGAATCTCAATCGGGTGTTGGAAGTTTTTTACCCTTCGTTTTTTCGACACGTGGATTTTTACGGTAAAACGGGATTTTTACGTTTTTTCGACACGCGGATTTTTACGGTAAAACGGGATTACTATTTCGTTTCACATCCATGCACGCATTTTAAAAAGTCGTACGACACTGTTTCGCCATTTCGGACGGATGTTGCACCTTGCACCGTGGATGTTGCACCCTGTAGATATCGATTATTCGGACGGCCATAACTTATGGCTCATTTAGAGTTACGGGAGCCATAACCAGTCAAAACGAAGGCCTCGGTGATTTCTACGGCTATGACCGCTTTCAGCCGTCAATGGATTGTTTAATGCCCAAAAAAGACTATCCGAATCTCAATCGGGTCTAGGAAGTTTTTTAACCTTCGTTTTTTCGACACGTGGATTTTTACGGTAGAACGGGATTACCGTGGCTGGTATTCGATTTACCATCGCTGGAGAGTGGTGCATCACGATACTGTTTCGTTTCAATCCATGCACGCATTTCAAAAATTCGTACGACACTGTTTCGCCATCTCGGACGAATGTTGCACCTTGCACCGTGGATGTTGCACCCTGTAGATATCGATTATTCGGACGGCCATAACTTCTGGCACGTTTAGAGTTACGGGAGCCATAACCAGTCAAAACGAAGGCCTCAGTGAGATCTACGCCTATGACTGCTTTCAGCCGTCGATTGATTGTTTAATGTCCAAAAAAGACTATTCGAATCTCAATCGGGTATCGGAAGTTTTTTACCCTTCGTTTTTTCGACACGTGGATTTTTACGGTAAAACGGGATTACCGTGACTGGTCTTCAATTTACCATCGCTGGATAGTGGTGCACCTTGGTACCGTTTCGTTTCAAATCCTTGCACGCATTTCAAAAACTCGTACGACACTGTTTCGCCATTTCGGAGGGATGTTGCACCTTGCACCGTGGATGTTGCACCCTGTAGATATCGATTATTAAGACGGCCATAACTTCTGGCTCGTTTAGAGTTACGGGAGCCATAACCAGTCAAATTGAAGGCCTTAGTGAGTTCTACGGCTAAGACTACTTTCAGCCGTCAATGGATTGTTTAATGCCTAAAAAAGACTATCCGAATCTCAATCGGGTCTAGGAAGTTTTTTACCCTTCGTTTTTTTGACACGTTGATTTTTACGGTAGAATGGGATTACTGTGGCTGGTCTTCGATTTACCATCACTGGAGAATGGTGCACCATGGTACCGTTTCGTTTCAAATCCATACACGCATTTCAAAAAGTCGTACGACACTGTTTCGCCATTTCGGACGGATGTTACACCTTGCACCGTGGATGTTGCAACCTGTAGATATCGATTATTCGGACGGCCATAACTTCTGGCTCGTTTAGAGTTACGGGAGCCACAACCAGTCAAAACGAAGGCATCGGCGAGTTCTACGGCTATGACAGCTTTCAACCGTCAATGGATTGTTTAATGCCCAAAAAAGACTATCCGAATCTCAATCGGGTCTAGGAAGTTTTTTACCTTCGTTTTTTCGACACGTGGATTTTCACGGTAGAACGGGATTACCGTGGCTGGTCTTCGATTTACCATCGCTGGAGAGTGGTGCACCATGGTACCGTTTCGTTTCAAACCCATGCACGCATTTCAAAAAGTCATACGACACTGTTTCGCCATTTCGGACGGATGTTGCACCTTGCACCGTGGATGTTGCACCCTGTAGATATCGATTATTCGGACCGCCATAACTTCTGGCTCGTTTAGAGTTACGGGATCCATAACCAGTCAAAACGAAGGCCTCAGTGAGTTCTACGGCTATGACAGCTTTCAGCCGTCAATGGATTGTTTAATGGCCAAAAAATACTATTCGAATCTCAATCGGGTCTCGGAAGTTTTTTACCCTTCGTTTTTTCGACATGTGGATTTTTACGGTAAAACGGGATTACCGTGGCTGGTCTTCAATTTACCATCGCTGGAGAGTGGTGCACCATGGTACCGTTTCGTTTCAAATCCTTGCATGCATTTCAAAAAGTCGTACGACACTGTTTCGCCATTTCGGACGGATGTTGCACCTTGCACCGTGGATGTTGCACCCTGTTGATATCGATTATTCGGACGGCCATAACTTCTGGCTCGTTTAGAGTTACGGGAGCCATAACCAGTCAAAACGAAGGCCTCAGTGAGTTCTAAGACTATGAATGCTTTCAGGCGTCGATGGATTGTTTAATGCCAAAAAAAGACAATCCGAATCTCAATCGGTTCTCGGAAGTTTTTTCCCTTCGTTTTTTCGACACGTGGATTTTTACGATGAAACGGGATTACTGTGGCTGGTCTTCAATTTACCATCGCCGGAGAGTGGTGCACCATGGTACCGTTTCGTTTCAAATCCTTGCATGCATTTTAAAAAGTCGTACGACACTGTTTGGCTATTTCGGACGGATGTTGCACCGTGCACCGTGGATGTTGCCCCCTGTAGATATCGATTATTCGGACGGCCATAACTTCTGGCTTGGTTAGAGTTACTGGAGCCATAACCAGTCAAAACGAAGGCCTCAGTGATTTCTACGGCTATGACCGCTTTCAGCCGTCAATGGATTGTTTAATGCCCAAAAAAGACTATCCGAATCCCAATTGGGTCTCGGATGTTTTTTACCCTTCGTTTTTTCGACACGAGGGTTTTTACGGTAAAACGGGATTACCGTGGCTGGTCTTCATGTTATCATTGCTGGAGAGTGGTGCACCAGGGTACTGCTTTGTTTCACATCCATGCACGCATTTTAAAAAGTCGTACGACACTGTTTCGCCATCTCGGACGGATGTTGCACCTTAAACCGTGGATGTTGCACCCTGTAGATATCGATTATTCGGACGGCCATAACTTCTGGGTCGTTTAGAGTTACGGGAGCCATAACCAGTCAAAACGAAGGCCCCAGTGAGTTATACGGCTATGAATGCTTTCAGCCGTCGATGGATTGTTTAACGCCCAAAAAAGACAATCCGAATCTCAATCGGGTCTCGGAAGTTTTTTCCCCTTCATTTTGTCGACACGAGGATTTTTACGGTAAAACGGAATTACCGTGGCTGGTCTTCAATTTACCATCGCTGGAGAGTGGTGCACCATGGTACCATTTCGTTTCAAATCCTTGCACGCATTTCAAAAAGTCGTACGACATTGTTTCGCCATTTCGGACGGATGTTGCACCTTGCACCGTGGATGTTGCACCCTGTAGATATCGATTATTTGGACGGCCATAACATTTGGCTCGTTTAGAGTTACGGGATCCATAACCAGTCAACACGAAGGCCTCGGTGAGTTCTACGGCTATGACAATTTTCAGCCGTCAATGGATTGTTTAATGCCCAAAAAAGACTATCCGAATCTCAATCGGGTGTTGGAAGTTTTTTACCCTTCGTTTTTTCGACACGTGGATTTTTACGGTAAAACGGGATTTTTACGTTTTTTCGACACGCGGATTTTTCCGGTAAAACGGGATTACTATTTCGTTTCACATCCATGCACGCATTTTAAAAAGTCGTAAGACACTGTTTCGCCATTTCGGACGGATGTTGCACCTTGCACCGTGGATGTTGCACCCTGTAGATATCGATTATTCGGACGGCCATAACTTATGGCTCATTTAGAGTTACGGGAGCCATAACCAGTCAAAACGAAGGCCTCGGTGATTTCTACGGCTATGACCGCTTTCAGCCATCAATGGATTGTTTAATGCCCAAAAAAGACTATCCGAATCTCAATCGGGTCTAGGAAGTTTTTTAACCTTCGTTTTTTCGACACGTGGATTTTTACGGTAGAACGGGATTACCGTGGCTGGTATTCGATTTACCATCGCTGGAAAGTGGTGCATCACGATACTGTTTCGTTTCAATCCATGCACGCATTTCAAAAATTCGTACGACACTGTTTCGCCATCTCGGACGAATGTTGCACCTTGCACCGTGGATGTTGCACCCTGTAGATATCGATTATTCGGACGGCCATAACTTCTGGCACGTTTAGAGTTACGGGTGCCATAACCAGTCAAAACGAAGGCCTCAGTGAGATCTACGCCTATGACTGCTTTCAGCTGTCGATTGATTGTTTAATGTCCAAAAAAGACTATTCGAATCTCAATCGGGTATCGGAAGTTTTTTACCCTTCGTTTTTTCGACACGTGGATTTTTACGTTAAAACGGGATTACCGTGGCTGGTCTTCAATTTACCATCGCTGGAGTGTGGTGCACCATGGTACCGTTTCGTTTCAAATCCTTGCACGCATTTCAAAAAGTCGTACAACACTGTTTCTCCATTTCGGACGGATGTTGCACCTTGCACCGTGGATGTTGCTCCCTATAGATATCGATTATTTGGACGGCCATAACTTCTGGCTCGTTTAGAGCTACGGGAGCCATAACCAGTCAAAACGAAGGCCTCAGTGAGTTCTACGGCTGTGACTGCTTTCAGCCGACAATGGATTTTTTAATGCCCAAAAAAGACTATCCGAATCTCAATCGGGTCTAGGAAGTTTTTTACCCTTCGTTTTTTCGACACGTGGATTTTTACGGTAGAACGGGATTACCGTGGCTGGTCTTCGACTTACCATCGCTGGAGAGTGGTGCACCGTGGCACCGTTTCGTTTCAAATCCATGAACGCATTTAAAAAAGTCATACGACACAGTTTCGCCATTTCGGACGGATGTTGCACCTTGCACCGTGGATGTTGCAACCTGTAGATATCGATTATTCGGACGGCCATAACTTCTGGGTCGTTTAGAGTTACGGGAGCCACAACCAGTCAAAACGAAGGCATCGGTGAGTTCTACGGCTACGAAAGCTTTCAACCGTCAATGGATTGTTTAATGCCCAAAAAAGACTATCCGAATCTCAATCGGGTCTAGGAAGTTTTTTACCTTCGTTTTTTCGACACGTGGATTTTCACGGTAGAACGGGATTACCGTGGCTGGTCTTCGATTTACCATCGCTGGAGAGTGGTGCACCATGGTACCGTTTCGTTTCAAACCCATGCACGCATTTCAAAAAGTCTTACGACACTGTTTCGCCATTTCGGATGGATGTTGCACCTTGCACCGTGGATGTTGCACCCTGCAGATATCGATTATTCGGACGACCATAACTTCTGGCTCGTTTAGAGTTACGGGATCCATAACCAGTCAAAACGAAGGCAACTGTGAGTTCTACGGCTATGACAGCTTTCAGCCGTCAATGGATTGTTTAATACCCAAAAAAGACTATCCGAATCTCAATCTGGTTCTCGGAAGTTTTTTTCCCTTCGTTTTTTCGACACGTGGATTTTTACGGTGAAACGGGATTACTGTGGCTGGTCTTCAATTTACCATCACTGGAGAGTGGTGCACCATGGTACCATTTCGTTTCAAATCCTTGCACGCATTTCAAAAAGTCGTACGACACTGTTTGGCCATTTCGGACGGATGTTGCACCTTGCACCGTGGATGTTGCACATTGTAGATATCGATTATTCGGACGGCCATAACTTCTGGCTCGGTTAGAGTTACGGGAGCCAAAACCAGTCAAAACGAAGGCCTCAGTGATTTCTACGGCTATGACCGCTTTCAGCCGTCAATGGATTGTTTAATGCCCAAAAAAGACTATCCGTATCCCAATCGGGTCTCGGAAGTTTTTTACCCTTCGTTTTTTCGACACGAGGATTTTTACCGTGAAACGGGATTACTGTGGCTGGTCTTCAATTTACCATCGCCGGAGAGTGGTGCACCATGGTACCGTTTCGTTTCAAATCCTTGCATGCATTTTAAAAAGTCGTACGACACTGTTTGGCCATTTCGGACGGATGTTGCACCGTGCACCGTGGATGTTGCCCCCTGTAGATATCGATTATTCGGACGGCCATAACTTCTGGCTTGGTTAGAGTTACTGGAGCCATAACCAGTCAAAACGAAGGCCTCAGTGATTTCTACGGCTATGACCGCTTTCAGCCGTCAATGGATTGTTTAATGCCCAAAAAAGACTATCCGAATCCCAATCGGGTCTCGGATGTTTTTTACCCTTCGTTTTTTTGACACGAGGGTTTTTACGGTAAAACGGGATTACCGTGGCTGGTCTTCATGTTATCATTGCTGGAGAGTGGTGCACCAGGGTACTGTTTTGTTTCACATCCATGCACGCATTTTAAAAAGTCGTACGACACTGTTTCGCCATCTCGGACGGATGTTGCACCTTAAACCGTGGATGTTGCACCCTGTAGATATCGATTATTCGGACGGCCATAACTTCTGGCTCGTTTAGAGTTACGGGAGCCATAACCAGTCAAAACGAAGGCCCCAGTGAGTTATACGGCTATGAATGCTTTCAGCCGTCGATGGATTGTTTAACGCCCAAAAAAGACAATCCGAATCTCAATCGGGTCTCGGAAGTTTTTTCCCCTTCGTTTTGTCGACACGCGGATTTTTACGGTAAAACGGAATTACCGTGGCTGGTCTTCAATTTACCATCGCTGGAGAGTGGTGCACCATGGTACCATTTCGTTTCAAATCCTTGCACGCATTTCAAAAAGTCGTACGACATTGTTTCGCCATTTCGGACGGATGTTGCACCTTGCACCGTGGATGTTGCACCCTGTAGATATCGATTATTTGGACGGCCATAACATTTGGCTCGTTTAGAGTTACGGGATCCATAACCAGTCAACACGAAGGCCTCGGTGAGTTCTACGGCTATGACAATTTTCAGCCGTCAATGGATTGTTTAATGCCCAAAAAAGACTATCCGAATCTCAATCGGGTGTTGGAAGTTTTTTACCCTTCGTTTTTTCGACACGTGGATTTTTACGGTAAAACGGGATTTTTACGTTTTTTCGACACGCGGATTTTTACGGTAAAACGGGATTACTATTTCGTTTCACATCCAAGCACGCATTTTAAAAAGTCGTAAGACACTGTTTCGCCATTTCGGACGGATGTTGCACCTTGCACCGTGGATGTTGCACCCTGTAGATATCGATTATTCGGACGGCCATAACTTATGGCTCATTTAGAGTTACGGGAGCCATAACCAGTCAAAACGAAGGCCTCGGTGATTTCTACGGCTATGACCGCTTTCAGCCGTCAATGGATTGTTTAATGCCCAAAAAAGACTATCCGAATCTCAATCGGGTCTAGGAAGTTTTTTAACCTTCGTTTTTTCGACACGTGGATTTTTACGGTAGAACGGGATTACCGTGGCTGGTATTCGATTTACCATCGCTGGAAAGTGGTGCATCACGATACTGTTTCGTTTCAATCCATGCACGCATTTCAAAAATTCGTACGACACTGTTTCGCCATCTCGGACGAATGTTGCACCTTGCACCGTGGATGTTGCACCCTGTAGATATCGATTATTCGGACGGCCATAACTTCTGGCACGTTTAGAGTTACGGGTGCCATAACCAGTCAAAACGAAGGCCTCAGTGAGATCTACGCCTATGACTGCTTTCAGCCGTCGATTGATTGTTTAATGTCCAAAAAAGACTATTCGAATCTCAATCGGGTATCGAAAGTTTTTTACCCTTCGTTTTTTCGACACGTGGATTTTTACGTTAAAACGGGATTACCGTGGCTGGTCTTCAATTTACCATCGCTGGAGTGTGGTGCACCATGGTACCGTTTCGTTTCAAATCCTTGCATGCATTTCAAAAAGTCGTACAACACTGTTTCTCCATTTCGGACGGATGTTGCACCTTGCACCGTGGATGTTGCTCCCTATAGATATCGATTATTTGGACGGCCATAACTTCTGGCTCGTTTAGAGCTACGGGAGCCATAACCAGTCAAAACGAAGGCCTCAGTGAGTTCTACGGCTGTGACTGCTTTCAGCCGACAATGGATTGTTTAATGCCCAAAAAAGACTATCCGAATCTCAATCGGGTCTAGGAAGTTTTTTACCCTTCGTTTTTTCGACACGTGGATTTTTACGGTAGAACGGGATTACCGTGGCTGGTCTTCGACTTACCATCGCTGGAGAGTGGTGCACCGTGGCACCGTTTCGTTTCAAATCCGTGAACGCATTTAAAAAAGTCATACGACACAGTTTCGCCATTTCGGATGGATGTTGCACCTTGCACCGTGGATGTCGCACCCTGTAGATATCGATTATTCGGACGGCCATAACTTCTGGCTCGTTTAGAGTTACGGGAGCCACAACCAGTCAAAACGAAGGCCTCTGTGAGTTCTACGGCTAAGATTGCTTTCAACCGTTAACGGATTGTTTAATGCCCAAAAAAGACTATCCGAATCTCAATCGGGTCTAGGAAGTTTTTTACCCTTCGTTTTTTCGACACGTGGATTTTTACGGTAGAACGGGATTACCGTGACTGGTCTTTGATTTACCATCGCTGGAGAGTGGTGCACCATAATGCCGTTTCGTTTCAAATCCATGCACGCATTTTTAAAAGTCGTATGACACTGTTTCGCCATTTCGGATGGATGTTGCACCTTGCACCGTGGATGTTGCACCCTGCAGATATCGATTATTCGGACGACCATAACTTCTGGCTCGTTTAGAGTTACGGGAGCCATAACCAGTCAAAACGAAGGCAACTGTGAGTTCTACGGCTATGACAGCTTTCAGCCGTCAATGGATTGTTTAATACCCAAAAAAGACTATCCGAATCTCAATCTGGTTCTCGGAAGTTTTTTTCCCTTCGTTTTTTCGACACGTGGATTTTTACGGTGAAACGGGATTACTGTGGCTGGTCTTCAATTTACCATCACTGGAGAGTGGTGCACCATGGTACCATTTCGTTTCAAATCCTTGCACGCATTTCAAAAAGTCGTACGACACTGTTTGGCCATTTCGGACGGATGTTGCACCTTGCACCGTGGATGTTGCACCCTGTAGATATCGATTATTCGGACGGCCATAACTTCTGGCTCGGTTAGAGTTACGGGAGCCAAAACCAGTCAAAACGAAGGCCTCAGTGATTTCTACGGCTATGACTGCTTTCAGCCGTCAATGGATTGTTTAATGCCCAAAAAAGACTATCCGTATCCCAATCGGGTCTCGGAAGTTTTTTACCCTTCGTTTTTTCGACACGAGGATTTTTACGGTAAAACGGGATTACCGTGGCTGGTCTTCGTGTTATCATTGCTGGAGAGTGGTGCACCAGGGTACTGTTTTGTTTCACATCCATGCACGCATTTTAAAAAGTCGTACGACACTGTTTCGCCATCTCGGACGGATGTTGCACCTTGCACCGTGGATGTTGCACCCTGTAGATATCGATTATTCGGAAGGCCATAACTTCTGGCTCGTTTAGAGTTACGGGAGCCATAACCAGTCAAAACGAAGGCCCCAGTGAGTTATACGGCTATGAATGCTTTCAGCCGTCGATGGATTGTTTAACGCCCAAAAAAGACAATCCGAATCTCAATCGGGTCTCGGAAGTTTTTTCCCCTTCGTTTTGTCGACACGCGGATTTTTACGGTAAAACGGAATTACCGTGGCTGGTCTTCAATTTACCATCGCTGGAGAGTGGTGCACCATGGTACCATTTCGTTTCAAATCCTTGCACGCATTTCAAAAAGTCGTACGACATTGTTTCGCCATTTCGGACGGATGTTGCACCTTGCACCGTGGATGTTGCACCCTGTAGATATCGATTATTTGGACGGCCATAACATTTGGCTCGTTTAGAGTTACGGGATCCATAACCAGTCAACACGAAGGCCTCGGTGAGTTCTACGGCTATGACAATTTTCAGCCGTCAATGGATTGTTTAATGCCCAAAAAAGACTATCCGAATCTCAATCGGGTGTTGGAAGTTTTTTACCCTTCGTTTTTTCGACACGTGGATTTTTACGGTAAAACGGGATTTTTACGTTTTTTCGACACGCGGATTTTTACGGTAAAACGGGATTACTATTTCGTTTCACATCCAAGCACGCATTTTAAAAAGTCGTAAGACACTGTTTCGCCATTTCGGACGGATGTTGCACCTTGCACCGTGGATGTTGCACCCTGTAGATATCGATTATTCGGACGGCCATAACTTATGGCTCATTTAGAGTTACGGGAGCCATAACCAGTCAAAACGAAGGCCTCGGTGATTTCTACGGCTATGACCGCTTTCAGCCGTCAATGGATTGTTTAATGCCCAAAAAAGACTATCCGAATCTCAATCGGGTCTAGGAAGTTTTTTAACCTTCGTTTTTTCGACACGTGGATTTTTACGGTAGAACGGGATTACCGTGGCTGGTATTCGATTTACCATCGCTGGAAAGTGGTGCATCACGATACTGTTTCGTTTCAATCCATGCACGCATTTCAAAAATTCGTACGACACTGTTTCGCCATCTCGGACGAATGTTGCACCTTGCACCGTGGATGTTGCACCCTGTAGATATCGATTATTCGGACGGCCATAACTTCTGGCACGTTTAGAGTTACGGGTGCCATAACCAGTCAAAACGAAGGCCTCAGTGAGATCTACGCCTATGACTGCTTTCAGCCGTCGATTGATTGTTTAATGTCCAAAAAAGACTATTCGAATCTCAATCGGGTATCGAAAGTTTTTTACCCTTCGTTTTTTCGACACGTGGATTTTTACGTTAAAACGGGATTACCGTGGCTGGTCTTCAATTTACCATCGCTGGAGTGTGGTGCACCATGGTACCGTTTCGTTTCAAATCCTTGCATGCATTTCAAAAAGTCGTACAACACTGTTTCTCCATTTCGGACGGATGTTGCACCTTGCACCGTGGATGTTGCTCCCTATAGATATCGATTATTTGGACGGCCATAACTTCTGGCTCGTTTAGAGCTACGGGAGCCATAACCAGTCAAAACGAAGGCCTCAGTGAGTTCTACGGCTGTGACTGCTTTCAGCCGACAATGGATTGTTTAATGCCCAAAAAAGACTATCCGAATCTCAATCGGGTCTAGGAAGTTTTTTACCCTTCGTTTTTTCGACACGTGGATTTTTACGGTAGAACGGGATTACCGTGGCTGGTCTTCGACTTACCATCGCTGGAGAGTGGTGCACCGTGGCACCGTTTCGTTTCAAATCCGTGAACGCATTTAAAAAAGTCATACGACACAGTTTCGCCATTTCGGATGGATGTTGCACCTTGCACCGTGGATGTCGCACCCTGTAGATATCGATTATTCGGACGGCCATAACTTCTGGCTCGTTTAGAGTTACGGGAGCCACAACCAGTCAAAACGAAGGCCTCTGTGAGTTCTACGGCTAAGATTGCTTTCAACCGTTAACGGATTGTTTAATGCCCAAAAAAGACTATCCGAATCTCAATCGGGTCTAGGAAGTTTTTTACCCTTCGTTTTTTCGACACGTGGATTTTTACGGTAGAACGGGATTACCGTGACTGGTCTTTGATTTACCATCGCTGGAGAGTGGTGCACCATAATGCCGTTTCGTTTCAAATCCATGCACGCATTTTTAAAAGTCGTATGACACTGTTTCGCCATTTCGGATGGATGTTGCACCTTGCACCGTGGATGTTGCACCCTGCAGATATCGATTATTCGGACGACCATAACTTCTGGCTCGTTTAGAGTTACGGGAGCCATAACCAGTCAAAACGAAGGCAACTGTGAGTTCTACGGCTATGACAGCTTTCAGCCGTCAATGGATTGTTTAATACCCAAAAAAGACTATCCGAATCTCAATCTGGTTCTCGGAAGTTTTTTTCCCTTCGTTTTTTCGACACGTGGATTTTTACGGTGAAACGGGATTACTGTGGCTGGTCTTCAATTTACCATCACTGGAGAGTGGTGCACCATGGTACCATTTCGTTTCAAATCCTTGCACGCATTTCAAAAAGTCGTACGACACTGTTTGGCCATTTCGGACGGATGTTGCACCTTGCACCGTGGATGTTGCACCCTGTAGATATCGATTATTCGGACGGCCATAACTTCTGGCTCGGTTAGAGTTACGGGAGCCAAAACCAGTCAAAACGAAGGCCTCAGTGATTTCTACGGCTATGACTGCTTTCAGCCGTCAATGGATTGTTTAATGCCCAAAAAAGACTATCCGTATCCCAATCGGGTCTCGGAAGTTTTTTACCCTTCGTTTTTTCGACACGAGGATTTTTACGGTAAAACGGGATTACCGTGGCTGGTCTTCGTGTTATCATTGCTGGAGAGTGGTGCACCAGGGTACTGTTTTGTTTCACATCCATGCACGCATTTTAAAAAGTCGTACGACACTGTTTCGCCATCTCGGACGGATGTTGCACCTTGCACCGTGGATGTTGCACCCTGTAGATATCGATTATTCGGAAGGCCATAACTTCTGGCTCGTTTAGAGTTACGGGAGCCATAACCAGTCAAAACGAAGGCCCCAGTGAGTTATACGGCTATGAATGCTTTCAGCCGTCGATGGATTGTTTAACGCCCAAAAAAGACAATCCGAATCTCAATTGGGTCTCGGAAGTTTTTTCCCCTTCGTTTTGTCGACACGCGGATTTTTACGGTAAAACGGAATTACCGTGGCTGGTCTTCAATTTACCATCGCTGGAGAGTGGTGCACCATGGTACCATTTCGTTTCAAATCCTTGCACGCATTTCAAAAAGTCGTACGACATTGTTTCGCCATTTCGGACGGATGTTGCACCTTGCACCGTGGATGTTGCACCCTGTAGATATCGATTATTTGGACGGCCATAACATTTGGCTCGTTTAGAGTTACGGGATCCATAACCAGTCAACACGAAGGCCTCGGTGAGTTCTACGGCTATGACAATTTTCAGCCGTCAATGGATTGTTTAATGCCCAAAAAAGACTATCCGAATCTCAATCGGGTGTTGGAAGTTTTTTACCCTTCGTTTTTTCGACACGTGGATTTTTACGGTAAAACGGGATTTTTACGTTTTTTCGACACGCGGATTTTTACGGTAAAACGGGATTACTATTTCGTTTCACATCCAAGCACGCATTTTAAAAAGTCGTAAGACACTGTTTCGCCATTTCGGACGGATGTTGCACCTTGCACCGTGGATGTTGCACCCTGTAGATATCGATTATTCGGACGGCCATAACTTATGGCTCATTTAGAGTTACGGGAGCCATAACCAGTCAAAACGAAGGCCTCGGTGATTTCTACGGCTATGACCGCTTTCAGCCGTCAATGGATTGTTTAATGCCCAAAAAAGACTATCCGAATCTCAATCGGGTCTAGGAAGTTTTTTAACCTTCGTTTTTTCGACACGTGGATTTTTACGGTAGAACGGGATTACCGTGGCTGGTATTCGATTTACCATCGCTGGAAAGTGGTGCATCACGATACTGTTTCGTTTCAATCCATGCACGCATTTCAAAAATTCGTACGACACTGTTTCGCCATCTCGGACGAATGTTGCACCTTGCACCGTGGATGTTGCACCCTGTAGATATCGATTATTCGGACGGCCATAACTTCTGGCACGTTTAGAGTTACGGGTGCCATAACCAGTCAAAACGAAGGCCTCAGTGAGATCTACGCCTATGACTGCTTTCAGCCGTCGATTGATTGTTTAATGTCCAAAAAAGACTATTCGAATCTCAATCGGGTATCGAAAGTTTTTTACCCTTCGTTTTTTCGACACGTGGATTTTTACGTTAAAACGGGATTACCGTGGCTGGTCTTCAATTTACCATCGCTGGAGTGTGGTGCACCATGGTACCGTTTCGTTTCAAATCCTTGCATGCATTTCAAAAAGTCGTACAACACTGTTTCTCCATTTCGGACGGATGTTGCACCTTGCACCGTGGATGTTGCTCCCTATAGATATCGATTATTTGGACGGCCATAACTTCTGGCTCGTTTAGAGCTACGGGAGCCATAACCAGTCAAAACGAAGGCCTCAGTGAGTTCTACGGCTGTGACTGCTTTCAGCCGACAATGGATTGTTTAATGCCCAAAAAAGACTATCCGAATCTCAATCGGGTCTAGGAAGTTTTTTACCCTTCGTTTTTTCGACACGTGGATTTTTACGGTAGAACGGGATTACCGTGGCTGGTCTTCGACTTACCATCGCTGGAGAGTGGTGCACCGTGGCACCGTTTCGTTTCAAATCCGTGAACGCATTTAAAAAAGTCATACGACACAGTTTCGCCATTTCGGATGGATGTTGCACCTTGCACCGTGGATGTCGCACCCTGTAGATATCGATTATTCGGACGGCCATAACTTCTGGCTCGTTTAGAGTTACGGGAGCCACAACCAGTCAAAACGAAGGCCTCTGTGAGTTCTACGGCTAAGATTGCTTTCAACCGTTAACGGATTGTTTAATGCCCAAAAAAGACTATCCGAATCTCAATCGGGTCTAGGAAGTTTTTTACCCTTCGTTTTTTCGACACGTGGATTTTTACGGTAGAACGGGATTACCGTGACTGGTCTTTGATTTACCATCGCTGGAGAGTGGTGCACCATAATGCCGTTTCGTTTCAAATCCATGCACGCATTTTTAAAAGTCGTATGACACTGTTTCGCCATTTCGGATGGATGTTGCACCTTGCACCGTGGATGTTGCACCCTGCAGATATCGATTATTCGGACGACCATAACTTCTGGCTCGTTTAGAGTTACGGGAGCCATAACCAGTCAAAACGAAGGCAACTGTGAGTTCTACGGCTATGACAGCTTTCAGCCGTCAATGGATTGTTTAATACCCAAAAAAGACTATCCGAATCTCAATCTGGTTCTCGGAAGTTTTTTTCCCTTCGTTTTTTCGACACGTGGATTTTTACGGTGAAACGGGATTACTGTGGCTGGTCTTCAATTTACCATCACTGGAGAGTGGTGCACCATGGTACCATTTCGTTTCAAATCCTTGCACGCATTTCAAAAAGTCGTACGACACTGTTTGGCCATTTCGGACGGATGTTGCACCTTGCACCGTGGATGTTGCACCCTGTAGATATCGATTATTCGGACGGCCATAACTTCTGGCTCGGTTAGAGTTACGGGAGCCAAAACCAGTCAAAACGAAGGCCTCAGTGATTTCTACGGCTATGACTGCTTTCAGCCGTCAATGGATTGTTTAATGCCCAAAAAAGACTATCCGTATCCCAATCGGGTCTCGGAAGTTTTTTACCCTTCGTTTTTTCGACACGAGGATTTTTACGGTAAAACGGGATTACCGTGGCTGGTCTTCGTGTTATCATTGCTGGAGAGTGGTGCACCAGGGTACTGTTTTGTTTCACATCCATGCACGCATTTTAAAAAGTCGTACGACACTGTTTCGCCATCTCGGACGGATGTTGCACCTTGCACCGTGGATGTTGCACCCTGTAGATATCGATTATTCGGAAGGCCATAACTTCTGGCTCGTTTAGAGTTACGGGAGCCATAACCAGTCAAAACGAAGGCCCCAGTGAGTTCTATGGCTATGAATGCTTTCAGCCGTCGATGGATTGTTTAACGCCCAAAAAAGACTATCCGAATCTCAATCGGGTCTCGGAAGTTTTTTCCCCTTCGTTTTTTCGACACGCGGATTTTTACGGTAAAACGGAATTACCGTGGCTGGTCTTCAATTTACCATCGCTGGAGAGTGGTGCACCATGGTACCATTTCGTTTCAAATCCTTGCACGCATTTCAAAAAGTCGTACGACATTGTTTCGCCATTTCGGACGGATGTTGCACCTTGCACCGTGGATGTTGCACCTTGTAGATATCGATTATTTGGACGGCCATAACTTTTAGCTCGTTTAAAGTTACGGGATCCATAACCAGTCAATACGAAGACCTCGGTGAGTTCTACGGCTATGACAATTTTCAGCCATCAATGGATTGTTTAATGCCCAAAAAAGACTATCCGAATCTCAATCAGGTGTTGGAAGTTTTTTACCCTTCGTTTTTTCGACACGTGGATTTTTACACTAAAACGGGATTACCGTGGTTGGTCTTCATTTTATCATCGCTGGAGAGTGGTGCACCAGGGTACTATTTCATTTCACATCCATGCACGCATTTTAAACAGTCGTACGACACTGTTTCGCCATTTCGGACGGATGTTGCACCTTGCACCGTGGATGTTGCACCCTGTAGATATCGATTATTCGGCCGGCCATAACTTATGGCTCATTTAGAGTTACGGGAGCCATAACCAGTCAAAACGAAGGCCTCGGTGAGTTCTACGGCTATGATTGCTTTCAGCCGTCAATGGATTGTTTAATGCCCAAAAAAGACTATCGGAATCTCAATCGGGTCTAGGAAGTTTTTTACCCTTCGTTTTTTCGACACGTGGATTTTTACGGTAGAACGGGATTACCGTGGCTGGTCTTCGATTTACCATCGCTGGAGAGTGGTGCACGATGGTACCGTTTCGTTTCAAATCCATGCACGCATTTCAAAAATTCGTACGGCACTGTTTCGCCATTTCGGACGAATGTTGCACCTTGCACCGTGGATGTTGCACCCCGTAGATATCGATTATTCGGACGGCCATAACTTCTGTCTCGTTTACAGTTACGGGAGCCATAACCAGTCAAAACGAAGGCCTCAGTGAGTTCTACGGCTATGATATCTTTCAGTCGCCAATGGATTGTTTAATGCCCAAAAAAGACTCCGAATCTCAATCGGGTCTCGGACGTTTTTTACCATTCGTTTTTTCGACACGAGGATTTTTACGGTAAAACGGGATTACCGTGGCTGGTCTTCAATTTACCATCGCTGGAGAGTGGTGCACCAGGTTACCGTTTCGTCTCAAATCCTTGCACGCATTTCAAAAAGTCGTACGACACTGGTTCGCCATTTCGGACGGATGTTGCACCTTGCACCGTGTATGTTGCACCCTATAGATATCGATTATTCGGGCGGCCATAACTTCGGGCTCGTTTAGAGTTATGGGAGCCATAACAAGTCAAAACAAAGGCCTCAGTGAGTTCTATGGCTACGACAGCTTTCAGCCGTCAATGGATTGTTTAATGCCCAAAAAAGACTATCCGAATCTCAATCGGGTCTAGGAAGTTTTTTACCCTTCGTTTTTTCGACACGTGGATTTTTACGGTAGAGCGGGATTACCATGGCTGGTCTTTGATTTACCATCGCTGGAGAGTGGTGCACCATGGTACCGTTTCGTTTCAAATCCTTGCACACATTTCAGAAAGTTGTACGACACAGTTTCGCCATTTCGGACGGATGTTGCACCTTGCACCGTGGATGTTGCGCCCTGTAGATATCGATTATTCGGACGGCCATAACTTCTGGCTCATTTAGAGGTACGGGAGCCATAACCAGTCAAAATGAAGGCCTCAGTGATTTCTACGGCTATGACAGCTTTCAACCGTCGATGGATTGTTTAATGCCCAAAAAAGACTATCCGAATCTCAATCGGTTCTCGGAAGTTTTTTACCCTTCGTTTTTTCGACACGTGGATTTTTACGGTAAAACGGGATCACCGTGGCTGGTCTTTGATTTACCATCGCTGGAGAGTGGTGCACCATGGTACCGTTTCGTTTCAAATCCTTGCACACATTTCAAAAAGTTGTACGACACAGTTTCGCCATTTCGGACGGATGTTGCACCTTGCACTGTGGATGTTGCACCGTGTAGATATCGATTAGTCGGACGCCATAACTTCTGGCTCGTTTAGAGTTACGGGAGCCATAACCAGTCAAAACGAAGGCCTCAGTGAGTTCTACGGCTATGAATTCTTTAAGCCGTCGATGGATTGTTTAATGCCCAATAAAGACTATCCGAATCTCAATCGGGTCTCGGAAGTTTTTTCCCTTCCTTTTTTCGACACGTGGATTTTTACGGTAAAACGGGATTACCGTGGCTGGTCTTTAATTTACCATCGCTGGAGAGTGGTGCACCATGGTAACGTTTCGTTTCAAATCCTTGCACGCATTTCAAAAAGTCGTACTACATTGTTTCGCCATTTCGGACGGATGTTGCACCTTGCACCCTGGATGTTGCACCCTGTAGATATCGATAATTCGGAAGGCCATAACTTCTGGCTCATTTAGAGTTACAGGAGATTTAACCAGTCAAAACGAAGGCCTCAGTGAGTTCTACGGCTATGACAGCTTTCAACCGTTAATGGATTATTTAATGCCCAAAAAAGACTATCCGAACCTCAATCGGGTCTAGGAAGTTTTTTACCCTTCGTTTTTTTCCACATGTGAATTTTTACGGTAGAACGTGATTACCCTGGCTGGTCTTCGATTTACCATCTATGGCGAGTGGTGCACCTTGGTACCATTTCGTTTCAAACCCATGCACGCATTTCAAAAATTCGTACGATACTGTTTCGCCATTTCGGACGGATGTTGCACCTTGCACCGTGGATGTTGCACCCTGTACATATCGATTATTCGGACGACCACTTCTGGCTCGTTTAGAATTACGGGAGCCATAACCAGTCAAAACGAAGGCCTCAGTGAGTTCTACGGCTATGAAAGCTTTCAGCCGTCGATGGATTGTTTAATGCCCAAAAAAGACTATCAGAATCTCAATCGGTTCTTGGAAGTTTTTTGCCCTTCGTTTTTTCGACACGTGGATTTTTACGTTAAAACGAGTTTACCGTTGCTGGTCTTCAATCTACCATCGCTGGAGAGTGGTGCACCATGGTACTGTTTCATTTCAAATCCTTGCACGCATTTCAAAAAGTCGTACAACACTGTTTCGCCATTTCGGACGGATGTTGCACCTTGCACCGTGTATGTTGCACCCTGTAGATATCGATTATTCGGACGGCCATAACTCCTGGCTCGTTTAGAGTTACAGGAGCCATAACCAGTCAAAACGAAGGCCTTGGTGAGTTCTACGGCTATGACTGCTTTCAGTCGTCAATGTATTGTTTAATGCCCAAAAAAGACTATCCGAATCTCAATCGGGTCTCGGAAGTTTTTTACCCTTCGTTTTTTCGACACGTGGATTTTTACGTTAAAACGGGATTACCTTGGTTGGTCTTCAATTTACCATTGCTGGAGAGTGGTGCACCATGGTAAAGTTTCGTTTCAAATCCTTGCACACGCTTCAAAAAGTCGTACAACACTGTTTCGCCATTTCGGACGGATGTTGCACCTTGCACCGTGGATGTTGCACCCTATTGATATCGATTATTCGGACGACCATAACTTCTGGCTCGTTTAGAGTTACGGGAGCCATAACCAGTCAAAACGAAGGCCTCGGTGAGTTCTACGGCTATGATAGCTTTCAGCCATCGATGGATTGTTTAATGCCCAAAAAAGACTATCCGAATCTCAATCGGGTCTCGGAAGTTTTTTCCCTTCGTTTTTTCGACACGTGGATTTTTACGGTAAAACGGGATTACCATGGCTGGTCTTCAATTTACCCTCGCTCGAGAGTGGTGCACCATGGTACCGTTTCGTTTCAAATCCACGCACGCATTTCAAAAAATCGTACGACACTGTTTCGCCATTTCGGACGGACGTTGCACCTTGCACCGTGGATGTTGCACCCTGTAGATATCGATTATTCGGACGCCCATAACTTCTGGCTCGTTTAGAATTACGGGAGCCATAACCAGTCAAAACGAAGGCCTCAGTGATTTCTATGGCTATGACTGCTTTCAGCCGACAATGGACTGTTTAATGCCCAAAAAAGACTATCTGAATCTCAATCGGGTCAAGGAAATTTTTTAACCTTCGTTTTTTCGACACGTGGATTTTTACGGTAGAACGGGATTACCGTGGCTGGTCTTCGACTTACAATCGCTGGAGAGTGGTGTTATCCCAACTTTTGGCAAAGTTGAGATACCCATAATTTACTAGAAATCAATGATTACTATTCATGAATATCAACCATGCATTATAGGATAACCATGGATATCGATGAATTTTGTCCGAGTCCAGAACGGGCCACAGTTGATAGGACACGACAAGAAAGATCATAGGAATCTGCATTCCAAATTTCAAGACAATCCGAGGTCGTATGCTCAAGTTATGATGGAATCAAGATAAGAGGAATTGACATTGCTCGGTTCGAACCCATAGTGTTCGAACCCATCATATTCGAAACCATCACCCTACTTATGTTCGAACCCATCTGGTTCGAACCCACGAAATAAGTCTGCGCCTCGAATCCATAAGCATTTGCCCCAGTTCGAATCGATGGAGTTCGTAGCCATCGGTTCGAAACCATCTATTTCGAACCCACCTGCGTTCGAACCGATAGCACT
Organism: Allium cepa; assembly: GCA_030765085.1. Lineage (NCBI taxonomy): Eukaryota > Viridiplantae > Streptophyta > Magnoliopsida > Asparagales > Amaryllidaceae > Allium > Allium cepa. The sequence continues at coordinate 17,613,325 of CM060931.1, forward strand.
GCCATACCAATCTCGAACCCATCGGGTTCGAGTCCATCTAGTTAGCCTTGACTCCACTTCGAACCCATCACAAAACCTAGCTTCGAACCCATCACAAAACCTAGCTTCGAACCCATCACAGAGCCACACTTCGAACCCATCCTGAGTAGCTTCATTCGAACCCACTGGGTCAACCAACCACGATGACGTGTCTCCCATCGGTTCGACTGCGCCGGGATATATGGAGTCGAAGCGGTCAACACGGAGAGAAGTCCGGATCGATTCGAAACTTGCGCTCCACGTCACCACGAAGTCGCGTGCCACACTGGTTTCGAAATCATCGTTTCAAGCAACAGGGGTTCGAACGCAACAGCCTCACCGTGAAGTCAATTTCGAACCCTGCATATCTCCTAACCTACTGATCCAAATGCCATGAAATTTTCACAGATGCTTGCATACATGATGAAGAATGTCCACGCCAAATTTCACCTCGATTGGATGAATTCTTGATCGGTCCGAATGGAGTTCGAACCGATGCCAAAGTGGGCCCAAACTTTCCGAGACCGTACGTGTGGGCCCCCTCACGTGCCAGAAGAGGTCTCCCAAGTTTTCAGCGAGATAGCAGCAGCCTACGCCTATAAATAGACCTCCAGGTCATTCAGAAAAGGGATCTTTCCGCCATTAAACGCCAAGACTCTGCCAGATTCAAGTTTAACTATCAGAACCACCGTTGTACCTGAATTTCCGAACTACAATTCATTGTAATCCGCTGTAATCGATTGTAATCAGCGAAAAACATCAATAAAAGGAAAAACCTTTGAAGTGGACGTAGGCCGGAGATAGCCGAACCACTATAAAATCGTGTGTTCTTGTTTACATTTACTATTTTGCTACTTAGATCTGCGATTTGTGTTTGGATATTGCTGATTTATATTCCAACACTGGTGCTTTCACATTCATCGGGGTTTGTGACCAATTTTGGTGCAAACACTTTGGTGCTTTCACTGAGAAGAACCAGCACCCGCTACATCAGATTCAGAATTCAGATTCAAAAGTTTGAAGAAACTCCAATCCGGAAACAATGACTCGACATACGAGACAAAGAGTTGATAGAAGCCAACAAGGAGGAAGCCAAGAGGCATCCTCCAGATCAGGAGAAGGACAAGCTTCCGTCTACATCACCAGAGACGAGATGGAGGCCATGGCTAATTCATTGCGCGAAAGCATAATGAAGAGTCAACAGGAGATGCTGCAGAATTTCCTCGAGCAGATGAGGGCGGCAAATATGCAAAACCTTGGACCAGCTACAACAGCTACGAGTACGGGACAAGGAATAAGGATTGCAGATGCAAATGAAGGACAGGCTCAAGGCCAGAATACAGGGATTGAAGGTGGTCAACAAGGCCTTGGGGGCAGACCCTCAGGGTCCGATACTGGAAGGCCAACAGACGGAGCCCAACAGACAGGAGCCAATGCATACGCCAACGAGCCACCAGAAGAGTACGTACCGGAATTCCCTTCAAGGCTCGGGGGGCAGGACAGAAACTTGACAAGGGGGAAACCCCTAGACGGAGATGAGAGAATGATAGGCCTAATGCGACGAATCATGAGAGGAGGATTGCCTAGCGGAGGCCTAGAAGAAGTCAGTCGGAGTCCATTCACTCCGAACATCCGAAATGCAAGGAACCCTCCAAAGTTCAAATTACCAGCGCTAGATCCCTATGACGGAAGATCAGACCCAACCGTACACATCACAAGATATATCAGGCACATGGAAGTACTGGGGGCATCCGAGGAAGTGATGGCACGATGCTTCCCTCTATATTTATCAGATTTAGCTTCACTATGGTTCAGACAACTAGAGACTGGATCAATTGGAACATGGAGCGAGCTCGTTGATTGCTTCATGAGACAGTTCAGGGTCCACGTGACGCGACCCAAGAGTGTGATGACTTTAGAAACAATCAAGCAGAGGACCGGAGAGTCCATAAAAGATTTTCTACTCAGATTCAACGTGACAGTGACTTCTGTGGATCGCCCGGATCCATCAATGATTTTGATGGCGGCGGTGGCAGGAGTCGCGGAAGGCACCAAATTTAAGGATTCTCTAACTAAAGATCCACCGCAAGATCTTGGAGAATTCTTCCATAAAGCTGAAAAATTCATTCGATTAGAAGAATCACGAGTCGAGAGTCGTGAAATAAATGCCACGAAAAGCATAGGAACCTCTGGAGAGCAGTCCGGAGCGGACAAGGGAAAAAGGAAACAGGATGACAGACATGATAGTCCTGATAAACGGAAGAAATTCCGAGAACCAAGATTCAGGCAGTACACAGATCTGAATGCAAGCCTAGAAAGAGTCTTCACTGAAACCAGGGGGCAACTTCACTATCGAAAGCCACCTGTAAGGGATCCCACCGAGCGGGAGCGCAGGACTGGAAAATATTGCCTATTCCATGAGCTGGATGGGCACACCACAGATGAATGCCGTCACTTGAAGGATGAGGTGGAAGAACACGCTAGGGGTGGTAGATTACCGCAGTATGTCAGAGAACGGACAACAGCGACAAGGCATGAACAACTACCGCCTCCACCTTGCAGGAACGATCCTGGATCGGGATCACGACTCGTCATCAACTGATCAAAGATGGCAAGGGCCAAGTCCACGATCTGGACTTCGGTCGAATAATTTTATTTAGATTTATTTTCGGAATAAAACGGTTACTCCACTTACACATGTACGGGAACCGGAGAGATCCCTAGGCATGCTCTGAGATGGAGATGAACCGCTACGCCCGGAGAGGCAATCCTTAGTTTTTTCTGATGTTTGAGATTGAACATCTAGAACTTGAATTTTAATAAATAAATTTGAACTTCTTGCAATAAACCTTTTGACCGGAGAGTCAAAGGATGAACATTGAACACCAGTATAAACATGATCGCTTTATAACCCCATCCGGAGAGACGGGGTCCGAAGGCAAGAAGTGAGTTGCTTCGCCGGAGAGCAACAGGATCGACTCACTTATCGTCGTTTCCCCTTCACCAGAGAGTGACAGGATGGGATCCGACAAGAGTCCGGAGAGACTATGATCGGCCGATGATTCAGGTCATGACATCGCTTAATGTTCAACTGCTTTGAACCGGAGTGCAAGAAGTGAGTTGCTTCGCCGGAGAGCAACAGGATCGACTCACTTATCGTCGTTTCCCCTTCACCAGAGAGTGACAGGATGGGATCCGACAAGAGTCCGGAGCGACTATGATCGGCCGATGATTCAGGTCATGACATCGCTTAATGTTCAACTGCTTTGAACCGGAGTGCAAGAAGTGGGTTGCTTCGCCGGAGAGCGACAGGATCAACTCACTTAAGCGCTGTTTCCCCTTCACCGGAGAGTGACAGGAAGGGATCCAGCAAGAGCCCGGAGAGGCTATGATCGGTCCCGAACGACCATGATATCGCTATACGTCCTAACTGGGACCAGAGTGCAAGGAATAGAAGGCAACGCCAGAGAGCAATGGGATCTTTCTATTCAATCACTGAGTCTAGAATGAGCTCAGTAAGGGTTTAGAGCAGCCAATAATAGTCCAGAGAAACTATGAAACTTCATTCTCAACTCCTACGGGAAGAACAAACATTGATTTGGCTTCGAACAGCCACATACTTGATCGATAATGCCACAGCTATCAACGAAACATGAATTTATTACACTTGATATAAGACCGTTCAAAACATACCTTTTACAAAAAGGCATGTTTTGGGGGGCAAAGTGTTATCCCAACTTTTGGCGAAGTTGAGATACCCATAATTTACTAGAAATCAATGATTACTATTCATGAATATCAACCATGCATTATAGGATAACCATGGATATCGATGAATTTTGTCCGAGTCCAGAACGGGCCACAGTTGATAGGACACGACAAGAAAGATCATAGGAATCTGCATTCCAAATTTCAAGACAATCCGAGGTCGTATGCTCAAGTTATGATGGAATCAAGATAAGAGGAATTGACATTGCTCGGTTCGAACCCATAGTGTTCGAACCCATCATATTCGAAACCATCACCCTACTTATGTTCGAACCCATCTGGTTCGAACCCACGAAATAAGTCTGCGCCTCGAATCCATAAGCATTTGCCCCAGTTCGAATCGATGGAGTTCGTAGCCATCGGTTCGAAACCATCTATTTCGAACCCACCTGCGTTCGAACCGATAGCACTGCCATACCAATCTCGAACCCATCGGGTTCGAGTCCATCTAGTTAGCCTTGACTCCACTTCGAACCCATCACAAAACCTAGCTTCGAACCCATCACAAAACCTAGCTTCGAACCCATCACAGAGCCACACTTCGAACCCATCCTGAGTAGCTTCATTCGAACCCACTGGGTCAACCAACCACGATGACGTGTCTCCCATCGGTTCGACTGCGCCGGGATATATGGAGTCGAAGCGGTCAACACGGAGAGAAGTCCGGATCGATTCGAAACTTGCGCTCCACGTCACCACGAAGTCGCGTGCCACACTGGTTTCGAAATCATCATTTCAAGCAACAGGGGTTCGAACGCAACAGCCTCACCGTGAAGTCAATTTCGAACCCTGCATATCTCCTAACCTACTGATCCAAATGCCATGAAATTTTCACAGATGCTTGCATACATGATGAAGAATGTCCACGCCAAATTTCACCTCGATTGGATGAATTCTTGATCGGTCCGAATGGAGTTCGAACCGATGCCAAAGTGGGCCCAAACTTTCCGAGACCGTACGTGTGGGCCCCCTCACGTGCCAGAAGAGGTCTCCCAAGTTTTCAGCGAGATAGCAGCAGCCTACGCCTATAAATAGACCTCTAGGTCATTCAGAAAAGGGATCTTTCCGCCATTAAACGCCAAGACTCTGCCAGATTCAAGTTTAACTATCAGAACCACCGTTGTACCTGAATTTCCGAACTACAATTCATTGTAATCCGCTGTAATCGATTGTAATCAGCGAAGAACATCAATAAAAGGAAAAACCTTTGAAGTGGACGTAGGCCGGAGATAGCCGAACCACTATAAAATCGTGTGTTCTTGTTTACATTTACTATTTTGCTACTTAGATCTGCGATTTGTGTTTGGATATTGCTGATTTATATTCCAACACTGGTGCTTTCACATTCATCGGGGTTTGTGACCAATTTTGGTGCAAACAAGTGGTGCACCATGGCACCGTTTCGTTTCAAATCCATGCACGCATTTCAAAAGGTCGTACGACACAGTTTCGCCATTTCGGATGGATGTTGCACCTTGCACCGTGGATGTTGCACCCTGTAGATATCGATTATTCGGACGGCCATAACTTCTGGCTCGTTAAGAGTTACAGGAGCCATAACCAGTCAAAACGAAGGCCTCAGTGAGTTCTACGGCTATGATTTATTTCAACCGTTAACGGATTGTTTAATGCCCAAAAAAGACTATCCGAATATCAATCGGGTCTAGGAAGTTTTTTACCCTTCGTTTTTTCGACACGTGGATTTTTACGGTAGAACGGGATTACCCTGGCTGGTCTTCGATTTACCATCGCTGGAGAGTGGTGCACCATAATACCGTTTCATTTCAAATCCATGCACGCATTTTTAAAAGTCGTACGACACTGTTTCGCCATTTCGGATGGATGTTGCACCTTGCACCGTGGATGTTGCACCTTGTAGATATCGATTATTCGGACGACCATAATTTCTGACTCGTTTAGAGTTACGGGAGCCATAACCAGTCAAAACGAAGGCATCAGTGAGTTCTACGGCTATGACCGCTTTCAGCCGTCAATGGATTGTTTAATGCCCAAAAAAGACTATCCGAATCTCAATCTGGTCTCGGAAGTTTTTACCCTTCTTTTTTTCGACACGTGGATTTTTACGGTAAAACGGGATTACCATGGCTGGTCTTCAATTTACCATCACTGGAGAGTGGTGCACCATGGTACAGTTTCGCCTCAAATCCTTGCACGCATTTCAAAAAGTCGTATGACACTGTTTCACCATTTCGGACGGATGTTGCACCTTGCACCGTGGATGTTGCACCCTGTAGATATCGATTATTTGGACGGCCATAACTTCTGGCTCGTTTAGAGTTACGGGAGCCATAACCAGTCAAAACGAAGGCCTCGGCGAGTTCTACGGCTATGACAGCTTTCAACCGTCAATGGATTGTTTAATGCCCAAAAAAGACTATCCGAATCTCAATCGGATCTAGGAAGTTTTTTACCCTTCGTTTTTTCAACACGTGGATTTTTACGGTAGAACGGGATTACCGTGGCTGGTATTCGATTTACCATCGCTGGAGAGTGGTGCACCATGGTACCGTTTCGTTTCAAACCCATGCACGCATTTCAAAAAGTCGTAAGACACTGTTTCGCAATTTCGGATGGATGTTGCACCCTGTAGATATCGATTATTCGGACGACCATAGCTTCTGGCTCGTTTAGAGTTACGGGAGCCATAACCGGTCAAAACGAAGGCCTCAGTGAGTTCTACGGCTATGACAGCTTTCAGCCGTCAATGGATTGGTTAATGCCCAAAAAAGACTATCCGAATCTCAATCGGGTCTAGGAAGTTTTTTACCCTTCGTTTTTTCGACACGTGGATTTTTGCGGTACAACGGGATTACCGTGGCTGGTCTTCGATTTACCATCGCTGGAGAGTGGTGCACCATGGTACCGTTTCGTTTCAAATCCATGCACGCATTTCAAAAAGTCGTACGACACTGTTTCGCCATTTCGGACGGATGTTGCACCTTGCACCGTGGATGTTGCACCCTGTAGATATCGATTATTCGGACGGCCATAACTTCTGGCTCGTTTAGAGTTACGGGAGCCATTACAAGTCAAAACGAAGGCCTTAGTGAGTTATACGGCTATGACAGCTTTCAGCCGCCAATGGATTGTTTAATGCCCAAAAAAGACTATCCGAATCTCAATCGGGTCTAGGAAGTTTTTTACCCTTCGTTTTTTAGACACGTGGATTTTTATGATAGAACGGGATTACCGTGGCTGGTCTTCGATTTACAATCGCTGGAGAGTGGTGCACCATGGTACCGTTTTGTTTCAAATCCATGCACGCATTTCAAAAATTCGTACGATACTGTTTCGCCAATTCGGACGGATGTTGCACCTTGCACCGTGGATGTTGCACCCTGTAGATATCGATTATTCGGACGGCCAGAACTTCTGGCTCGTTTAGAGTTACGGGAGCCATAACCAGTCAAAACGAAGGCCTCAGTGAGTTCTATGGCTATGACAGCTTTCGGCCGTCGATGCATTGTTTAACGCCCAATAAAGACTATCCGAATCTTAATCGGGTCTCGGAAGTTTTTCACCCTTCGTTTTTTCGACACGTGGATTTTTACGGTAAAACGGGATTACCGTGGCAGGTCTTCAATTTACCCTCGCTCGAGAGTGGTGCACCATGGTACAGTTTCGTTTCAAATCCTTGCACGCATTTCAAAAGGTCGTACGACACTGTTTCTCCATTTCGGACGGATGTTGCACCTTGCACCGTGGATGTTTCAACCTGTAGATATCGATTATTCGGACGACCATAACTTCTGGCTCGTTTAGAGTTACGGGAGCCATAACCAGTCAAAACGATGGCCTTAGTGAGTTCTACGGCTATGACAACTTTCAACCATCAATGGATTGTTTAATGCCCAAAAAAGACTATCCGAATCTCAATCGGGTCTAGGAAGTTTTTTACCCTTCGTTTTTTCGACACGTGGATTTTTACGGTAAAATGGGATTACCGTGGCTGGTCTTCAATTTACCATCGCTGGAGAGTGGTGCACCATGGTACCGTTTCATTTCAAATCCATGCACGCATTTCAGAAAGTCGTACGACATTGTTTCTCCATTTCGGACGGATGTTGCACCTTGCACCGTGGATGTTGCACACTATAGTTATCGATTATTCGGACGTCCATAACTTCTGGCTCGTTTAGAGTTATGGGAGCCATAACCAGTCAAAACGAAGGCCTCAGTGAGTTCTACGGTTTTGACAGCTTTCACCCGTCAATGGATTGTTTAGTGCCCGAAAAAGACTATCCAAATCTCAATCGGGTCTGGCAAGTTTTTTACCCTTCGTTTTTTCGACACGTGGATTTTTACGGTAGAACGGGATTACCCTAGCTGGTCTTCGTTTTACCATCTCTGGAGAGTGGTGCACCATGGTACCATTTCATTTCAAATCCATGCATGCATTTCAAAAATTCGTACGATACTGTTTCGCCAATTCGTACGGATGTTGCACCTTGCACCGTGGATATTGCACCCTGTAGATATCGATTATTCGGACGGCCATAACTTCTGGTTCGTTTAGAGACGGGAGCCATAACCAGTCAAAACGAAGGCCACAGTGAGTTCTACGCCTATGACTGCTTTCAGCCGTCGATCGATTGTTTAATGCCCAAAAAAGACTATCCGAATCTCAATCGGATCTCGGAAGTTTTTTACCCTTCGTTTTTTCGACACGTGGATTTTTACGTTAAAACGTGATTACCGTGGCTGATCTTCAATTTGCCATCGCTGGAGAGTGGTGCACCATGGTACCGTTTCGTTTCAAATCCTTGCACGCATTTCAAAAAGTCGTACAACACTGTTTCGCCATTTCGGACGGATGTTGCACCTTGCACCGTGGATGTTGCACCCTGTAGATATCGATTATTCGGACGGCCATAACTTCTGGCTCGTTTAGAGTTACGGGAGCCATAACCAGTCAAAATGAAGGCCTCAGTGAGTTCTACGGCTATGACTGCTTTCAGCCGTCAATGGATTGGTTAATGCCGAAAGAAGACTATCCGAATCTCAATCGGGTCTCGGAAGTTTTTTACCCTTCGTTTTTTCGACACGTGGATTTTTACGTTAAAACGGGATTACCGTGGGTGGTCTTCAATTTACCATCGCTGGAGAGTGGTGCACCATGGTACCATTTTGTTTCAAATCCTTGCACGCACTTTAAAAAGTCGTACAACACTGTTTCTCCATTTCGGACGGATTTTGCACCTTGCACCGTGGACGTGGCACCCTATAGATATCGATTATTCGGACGGCCATAACTTCTGGCTCGTTTAGAGTTACGGGAGCCATAACCAGACAAAACGAAGGCCTCGGTGAGTTCTACGGCTTTGACAGCTTCCAGCCGTCGATGGATTGTTTAATGCCCAAAAAAGACTATCCGAATCTGAATCGGGTCTCGGAAGTTTTTTGCCCTTCGTTTTTTCGACACGTGGATTTTTACGGTAAAACGGGATTACCGTGGCTGGTCTTCAATTTACCCTCGCTGGAGAGTGGTGCACCATGGTACCGTTTCTTTTCGAATCTATGCACGCATTTCAAAAAGTCGTACGACACTGTTTCGCCATTTTGGACGGATGTTGCACCTTGCACCGTGGATGTTCCACCCTGCAGATATCGATTATTCGGACGTCCATAACTTCTGGCTCGTTTAGAGTTACGGGAGCCATTACTAGTCAAAACGAAGGCCTCAGTGAGTTCTACGGCTATGACAGCTTTCAGCCGCCAATGGATTGTTTAATGCCCAAAAAAGACTATCTGAATCTCAATCGGGTCTAGGAAGTTTTTTGCCCTTCGTTTTTTCGACACGTGGATTTTTATGATAGAACGGGATTACCGTGGCTGGTCTTCGATTTACAATCGCTGGAAAGTGGTGCCCCATGGTACCGTTTTGTTTCAAATCCATGCACGCATTTCAAAAATTCGTACGATACTGTTTCGCCATTTCGGACGGATGTTGCACCTTGCGCCATGGATGTTGCACCCTGTAGATATCGATTATTCGGACGGCCAGAACTTCTGGCTCGTTTAGAGTTACGGGAGCCATAACCAGTCAAAACGAAGGCCTCAGTGAGTTCTACGGCTATGAAAGCTTTCGGCCATCAATGCATTGTTTAATGCCCAATAAAGACTATCCGAATCTCAGTCGGGTCTCGGAAGTTTTTTACCCTTCGTTTTTTCGACACGTGGATTTTACGGTAAAACGGGATTACCGTGGCTGGTCTTCAATTTACCCTCGCTCGAGAGTGGTTCACCATGGTACCGTTTCGTTTCAAATCCTTGCACGCATTTCAAAAGGTCGTACGACACTGTTTCGCCATTTTGGACGGATGTTGCACCTTGCACCGCGGATGTTTCACCCTGTAGATATCTATTATTCGGACGACCATAACTTCTGGCTCGTTTACACTCACGGGAGCCACAACTAGTCAAATCGAAGGCCTTAGTGAGTTCTACGGCTATGACAGCTTTCAACCATCAATGGATTGTTTAATGCCCAAAAAAGACTATCCGAATCTCAATAGGGTCTAGGAAGTTTTTTACCCTTCGTTTTTTCGACACGTGGATTTTTACGGTAAAATTGGATTACCGTGGCTGGTATTCAATTTACCATCGCTGGAGAGTGGTGCACCATGGTACCGTTTCGTTTCAAATCCTTACACGCATTTCAAAAAGTCGTACGACATTGTTTCTCCATTTCGGACTGATGTTGCACCTTGCACCGTGGATGTTGCACACTATAGTTATCGATTATTCGGACGGCCATAACTTCTGGCTCGTTTAGAGTTACGGGAGCCATAACCAGTCAAAACGAAGGCCTCAGCGAGTTCTACGGTTATGGCAGCTTTCACCCGTCAATGGATTGTTTAATGCCCGAAAAAGACTATCCGAATCTCAATCGGGTCTAGCAAGTTTTTTACCCTTCGATTTTTCGACACGTGGATTTTTACGGTAGAACGGGATTACCCTAGCTAGTCTTCGTTTTACCATCTCTGGAGAGTGGTGCACCATGGTACCATTTCATTTCAAATCCATGCACGCATTTCAAAAATTCGTACGATACTGTTTCGCCATTTCGTACGGATGTTGCACCTTGCACCGTGGATATTGCACCCTGTAGATATCGATTTTTCGGACGGCCATAACTTCTGGTTCATTTAGAGACGGGAGCCATAACCAGTCAAAACGAAGGCCACAGTGAGTTCTACGCCTATGACTGCTTTCAACCGTCGATCGATTGTTTAATGCCCAAAAAAGACTATCCGAATCTCAATCGGGTCTCGGAAGTTTTTTACCCTTCGTTTTTTCGACACGTGGATTTTTACGTTAAAACGTGATTACCGTGGCTGGTCTTCAATTTACCATCGCTGGAGAGTGGTGCACCATGGTACCGTTTCGATTCAAATCCTTGCACACATTTCAAAAAGTCGTACAACACTGTTTCGCCATTTCGGACGGATGTTGCACCTTGCACCGTGGATGTTGCACCCTGTAGATATCGATTATTCGGACGGCCATAACTTCTGGCTCGTTTAGAGTTACGGGAGCCATAACCAGTCAAAATGAAGGCCTCAGTGAGTTCTACGGCTATGACTGCTTTCAGCCGTCAATGGATTGTTTAATGCCGAAAGAAGACTATCCGAATCTCAATCGAGTCTCGGAAGTTTTTTAACCTTCGTTTTTTCGACACGTGGATTTTTACGTTAAAACGGGATTACCGTGGGTGGTCTTCAATTTACCAACGCTGGAGAGTGGTGCACCATGGTACCGTTTCGTTTCAAATCCTTGCACGCACTTCAAAAAGTCGTACAACACTGTTTCGCCATTTCGGACGGATTTTGCACCTTGCACCGTGGATGTGGCACCCTATAGATATCGATTATTCGGACGGCCATAACTTCTGGCTCGTTTAGAGTTACGGGAGCCATAACCAGTCAAAACGAAGGCCTCGGTGAGTTCTACGGCTTTGACAGCTTCCAGCCGTCGATGGATTGTTTAATGCCCAAAAAAGACTATCCGAATCTGAATCGGGTCTCGGAAGTTTTTTACCCTTCGTTTTTTCGACACGTGGATTTTTACGGTAAAACGGGATTACCGTGGCTGGTCTTCAATTTATCCTCGCTGGAGAGGGGTGCACCAGGGTACCGTTTCGTTTCAAATCTATGCACGCATTTCAAAAAGTCGTACGACACTGTTTCGCCATTTCGGACGGATGTTGCACCTTGCACCGTGGATGTTCCACCCTACAGATATCGATTATTCGGACGTCCATAACTTCTTGCTCGTTTAGAGTTACGGGAGCCATTACTAGTCAAAACGAAGGCCTCAGTGAGTTCTACGGTTATGACAGCTTTCAGCCGCCAATGGGTTGTTTAATGCCCAAAAAAGACTATCTGAATCTCAATCGGGTCTAGGAAGTTTTTTGCCCTTCGTTTTTTCGACACGTGGATTTTTATGATAGAACGGGATTACCGTGGCTGGTCTTCGATTTACAATCGCTGGAGAGTGGTGCACCATGGTACCGTTTTGTTTCAAATCCATGCACGCATTTCAAAAATTCGTACGATACTGTTTCGCCATTTCGGACGGATGTTGCACCTTGCACCGTGGATGTTGCACCCTGTAGATATCGATTATTCGGACGGCCAGAACTTCTGGCTCGTTTAGAGTTACGGGAGCCATAACCAGTCAAAACGAAGGCCTCAGTGAGTTCTACGGCTATGAAAGCTTTCGGCCATCAATGCATTGTTTTATGCCCAATAAAGACTATCCGAATCTCAATCGGGTCTCGGAAGTTTTTTACCCTTCGTTTTTTCGACACGTGGATTTTTACGGTAAAACGGGATTACCGTGGCTGGTCTTCAATTTACCCTCGCTCGAGAGTGGTGCACCATGGTACCGTTTCGTTTCAAATCCTTGCACGCATTTCAAAAGGTCGTACGACACTGTTTCGCCATTTCGGACGGATATTGCACCTTGCACCGCGGATGTTTCACCCTGTAGATATCTATTATTCGGACGACCATAACTTCTGGCTCGTTTACACTCACGGGAGCCATAACTAGTCAAATCGAAGGCCTTAGTGAGTTCTACGGCTATGACAGCTTTCAACCATCAATGGATTGTTTAATGCCCAAAAAAGACTATCCGAATCTCAATCGGGTCTAGGAAGTTTTTTACCCTTCGTTTTTTCGACACGTGGATTTTTACGGTAAAATGGGATTACCGTGGCTGGTATTCAATTTACCATCGCTGGAGCGTGGTGCACCATGGTACCGTTTCGTTTCAAATCCTTGCATGCATTTCAAAAAGTCGTACGACATTGTTTCTCCATTTCGGACTGATGTTGCACCTTGCACCGTGGATGTTGCACACTATAGTTATCGATTATTCGGACGGCCATAACTTCTGGCTCGTTTAGAGTTACGGGAGCCATAACCAGTCAAAACGAAGGCCTCAGCGAGTTCTACGGTTATGGCAGCTTTCACCCGTCAATGGATTGTTTAATGCCCGAAAAAGACTATCCGAATCTCAATCGGGTCTAGCAAGTTTTTTACCCTTCGTTTTTTCGACACGTGGATTTTTACGGTAGAACGGGATTACCCTAGCTGGTCTTCGTTTTACCATCTCTGGAGAGTGGTGCACCATGGTACCATTTCATTTCAAATCCATGCACGCATTTCAAAAATTCGTACGATACTGTTTCGCCATTTCGTACGGATGTTGCACCTTGCACCGTGGATATTGCACCCTGTAGATATCGATTATTCGGACGGCCATAACTTCTGGTTCGTTTAGAGACGAGAGCCATAACCAGTCAAAACGAAGGCCACAGTGAGTTCTACGCCTATGACTGCTTTCAGCCGTCGATCGATTGTTTAATGCCCAAAAAAGACTATCCGAATCTCAATCGGGTCTCGGAAGTTTTTTACCCTTCGTTTTTTTGACACGTGGATTTTTACGTTAAAACGTGATTACCGTGGCTGGTCTTCAATTTACCATCGCTGGAGAGTGGTGCACCATGGTACCGTTTCGATTCAAATCCTTGCACACATTTCAAAAAGTCGTACAACACTGATTCGCCATTTCGGACGGATGTTGCACCTTGCACCGTGGATGTTGCACCCTGTAGATATCGATTATTCGGACGGCCATAACTTCTGGCTCGTTTAGAGTTACGGGAGCCATAACCAGTCAAAATGAAGGCCTCAGTGAGTTCTACGGCTATGACTGCTTTCAGCCGTCAATGGATTGTTTAATGCCGAAAGAAGACTATCCGAATCTCAATCGAGTCTCGGAAGTTTTTTACCCTTCGTTTTTTCGACACGTGGATTTTTACGTTAAAACGGGATTACCGTGGGTGGTCTTCAATTTACCAACGCTGAAGAGTGGTGCACCATGGTACCGTTTCGTTTCAAATCCTTGCACGCACTTCAAAAAGTCGTACAACACTGTTTCGCCATTTCGGACGGATTTTGCACCTTGCACCGTGGATGTGGCACCCTATAGATATCGATTATTCGGACGGCCATAACTTCTGGCTCGTTTAGATTTACGGGAGCCATAACCAGTCAAAACGAAGGCCTCGGTGAGTTCTACGGCTTTGACAGCTTCCAGCCGTCGATGGATTGTTTAATGCCCAAAAAAGACTATCCGAATCTGAATCGGGTCTCGGAAGTTTTTTACCCTTCGTTTTTTCGACACGTGGATTTTTACGGTAAAACGGGATTACCGTGGCTGGTCTTCAATTTATCCTCGCTGGAGAGGGGTGCACCAGGGTACCGTTTCTTTTCAAATCTATGCACGCATTTCAAAAAGTCGTACGACACTGTTTCGCCATTTCGGACGGATGTTGCACCTTGCACCGTGGATGTTCCACCCTGCAGATATCGATTATTCGGACGTCCATAACTTCTTGCTCGTTTAGAGTTACGGGAGCCATTACTAGTCAAAACGAAGGCCTCAGTGAGTTCTACGGTTATGACAGCTTTCAGCCGCCAATGGGTTGTTTAATGCCCAAAAAAGACTATCTGAATCTCAATCGGGTCTAGGAAGTTTTTTGCCCTTCGTTTTTTCGACACGTGGATTTTTATGATAGAACGGGATTACCGTGGCTGGTCTTCGATTTACAATCGCTGGAGAGTGGTGCACCATGGTACCGTTTTGTTTCAAATCCATGCACGCATTTCAAAAATTCGTACGATACTGTTTCGCCATTTCGGACGGATGTTGCACCTTGCACCGTGGATGTTGCACCCTGTAGATATCGATTATTCGGACGGCCAGAACTTCTGGCTCGTTTAGAGTTACGGGAGTCATAACCAGTCAAAACGAAGGCCTCAGTGAGTTCTACGGCTTTGAAAGCTTTCGGCCATCAATGCATTGTTTTATGCCCAATAAAGACTATCCGAATCTCAATCGGGTCTCGGAAGTTTTTTACCCTTCGTTTTTTCGACACGTGGATTTTTACGGTAAAACGGGATTACCGTGGCTGGTCTTCAATTTACCCTCGCTCGAGAGTGGTGCACCATGGTACCGTTTCGTTTCAAATCCTTGCACGCATTTCAAAAGGTCGTACGACACTGTTTCGCCATTTCGGACGGATATTGCACCTTGCACCGCGGATGTTTCACCCTGTAGATATCTATTATTCGGACGACCATAACTTCTGGCTCGTTTACACTCACGGGAGCCATAACTAGTCAAATCGAAGGCCTTAGTGAGTTCTACGGCTATGACAGCTTTCAACCATCAATGGATTGTTTAATGCCCAAAAAAGACTATCCGAATCTCAATCGGGTCTAGGAAGTTTTTTACCCTTCGTTTTTTCGACACGTGGATTTTTACGGTAAAATGGGATTACCGTGGCTGGTATTCAATTTACCATCGCTGGAGCGTGGTGCACCATGGTACCGTTTCGTTTCAAATCCTTGCACGCATTTCAAAAAGTCGTACGACATTGTTTCTCCATTTCGGACTGATGTTGCACCTTGCACCGTGGATGTTGCACACTATAGTTATCGATTATTCGGACGGCCATAACTTCTAGCTCGTTTAGAGTTACGGGAGCCATAACCAGTCAAAACGAAGGCCTCAGCGAGTTCTACGGTTATGGCAGCTTTCACCCGTCAATGGATTGTTTAATGCCCGAAAAAGACTATCCGAATCTCAATCGGGTCTAGCAAGTTTTTTACCCTTCGTTTTTTCGACACGTGGATTTTTACGGTAGAACGGGATTACCCTAGCTGGTCTTCGTTTTACCATCTCTGGAGAGTGGTGCACCATGGTACCATTTCATTTCAAATCCATGCACGCATTTCAAAAATTCGTACGATACTGTTTCGCCATTTCGTACGGATGTTGCACCTTGCACCGTGGATATTGCACCCTGTAGATATCGATTATTCGGACGGCCATAACTTCTGGTTCGTTTAGAGACGGGAGCCATAACCAGTCAAAACGAAGGCCACAGTGAGTTCTACGCCTATGACTGCTTTCAGCCGTCGATCGATTGTTTAATGCCCAAAAAAGACTATCCGAATCTCAATCGGGTCTCGGAAGTTTTTTACCCTTCGTTTTTTCGACACGTGGATTTTTACGTTAAAACGTGATTACCGTGGCTGGTCTTCAATTTACCATCGCTGGAGAGTGGTGCACCATGGTACCGTTTCGATTCAAATCCTTGCACATATTTCAAAAAGTCGTACAACACTGATTCGCCATTTCGGACGGATGTTGCACCTTGCACCGTGGATGTTGCACCCTGTAGATATCGATTATTCGGACGGCCATAACTTCTGGCTCGTTTAGAGTTACGGGAGCCATAACCAGTCAAAATGAAGGCCTCAGTGAGTTCTACGGCTATGACTGCTTTCAGCCGTCAATGGATTGTTTAATGCCGAAAGAAGACTATCCGAATCTCAATCGAGTCTCGGAAGTTTTTTACCCTTCGTTTTTTCGACACGTGGATTTTTACGTTAAAACGGGATTACCGTGGGTGGTCTTCAATTTACCAACGCTGGAGAGTGGTGCACCATGGTACCGTTTCGTTTCAAATCCTTGCACGCACTTCAAAAAGTCGTACAACACTGTTTCGCCATTTCGGACGGATTTTGCACCTTGCACCGTGGATGTGGCACCCTATAGATATCGATTATTCGGACGGCCATAACTTCTGGCTCGTTTAGATTTACGGGAGCCATAACCAGTCAAAACGAAGGCCTCGGTGATTTCTACGGCTTTGACAGCTTCCAGCCGTCGATGGATTGTTTAATGCCCAAAAAAGACTATCCGAATCTGAATCGGGTCTCGGAAGTTTTTTACCCTTCGTTTTTTCGACACGTGGATTTTTACGGTAAAACGGGATTACCGTGGCTGGTCTTCAATTTATCCTCGCTGGAGAGGGGTGCACCAGGGTACCGTTTCTTTTCAAATCTATGCACGCATTTCAAAAAGTCGTACGACACTGTTTCGCCATTTCGGACGGATGTTGCACCTTGCACCGTGGATGTTCCACCCTGCAGATATCGATTATTCGGACGTCCATAACTTCTTGCTCGTTTAGAGTTACGGGAGCCATTACTAGTCAAAACGAAGGCCTCAGTGAGTTCTACGGTTATGACAGCTTTCAGCCGCCAATGGGTTGTTTAATGCCCAAAAAAGACTATCTGAATCTCAATCGGGTCTAGGAAGTTTTTTGCCCTTCGTTTTTTCGACACGTGGATTTTTATGATAGAACGGGATTACCGTGGCTGGTCTTCGATTTACAATCGCTGGAGAGTGGTGCACCATGGTACCGTTTTGTTTCAAATCCATGCACGCATTTCAAAAATTCGTACGATACTGTTTCGCCATTTCGGACGGATGTTGCACCTTGCACCGTGGATGTTGCACCCTGTAGATATCGATTATTCGGACGGCCAGAACTTCTGGCTCGTTTAGAGTTACGGGAGCCATAACCAGTCAAAACGAAGGCCTCAGTGAGTTCTACGGCTATGAAAGCTTTCGGCCATCAATGCATTGTTTTATGCCCAATAAAGACTATCCGAATCTCAATCGGGTCTCGGAAGTTTTTTACCGTTTGTTTTTTCGACACGTGGATTTTTACGGTAAAACGGGATTACCGTGGCTGGTCTTCAATTTACCCTCGCTCGAGAGTGGTGCACCATGGTACCGTTTCGTTTCAAATCCTTGCACGCATTTCAAAAGGTCGTACGACACTGTTTCGCCATTTCGGACGGATGTTGCACCTTGCACCGCGGATGTTTCACCCTGTAGATATCTATTATTCGGACGACCATAACTTCTGGCTCGTTTACACTCACGGGAGCCATAACTAGTCAAATCGAAGGCCTTAGTGAGTTCTACGGCTATGACAGCTTTCAACCATCAATGGATTGTTTAATGCCCAAAAAAGACTATCCGAATCTCAATCGGGTCTAGGAAGTTTTTTACCCTTCGTTTTTTCGACACGTGGATTTTTACGGTAAAATGGGATTACCGTGGCTGGTATTCAATTTACCATCGCTGGAGAGTGGTGCACCATGGTACCGTTTCGTTTCAAATCCTTGCACGCATTTCAAAAAGTCGTACGACATTGTTTCTCCATTTCGGACTGATGTTGCACCTTGCACCGTGGATGTTGCACACTATAGTTATCGATTATTCGGACGGCCATAACTTCTGGCTCGTTTAGAGTTACGGGAGCCATAACCAGTCAAAACGAAGGCCTCAGCGAGTTCTACGGTTATGGCAGCTTTCACCCGTCAATGGATTGTTTAATGCCCGAAAAAGACTATCCGAATCTCAATCGGGTCTAGCAAGTTTTTTACCCTTCGTTTTTTCGACACGTGGATTTTTACGGTAGAACGGGATTACCCTAGCTGGTCTTCGTTTTACCATCTCTGGAGAGTGGTGCACCATGGTACCATTTCATTTCAAATCCATGCATGCATTTCAAAAATTCGTACGATACTGTTTCGCCATTTCGTACGGATGTTGCACCTTGCACCGTGGATATTGCACCCTGTAGATATCGATTATTCGGACGGCCATAACTTCTGGTTCGTTTAGAGACGGGAGCCATAACCAGTCAAAACGAAGGCCGTAGTGAGTTCTACGCCTATGACTACTTTCAGCCGTCGATCGATTGTTTAATGCCCAAAAAAGACTATCCGAATCTCAATCGGGTCTCGGATGTTTTTTACCCTTCGTTTTTTCGACACGTGGATTTTTACGTTAAAACGTGATTACCGTGGCTGGTCTTCAATTTACCATCGCTGGAGAGTGGTGCACCATGGTACCGTTTCGATTCAAATCCTTGCACACATTTCAAAAAGTCGTACAACACTGATTCGCCATTTCGGACGGATGTTGCACCTTGCACCGTGGATGTTGCACCCTGTAGATATCGATTATTCGGACGGCCATAACTTCTGGCTCGTTTAGAGTTACGGGAGCCATAACCAGTCAAAATGAAGGCCTCAGTGAGTTCTACGGCTATGACTGCTTTCAGCCGTCAATGGATTGTTTAATGCCGAAAGAAGACTATCCGAATCTCAATCGAGTCTCGGAAGTTTTTTACCCTTCGTTTTTTCGACACGTGGATTTTTACGTTAAAACGGGATTACCGTGGGTGGTCTTCAATTTACCAACGCTGGAGAGTGGTGCACCATGGTACCGTTTCGTTTCAAATCCTTGCACGCACTTCAAAAAGTCGTACAACACTGTTTCGCCATTTCGGACGGATTTTGCACCTTGCACCGTGGATGTGGCACCCTATAGATATCGATTATTCGGACGGCCATAACTTCTGGCTCGTTTAGATTTACGGGAGCCATAACCAGTCAAAACGAAGGCCTCGGTGAGTTCTACGGCTTTGACAGCTTCCAGCCGTCGATGGATTGTTTAATGCCCAAAAAAGACTATCCGAATCTGAATCGGGTCTCGGAAGTTTTTTACCCTTCGTTTTTTCGACACGTGGATTTTTACGGTAAAACGGGATTACCGTGGCTGGTCTTCAATTTATCCTCGCTGGAGAGGGGTGCACCAGGGTACCGTTTCTTTTCAAATCTATGCACGCATTTCAAAAAGTCGTACGACACTGTTTCGCCATTTCGGACGGATGTTGCACCTTGCACCGTGGATGTTCCACCCTGCAGATATCGATTATTCGTACGTCCATAACTTCTTGCTCGTTTAGAGTTACGGGAGCCATTACTAGTCAAAACGAAGGCCTCAGTGAGTTCTACGGTTATGACAGCTTTCAGCCGCCAATGGGTTGTTTAATGCCCAAAAAAGACTATCTGAATCTCAATCGGGTCTAGGAAGTTTTTTGCCCTTCGTTTTTTCGACACGTGGATTTTTATGATAGAACGGGATTACCGTGGCTGGTCTTCGATTTACAATCGCTGGAGAGTGGTGCACCATGGTACCGTTTTGTTTCAAATCCATGCACGCATTTCAAAAATTCGTACGATACTGTTTCGCCATTTCGGACGGATGTTGCACCTTGCACCGTGGATGTTGCACCCTGTAGATATCGATTATTCGGACGGCCAGAACTTCTGGCTCGTTTAGAGTTACGGGAGCCATAACCAGTCAAAACGAAGGCCTCAGTGAGTTCTACGGCTATGAAAGCTTTCGGCCATCAATGCATTGTTTTATGCCCAATAAAGACTATCCGAATCTCAATCGGGTCTCGGAAGTTTTTTACCGTTTGTTTTTTCGACACGTGGATTTTTACGGTAAAACGGGATTACCGTGGCTGGTCTTCAATTTACCCTCGCTCGAGAGTGGTGCACCATGGTACCGTTTCGTTTCAAATCCTTGCACGCATTTCAAAAGGTCGTACGACACTGTTTCGCCATTTCGGACGGATGTTGCACCTTGCACCGCGGATGTTTCACCCTGTAGATATCTATTATTCGGACGACCATAACTTCTGGCTCGTTTACACTCACGGGAGCCATAACTAGTCAAATCGAAGGCCTTAGTGAGTTCTACGGCTATGACAGCTTTCAACCATCAATGGATTGTTTAATGCCCAAAAAAGACTATCCGAATCTCAATCGGGTCTAGGAAGTTTTTTACCCTTCGTTTTTTCGACACGTGGATTTTTACGGTAAAATGGGATTACCGTGGCTGGTATTCAATTTACCATCGCTGGAGAGTGGTGCACCATGGTACCGTTTCGTTTCAAATCCTTGCACGCATTTCAAAAAGTCGTACGACATTGTTTCTCCATTTCGGACTGATGTTGCACCTTGCACCGTGGATGTTGCACACTATAGTTATCGATTATTCGGACGGCCATAACTTCTGGCTCGTTTAGAGTTACGGGAGCCATAACCAGTCAAAACGAAGGCCTCAGCGAGTTCTACGGTTATGGCAGCTTTCACCCGTCAATGGATTGTTTAATGCCCGAAAAAGACTATCCGAATCTCAATCGGGTCTAGCAAGTTTTTTACCCTTCGTTTTTTCGACACGTGGATTTTTACGGTAGAACGGGATTACCCTAGCTGGTCTTCGTTTTACCATCTCTGGAGAGTGGTGCACCATGGTACCATTTCATTTCAAATCCATGCATGCATTTCAAAAATTCGTACGATACTGTTTCGCCATTTCGTACGGATGTTGCACCTTGCACCGTGGATATTGCACCCTGTAGATATCGATTATTCGGACGGCCATAACTTCTGGTTCGTTTAGAGACGGGAGCCATAACCAGTCAAAACGAAGGCCGTAGTGAGTTCTACGCCTATGACTACTTTCAGCCGTCGATCGATTGTTTAATGCCCAAAAAAGACTATCCGAATCTCAATCGGGTCTCGGAAGTTTTTTACCCTTCGTTTTTTCGACACGTGGATTTTTACGTTAAAACGTGATTACCGTGGCTGGTCTTCAATTTACCATCGCTGGAGAGTGGTGCACCATGGTACCGTTTCGATTCAAATCCTTGCACACATTTCAAAAAGTCGTACAACACTGATTCGCCATTTCGGACGGATGTTGCACCTTGCACCGTGGATGTTGCACCCTGTAGATATCGATTATTCGGACGGCCATAACTTCTGGCTCGTTTAGAGTTACGGGAGCCATAACCAGTCAAAATGAAGGCCTCAGTGAGTTCTACGGCTATGACTGCTTTCAGCCGTCAATGGATTGTTTAATGCCGAAAGAAGACTATCCGAATCTCAATCGAGTCTCGGAAGTTTTTTACCCTTCGTTTTTTCGACACGTGGATTTTTACGTTAAAACGGGATTACCGTGGGAGGTCTTCAATTTACCAACGCTGGAGAGTGGTGCACCATGGTACCGTTTCGTTTCAAATCCTTGCACGCACTTCAAAAAGTCGTACAACACTGTTTCGCCATTTCGGACGGATTTTGCACCTTGCACCGTGGATGTGGCACCCTATAGATATCGATTATTCGGACGGCCATAACTTCTGGCTCGTTTAGATTTACGGGAGCCATAACCAGTCAAAACGAAGGCCTCGGTGAGTTCTACGGCTTTGACAGCTTCCAGCCGTCGATGGATTGTTTAATGCCCAAAAAAGACTATCCGAATCTGAATCGGGTCTCGGAAGTTTTTTACCCTTCGTTTTTTCGACACGTGGATTTTTACGGTAAAACGGGATTACCGTGGCTGGTCTTCAATTTATCCTCGCTGGAGAGGGGTGCACCAGGGTACCGTTTCTTTTCAAATCTATGCACGCATTTCAAAAAGTCGTACGACACTGTTTCGCCATTTCGGACGGATGTTGCACCTTGCACCGTGGATGTTCCACCCTGCAGATATCGATTATTCGGACGTCCATAACTTCTTGCTCGTTTAGAGTTACGGGAGCCATTACTAGTCAAAACGAAGGCCTCAGTGAGTTCTACGGTTATGACAGCTTTCAGCCGCCAATGGGTTGTTTAATGCCCAAAAAAGACTATCTGAATCTCAATCGGGTCTAGGAAGTTTTTTGCCCTTCGTTTTTTCGACACGTGGATTTTTATGATAGAACGGGATTACCGTGGCTGGTCTTCGATTTACAATCGCTGGAGAGTGGTGCACCATGGTACCGTTTTGTTTCAAATCCATGCACGCATTTCAAAAATTCGTACGATACTGTTTCGCCATTTCGGACGGATGTTGCACCTTGCACCGTGGATGTTGCACCCTGTAGATATCGATTATTCGGACGGCCAGAACTTCTGGCTCGTTTAGAGTTACGGGAGCCATAACCAGTCAAAACGAAGGCCTCAGTGAGTTCTACGGCTATGAAAGCTTTCGGCCATCAATGCATTGTTTTATGCCCAATAAAGACTATCCGAATCTCAATCGGGTCTCGGAAGTTTTTTACCGTTTGTTTTTTCGACACGTGGATTTTTACGGTAAAACGGGATTACCGTGGCTGGTCTTCAATTTACCCTCGCTCGAGAGTGGTGCACCATGGTACCGTTTCGTTTCAAATCCTTGCACGCATTTCAAAAGGTCGTACGACACTGTTTCGCCATTTCGGACGGATGTTGCACCTTGCACCGCGGATGTTTCACCCTGTAGATATCTATTATTCGGACGACCATAACTTCTGGCTCGTTTACACTCACGGGAGCCATAACTAGTCAAATCGAAGGCCTTAGTGAGTTCTACGGCTATGACAGCTTTCAACCATCAATGGATTGTTTAATGCCCAAAAAAGACTATCCGAATCTCAATCGGGTCTAGGAAGTTTTTTACCCTTCGTTTTTTCGACACGTGGATTTTTACGGTAAAATGGGATTACCGTGGCTGATATTCAATTTACCATCGCTGGAGAGTGGTGCACCATGGTACCGTTTCGTTTCAAATCCTTGCACGCATTTCAAAAAGTCGTACGACATTGTTTCTCCATTTCGGACTGATGTTGCACCTTGCACCGTGGATGTTGCACACTATAGTTATCGATTATTCGGACGGCCATAACTTCTGGCTCGTTTAGAGTTACGGGAGCCATAACCAGTCAAAACGAAGGACTCAGCGAGTTCTACGGTTATGGCAGCTTTCACCCGTCAATGGATTGTTTAATGCCCGAAAAAGACTATCCGAATCTCAATCGGGTCTAGCAAGTTTTTTACCCTTCGTTTTTTCGACACGTGGATTTTTACGGTAGAACGGGATTACCCTAGCTGGTCTTCGTTTTACCATCTCTGGAGAGTGGTGCACCATGGTACCATTTCATTTCAAATCCATGCATGCATTTCAAAAATTCGTACGATACTGTTTCGCCATTTCGTACGGATGTTGCACCTTGCACCGTGGATATTGCACCCTGTAGATATCGATTATTCGGACGGCCATAACTTCTGGTTCGTTTAGAGACGGGAGCCATAACCAGTCAAAACGAAGGCCGTAGTGAGTTCTACGCCTATGACTACTTTCAGCCGTCGATCGATTGTTTAATGCCCAAAAAAGACTATCCGAATCTCAATCGGGTCTCGGAAGTTTTTTACCCTTCGTTTTTTCGACACGTGGATTTTTACGTTAAAACGTGATTACCGTGGCTGGTCTTCAATTTACCATCGCTGGAGAGTGGTGCACCATGGTACCGTTTCGATTCAAATCCTTGCACACATTTCAAAAAGTCGTACAACACTGTTTCGCCATTTCGGACGGATGTTGCACCTTGCACCGTGGATGTTGCACCCTGTAGATATCGATTATTCGGACGGCCATAACTTCTGGCTCGTTTAGAGTTACGGGAGCCATAACCAGTCAAAGTGAAGGCCTCAGTGAGTTCTACGGCTATGACTGCTTTCAGCCGTCAATCGATTGTTTAATGACGAAAGAAGACTATCTGAATCTCAATCGAGTCTCGGAAGTTTTTTACCCTTCGTTTTTTAGACACGTGGATTTTTACATTAAAACGGGATTACCGTGGGTGGTCTTCAATTTACCAATGCTGGAGAGTAGTGCACCATGGTACCGTTTCGTTTCAAATCCTTGCACGCACTTCAAAAAGTCGTACAACACTGTTTCGCCATTTCGGACGGATTTTGCACCTTGCACCGTGGATGTGGCACCCTATAGATATCGATTATTCGGACGGCCATAACTTCTGGCTCGTTTAGAGTTACGGGAGCCATAACCAGTCAAAACGAAGGCCTCGGTGAGTTCTACGGCTTTGACAGCTTCCAGCCGTCGATGGATTGTTTAATGCCCAAAAAAGACTATCCGAATCTGAATCGGGTCTCGGAAGTTTTTTACCCTTCGTTTTTTCGACACGTGGATTTTTACGGTAAAACGGGATTACCGTGGCTGGTCTTCAATATATCCTCGCTGGAGAGGGGTGCACCAGGGTACCGTTTCTTTTCAAATCTATGCACGCATTTCAAAAAGTCGTACGACACTGTTTCGCCATTTCGGACGGATGTTGCACCTTGCACCGTGGATGTTCCACCCTGCAGATATCGATTATTCGGACGTCCATAACTTCTGGCTCGTTTAGAGTTACGGGAGCCATTACTAGTCAAAACGAAGGCCTCAGTGAGTTCTACGGTTATGACAGCTTTCAGCCGCCAATGGGTTGTTTAATGCCCAAAAAAGACTATCTGAATCTCAATCGGGTCTAGGAAGTTTTTTGCCCTTCGTTTTTTCGACACGTGGATTTTTATGATAGAACGGGATTACCGTGGCTGGTCTTCGATTTACAATCGCTGGAGAGTGGTGCACCATGGTACCGTTTTGTTTCAAATCCGTGCACGCATTTCAAAAATTCGTACGATACTGTTTCGCCATTTCGGACGGATGTTGCACCTTGCACCGTGGATGTTGCACCCTGTAGATATCGATTATTCGGACGGCCAGAACTTCTGGCTCGTTTAGAGTTACGAGAGCCATAACCAGTCAAAACGAAGGCCTCAGTGAGTTCTACGGCTATGAAAGCTTTCGGCCATCAATGCATTGTTTAATGCCCAATAAAGACTATCCGAATCTCAATCGGGTCTCGGAAGTTTTTTACCCTTCGTTTTTTCGACACGTGGATTTTTACGCTAAAACGGGATTACCATGGCTGGTCTTCAATTTACCCTCGCTCGAGAGTGGTGCACCATGGTACCGTTTCGTTTCAAATCCTTGCACGCATTTCAAAAGGTCATACGACACTGTTTCGCCATTTCGGACGGATGTTGCACCTTGCACCGCGGATGTTTCACCCTGTAGATATCTATTATTCGGACAACCATAACTTCTGGCTCGTTTAGACTCACGGGAGCCATAACTAGTCAAATCGAAGGCCTTAGTGAGTTCTACGGCTATGACAGCTTTCAACCATCAATGGATTGTTTAATGCCCAAAAAAGACTATCCGAATCTCGATCGGGTCTAGGAAGTTTTTTACCCTTCGTTTCTTCGACACGTGGATTTTTACGGTAAAATGGGATTACCGTGGCTGGTCTTCAATTTACCATCGCTGGAGAGTGGTGCACCATGGTACCGTTTCATTTCAAATCCTTGCACGCATTTCAAAAATTCGTACGACATTGTTTCTCCATTTCGAACTGATGTTGCACCTTGCACCGTGGATGTTGCACACTATAGTTATCGATTATTCGGACGGCCATAACTTCTGGCTCGTTTAGAGTTACGGGAGCCATAACCAGTCAAAATGAAGGCCTCAGTGAGTTCTACGGTTATGACAGCTTTCACCCGTCAATGGATTGTTTAATGCCCGAAAAAGACTATCCGAATCTCAATCGGGTCTAGCAAGTTTTTTACCCTTCGTTTTTTCGACACGTGGATTTTTACGGTAAAATGGGATTACCGTGGCTGGTCTTCAATTTACCATCGCTGGAGAGTGGTGCACCATGGTACCGTTTCAGTTCAAATCCTTGCACGCATTTCAAAAATTCGTACGACATTGTTTCTCCATTTCGAACTGATGTTGCACCTTGCACCGTGGATGTTGCACACTATAGTTATCGATTATTCGGACGGCCATAACTTCTGGCTCGTTTAGAGTTACGGGAGCCATAACCAGTCAAAATGAAGGCCTCAGTGAGTTCTACGGTTATGACAGCTTTCACCCGTCAATGGATTGTTTAATGCCCGAAAAAGACTATCCGAATCTCAATCGGGTCTAGCAAGTTTTTTACCCTTCGTTTTTTCGACACGTGGATTTTTACGGTAGAACGGGATTACCCTAGCTGGTCTTCGTTTTACCATCTCTGGAGAGTGGTGCACCATGGTACCATTTCATTTCAAATCCATGCACGCATTTCAAAAATTCGTACGATACTGTTTCGCCATTTCGTACGGATGTTGCACCTTGCACCGTGGATATTGCACCCTGTAGATATCGATTATTCGGACGGCCATAACTTCTGGTTCGTTTAGAGACGGGAGCCATTACCAGTCAAAACGAAGGCCACAGTGAGTTCTACGCCTATGACTGCTTTCAGCCGTCGATCGATTGTTTAATGCCCAAAAAAGACTATCCGAATCTCAATCGGGTCTCGGAAGTTTTTTACCCTTCGTTTTTTTGACACGTGGATTTTTACGTTAAAACGTGATTGCCGTGGCTGGTCTTCAATTTACCATCGCTGGAGAGTGGTGCACCATGGTACCGTTTCCTTTCAAATCCTTGCACGCATTTCAAAAAGTCGTACAACACTG
The DNA here is from genome assembly GCA_030765085.1 of Allium cepa. Classification (NCBI taxonomy): domain Eukaryota; kingdom Viridiplantae; phylum Streptophyta; class Magnoliopsida; order Asparagales; family Amaryllidaceae; genus Allium; species Allium cepa. The sequence goes on from CM060931.1 coordinate 17,640,762, forward strand.
TTTCGCCATTTCGGACGGATGTTGCACCTTGCACCGTGGATGTTGCACCCTGTAGATATCGATTATTCGGACGGCCATAACTTCTGGCTCGTTTAGAGTTACGGGAGCCATAACCAGTCAAAATGAAGGCCTCAGTGAGTTCTACGGCTATGACTGCTTTCAGCCGTCAATGGATTGTTTAATGCCGAAAGAAGACTATCCGAATCTCAATCGAGTCTCGGAAGTTTTTTACCCTTCGTTTTTTCGACACGTGGATTTTTACGTTAAAACGGGATTACCGTGGGTGGTCTTCAATTTACCATCGCTGGAGAGTGGTGCACCATATTACCGTTTCGTTTCAAATCCTTATACGCACTTCAAAAAGTCGTACAACACTGTTTCGCCATTTCGGACGGATTTTGCACCTTGCACCGTGGATGTGGCACCCTATAGATATCGATTATTCGGACGGCCATAACTTTTGGCTCGTTTAGAGTTACGGGAGCCATAACCGGTCAAAACGAAGGCCTCGGTGAGTTCTACGGCTTTGACAGCTTCCAGTCGTCAATGGATTGTTTAATGCCCAAAAAAGACTATCCGAATCTGAATCAGGTCTCGGAAGTTTTTTACCCTTCGTTTTTTCGACACGTGGATTTTTACGGTAAAACGGGATTACCGTGGCTGGTCTTCAATTTACCCTCGCTCGAGAGTGGTACACCATGGTACCGTTTCGTTTCAAATCCTTGCACGCATTTCAAAAAGTCGTACGACACTGTTTCGCCATTTCGGACGGATGTTGCACCTTGCACCGTGGATGTTCCACTCTGTAGATATCGATTATTCGGACGGCCATAACTTCTGGCTCGTTTAGAGTTACGGGAGCCATTACTAGTCAAAACGAAGGCCTCAGTGAGTTCTACGGCTATGACAGCTTTCAGCCGCCAATGGATTGTTTAATGCCCAAAAAAGACTATCCGAATCTCAATCGGGTCTAGGAAGTTTTTTGCCCTTCGTTTTTTCGACACGTGGATTTTTATGATAGAACGGGATTACCGTTGCTGGTCTTCGATTTACAATCGCTGGAGAGTGTGCACCATGGTACCGTTTTGTTTCAAATCCATGCACGCATTTCAAAAATTCGTACGATACTGTTTCGCCATTTCGGACGGATGTTGCACCTTGCACCGTGGATGTTGCACCCTGTAGATATCGATTATTCGAACGGCCAGAACTTCTGGCTCGTTTAGAGTTACGGGAGCCATAACCAGTCAAAACGAAGCCTCAGTGAGTTCTACGGCTATGACAGCTTTCGGCCGTCAATGCATTGTTTAATGCCCAATAAAGAATATCCGAATCTCAATCGGGTCTCGGAAGTTTTTTACCCTTCGTTTTTTCGACACGTGGATTTTTACGGTAAAACGGGGTTACCGTGGCTGGTCTTCAATTTACCCTCGCTCGAGAGTGGTGCACCATGGTGCCGTTTCATTTCAAATCCTTGCACGCTGTTATCCCGCCTTTTGGCAAGGCCGAGATACCAAGGAACGGACCACAAAGAAACAGGATCATACGTCTTCAGCTCCGGATGATCGTTGGGCAACTACAGGTATCGATGAATATTATCCAAGTCCGGATCGGGCTACGATTGGTAAGACACGTCAAGCGAAGTTGTAGAAACCAGCGTTCCAAATTTCATGGTGATCCGAGTTCGTATACTCAAGATGTCGCCAAAAGAAAATAAGGAGGGTAGGCCTTATTTCGAATCCATCAGAGAGACCCAAGGTCGAATCGATCAGAGTTCGAATCCCTCAGAGCACGCGTAGCTTCGAACCCAGGGGCGAGCCCTTGCCTCGAACCCATCTCACATGTATACGTTCGAATCCATCTAAGTATGTCTCGGTTCGACTCCATCCAAAGAATTTAGGTTCGAATCCATCGAGGGAACGTCTTGTCTTCGAATCCATCAAGGCGCTCCTGTCTTCGAATCCATCAAGGCGCTCCTGCCTTCGAATCCATCAAGGCGCTCCTGTCTTCGAATCCATCAAGGCGCTCCTGCCTTCGAATCCATCAAGGCGCCCCTGTCTTCGAATCCATCAAGGCGCCCCTGTCTTCGAATCCATCAAGGCGCCCCTGTCTTCGAATCCATCAAGCAAGAGTTCATCGAATCCAACATACCGAAGCAACTTCGAATCGATCTGCAGTAGCTAGCAAACAATCGATTCGAACAAATACCAACACCATCGATTCGAAGAACATGGATTCGAAGCACGTATGTCAATTAAAAATGCAATCTTGAATCGATCATAACTTGAGATCTACAAGTCCAAATGCTATGAAATTTTCACAGGAGCTTGCACGTACATAGAAGAATGGCGACGCCAAGTTTCATCCCGATTGGACACCTTTTTGATCGATTCGAACCAAGGGTCGAATCGATCCAAAAGCGGGCCCGGATCTCCAGAATTCAGCCATGTGGGCCCCCCGCACGTGTCAGAAGTGGTCTTCCCGAATTTTAGGAGAAATACCAGCCTCCAGCACCTATAAATAGAGGCCCTGGTCATTCAGAAAGGGGATCGGAGAATTTCTAGAGATAAAGCACGCCCGGACGCCGCCAGAATTACTTCAGAGCACCGCTGCTGCCTTTGACTTCGAATTTTTGCTTAAGAACTGCTGTACTTAGCCATATAAAAGTTGTATTCTCCGAATATCGAGCAATAAAATAACAAAGCTTCATAGTGGACATGGGCACATCGCCGAACCACTCTAAATTGTTGTCTTCTATGCAATTTACTTTCTGTTGCTTGGAGTTTTTGTTAGATAATCCTCATTTTAATTTGCCTTCTTCATTTATTATCTCTTTAAAAACTTCCGAAGAGTGTTGTGCCCAATTTTGACACAAACACTTTGGTGCTTCCACTGAGAAAAAACCCAGTTTTTTCTCCTGCTACTTGGATCTATCTTCGATACCGGATTGCATAAATCTAAGAGAGAGATCCAGATTTCATATTCAAACTCCTTCCATTCTACTCAGATTTGTCAAAAGTCTTGGAAAGAATTCAACGTTTCAAAATGGTGAGTACAAGAACCACTTCCAACATTAGTGATCAGGAAGGCCGGGTTAGGCAAAACCCCACACAACTACAATCCACTAACCAAGATGTTGTTGGGCATACGGATCAGTCAGGTCCGGTCACGAGGCAAGAGTTCCAAGCACTACTTCAAGAATTAACCCAAAGCAGACAACAGCTAACTGAGCAATTGCGCGCTAATGCTGAGTTGACCAATCAACTAAATCGCCAAAAACGAAGAAGATCCAGAAGGGATCAAGCTCCTCGTTCTTCCACCGAAAGCTCCGCTTCCTTAGATTACAATACCCGATCTATCCGTCCCAGGCTAGACGGAAATCATACGCAAGTTGCTGACTGTCAACAGGCGGTAACCGTTGGGCAAATAAGGGTTGGCCCTTCTACCAGCTTCCATACTGGACCCTCCTCCCGAGGAGGCACTATTCCTCAGTACACTGCAGATGATCGAGCTGCTACAGCCGCTGCAGTTGACATAGGAGTTGATGTTCGAGATCACTCCAATCAAAATTATCATCAGCAGGGACAGGCTCCAGAGCCATATATCCCAGAAGACATCGAGCCAAGGAGGCGAGATGAGGATCGTCGACAGCGTCCGATCCCACCTCGCACTATGGAACCCGACCATACTTTGGCTCACCACCCACAGAATTTTCCAATACCAGACTTCCCAACCATGGTGCGGCGAATGATTCGCGAGAGTCAAGGCCTAACAAATGACGATTGGGGAATCTCCCAAAGTCATACCCCATTTGCTGATGACATATTGTATGTTGAACCTCCTCGCCGATTCAGAATGCCAACCCTTCCCATGTAAGAAGGAAATTCCGACCCAAATCAACATGTTCTGAAATATGAATGGTCAATGACTGCTGCAAGAGCTGATGACGCCGTAAAGTGCCGTAGTTTTCCTATTTCCTTAGGGGGAATTGCGACAATGTGGTTCACCCGATTACCGCCACGATCTATTTCTTCGTTTGACCAGTTAGCTACTAAATTTGTTGAACAATTTCGCATGCATATTGCCCGATCTAAAGATGTTAATACCCTATCAAGTGTCACTCAAGCTCCCGGAGAAACACTTAGACGATATTTGGAGAGATTCAATGCTGCATGCGCAGAGATCACCAACCCTAATGATAATTCCATTCTAATGGCCCTGACTAAAGGAATCGACCCTGATTCTGAATTTGGAAATTGGCTAGCCGGGAAACCTCTCGCATCGTTGGACCGTTTCTATTCCAAAGCTGCTCAATTCTTGAGGCGAGAGGATGCGAAACAGTCTAGGAAGCAGGACGATGCAAGGCCCAGCAGTGAAGGGATTCAGAGTAATGTTGCGGTTAAACAGTCCGGAGAAAATTCGGGAAAAGTCGAATTGAATAATCAAAAATAGGCCCAGCGATCAGAAATGGTGATAACCGAAGCAAGAAGCAAGATCAGAATCGTGGTCCGAGACGTAGGGCCGCAATGTTTGACAATTATACACCGCTTAACCCGTCGCAGGAAAATGTATACTTACAGACTTGTAATACTATGCAATACAAGAAGCCTGCTCCGAAGCCTTCATCGGAGAAGCAAATTCAGACAGGGAAGTTCTGTAGGTTTCATGAAAGTTATGGGCATAATACCAATGAGTGTAGACATTTGCAAGACCTCATTGAAAAGTTGATCAGAGAAAGAAAGTTGGACCAGTTTGTTCGGGCGCCGCATTCTGGTGGAGCGGGCCCGTCTAATCAAAATCGAACGCAGAATCAGGAAAGACAAGGTGAACCTGCTCGCACAGGCGGAAGGTTGGTTATCAATACGATAAGTGGTGGTCCTCATCCGGCTGACAGAAGTTGGAGAGAAATGGAGTCATGTGCTAGCTCAATCAGGCATGTAGACTTTGAATGCTACAGCAACTCGGAAGACGGAACACCGGCTAAGCAACAAAAGACAATGGCTGATGAAATCGTGTTTAGAAATCGAGATGCTGATAAAGTCGAAGTTCCCACAATTGACCCATTGGTTATATCCGCTCAAGTTGGTCCTGCTTGGATGAAGAGGATCCTGGTAGACAGCGGAAGTTCCGTAAATATCCTATTTAAAAGAGCATATGATTTAATGAAAATGGAAGCTAAGGACTTAAAGCCTTGTCAATCACGAGTCCACGGCTTCAATGGGAGTGCAACAATACCAACTGGAATAGTCGAATTGCCAGTGGAGTTGGGAGCGGGAGAATGCCGAAGAGTTTGGATGTTGCAATTTGTTGTCTTAGATATTCCTTCCCCGTACAATGCTTTTTTGGGCCGACCGGCCCTTGCCGAATTTAGGGCTGCTATTGCCCCATGGTGTTTAACTCTGAAGTTCCCTACTGACCACGGAATAGGAGTTGTACAAGGAGATCAGGCTGCTGGAAGAGCCTGTTATGTTGCTGAGCTGCGGGAGGCGCAGCGGAAAGAGAAAGGAAAAGGCGTAGAGGAATCTCTCTGCGTCCGTTTTACTGACAATTGACAACTAGCGCCTGGGCTCCATCCTGGGCACCATAACCAATTCCAAAAGGATCTTGATCCAAGGGATAATGATAATAAAGAAGAATCTACGGAAAGTCAGGCTTCTCCGGCCGAGCTGACCATTGATGTCCCGATTGATGATGATCACGATGACTCGAGAATATTGAAGATTGGGTCTCAACTTGACCGAAAGACACAACAGGAATTGGTTGATTTTCTCCGGACGAATCTTGACGTGTTCGCCTGGACACACTCTGATATGTGCGGAATCTCGCCTGACATCGCGAGCCACACCTTGAACATTGACCCGCGGTATATCCCGGTCAAGCAGAAAAGGCGTAGTATGGATCCAGAGAGATCTGGTGCCCTGAAAGAAGAGGTCGATAAGTTGAAATCAAATGGGTTCATTAGAGACGCTTTATACCCAGAATGGGTGTCCAATCCCGTACTTGTCCGAAAATCGAATGGGAAATGGAGAACGTGTATCGATTACTCTGACCTGAATAAAGCCTGCCCGAAAGACAGCTTTCCACTCCCTCGGACCGATCAACTGGTAGATTCAACCGCTGGACATGAATTATTATCTTTCATGGATGCTTACTCAGGTTACAACCAGATACCCATGCATGTACCGGATCAAGAACACACAAGCTTCGTAACCGACTTGGGGTTGTACTGCTACAAAGTCATGCCTTTTGGATTAAAGAATGCTGGCGCGACCTATCAACGCTTAGTCAACCGAATGTTTGCCAATCAGATTGGAAAGACTATGGAGGTCTATGTAGATGACATGTTGGTGAAGTCACGGTACTCTGGTGATCATGTCAAGGACCTGGAATCAATGTTCGACATCCTCCGGAAATACGGAATGAAGCTTAATCCACTCAAGTGTCATTTCGGAGTCGCATCCGGAAAATTTCTTGGGTTCATTGTCAATGCCCGAGGAATAGAGGCCAACCCCGAAAAGATTTGGGCAATCAGAAATCTACAAACTCCGAAAACCATAAAGCAAGTTCAGAGTCTTAACGGGAAAGTGGCAGCACTGAGCAGGTTTATCTCAAAATCAACCGACAAATGCCTTCCATTTTTCGATTTAATTCGAAAGGGGAAACGAAACTTCGAATGGAACACAGACTGCGAGGGCGCATTTCAATCACTAATCCAGCATCTTTCCGTACCACCAATCCTCTCAAAGCCTGTAGATCATGAACAGTTATATCTTTACCTGGCAGTATCAAAGAATGCGATCAGTGCTGCATTGATTCGGGAGGAAGACCGAGTGCAAAAGCCGGTCTACTACGTGAGTAAACGATTAACCGGAGCCGAGAGAAATTATCCAAAGCTTGAAAAGTTGGCATATTGCCTGGTCACTGCCTCGAGGAAGCTCCGGCCATATTTCCAGGCTCATCCTATTACTGTGTACACCGATCAGCCGTTACGACAGGTCCTTACGCGGCCTGAGACGTCTGATAGGTTACTGAAGTGGAACATCGAACTGAGTCAATTTGACATCACTTATACTCCAAGGAGAGCCATTCACGGCCAAGTCCTAGCAGATTTTATAGCCGAATTCACTATTCCTGAAGACTTGCCCGAAACCAGCATATCTCCCGAATACATCTAGAAGATGTACACCGATGGTGCGTCAAACGATCGGTGCTCAGGAGCTGGGATAGTGCTTGAGACCCCCGAAGGACGATCCATATGTTATGCTTTAAAATTCGAGTTCCGCGCAACCAACAATGAAGCCGAGTACGAAGCTCTACTTACCGGACTAAAACTTGCCCGTGATCTGAAAATCATCGCTGTAGAGATCTATTGTGATTCCCAATTGATAGTGTGTCAAGTTCGAGGTGAATATCAAGCCAAAGATCGAAGACTGGCTGCTTATCTAATTCAAGTTCTAGAGATACTTAATCAATTCGATTACTATGCCATTTTCTACATACCCAGGGAGCACAATCAGAAAGCTGATTCATTGGCAAAGTTAGCAAGCACGGGTGAGGCTCAACAGTTGCGGGTTGTTCCGATTGAAACCCTATCATCTCCGGGCATTGATTGAAGGGAGACTGATTTTGCATTTGAAGCAACCTCCACCAAGGAGTCGTGGATGACTCCTTATCAAGGTTATATCAAACGCGGTGTATTGCCCGAGCGGCGAAGCGAGAAAAGACAAGTTCTGCGAAAGGCTTCACGGTTTGTTATTCAGAATGGAGTCATGTATCAGAGAGGATACTCTGTTCCTCTCCTCCGGTGTATCGCACATGATGAAATCAAACGAGTGTTACACGATGTACACGAAGGAGATTGTGGTGATCACACTAGGGGGCAAGCACTAGCAAAGAAGATACTTCGATATGGGTATTATTGGCCTACCGTTAATCGCGATGCTGCAGACTACGCTAGAAAATGTGACAAATGCCAGAAACATGCTCGAATTTCAAGAGCCCCGCCTACTGGGATAACCCAAATGGTCAGTCCTTGGCCATTTGCGGTGTGGGGAATGGATATCATCGGCACATTGCCTCTGACCAAAGGTGGCGCGAAGTACGCCATCGTTGCAGTTGATTATTTCACCAAATGGGCTGAAGCTGAACCCCTTGCGACAATCACAACAAAGAAAGTAATCAACTTTGTAGTGCGTAACATCATCTGCCGTTTCGGTCTCCCACATACTATCATCACCGACAACGGAACTCAATTCGACAGTGCTAAATTCAAAAATTTCTGTCAATGATTTCACATCCATAAGAAATTCTCTGCAGTAGCGCACCCACAAGCAAATGGTCAGGTTGAAGCTGTTAATAAAGTTATCAAGTCCATTCTAAAGAGGCGACTGGAAAAAGCTGGGGGCAAATGGGTCGACGAACTTCCTATGGCATTATGGGCCTATCGGACGACCCATAAAACTGCAACCGGTCATACCCCGTTTTCCTTATCTTATGGTTCTGAAGCCGTTATTCCGGTCGAAATGGAAGTGCATTCTCATCGTGTAACGTATTACGATCCGAAAACAAACGCCATATTACTTGCTGAATCTTTGGATTTACTCGATGAAAAGCGTGAAGAGGCTGATTTGAGGGCAGCCGCATATCGTAATCAAGTCGCCCGACTGTACAACGCCAAGGTCCGTCCGCGAACCTTCAAACTCGGCGATCTCGTACTCAAAAGAGTTTATCCGGTCCCTTCACACATGAAGCCAAATTGGGAAGGGCCATATGTGATTTCACAAAAGCTCGGAGATGGCACGTTCAAATTATCAACAGTTGACGGTTTGACCTTGCCGAGAGCTTGGAATAGCGAAAGTCTTCATCGCTACTACATATGAGAAATTTTACTTATTTACTTTCTGTCAATTTACTTCTTTGCATTTTATTCTAGTATTTTGAGACTTAAATTTGTAATAAGGCAACTGACTTTGCCGTATTCTTTCGTTTCAGCAATAAAATGCCATCTCTTCGAGCCAGAGCTGTGATTTACTGAATATGACGCACTATATTACAATGCACGAAGGGCTAAGTCCCATCACGAGGAGGGACTTATTCAAGTAGGGAGTGATTGTGATGCGACCAGTCACTCACTAAGTGAAACCCGAGCTCGGGGACAGAACACTACATCAACATTCACGGGGATTGACACACGACAATCCCCCCGCCAACTCCAAATTCCCAGAGTGTGAATTGGAGTATAAACTTCAACTCTCGGTTCCCAGAGCGCGAGTTGGAGTATAAACATTAAACAATTCGTTCCCAGAGTGTGAACGAACTCCAACTTCCCAGAGCGCGAATTGGAGTATAAACATTAAACAATTCGTTCCCAGAGTGTGAATGGACTCCAACTTCCCGGAGCGCGAATTGGAGTATAAACATTAAACAACTCGTTCCCAGAGTGCGAACGGACTCCAACTTCCCGGAGCGCGAATTGGAGTATAAACATTAAACAATTCGTTCCCAGAGTGCGGACGGACTCCAACTTCCCGGAGCGCGAATTGGAGTATAAACATTAAAACAATTCGTTCCTAGAGTGCGAATGGACTCCAACTTCCCATAACGCGGATTGGAGTATAGACATCAAATAATTCATTCCCAGAGTGCGAACCGGATTATCGATCTCAGATTGTCTTAAGTCCCCAGAATGCGGACACGTGTTTAAAGTTTGCAGTAAACGCACTCGATCACAAAAATGCAAATGTCGTTCCCCGAGACTAGGGGGCGAAAAAGCTAAGTGTTAATCACTGACCGAAGTGAGACAATGTCCGAAGTTCGGTTATTCATCGATCACAACTCGCGACCAAGATTCTCAAACTCGGCAAATAAAAACAAACTCTACTTGACGGTGAAAACACCACAAGTACACCAAACCGTGAACTGCAGATTATGTTAAGTCCCCGAAGTGCGGACATGTATACAAGGCTTATAGCATATGTGGGCATAAGCTAATCAATGCAATACTTAAGCAAATAAGAAAAGAGCTGTTTTCTATTTTATTAACAAACGAAAAAAGAGTTTGATTACATGATAAAACCAAAAACAACTCATAAAGTGGATGCCGGATCCACACTCATACACGGCCAACAAAAAGAGAAGTAAAAAGAAGTTCTGCTTCGCAACTGCATGACAAAACAAGAAGTTCAGTCCTTCTTCTTCCGATGTCTCTTCTTTGGAGTTGAGCCGCTGGACCCGCTACCCGGCTTCTTACGAGATTTCTTGTCCTTCTTTGGAGCATCCTCAGGGTCTGGCATGATATCTACGTCTTCCTCAGAACTAGAAGGGACAGAGATCCTTTTTAGAGGGCGAACCGAAGGCGGAGGAGCCGTAGAGGGTGGCGAAGCTTCAACACTAGAAGTTATAACAGTGCTGGTGAGAGAAGTAATGATTGAAGAAGTTAAGCTTGGTGGAGCGACATCGCCTCCAGAACCACCAACTGAAGTATCCATTTCAGCGCTTATCTCAGCAAGAATTTCTTCTTCTCGGACAGATCGATCAGCGCTGGAAACAGGGGCGGTCGGTATAAATGAGCTAAAAGAAGAGGCAACACCACCCATTGTAAAGGAAGGGTCGAGGAATGGTTCACAAGGTTGCTTGAGAAGCTCCTCAATCATCTGAACATCAAACGACATCGAGCTCCCTCCTCCCATCTCGCTGGTAAAAACGGTGGTCGTGATGGCCTCAGTAACAACGGCTCCTAGCGTTGGCTGCGAAACTTGTGGAATTGGAAGTGCTGGCGCATCGCTTTCAATCACTGATTAAACTGAAAAAAAAAGATGATTGGTCAAAAGATCTACTACAAGTTCAAAATTCCAGAAACACTTAAGCAACATTTATAATACCTTCTTTGCTGCGGCTCGGTGATAGAACAAGTTCAGAAACGGTGGATGTACCGAGAGACAATTCCGGTCGATCCGGTTTATAAGCAGGGATAACCAGTGGACCAGCTGTAGTAACGACTCCAGATGAGGTTGGGGCATCAACTGAAAAATTCTCACTGTCATGTGCGGCTCCAGAACCCTCACCCGTCTCTACATGATGAAACCCAAGTCTCTCCCTCTCAGCGGAGATCATCGCATCATGGAGGAGTTTCCTTTCCTCTTCGTTCAATAAGCGAGATTCAAGTTCAAACTCATCTACGACGCCTTCAGGGAGAGATGCTCTTTTATTCGCCACCAGTTTTTTCCGCGCACTGAGCAGAAGCGTAGAATAATCTCCGAGCCATGAGAGATTCCTGTGCTCAAGTACATTAGCATTATAAGTGTCGAGAAGATCGTCAAATTCGGCTTCCACTCTTAATATCTCCGCTTGAACTCTCCCTTCTACCTCTGCTTCCACCGCTCCAACCTTAGCAACCACCGCGTCTCGCTCAGCTCGAAGAGACACAGCTTGCTCACACGCTTCCTGTGTAGCTGCATTAGCGTCATCTTTTTCCTTGTTTAAACTGGCGAATTTAGCTTTTAACTCCTCAAGTTCCCTGACCGCCGCATCTCGTTCGGCCTCAACGTTTTTGTACCGATGGCCTAAATCCTCAACTAAAGTACAATGCGCTTGTTGCATTTTCGCCATCTCAGCTAATGTCTCATCGACCTTCTGTAACGACTCCAGTTCAGCCTTGCGAGAAGATTCCGTTTCAGATTGAAGAACGTCAACAATACGGTTCTTCTGAGCCAAGTCTGCTTCCAAGTTCTCAATAACTTTGGCTCGTTCGAAAGCTACTTTTGAGGCTTTAACAGCTGCCCTGTACCATTCTTTATACTGAGCATAAAAATCCCGAGTATAGCTGAGGGCAGTGTGCACAGCCTCTTCGGGAATTCTCTTAAGGTTGGGTAGAAAGATATAGGCGTCAAAGCATATCTCTGGAAAGTCTTTTTTCAACTGAGCAATTCTAATAGCCCGTTCACCAGACGGTTCAAGAGGTGCTTCCTCTACGCTTACAGTCGTGGCTGTATCGGTCCTTGAGCGATGTGGACCGGGTTTAGAAATTTGCTGAGATGATTGTTGCCGCGAAGTTTCAACTGCAGGTACTTGGCCCCTGGATGACGGAGGAGAACGAGAGGGTGAACGATACCTTCGGTCCCTATCAGAATGCTCCTGGCTGGAGTAGTGTCGGGAATGGTCCCTATCACGGTACTCCTGCTCATAATACCTCCGCTCACGATCTCGGTCAGAATCCCTGCGGCGAGACTCATAGTAGGATGAAGAATGGTGTACTCGCCGAAGTTTGTCAAGTGTAGAAGGACGATTCGACATGATGCCTGTAAAAAAGGAACAATTCGATTAAGTACCAAGAAAAAACACTGCAATGCGTGTGGAAGTCGTGAAGTGTTGTGAAAAGTGAATAAATGCGCAAACCCCCCGACCAACCAGAAGCGTCGATTACACTAACGGGTAAAGAATCGCTTATGTCAAGCGCTCCCCGGAGCTCTTCCAACCCGGACCCGTGATGGAGAGATACGTAGTCCGGAATGGGAATATCGTCCAACCCGGTGAAGAGGTCTCCGGACTGACAAGGAGAAGCGCTGGAAACAGTAACCCCGGGTTGGGAACGGGTTACGACTACAGACTTCCATCTCTTAAGCTTAGGTACAACAGCCTTGCCTTTCTGACCCTCTTCTATTCGGGAAAGGTCGGCTGCTATATCAGTGTCTGTGGGCGTTCTTTCATCATCGCTCATTTCTCTTATTACAACGCCAGGTTTTCTTTTTGCCACTTTTTTCTTCTTCCTCGAGGCCGATTTCGCCAAACCTTCAATCACAATACTCTGGCCCATCTCAATCAAACCCAGTGTCCTTAAGTTATCATCGGTCATTAGCAAATCTATGTGCCTTAAGTCATGGGGAACCCTTTTCAAGCTTTGGACGACACCCCTATAATGCCCACCAGCAGGTCTTGAAATGATGGCTGCAAGAGTAGCAGAATATTAATGTAAAGTATTAAGAGTGACCACTCAATAACGAATTATGATGCTTACGTCTGGATAACCATCTCCTGGCAAACCCTAGGGGGCAACGAACAAAAAACCACCCGTTCTTGAAATAACTAAGCCTGGTCCAGGCCCCAGTCACGACCTGACGGTTCCTGACCGCCTCCAGAAAAGTGAAAGACGGGCTATCACCCCTACTCTTAAAATTGAAGATGTGCCTGATCTCGTTAGGTCTTGGCGAGCGAAAAAGGCAATCTATAAATATGACGAAGACGCTGTTTAGTAGTGCATGCCCGTTGGGATGAAGCTGTAAAGGAGCGATTCCTAAATACGACAACATCGCTCTGATATATTGGTTAAAAGGAGGAAGAGATCCAGCCGCACAGGCATGGCGGTAAAAGGCAGTATATCCCTCAGGAGGGTTGTGTGGTCTGTCGTTGGCACTGGGTAATAGAACATCGTCTAGAGATATGTTGTGTTTCGAACATAACCGGCCCAACAGAGACTCTGAGATATTGGACTGAACAGAATCAACCGGATCTTCGATAAATATGGCCTCCGGCAATTCATCCGGAGCCGGATCTACGACTTCAGGAGGGATGTCCGGAATCTCAAGCATTGGAAAGGGCGATCTTTGTGCTTATTGTTGTTGAGAACTCGAAGATTCCATAATTAACTAACTCACCAGAAAGTGGCGTTAAAACCGTAAAAAACCCAAGCATTCCCGCGGTGCAAAGTGTACGAATATGTTGTGCAATGCAAGTGCTAGAAAAAAATTTTAAGCAGACTTTACAAAGATGAAACGAGGTGTCCGAACTACGAAATTTTGGAATTTGGGAATGAAAACGACCGTCATTGCTGACCGTCACTTTCACGCCACCCAGAAGCTATTGGCCAATTCAAGTAATAAATTCGTTGTATTTTGTTTAAGTCATGGTGCCATCGACGAGCTTCAACGGAGATGTCAAGTTAGATTCGATTATGCAAGGCCGAAGCTCGTCGGGGTCAAGTATGCTAAAGTTCATTAAGCTCGACAAAAAGTTCAAACTTGAAATTGGTCATCGCTCAGAAGTTGGAGCCAATCATAGAGTTAGAAGTTTCATATGTTCGAACGTTCGAATCGATCGACTCGAATCGATACGAGTTGAATCGAAGACGTTCGAATCCATGCGCCTCGAAGCCAGGAAGGTCGACTCGATGCAGCTTTAGGGTGGAGAAGGTACTTCGAATCCATTAGCTTCGCATAACTTTGAATCGATCCACACTGAACATCTTCGAATCGATCAGGGTATTATCACTTCGAATCGATCAGCACGGTCCTTCGAATCCATCGGTTCGAAATCTCGCAATCTTGATCGATTCGAACTACCTATTCCTACATCGATTCGAAGTCTCGCCTGCTTGATCGGTTCGAACTACTTATGCCCTGATCGATGCGAAGCAAGGAAGGAGGATGACGTCCAACGTTGCCTACACTTCTCCCTAATGACGCTCAGAATCGATACGACTTGAATGGTTTCGATCCCCAGATCCATCGAGTCAACTAATTTCAGATCTCACTATCACTCATGGTTTACGAAAGAAAAGATTGAAATCGATGTCAAATTTTCAGTTTTCATCGTTCCATACTCGGACCGATCCCTTGGCTTACCTGATTGGATTCGATTACAGTAAAAAACTTGGAAAAATTGGATCGATTCGTGCAGAATGCAGCTGTATCTGGCGTTGGAGGACCGATTCGAAGGTATAACTACAGTAAAAAGTGAAAAGTAAGAAGTTAAAAATGAAGATGGCCTTGGATATTTATATGGGTTCCACAGAAAACGCGTGGCTTTTCGACTCCCGGTTGTGTTTACCCCCTACCGTCGGTCACTAGCCAAACCCCATCGATTCGAACAAGCACTCGATAACCCATTGCATTCGAATCCATCACAGTGTAAAGTCATGATTTCGAGTCCATCACGTGGCTGAATCCATATTCCACTTCGAACCCATTACCTTCCGATCTTTTACACAATCGAATCCATCCCAGGTTAATCGATGCGAGGCACCATCGATTCGATGAAACACTGAGCAAAGGTAAGACCATTGGTTCGGAAATACATGACTTCGAATCCACTAGGACAACATCGATTCGAAGCACTTGAATAAGGACTGAGTTGAAAAATCTTATCGACTCCAACAACCTATTCCATAACCAGCAATTCAATCAATTCGAAACCCTATCGATTCAAACAAGCATGCTTCGAATCCATTTAGCACCGTTGATGAGAATGAATGAAACACTTCGACATGAAAAGATAACTAGAGGGTCGATACAAAAGGATGATCATAGATGGCAATAACAAAAAAACGTTAACCCTAATCTCAAATCGGTTCAGGAGAGGGCCGATGCAGAATTCAATAACAAACCAAACCGGCAACAACTTGCAATCACGCAATACTAACCAGAATCAAGGTGATACACGTATGCGCATATGTTTGACTAAAATTTGATCTTTATCATTCACAGGGATCAGACATCCACCTTGTCATGGTTTCAACGACGAACGACCGATCACAATCATACGATAGTTGATAACAGCAATAAAGAATACAGCTTTCAGTAGAGCGTGTCCTAATTGTCCGGCGTCAGATTTTAGCTTTTCAAAGCACGTCATGTTTACACAAGACGTACTTTGGGGGGCAAATGTTATCCCGCCTTTTGGCAAGGCCGAGATACCAAGGAACGGACCAGAAAGAAACAGGATCATACGTCTTCAGCTCCGGATGATCGTTGGGCAACTACAGGTATCGATGAATTTTATCCAAGTCTGGATCGAGCTACGATTGGTAAGACACGTCAAGCAAAGCTGTAGAAACCAGCGTTCCAAATTTCGGGGAGATCCGAGTTCGTATACTCAAGATGTCTCCAAAAGAAAATAAGGAGGGTAGGCCTTATTTCGAATCCATCAGAGAGACCCAGGGTCGAATCGATCAAAGTTCGAATCCCTCAGAGCACGCGTAGCTTCGAACCCAGGGGCGAGCCCTTGCCTCGAACACATCTCACATGTATACGTTCGAATCCATCTAAGTATGTCTCGGTTCGACTCCATCCAAAGAATTTAGGTTCGAATCCATCGAGGGCACGTCTTGTCTTCGAATCCATCAATGCGCTCCTGCCTTCGAATCCATCAAGGCGCCCCTGCCTTCGAATCCATCAAGGCGCCCCTGTCTTCGAATCCATCAAGGCACCTCTGTCTTCGAATCCATCAAGGCGCTCCTGTCTTCGAATCCATCAAGCAAGAGTTCATCGAATCCAACATACTGAAGCAACTTCGAATCGATCTGCAGTAGCTGGCAAACAATCGATTCGAACAAATACCTATACCATCGATTCGAAGAACATGGATTCGAAGCACGTATGTCAATTAAAAATGCAATCTTGAATCGATCATAACTTGAGATCTACAAGTCCAAATGCTATGAAATTTTCACAGGAGCTTGCACGTACATAGAAGAATGGCCACGCCAAGTTTCATCCCGATTGGACACCTTTTTGATCGATTCGAACCAAGGGTCGAATCGATCCAAAAGCGGGCCCGGATCTCCAGAATTCAGCCATGTGGGCCCCCCGCACGTGTTAGAAGTGGTCTTCCCGAATTTTAGGAGAAATATCAGCCTCCAGCACCTATAAATAGAGCCCCTGGTCATTCAGAAAGGGGATCGGAGAATTTCTAGAGATAAAGCACGCCCGGACGCCGCCAGAATTACTTCAGAGCACCGCCGCTGCCTTTGACTTCGAATTTTTGCTTAAGAACTGCTGTACTTAGCCATATAAAAGTTGTATTCTCCGAATATCGAGCAATAAAATAACAAAGCTTCATAGTGGACGTGGGCACATCGCCGAACCACTCTAAATTGTTGTCTTCTGTGCAATTTACTTTCTGTTGCTTGGAGTTTTTGTTAGATAATCCTCATTTTAATTTGCCTTCTTCATTTATTATCTCTTCAAAAACTTCCAAAGAGTGTTGTTCCCAATTTTGACACAAACATACGCATTTCAAAAGGTCGTACGACACTTTTCGCCATTTCGGACGGATGTTGCACCTTGCACCGTGGATGTTGCACCCTGTAGATATCGATTATTCGGACGACCATAACTTCTGGCTCGTTTAGAGTTACGGGAGCCATAACCAGTCAAAACGAAGGCCTTAGTGAGTTCTACGGCTATGACAGCTTTCAAACGTCAATGGATTGTTTAATGCCCAAAAAAGACTATCCGAATCTCAATCGGGTCTAGGAAGTTTTTTACCCTTCGTTTTTTCGACACGTGGATTTTTACGGTAAAATGGGATTACCGTGGCTGGTCTTCAATTTACCATCGCTGGAGAGTGGTGCACCATGGTACCGTTTCGTTTCAAATCCTTGCACGCAATTCAAAAAGTCGTACGACATTGTTTCTCCATTTCGGACGGATGTTGCACCTTGCACCTTGGATGTTGCACTCTGTAGATATCGATTATTCGGACGGCCATAACTTCTGGCTCGTTTAGAGTTACGGGAGCCATAACCAGTCAAAACGAAGGCCTCAGCGAGTTCTACGGCTATGACAGCTTTCACCCGTCAATGGATTGCTTAATGCCCGAAAAAGACTATCCGAATCTCAATCGGGTCTAGGAAGTTTTTTACCCTTCGTTTTTTCGACACGTGGATTTTTACGGTAGAACGGGATTACCCTAGCTGGTCTTCGTTTTACCATCTCTGGAGAGTGGTGCACCATGGTACCATTTCATTTCAAATCCATGCACGAATTTCAAAAATTCGTACGATACTGTTTCGCCATTTCGTACGGATGTTGCACCTTGCACCGTGGATGTTGCACCCTGTAGATATCGATTATTCGGACGGCCATAACTTCTGGTTCGTTTAGAGTTACGAGAGCCATAACAAGTCAAAACAAAGGCCTCAGTGAGTTCTACGCCTATGACTGCTTTCAGCCGTCGATGGATTGTTTAATGCCCAAAAAAGACTATCCGAATCTCAATCGGGTCTCGGAAGTTTTTTACCCTTCGTTTTTTCGACACGTGGATTTTTACGTTAAAACGTGATTACCGTGGCTGGTCTTCAATTTACCATCGCTGGAGAGTGGTGCACCATGGTACCATTTCGTTTCAAATCCTTGCACACATTTCAAAAAGTCGTACAACACTGTTTCGCCATTTCGAACGGATGTTGCACCTTGCACCGTGGATGTTGCACCCTGTAGATATCGATTATTCGGACGGCCATAACTTCTGGCTCGTTTAGAGTTACGGGAGCCATAACCAGTCAAAATGAAGGCCTCAATGAGTTCTACGGCTATGACTGCTTTCAGCCGTCAATGGATTGTTTAGTGCCAAAAGAAGACTATCCGAATCTCAATCGGGTCTCGGAAGTTTTTTACCCTTCGTTTTTTCGACACGTGGATTTTTACGTTAAAACGGGATTACCGTGGGTGGTCTTCAATTTACCATCGCAGGAGAGTGGTGCACCATGGGACCGTTTCGTTTCAAATCCTTGCACGCATTTCAAAAAGTCTTACAACACTGTTTCGCCATTTCGGACGGATTTTGCACCTTGCACCGTGGATGTGGCACCCTATAGATATCGAATATTCGGACGGCCATAACTTCTGGCTCGTTTAGAGTTACAGGAGCCATAACTAGTCAAAACGAAGGCCTCAGTGAGTTCTACGGCTATGACAGCTTTCAGCCGTCGATGGATTGTTTAATGCCCAAAAAAGACTATCCGAATCTGAATCGGGTCTCGGAAGTTTTTTACCCTTCGTTTTTTCGACACGTGGATTTTTACGGTAAAACGGGATTACCGTGGCTGGTCTTCAATTTACCCTCGCTGCAGAGTGGTGCACCAAGGTACCGTTTCTTTTCAAATCGATGCATGCATTTCAAAAAGTCGTACGACACTGTTTCGCCATTTCGGACGGATGTTGCACCTTGCACCGTGGATGTTGCACCCTGTAGATATCGATTATTCGGACGGCCATAACTTCTGGCTCGTTTAGAGTTACGGGAGCCATAACCAATCAAAACGAAGGCCTCAGTGAGTTCTACGGCTGTGACAACTTTCATCCATCAATCGATTGATTAATGCCCAAAAAAGACTATCCGAATCTCAATCGGGTCTAGGATGTTTTTTACCCTTCATTTTTTCGACACGTGGATTTTTACGGTAGAACGGGATTACCGTGGCTGGTCTTCGATTTACCATCGCTGGAGAGTGGTGCACAATGGTCTGTTCCGTTTCAAATCCATGCACGTATTTCAAAAAGTCGTACGACACTGTTCCGCCATTTCAGACGGATGTTGCACCTTGCACCGTGGATGTTGCACCCTATAGATATCGATTATTCGGACGGCCTTAACTTCTGGCTCGTTTAGAGTTACGGGAGCCATAACCAGTCAAAACGAAGGCCTCGGTGAGTTCTATGGCTATGACAGCTTTCAGCCATCAATGGATTGTTTAATGCCCAAAAAAGACTATCTGAATCTCAATCTGGTCTCGGAATTTTTTACCCTTCGTTCTTTCGACACGTGGATTTTTACGGTAAAACGGGATTACTGTGGCTGGTCTTCAATTTACCATCGTTGGAGAGTGGTATACCATGGTACCGTTTCGTTTCAAATCCTTGCACGCATTTCAAAAAGTCGTACGACACTGTTTCGCCATTTCGGACAGATGTTGCACCTTGCACCGTGGATGTTGCACCCTGTAGATATCGATTATTCGGACGGCCATAACTTCCGGCTCGTTTAGAGTTACGGGAGCCATAACCAGTCAAAACGAAGGCCTCAGTGAGTTCTACGGTTATGACTGCTTTCAGCCGTCAATGGAATGTTTAATGCCCAAAAAGGACTATCCGAGTCTCAATCGGGTCTAGGAAGTTTTTTACCCTTCGTTTTTTCGACACATGGATTTTTACGATAGAACGGGATTACTGTGGCTGGTCTTCGATTTACCATCGCTGGAGAGTGGTGCACCATGGTACCGTTTCGTTTCAAATCCATGCACGCATTTCAAAAAGTTGTACGACACTTTTACGCCATTTCGGACGGATGTTGCACCTTGCACCATGGATGTTGCACCCTGTAGATATCGATTATTCGGACGACCATAACTTCTGGCTCGTTTAGTGTTACGGGAGCCATAACCAGTCAAAACGAATGCCTCAGTGAGTTCTACGGTTATGACAGCTTTTAGCTGTCAATGAATTGCTTAATGCCCAAAAAAGACTATCCGAATCTTAATCGGGTCTAGGAAGTTTTTTACCCTTCGTTTTTTCGACACGTGGATTTTTACGGTAGAATAGGATAACTGTGGCTGGTCTTCGATTTACCATCGCTGGAGAGTGGTTTACCATAGTACCGTTTCGTTTCAAATCCATGCACGCATTTCAAAAAGTCGTACGACACTGTTTCGCCATTTCGGACGGATGTTGCACTTTGCACCGTGGATGTTGCACCCTGTAGATATCGATTAGTCGGACGGCCATCACTTCTGGCTCGTTTAGAGTTACGAGAGCCATAACCAGTCAAAACGAAGGCCTCAGTGAGTTCTACGGCTATGACAGCTTTCAGCCGTCAACGGTGTTTGCGCCAAAATTGGTCACAAACCCCAAGTGTTGTGAAAGCACCAGTGTTGGAATATAAATCAACAATTTTCAAACACAAATCACGGACTTTAGCAGCAAAACAAGAATTATAAACAAGGACATCCGATTTATAGTGGTTTGGCTATCTCCGGCCTACGTCCACTTCAAAGGTTTTCTCTTTTTATTGATGTTCTTCGCTGATTACAATTGATTACAGCGGATTACAATGGATTATAGCTCTGAAATTCAAGTACAATGATGGTAATGGAGTGCAAAGCAGAGCCTGGTGGAATCTTGGTGCTTCAGAGCCTTGATCTTGCCAAAGAGAAATCGATCCCTTTTCTGAATGACCTGGGGCTCAATTTATAGGCGTAGGAGGCTGATATTTCTCCTAAAAGTCGGGTGGACCGCTTCTGGCATGTGAGGGGGCCCACATGACCGAAACCTGGAGATCTGGGCCCACATTGGGATCGATTCGATCCTTGGTTCGAATCGATCAAGAAATCGTCCAATCGTGATTAAACTTGGCGTGGACATTCTTCGACATGTAGACGAACTCCTGTAAAAATATCATAGGATTTGGATCAGTGGATTGAGAGTTATCATCGATTCGAAATGATGTTTCTCGGTACGCTGTTTGCTCTAATCGGTCAATTCGAATCGGGTACTTCGAATCGATCTAAGGGCGTGTAAGTGGGTTGACGTAGCGCGCCTTCTTCGAGTCGATCCATGTTTTTCGCCGAGTTGATTGGGTCGACTCCGAGTTCTTTGCCGTGCTTACTGGATGGCTTCGTGTGTTGGATTCGAAGGTCTACTTCGAATCGATGGAATGGTACTCGTTCGAATCGATCCAAATGCGTCACTTTGGATCGATTCGAATTCGCCTTTAACATGTTGGATTCGAAGAGAGGTCATCGTGATGGATTCGAGGGAGATGGAGTCGAAGTCAATGGTGTCGAAGCAGGTATTGGCTGATGGATTCGAGCGTCGTCTCTTCTTATGGATTCGAACATGGTGGGTTCGAACTAGATGGGTTCGAACTGAGCAACGTCCATCCCTCTTAACTCGAATCCATCATAACTTGAGCATATGACCACGGATTGATTTGAAATTTGAGGTGCGGACTTCTATGATCTCTCTTGTCATGTTCTATCAATTGTGGCTCAATCTGGACTCGGACAAAATTCATCGATATCCATGGTTACCTTGCAATGCATGGTTGATATTCAAGAACAATAATCATTGATTTTTAGTAAATTCTGAGTATCTAAACTTTGCCAAAAGTTGGGATAA
Source organism: Allium cepa (assembly GCA_030765085.1). Taxonomy (NCBI): domain Eukaryota; kingdom Viridiplantae; phylum Streptophyta; class Magnoliopsida; order Asparagales; family Amaryllidaceae; genus Allium; species Allium cepa. Next base: position 17,662,649 of record CM060931.1, read on the forward strand.
CAAACGGACTGTTTAATGCCAAAAAAAGACTATCCGAAACTCAATCGGGTCTAGGAAGTTTTTTACCCTTCGTTTTTTCGACACGTGGATTTTTACGGTCGAACGGGATTACCGTGGCTGGTCTTCGATTTACCATCGCTGGAGAGTGGTGTACAATGTTACCGTTTCGTTTCAAATCCATGCACGCATATCAAAAAGTCGTACGACACTATTTCGCCATTTCGGACGGATGTTGCACCTTGCACCGTGGATATTGCACCCTACAGACATCGATTATTCGGACGGCCATAACCTTAGGCTTGTTTAGATTTACGGGAGCCATAAATAGTCAAAACGAAGGCCTCAGTGAGTTCTACGGCTATGACAGCTTTCAGCCGTCAATGGATTGTTTAATGCCCAAAAAAGACTATCTGAATCTCAATCTGGTCTCGGAAGTTTTTTACCCTTCGTTTTTTCGACACGTGGATTTTTACGGTAAAACGGGATTACCGTGGCTGGTCTTCAATTTACCATCGCTGGAGAGTGGTGCACCATGGTACCGTTTCGTTTCAAATCCATGCACGCATTTCAAAAAGTCGTACGACACTGTTTCACCATTTCGGACGGACGTTGCACCTTGCACCGTGGATGTTTCACCCTATAGATATCGATTATTCAGACGGCCATAACTTCTGCCTCGTTTAGAGTTACGGGAGCCATGACCAGTCAAAACGAAGGCCTCAATGAGTTCTACGGCTATGACTGCTTTCAGCCGTCAATGGATTGTTTAATGCCCAAAAAAGACTATCCGAATCTCAATCGGGTCTAAGAAGTTTTTTACCCTTCATTTTTTCGACACGTGGATTTTTACGGTAGAACTGGATTACCGTGCCTGGTCTTCGATTTACCATCGCTGGAGAGTGTGCACCATGGTACCGTTTCATTTCAAATCCATGCACGTGTTTTAAAAAGTCGTACGACACTGTTTCGCCATTTCGGATGGATGTTGCACCTTGCACCGTGGATGTTGCACCCTGTAGATATTGATTATTCGGACGGCCATAACTTCTGGCTCGTTTAGAGTTACGGGAGCCATAACCAGTCAAAACAAAGGCCTCAGTGAGTTCTACGGCTATGACAGCTTTCAGCCGTCAATGGATTGTTTAATGCCCAAAAAAGACTATTCGAATCTCAATCTGGTCTAGGAAGTTTTTTACCCTTCGTTTTTTCGACACGTGGATTTTTACGGTACAACGGGATTACCATGGCTGGTCTTCGATTTACCATCGCTGGAGAGTGGTGCACCATGGTACCGTTTCGTTTCAAATCCATGCACACATTTCAAAAAGTCGCACGACACTGTTTCGCCTTTTCGGATGGATGTTGCACCTTGCACCGTGGTTGTTGCACCCTGTAGATATCGATTATTCGGACGGCCATAACTTCTGGCTCGTTTAGAGTTACAGGAGCCATAACCAGTCAAAACGAAGGCCTCAGTGAGTTCTACGGCTGTGACAGCTTTCAGCCGTCAATGGATTGTTTAATGCCCAAAAAAGACTATCCGAATCTCAATCGGGTCCAGGAAGTTTTTTACCCTTCGTTTTTTCGACACGTGGATTTTAAGGTAGAACGGGATTACCGTGGATGGTCTTCGATTTACCATCGCTGGAGAGTGGTGCACCATGGTACCATTTTGTTTCAAATCCATGCACGCATTTCAAAAAGTCGTACGACACTGTTTCTCCATTTTAGACGGATGTTGCACCTCGCACTGTGGATGTTGCACCCTGTAGATATCGATTATTCGAACCGCCATAACTTCTGGCTCGTTTAGCGTTACGGGAGCCATAACCAGTCAAAACTAAGGCCTTAGTGAGTTCTACGGCTATGACAGCTTTCAGCCGTCAATGGATTGTTTAATGCCCAAAAAAGACTATCCGAATCTCAATCGGGTCTCGGAAGTTTTTTACCCTTCGTTTTTTCGACACGTGGATTTATACGGTAAAACGGGATTACCGTGGCTGGCCTTCAATTTACCATCGCTGGAGAGTGGTGCACCAAGGTACTGTTTCGTTTCAAATCCTTGCACGCATTTCAAAAAGTCGTACGACACTGTTTCGCCATTACGGACGGATGTTGCACCTTGCACCGTGGATGTTGCACCCTATAGATGTCGATTTTTCGGACGGCCATAACTTCTGGTTCGTTTAGAGTTACGGGAGCCATAACCAGTCAAAAGGAAGGCCTCGGTGAGTTCTACGGCTATGATAGCTTTCAGCCGTAAATGGATTGTTTAATGCCCAAAAAAGACTATCCGAATCTCAATAGGGTCTAGGAAGTTTTTTACCCTTCATTTTTTCGACAAGTGGATTTTTACGGTAGAAAGGGATTACCGTGGCTGGTCTTCGATTTACCATCGCTGGAGAGTGGTGCACCAAGGTACCGTTTTGTTTCAAATCCATGCACGCATTTCAAAAATTCGTACGATACGGTTTCGCCATTCAAACGAATGTTGCACCTTGCACCGTGGATGTTGCACCCTGTAGATATCGATTATTCAGACGGCCATAACTTCTGGCTCGTTTTAAGTTACGGGAGCCATAACCAGTCAAAACGGAGGCCTCGGTGAGTTCTACGGCTATGACAGCGTTCAGCCGTCGATGGATTGTTTAGTGCCCAAAAAAGACTATCCGAATCTCTATCGGGTCTTGGAAGTTTTTTGCCCTTCGTTTTTTCGACACGTGGATTTTTATGGTAAAACGGGATTACCGAGGCTAGTCTTCAATTTACCCTCGCTGGAGAGTGGTGCACCAGGGTACCGTTTTGTTTCAAATCCATGCACGCAGTTCAAAAAGTTGTACGACACTGTTATGCCATTTCGGACGGATGTTGCACCTTGCACCATGGATGTTGCACCCTGTAGATGTCGATTATTCGGACGGCCATAACTTCTGGCTCGTTTGGAGTTACGGGAGCCATAACCAGTCAAAACGAATGCCTCAGTGAATTCTACGGCTATGACAGCTTTCAGCCGTCAATGAATTGTTTAATGCCCAAAAAAGACTATCAGAATCTCAATCGGGTCTAGGAAGTTTTTTACCCTTCGTTTTTTCGACACGTCGATTTTTACGGTAGAACGGGATAACCGTGGCTGGTCTTCGATTTACCATCGCTGGAGAGTGGTGCACCATAGTACCGTTTCGTTTCAAATCCATGAACGCATTTCAAAAATTCGTACGGCACTGTTTCGACATTTCGGACGGATGTTGCACTGTGCACCGTGGATGTTGCACCCTGTAGATATCGATTATTCGGACGGCCATAACTTCTGACTCGTTTAGAGTTACGGGAGCCGTAACCAGTCAAAACGAAGGCCTCAGTGAGTTCTACGGATATGACAGCTTTCAACCGTCAATGGATTGTTTAATGCCCAAAAAAGACTATCCGAATCTCAATCGGGTCTAGGATGTTTTTTACCCTTCGTTTTTTCGACACGTGGATTTTTACGGTAGAACGGGATTACCGTGGCTGGTCTTCGATTTACCATCGCCGGGGAGTGGTGCACAATGGTACCGTTTCGTTTCAAATCCATGCATGCATTTCAAAAAGTCGTACGACACTGTTTCGCCATTTCGGACGGATGTTGCACCATGCACCGTGGATGTTGCACCCTATAGATATCGATTATTCGGACGGCCATAACTTCTGGCTCGTTTATATTTACGGGAGCCATAACTAGTCAAAACGAAGGCCTTAGTGAGTTCTACTGCTATGACAGCTTTCAACTGTCAATGGATTGTTTAATGCCCAAAAAAGACTATCCGAATCTCAATCTGGTCTCTGAAGTTTTTTACCCTTCGTTTTTTCGACATGTGGATTTTTACGGTAAAACGGGATTACCGTTGCTGGTCTTCAATTTACCATCGCTGGAGAGTGGTGCACCATGGTACCGTTTCGTTTCAAATCCATGCGTGCACTTCAAAAAGTCGTACGACACTGTTTCGCCATTTCGGACGGATGTTGCACCTTGCACCGGGGATGTTTCACCCTGTAGATATCGATTATTCGGACGGCCATAACTTCTGGCTCGTTTAGGGTTACGGGAGCTATAACCAGTCAAAACGAAGGCCTCAGTGAGTTCTACGGCTATGACTGCTTTCAGCCGTCAATGGATTGTTTAATGCCCAAAATAGACTATCCCAATCACAATCGAGTCTAGGAAGTTTTTTACCCTTCGTTTTTTCGACACGTGGATTATTACGGTAGAACGATATAACCGTGGCTGGTCTTCGATCTACCATCGCTGGAGAGTGGTGCACCATGGTACCATTTCGTTTCAAATCCATGCACGTATTTCAAAAAGTCGTACGACACTGTTTCGCCATTTCGGATGGATGTTGCACCTTGCACCGTGGATGTTGCACCCCGTAGATATCGATTATTCGGACGGCCATAACTTCTGGCTCGTTTAGAGTCATGGGAGCCATAACCAGTCAAAACGAAGGCCTCAGTGAGTTCTACAGCTATGACAGCTTTCAGCCATCAATGGATTGTTTAATGCCCAAAAAAGACTATCCGAATCACAATCGGGTCTAGGAAGTTTTTTACCCTTCGTTTTTTCGACACGTGGATTTTTACGGTAGAACGGGATTACCATGGCTGGTCTTCGATTTACCATCGCTGGAGAGTGGTGCACCATGGTACCGTTTCGTTTCAAATCCATGCACGCTTTTCAAAAAGTCGCACGACACTGTTTCGCCTTTTCGGATGGATGTTGCACCTTGCACCGTGGATGTTGCACCCTGTAGATATAGATTATTCGGACGGCCATAACTTCTGGCTCGTTTAGAGTTACGGGAGCCATAACCAGTCAAAACAAAGGCCTCAGTGAGTTCTACGGCTATGACAGGTTTCAGCAGTCAATGGATTGTTTAATGCCCAAAAATACTATCCGAATCAAAATCGGGTCTAGGAAGTTTTTTACCCTTCGTTTTTTCGACTCGTGGATTTTTATGGTAGAACGGGATTACCGTGGCTGGTCTTCGATTTACCATCGCTGGAGAGTGGTGCACCATTGTACCGTTTCGTTTCAAATCCATGCACGCATTTGGAAAATTCGTACGACACTGTTTCTCCATTTCGGACGGATGTTGCACCTTGCACGTGGATGTTGCACCCTGTAGATATCGATTATTCGAACCACCATAACTTCGGCTCGTTTAGAGTTACGGGAGCCATAACCAGTCAAAACGAAGGCCTTAGTGAGTTCTACGGTTATGACAGCTTTCAGCCGTCAATGGATTGTTTAATGCCTAAAAAAGACTATCCGAATCTCAATCGGGTCTCGGAAGTTTTTTACCCTTTGTTTTTTCGACACGCGGAATTTTACGGTAAAACGGGATTACCGTGGCTGGCCTTCAATTTACCATCGCTGGAAAGTGGTATACCATGGTACTGTTAACTTTCAAATCCTTGCACGCATTTCAAAAAGCCGTACGACACTGTTTCGTCATTTCGGAAGGATGTTGCACCTTGCACCGTGGATGTTGCACCCTATAGATGTCGATTTTTCGGACGGCCATAACTTCTGGTTCGTTTAGAGTTATGAGTGCCATAACCAGTCAAAACGAAGGCCTCAGTGAGTTCTACGGCTATGACAGCTTTCAGCCGTCAATGGATTGTTTAATGCCCAAAAAAGACTAGACGAATCTCAATAGGGTCTAGGAAGTTTTTTACCCTTCGTTTTTTCGACACGTGGATTTTTACGGTAGAACGGGATTACCGTGGCTGGTCTTCGATTTACCATCGCTGGAGAGTGGTACACCATGGTACTGTTTTGTTTCAAATCCATGCACGCATTTCAAAAATTCGTACGATACTGTTTCGCCATTTCGGACGAATGTTGCACCTTGCACCGTGGATGTTGCACCCTGTAGATATCGATTATTCGGACGGGCATAACTTCTGGCTCGTTTAGAGTTACGGGAGCCATAACCAGTCAAAACGGAGGCCTCAGTGAGTTCTACGGCGATGACAGCTTTCAGCCGTCGATGGATTGTTTAATGCCCAAAAAAGACTTTCCTAATCTCAATCGGGTCTCGGAAGTTTTTTACCCTTCGTTTTTTCGACACGTGGATTTTTATGGTAAAACAGGATTACCGTGGCTGGTCTTCAATTAACCCTCGTTGGAGAGTGGTGCACCAGGGTACCATTTTGTTTCACATCCGTGCACGCATTTCAAAAAGTCGTACGACACTGTTACGCCATTTCGGACGGATGTTGCACCTTGCACCATGGATGTTGCACCCTGTAGATATCGATTATTCGGACGGCCATAACTTCTGGCTCGTTTAGAGTTACGGGATCCATAACCAGTCAAAATGAATGACTCGGTGAGTTCTACGACTATGACAGCTTTTAGCCGTCAATGAATTGTTTAATGCCCAAAAAAGACTATCCGAATCTCAATCGGGTCTAGGAAGTTTTTTACCCTTCGTTTTTTCGACACGTGGATTTTTACGGTTGAACGGGATAACCGTGGCTGGTCTTCGATTTACCATCGCTGGAGAGTGGTGCACCATAGCACCGTTTCGTTTCAAATTCATGCACGCATTTCAAAAAGTCGTACGACACTGTTTCGCCATTTCGGACGGATGTTGCACCTTGCACCGTGGATGTTGCACCCTGTAGATATCGATTATTCGGATGGCCATAACTCCTGGCTCGTTAAGAGTTACGGGAGCCATAACCAGTCAAAACGAAGGCCTCAGTGAGTTCTACGGCTATGACAGCTTTCAGGCGTCGATGGATTGTTTAATGCCCAAAAAAGACTATCCGAATCTCAGTCGGGTCTCGGAAGTTTTTTACCCTTCGTTTTTTCGACACGTGGATTTTTACGGTAGAACAGGATAACCGTGGCTGGTCTTCGATTTACCATCGCCGGAGAGTGGTACACCATGGTACCGTTTCATTTCAAATCCTTGCACGCATTTCAAAAAGTCGTACGACACTGTTTTGTCATTTTGGACGGATGTTGCACCTTGCACCGTGTATATTGCACCCTGTAGATATCGATTATTCGGACGGCCATAACTTCTGGCTCGTTTAGAGTTATGGGAGCCATAACCTGTCAAAACGAAGGCCTCAGTGAGTTCTACGGCTATGACAGCTTTCAGCCGTAATGGATTGTTTAATGCCAAAAAAAGACTATCCGAATCTCAATCGGGTCTCGGTAGTTTTTTACCCTTCGTTTTTTCGACACGTGGATTTTTACGGTAAAACGGGATTACCGTGGCTGGTCTTCAATTTACCATCGCTGGATAGTGGTGCACCATGGTACCGTTTCATTTCAAATCCTTGCACGCATTTCAAAAAGTCGTACGACACTGCTTCGCCATTTCGGACGGATGTTGCACCTTGCACCGCGGATGTTGCACCCTGTAGATATCGATTATTCGGACGGCCATAACTTCTGGCTCGTTTAGAGTTACGGGAGCCATAACCAGTCAAAACGAAGGCCTCGGTGAGTTCTACGGTTATGAATGCTTTCAGGCGTCAATGGATTGTTTAATGCCCAAAAAAGACTATCCGAATCTCAATCGGGTCTTGGATGTTTTTTTCACTTCGTTTTTTCAACACGTGGACATTTACGGTAGAACGGGATAACCGTGGTTGGTCTTCGATTTACCATCGCTGGAGAGTGGTGCAGCTTAGTACCGTTTCGTTTCAAATTCATGCACGCATTTCAAAAAGTCATGCGACACTGTTTCGCCATTTCGGACGGATGTTGCACCTTGCACCGTGGATGTTTCACCCTGTAGATATCGATTATTCGGACGGCATATAACTTCTGGCTCGTTTAAAGTTACGGGATCCATAACCAGTCAAAACGAAGACCTCAGTGAGTTCTATGACTATGACTGCTTTCAGCCGTTAATGGATTGTTTAATGCCCAAAAATGAATATCCGAATCTCAATCAGGTCTAGGAAGTTTTTTACCCTTCGTTTTTTCGACCGTGGATTTACCATCGCTGGAGAGTGGTGCACCATAGTACCGTTTCGTTTCAAATCCATGCACGCATTTCAAAAATTCGTACGATACTGTTTCGCCATTTCGGACGGATGTTGCACCTTACACCGTGGATGTTGCACCCTGTAGATATCGAATATTCGAACGGCCATAACTTCTGGCTCGTTTAGAATTAAAAGAGCCATAAGCAGTCAAAACGAAGGCCTTAGTGAGTTCTATGGCTATGACATCTTTCAGCTATCGATGGTTTGTTTAATGCCCAAAAAAGACTATCTGATTCTCAATCGGGTCTCGAAAGTTTTTTACCCTTCGTTTTTTCGACACGTGGATTTTTACGGTAAAACGGGATTACCGTGGCTGGTCTTCGATCTACCATCACTGGGGGGTGGTGTACCAGGGTACCATTTCGTTTCAAATCGGTGCACGCATTTCAAAAAGTCGTACGGCACTGTTACGCCATCTCGGACGGATGTTGCACCTTGCACCGTGGATGTTGTACCCTATAGATATCGATTATTCGGACGGCCATAACTTCATGCTCGTTTAGAGTTACGGGAGCCATAACCATTCAAAACGAAGGCCTCAGTGAGTTCTACGGCTATGACAGCTTTCAGCCGTCAATGGATTGTGTAATGCCCAAAAAAGACTATTCGATTTATCATCGCTGGATAGTAGTGCACCATGGTACCGTTCCATTTCAAATCCATGCATGCATTTCAAAAAGTCTTACGACACTGTTTCGCCATTTCGGACGGATGTTGCACCTTGCACCGTGTATGTTGCACCCTGTAGATATCGATTATTCGGACGGCCATAACTTCTGGCTCGTTTAGAGTTACGGGAGCCATAACCAGTCAAAACGAAGGCCTCAGTGAGTTCTACGGCTATGACAGCTTTCAGCCGTCAATGGATTGATTAATGCCCAAAAAAGACTATCCGAATCTCAATCGGGACTCGGAAGTTTTTTACCCTTCGTTTTTACGACACGTGGATTTTTACGGTAAAACGGGATTACCGTGGCTGGTCTTCAATTTACCATCGCTGGAGAGTGGTGCACCAGGGTACCGTTTCGTTTCAAATCCATGCACGCATTTCAAAAAGTCGTACGACACTGTTACGCCATTTCGGACGGATGTTGAACCTTGCACCGTGGATGTTGCACCCTGTAGATATCGATTATTCGGACGGCCATAACTTCTGGCTCGTTTTGAGTTACGGGAGCCATAACCAGTCAAAACGAAGGCCTCAGTGAGTTCTACGCCTATGAATGCTTTCAGGCGTCGATGGATTGCTTAATGCCCAAAAAAGACTATCCGAATCTCAATCGGGTCTCGGAAATTTTTTTCCCTTCGTTTTTTCAACACGTGGATTTTTACGGTAAAACGGGATTACTGTGGCTGGTCTTCAATTTACCATCGCTGGAGAGTGGTGTACCATGGTACCATTTCGTTTCAAATCCTTGCATGCATTTCAAAAAGTTGTACGACACTGTTTCGCCTTTTCGGACGGATGTTGCACCTTGCACCGTGGATGTTGCACCCTGTAGATATCGATTATTCGGACGGCCATAACTTTTGGCTCGTTTAGAGTTACGGGAGCCATAACTAGTCAAAACGAAGGCCTCAGTGAGTTCTACGGCTACGACTGCTTTCAGCCGTCAATGGATTGTTTAATGCCCAAAAAAGACTATCTGAATCTCAATCGGGTCTCGGAAGTTTTTTACCCTTTTTTCTTCGACACGTGGATTTTTACGGTAAAACGGGATTACCGTGGCTGGCCTTCAATTTACCATCGCTGGAGAGTGGTGCACCATGGTACTGTTACATTTCAAATCCTTGCACGTGTTGGGCGAATTCTCACCCAGGAGACCATCAGTTCCTGACTGAAAGGGAATGCTTTTGGGCTTTCGAAGTGCCGATAATATGTTGATTGATTCGATGATTATTCGCGTGTACCCAAGACCAATAGGCGTCAGTTCGATCTTGGATCGCAGTCTCCATCCTCGTTCGGCGATACCCCACAAGCTCCATTCGGCACCTCCGTGGACACAGCCCCATTCGGCACCTCCATGTACCCAAGTCATTCGGCGTCTCCATGTGCCATGATCCATCCGGCAGTCCCATGCTCCTTCACCCATTCGGTATAGCCGGTCCAAGCCCCGCCGAATACCACCACCGGACCACGCTATTGCCGAACCACCTTCCCATCACATCTCCTCCGGACCAACCTCTCCAATATCCACCCATCACCGGACCACCATAGCCGGACCAGGCTCCACCGGTCCAAACTCCAACATCTCCCTACCGAACGAGGCTACCACCGGTCCAACCTCACCACCGAATGAACCTCGCCGAACCAGACAACTGCCAGTCCAGATCGCTTCAGCCCGGGCCCACCAGCAGCTATATACCTCCAAGACCCCTGCCCCCTACCTCACTCTATAAATAGAGGGGCAGGGGTACAACAATGGCAGACAAGTTTGAGAGCTCAAGCAAGGAAGGAACTTTCAAACTACTTTCATATACTCATATACGAAGCATTGTACTTGTAATCTGAAGGAAAGAAGATAATAACATATAAAGTGGACGTAGGCACATTCTGGCCGAACCACTATAAATCCGCGTGTCATTTACATTTCAGCCCCTACTTCTTTTATATTTATATACTTATCTAAAATCATTGAAAATCACATATAATCAACTAAATAATACGACTTGGAGGTGTTTGTCCATTTTTTGTGCAAACAGATGGATTGTTTAATGCCCAAAAAAGACTATCCGAATCTCAATCTGGTCTCGGAAGTTTTTTACCCTTCGCTTTTTCGACGCGTGGATTTTTACGGTAAAACGGGATTACCGTGGCTGGTCTTCAATTTACCATCGCTGGAGAGTGGTGCACCATGGTACCGTTTCGTTTCAAATCCATGCACGCATTTCAAAAAGTCGTACGACACTGTTTCGCCATTTCGGACGGATGTTGCACCTTCCACCGTGGATGTTTCACCCTGTAGATATCGATTATTTGGACGGCCATAACTTCTGGCTCGTTTAGAGTTACGGGAGCCATAACCAGTCAAAGCGAAGGCCTCAGTGAGTTCTACGGCAATGACCGCTTTCAGCCGTCAACGGATTGTTTAATGCCAAAAAAAGACTATCCGAATCTCAATCGGGTCTAGGAAGTTTTTTACCCTTCGGTTTTTTGACATGTGGATTTTTACGGTAGAACGGGATTACCGTGGCTGGTCTTCGATTTACCATCGCTGGATAGTGGTGCAAAATGGTACCGTTTCGTTTCAAATCCATGCACGCATTTCAAAAAGTCGTACGACACTGTTTCGCCATTTCGGACGGATGTTGCACCTTGCACCGTGGATGTTGCACCCTATAGATATTGATTATTCGGACGGCCATAACTTCTGGCTCGTTTAGAGTTACGGGACCCATAACTAGTCAAAACGAAGGCCACAGTGAGTTCTACAGCTATGACAGCTTTCAGCCGTCAATGGATTGTTTAATGCCCAAAAAAGACTATCCGAATCACAATCGGGTCTCGAAAGTTTTTTACCCTTCGTTTTTTCTACACGTGGAGTTTTACGGTAAAACAGGATTACCGTGGCTGGTATTCAATTTACCATCGCAGGAGAGTGGTGCACCATGGTACTGTTTCGTTTCAAATCCTTGCACGTGTTTGCACAAAAAATGGACAAACACCTCCAAGTCGTATTATTTAGTTGATTATATGTGATTTTCAATGATTTTAGATAAGTATATAAATATAAAAGAAGTAGGGGCTGAAATGTAAATGACACGCGGATTTATAGTGGTTCGGCCAGAATGTGCCTACGTCCACTTTATATGTTATTATCTTCTTTCCTTCAGATTACAAGTACAATGCTTCGTATATGAGTATATGAAAGTAGTTTGAAAGTTCCTTCCTTGCTTGAGCTCTCAAACTTGTCTGCCATTGTTGTACCCCTGCCCCTCTATTTATAGAATGAGGTAGGGGGCAGGGGTCTTGGTTGTATATAGCTGCTAGTGGGCCCGGGCTGAAGCAATCTGGACTGGCAGTTGTCTGGTTCGGCGAGGTCTCATTCGGCATGGAGCATGGACCGGTGGTGGTGTGGTCCGGTGTAAGGCGTGCATCCGGTGGTTGTTTGGACCGGCTTGTGTAAAAGAGAGGGTTGGTTCGGTGCCAACCTTGGTCCGGTCGTAGGTTGATTCGGCGATGGAGACTGGGCCTTGGTCCGGTGCTTGTCTGGACCGGCTGTGCAGAGGGGGTGCGTCCGGGCAAGTATGGCCGAATGGAGGGAGGCCGAATGGGAAGGAGGCCGAATGAGGTGGAAACCGAATGAGCAGGGGGCCGAATGAGCAGGGGGCCGAGCGTGCATGGGGCCGAATGAGCTTCTATACTGAGAATTTTGGATGGACTTCTAAGTTAGTGTTGAGCTCCTTGGCTGTCGAACGAAGTGGAGGCTGCGAGCCTGGGTGAAATTGTGACTTCCTGGTCCCTAGATCTTTTGGGTGAGAATTCGCCCAACATTTGCCCCCCAAAGTGGGGCACGTGCTTGCACGTGTCGCGCTTTGTTCCCGGTGGTAGAAAGGCTTGTTTCGTAATGCCATGGGCTGGATGTTCGTATCCTGCTGCTGTCCTGCAAAGGAATTTAATTTATAGTTTTAGTGCGGTTCTAGGTAACGATCGTTCGGGATCGAGAAATTTGAGATGAAGCTAATCGTGTCGTTAGGGACGAGCAAGTGTGCCCCGAAGGGGCCTAGCATTGTCGATGCCAGGTTCACGTTAGAGTGGGTCCCCGGGTCGTTTGCCAAGGTGGTTTATCGCCAGCTCAGAGCATGCCTAGGGATTGTTCGCGACCCCGTACATGTGTAAGTAGCTTAGCCATTCCATAATTATCAGAATCAAATATCCGTTTCACCTATGAGTTTTAAAAAGGCGTGTCAAAGTGTAAACTCCCACGACGATAGGGTTAATAACTATTCATAGCGTGCCTACGGACCATTCGTGGTCACGTACACGTGTAAACGATTTAATCCATGTCGGTGAGAGTTTTACGACTTATTCATCGTTAGCATAATCTTATTTTATTAGTTAGTTCTAGAGTTCGGTACTTATCTGAGTGAAGCGCCTGCGTGCCCCCTGTTTCTGGTTTCTGCTGGTAGAGGTAGCTTCGTTCGGGTTCGAGTTGGCACAGGTTTCATTCGGTTGGAGGCTGGTCCGGTATGGATAGTTCCATTCGGTTTTCATTCGGTCCGGTATGTCGAATGCCTTGGTCCGGTCCTGAGCTCGCCTATATATAGAGGCCGTACCCCCCTCGTTTTTCATTACCGAACGAGTAGAGCCGAACCATATTGTGCTGCCGAACCAAAGTCTTCGCCGAACCAGCTTATACCGAACTAGGTATGTATACTTTCTGCCGAATGAACCTTTGCCACCGGATGGCCCTGTTTGCCGAATGTGTACGGAGTGTATTGAATAGCCGAATGAGGTATGCCGAATGACATGCATGCCGAATGACATGTATGCCGAATGAGCATTGGAGTTTGGTGCCGAATGAACTCGTCTTGCACCGCCGAATGAGACTTCATACTTGAACCTTGAGCGGAATCTTATGCTTTTATATGCTTTCTTTAGATACTTGCTTGTTTATCTTTCTATACTTCTTGCTCTAACACCGTGTTTTTCTTGTGCTGCAGAAAATGTCTCGCAAAGCGGAAACACGATCAGACAGAAAGAAGTCTAGAGGCACAAGAGAGCCCTCTTCTTCCTTGCCCCCAGTCCAATCAGGATCCGAGCAACATCGACCCATTCCAAGGTCTCTAGTGGATGGATATGGTCCACAGGAACTTTTGATCTCCCCCCCCCGATTGCTTTCCTAGCTCCTTAAAGGAGGAGCAACTTGACGTCATATCCCGTTCCTTTGGGATAGATAGGGCTCTTATGCTGCTGCCAGGAGATGGGGTGATGCCATATAATCCTCCCGAGGGCTACTTCGCTTTTAGCAGATACCATTGTATGTGCGGCGCTATCCCCCCTATCAACGCTTGGATAGTAAGCTTCACCACATATTTGAAGGTGGCTCCCTTCCAGCTTCAGCCTAACTCATATGCTATCCTGGTGAGCCTCTTTGTTATCTTCCAGAGGAGGTACGGGCGTCCTCCTTCTAACCGGGAAATCCGATACTTGTACAACCTGAGAGGCTATAAGAAGGGGTCTCCGTATATTAGTTTGGAGGCGGCCGTACCCTTCAAACCAGTTCTGGACTTGTATTCCAAGTTTACCATGTTCAAGAAAGAGTGGTTCTTCATCAAGGACGATGCTGTTTCTTTCCGCCTTTTCACTTCCGGATGTAAGATGGATTTCATTTATATTTTCCATGTCTTGACTGTAGTGTTTTTTCTGACATGCTTCTATTTCTGGCTAGCGACAGGTGGTATTGCAGTTGTGGAGGATGATTCCTTGGTGCGAATGACTGCTGAACTAAAGGCTATTCCGGCACGGGACCGGTCGGCCTCCTTCTTGATCAGGAACGCAACCCTCTTGGAGTATAATTTGATCTTACCGCACCAGTCCGTGGTTAAGCAAAGAGACACGGCTGAGGAGAAGGCTGCTAAAGCTAAGGAGGGGGATAAGGTAAAGAGCGGTAAGAGGGAGCCTTTCGCAGAGCGTCCCGTGGTCGGGGGGAAGAAACTGAAGAAGTCCGATGGCCCTTCTCCAAGTACTTGCCCGACTGTCCCGGAGGAGGAAGGTGTGGAAGAGGAGGAAGGAGGCGAAGTTGGAGAAGGGTCGGAGGGTGGAGGAGATGGCGACGGTCAAGGTGGTAGTGGTGTTGCCGCTCTAACCTCTGAGCAAGACTTCGAACTGGATGAGGCTCTCCGTCGGGCCTTCGGGGAGTCGGAGGGAGAGTCGGAAACGGAGAAGGAAAAGGAGAAAGAAACGGAGAAGGCAAAGGAAACCGGCAAAGCTGTGGCTTCAGCTAGGGTGACTCCGGCGACGCAAGGTGAACTTTTGTCTTCTGCCGATTCCATTTTCGATAGGGACTTAGAAATTTTTTACGGTTCACTTCCGTCCTGGAATGAGATCCAGGACTTATTGCAGTTTCCCACTCCTCCGCCGGGTTTGTATAATAGATGTGTCTCCTCACTTTTCTTTCTTTTTAACTTAGCACTTTTTTTTTTTTTTGAATTGCGGATTATTGTATGTTCGTAACACTTGTTCTTTTATTCCAGGGGCAGGCCAGGCAGTTAAAACGTCGGATGTTCGACATCGCCTTGAACAATTTAAGTCGAGGAGAGCTTCTGCGAAACCTTCTACTGATCGCACTGGGGATGTAGTCAGTTACCGCCCTCTTCTTGGGGTCATCGAAGAGGGTATTCAGAAAAGGAAGCGGAGCCGTTCCTTATTTGAGTCTTCTTCTGCTTCGCAGCTTCCTACTCTGCCTCCCCCTACTCAGCCTCCTCGTGATACTACGGAGGAGAGCACGGAGCCCTGCCCCCCTCGTCCTCCTTCCAAGAGTTCTACTGTCATTCATATAAGGCGTCCCGATGTGCCTCGCCCCGTGCCTCGTGACCCTTTTGCCGGTCATCCTGATTTAGACCCAAGTTTTCGGGACATTTCATTCGATGAGACCACGGGCGAGCACCTCCTTCCCCGCAACCCCATGGTAAGAGTGCTGGATGAGGCCAAATCTTTAGATCTTGATTTACTTACTACACGGGTAGTCACCATGGGGGATGAGGCCAAGGCTAATATCGACCGGGTGGCCGCAGAGACCAAGAAGTTAATGGAGCATCATGCTAAGTTGGTCAAGGCCGGGGAAGAGATCGGGAGTGCTAACATTCGGTTGAGGTTAAAGGTTGCCGATCAGGCCAAGCAGCTCGCCGACCAAGCCATCCAGATTTCCCAGCATGAGGAAGCCTCCAAGCGTCTGAAAGAGACCATGGAGAAGGCCAGTAGGGCGGAATTACGGAAGATGGAGGTCGCTTGCAGGGAGCGGATTAACATAGCTATCGCAACGGTGGATGAGGTTCGAAATGCGGATCTCGAGCGGGTAGAGGAGTTGTCAGGGAGGCTCGAGGCTGCGGAGATGGCTTAGGCCGAGTTGAAGGAGGAGATGGAGGAGATGAGGAGGTCCCTCAGGTTGAAGGAAGAGGAAATGAGGAGGTCACTCCAGGCTGACTGCTTGAGATACCAGTCGGAGAGGGACGTCGCCGTCGCCAAGTTGCAAGCTTCCGAGGCCCGGGTGAGGGAGTTTGAGGAAAACGAGGGGATGATGGATGAGATGCTGCAGGATATGTACTTCCACACTTGGAAGGAGGGCGGCTTGTCTTGGATGGACGATTACCCTCGGGTCATGGCCAAGGTGTATCTCCAGGCTTTAGAGGAGGCCAGGGTGAACGCGGGTAAGGAAGGCGGAGAGGCTTTCAACTTGAGTGCGGTTACTGCTCAGTTCTCAAAGGAGGAGCAAGCGGCGGCGAAAGAGGGGATGCGGCTGCTCGCTGCAGAGGAAGCGGGCGTGCAGTTGGATGATGAGGATCAAGCGGCGGATGCTGGTGAGTTATTCTTTTCCCTTTCTTTTCTTTCCGTGTTTTCATAACTTGATCGCTCGTTTAATGAATTCCTCTTCTGATCTGGACAGGTGGGACTTCAGATCCACATGCTGGGGGCTCTGATCCTGCGGCTAAGTAGGCTGGGGGAGTTGGTGATGGAGTGTGGATGCATCTGCCATCTTTTTGTTTCTTTTTTTTATCACTGTTTATGTTAGTCTTTGACATGCAACTGTAATAAAATTATTTTCAAAGAATAACTTCGTGTGATCTCATAATATAAGCTGATTTTGTCATGTTTAAATGTTGTTGCTATCTTTATGTGCCGTGTGAGAAGTATAATTATGTATATGCCTGTGATTCTAGTTGTGTTTGATGTTAAGTTTTTGCTTGAAATATAACTTCACGTTTTGCAATGTCAGTGTATGAATAAGCTATAGTTACGCATTTATGTACAAGAGAAGAGAGTACCGTCCTTTATGTTTTATTCGCAGGCGGTAGCTTTGAGTGTCTTGTGTAACTGTTTACGGGTATAGCTGAGCGCCCTGCCACCCAGTACGCAGGCTTAGAGCCTCATGAGTGAATGCTTCCTATTTGGTTTCCTGTACTTTAGAGTTTGTTATACAGGATAGGAGAAAAATATTTAAATGAAATGGAAATATAGTAAAAGTAAAACTTCTAGTCACGGAAGGCCGTCGATGTGCTTAAGTTCGTGGCAAACGGGTTTTGTAGTCACTTTCCCTAGCTGTGGGTCTTGGAGACATTTGTCACCCATCTTACGCCTCCGCGGGGAGTTTTCTTTTTTACCACAGCCGCACTTAAGACACATCGGAGCCGAGATCGCGCACGGTAACTACCCGAACCATTATGGTCCGTAATCGTGGGTATTATTCGATTTACCGTGGCCGGCTAGCGTGGGTGCCGTTGGCCGTGAACTACCCCTGGCTGGCCACACCTTATGTTGGGGCTTAAAGTAGGTTCACAGTTACCGACGAGCCGAACGCCGTAATGAGCTGCCATCGGCTATAGTCGGCCTTTATGATGACTTATAATCGGCTCATTACAGTTGGCTTTGAGGGCAGGCGCGCAATGAGTTAACCCGCAGCAGAGGGATGCTGGAGCAAAAGAGTCTCATTGGCGAGTGCATAGAATCGTAGCGTACCTGTTAGGCCTAGTCCAGATGAGGCCGCGGTGCGTCTTGAGTGGAGATGCCATAGGATTTTGTTCAACAGAAAGGGATAAAACTTAACAAGTAGCCAAGACATAAAGGAACAAGTTAAAAAGAGACAAGATTTTTTAAAGTGGTTCGGCACGAAAATGCCTACGTCCACTGATTCTCTTTGTTAATTCACTTCATATGGGCAGTACAAGTTAAGAAAAGTATCGACGGAGGTGTCGGATGTTCCATGCCCTCTGGAACACCTCTCCGTCCACTGTTGACAAAATGTAAGCTCCATTGTGGAGATCTTTGTGAATTACATATGGTCCGTCCCAGATGGGGTCCAGTACCCCGGGGCGCGGAAAGATTCGCCTGACGACAAGATCTCCTTCTTGTAAGCTGCGATGCTTGACTTTGGAATTGTATAGTGCTGCCACTTTTTGTTTGTGAGCTGCTGCTTTGAGTGCTGCATCGTTTCTCCTTTCCTCAATCAGATCCAAAGACATGAGGAGGAGTTCTTCGTTTTCTTCTGGGTTGTAGTGGATCCTACGGTGGGAAGGCACAATAGTCTCAACTGGGAGCATTGCCTCCGATCCGTATGCCAAAGAGAAAGGAGTATGTCCCGTTGATGTTCTGAAAGATGTGCGGTATGCCCATAGTGCCGTAGGAAGTTCGTCCACCCAAGCGCCTTTTGACTTTTCAAGTTTCTTCTTGATTAGGGTTTTGAGAATTTTGTTGACAGCTTCAACTTGTCCGTTTGCCTGAGGGTAAGCTACTGATGAGAAGCTTTTATGAATTCCATGCTCTTGGCACCAGTCGGCAAATTCTTCGCTGTCAAATTGGAGCCCGTTGTCTGATACGATCTTGAGGGGGACTCCATACCTGCACAGAATGTTTTTGATCAAGAAGTTGATAACTTTTGCTGAAGATATTTTATTTAAAGGTTCCGCTTCCACCCATTTGGTGAAATAATCGACTGCCACTATAGCATATTTGGCTCCGCCTCGGCCCGTTGGCAGTTCGCCAATTAAGTCAATTCCCCATACAGCAAAGGGCCAAGGACTGGTCATTTGAGTAATTTCGTTTGTGGGCAGTCGAGGGATCTTGGCAAACTTCTGACATCTGTCGCATTTCTTAACGAAGTCTAGGGCATCTTTGTTTAGTGTGGGCCAGTAATATCCATATCGGAGTATCTTTCTTGCCAAAGTCTGTCCTCCAGTGTGATCTCCGCATCCTCCCTGATGGATGTTTGTTAATATCTCCTTGGCTTCCCTTCCGGCGACGCATCTTAATAGGGGGCTAGAGAAGCCACGCCGGTAGAGGATGCCTTCTTGTATTGTGTAGTGGGGAACTTTTCTCAAGATCTTCTTAGCTTCGTCACGCCTGTCGGGTAGTATGCCATCTTGCAAATATTTCTGGATAGGAGTCATCCAGGTTCCTTCTTCGATTGCAGTTATCAGATTCGCTTGTTCGAAACTCGGGACAAGCTGCCTTGAGATTGCTAGTGCTCCGGAAATGGTGCTGTCCCTAGCTTGCTTTGCAAGTTCGTCTGCCTCTTGGTTTTCTTCTCGAGGAATGTGTTTGATTAGATAATGGTCCAATCGATCGAGCAGCAGTCTAGTTTTCTTTAGGTATGCTGTGAGTCGTTCTCCTCGAGTCTGGAATTCTCCTAGTACCTGGTTTACGATAAGCTGAGAATCACTATGAATACATAAGGAATTGATTCCAATTTCTAGGGCCAGTTCCAATCCCGCTATTACTGCTTCATATTCAGCATCGTTGTTAGTGGCCGTGAACTCCAATCTTAATGCATAGTACAACTTTCTTCCCCTGGGGGTGACGATCACAATACCTGCCCCCGAGCCTTGTTCGTTTGATGCTCCGTCTACAAAGAGGTTCCATTTGATGTTTTTTGCTACTTCGGATTGTTCCTTGCCTTCGTTGGTAGTGAATTCGGCAATGAAATCAGCCATGGCTTGTCCTTTGATAGCGGTGCGGGGGTGGTAGGTGACATCATACTGACTTAGTTCGATGCACCATTTGAGGAGTCGCCCAGAAGTGTCAGGACGATGGAGCACTTGTCTTAATGGTTGATCGGTTAGAACCCTGATGGAGTGAGACTGGAAGTAGTGTCGCAGTTTTCGTGACGCGATCAATAAACAATATGCTAACTTCTCAAGTTTAGGATATCTGGCTTCTGCCCCTGTAAATCTCTTGCTTACAAAGTAAACCGGGCGTTGTGTGCGGTCTTCTTCTCTTACCAAGGCGGCGCTTAGAGCATGAGATGATACAGCGAGGTATAGGTACAACACTTCACCTTCATTTGGAGTTGAGAGTACTGGTGGTCTCTGAAGGTGTTTGATTAAGTTGAGGAAGGCTTTTAAGCATTCGTCGGTCCACTCGAACCTCCCTTTGTCTTTCTTGAGTGCTTCGAAGAAAGGGACACACTTGTCAGTTGCCTTGGAAATGAATCTGCTTAGGGCGGCCACCTTTCCGTTTAGGCTCTGCATTTCTTTTCGAGTGGAAGGTATCCTTATTTCTTTTAAAGCCCGGACTTGTTCAGGGTTTGCTTCGATTCCTCTGGCGTGGACGATGAATCCTAAGAATTTTCCCGATGAAACTCCGAAGGAGCACTTTAGAGGATTCAGCTTCATTCCATACCGGCGAAGTACCTGAAACATATCGTCCAGATGGCTTACATGGTCGTTGGCTTTCCTGGACTTTACCAACATGTCATCCACATATACTTCCATGGTTCGTCCTATCAGTCCTGCGAACATTTTGTTGACGAGGCGTTGATAGGTAGCTCCAGCATTTTTGAGTCCAAAAGGCATGACTTTGTAACAATATAATCCGCGGTCGGTGATGAAGCTAGTGTGGTCCTGATCGGGAGCGTGCATGGGGATCTGGTTATATCCGGAGTATGCATCCATAAAAGATAGGAGTTCGTGCCCAGCTGTGCTGTCTACGAGTTGGTCAATTCGGGGAAGTGGGAAGCAGTCTTTCGGGCAAGCGTCATTCAGATTGGAGAAGTCAATACATGTTCGCCACTTTCCATTGGCCTTTTTTACTAGCACTGGGTTAGCGATCCATTCTGGGTAGATGGCTTCTCGTATGAAGCCATTAGCAAGTAGATTTTTTACTTCCTCATCAAGGGCTGCTGATCGCTCTGCACCCATGCTCCTCTTTTTCTGCTTTACTGGTACCTTGGTGGGAT
Organism: Allium cepa; assembly: GCA_030765085.1. Classification (NCBI taxonomy): domain Eukaryota; kingdom Viridiplantae; phylum Streptophyta; class Magnoliopsida; order Asparagales; family Amaryllidaceae; genus Allium; species Allium cepa. The sequence goes on from CM060931.1 coordinate 17,683,591, forward strand.
CGATGTTCAACATGTGGCATGCTATGTCTGGGGAGATTCCTGTCATATCGGCATGGGTCCACGCGAATACATCTAAGTTGTGGCGGAGAAAGTCAATGAGTTGATCCTTCAATTCCGTTTTCAGCTGAGATCCGATTTTTAATAGTCTACTTGAATCATGCTTATCTACCGATACGAATTTCATAGCCTCTGCAGGCTCGGCGGTAACCTCCTCCTCTTTATCCCTGGGGTCTAGTTCATTGAAGGGATCGCTTGTGTATCGAAGAGGAGGGGCTTTCTTTAGTTGCTATGCCTCCAAGCTTTTCGTGCAGAGAGTGGTCTCTGCACCTTTTCCTTTATTCTTTCTGCGGTTATTGCGAAGTTCAGTTACGTAGCAGTCTCGGGCAGCATCTTGATCTCCTTCTACTTCTCCTACTCCATTGTCTGTTGGAAATTTCATTTTCAGGCACCAGGGGGCTAATACAATCTGAAAGTCAGACAAGGCTGGTCTTCCCAAGAAAGTGTTGTAAGCCGAGTGGTTTTCTATTAGTACGAACGTTTGTTTTCGCACAACGGAGCGGGGATGACTTCCTATTTCGATGAAGAGGTCAAGTTGCCCGAGAGGCATCTTTGCATCTCCAGTGAAACCGTGCAGTGGTTTGTCACAGGGGGATACATCCTTCATTGATAACTTCATTTTGTCGAAAGCATGTTTGAACAGGATATTAACGGAGCTTCCCGTGTCTATTAGAATCCGAAAAACTTTAGCTGGACCAAACCAGGCAGAGATGACCATGGGATCCATATGTGGGTACTGTCTTCCTTCCAAATCATGCCTACTGAATACAATGTCATTGTTTTCTTTTCGTTTCGGGTGGCGTTCCTCCGTAATGGAGTTAACATATCCTTCGGCATTTCTAAGCGACTTGCCGTACCTTTCCATCTCTGCCCAACTTCTGTCGGCGATGTGTGGTCCTCCTGAGATGGTAAGGACCACTATCTTCTCTTGACTAGAGCCACTGGTGTTGTGATTGTTGCGATTCCCTCCGCCTACTTCTGGGAGGGGTTGCTTTGAGTTCTCATTGGCAGGAGTTGGAGTCCTGTTCTGACCTTTCACATAACGTTCCAATCTTCTTCTTCTAATGTGTTCTTCGATCAAGTCCCGAAGATGGTGGCATTCATTGGTGTCATGTCCGTGGGATTCGTGGAAGCGACAGAACTTTTCGGACTTGAGTGCGTTATCTGATTCTTTCTTGTGCGGGGGGCGCTTGTATCCGAGTTCGCCCTGAGTGGCTAGGTAGATGTTTTCGATTGTTTCATTCAAAGGAGTGTAGGAGTCAAATCTTGGCCCTGGTCGATATTGGCGCTTCTCAACCTTTCTGCCCCCAGCATTGTCTCTAGATTCATTTCTTCGAGCGTCCTTAGCTGCAGTGGGAACCTTGTCCTGAACTATCTTGCCTTGTTGCCCTGACTGCCTCTCCGTAGCAGCGTCTTCAAGTCTCATATACTTTCCAGCTTCATGGAAGAAATCAGGCAAGGTAGCTGGTTTTTCCTTAGTTAATCTTCTGGCAAACTTGGTGTCTGGATGTACGCCACTACAGAGGGCCATTAGAGTGAGTTTTTCATCGGCGTCTTGAACTGCTGCCGCTGCGGCGTTGAACCGTGTTAGATATTGTTGCAGCGTCTCTCCGGATTTCTGTTTGACATTGGATAGAGAATAAGCATCCTTGGGTTGTTCCACATGGATGCGGAACTGGCTAATAAACCTTTCTTTTAACATCTCCCATGAGCTGATGGATCCTTGGGGTAGATGGCAGAACCAGGAGGTAGCTAGATCTGATAGGAATAGCGGAAAGCATTTACATAATACTCCTTCTGTTGCTCCACTCATGAGCATATGCTGGGTGTATCTCTGCAGGTGTACGATGGGGTCGGAAGTTCCTTTGTAAGGTTCCATGGTTGGCATTTTCCATTCCCGGGGAGTGATGGCAGTTTCGATATTTCGGGTAAAGGGACTGGTGACCCTAGCGCCTATTCCCCGGTCCCTTTGCTCCCGTTGGACACATTCTCTGAATAATCGTGCCATCCGCTCGTCAGAACTTGGAGCGGACAAAAATGAGCTCGGTTCTTCCCTGCGGGATCTATCTCGTCCAGATGACCTGTAGCGATGGTACAGTCTATCACCTCTAGCATTATCCAGTGGTTGTCTTTGGCTGCTTGGATGCACGCTAGGACCAGCTACAGTTGCCCCCTGCCTTGATCTTCCCCTGTGGGGTTCTGTTTCGAGCACATCCATGGGGTCAACTTCGGGCTGGGTTCTAGCTCGGCTCCGTTCAGCGGGGTTTCTATGATTAGGTGGCATGACTGGCTCAGCTACATCCGACCCTCGCCTGGTGCCTCCCCCGCTAGGTTAGGTTCCAAGGGCTTCCTCGAGTCGGAATTCGGGCTGAGTCCGGGCGCGGCCCCTATCATCGTTTTTCCTGTTGATAGCTTGTTCGAAGAGTGAAGACCTTTGTTGCCTCCGGGATCCTCCGGATTGGGATTCACCCCACGATTCAGTGTTGCGGTTGGACTCTTCAGCATCCCTTAAGCGTGTCATGAGTTGGTCCACCAAAGTTTCTTGTTGGGATGTGAAGCGGTTAGTTACTTCAGCCACAACCCTGTCCAGATCTGCCCTAGTGATTGGTTGTTCCATTGCGGGACCAGTTGGATTTTCCTGATTTTCATCTGGTACTGCTGTTGAAGTGGGCTGATCTGTGATTGCTGGATCTGGAAGGCTGCTAGTTGCGATTTTTTTTCCTTTGTTAACATCCTTTCTCTATTTGGAAGGCATGATTTCTAAGTAACGAACGATGTTGTTAAGAAGGAGGTTGAGTGGGAGAAGCTGAGGCCTGAGTTCAGTTCTCAGTGAAAGCACCAAAAATGTTTGCACAAAAAATGGACAAACACCTCCAAGTCGTATTATTTAGTTGATTATATGTGATTTTCAATGATTTTAGATAAGTATATAAATATAAAAGAAGTAGGGGCTGAAATGTAAATGACACGCGGATTTATAGTGGTTCGGCCAGAATGTGCCTACGTCCACTTTACATGTTATTATCTTCTTTCCTTCAGATTACAAGTACAATGCTTCGTATATGAGTATATGAAAGTAGTTTGAAAGTTCCTTCCTTGCTTGAGCTCTCAAACTTGTCTGCCATTGTTGTACCCCTGCCCCTCTATTTATAGAATGAGGTAGGGGGCAGGGGTCTTGGTTGTATATAGCTGCTAGTGGGCCCGGGCTGAAGCAATCTGGACTGGCAGTTGTCTGGTTCGGCGAGGTCTCATTCGGCATGGAGCATGGACCGGTGGTGGTGTGGTCCGGTGTAAGGCGTGCATCCGGTGGTTGTTTGGACCGGCTTGTGTAAAAGAGAGGGTTGGTTCGGTGCCAACCTTTGTCCGGTCGTAGGTTGATTCGGCGATGGAGACTGGGCCTTGGTCCGGTGCTTGTCTGGACCGGCTGTGCAGAGGGGGTGCGTCCGGGCAAGTATGGCCGAATGGAGGGAGGCCGAATGGGAAGGAGGCCGAATGAGGTGGAAACCGAATGAGCAGGGGGCCGAATGAGCAGGGGGCCGAGCGTGCATGGGGCCGAATGAGCTTCTATACTGAGAATTTTGGATGGACTTCTAAGTTAGTGTTGAGCTCCTTGGCTGTCGAACGAAGTGGAGGCTGCGAGCCTGGGTGAAATTGTGACTTCCTGGTCCCTAGATCTTCTGGGTGAGAATTCGCCCAACAGCACGCATTTCAAAAAGTCGTACGACACTGTTTCGCCATTTCGGATGGATGTTGCACCTTGCACCGTGGATGTTGCACCCTGTAGATATCGATTATTCGAACGGCCATAACTTCTGGCTCGTTTAGAGTTACGGGAGCCATAACCAGTCAAAATGAAGGCCTCGGTGAGTTCTACGGTTATGACTGCTTTCAGCCGTCAATGGATTGATTAAAGCCCAAAAAATACTATCCGAATCTCAATCGGGTCTAGGAAGTTTTTTACCCTTCGTTTTTTCGACACGTGGATTTTTACGGTAGAACGGGAAAACCGCGGCTGGTCTTCAATTTACCATCTCTAGAGAGTGGTGCACCATAGTACCGTTTCGTTTCAAATCCATGCACGCATTTCAAAAACTCATACGACATTGTTTCGTCATTTCGGACGGATGTTGCACCTTGCACCGTGGATGTTGCACCCTGTAGATATCGATTATTCGGACGGCCATAACTTCTGGCTCGTTTAGAGTTACGGGAGCCATAACCAGTCAAAACAAAGGCCTTAGTGAGTTCTACGGCTATGACAGCTTTCAGCCATCAATGGATTGTTTAATGCCAAAAAAAGACTATCCGAATCTCAATCGGGTCTAGAAAGCTTTTTACCCTTCATTTTTTCGACATGTGGATTTTTACGGTAGAACGGGATTACCGTGGCTGGTCTTCGATTTACCATCGCTGGAGAGTGGTACACAATGGTACCATTTCGTTTCAAATCCATGCACGCATTTCAAACTGTCGTACGACACTGTTTCGCAATTTCGGACGGATGTTGCACCTTGCATCGTGGATGTCGCACCCTATAGATATCGATTATTTGGACGGCCATAATTTTTGGCTCGTTTAGATTTACAGGAGCCATAACTAGTCAAAACGAAGGCCTCAGTGAGTTCTATGGCTATGACAGCTTTCAGCCGTCGATGGATTGTTTAATGCCCAAAAAAGATTATCTGAATCTCAATCTGGTCTTGGAAGTTTTTTACCCTTCGTTTTTTCGACCCGTGGATTTTTACGGTAAAATGGGATTACCGTGGCTTGTCTTTAATTTACCATCGCTGGAGAGTTGTGCACCATGGTACTGTTGTTTGCGCCAGAAATGGACAAACACCTCCAATCCGTATAACTTAGTTGATTATATGTTATTTTCAAGGTTTTGGGTTACTTAAGCAAATATGAAAAAAGCAGGGGCTAAACTGTAAAAGACACACAGATTTATAGTGGTTCGGCCAGAACGTGCCTACGTCCACTTTATATGTTATTCTCCTTTTCCTTTCAGATTACAAGTACAAAGCTTTGTATACAAGTATATGAAAGTTGTTTGAAAGTTCCTTCCTTGCTTGAGCTCTCGATCTTGTCTGCCATTGTTGTACCCCTGCCCCTCTATTTATAGAATGAGGCTGGGGGCAGGGGTCTTGGATGTATATAGCTGCTGATGGGCATGGGCTGAAGCAATCTGGTCTAGCATATCTGGTTCGGTATACGTTGGTTCGGCCGAGCTTGGGGAAGATTGATTCGGTAGTAGGTGCAAGGTGGGCCGGTTGAGGTTGTTCATAGAAGTGCTGTTGGTCCGGTGGCACGTTGGTCCGGTGGGACGTTGGTCCGGTGGTGGCTAAGCGTAGTTGGTTCGGTTGTTCATGGAGAAGGGTGGTTTGGTTCGGCAGGTAGAGGTAAAGGGTCGGTTCGGTGTGGGTCGGTCCGGTGTGGAGATGGAGTTGGACCGGTAGTGGTGTGGAGAGGAGGTGCTTCTGGTTTGGTAGTGGATGTTCGTGGTTGGACCGGTAGTAGATGGAAGTGGCTTGGTTCGGCGTGTGTTTGTTCGGTGGGACATGGTGGAGTTGGTTCGGTGCGCATGGAGATGCGGTTGGTCCGGCATGTAGGGGGAGTGGCATTGGATCGGTGGTGTCCCTGTGCTTGCTGGTTCGGTGGTGGAAATGCACACAACACTTGCCCCCCAAAGTAGGGCATGTGTATGCACATGGCGTGCTTTGTTTTCCTGCAGTCGTTCGGTCCTGGGTGTGCCGAACCGGTTGGTCCGGTCGATAGGTTTCGCCTATAAATATGGGCTTCAGGCCTTCGTTCATCGTCTTCCATTTGAGACAGCCGAACCATATAAGTGCCGAATCTCCTAGTTGTGTCGAATCATACGTGTTTAGCCGGATCGAAATCTTTTCCGAACCAGGTGAGGATCTATCCAGCCGAACGATCTTTATATCCAATCATCGAATGAGCTCGGGGCCTCGCGTACCGAATGAAACTTATTATTTATTTTACCGGATGAACTTTATGCCGAATGGGCTACGCCGAATGAGCTTTCATATTTGAGTTTTGAGTGATAACCCTAGATTTACACATGCTGGCTTGCTTTATACACTTGTTTGCTTATATCTCTATACTCCTTGTACTAACAACACGTCTTTCTCTATTGTGTATGTAGATAAAATGTCTCGCAAAGAGGAAACTTGATCAGATAGTAAGAAGTCCAAGGATAGAGGAGAGTCTTCTTCCGTGCCCCCAGCCCAAACAGAACCGGCGCGATATGGACCAGCCCTATGGTCGCTAGTGGATGGGTATGGTCCCCAGGAACTTCTGGTCTCCCCTCCTGATTGCTTCCCTAGCTCCTTAAAGGAGGAGCAACTTGATGTTATAGCTCGTTCCTTCGGGATAGATAGAGCGCTTATGCGGTTGCAGGGGAACGGAGTGATGCCGTATGACCCTCCCGAAGGCTACTTTGCTTACAGCAGATATCATTGCATGTGTGGTGCTATCCCGCCTCTCAATGCTTGGATAGTTAGCTTTGTCACATATCTGAAGGTGGCTCCATTCCAGCTTCAGCCTAACTCCTACGCCATTCTGGTGAGTCTTTTCGTCATCTTTCAGAGGAGATATGGGCGTCCCCCTTCCAACCGGGAGATCCGGTATCTGTACAACTTGAGAGGCTACAAGAAGGGGTCTCCATATATCAGTTTGGAAGCGGCCGTGCCCTTCAAGCCTGTTCTGGATCTGTACTCGAAGCTCAGTATGTTCAAGAAGGAATGGTTTTTTATTAGGGATGACTCTGTTTCTTTCCGCCTTTTCACTTCCGGCTGTAAGTTGAACTCCATTTATATTTTCCTTGTCCCGATCACAATGCTTCTTCTTATATGCTTTCATTTCTTGCTAGCGACAGGTGGTTTTGCGGTCGTGGAGAATGATTCCTTGGTTCAGACGGCTGCGGAAATAAGAGCCATTCCGGCACGGGATCGGTCGGCCTCTTACTTGATCAGGAATGCCACTCTCCTGGAGTATAACTTGATTCTGCCACGTCAATCTGTGGTTAAACAGAGAGATACATCCGAGGAGAGGGCTGCTAAAGCCAAGGATGGGGCCACTGCGAAGAGTAGCAAGAAGAGACCTTTCTCGGTGCCTCCAGCCGTTGGGGGAAAGAAGCTTAAGAAGTCTGATGGACCCTCTCCTAGTACATGTCCAGACATTCCGGAGGAGGAAGGTGGAGAGGAGGAAAGAGACGAAGAGGAGAGCGGAGGAGATGGAGAAGGTGAAGGACAAGGTTGTAGTGGTGCCGGCCCTTTGTCTTCTGAGCAGGCAGGGGAGATCCAGGAGTGGACGGATGATGCCTTCCGCCAAGCTTTTGAAGGGTTGGAGGAAGGATCAGCCTCGGTGAAGAAGGCAAAGGAGGGTGACAAGGCTGGGGTTGGTGCCGATCCATTCCCTAAGAGTTCTTCAGCTGAGGCGGCTCCAGCGATTCAAGGTGAACTTTTGACTTCTGCAGACTCCATTTATGACAGGGAATTAGGAATATTTTATGGCTCGCTCCCATCTTGGGATGAAATCCAGGACTTATTGCAGGATCCTACTCCTCCGCAGGGTTTGTATAATAGATGTGTTTTCTCATTCTTTTTTAACTTAACATATTTCTCGAATTATGGACCATTGTACGCTCGTAACACTTGTTCTTTATTACAGGGGCAGGCGAGGTGACCAAAACTTCAGACGTTCGACACCGCCTCGAACAATTCAAATTGATGAGGGCTGCTACTAAGCCGCCAACTGGCCGTTCCGGGGATGTAGTTAATTATTGCCCTCTTCTTGGAGTCATTGAGGAAGACATCCAGCAGAGGAAGAGGAGGCGTTCCTTATTTGATTCACCACCTAGTCCTCAGTCTCCTATTCAGCCTCCCCGAGATACTACGGAGAAGACCACGGAGTTTGTCCCCCCTCCGCCTCCTTCCGAGAACCCTACTGTGATCCGCGTAAAACGTCCCGACGTGCCTCGCAGTCCCTTTGCCGGCCACCCGGATTTGGACCCAAGCCTTCAGGATATTATATTTGACGAGGCCACGGGCGAGCATCTTCTCCCTCGCAATCCCATGGTTCGGGTTCTGGATGAGGCTAAGTCCCTAGATCTGGATCTGCTCACTACCCGGATAGCTGCTATGGGGGACGAAGCCAAGGCCAACATTGACCGGGACGCGAAGGAGGTCAAGAAGTTGATGGAGCATCACGCCCTATTGGCCAAGGCTGGGGAGGAGATAGGGAGTGCCAATATAAGGTTGCGGTTAATGGTTGCTGATCAGGCCAAACAACTTGACGACCAGGCTATTCGGATTTCTCAGCACGAGGCAGCCTCCAGGCAGTTGAAGGAGAATCTGGAAAAGGCCAACAGGGCAGAATTGCGAAAAATGGAGGCTGCTTGCAAGGGGCGGATTGATATGGCCATTGCGACGGTGGACGAGGTTCGGAATGCGGATCTTGAGCGGATTGAAGGGTTGTCTGGGAGGCTTGAGGCCGTAGAGCTTGCTCAGGCCAAGCTAAAGGAAGAGATGGAGGAAATGAGGAGGTCTCTCCAGGCTGACCGCTTGAGATATCAATCGGAGAGGGATGCTGCTGTCGCTAAGTTGTTGTCCTCCGATGCTCGGGTGAGGGAGTTTGAGGAGAATGAGGGGATGATGGATGAGATATTGCAGGATATGTACTTCCGTACTTGGAAGCAGGGTAATCTATCGTGGATGGATGACTATCCCCGGATCATGGCTAGGATATATCTCCGAGCTTTGGAGGAGGCCAAGGCCGATGCGGATAAGGAAGGTGGAGCGGCATTCAGGATGGACGTGGTAACCGCCCAGTTCTCAAAGGAGGAGAAGGTAGCGGTGAAAGAAGGGATGCCGCTGCTTGCTGCAGAGGAAGCGGGTGTGCAATTGGCTGATGAGGATCAAGCGGCGGACGTTGGTGAGTCCCTTTTCTCTTTCTCTTTTCTTTATAGATTTTCATAACTTGATTGCTTACTGTTTGCTTAATGAATTCCTCTTCTGAATTGGACAGGTGGGACTTCCGGTCACCATGCTGGGAGCTCCGACCCTGCGGCCAAGTTGGCTTGGAGAGTTGGTAGGGTGAGGGCGAAGCGTGAACGCAGCTGGTCACCTTTTGGTTTCATTTTATTGCTGTTCATGTTAGTCCAAAACATTGATGTAACTGTAATAATATTGTTTGTGATGAATGACGTTATGTAATTTCATAAGCTGATTCCTTTATGTTGGAATGTTGTTGCTATTTTGTTGTGCTATGTAAGTGATGTAACTATGCATGTTACTAGTGACTTGACTGTTCCTGATGCCAAGTTTTTTGCTTAAAGTATAATTTTCTCATTTTGCAACGTAAATGTGATGTGTGAATATGAACTGCAGCTATGCATTAATGTGTAAAAGTAGAAGGTACCGCCCTTAATGTTTCGGCTGTGGACGGCAACTTCGTGCGCCCTGTAAGACTAAGCACGGAATGCTGTTGAGTGTCTCGTCATCTGATTGTAAGTTTCTGTTCCCATTAGCGAGCGTTCCCTATTTCATGTCCTGTACTTTCAAGCACCGTTACGGAGAATAGGAGAAAAGTTTTAAATGAAATTGAAATATAGGAAAAGTAAAACTTCCAGTCACGGAAGGCCGTCGATGTGCTTAAGTTCGTGGCAAAGGGGTTTTGTAGTCACTTTCCATAGATGTGGGTCTTGGAAACATTTGTCACCCATCTTACGCCTACTACGGGGAGTTTTCTTTTTTACCACGGCCGCACTTAAGACACATCGGAGCCGATCGCGCACAGTAACTACCCGGGCCATTATAGCCCGTAATCGTGGGTATTATTCGATTTACTGTGGCCGGCTAGCGTGGGGGCCGATCGTCAACTGTGAACTGCCCCTGGCTGGCCACACCTTATGTTGGGGCTTATGATCGGTTCACAGTCATCGGCGAGCCGAATCGTTGTAATGAGCTGCCATCGGCTATAATCGCCCTTTTTTATGATGACTTATACTCGGCTCATTATAGTCGGCTTTAAGGGCTGAGGCAAACAATGAATTAACTCGTGGTAGAGGGATACCGAAGCAAAGTGTCTCATTGGCGAGGGCATAGGAGCGCAGCGTACCTGTTAGATTTTGTCCAGGTGGAGTTGTGTAGTGAAGTTTTGGATTGAAATGTCATCTGCAAAGGATTTTGTTCAGCGGCAAAGGATAAAGCTTAACAAGTAGCCAAGATATAAAGGAACAAGTTAACAAGAGCCAAGTTTTTTAAAGTGTTCGGCACGAAAATGCCTACTTCCACTGATTCTCTTTGTGAATTCACTTCATATGGGCAGTACAAGTTAAGAAAAGTATCGACGGAGGTGTCGGATGTTCCACGCCCTCTGGAACACCTCTCCGTCCACTGTTGACAAAATATAAGCTCCGTTATGGAGATCTTTATGAATCACATATGGTCCGTCCCAGATGGGGTCCAGTGCCCCGGGGCGCGGAAAGATTCTCTTGAGGACAAGGTCTCCTTCTTGTAAGCTGCGATGTTTGACTTTGGAGTTGTATAGTGCTAACACTTTTTGTCTGTGAGCTGCTGCTTTGAGTGCTGCATCATTTCTTCTCTCCTCAATTAGATCAAAAGACATGTGGAGAAGTTCTTCATTTTCTTCCGGGTTGTAGTGGATCCTACGGTGAGAGGGCACTATAGTTTCAACTGGGAGCATAGCCTCCGATCCGTATGCCAAGGAGAAGGGAGTATGCCATGTTGAAGTTCTGTAAGATGTGCGATAGGCCCAAAGTGCCGTAGGAAGTTCGTCTACCCAAGCGCCTTTCGACTTTTCAAGTTTCTTCTTGATTAAGGTTTTGAGAATTTTGTTGACAGCTTCTATTTGGCCGTTTGCCTAGGGATAAGCCACGGATGAGAAGCTTTTATGAATCCCGTGCTCTTGGCACCAGTCGGTGAATTCCTCGCTGTCAAACTGAAGTCCATTGTCTGATATGATTTTGAGTGGTGTTCCATACCTGCACAGAATATTTTTGATTAAGAAGTTGATAACTTTTGCCGAAGATATTTTATTTAGAGGTTCCGCCTCCACCCATTTGGTGAAGTAGTCGATTGCCACTATAGCATATTTGGCTCCGCCTTGGCCCGTTGGCAGTTCGCCAATTAAGTCAATCCCCCATATTGCGAAGGGCCAAGGGCTGGTCATCTGAGTAATTTCATTGGTTGGTAGTAGAGGGATTTTGGCAAATTTCTGACATCTGTCACATTTTTTGACGAAGTCTAAGGCGTCTTTGTTCAAGGTGGGCCAGAAATATCCATATCGGAGTATCTGTTTTGCCAGAGTCTGCCCTCCGGTGTGGTCTCCACAACTTCCCTGATGGATGTTGGATAGAATTTCCCTGGCTTCTCTTCCAGCAACGCACCTCAATAAGGGGTTGGAGAAGCTGCGCTGATAGAGGATGCCTTCTTGCATCGTGTAGCGGGAAGCTTTCCTTAGAATTTTTTTAACTTCATTTCGCCCGTCTGGTAGGGTGCCGTTTTGTAAGTATTCTCGGATAGGGGTCATCCATGTTTCTTCTTCGGTTGCAGCTATCAGGTGTACTTGCTCGAAACTCGGGGTTAGCAGCCTTGAGACAGTTATCGCTCCAGAAGCGGTGTCATTTCCCATGCTGGCTTGCTTTGCCAGCTCGTCGGCCTCTCGATTTTCCTCTCGAGGAATGTGTCTGATCAAATAGTGATCCAGTTGGCTAAGTAGCGGCTTGGTCCACTTTAGGTATGCTGTGAGTCGTTCTCCTCGAGTCTGGAATTCTCCTAGTATTTGATTCACAATAAGTTGAGAATCACTATGGAGACATAAAGAACTGACTCCGATTTCCAGTGCAAGTTCTAACCCGGCTATCACTGCTTCGTATTCTGCGTCATTGTTGGTGGTAGCGAATTCCAATCTTAGGGCGTAGCGCAGCTTCTTTCCCTTGGGGGTGATTATCACAACACCTGCCCCCGAGCCTTGTTCGTTCGACGCTCCATCTACAAAGAGATTCCACTTGATATCTTCTGCTATTTCAGATTGGTCCTTACCTTTGCCAGTAGTGAATTCGGCAATGAAATCAGCGATGGCTTGTCCCTTGATAGCGGTGCGAGGATGGTAAGTGATATCATATTGGCTTAGCTCCATGCACCACTTGAGCAGTCGCCCAGAGGTGTCGGGACGATGGAGCACTTGCCTCAATGGCTGGTCGGTTAGGACTCTGACGGGATGAGATTGGAAATAGTGTCGTAGCTTCCTTGATGTGATTAGTAAACAGTACGCCAGTTTCTCGAGTTTGGGATACCGGGTTTGTGCTCCCATGAACCTTTTGCTTATGAGGTACACTAGCCGTTGTGTGCGGTTTTCTTCTCTTACCAAAGCGGCGCTTAGGGCATGGGATGACACAGCAAGATATAGGTATAGTTCTTCGCCTTCATTTGGCGTTGAGAGTACTGGTGGCCGTTGGAGGTGCTCAATTAGGTTAAGGAAAGCTGCTGAACATTCGTCGGTCCACTCGAATTTTCCTTTGTCTCTCTTCAGTGCTTCAAAGAAAGGGATGCATTTGTCGGTTGCTTTAGAGATGAATCAGCTTAGAGCGGCCACCTTCCCGTTTAGGCTTTGCATTTCTTTCTGAGTGGATGGTATTTTGATATCTCGCAAGGCTCGGACTTGTTCGGGGTTCGCTTCGATCCCTCTGGCGTGGACGATGAATCCCAAGAACTTTCCTGATGACACTCCGAAGGAGCACTTTAGAGGGTTCAGCTTCATTCCATATTGGCAGAGTACTTGGAACATCTCGTCCAGGTGGCTTACATAATCGTTGGCTTTTCTTGATTTTACCAGCATGTCATCCACATAAACTTCCATAGTTCGTCCTATTAGTTCTGCAAACATCTTGTTGACGAGGCGCTGATAAGTAGCTCCGGCGTTTTTAAGTCCAAATGGCATTACCTTGTAGCAGTACAATCCTCAGTCAGTGATGAAGCTGGTGTGGTCTTGATCGGGGGCGTGCATAGGGATCTGGTTATATCCTGAGTATGCGTCCTTTAAAGGATAAGAGTTCGTGTCCAGCAGTGCTGTCCACGAGTTGGTCGATTTGGGGGAGGGGGAAGAAGTCTTTCGGGCAAGCGTCATTTAAGTTGGAGAAATCGATGCATGTTCGCCACTTCCCATTAGCTTTCTTTACCAGTACCGGGTTGGCGATCCACTCCGGGTAGATGGCTTCACGTATGAAGTCATTGGCAAGTAAGTTCTTTACTTCTTCCTCGAGGGCTGCTGATCGTTCTGCCCCCATACTTCTCTTCTTTTGCTTTACCGGTACCTTGGTAGGATCGATGTTTAGTGCGTGGCATGCTATGTCCGGGGAGATTCCGGTCATATCAGCGTGCGTACATGCAAATACATCCATGTTGTGGCGAAGAAAATCAATGAGTTGATTCTTTAATTCTCTTTTGAGCTGAGATCCGACTCTCAGCAGTTTACTTGGGTCGTGTTTGTCTACAGATACGAATTCCATAGCCTCTGCAGGCTCGGCGGTGGCCTCCTCCTCTCCGTCCCTGGGATCTAGTTCGTTGAAGGGATCACTTGTATATCGAAGAGGAGGGGCTTTCTTTAGTTGCTATGCTTCCAAGCTTTTCATGCAGAGAATAGTCTCTGCATTCTTCCCTTTATCCTTCTTGCGGTTATTGCGAAGTTCGGTTACATAGCAGTTCCGAGCGGCGTCTTGATCTCCTTCTACTTCTCCCACTCCATTATCTGTTGGGAACTTCATCTTCAGGCACCATGGGGCAAGGACAATTTGGAAGTCGGACAAGGCTGGTCTTCCTAAAAAGGCATTGTAGGCCGAGTGGTTGTCTATTAGCACGAATGTTTGTTTCCGAACGGCGGAGCGGGGATGACTTCCCAATTCAACAAAGAGATCCAATTGTCCGAGGGGCATCTTTGCTTCTCCAGTGAAACCGTGTAGTGGTTTGTTATAGGGGGATACATCCTTCATTGACAGCTTCATTTTGTCGAAAGCATGCTTGAATAGGATATTTACTGAACTTCCAGTGTCTATTAAAATTCGGAAAACTTTGGCTAGACCGAACCAGGCAGAGATGACCATAGTATCCATATGAGGGTATTGCCTTCCTTCTAGGTCGCGCCCGCTGAATCTGATATCATTACTTTCCTTCCACTTAGGGTGGCGTTCTTCCATAACAGAATTGACGCAGTCTCCCTCGCTTCTGAGTGAGTTTCCATATCTTTCCATTTCTGCACAGCTCTTGTCAGCGATGTGTGGCCCTCCTAATATTGTATAGACCACTATCTTCTCTTGGCTGGAACCGCTAGTGTTGCGATTTCCTCTTCCTGTTTCTGGGTGGAGCTGCCCTGGGTTTTCCTTGGTAGGAGCTGGGGTCCTGTCCTGTCCCTTCACATAGCGTTCTAATTTCTTTCTCCTGATGTGTTCTTCAATTAGGTCTCGGAAATGGCGGCATTCATTGGTATCGTGCCCATGAGACACGTGGAAACGGCAGAATTTTCCGGACTGGATTGCGCGATCTGATTCTTTCTTGTACGGGGGGCGCTTGTTTGTGAGTTCGTCCTGGGTGGCCAGGAAGTTGTTCTCGACTGTTTCATTTAAGGGAGTGTAAGCGTCAAATCTCGGTCCTGGTCGGTACAAGCGCTTTTCTCCCTTCTTGCCCCCTGCATTGTCTCTGGAGTCGTTTCTCCGAATGTCTTTCGCTGCGGCAGGGGTGTTTCCATGGGCCTTCTTAGCCTGTGGTCCTGTCTGCCTTTCAGTGGCAGCCTCTTCGAATCTCATGTACTTCCCAGCTTCATGAAAGAAATCGGGCAAGGTAGCTGGTTTTTCTTTAGTTAGTCTTCTAGCAAACTTGGTATCTGGGTGCACACCATTACAGAGGGCCATTAGGGTGAGTTTCTCATCGGCATCTTGGACTGGGGCCGCTGCGGCGTTGAACCGGGTTAGATATTGTCGCAGTGTCTCTCCGGATTTCTGTTTGACATTGGATAGAGAATAAGCATCCTTGGGTTGTTCCACATGAATGCGGAACTGGCTAATGAACTTTTCCTTCAACATTTCCCATGAACTGATGGATCCTTGGTGTAGATGGCAGAACCAGGAGGTAGCTAGATCTGCTAAAAATAGTGGAAAGCATTTGCATAATACTCCTTCCATTGCCCCGCTCATGAGCATATGTTGTGTGTATCTCTGCAAGTGTACAACGGGGTCGGAAGTTCCCTTGTACGGTTGCATCGTCGGCATTTTCCACTCTCGAGGGGTGATGGCGGTTTCGATGTCGCGGGTGAAAGGGATGGTTACCCTAGAGCCTATCCCTCGCTCCCTTTGCTCCCGTCGGACGCATTCCCTGAATAATCGTGCCATTCTTTCATCAGAATTTGGAGCGGACAAGAATGAGCTTGGTTCTTCCCTGCGGGATCGATCTCGTCCGGATGACCTTTAGGGATGGTATAGCCTATCACTTCTGACATTATCCAGTGGCTGTCTTTGGCTACTCGGATGCATGATAGGACCAGCTACAGTTGCCCCCTGCCTTGATCTTCCCCTGCGGGGTTCTGTTTCGAGCATTTCCATGGGGTCAACTTCGGGCTGGGTTCTAGCTCGGCTCCGTTCAGCAGGTTTCTATGATTAGGCGGAATGACTGGCTCAGCTACATCCGACCCTCGCCTGGTGCCTCCCCCATTGGGTTCGGTTCCAAGTGCTTCCTCGAGTCGGAGTTCGGGATGAGTCCCGGCGCGGCCCCTATCATTGTTGTTCCCGTTGATAGCTTCTTCGAAGAGGGAAGACCTTTGTTGTCTATGAGATCCTCCAGATTGAGACTCACCCCATGATTCAGTGTTGCGGTTGGATTCTTCGGCATCCCTCAAGCGTGACATGAGTTGGTTTACCAAAGCTTCTTGTTGGGATGCGAAGCGGTTAGTTACTTCAGTCACAACTCTGTCTAGATCTGCCCTAGTGATTGCTGCCGGTTATTCCGCGGTAGGTGCTGTTGGATTTGCCTGATCTGCTGTCGTAGTGGGATGGTTCTCTTGATCTAGATCCACTGGATCTGGAGCGCTGCTGGTTGCAACGTTCTTTCCCTTGTTGGTGTGTTTTCTCGGCCTGGAAGTCATGTTTCCTTGGCAATGAAGGGTGATATTGGGAAAGAAGGTTGAATGAGGGAAGCTGAAGCTTCGAGTTCCAAATTCTTAGTGAAAGCACCAAAAATGTTTGCGCAAACAATGGACAAACACCTCCAATCCGTATAACTTAGTTGATTATATGTTAGTTTCAAGGTTTTAGGTTACTTATGCAAATATGAAAAAAGCAAGGGCTAAACTGTAAAAGACACACAGATTTATAGTGGTTCGGCCAGAACGTGCCTACGTCCACTTTATATGTTATTCTCCTTTTCCTTTCAGATTACAAGTACAAAGCTTTGTATACAAGTATATGAAAGTTGTTTGAAAGTTCCTTCCTTGCTTGAGCTCTCAAACTTGTCTTCCATTGTTGTACCCCTGCCCCTCTATTTATAGAATGAGGCTGGGGGCAGGGGTCTTGGATGTATATAGCTGCTGATGGGCATGGGCTGAAGCAATCTGGTCTGGCATATCTGGTTCGGTATACCTTGGTTCGGCCGAGCTTGGGGAAGATTCATTCGGTAGTAGGAGCAAGGTGGGCCGGTTGAGGTTGTTCATGGAAGTGCTATTGGTCCGGTGGGACGTTGGTCCGGTGGGACGTTGGTCCGGTGGTGGCTAAGCGTAGTTGGTTCGGTTGTTCATGGAGAAGGGGGGTTTGGTTCGGCAGGTAGAGGTGAAGGGTCGGTTTGGTGTGGGCCGATCCGGTGTGGAGATGGAGTTGGACAGGTAGTGGTGTGGAGAGGAGGTTCTTCTGGTTCGGTAGTGGATGCTCGTGGTTGGACCGGTAGTAGATAGAAGAGGCTTGGTTCGGCGTGTGTTTGTTCGGTGGGACATGGTGGAGGTTGTTCGGTGCGCATGGAGATGCGGTTGGTCCGGCATGTAAGGGGAGTAGCATTGGCTCGGTGGTGTCCCTGTTCTTGCTGGTTCGGTGGTGGAAATGCACACAACACTTGCCCCCAAAAGTAAGGCATGTGTATGCATATGGCGTGCTTTGTTTTCCTGCAGTCTTTCGGTCATGGGTGTGCCGAACCGGTTGGTCCGGTCGATAGGTTTCGCCTATAAATATGCGCTTCAGGCCTTCGTTCATCCTCTACCGTTTGAGACAGCAGAACCATATAAGTGCCGAATCTCCTAGTTGTGCCGAATCATACGTGTTTAGCCGGATCGAAAACTTTGCCGAACCAGGTGAGGATCTATCCTGCCGAACGATCTTTATATCCAATCACCGAATGAGCTCGGGGCCTCGCGTACCGAATGAAACTTATTATTTATTTTACCGGATGAACTTTATGCGGTTGGTCCGGCATGTAGGGGAGAGGCATTGGCTCGGTGGTGTCCCTGTGCTTGCTGGTTCGGTGGTGGAAATGCACACAGCAACGTTTCGTTTCAAATCCATGCACGCATTTCAAAAAGTCATACGACACTGTTTCGCCATTTCGGACGGATGTTGCACCTTGCACCGTGGATGTTTCACCCTGTAGATATCGATTATTCGAACAGCCATTACTTCTGGCTCGTTTAGAGTTATGGGAGCCATGACCAGTCAAAACGAAGGCCTCAGTGAGTTCTACGGCTATGACTGCTTTCAGCCATCAATGTATTGTTTAATGCCAAAAAAAAACTATTCGAATCTCAATCGGGTCTAGGAAGTTTTTTACCCTTCGGTTTTTCGACAAGTGGATTTTTACGGTAGAACAGGATTACCGTGGCTGGTCTTCGATTTACCATCGCTGGAGAGTGGTGCACAATGGTACCGTTTCGTTTCAAATCCATGCACGCATTTGAAAAAGTCGTACGACACTGTTTCGCCATTTCGGACGGATGTTGCACCTTGCACCGTGGATGTTGCACCCTATAGATATCGATTATTCGGACGGCCGTAACTTCTGGCTCGTTTAGAGTTACGGGAGCCATAACCAGTCAAAACGAAGGCCACAGTGAGTTCTACGGCTATGACTGCTTTCAGCCGTCAATGGATTGTTTAATGCCCAAAAAAGACTATCCGAATCTCAATAGGGTCTCGGAAGTTTTTTACCCTTCGTTTTTTCGACACGTGGATTTTTACGGTAAAACGGGATTACTGTGGCTGGTATTCAATTTACCATCGCAGTAGAGTGGTGCATCATGGTACCGTTTCGTTTAAAATCCTAGCACGCATTTCAAAAAGTCGTACGACACTGTTTCGCCATTTCGGACGGATGTTGCACCTTCCACCGTGGATGTTGCACCCTGTAGATATCGATTATTCGGACGGCCATAACTTCTGGCTCGTTTAGAGTTACGAGAGCCATAACCAGTCACAACGAAGGCCTCAGTAAGTTCTACGGTTATGACTGCTTTCAGCCGTCAATGGATTGTTTAATTCCCAAAAAAGACTATCCGAATCTCAATCGGGTCTAGGAAGTTTTTTACCCTTCGTTTTTTCGACACGTGGATTTTTACGGTAGAACGGGATTACCTTGGCTGGCCTTCGATTTACCATCGCTGGAGAGTGGTGCACCATGGTACCGTTTCGTTTCAAATCCATGCACGCATTTCAAAAAGTCATACGACACTGTTTCGCCATTTCGGACGGATGTTGCACCTTGCACCGTGGATGTTGCACCCTGTAGATATCGATTATTCGGATAGCCATAACTTCTGGCTCGTTTAAAGTTACGGGAGCCATAACCAGTCAAAACGAAGGCCTCAGTGAGTTCTACGGCTATGACAGCTTTCAACCATCAATGGATTGTTTAATGCCCAAAAAAGACTATCCGAATCTCAATCGGGTCTAGGGAGTTTTTTACCCTTCGTTTTTTCGACACGTGGATTTTTACAGTAGAACGGGATTACCGTGGCTGGTCTTCGATTTACCATCGCTGGAGAGTGGTGCACCATGGCGCCGTTTTGTTTCAAATCCATGCACGCATTTCAAAAATTCGTACGATACTGTTTTGCCATTTCGGACGAATGTTGCACCTTGCACCGTGGATGTTGCACCCTGTAGATATCGATTATTTGGACGGCCATAACTTCTGGCTCGTTTAGAGTTACGGGAGCCATAACCAGTCAAAACGAAGGCCTCAGTGAGTTCTACGGCTATGACAGCTTTCAGTCGTCGATGGATTGTTTAATGCCCAAAAAAGACTATCCGAATCTCAATCGGGTCTCGGAAGTTTTTTACCCTTCGTTTTTTCGACACGTGGATTTTTATGGTAAAACGGGATTACCGTAGCTGGTCTTCAATTTACCCTCGCTGGAGAGTGGTGCACCAGGGCACCGTTTTGTTTCAAATACATGCACGCATTTCAAAAAGTAGTACGACACTGTTACGCCATTTCGGACGGATGTTGCACCTTGCACCGTGGATGTTGCACCCTGTAGATATCAATTATTCGGACCGCCATAACTTCTGGCTCGTTTAGGGTTACGGGGGCCATAACAGTCAAAACGAAGGCCTCAGTGAGTTCTACGGCTATGACAGCTTTTAGCCGTCAATGAATTGTTTAATGCCCAAAAAAGACTATCCGAATCTCAATCGGGTCTAGGAAGTTTTTTACCCTTCGTTTTTTCGACACGTGGATTTTTACGGTAGAACGGGATAACCGTGGCTGGTCTTCGATTTACCATCGCTAGAGAGTGGTGCACCATAGTACCGTTTAGTTTCATATCCATGCACGCATTTCAAAAAGTCGTACGACATTGTTTCGCCATTTCGGACGGATGTTGCACCTTGCACCGTGGGTGTTGCACCCTGTAGATATCGATTATTCGGACGACCATAACTTCTGGCTCGTTTAGAGTTACGGGAGCTATAACCAGTCAAAACGAAGGCCTTATTGAGTTCTGCGGCAATGACAGCTTTCAGCCGTCAATGGATTGTTTAATGCCCAAAAAAGACTATCCGAATCTCAATCGGGTCTAGGACGTTTTTTACCCTTCGTTTTTTCGACACGTGGATTTTTACGGTAGAACGGGATTACCATGGCTGGTCTTCGATTTACCATCGCTGGAGAGTGGTGCACAATGGTACCATTTGGTTTCAAATCCATGCATGCATTTCAAAAAGTCGTACGACACTGTTTCGCCATTTCGGACGGATGTTGCACCTTGCACCGTGGATGTTGCACCCTATAGATATCGATTATTCGGACCGCCATAACTTCTGGCTCGTTTAGAGTTACGGGAGCCATATCAAAACGAAGGCCTCAATGAGTTCTACGGCTATGACAGCTTTCAGCCGTCGATGGAATGTTTAATGCCTAAAAAAAACTATCCGAATCTCAATCTGGTCTCGGAAGTTTTTTACCCTTCGTTTTTTCGACACGTGGATTTTTACGGTAAAACGAGATTACCGTGGCTGGTCTTCAATTTACCATCGCTGCAGAGTGGTGTACCATGGTACCATTTCGTTTCAAATCCATGCACGCATTTCAAAAAGTCGTACGACACTGTTTCGCCATTTCGGTCGGATGTTGCACCTTGCACCGTGGATGTTTCACCCTGTAGATATCGATTATTCGGACGGCCATGAATTTTTGCTCGTTTAGAGTTACGGGAGCCATAACCAGTCAAAACGAAGGCCTCAATGAGTTCTACGGCTATGACTGCTTTCAGCCGTCAATGGATTGTTTAATGCCCAAAAAAGACTATTCGAATCTCAATCGGGTCAAGGAAGTTTTTTACCCTTCTTTTTTTTCGACCCGTGGATTTTTACGGTAGAATGGGATTACCGTGGCTGGTCTTCGATGTACCATCGCTGAAGAGTGGTGCACCATGGTATCATTTCGTTTCAAATCCATGCACGCATTTCAAAAAGTCGTACGACACTGTTTCTCCATTTCGTACGGATGTTGCACCTTGCACCGTGGATGTTGCACCCTGTAGATGTCGATAATTCGAACCGCCATAACTTCTGGCTCGTTTAGAGTTACGGGAGCCATAACCAGTCAAAACGAAGGACTCGGTGAGTTCTACGGTATGACAGCTTTCAGCCGTCAATGGATTGTTTAATGCCGAAAAAAGACTATCCGAATCTCAATCGGGTCTCGGAAGTTTTTTACCCTTCGTTTTTTCGACACGTGGATTTTTACGGTAAAACGGGATTACCATGGCTGGTCTTCAATTTACCATCGCTGGAGAGTGGTGCACCATAGTACTGTTTCATTTCAAATCCTTGCACGCATTTCAAAAAGTCGTACGACACTATTTCGCCATTTCGGATGGATGTTGCACCTTGCACCGTGGATGTTGCACCCTGCAGATATCGATTATTCGGACGGCCATAACTTCTGGCTCGTTTAGAGTTACGGGAGCCATAACCAGTCAAAACAAAGGCCTCAGTGAGTTCTACAGGTATGACCGCTTTCAGCCATCAATGGATTGTTTAATGCCCAAAAAAGACTATGCGAATCTCAATCGGGTCTAGGAAGTTTTTACCCTTCGTTTTTTCGACACGTGGATTTTTACGGTAGAATGGGATTACTGTGGCTGGTCTTCGATTTACCATCGCTGGAGAGTGGTGCACCATGGTACCGTTTCGTTTCAAATCCACGCACGCATTTCAAAAAGTCGTACGACACAGTTTCGCCATTTCGGACGGATGTTGCACCTTGCACCGTGGATGTTGCACCCTGTAGATATCGATTATTCAGACGGCTCTAACTTCTGGTGTTTGCACAAAAAATGGACAAACACCTCCAAGTCGTATTATTTAGTTGATTATATGTGATTTTCAATGATTTTAGATTAGTATGTAAATATGGAAAAAGCAGGGGCTGAAATGTCAAGACACACAGATTTATAGTGGTTCGGCCAGAATGTGCCTACGTCCACTTTATATGTTATTATCTTCTTTCTTTCAGGTTACAAGTACAATATTTTGTATACAAGCGTATGAAAGTAGTTTGAAAGTCCCTTCCTTGCTTGAGCTCTCAAACTTGTCCGCCATTGTTGTACCCCTGCCCCTCTATTTATAGAGTGAGGTAGGGGGCAGGGGTCTTGGAGGTATATAGCTGCTGGTGGGCCCGGGCTGAGGCAATCTGGATTGGCAACTGTTTGGTTCGGCGAGGCTTCATTCGGTTTTGAATGGGTAGTGTTGGACCGGTGATGGAGTGGGATGATGTTCCATTCGGCATTGAGGTAGGTGGTTGGTCCGGTAGTGGAGTGGATTCGGTGATGGCCTTGTTGTTGGGTTGGTTCGGCATGGGTTGTCCTTCTTCTGGTTCGGCAGTAAGGAGGAATGTTGGTTCGGTGGTGGAAAGGAGGCCGGTCCGGTGGTGGTTTGGACCGGTGGCCGAATACGGGGGTAGCCGGATGGAGATAATTGAATGTAGTCTTGGTGATAGGAGCTTGGGGGCCGAATGGAAGGAGCCGGATGGAAGGAGCCGAATGGAGGCTTGTGCCGAACGAGCTTCTTCATGGAGAATGTTGGATGGACTTCTAGGTTAGTATTGAGCCTCTTGGCTGTCGAACGAAGTGGAGGTTGCGAGTCCGGGTGAAATTGTGACTTCTTGGTCTCGAGATCTTCTGGGTGAAAATTCGCCCAACATTTGCCCCCCAAAGCGGGGCACGTGCTTGCATGTGTCGCGCTTTGTTTCTTTGTGGTAAGAAGGCTTGTTTTGTAATGCCACGGGCTGGATGTTTATATCCTGTTGATGTCCTGCAAAGAAATTTACTTTTTTAGTGTGGTTTCAAATAACGTCCGTTCGTGATCGAAATATTCGAGATGAACTGAATTGTGTCGTTCGGGACGAGCAAGTTTGCCCCGAAGGGGCTTAGCATCGTCGATGCCAGGTTCACGTTAGAGTGGGTCCCTGGGTGGTTTATCGCCAGCTCAGAGCATGCCTAGGGATCGTTCGCGACCCCGTACATGTGTAAGCAGCTTAGCCATTTCATAGTTATCAAATATCCGTTCCACTTATGAGTTTAAAAAGGCGTGTCAAAGTGTAAATTCCCACGACGATAGGGCTAATAACCATTCAGAGCGTTCCTACGGGCCATTCGTGGTCGCATACACGCGTGAACGATTAATCCATGTTAGTGAGAGTTTTACGACTTATTTATCGTTATCATAATCCTTATTCTATTTAGTTAGTTTCGGAGATCGGTACTTATCTGCATGAGGCGCTCTGCATGCCCCCAGCCCCTGGTTGTCGTTGGTAGAGAGAGAGAGTTCATCCGGTTTTGTGTTGGTCCGGTCGTGCTCCTCCAGCTTTTGGTTTCATTCGGCTTTTGGTTTCATTCGGCTTTTGGTTTCATTCGGCTTTTGGTTTCATTCGTATCCGGTAGACCGAACCAGCTGGTTCGGCGGCCCTGAGTTCGCCTATATATAGAGGCCGTACCCCCTTGGTTTTCCCTTACCGAACCAAAGAGAACCGAATCAATTGTGCAGCCGAACCAAATTCTTCGCCGAACCAGCTCATACCGAATCAGGTATATATACTTTCTGCCGAATGAACTTTTGTCACCGGATGGTCCTGTTTGCCGAATGTGTACGGAGTGTATTGGATAGCCGAATGAGGTGAGGGCCGAACGATATGTATGCCGAATGACATGTATGCCGAATGACATGTATGCCGAATGCATGTATGCCGAATGACATGTATGCCGAACGAGCATTGGATTTTGGTGCCGAATGAACTCGTCTTGCACCGCCGAATGAGACTTCATACTTGAACCTTGAGCGGAATCTTATGCTTTTATATGCTTTCTTTAGATACTTGCTTGTTTATCTTTCTATACTTCTTGCTCTAACACCGTATTTTTCTTGTGCTGCAGAAAATGTCTCGCAAAGCGGAAACACGATCAGACAGAAAGAAGTCTAGAGGCACAGGAGAGCCTTCTTCTTCCTTGCCCCCAGTCCAACCAGGATCCGGGCAACACCGACCTATTCCGAGGTCTCTAGTGGACGGATATGGTCCACAGGAACTTTTGATCTCTCCCCCGGATTGCTTTCCTAGCTCCCTAAAGGAGGAGCAACTTGACGTCATATCCCGTTCCTTCGGGATAGATAGGGCCCTTATGTTGCTGCCGGGAGATGGAGTGATGCCATATAATCCTCCCGAGGGCTACTTCGCTTTTAGCAGATACCATTGCATGTGCGGCGCTATCCCCCCTATCAACGCTTGGATAGTAAGCTTCACCACATATTTGAAGGTGGCTCCCTTCCAGCTTCAGCCTAACTCTTACGCCATCCTGGTGAGCCTCTTTGTTATCTTCCAGAGGAGGTACGGGCGTCCTCCTTCTAACCGATAAATTCGATATTTGTACAACCTGAGAGGCTATAAGAAGGGGTCTCCGTATATTAGCCTGGAAGCGGCCGTGCCCTTCAAACCAGTCCTGGACTTGTATTCCAAGTTCACCATGTTCAAGAAAGAGTGGTTCTTCGTCAAGGACGATGCTGTTTCTTTCCGCCTTTTCACTTCCGGCTGTAAGATTGATTTCATTTATATTTTTCATGTGTTTTGACTGTAGTGTTTTTTCTGACATGCTTCTATTTCTGGTTAGCGACAGGTGGTATTGCAGTCGTGGAGGACGATTCCTTAGTGCGAATGGCTGCTGAACTAAAGGCTATTCCGGCACGGGACCGGTCGGCCTCTTTCTTGATCAGGAACGCAACCCTCTTGGAGTATAACTTGATCTTACCGCGCCAGTCCGTGGTTAAGCAAAGGGATACGGCTGAGGAGAGGGCTGCTAAAGCTAAGGAGGGGGCTACGGTAAAGAGCGGTAAGAGGGAGCCTTTCGCAGGGCGTCCCGTGGTCGGGGGGAAGAAACTGAAGAAGTCTGATGGCCCTTCTCCAAGTACTCGCCCGACTGTCCCGGAGGAGGAAGGTGTAGAAGAGGAGGAGGAGGAAGGAGGCGAAGTTGGAGAAGGGTCGGAGGGTGGAGGAGATGGCGACGGTCAAGGTGGTAGTGGTGTTGCTGCTCTAACCTCTGAACAAGACCTCGAACTGGATGAGGCTCTCCGTCGGGCCTTCGGGGAGTCGGAGGGAGAGTCGGAAACGGAGAAGGGAACAGAGAAGGCAAAGGAAACCGGCAAAGCTGTGGCTGGCACTGACCCATCCTCTAAGGGTTCCTCAGCTAGGGTGATTCCGGCGATGCAAGGTGAACTTTTGTCTTCTGCCGATTCTATTTTCGATAGGGACTTAGAAATTTTTTACGGTTCACTTCCGTCCTGGGGTGAGATCCAGGACTTATTGCAGTATCCCACTCCTCCGCCGGGTTTGTATAATAGATGTGTCTTCCCACTTTTCTTTCTTTTTAACTTAGCACATTTTTTGAACTGTGGATTATTGTATGTTCATAACACTTGTTCTTTATTCCAGGGGCAGGCCAGGCAGTTAAAACGTCGGATGTTCGACACCGCCTTGAACAATTTAAGTCGAGGAGAGCTTCCGCGAAACCTTCTACTGATCGCACTGGGGATGTAGTCAGTTACCGCCCTCTTCTTGGGGTCATCGAAGAGGGCATTCAGAAAAGGAAGCGGAGCCATTCCTTATTTGAGTCGTCCCCTGGTTCGCAGCCTCCTACTCAGCCTCCTCGTGATACTACGGAGGAGAGCACGGAGCCCGGCCCCCCTCCTCCTCCTTCCAAGAGTCCTACTGTCATTCGTATAAGGCGTCCCGACGTGCCTCGCCCCGTGCCTCGTGACCCTTTTGCCGGTCATCCTGATTTAGACCCAAGCTTTCGGGACATTTCATTCGACGAGACCACGGGCGAGCACCTCCTTCCCCGCAACCCCATGGTAAGAGTGCTGGACGAGGCTAAATCTTTAGATCTTGATTTACTTACTACACGGGTAGTCACCATGGGGGATGAGGCCAAGGCTAATATCGACCGGGTGGTCGCAGAGACCAAGAAGTTAATGGAGCATCATGCTAAGTTGGTCAAGGCCGGGGAAGAGATCGGGAGTGCTAACATTCGGTTGAGGTTAAAGGTTGCCGATCAAGCCAAGCAGCTCGCCGACCAAGCCATCCAGATTTTCCAGCATGAGGAAGCCTCCAAGCGGCTGAAAGAGACCATGGAGAAGGCCAGTAGGGCGGAATTACGGAAGATGGAGGTCGCTTGCAGGGAACGGATTAACATAGCTATCACAACGGTGGATGAGGTTCGAAATGCAGATCTCGAGCGGGTAGAGGAGTTGTCAGGGAGGCTCGAGGCTGCGGAGATGGCTCAGGCCGAGTTGAAGGAGGAGATGGAGGAGATGAGGAGGTCCCTCAAGTTGAAGGAGGAGGAAATGAGGAGGTCACTCCAGGCTGACTGCTTGAGATACCAATCAGAGAGGGACGTCGCCGTCGCCAAGTTGCAAGCTTCCGAGGCCCGGGTGAGGGAGTTTGAGGAAAACGAGGGGATGATGGATGAGATGCTGCAGGATATGTACTTCCACACTTGGAAGGAGGGCGGCTTGTCTTGGATGGACGATTACCCTCGGGTCATGGCCAAGGTGTATCTCCAGGCTTTAGAGGAGGCCAGGGTGAACGCGGGTAAGGAAGGCGGAGAGGCTTTCAACTTGAATGCGGTTACTGCTCAGTTCTCAAAGGAGGAGCAAGCGGCGGTGAAAGAGGGGATGCGGCTGCTTGCTGCAGAGGAAGCGGGCGTGCAGTTGGATGATGAGGATCAAGCGGCGGATGCTGGTGAGTTATTCTTCTTCCCTTTCTTTTCTTCCCGTGTTTCCATAACTTGGTTGTTCGTTTAATGAATTCCTCTTCCGAATTGGACAGGCGGGACTTCTGATCCGCATGCTGGGGGCTCTGATCCTGCGGCTAAGTAGACTGGGGGAGTTGGTGATGGAGTGTGGATGCATCTGCCATCTTTTTGTTTCTTTTTTATCACTGTTTATGTTAGTCTTTGATATGCAACTGTAATAAAATTATTTGCAAAGAATAACTTCGTGTGATCTTATAATATAAGCTGATTTTGTCATGTTTAAATGTTGTTGCTATCTTTATGTGCCGTGTGAGAAGTATAATTATGTATACGCCTGTGATTCTAGTTGTGTTTGATGTTAAGTTTTTGCTTGAAATATAATTTCACGTTTTGCAATGTCAGTGTATGAATAAGCTATAGTTACACATTTATGTACAAGAGAAGAGAGTACCGCCCTTTATGTTTTATTCGCAGGCGGTAGCTTTGAGTGTCTTGTGTAACTGTTCACGGGTATAGCTGAGCGCCCTGCCACCCAGTACGCAGGCTTAGAGCCTCATGAGTGAATGCTTTCTATTCGGCTTCCTGTACTTTAGAGTTTGTTATACAGGATAGGAGAAAAATATTTAAATGGAATGGAAATATAGTAAAAGTAAAACTTCCAGTCACAGAAGGCCGTCGATGTGCTTAAGTTCGTGGCAAACGGGTTTTGTAGTCACTTTCCCTAGCTGTGGGTCTTGGAGACATTTGTCACCCATCTTACGCCTCCGCGGGGAGTTTTCTTTTTTACCACAGCCGCACTTAAGACACATCGGAGCCGAGATCGCGCACGGTAACTACCCGAACCATTATGGTCCGTAGTCGTGTGTATTATTCGATTTACCGTGGCCGGCTAGCGTGGGTGCCGTTGGCCGTGAACTACCCCTGGCTGGCCACACCTTATGTTGGGGCTTAAAGTAGGTTCACAGTTGCCGGCGAGCCGAACGCCGTAATGAGCTGCCATCGGCTATAGTCGGCCTTTATGATGACTTATAATCGGCTCATTACAGTTGGCTTTGAGGGCAGGCGCGTAATGAGTTAACCCGCAGCAGAGGGATGCTGGAGCAAAAGTGTCTCATTGGCGAGTGCATAGAATCGTAGCGTACCTGTTAGGCCTAGTCCAGATGAGGCCGTGGTGCGTCTTGAGGGGAGATGCCATAGGATTTTGTTCAACAGAAAGGGATAAAACTTAACGAGCAGCCAAGACATAAAGGAACAAGTTAAAAAGAGACAAGATTTTTTAAAGTGGTTCGGCACGGAAATGCCTACGTCCACTGATTCTCTTTGTTAATTCACTTCATATGGGAAGTACAAGTTAAGAAAAGTATCGACGGAGGTGTCGGATGTTCCATGCCCTCTGGAACACCTCTCCGTCCACTGTTGACAAAATGTAAGCTCCGTTGTGGAGATCTTTATGAATTACATATGGTCCGTCCCAGATGGGGTCCAGAGCCCCGCGGCGCGGAAAGATTCGCCTGAGGACAAGATCTCCTTCTTGTAAGCTGCGATGCTTGACTTTGGAATTGTATTGTGCTGCCACTTTTTGTTTGTGAGCTGCTGCTTTGAGTGCTGCATCGTTTCTCCTTTCCTCGATCAGATCCAAAGACATGAGGAGGAGTTCTTCGTTTTCTTCTGGGTTGTAGTGGATCCTACGGTGGGAAGGCACAATAGTCTCAACTGGGAGCATTGCCTCCGATCCATATGCCAAAGAGAAAGGAGTATGTCCCGTTGATGTTCTGAAAGATGTGCGGTATGCCCATAGTGCCGTAGGAAGTTCGTCCACCCAAGCGCCTTTTGACTTTTCAAGTTTCTTCTTGATTAGGGTTTTGAGAATTTTGTTGACAGCTTCAACTTGTCCGTTTGCCTGAGGGTAAGCTACTGATGAGAAGCTTTTATGAATTCCATGTTCTTGGCACCAGTCGGCAAATTCTTCGCTGTCAAACTGGAGTCCGTTGTCGGATACGATCTTGAGTGGGACTCCATACCTGCACAGAATGTTTTTGATCAAGAAGTTGATAACTTTTGCTGAAGATATTTTATTTAAAGGTTCCGCTTCCACCCATTTGGTGAAATAATCGACTGCCACTATAGCATATTTGGCTCCGCCTCGGCCCGTTGGCAGTTCGCCAATTAAGTCAATTCCCCATACAGCAAAGGGCCAAGGGCTAGTCATTTGAGTAATTTCGTTTGTGGGCAGTCGAGGAATCTTGGCGAACTTCTGACATCTGTCGCATTTCTTAACGAAGTCTAGGGCATCTTTGTTTAGTGTGGGCCAGTAATATCCATATCGGAGTATCTTTCTTGCTAAAGTCTGTCCTCCAGTGTGATCTCCGCATCCTCCCTGATGGATGTTTGTTAATATCTCCTTGGCTTCCCTTCCGGCGACACATCTTAATAAGGGGCTAGAGAAGCCACGCCGGTAGAGGATGCCTTCTTGTATTGTGTAGTGGGGAACTTTCCTCAAGATCTTCTTGGCTTCGTCACGCCTGTCGGGTAGTATGCCATCTTGCAAATATTTCCGGATAGGAGTCATCCAGGTTCCTTCTTCGATTGCAGTTATCAGATTCACTTGTTCGAAACTTGGGGCTAGCTGCCTTGAGATTGCTAGTGCTCCGGAAATGGTGCTGTTCTTCATACTAGCTTGCTTTGCAAGTTCATCTGCCTCTTGGTTTTCTTCTCGAGGAATGTGTTTGATTAGATAATGGTCCAATTGATCGAGCAGCAGTTTGGTTTTCTTTAGGTATGCTGTGAGTCGTTCTCCTCGAGTCTGGAATTCTCCTAGTACCTGGTTTACGATAAGCTGAGAATCGCTATGAATACATAAGGAATTGATTCCAATTTCTAGGGCCAGTTCCAATCCCGCTATTACTGCTTCATATTCAGCATCGTTGTTAGTGGCCGTGAACTCCAATCTTAATGCATAGTACAACTTTCTTCCCCTGGGGGTGATGATCACAATACCTACCCCCGAGCCTTGTTCGTTCGATGCTCCGTCTACAAAGAGGTTCCACTTGATGTTTTTTGCTACTTCGGATTGTTCCTTGCCTTCGTTGGTAGTGAATTCGGCAATGAAATCAGCCATGGCTTGTCCTTTGATAGCGGTGCGAGGATGGTAGGTGATATCATACTGACTTAGTTCGATGCACCATTTGAGGAGTCGCCCAGAAGTGTCAGGACGATGGAGCACTTGTCTTAGTGGTTGATCGGTTAGAACCCTGATGGAGTGAGACTGGAAGTAGTGTCGCAGTTTTCGTGACGCGATCAATAAACAATATGCTAATTTCTCAAGTTTAGGATATCTGGCTTCTGCCCCTGTAAATCTCTTACTTACAAAGTAAACCGGGCGTTGTGTGCGGTCTTCTTCTCTTACCAAGGCGGCGCTTAGAGCATGAGATGATACAGCGAGGTATAGGTATAACACTTCACCTTCATTTGGAGTTGAGAGTACTGGTGGTCTCTGAAGGTGTTCGATTAGGTTGAGGAAGGCTTTTAATCATTCGTCGGTCCACTCGAACCTCCCTTTGTCTTTCTTGAGTGCTTCGAAGAAAGGGACACACTTGTCAGTTGCCTTGGAAATGAATCTGCTTAGGGCGGCCACCTTTCCGTTTAGGCTCTGCATTTCTTTTCGAGTGGAAGGTATCCTTATTTCTTTTAAAGCCCGGATTTGTTCAGGGTTTGCTTCGATTCCTCTGGCGTGGACGATGAATCCTAAGAATTTTCCCGATGATACTCCGAAGGAGCACTTTAGAGGATTCAGCTTCATTCCATATCGGCGAAGTACCTGAAACATATCGTCCAGATGGCTTACATGGTCGTTGGCTTTCCTGGACTTTACCAACATGTCATCCACATATACTTCCATAGTTCGTCCTATCAGTTCTGCGAACATTTTGTTGACGAGGCATTGATAGGTAGCTCCAGCATTTTTGAGTCCAAAAGGCATGACTTTGTAACAATATATTCCGCGGTCGGTGATGAAGCTAGTGTGGTCCTGATCGGGAGCGTGCATGGGGATCTGGTTATATCCGGAGTATGCATCCATAAAAGATAGGAGTTCGTGCCCAGCTGTGCTGTCTACGAGTTGGTCAATTCGGGGAAGTGGGAAGCAGTCTTTCGGGCAAGCGTCATTCAGATTGGAGAAGTCAATACATGTTCGCCACTTTCCATTGGCCTTTTTTACTAGCACTGGGTTAGCGATCCATTCTGGGTAGATGGCTTCCCGTATGAAGCCATTAGCAAGTAGATTTTTTACTTCCTCATCAAGGGCTGCTGATCGCTCTGCCCCCATGCTCCTCTTTTTCTGCTTTACTGGTACCTTGGTGGGATCGATGTTCAACATGTGGCATGCTATGTCTGGGGAGATTCCTGTCATATCGGCATGGGTCCACGCAAATACATCTAAGTTGTGGCGGAGAAAGTCAATGAGTTGATCCTTCAATTCCGTTTTCAGCTGAGATCCGATTTTTAATAGTCTACTTGAATCATGCTTATCTACCGATACGAATTCCATAGCCTCTGCAGGCTCGGCGGTAGCCTCCTCTTCTTTATCCCTGGGGTCTAGTTCATTGAAGGGATCGCTTGTGTATCGAAGAGGAGGGGCTTTCTTTAGTTGCTATGCCTCCAAGCTTTTCATGCAGAGAGTGGTCTCTGCATCTTTTCCTTTATTCTTTCTGCGGTTATTGCGAAGTTCAGTTACGTAGCAGTCTCGGGCAGCATCTTGATCTCCTTCTACTTCTCCTACTCCGTTGTCTATTGGAAATTTCATTTTCAGGCACCAGGGGGCTAATACAATCTGGAAGTCAGACAAGGCTGGTCTTCCCAAGAAAGCGTTGTAAGCCGAGTGGTTTTCTATTAGTACGAACGTTTGTTTTCGCACAACGGAGCGAGGATGACTTCCTATTTCGACGAAGAGGTCAAGTTGCTCGAGGGGCAGTTTTGCATCTCCAGTGAAACCGTGCAGTGGTTTGTCACAGGGGGATACATCCTTCATTGACAACTTCATTTTGTCGAAAGCATGTTTGAACAGGATATTTACGGAGCTTCCCGTGTCTATTAGAATCCGAAAAACTTTAGCTGGACCGAACCAGGCAGAGATGACCATGGGATCCATATGTGGGTACTGTCTTCCTTCCAAATCACGCCTACTGAATACAATGTCATCGTTTTCTTTTCGTTTCGGGTGGCGTTCCTCCGTAATGGAGTTAACATATCCTTCGGCATTTCTAAGCGACTTGCCGTACCTTTCCATCTCTGTCCAACTTCTGTCGGCGATGTGTGGTCCTCCTGAGATGGTAAGGACCACTATCTTCTCTTGACTAGAGCCACTGGTATTGTGATTGTTGCGATTCCCTCCGCCTACTTCTGGGAGGGGTTGCTTTGAGTTCTCATTGGCAGGAGTTGGAGTCCTGTTCTGACCTTTCACATAACGTTCCAGTCTTCTTCTTCTAATGTGTTCTTCGATCAAGTCCCGAAGATGGTGGCATTCATTGGTGTCATGTCCGTGGGATTCGTGGAAGCGACAGAACTTTCCGGACTTGAGTGCGTTATCTGATTCTTTCTTGTGCGGGGGGCGCTTGTATCCGAGTTCGCCCTGAGTGGCTAGGTAGATGTTTTCGATTGTTTCATTCAAAGGAGTGTAGGAGTCAAATCTTGGCCCGGGTCGATATTGGCGTTTTTCAACCTTTCTGCCCCCAGCATTGTCTCTAGATTCATTTCTTCGAGCGTCCTTAGCTGCAGCGGGAACCTTGTCCTGAACTGTCTTACCTTGTTGTCCTGATTGCCTTTCTGTAGCAGCGTCTTCAAGTCTCATATACTTTCCAGCTTCATGGAAGAAATCAGGCAAGGTAGCTGGTTTTTCCTTAGTTAACCTTCTGGCAAACTTGGTGTCTGGATGTACACCACTACAGAGGGCCATTAGAGTGAGTTTTTCATCGGCATCTTGAACTGCAGCCGCTGCGGCGTTGAACCGGGTTAGATATTGTTGTAGCGTCTCTCCGGATTTCTGTTTGACATTGGATAGAGAATAAGAATCCTTGGGTTGTTCCACATGGATGCGGAACTGGCTAATAAACCTTTCTTTCAACATCACCCATGAGCTGATGGATCCCTGGGGTAGATGGCAGAACCAGGAGGTAGCTAGATCTGCTAGGAATAGCGGAAAGCATTTGCATAATACTCCTTCTGTTGCTCCACTCATGAGCATATGCTGGGTGTATCTCTGTAAATGTACGATGGGGTCGGAAGTTCCTTTGTAAGGCTCCATGGTTGGCATTTTCCATTCCCGGGGAATAATGGCAGTTTCGATATTTCGGGTAAAGGGGCTGGTGACCCTAGCGCCTATTCCTCGGTCCCTTTGCTCCCGTTGTACACATTCTCTGAATAATTGTGCCATTCGTTCGTCAGAACTTGGAGCGGACAAGAATGAGCTTGGTTCTTCCCTGCGGGATCTATCTCGTCCAGATGACCTGTAGGGATGGTACAGTCTATCACTCCTAGCATTATCCAGTGGTTGTCTTTGGCTGCTTGGATGCACGCTAGGACCAGCTACAGTTGCCCCCTGCCTTGATCTTCCCCTGCGGGGTTCTGTTTCGAGCACATCCATGGGGCCAACTTCGGGCTGGGTTCTAGCTCGGCTCCGTTCAGCGGGGTTTCTATGATTAGGTGGCATGACTGGCTCAGCTACATCCGACCCTCGCCTGGTGCCTCCCCCGCTGGGTTCGGTTCCAAGGGCTTCCTCGAGTCGGAATTCGGGCTGAGTCCGGGCGCGGCCCCTATCATTGTTGTTCCTGTTGATAGCTTCTTCGAAGAGTGAAGACCTTTGTTGCCTCCGGGATCCTCCGGATTGGGATTCACCCCATGATTCAGTGTTGCGGTTGGACTCTTCAGCATCCCTTAAGCGTGACATGAGTTGATCCACCAAAGTTTCTTGTTGGGATGTGAAGCGGTTAGTTACTTCAGCCACAACCCTGTCCAGATCTGCCCTAGTGATTGGTTGTTCCGTTGCGGGACAAGTTGGATTTTCCTGATTTTCATCCGGTATTGCTGTTGAAGTGGGCTGATCTGTGATTGCTGGATCTGGAAGGCTGCTAGTTGCGATGTTCTTTCCTTTGTTAATATCCCTTCTCTGTTTGGAAGGCATGATTTCTAAGCAACGAGTGATGTTGTTAGGAAGAAGGTTGAGTGGGAGAAGATGAAGCCTGAGTTCAATTCTTAGTGAAAGCACCAAAAATGTTTGCACAAAAAATGGACAAACACCTCCAAGTCGTATTATTTAGTTGATTATATGTGATTTTCAATGATCTTAGATGAGTATGTAAATATGGAAAAAGCAGGGGCTGAAATGTCAAGACACACAGATTTATAGTGGTTCGGCCAGAATGTGCCTACGTCCACTTTATATGTTATTATCTTCTTTCTTTCAGGTTACAAGTACAATATTTTGTATACAAGCGTATGAAAGTAGTTTGAAAGTTCCTTCCTTGCTTGAGCACTCAAACTTGTCCGCCATTGTTGTACCCCTGCCCCTCTATTTATAGAGTGAGGTAGGGGGCAGGGGTCTTGGAGGTATATAGCTGCTGGTGGGCCCGGGCTGAGGCAATCTGGATTGGCAACTGTTTGGTTCGGCGAGGCTTCATTCGGTTTTGAATGGGTAGTGTTGGACCGGTGATGGAGTGGGATGATGTTCCATTCGGCATTGAGGTAGGTGGTTGGTCCGGTAGTGGAGTGGATTCGGTGATGGCCTTGTTGTTGGGTTGGTTCGGCATGGGTTGTCCTTCTTCTGGTTCGGCAGTAAGGAGGAATGTTGGTTCGGTTTGTTGGTTCGGTGGTGGAAAGGAGGCCGGTCCGGTGGTGGTTTGGACCGGTGGCCGAATACGGGGGTAGCCGGATGGAGATAATTGAATGTAGTCTTGGTGATAGGAGCTTGGGGGCCGAATGGAAGGAGCCGGATGGAAGGAGCCGAATGGAGGCTTGTGCCGAACGAGCTTCTTCATGGAGAATGTTGGATGGACTTCTAGGTTAGTATTGAGCCTCTTGGCTGTCGAACGAAGTGGAGGTTGCGAGTCCGGGTGAAATTGTGACTTCTTGGTCTCGAGATCTTCTGGGTGAAAATTCGCCCAACATCTGGCTCGTTTAGAGTTACGGGAGCCATAACCTGTCAAAACGATGGCCTCAGTGAGTTCTACGGCTGTGACAGCTTTCAGCCGTCAATGGATTGTTTAATGCCCAAAAAAGACTATCCGAATCTCAATCGGGTCTAGGACGTTTTTTACCCTTCGTTTTTTCGACACGTGGATTTTTACGGTAGAACGGGATTACCATGGCTAGTCTTCGATTTACCATCGCTGGAGAGTGGTGCACAATGGTACCATTTGGTTTCAAATCCATGCACGCATTTCAAAAAGTCGTACGACACTGTTTCGCCATTTCGGACGGATGTTGCACCTTGCACCGTGGATGTTGCACCCTATAGATATCGATTATTCGGACCGCCATAACTTCTGGCTCGTTTAGAGTTACGGGAGCCACATCAAAACGAAGGCCTCAATGAGTTCTACGGCTATGACAGCTTTCAGCCGTCGATGGAATGTTTAATGCCTAAAAAAGACTATCCGAATCTCAATCTGGTCTCGGAAGTTTTTTACCCTTCGTTTTTTCGACACGTGGATTTTTACGGTAAAACGAGATTACCGTGGCTGGTCTTCAATTTACCATCGCTGCAGAGTGGCGTACCATGGTACCGTTTCGTTTCAAATCCATGCACGCATTTCAAAAAGTCGTACGACACTGTTTCGCCATTTCGGTCGGATGTTGCACCTTGCACCGTGGATGTTTCACCCTGTAGATATCGATTATTCGGACAGCCATAACTTTTTTCTCGTTTAGAGTTACGGGAGCCATAACCAGTCAAAACGAAGGCCTCAGTGAGTTCTACGGCTATGACTGCTTTCAGCCGTCAATGGATTGTTTAATGCCCAAAAAAGACTATCCGAATCTCAATCGGGTCAAGGAAGTTTTTTACCCTTCTTTTTTTTCGACCCGTGGATTTTTACGGTAGAACGGGATTACCGTGGCTGGTCTTCGATATACCATCGCTGAAGAGTGGTGCACCACGGTATCATTTCGTTTCAAATCCATGCACGCATTTCAAAAAGTCGTACTACACTGTTTCTCCATTTCGTACGGATGTTGCACCTTGCACCGTGGATGTTGCACCCTGTAGATGTCGATAATTCGAACCGCCATAACTTCTGGCTCGTTTAGAGTTACGGGAGCCATAACCAGTCAAAACGAAGGACTCAGTGAGTTCTACGGTATGACAGCTTTCAGCCGCCAATGGATTGTTTAATGCCGAAAAAAGACTATCCGAATCTCAATCGGGTCTCGGAAGTTTTTTACCCTTCGTTTTTTCGACACGTGGATTTTTACGGTAAAACGGGATTACCGTGGCTGGTCTTCAATTTACCATCGCTGGAGAGTGGTGCACCATAGTACCGTTTCATTTCAAATCCTTGCACGCATTTCAAAAAGTCGTACGACACTATTTCGCCATTTCGGACGGATGTTGCACCTTGCACCGTGGATGTTGCACCCTGCAGATATCGATTATTCGGACGGCCATAACTTCTGGCTCGTTTAGAGTTACGGGAGCCATAACCAGTCAAAACGAAGGCCTCAGTGAGTTCTACAGTTATGACCGCTTTCTGCCATCAATGGA
Source organism: Allium cepa (assembly GCA_030765085.1). Taxonomy (NCBI): domain Eukaryota; kingdom Viridiplantae; phylum Streptophyta; class Magnoliopsida; order Asparagales; family Amaryllidaceae; genus Allium; species Allium cepa. The sequence continues at coordinate 17,720,207 of CM060931.1, forward strand.
TTGTTTAATGCCCAAAAAAGACTATTCGAATCTCAATCGGGTCTAGGAAGTTTTTACCCTTCGTTTTTTCGACACGTGGATTTTTACGGTAGAATGGGATTACTGTGGCTGGTCTTCGATTTACCATCGCTGGAGAGTGGTGCACCATGGTACCGTTTCGTTTGAAATCCATGCACGCATTTCAAAAAGTCGTACGACATTGTTTCGCCATTTCGGACGGATGTTGCACCTCGCACCGTGGATGTTGCACCCTGTAGATATCGATTATTCAGACGGCCATAACTTCTGGCTCGTTTAGAGTTACGGGAGCCATAACCTGTCAAAACGATGGCCTCAGTGAGTTCTACGGCTGTGACAGCTTTCAGCCGTCAATGGATTGTTTAATGCCCAAAAAAGACTATCCGAATCTCAATCGGGTCTCGAAAGTTTTTTACCCTTCCTTTTTTCGACAAGTGGATTTTTGCGGTAAAACGGGATTACCGTTGCTGGTCTTCAAGTTACATCGCTGGAGAGTGGTTCACCATGGCAATGTTTCATTTCAAATCCTTGCACGCATTTCAAAAAGTCGTACGACACTGTTTCGCCATTTCGGACGGATGTTGCACCTTGCACCGTGGATGTTGCACCCTGTAGATAACGATTATTCGGACGGCCATAACTTCTGGCTCGTTTAGAGTTACGGGAGCCATAACCAGTCAAAACGAAGGCCTCAGTGAGTTGTACGGCTATGACAGCTTTCAGCCTCGATGGATTGTTTAATGCCCAAGAAAGACTATCCGAATCTCAATCGGGTCTCAGAAGTTTTTTACCCTTCGTTTTTTCGACACGTGGATTTTTACGGTAAAACGGGATTACCGTGGCTGACCTTCGATTTACCATCGCTGGAGAGCGATGCACCATGGTACCGTTTCGTTTCAAATCCATGCACGCATTTCCAAAAGTCGTACCACACTATTTCGCCATTTCGGAAGGATGTTGCACCTTGCACCGTGGATGTTGCACCCTGTAGATATCGATTATTTGGACGGCCATAACTTCTGGCTCGTTTAGATTTACGGGAGTTATAACTAGTCAAAACGAAGGCATCAGTGAGTTCTACGGCTATGACAGCTTTCAGCCGTCAGTGGTTGTTTACTGCCCAAAAAAGACTATGCGAATCTCAATCTGGTTTCGGAAGTTTTTTACCCTTTGTTTTTTCGACACGTGGATTTTTACGGTAAAACGGGATTACCGTGGCTGGTCTTCGATTTACCATCGCTGGAGAGTGGTGTACCATGGTACCGTTTCATTTCAAATCCATGCACGCATTTCAAAAAGTCGTACGATACTGTTTCGTCGTTTCGGACGGATGTTGCACCTTGCACCGTGGATGTTTCACCCTGTAGATATCGATTATTCGGACGGCCATAACTTCTGGCTCGTTTAGAGTTACGGGAGCCATAACCAGTCAAAACGAAGGCCTCAGTGAGTTCTACGGCTATGACTGCTTTCAGCCGTCAATGGATTGTTTAATGCCCAAAAAAGACTATCCGAATCTCAATCGGGTCTAGGAAGTTTTTTACCCTTCGTTTTTTCGACACGTGGATTTTTACGGTAGAACGGGATTACCGTGGCTGGTCTTCGATTGACCACGCCGAAGAGTGGTGCACCATGGTACCATTTTGTTTCAAATCCATGCACGCATTTCAAAAATTCGTATGACACTGTTTCGCCATTTCGGATGGATGTTGCACCTTGCACCGTGGATGTTGCACCCTGTAGATATCGATTATTCGGACGGCCATAACTTCTGGCTCGTTTAGAGTTACGGGAGCCATAACCAGTCAAAATGAAGGCCTCGGTGAGTTCTACGGCTATGATAGCTTTCAGCCATCAATGGATTGTTTAATGCCCAAAAAAGACTATCCGAATCTCAATCGGGTCTAGGAAGTTTTTTACCCTTCGTTTTTTCGACACGTGGATTTTTACGGTAAAACGGGATTACCGTGGCTGGCCTTCAATTTACCATCGCTGGAGAGTGGTGCACCATGGTACTGTTTCGTTTCAAATCCTTGCACGCATTTCAAAAAGTCGTACGACACTGTTTCGCCATTTCGGACGGATGTTGCACCTTGCACCGTGGATGTGCACCCTGTAGATATCGATTATTCGGACGGCCATAACTTCTGGCTTGTTTATAGTTACGGGAGCCATAACTGTAACGACCCGTATTTTACGTGTCGATTAATCGTAGAATTTCTAGGTCGTTAAGTCGTCCTTAGCCTAAGTCGTGTGGGGTTCTTAAGTCGTAAACGACTTATGGGTAGTTTGGGTCGTGAGGAAGATAAGTCGGGTGTAGCAACTTGCAGTAGTTGGCGACTTAAGTGTGTTGACCGAGTTAAGGTAGTGACCGACCTATAGGATGACCAACCTATAGTGCTTGACCGACTTAAGGAAGATACCGGGTTAAGAAGTGGACGAGCTAGCGAGTTAGCAAGTTAGTAAAGTTATAAGAGTTAACGAGTCATCTTGTTACGACTTAGTGGTTTGGGATGAGTTAACGACCTAAGAGTTGCGAGTTAAGAGAAGCAACGACCTACGGGTTAGTGGGATAGTGGAGACAGCGTGTTGCCAAGCTAAGGAGGTTACCGGGTTAGTTTGTGAGCGACTCAGTATAAGGCTTAAGTCATTTGCGGCTTAGTGATAGGTCGTATCTCGTGCTGCCCGTTAGGTCGTGAGCCTATTAGCGTTAGGTCGTGACATTGATAAGTCGTTTCCCAGTTGAGTCGTTGGGTTCGATAAGTCGTAAGCCGTTGAGTCGTAGCTCGTGTATGAGTTAGGCCGCGCATAGGATAAGTCGTTTAGTTCTGTATGTGTTAGGTTGTAGTACCTGTTGAGTTGTGGGAATGGCTGAGTAGTATGTCGCTAGGTTGTTGAGTCGTATACGAGTTAGGATAGTTTGGCTGGGCTCGATGAGTCGTATATCGTGTTGTTTGATGAGTCGTGGACGACTCATGGGATAAGTCGTGACCGACTTAAAGGCCGACGACTCATGGGGTTTCCAGCCTATAAATAGAGGGCTTTGGCTCACTTTTTGGCACCGGATTTTGAAGCGACGAAGTGCTGCCGTTTTGAGAACTTGACTACAACATTTCTTCATCTTCTTTTCTCCACCCTAATCTAGTTCTAACATCCATCCAAGATCGAAGGTCAAGATCGAAGATCCAAGAGGCACAGTTGAAGATCTTCATCCAACGAAGCTAGATTCCATCGTTTCAAGCGAGATTTCGACGAATCAAGCTTGAATCCTTGCTGTCCAGATCTGAAGTGTTTAGTTTTTGAAGTGTTTGGGTGATTCGGTGAGTGGTGGTTATCTCTCACGCGGATCCAAAGGAGTATATTGGATTGGTGGTTTGTTGGAGTGTTGTAGATAGTAATTTTATGCATTTTTCCTTAGATCCAAGTGTAGATCCATTACTTATGAAGATGTTTACTTATGCAAGTTCATTCATCAAGTTGTAGGGACAAAATCCATGATTTATATTTGTTAGATCTATGCTAAAAACCCATGATTCATGTATGATAGACCTATTCTCGTTTATTTACGAAATTGCCATTTTAGTTATAAATGCCTATTTAGATCTTGATTGACTACTTATTTGTTTGGATTAATGTTTGCCTTGTTTGATTGTTGTGAATGAGTTATGTAGTTGATAGATTTGGACAAGTATGGTCAAAGACGATTCAAAAGCTACGGAAGAGGCTCTTGAATGGTGAAAGTTGCTTAAGGCATATGTAGTGGATGTTGAAGCTCACATGTATGGATTGGATGATGTTGAGATGGAATTTTGCCATGATGCGATGAGGCAAACCATGATGTTAAGATGAGCCTTTGCTATGATGAAGATGAGGCGAGGCATGATGTGATGTAACCTTGGTATAATCGAGAAGGATTGCTCCAAGCATGTTGATAAATTGAAGGGTAGTTCGAGTTGATTGATAATGGATGGCTCAAGAGGTAGTTTGGGCTAGGTTGAGATAGTCGTCAAGGAGGATGACTAGAAGGCTTGGATTTCATCGTTGTTGAAGGTTCTAGCAGACTCAAAGCAAGAGTACAAGGGTTGCCCTAAAGACTACAGGTAGGTGGTCTGGACGCCCTAAAGTCTACAGGTAGGTGGTCGAGTACTCTGGGTTGTTGCGAAAATTCCTAGGCACGGGTCATGATGACGTGCGGAGTTATGTCTAGAACCGGGGTTACCATTAGCGCTTGATAGATGGCTCAGGAAGGAGTCGGTCATTCAATTAACGGTGATTTCGAAGCAAGGTTAACAGTGATAGCCAGAGTCATGGATGTTTGATTGTACCATCATTCGGCCTCAAGAGCGGTGTTTTCTGGGTGCTTATCTGATCTTGGTTTAGGCCTTGGGGGTTTGTATTTGGAAAGCATCGACCTTGACTCGAGTGATTATTTCTTTACCTTAATTGTCTGCTATGTTATGTTTGCTTCTCTTTAGTGTGAGTCTGGGGGCTATCACTGTAGAAAGAGGTGGAGTGGGATGGTTTTATCCCATATGCTCTTTTGGTATGTTTGATAGTTGATTTACTGCTCACTAAGACTTTGTCTGACTCAAGGTTTTATGTCTCCTCTTATTACCTTGGGCTGTTCATCCATGTTGGGATGGGCAGACTAGGTAGCAGGTGACAGGTGCTGTTCATGGAGGTCTACGCTGATGACGACGAAGACGAGCAGGAGGCTTTTGCATATTATTTCTTATTATATGTACTGGGTGTTCCGCTGCTGTATTTGTTTGAGTGTTTTGTAGTGAGGCTTTGATGTATGGATGATTCATATGTTTGTATAAAACTACTATGATGCTTATATGATGGTGTTCTGTTCTATGGAGCTTCACTATATTATATTACTCTATTGTATTTTATCCATGCGCTGTGAGTTGTACGATAGATTCTGCGATGTTTATTCTACCTTGACGGTCACCCATGGCTACCTGGCACACCTTCAGCGCACCATTCCCTTGTTTCCGTGCGGAAGTCAGGGGCGGTCGTCACATTTGGTATCAAAGCCTTGGTTAATCGATTTTAGCCAACGCTCGCTGACGTAATTACGTATGAGAGACGTAATTGTATTTTGATGGATGATTACTATATATAATATAGTAGTTTAGATGGATCTGAACTCCTTATGCAGTTGTTTCTTAAGGTGTTCCAATCATTCCTTTTTGTAGATATTAAGGATGAGTTGAAGCGAGAGACAAGCTGCGAGGGAAAGCCGTGCTGCTAGGGAAGCTGTTGATTATGCTCCTATGTTTGAGGCCATGATGACTTCTACCATGAGAAGGATACCAGCCTCGGGGCCATCAGTAGATGTTGGAGTTCAAGTTCAAGCTCCAGGACCAGTGGATTTTGCTAAGCTTTGCAAGGACTATACTTCTCTTGGAGGAAAGGTTTTCTTGGGAACGGAATCGACCATTGAGGTGCAGAGATGGATTGATGCTTGTCAAAGGATTTTTGGTGACTTGGGAATTGAGGATGCAACTAAGAGGAAGCTCGCATCAAGGCAACTTCAAGGGAGAGCTTCGGATTGGTGGAATTCTATCACCATTGATACTTCGGAGGAGGAGATTACTTGGGAGCAATTCCAAGCTAGATTTGAAGCTAAGTTCATCTCTACAGCTCAGAAATCTGTTTTGTTCAAGAAGTTTGTAGAGCTCAAGCAAGGTGGGAGATCGGTCCTTGAGTATATTTCTGAGTTTGAGGCTTTGTCCAAGTATGCCAGATCGTATATTGATTCTCCCTATCATAAGAATGAGAAGTTTGTGACAGGCTTGGACACTTATCTTGGGAGGCAGTTGGTGGATCATTTGGACGATCCGTTTGAGAAGCTTGTGGAGAAAGCTCTCAGGCATGAGAGTTTGTTTCCTAAGGAAGGATCTGTTGTTGCTGTAACCAAGGAAGGGCCTAGGCCACAGCAGGATGGAAACAAAAAGAGGAAGCAGCAGCAACGGAAGGGTAAGGATGGCCAGAAGAAGCCGAAGGGTGAAGTGACCTGCTACAACTGTCAGCAGAAGGGCCATCTCTTCAGAGATTGCAAGAATCCCAAGGTGCCGGGAAAGTGTTATAACTGTGATAAGCTGGGACATATCAAGAAGAATTGTCCAGAGCCGAGGAAGGACAGGCAGATTGTGCAAGCTTATGCTTTGGGAGCTGTGCCGTCGTCTTCAAAAGCTCCTACTGCGAAAGAGAAAGGGAAGAGTGTGGTGGTTCAAGGTAATCTTTCTATTTGTGGTGTTCCAGTTAGAGTGTTGATTGATACTGGAGCGTCGCATTCTTTTGTTTGTGATGATTTGGTAGGCCGGTTAGGTTTGAAACCGGATATTATTGATAGGCCGTTGGTTGTGACTAATCCAGTTGGGGGTTCGTCTTGTTTGTGTATGATATGTCGTGGTCTAGTTGTGTCGAGTCATGATTGCTCGTTTGTTAGTGATTGCTTTGTTCTGAACTTTGCGGGGTTCGGAATTATTTTGGGTATGGACTGGCTTAGGAAGTATGCGGAAAGGATTGATTGTGAGAGGCTGGAGGTGACAGTCGGGAATGTGGAAGGGCGAAAGGTTGTGATACGATGTAAGCGTGAAGAAGGCGTCTTCATGAGCTTCATGTATTCGCTGGTTGTTCCACGGGATGGACTGTCATCAGTGCCTATTGTGAATGGATTTGAGGATGTCTTTGACGAAGTCAAAGGGTTACCGCCGCATAGGGAGATCGAGTTTCGTATCGATCTAGTTGAGGGAGCCAGACCTGTTGTGATGCCTCTTAGGCGGATGGCGCCTAGGGAGCAGCTAGAGTTGAAGGTGCAAGTTGACGACCTTTTGCAGAAAGGATTCATTCGGCGTAGTGTGTCCGAATGGGGTGTACCAGTTGTGTTCGCAACCAAAGCGGATGGATCGTTAAGGTTGTGCGTGGATTATCGTGAGCTGAATAAGGTGACTAAGAAGAACAAGTATCCAATGCCGAGAATAGATGACTTGTTTGATCAGCTTCACGAGGCTAAGGTGTTTTCTCAGATGGTTTTGGCGACGGGATTTCACCAGTTGAGAGTGGCAAAGGATAGTGTGCCGAGGACTGCTTTTAGGACACCATCCGGTTTTTTTGAGTGGCTGGTAATGCCGTTTGGATTGACTAACGCACCAGCATATTTTGTGGATCTTAAGAATAAAGTATTCAGAGATCAGTTGAACAAGTTCGTACTTGTGTTCGTGGATGATATTCTGATTTATTCCAGAACCGAAGAAGAGCACAAGACGCACTTGCGTATTGTTTTGGAAATCTTACGGAAACATCAGCTGAAGGCTCAGTTTTCGAAGTGTCACTTCTGGAAGAGTGAAGTGAGATTCTTAGGCCATGTTATCTCTGGAAATGGAATAGCGGTTGATCCCGCTAAGGTGGCAGCGATCCAGGATTGGATTAGACCTAAGAATGCATCTGATGTGAGAAGTTTTCTTGGATTAGCAGGATATTATCGTCGGTTTATCAAAGACTTTTCCAAGATAGCTGCACCATTAACAGGATTGACGAAGAAGAACCAAGTGTTCTGTTGGGATGCTAAGTGTGAGCAGGCTTTTGGAATCCTGAAAGAGCGACTGACGAGTGCTCCTGTTTTGACTATTCCAAGTGGGAATGATGAGATGGTGGTTTACACCGATGCATGTGGTACTGGACTTGGAGCAGTACTAATGCAGAAGAATAAAGTTGTTGCATATGCAAGTCGACAACTGAAGCCGCATGAAAGGAATTATCCGACTCATGATTTGGAGTTAGCGGCAATTGTCTTTGCTTTGAAGATGTGGAGACATTATCCATTGGGAGTTCGATCCGAGTTGTTTACGGATCATAAGTCGTTGAAGTGCCTTTTCTCCCAAAAGGATTTGAATCTTCGACAGCAGAGGTGGTTAGAATTTTTAGCATCGTATGATTTTGGTATAGCCTATACTCCGGAAAAAGGTAACGCAGTGGCTGATGCGTTAAGTCGAAGACATGCCGGATTGGGAGTCATGTTTTCGGAATGGACGAGTCACGAGTATTTGGCTGGATTTGACTTCAGCCCTAGATGTGAATTGGAACCTGAGATGTTGGCAAACTTATCAATAAGGCCTACTCTTGTGGAAAGGATTGGCGAGAGTCAAAAGCGAGACGATAAGCTTGTCAAGATTATCCGTGATTTGGAATCTGGATTGGACCCAGAGAAGGATAAGGGATTCGAAGTCGATCGAGAGGGTTGGCTTCGGAAGCAAGGACGATTGGTTGTTCCCGATATAAATGAATTAAGAGATGAAGTTCTGAGGGAAAGTCATCACTCGAAGTTGACAATTCATCCAGGTGGAACTAAGATGTATCGGGATGTGAAGAGAACCTATTATTGGGAAGGTATGAAGAAGGATGTTGGAAATTTCATTTCCAAGTGTATGAACTGCCAGTTGGTGAAAGCTGAGCAGAAGAAGCCCAGTGGATTACTTCAGCCATTAGAGGTTCCTACATGGAAGTGGGAGCAGATATCGATGGATTTTATCGATGGTCTACCTAGAACAAGGACAGGGAATGAAGGAATTTGGGTCATAGTAGATCGTTTGACTAAGAGTGCAAGGTTCATTTCTGTTCGATCAACTAGGACTGCATCAAAGTTGGCTGAGCTTTATTTTAAGTGGATAGTTCGATTCCATGGTATTCCGAAGAGTATAGTGAGCGATCGAGACCCAGTGTTCACTAGTGGATTTTGGAAGAGCTTCCAGGAAGTTTTGGGAGCCAAGTTGTGTTTGAGTACAACTTATCATCCTCAAACAGATGGTCAGACTGAGAGAGTCAACCGAGTTTTGGAAGATCTTCTCAGAGCTTGTGTTTTGGATTTCGGAGGATCATGGGAAGATCACCTTCATTTGGTGGAATTTGCATATAACAACAGTTATCAGTCGAGTATTGGTATGGCACCATTTGAGGCATTATATGGAAGACCGTGTAACTCTCCGACATGTTGGTTAGAAACTAGAGAAAAGTTGATACTTGGGCCAGAGATGATTCGACAGACTTCGGATTGTATAGAGATCATTCGGCAACGAATGAAGGCAGCCTAAGATCGTCAGAAAAGTTATGCCGATAATCGTCGTAAGGATTTGGAATTCGACGTAGGCGATATGGTTTTTGTGAAGATTTCTCCACTGAAGAATGTTATTAGATTTGGGAAGAAAGGAAAGTTAACTCCGAGATTTGTTGGACCATCCCGATTATCGAGCGAATTGGAAAGCTCGCTTATAGATTGGACTTACCGGAGAAGATGGCGGGTGTGCACAATGTCTTTCATGTATCTTATCTACGGAAGTATGTGCACAACTCGAATACAGTGGTTTCTGCTGATATCTGTGAAGATTAAGAGGTTGATCCAGTGGTTACAAGACCTCGTAAGCCGCTTTGTGTTGTTGAAACCGACACGAAACAGCTTAGGAGGAAGACGATTACGTTGCTCAAGATACAATGGAGTGATGATGTTAACGACTGTACGTGGGAGGAGGAAGAGAGGATGAAGGCAGCTCATCCCGAACTCTTCGAGGTATGGCCCTAAGGTGTCGTGACATCTCATGAATTTGTAGCTTGTTCTAAGTCTTAGAATTCTGCATGCTAGGCTAGAATTGGATGCATGGTTTGTTGATTGCTATGGATGGTAGGCATGCAGAATAGTTTTGATTGCTCTTGTCTGTTTGGAATTTCAGGGGCGAAATTCCTAAGGGGGAGAGAATGTAACGACCCGTATTTTAGGTGTCGATAAATCGTAGAATTTCTAGGTCGTTAGTGTTGTTTAAGTCGTCCTTAGCCTATGTCGTGTGGGGTTCTTAAGTCGTAAACGACTTATGGGTAGCTTGGGTCGTGAGGAAGATAGGTCGGGTGTAGAAACTTGCAGTAGTTGTCGACTTAAGTGTGTTGACCGAGTTAAGGTAGTGACCGACCTATAGGATGACCAACCTATAGTGCTTGACCGACTTAAGGAAGATACCGGGTTAAGAAGTGGACGAGCTAGCGAGTTATCGAGTTAGTAAAGTTATAAGAGTTAACGAGTCATCTTGTTACAACTTAGTGGTTTGGGATGAGTTAACGACCTAAGAGTTGCGAGTTAAGAGAAGCAGCGACATACGGGTTAGTGGGATAGTGGAGACAGCGTGTTACCAAGCTAAGGAGGTTACCGGGTTAGTTTGTGAGCGACTCAGTATAAGGCTTAAGTCATTAGCGGCTTAGTGATAGGTCGTAACTCGTGCTGCCCGTTAGGTCGTGAGCCTATTAGCGTTAGGTCGTGACATTGATAAGTCGTTTCCCAGTTGAGTCGTTGGGTTCGATAAGTCGTAAGCCGTTGAGTCGTAGCTCGGGTATGAGTTAGGCCGCGCATAGGATAAGTCGTTTAGTTCTGTGTGTGTTAGGTTGTAGTACCTGTTGAGTCGTGGGAATGGCTGAGTAGTATGTCGCTAGGTTGTTGAGTCGTATACGAGTTAGGATAGGTTGGCTGGGCTCGATGAGTCGTATATCGTGTTGTTTGATGAGTCGTGGACGACTCATGGGATAAGTCGTGACCGACTTAAAGGCCAACGACTCATGGGGTTTCCAGCCTATAAATAGAGGGCTTTGGCTCACTTTTTGGCACCGGATTTTGAAGCGACGAAGTGCTGCCGTTTTGAGAACTCGACTACAACATTTCTTCATCTTCTTTTCTCCACCCTAATCTAGTTCTAACATCCATCCAAGATCGAAGATCCAAGAGCCAAAGTTGAAGATCTTCATCCAACGAAGCTAGATTCCATCGTTTCAAGCGAGATTTCGACGAATCAAGCTTGAATCCTTGCTGTCCAGATCTGAAGTGTTTAGTTTTTGAAGTGTTTGGGTGATTCGGTGAGTGGTGGTTATCTCTCACGCGGACCCAAAGGAGTATATTGGATTGGTGGTTTGTTGGAGTGTTGTAGATAGTAATTTTATGCATTTTTCCTTAGATCCAAGTGTAGATCCATTACTTATGAAGATGTTTACTTATGCAAGTTCATTCATCAAGTTGTAGGGACAAAACCCATGATTTATATTTGTTAGATCTATGCTAAAAACCCATGATTCATGTATGATAAACCTATTCTCATTTATTTACGAAATTGGCATTTTAGTTATAAATGCCTATTTAGATCTTGATTGACTACTTATTTGTTTGGATTAATGTTTGCCTTGTTTGATTGTTGTGAATGAGTTATCTAGTTGATAGATTTGGACAAGTATGGTCAAAGACGATTCAAAAGCTACGGAAGAGGCTCTTGAATGGTGAAAGTTGCTTAAGGCATATGTAGTGGATGTTGAAGCTCACATGTATGGATTGGATGATGTTGAGATGGAATTTTTCCATGATGCGATGAGGCAAACCATGATGTTAAGATGAGCCTTTGCTATGATGAAGATGAGGCGAGACATGATGTGATGTAACCTTGGTATAATCGAGAAGGATTACTCCAAGCATGTTGATAACTTGAAGGGTAGTTCGAATTGATTGATAATGGATGGCTCAAGAGGTAGTTTGGGCTAGGTTGAGATAGTCGTCAAGGAGGATGACTAGAAGGCTTGGATTTCATCGTTGTTGAAGGTTCTAGCAGACTCAAAGCAAGAGTACAAGGGTTTCCCTAAAGACTACAGGTAGGTGGTCTGGACGCCCTAAAGACTATAGGTAGGTAGTCGAGTACTCTGGGTAGTTGCGAAAATTCCTAGGCACGGGTCATGATGACGTGCGGAGTTATGTCTAGAACCGGGGTTACCATTAGCCCTTGATAGATGGCTCATGAAGGAGTCGGTCATTCAATTAACGGTGATTTCGAAGCAAGGTTAACAGTGATAGCCAGAGTCATGGATGTTTGATTGTACCATCATTCGGCCTCAAGAGCGGTGTTTTCTGGGTGCTTATCTGATCTTGGTTTGGGCCTTGGGGGTTTGTATTTGGAAAACATCGACCTTGACTCGAGTGATTATTGCTTTACCTTAATTGTCTGCTATGTTATGTTTGCTTCTCTTTAGTGTGAGTCTGGGGCTATCACTATAGAAAGAGGTGGAGTGGGATGGTTTGTTTCCTATTCCTATTATCCCATATGCTCTTTTGGTATGTTTGATAGTTGATTTACTGCTCACTAAGACTTTGTCTGACTCAAGGTTTTATGTCTCCTCTTATTACCTTGGGCTTTTCATCCATGTTGGGATGGGCAGACTAGGTAGCAGGTGACAGGTGCTGTTCATGGAGGTCTACGCTGATGACGACGAAGACGAGCAGGAGGCTTTTGCATATTATTTCTTATTATATGTACTGGGTGTTCCGCTGCTGTATTTGTTTGAGTGTTTTGTAGTGAGGCTTTGATGTATGTATGATTCATATGTATGTATAAAACTACTATGATGCTTATATCATGGTGTTCTGTTCTATGGAGCTTCACTATATTATATTACTCTATTGTATTTTATCCATGCGCTGTGAGTTGTACGATAGATTCTGCGATGTTTATTCTACCTTGACGGTCACCCATGGCTGCCTGGCACACCTTCAGCGCACCATTCCCTTGTTTCCGTGCGGGAGTCAGGGGCGGTCGTCACAATAACCAGTCAAAACGAAGGCCTCAGTGAGTTCTACGGCTATGACAGCTTTCACCGTCAATGGATTGTTTAATGCCCAAAAAAGACTATCCGAATCTCAATCGGGTGTAGGAAGTTTTTTACCCTTCGTTTTTTCAACACGTGGATTCTTACGGTAGAACGGGATTACCGTGGCTGGTCTTCGATTTACCATCACTGGAGAGTGGTGCACCATGGTACCGTTTTGTTTCAAATCCATGCACGCATTTCAAAAATACGTACGATACTGTTTCTCCATTTCGGACGGATGTTGCACCTTGCACCGTGGATGTTGCACCCTGTAGATATCGATTATTCGGACGGCCATAACTTCTGGCTCGTTTAGAGTTACGGGAGCCATAACCAGTCAAAACGAAGGCCTCAGTGAGTTCTACAGCTATGACAGCTTTCAGCCGTCGATGGATTGTTTAATGCCCAAAAAAGACTATCCGAATCTCTATCGGGTCTCGGAAGTTTTTTACCCTTCGTTTTTTCGACACGTGGATTTTTATGGTAAAACGGGATTACCGTGGCTGGTCTTCAATTTACCCTCGCTGGAGAGTGGTGCACCAGGGTTACGTTTTGTTTCAAATCCATGCACGCATTTCAAAAAGTCGTACGACACTGTTACGCCATTTCGGACGGATGTTGCACCTTGCACCGTGGATGTTGCACCCCGTAGATATCGATTATTCGGACTGCCATAACTTCTAGCTTGTTTAGAGTTACGGAAGCCACAACCAGTCAAAACGAAGGCCTCAGTGAGTTCTACGGCTATGACAGCTTTTAGCCGTCAATGAATTGTTTAATGCTCAAAAAAGGCTATCTGAATCTCAATCGGGTCTAGGAAGTTTTTTACCCTTCGTATTTTCGACACGTGGATTTTAACGGTAGAACGGGATAACCGTGGCTGGTCTTCGATTTACCATTGCTATAGAGTGGTGCACCATAGTACCGATTCGTTTCAAATCCATGGACGCATTTCAAAAAGTCGTACGACACTGTTTCGCCATTTCGGACGGATGTTGCACCTTGCACCGTGGATGTTGCACCCTATAGATATCGATTATCCAGACGGCCATAACTTCTGGCTCATTTAGAGTTACAGGAGCCATAACCTGTCAAAACGATGGCCTCGGTGATTTCTACGGCTGTGACATCTTTCAGCCGTCAATGGATTTTTTAATGCCCAAAAAAGACTATCCGTATCTCAATCTGGTCTCGGAAGTTTTTTACTCTTCGTTTTTTCGACACGTGGATTTTTACGGTAAAACGGGATTACCGTGGTTGGTCTTCAATTTACCATCGCTGGAGAGTGGTGCACCATGGTACCGTTTCGTTTCAAATCCATGCATGCATTTCAAAAAGTCATACGACAATGTTTCGCCATTTCGGACGGATGTTGCACCTTGCACCGTGGATGTTTCACCCTGTAGATATCGATTATTCGGACGGCCATAACTTTTGGCTCGTTTGGAGCCATAACCAGTCAAAATGAAGGCCTCAGTGTGTTCTACGGCTAAGACTGCTTTCAGCCGTCAATGGATTGTTTAATGCCCAAAAAAGACTATCCGAATCTCAATCGGGTCTAGGAAGTTTTTTACCCTTCGTTTTTTCGACACGTGGATATTTACGGTAGAACGGGATTACCGCGGCTGGTCTTCGATTTGCCATCGCTGATGAGTGGTGCACCATGGTACCGTTTCTTTTCAAATCCATGCACGCATTTCAAAAAGTCGTACGACACTGTTTCGCCATTTCGGATGGATGTTGCATCTTGCACCGTGGATGTTGCACCCTGTAGATATCGATTATTCGGACGGCCATAACTTCTGGCTTGTTTAGAGTTACGGGAGCCATAACCAGTCAAAACGATGGCCTCAGTGAGTTCTACGGCTCTGACAGCTTTTAGCCGTCAATGCATTGTTTAATGCCCAAAAAAGACTATCCGAATCTCAATCGGGTCTAAGAAGTTTTTTACCCTGCGTTTTTTTGACACGTGGATTTTTACGGTTGAACGGGATAACCGTTGCAGGTCTTCGATTTACCATCGCTAGAGAGTGGTGCACCATAGTACCGTTTCGTTTCAAATCCATGCACGCATTTCAAAAAGTCGTACGACACTGTTTCGCCATTTCGGACGGATGTTGCACCTTGCACCGTGGATGTTGCACCCTGTAGATATCGATTGTGCGGACGGCCATAACTTCTGGCTCGTTTAGATTTACGGGAGGCATAACTAGTCAAAACGAAGGCCTCAGTGAGTTCTACGGCTATGATAGCTTTTAGCCGTCAATGCATTGTTTAATGCCGAAAAAAGACTATCTGAATCTCAATCGGGTCTAGGAAGTTTTTTACCCTTCGTTTTTTCGACACGTGGATTTTTACGGTTGAACGGGATAACCGTGGCTGGTCTTCGATTTACCATCGCTAGAGAGTGGTGCACCATAGTACCGTTTCGTTTCAAATCCATGCACGCATTTCAACAAGTCGTACGACACTGTTTCGCCGTTTCGGACGGATGTTGCACCTTGCACCGTGGATGTTGCACCATGTAGATATCGATTATTCAGACGGCCATAACTTCTGCCTCGTTTAGAGTTACGGGAGCCATAACCAGTCAAAACGAAGGCCTCAGTGAGTTCTACGGCTACGATAGCTTTCAGCCGTCAATGGATTGTATAATGCCCGAAAAAGACTATCCGAATCTCAATCGGATCTCGGAAGTTTTTTACCCTTCGTTTTTTCGACACATTGATTTTTATGGTAGAACGGGATTACCGTGGATGGTCTTCGATTTACCATCGCTGAAGAGTGGTGCACCATGGTACCGTTTCGTTTCAAATCCATCCACGCATTTCAAAAAGTCGTACGACACTGTTTCGCCATTTCGGATGGATGTTGCACCTTGCACTGTGGATGTTGCACCCTGTAGATATCGATTATTCGGACGGCCATAACTTCTGGCTCGTTTAGAGTTACGGGAAGCATAACCAGTCAATACGAAGGCCTTAGTGAATTCTACGGCTATGACAGCTTTCATCCGTCAATGGATTGTTTAATGCCCAAGAAAGACTATCCGAATCTCAATCGGGTCTAGGAAGTTTTTTACCCTTCGTTTTTTCGACATGTGGATTTTTATGGTAGAACGGGATTACCGTGGCTGGTCTTCTATTTACCATCGCTGGAGAGTGGTGCACCATGGTACTGTTTCGTTTCAAATCCATGCACGCATTTCAAAAAGTCGTACGACACTGTTTCGCCATTTCGGACAGATGTTCTACCTTGCACCGTGGATGTTGCACCCTATAGATATCGATTATTCGGACGGCCATAACTTCTGGCTCGTTTAGAGTTACAGGAGCCATAGCCAGTCAAAACGAAGGCCTCGGTGAGTTCTATGGCTATGACTGCTTTCATCCGTCAATGGATTGTTTAATGCCTAAAAAAGACTATCTGAATCTCAATCTGGTCTACGAAGTTTTTTACCCTTCGTTTTTTCGACACGTGGATTTTTACGGTAGAATGGGATTACCGTGGCTGGTCTTCGATTTACCATCTCTGGAGAGTGGTGCACCATGGTAACGTTTCGTTTCAAATCCATGCACGCATTTCAAAAAGACGTACGACACTGTTTCGCCATTTCGGAAGGATGTTGCACCTTGCACCGTGAATGTTGCACCCTGTAGATAATCGCTTATTCGAACCGCCATAACTTCTGGCTTGTTTAGAGTTACGGGAGCCATAACCAGTCAAAACGAAGGCCTCAGTGAGTTATACGGCTATGACAGCTTTCAGCCGTCAATGGATTGTTTAATACCCAAAAAAGACAATCCGAATCTCAATCGGGTCTCGGAAGTTTTTTACCCTTCGTTTTTTCGACACTTGGATTTTTACGGTAAAACGGGATTACCGTGGCTGGTCTTAAATTTACCATCGCTGGAGAGTGGTGCACCATGGTACCATTTCGTTTCAAATCCTTGCATGCATTTCAAAAAGTCGTACGACACTGTTTCGCCATTTCGGACGCATGTTGCACCTTGCACCGTGGATGTTGCACCCTATAGATATCGATTGTTCGGACGGCCATAACTTCTGGCTCGTTTAGATTTACGGGAGGCATAACTAGTCAAAACGAAGGCCTCAGTGAGTTCTACGGTTATGACTGCTTGCAGCCGTCAATGGATTGTTTAATGCCCAAAAAGGACTATTCGAATCTCAATCGGATCTAGGAAGTTTTTTACCCTTCGTTTTTTCGACACGTGGATTTTTACGGTAGAATGGGATTACTGTGGCTGGCCTTCGATTAACCATCGCTAGAGAGTGGTGCACCATGGTATGGTTTCATTTCAATTCCATGCACGCATTTAAAAAAGTCGTAAGACACTGTTTCGCCATTTCGGACGGATGTTGCACCTTGCACCGTGGATGCTGCACCCTGTAGATATCGATTATTCAGACGGCCATTACTTCTTGCTCGTTTAGAGTTACAGGAGCCAAAACCAGTCAAAATGAAGGCCTCAGTGAGTTCTACGGCTATGACGGCTTTCAGCCGTTAATGGATTGTTTGATGCCCAAAAAAGACTATCCGAATCTCAATCGGGTCTCGGAAGTTTTTTACCCTTCGTTTTTTCGACACGTGGAGTTTTACGGTAAAATGGGATTACCGTGGCTGGCCTTCAATTTACCATCGCTGGAGAGTGGTGCACCATGGTACTGTTTCGTTTCAAATCCTTGCACGCATTTCAAAAAGTCGTACGACGCTGTTTCTCCATTTCGGATGGATGTTGCACCTTGCACCGTGGATGTTGCACCCTGTGGATATCGATTATTCGGACGGCCATAACTTCTGGTTTGTTTAGAGTTATGGGAGCCATAACTAGTCGAAACGAAGGCCTCAGTGAGTTCTACGGCTATGACAGCTTTCAGCCGTCAATGGATTGTTTAATGCCCAAAAAAGACTATCCGAATCTCAATCATGTCTAGGAAGGTTTTTACCCTTCGTTTTTTCGATACGTGGATTTTTACGGTAGAACGGGATTACCGTGGCTGGTCTTCGATTTACCATCGCTGGAGAGTGGTGCACCATGGTACCATTTCGTTTCAAATCCATGCACGCATTTCAAAATGTCGTACGACACTGTTTCGCCATTTCGGACGGATGTTGCACCTTGCACCGTGGATGTTGCACCCTGTAGATATCGATTATTCGGACGGCCGTAACTTCTGGCTCGTTTAGAGTTACGGGAGCCATAACCAGTCAAAACGAAGGTCTCAGTGAGTTCTATGGCTAAAACAGCTTTCATCCGTCAATGGATTGTTTAATGCCCAAAAAAGACTATCCGAATCTCAATCAGGTCTAGGAAGTTTTTTACCCTTCGTTTTTTTGACACGTGGATTTTTACGGTAGATTGGGATTACCGTGGCTGGTCTTCGATTTACCATCGCTGGAGAGGGGTGCACCATTGTACCGTTTTGTTTCAAATCCATGAACGCATTTCAAAAAGTCGTACGACACTGTTTCGCCATTTTGGACGGATGTTGCACCTTGCACCGTGGATGTTGCACCCTGTAGATATCGATTATTCGAACCGCCATAACTTCTGGCTCGTTTAGAGTTACGGGAGCCATAAGCAGTCAAAACGAAGGGCTCGGTGAGTTCTACGGCTATGACAGCTTTCAGCCATCATTGGATTGTTTAATGCCCAAAAAAGACTATCCGAATCTCAATCGGGTCTCAGAAGTTTTTTACCCTTCGTTTTTTCGACACGTGGATTTTTACGGTAAAACGGGATTACCGTGGCTGGTCTTCAATTTACCATCGCTGGAGAGTGGTGCACATGGTACCGTTTCGTTTCAAATCCATGCACGCATTTCAAAAAGTCGTACGACACTGTTTCGCCATTTCGGACGGATGTTGCACCTTGCACCGTGGATGTTGCACCCTGTAGATATCGATTATTAAGACGGCCATAACTTCTGGCTTGTTTAGAGTTACGGGAGCCATAACCAGTCAAAACGAAGGCCTCAGTGAGTTCTACGGCTATGACAGCTTTCAGCCGTCAATGGATTGTTTAATGCCCAAAAAAGACTATCCGAATCTCAATCGGGTCTCGGAAGTTTTTTACCCTTCGTTTTTTCGACACGTGGAGTTTTACGGTAAAACAGGATTACCGTGGCTGGCCTTCAATTTACCATCGCTGGAGAGTGGTGCACCATGGTACTGTTTCATTTCAAATCCCTGCACGCATTTCAAAAAGTCGTACGACATTGTTTCGCTATTTCGGATGGATGTTGCACCTTGCACCGTGGATGTTGCACCCTGTAGATATCGATTATTCGGACGGCCATAACTTCTGGCTCGTTTAGAATTACAGGAGCCATAACCAGTCAAAACGAAGGCCTTAGTGAGTTCTACGGCTATGACAGCTTTCAGCCGTTAATGGATTGTTTAATGCCCAAAAAAGACTATCCGAATCTCAATCGGTCTAGGAAGTTTTTTACCCTTCGTTTTTTCGACACGTGGATTTTTACGGTAGAACGGGATTACCCTGGCTGGTCTTCGATTTACCATCGCTGGAGAGTGGTGTACCATGGTATCGTTTCGTTTTAAATCCATGCACGCATTTCAAAAAGTCGTACGACACTATTTCGCCATTTCGGACGGATGTTGCCCCTTGCACCGTGGATGTTGCACCCTATAGATATCGATTATTCGGACGGCCATTACTTCTGGCTCGTTTAGAGTTACGGGAGACATAACCAGTCAAAATGAAGGCCTCAGTGAGTTCTACTGCTATGACAGCTTTCATCCGTCAATGGATTGTTTAATGCCCAAAAAAGACTATCTGAATCTCAATCGGGTCTAGGAAGTTTTTTGCCCTTCGTTTTTTCGACACGTTGATTTTTACGGTAGAACGGGATTACCGTGGCTGGTCTTCGATTTACCATCGCTGGAGAGTGCTGCACCATGGTACCGTTTCATTTCAAATCCATGCATGCATTTCAAAAAGTTGTACGACACTGTTTCGCCATTTTGGACGGATGTTGCACCTTGCACCGTGGATGTTGCACCCTGTAGATATCGATTATTCGAACCGCCATAACTCTGGCTCGTTTAGAGTTACGGGAGCCGTAAGCAGTCAAAACGAAGGCCTCGGTGAGTTATACGACTATGACAGCTTTCAGCCGTCATTGGATTGTTTAATGCCCAAAAAAGACTATCCGAATCCCAATCGGGTCTCGGAAGTTTTTTACCCTTCGTTTTTTCGACACGTGGATTTTTACGGTAAAACAGGATTACCGTGGCTGGTCTTCAATTTACCATCGCTGGAGAGTGGTGCACCATGGCACCGTTTCGTTTCAAATTCTTGCACGCATTTAAAAAAGTCGTACGACACTGTTTCGCCATTTCGGACGGATCTTGCACCTTGCACCGTGGATGTTGCACCCTGTAGATATCGATTATTCGGACGGCCATAACTTCTGGCTCGTTTAGAGTTACGGGTGCCATAACTAGTCAAAACGAAGTCCTCGGTGAGTTCTACGGTTATGACTGCTTTCAGCTGTCAATGGATTGTTTAATTCCCAAAAAAGACTATTCGAATCTCAATCGGGTCTAAGAAGTTTTTTACCCTTCGTTTTTTCGACATGTGGATTTTTACGGTAGAATGGGATTTCTGTGGCTGGTCTTCGATTTACCATCGCTGGAGAGTGGTGCACCTTGGTACCATTTCGTTTCAAATCCATGCACGCATTTCAAAAAGTCGTACGACACAGTTTCGCCATTTCGGAAGGATGTTGCACCTTGCACCGTGGATGTTGCACCCTGTAGAAATCGATTATTCAGACGGCCATAACTTCTGGCTCGTTTAGCGTTACGGGAGCCATAACCAGTCAAAACGAAGGCCCCAGTGAGTTCTACAGCTATGATAGCTTTCAACCGTCAATGGATTGTTTGATGCCCAAAAAAGACTATGGGAATCTCAATCGGGTCTCGGAAGTTTTTTACCCTTCGTTTTTTCGACATGTAGATTTTTATGGTAAAACGGGATTACCGTGGCTGGGCTTCAATTTACCATTGCTGGAGAGTGGTGCACCAAGGTACTGTTTCGTTTCAAATCCTTGCACGCATATCTAAAAGTCGTACGACACTGTTTCGCATTTCGGACGGATGTTGCACCTTGCACCGTGGATGTTGCACACTTTAGATATCGACTATTCGGACGGCCATAACTTCTGGCTCGTTTAGAGTTACAGGAGCCATAACTAGTCAAAACGAAGGCCTCAGTGAGTTCTACGGCTATGACAGCTTTCAACCGTCAATGGATTGTTTAATGCCCAAAAAAGACTTTCCGAATCTCAATCGGGTCTAGGAAGTTTTTTACCCTTCGTTTTTTCGACACATGGATTTTTACGGTAGAACGGGATTACCGTGGCTGGTCTTCGATTTAACATCGCTGGAGAGTCGTGCAGCATGGTACCATTTTGTTTCAAATCCATGCACGCATTTCAAAAATTCGTACTATACTGTTTCTCCATTTCGGACGGATGTTGCACCTTGCACCGTGGATGTTGCACCCAGTAGATATCGATTATTCGAACGGCCATAACTTCTGGCTCGTTTAGAGATACGGGAGCCATAACCAGTCAAAACGAAGGCCTCAGTGAGTTCTACAGCTAAGACAGCTTTCAGCCGTCAATGGATTGTTTAATGCCCAAAAAAGACTATCCGAATCTCAATCGGGTCTAGGAAGTTTTTTACCCTTCATTTTTTCGACACATGGATTTTTACGGTAGAACGGGATTACCGTGGCTGGTTTTCGATTTACCATCGCTGGGGAGTGGTGCACCTTGGTACCGTTTCATTTCAAATCCATGCACGCATTTCAAAAAGTTGTACGACACTGTTTCGCCATTTTCGACGGATGTTGCACCTTGCACCGTGGATGTTGCACCCTGTAGATATCGATTATTCGGACGACCATAACTTCTGGCTCGTTTAGAGTTACGAGAGCCATAACCAGTCAAAACGAAGGCCTCAGTGAGTTCTACGGCTTTGATAGCTTTCAGCCGTCGATGGATTGTTTAATGCCCAAAAAGGACTATCCGAATCTCAATCGGGTCTCGGAAGTTTGTTACCCTTCGTTTTTTCGACACGTGAATTTTTATGGTAAAACGGGATTACCGTGGCTGGTCTTCAATTTACCCTCGCTAGAGAGTGGTGCACCAGGGTACCGTTTTGTTTCAAATCCATGTACGCATTTCAAAAAGTCGTACGACACTGTTACGCCATTTCGGACGGATGTTGCACCTTGCACCGTGGATGTTGCACCCTGTAGATATCGATTATTCGGACGGCCATAACTACTAGCTCGTTTAGAGTGACGGGAGCCATAACCAGTCAAAACGAAGGCCTCAGTGAGTTCTACGGCTATGACAGCTTTTAGCCGTCAATGAATTGTTTAATGCCCAAATAAGACTATCCAAATCTCAATCGGGTCTAGGAAGTTTTTTACCCTTCGTTTTTTCGACACGTGGATTTTTACGGTAGAACGGGATTACCGTGGCTGGTCTTCGATTTAACATCGCTGGAGAGTCGTGCAGCATG
The DNA here is from genome assembly GCA_030765085.1 of Allium cepa. Classification (NCBI taxonomy): domain Eukaryota; kingdom Viridiplantae; phylum Streptophyta; class Magnoliopsida; order Asparagales; family Amaryllidaceae; genus Allium; species Allium cepa. Next base: position 17,742,474 of record CM060931.1, read on the forward strand.
GTACCGTTTCGTATCAAATCCATGCACGCATTTCAAAAAGTCGTACGACACTGTTTCGCCATTTCGGACGGATGTTGCACCTTGCACCGTGGATGTTGCACCCTGTAGATATCGATTATTCGGACGGCCATAACTTCTGGCACGTTTAGAGTTACGATAGCCATAACCAGTCAAAACGAAGGCCTTAGTGAGTTCTACGGCTATAACAGCTTTCAGCCGTCAATGGATTGTTTAATGCCCAAAAAAGACTATCCGAATCTCTATCGGGTCTAGGAAGTTTTTTACCCTTCGTTTTTTCGACACGTGGATTTTTACGGTAGAACGGGATTACCGTGGCTGGTCTTCGATTTAACATCGCTGGAGAGTGGTGCACAATGGTACCGTTTCATTTCAAATCCATGCATGCATTTCAAAAAGTTGTACGACACTGTTTCGCCATTTGTACGGATGTTGCACCTTGCACCGTGGATGTTGCACCCTGTAGATATCGATTATTCGGACGACCATAACTTCTGGCAAGTTTAGAGTTACGGGAGCCATAACCAGTCAAAACGAAGGCCTCAGTGAGTTCTACGGCTTTGACAGCTTTCAGCCGTCGATGGATTGTTTAATGCCCAAAATAGACTATCCGTATCTCAATCTGGTCTCGGATGTTTTTTACTCTTCGTTTTTTCGACACGTGGATTTTTACGGTAAAACGGGATTACCGTGGCTTGTCTTCAATTTACCATCGCTGAAGAGTGGTGCACCATGGTACCGTTTCGTTTCAAATCCGTGCACGCATTTCAAAAAGTCGTACGACACTGTTTCGCCATTTCGGACGGATGTTGCACCTTGCACTGTGGATGTTTCACCCTGTAGATATCGATTATTCGGACGGCCATAACTTTTGGCTCGTTTGGAGTTACGGGAGCCATAACAAGTCAAAACGAAGGCCTAAGTGTGTTCTACGGCTATGAATGCTTTGAGCCATCAATGGATTGTTTAATGCCCAAAAAAGACTATCCGAATCTCAATCGGGTCAAGGATGTTTTTTGCCCTTCGTTTTTTCGACACGTGGATTTTTACGGTAGAACGGGATTACCGCTGCTGGTCTTCGATTTGCCATCGCTGAATAGTGGTGCACCATGGTACCGTTTCTTTTCAAATCCATGCACGCATTTCAAAAATTCGTACGACACTGTTTCGCCATTTCGGATGGATGTTTCATCTTGCACCGTGGATGTTGCACCCTGTAGATATCGATTATTCGGACGGCCATAACTTCTGGCTCGTTTAGAGTTACGGGAGCCATAATCAGTCAAAACGAAGGCCTCAGTGAGTTCTACGGCTATGATAGCTTTCAGCCATCAATGGATTGTTTAATGCCCAAAAAAGACTATCCGAATCTCAATCGGGTCTAGGAAGTTTTTTACCCTTCGTTTTTTCGACACGTGGATTTTTACGGTAGAACGGGATTACCATGGCTGGTCTTCGATTTACCATCGCTGGAGAGCGGTGCACCATGGTACCGTTACGTTTCAAATCCATGCACGCATTTTAAAAAGTCGTAGGACACTGTTTCGCCATTTCGGACGGATGTTGCACCTTGCAACGTGGATGTTGCACCCTGTAGATATCGATTATTCGGACGGCCAAAACTTCTGGCTCGTTTGGAGTTACGGGAGCCATAACCAGTCCTACCGAAGGCCTTAGTGGGTTATACGGCTATGACAGCTTTCATCCATCAATGGATTGTTTAATGCCAAAAAAAGACTATCTGAATCTCAATCGGGCCTAGAAAGTTTTTTACCCTTCGTTTTTTCGACACGTGGATTTTTACGGTAGAATGGGATTACCGTGGCTGGTCTTCGATTTACCATCGCTGGAGAGTGGTGCACCATGGTACCGTTTCATTTCAATTCCATGCATGCATTTCAAAAATTCGTACGACACTGTTTCGCCATTTCGGACGGATGTTGCACCTTGCACCATGGATGTTGCACCCTGTAGATATCGATTATTCGGACGGCCATAACTTCTGGCTCGTTTAGAGTTACGGGAGCCATAACTAGTCAAAACGAAGGCCTCAGTGAGTTCTACGGCTATGACAGCTTTCATCCGTCAATGGATTTTTTAATGCCGAAAAAAGACTATCCGAATCTCAATCGGGTCTAGGAAGTTTTTTACCCTTCGTTTTTTCGACACATGGATTTTTACGGTAGAACGGGATTACCGTGGCTGGTCTTCGATTTACCATCGCTGGAGAGTGGTGCACCATGGTACCGTTTCATTTCAAATCCATGCACACATTTCAAAAAGTCGTACGACACTGTTTCGCCATTTCGGACGGATGTTGCACCTTGCACCGTGGATGTTGCACCATGTAGATATCGATTATTCGGACGGCCATAACTTCTGGCTCGTTTAAAGTTACGGGAGCCATAACTAGTCAAAACGAAGGCCTCAGTGAGTTCTACGGGTATGACAGCTTTCATCCGTCAATGGATTGTTTAATGCCCAAAAAGACTATCCGAATCTCAATCGGGTCTAGGAAGTTTTTTACCTTTCGTTTTTTCAACACGTGGATTTTTACGGTAGAACGGGATTACAGTGGCTGGTCTTCGATTTACCATCGCTGGAGAGTGGTGCACCATGGTACCGTTTCGTTTCAAATCCGCGCACGCATTTCAAAAATTCGTACGACACTGTTTCGCCATTTCGGACGGATGTTGCACCTTGCACCGTGGATGTTGCACCCTGTAGATATCGATTATTCGGACGGCCATAACTTCTGGCTCGTTTAGAGTTACGGGAGCAATAACCAGTCAAAACGAAGGCCTCAGTGAGTTCCACGGCTATGATAGCTTTCAGACGTCAATGGATCGTTTAATGCCCAAAAAAGACTATCTGAATCTCAATCGGGTCTCGGAAGTTTTTTAACCTTCGTTTTTTCGACACGTGGATTTTTACGGTAAAACGCGATTACCGTGGCTGGTCTTCACTTTAGCATCGCTGGAGAGTGGTGCACCATGGTACCGTTTCGTTTCAAATCCTTGCTCGCATTTCAAAAAGTCGTACGACACTGTTTCGCCATTTCGGACGGATGTTGCACCTTGCACCGTGGATGTTGCACCCTGTAGATATCGATTATTCGGACGGCCATAACTTCTGGCTCTTTTAGAGTTACGGGGGCCATAAACAGTCAAAACGAAGGCCTTAGTGAGTTCTACGGTTATGACTGCTTTCATCCGTCAATGGATTTTTTAATGCCCAAAAAAGACTATTCGAATCTCAATCGGGTCTAGGAAGTTTTTTACCCTTCGTTTTTTCGACACGTGGATTTTTACGGTAGAATGGGAATACTGTGGCTGGTCTTCGATTTACCATCGCTAGAGAGTGGTGCACCATGGTACCGTTTCATTTCAAATCCATGCACGCATTTCAAAAAGTCATACGACACTGTTTCGCCATTTCGGACGGATGTTGCACCTTGCACCGTGGATGTTGCACACTGTAGATATCGATTATTCAGACGGCCATAACTTCTGGTTCGTTTACAGTTACGGGAGCCATAACCAGTCAAAACGAAGGCCTTAGTGAGTTCTACGGCTATGACTGCTTTCAGCCGTCAATGGATTGTTTAATGCCCAAAAAAGACTATCCGAATCTCAATCGGGTCTCGGAAGTTTTTTACCCTTCGTTTTTTCGACACATGGATTTTTGCGGTAGAACGGGATTACCGTGGCTGGTCTTCGATTTACCATCGCTGGAGAGTGGTGCACCATGGTACCGTTTCATTTCAAATCCATGCACGCATTTCAAAAAGTTGTACGACACTGTTTCGCCATTTTGGACGGATGTTGCGCCTTGCACCGTGGATGTTGCACCCTGTAGATATCGATTATTCGAACCGCCATAACTCTGGCTCGTTTAGAGTTACGGGAGCCGTAAGCAATCAAAACGAAGGCCTCGGTGAGTTATACGACTATGACAGCTTTCAGCCGTCATTGGATTGTTTAATGCCCAAAAAAGACTATCCGAATCCCAATCGGGTCTCGGAAGTTTTTTACCCTTCGTTTTTTCGACACGTGGATTTTTACGGTAAAACGGGATTACCGTGGCTGGTCTTCAATTTACCATCGCTGGAGAGTGGTGCACCATGGCACCGTTTCGTTTCAAATTCTTGCACGCATTTAAAAAAGTCGTACGACACTGTTTCGCCATTTCGGACGGATCTTGCACCTTGCACCGTGGATGTTGCACCCTGTAGATATCGATTATTCGGACGGCCATAACTTCTGGCTCGTTTAGAGTTACGGGTGCCATAACTAGTCAAAACGAAGTCCTCGGTGAGTTCTACGGTTATGACTGCTTTCAGCTGTCAATGGATTGTTTAATTCCCAAAAAAGACTATTCGAATCTCAATCGGGTCTAAGAAGTTTTTTACCCTTCGTTTTTTCGACATGTGGATTTTTACGGTAGAATGGGATTTCTGTGGCTGGTCTTCGATTTACCATCGCTGGAGAATGGTGCACCTTGGTACCATTTCGTTTCAAATCCATGCACGCATTTCAAAAAGTCGTACGACACAGTTTCGCCATTTCGGAAGGATGTTGCACCTTGCACCGTGGATGTTGCACCCTGTAGAAATCGATTATTCAGACGGCCATAACTTCTGGCTCGTTTAGCGTTACGGGAGCCATAACCTGTCAAAACGAAGGCCCCAGTGAGTTCTACAGCTATGATAGCTTTCAACCGTCAATGGATTGTTTGATGCCCAAAAAAGACTATCCGAATCTCAATTGGGTCTCGGAAGTTTTTTACCCTTCGTTTTTTCGACATGTAGATTTTTATGGTAAAACGGGATTACCGTGGCTGGGCTTCAATTTACCATTGCTGGAGAGTGGTGCACCAAGGTACTGTTTCGTTTCAAATCCTTGCACGCATATCTAAAAGTCGTACGACACTGTTTCGCATTTCGGACGGATGTTGCACCTTGCACCGTGGATGTTGCACACTTTAGATATCGACTATTCGGACGGCCATAACTTCTGGCTCGTTTAGAGTTACGGGAGCCATAACCAGTCAAAACGAAGGCCTCAGTGAGTTCTACGGCTATGACAGCTTTCAACCGTCAATGGATTGTTTAATGCCCAAAAAAGACTTTCCGAATCTCAATCGGGTCTAGGAAGTTTTTTACCCTTCGTTTTTTCGACACATGGATTTTTACGGTAGAACGGGATTACCGTGGCTGGTCTTCGATTTAACATCGCTGGAGAGTCGTGCAGCATGGTACCGTTTTGTTTCAAATCCATGCACGCATTTCAAAAATTCGTACTATACTGTTTCTCCATTTCGGACGGATGTTGCACCTTGCACCGTGGATGTTGCACCCAGTAGATATCGATTATTCGAACGGCCATAACTTCTGGCTCGTTTAGAGGTACGGGAGCCATAACCAGTCAAAACGAAGGCCTCAGTGAGTTCTACGGCTAAGACAGCTTTCAGCCGTCAATGGATTGTTTAATGCCCAAAAAAGACTATCCGAATCTCAATCGGGTCTAGGAAGTTTTTTACCCTTCATTTTTTCGACACATGGATTTTTACGGTAGAACGGGATTACCGTGGCTGGTTTTCGATTTACCATCGCTAGGGAGTGGTGCACCTTGGTACCGTTTCATTTCAAATCCATGCACGCATTTCAAAAAGTTGTACGACACTGTTTCGCCATTTTCGACGGATGTTGCACCTTGCACCGTTGATGTTGCACCCTGTAGATATCGATTATTCGGACGACCATAACTTCTGGCTCGTTTAGAATTACGAGAGCCATAACCTGTCAAAACGAAGGCCTCAGTGAGTTCTACGGCTTTGATAGCTTTCAGCCGTCGATGGATTGTTTAATGCCCAAAAAGGACTATCCGAATCTCAATCGGGTCTCGGAAGTTTGTTACCCTTCGTTTTTTCGACACGTGGATTTTTATGGTAAAACGGGATTACTGTGGCTGGTCTTCAATTAACCCTCGCTAGAGAGTGGTGCACCAGGGTACCGTTTTGTTTCAAATCCATGTACGCATTTCAAAAAGTCGTACGACACTGTTACGCCATTTCGGACGGATGTTGCACCTTGCACCGTGGATGTTGCACCCTGTAGATATCGATTATTCGGACGGCCATAACTACTAGCTCGTTTAGAGTGACGGGAGCCATAACCAGTCAAAACGAAGGCCTCAGTGAGTTCTACGGCTATGACAGCTTTTAGCCGTCAATGAATTGTTTAATGCCCAAATAAGACTATCCAAATCTCAATCGGGTCTAGGAAGTTTTTTACCCTTCGTTTTTTCGACACGTGGATTTTTACGGTAGAACGGGATTACCGTGGCTGGTCTTCGATTTAACATCGCTGGAGAGTCGTGCAGCATGGTACCGTTTCGTATCAAATCCATGCACGCATTTCAAAAAGTCGTACGACACTGTTTCGCCATTTCGGACGGATGTTGCACCTTGCACCGTGGATGTTGCACCCTGTAGATATCGATTATTCGGACGGCCATAACTTCTGGCACGTTTAGAGTTACGATAGCCATAACCAGTCAAAACGAAGGCCTTAGTGAGTTCTACGGCTATAACAGCTTTCAGCCGTCAATGGATTGTTTAATGCCCAAAAAAGACTATCCGAATCTCTATCGGGTCTAGGAAGTTTTTTACCCTTCGTTTTTTCGACACGTGGATTTTTACGGTAGAACGGGATTACCGTGGCTGGTCTTCAATTTAACATCGCTGGAGAGTGGTGCACAATGGTACCGTTTCATTTCAAATCCATGCATGCATTTCAAAAAGTTGTACGACACTGTTTCGCCATTTGTACGGATGTTGCACCTTGCACTGTGGATGTTGCACCCTGTAGATATCGATTATTCGGACGACCATAACTTCTGGCAAGTTTAGAGTTACGGGAGCCATAACCAGTCAAAACGAAGGCCTCAGTGAGTTCTACGGCTATGATAGCTTTCAGCCGTCAATGGATTGTTTAATGCCCAAAACAGACTATCCGAATCTCAATCGGGTCTCGGAAGTTTTTTACCCTTTGTTTTTTCGACACGTGGATTTTTACGGTAGAACGGGATCACCGTGGCTTGTCTTCAATTTACCATCGCTGAAGAGTGGTGCACCATGGTACCGTTTCGTTTCAAATCCGTGCACGCATTTCAAAAAGTCGTACGACACTGTTTCGCCATTTCGGACGGATGTTGCACCTTGCACTGTGGATGTTTCACCCTGTAGATATCGATTATTCGGACGGCCATAACTTTTGGCTCGTTTGGAGTTACGGGAGCCATAACAAGTCAAAACGAAGGCCTAAGTGTGTTCTACGGCTATGAATGCTTTGAGCCATCAATGGATTGTTTAATGCCCAAAAAAGACTATCCGAATCTCAATCGGGTCAAGGATGTTTTTTGCCCTTCGTTTTTTCGACACGTGGATTTTTACGGTAGAACGGGATTACCGCTGCTGGTCTTCGATTTGCCATCGCTGAATAGTGGTGCACCATGGTACCGTTTCTTTTCAAATCCATGCACGCATTTCAAAAATTCGTACGACACTGTTTCGCCATTTCGGATGGATGTTTCATCTTGCACCGTGGATGTTGCACCCTGTAGATATCGATTATTCGGACGGCCATAACTTCTGGCTCGTTTAGAGTTACGGGAGCCATAATCAGTCAAAACGAAGGCCTCAGTGAGTTCTACGGCTATGATAGTTTTCAGCCATCAATGGATTGTTTAATGCCCAAAAAAGACTATCCGAATCTCAATCGGGTCTAGGAAGTTTTTTACCCTTCGTTTTTTCGACACGTGGATTTTTACGGTAGAACGGGATTACCATGGCTGGTCTTCGATTTACCATCGCTGGAGAGCGGTGCACCATGGTACCGTTACGTTTCAAATCCATGCACGCATTTTAAAAAGTCGTACGACACTGTTTCGCCATTTCGGACGGATGTTGCACCTTGCACCGTGGATGTTGCACCCTGTAGATATCGATTATTCGGACGGCCAAAACTTCTGGCTCGTTTGGAGTTACGGGAGCCATAACCAGTCCTACCGAAGGCCTCAGTGGGTTATACGGCTATGACAGCTTTCATCCATCAATGGATTGTTTAATGCCCAAAAAAGACTATCCGAATCTCAATCGGGCCTAGAAAGTTTTTTACCCTTCGTTTTTTCGACACGTGGATTTTTACGGTAGAATGGGATTACCGTGGCTGGTCTTCGATTTACCATCGCTGGAGAGTGGTGCACCATGGTACCGTTTCATTTCAATTCCATGCATGCATTTCAAAAATTCGTACGACACTGTTTCGCCATTTCGGACGGATGTTGCACCTTGCACCATGGATGTTGCACCCTGTAGATATCGATTATTCGGACGGCCATAACTTCTGGCTCGTTTAGAGTTACGGGAGCCATAACTAGTCAAAACGAAGGCCTCAGTGAGTTCTACGGCTATGACAGCTTTCATCCGTCAATGGATTTTTTAATGCCCAAAAAAGACTATCCGAATCTCGATCGGGTCTAGGAAGTTTTTTACCCTTCGTTTTTTCGACACATGGATTTTTACGGTAGAACGGGATTACCGTGGATGGTCTTCGATTTACCATCGCTGGAGAGTGGTGCACCATGGTACCGTTTCATTTCAAATCCATGCACACATTTCAAAAAGTCGTACGACACTGTTTCGCCATTTCGGACGAATGTTGCACCTTGCACCGTGGATGTTGCACCATGTAGATATCGATTATTCGGACGGCCATAACTTCTGGCTCGTTTAAAGTTACGGGAGCCATAACTAGTCAAAACGAAGGCCTCAGTGAGTTCTACGGGTATGACAGCTTTCATCCGTCAAAGGATTGTTTAATGCCCAAAAAGACTATCCGAATCTCAATCGGGTCTAGGAAGTTTTTTACCTTTCGTTTTTTCAACACGTGGATTTTTACGGTAGAACGGGATTACAGTGGCTGGTCTTCGACTTACCATCGCTGGAGAGTGGTGCACCATGGTACTGTTTCGTTTCAAATCCGCGCACGCATTTCAAAAATTCGTACGACACTGTTTCGCCATTTCGGACGGATGTTGCACCTTGCACCGTGGATGTTGCACCCTGTAGATATCGATTATTCGGACGGCCATAACTTCTGGCTCGTTTAGAGTTACGGGAGCAATAACCAGTCAAAACGAAGGCCTCAGTGAGTTCCACGGCTATGATAGCTTTCAGACGTCAATGGATCGTTTAATGCCCAAAAAAGACTATCTGAATCTCAATCGGGTCTCGGAAGTTTTTTTACCTTCGTTTTTTCGACACGTGGATTTTTACGGTAAAACGCGATTACCGTGGCTGGTCTTCTCTTTAGCATCGCTGGAGAGTGGTGCACCATGGTACCGTTTCGTTTCAAATCCTTGCTCGCATTTCAAAAAGTCGTACGACACTGTTTCGCCATTTCGGACGGATGTTGCACCTTGCACCGTGGATGTTGCACCCTGTAGATATCGATTATTCGGACGGCCATAACTTCTGGCTCTTTTAGAGTTACGGGGGCCATAAACAGTCAAAACGAAGCCCTTAGTGAGTTCTACGGTTATGACTGCTTTCATCCGTCAATGGATTTTTTAATGCCCAAAAAAGACTATTCGAATCTCAATCGGGTCTAGGAAGTTTTTTACCCTTCGTTTTTTCGACACGTGGATTTTTGCGGTAGAATGGGAATACTGTGGCTGGTCTTCGATTTACCATCGCTAGAGAGTGGTGCACCATGGTACCGTTTCATTTCAAATCCATGCACGCATTTCAAAAAGTCATACGACACTGTTTCGCCATTTCGGACGGATGTTGCACCTTGCACCGTGGATGTTGCACCCTGTAGATATCGATTATTCAGACGGCCATAACTTCTGGCTCGTTTACAGTTACGGGAGCCATAACCAGTCAAAACGAAGGCCTTAGTGAGTTCTACGGCTATGACTGCTTTCAGCCGTCAATGGATTGTTTAATGCCCAAAAAAGACTATCCGAATCTCAATCGGGTCTCGGAAGTTTTTTACCCTTCGTTTTTTCGACACATGGATTTTTGCGGTAAAACGGGATAACCGTGGCTGGTCTTTAATTTACCAACGCTGGAGAGTGGTGCACCATGGTACTGTTTCGTTTCAAATCCTTGTGCGCATTTCAAAAAGTCGTACGACACTATTTCGCCATTTCGGACGGATGTTGCACCTTGCACCTGTTTGCACAAAAAATGGACAAACACCTCCAATCCGTATTATTTAGTTGATTATATGTTACTTTCCAAGGTTTTAGTTTACTTATGAAAATATGTAAAAAGCAAGGACTAAAATGTAAAAGACACGCAGATTTATAGTGGTTCGTCCAGAACGTGCCTACGTCCACTTTATATGTTATTCTCTCCTTTCTTTCAGATTACAAGTACAAAGCTTTAAATACAAGTATAAGAAAGTTGTTTGAAAGTTCCTTCCTTGCTTATGCTCTAGAACTTGTCTGCCATTGTTGTAACCCTGGCCCTCTATTTATAGAGTGAGGTAGGGGGAAGGAGTCCTGGATGTATATAGCTGCTGATGGGCCTGGGCTGAAGCGATTTGGTTCGGCGAGGCTTCATTCGGCGTGGAGCATGGACCGGTGATGGAATGGACCGGTGGCAGGTTGACTCGGTGGTGATGTGGAAGGGATTGGTTCGGTATGAAGGCATTGTTGGTTCGGTAGAACATGGAGGAGAGGTGGTTCGGTCATGGTTGGTTCGGTAGCGTGGAGGGAAGGTGGTTCGGTTGTAGTTGGTTCGGCGGTATTGGTCCGGTGGTGTGTGTATGGTGGTCCGGTGGCCTTGGTTCGGCTGAGGGGTGGTTCGGTGTTGCATGGAGAGCGTTGGTTCGGCTAGGCATAGGTCCTGAATGTATGTAAAGGGTGATTCTGGACGAAATTGATGCTCCTTGGCCTCGTGATCTCATGGGCGAGAATTCGCCCAACATTTGCCCCCCAAAGCGGGGCACATGCCTACATGTGTCGCGCTTTGTTTTCCTGTAGGTGTAATAGATCCATTCGGTTTCGAGGACCGAACCATCCGGTCCGGTTATCCTGAGCTCGCCTATAAATAGGGGAGCCACGCCTTCGTTATTTCCTACCGAGTGTGATAGCCGAATCAACCGAGTGCCGAATCAACCTTAACTGTTCCAAACAGCCGAATCGAACGAGTACTGTAGCTCTCCTAACTGCCGAACCAGGTGAGTATCCGAATGAACTCCTGAATTGTCGAATGAACACGTACACTTGAATTGCCGAATGAATTCGATTGTTGGGAATGCCGAATGAATCTTTAACCTCTTAATCCCGGATGGATTTTATGCCGAATGGGCTATGCCGAATGAGATTTTATGTTTGAATCTTGCGTGGAACGCTAATCCTATATTCACCTGCTTGCTTAGATTTCCATACTTCTTGTTCTAATACCATGTTTTTCTTGTGCCGCAGATAAATGTCTCGTAAAGCGGAAACTCGATCGGATAGTAAGAAGTCCAAGGATAGGGGGGAGTCTTCTTCCGTGCCTCCAGCCCAACCGGGACCGGCGCGACATGGACCTGCCCCGAGGTCGTTAGTGGATGGGTACGGTCCCCAAGAGCTTCTAAACTCTCCCCCCCCCCCCCCCCCGATTGCTTTTCGAGCTCCCTCAAAGAGGAGCAGCTTGATGTCATTTCTCGTTCCTTCGGGATTGACAGGGCTCTTATGGTGTTGCCGGGAGAGGGGGTTATGCCATATGACCCTCTTGAAGGGTACTTTGCTTACAGAAGATGTCATTGCGTGTGTGGTGCTATCCCGCCTCTCAACGCTTGGATAGTTAGCTTCATCACCTATCTGAAGGTGGCTCCATTCCAGCTTCAGCCTAACTCCTATGCCATTCTGGTGAGTCTTTTCCTCATCTTTCAGAGGAAATACGGGCGTCCCTCTTCCAACCGGGAGATCAGGTATCTGTACAACTTGCGAGGCTACAAGAAGGGGTCTCCATATATCAGTTTGGAAGCGGCCGTACCCTTCAAGCCTGTTCTGGATCTGTACTCGAAGCTCAGTATGTTCAAGAAGGAATGGTTTTTTATTAGGGATGACTCTGTTTCTTTCTGCCTTTTCACAGCCAGCTGTAAGTTGAACTTCATTTATATTTTCCTTGTCCCAATCACAATGCTTCTTCTTATATGCTTTTATTTCTTGCTAGCGACAGGTGGTTTTGCGATCATGGAGACCGATTCCTTGGGGCGGATGGCTGCTGAAATAAAGGTCATTTCGGGAAGGGACAGGTCGGCCTCGTACCTGATCAGGAACGCCACTCTCCTGGAGTATAACTTGATTCTGCCACATCAATCTGTGGTTAAACAAAGAGATACAGCCGAGGAGAGGGCTGTTAAAGCTAAGGATGGGGCTACTGCGAAGAGTAGCAAGAAGAGACCTTTCTCGGTACCTCCAGCCGTTGGGGGAAAGAAGCTTAAGAAGTCTGATGGACCCTCCCCTAGTATATGTCCAGATATTCCGGAGGAGGAAGGTGGAGAGGAGGAAAGAGGCGAAGAGGAGAGCGGAGGAGATGGAGAAGGTGAAGGACAAGGTGGTAGTGGTGCTGGTGCCTTGACCTCCGTGCAAGTGGGGGAGCTTCAGGAGTGGACAGATGAGGCTCTCCGTCAAGCTTTCGGGGAATCGGAGGGAGAACCGGATTTGGAGGAGAAGGCGAAGAAGACTGGCAAGGCCGGGGCTGACGCCGATCCATCCCCTAAGAGCTCCTCAACTAGGGTGACTCCGGCAGTGCAAGGTGAACTTTTGACTTCTGCAGACTCCATTTATTACAGGGACTTAGGAATATTTTATGGCTCGCTCCCGTCCTGGGATGAAATCCAGGACTTATTGCGGGATCCTACTCCTCCGCAGGGTTTGTATAATAGATGTGTCTTCTCATTCTTTTTAACTTAACATATTTCTCGGATTATGGACCATTGTATGTTCGTAACACTTGTTCTTTATTACAGAGGCAGGCGAGGTGGTCAAAACTTCAGACGTTCGACGCCGTCTTGAACAATCCAAGTTGATGAGAGCTTCTACTAAGCCGCCAACTGGCCGTTCCGGGGATGTAGTTAAATATCGCCCTCTTCTTGGAGTCATTGAGGAAGGTATCCAGCAGAGGAAGAGGAGGCGTTCCTTGTTTGATTCACCACCCGATCCTCAGCTCCCACCTCAGCCTATTCATGATATCACGGAGGAGGGTACTGAGCATATTCCTTCCCCACATCTGCCTGAAAATCCTACCGTTATCCGCATAAAACGTCCCGACGTGCCTCGCAATCCCTTTGCCGGCCACCCGGATTTGGACCCAAGCTCTCAGGATATCCTATTTGACGAAGCCACGGGCGAGCATCTTCTCCCCCACAATCCCATGGTTCGGGTTCTTGATGAGGCTAAGTCCCTAAATCTGGATCTGCTTACTACTCGGATAGCTGCTATGGGGGACGAAGCCAAGGCCAACATTGACCGGGTCGCGGAGGAGGTTAAAAAGTTGATGGAGCATCATGATCGACTGGCTAGGGCTGGGGAGGAAGTCGGGAGTTCTAACATTCGGCTGCGGCTACAGGTTTCTGATCAGGCCAAGCAGCTTGCCGATCAGGCTTTCCAGATTTCTCAGCACGAGGCAGCCTCTAGGCAGTTGAAGGAGAATCTGGAAAAGGCCAGCAGGGCAGAATTGCGGAAAATGGAGGCTTCTTGCAAGGGGCGGATTGATATGGCCATTGCGACGGTGGATGAGGTTCGGAATGCGGATCTTGGGCGGATTGAACAGTTGTCTGGGAGGCTTGAGGCCGCAGAGCTTGCTCAGGCCAAGCTAAAGGAAGAGATGGAGGAAATGAGGAGGTCTCTCCAGGCTGACCGCTTGAGGTATCGATCGGAGTAGGATGTTGTCGTTGCTAAGTTGTTATCCTCCGAGGCCCGGGTGAGGGAGTTTGAGGAGAATGAGGGGATGATGGATGAGATTTTGCAGGATATGTACTTCCGTACATGGAAGCTGGGTAATCTATCCTGGATGGATGACTATCCCCGGGTCATGGCTAGGATATATCTCCGTGCTTTGGAGGAGGCCAAGGCCGATGCGGATAAGGAAGGTGGAGCGGCATTCAGGATGGACGTGGTAACCGCCCAGTTCTCAATGGAGGAGAAGGTAGCGGTGAAGGAAGGGATGCGGCTGCTTGCTGCAGAGGAAGCGGGTTTGCATTTGGCTGATGAGGATCAAGCGGCGGACGCTGGTGAGTCTCTTTTCTCTTTCTCTTTTCTTTTTGGATCTTCATAACTCGATCGCTTACTGTTCGCTTAATGAATTCCCCTTCTGAATTGGACAGGTGGGACTTCTGGTCACCATGTTGGGAGCTCCGACCCGGCGGCTAAGTAGGCTTGGAGAGTTGGTAGGATGAGGGCGAAGCGTGAACGCAGCTGGTCACCTTTTGATTTCTTTTTATTGCTGTTCACGTTAGTCCAAAACATCGATGTAACTGTAATAATATTGTTTGTGATGAATGACGTTTTGTAATTTCATAATATAAGCTGATTCCTTTATGTTGGAATGTTATTGCTATTTTGCTGTGTTGTTTAAGTGATGTAACTATGCATGTTACTAGTGACTCGATTGTGCCTGATGCCAAGTTTTTTGCTTAAATCATAATTTTCTCATTTTGCAATGTAAATGTGATGTGTAAATACGAACTGCAGCTACGTATTAATGTATAAAAGTAGAAGGTACCGCCATTCATGTTTTGGCCATAGACGGCAATTTCGTGCATCCTGTAAGACTAAGCACGGAATGCTGTTGAGTGTCTCGTTATTCGATTGTAAGTTTCTGTTCCCATTAGCGAACGTTCCCTATTTCATGTCCTGTACTTTCAAGCACCGTTACGAGGAATAGGAGAAAAGTTTTAAATGAAATTGAAATACAGGAAAAGTAAAACTTCCAGTCACGGAAGGCCGTCGATGTGCTTAAGTTCGTGTCAAACGGGTTTTGTAGTCACTTTCCCTAGCTGTGGGTCTTGGAGACATTTGTCACCCATCTTACGCCTACTGCGGGGAGTTTTCTTTTTTACCACAGTCGCACTTAAGACACATCGGAGCCGATCGCGCACAGTAACTACCCAGGCCATTATGGCCCGTAATCGTGGGTATTATTCGATTTACTGTGGCCGGCTAGCGTGGGGGCCAATCGTCGACTGTGAACTGCCCCTGGCTGGCCACACCTTATGTTGGGGCTTATGATCGGTTCACAGTCCCCGGCGAGCCGAATCACTGTAATGAGCTGCCATCGGCTATAGTCGGCCTTTTTTACGATGACTTATACTCGGCTTATTACAGTCGGCTTTAAGGGCCGAGGCAAACAATGAGTTAACTCGCGGTAGAGGGATACCGGAGCAAAGTGTCTCATTGGCGAGGGCATAGGAGCGCAGCGTACCTGTTAGATTTCGTCCAGATGGAGTTGTGTTGTGAAGTTCTGGATTGAAATGTCATCTGCAAAGGATTTTGTTCAATAGCAAATGATAAAGCTTAACAAGTAGCCAAGATATAAAGGAACAAGTTAACAAGAGCCGAGTTTTTTAAAGTGGTTCGACACGAAAATGCCTACGTCCACTGATTCTCTTTGTGAATTCACTTCATATGGGCAGTACAAGTTAAGAAAAGTATCGACGGAGGTGTCGAATGTTCCATGCCTCTGGAACACCTCTCCGTCCACTGTTGACAAAATATAAGCTCCGTTGTGGAGATCTTTATGAATTACATATGGTCCGTCCCAGATGGGGTCCATTGCCCCGGGGCGCGGAAAGATTCTCTTGAGGACAAGGTCTCCTTCTTGCAAGCTGCGATGTTTGACTTTGGAATTGTATAGTGCTGCCACTTTTTGTCTGTGAGCTGCTGCTTTGAGTGCTGCATCATTTCTTCTCTCCTCAATTAGATCCAAAGACATGTGGAGGAGTTCTTCATTTTCTTCCGGGTTGTAGTGGATCCTACGGTGAGAGGGCACTATAGTTTCAACTGGGAGCATAGCCTCCGATCCGTATGCCAAAGAGAAGGGAGTATGCCCTGTTGAAGTTCTGTAAGATGTGCGATATGCCCAAAGTGCCGTAGGAAGTTCGTCCACCCAAGCGCCTTTCGACTTTTCAAGTTTCTTCTTGATTAAGGTTTTGAGAATTTTGTTGACAGCTTCTATTTGGCCGTTTGCCTGGGGATAAGCCACGGATGAGAAGCTTTTGTGAATCCCATGCTCTTGGCACAAGTCGGTGAATTCCTCGCTGTCAAACTGAAGTCCATTGCCTGATACGATTTTGAATGGTGTTCCGTACCTACACAGAATATTTTTGATTAAGAAGTTGATAACTTTTGCCGAAGATATTTTATTTAGAGGTTCCGCCTCCACCTATTTGGTGAAGTAGTCGACTGCCACTATAGCATATTTGGCTCCGCCTCGGCCCGTTGGCAGTTCGCCGATTAAGTCAATCCCCCATATTGCGAAGGGCCAAGGGCTGGTCATCTGAGTAATTTCATTGGTTGGTAGTCGAGGGATTTTGGAAAATTTCTGACATCTGTCACATTTTTTGACGAACTCTAAGGCGTCTTTGTTCAAGGTGGGCCAGAAATATCCATATCGGAGTATCTTTTTTGCTAGAGTCTGCCCTCCGGTGTGGTCTCCACAACATCCCTGATGGATGTTGGATAGAATTTCCATGGCTTCTCTTCCAGCAACGCACCTCAATAAGGGGTTAGAGAAGCCGCGTCGATAGAGGATGCCTTCTTGCATCGTGTAGCGGGAAGCTTTCCTTAGAATTTTCTTAACTTCATTTCGCCCGTCTGGTAGGGTGCCGTTTTGTAAGTACTCTCGGATAGGGGTCATCCATGTTTCTTCTTCGGTTGCAGCTATCAGGTGTACTTGCTCGAAACTCGAGGTTAGCAGCCTTGAGACAGTTATCGCTCCAGAAGCGGTGTCATTTCCCATGCTAGCTTGCTTTGCCAGCTCGTCGGCCTCTCGATTTTCCTCTCGAGGAATGTGTCTGATCAAATAGTGATCCAGTTAGTTAAGTAGCAGCTTGGTCCTCTTTAGGTATGCTGTGAGTCGTCCTCCTCGAGTGTGGAACTCTCCTAGTATTTGATTCACAATAAGTTGAGAATCACTATGGAGACATAAAGAACTGACTCCGATTTCCAGTGCAAGTTCTAATCCGGTTATCACTGCTTCGTATTCTGCGTCATTGTTGGTGGTAGCGAATTCCAATCTTAGGGCGTAGCGCAGCTTCTTTCCCTTGGGGGTGATTTTCACAACACCTACCCCTGAGCCTTGTTCGTTTGATGCTCCATCTACGAAGAGATTCCACTTGATATCTTCTGCTATTTCATATTGGTCCTTACCTTCGCCGGTAGTGAATTCGGCAATGAAATCAGCTATGGCTTGTCCCTTGATAGCGGTGTGAGGATGGTAAGTGATATCATATTGGCTTAGCTCGATGCACCACTTGAGCAGTCGCCCAGAGGTGTCGGGACGATGGAGCACTTGCCTCAATGGCTGGTCGGTTAGGACTCTGACGGGATGAGACTGGAAATAGTGTCGCAGCTTCCTTGATGTGATTAGTAAACAATATGCCAGTTTCTCGAGTTTAGGATACCGGGTTTCTGCTCCCGTGAACCTTTTGCTTATGAAGTACATTGGCCGTTGTGTGCGGTTTTCTTCTCTTACCAAAGCGGCGCTTAGGGCATGGGATGACACAGCAAGATATAGCTATAGTTCTTCGCCTTCATTTGGCATTGAGAGTACTGGTGGCCGTTGGAGGTGCTCGATTAGGTTAAGGAAAGCTGCTGAACATTCGTCGGTCCACTCGAATTTTCCTTTGTCTCTCTTCAGTGCTTCAAAGAAAGGGATGCATTTGTCGGTTGCTTTAGAGATGAATCGGCTTAGGGCGGCCACCTTCCCGTTTAGGCTTTGCATTTCTTTCCGAGTGGACGGTGTTTTGATATCTTGCAAGGCTCGGATTTGTTCGGGGTTCGCTTCGATCCCTCTGGCATGGACGATGAATCCCATGAACTTTCCTGATGACACCCCGAAGGAGCACTTTAGAGGGTTCAGCTTCATTCCATATTGGCGGAGTACTTGGAACATCTTGTCCAGGTGGCTTACATGATCGTTGGCTTTTCTTGATTTTACCAACATGTCATCCACATAAACTTCCATAGTTCGTCCTATCAGTTCTGCAAACATCTTGTTGACGAGGCGCTGATAAGTAGCTCCGGCTTTTTTAAGTCCAAATGGCATTACCTTGTAGCAGTACAATCCTCGGTCAGTGATGAAGCTAGTGTGGTCTTGATCGGGGGCGTGCATAGGGATCTGGTTATATCCTGAGTATGCGTCCATAAAGGATAAGAGTTCGTGTCCAGCAGTGTTGTCCACGAGTTGGTCTATTCGGGGGAGTGGGAAGCATTCTTTCGGGCAAGCGTCATTTAATTTGGAGAAATCGATGCATTTTCGCCACTTCCCATTAGCTATCTTTACCAGTACCGGGTTGGCGATCCACTCCGGGTAGATGGCTTCACGTATGAAGTCATTGGCAAGTAAGTTCTTTACTTCTTCCTCGAGGGCTGCTGATCGTTCTGCCCCCATACTTCTCTTCTTTTGCTTTACCGGTACCCTGGTAGGATCGATGTTTAGTGCGTGGCATGCTATGTCCGGGGAGATTCCGGTCATATCAGCGTGCGTCCATGCAAATACATCCATGTTGTGGCGAAGAAAATCAATGAGTTGATTCTTTAATTCTCTTTTTAGCTGAGATCCGACTCTCAGCAGTTTACTTGGGTCGTGTTTGTCTACAGATAAGAATTCCATAGCCTCTGCAGACACGGCGATAGCCTCTTCCTCTCCGTCCCTGGGATCTAGTTCGTTGAAGGGATCACATATATATCGAAGAGGAGGGGCTTTCTTTAGTTGCTATGCTTCCAAGCTTTTCATGCAGAGAGTAGTCTCTGCATTCTTCCCTTTATCTTTCTTGCGGTTATTGCGAAGTTCGGTTACATAGCAGTCCCGAGCGGCGTCCTGATCTCCTTCTACTTCTCCCACTCCATTATCCGTTGGGAATTTCATCTTCAGGCACCATGGGGCAAGGATAATTTGGAAGTCGGACAAGGCTGGTCTTCCTAAAAAGGCATTGTAGGCCGAGTGGTTGTCTATTAGCACGAACGTTTATTTCCGAACGGCGGAGCGGGGATGACTTCCCAATTCAACAAAGAGATCCAATTGTCCGAGGGGCATCTTTGCTTCTCCAGTGAAACCGTGTAGTGGTTTGTTACAGGGGGATACATCCTTCATTGACAGCTTCATTTTGTCGAAAGCATGCTTGAATAGGATATTTACTGAACTTCCAGTGTCTATTAAGATTCGGAAAACTTTGGCTGGACCGAACCAGGCAGAGATGACCATAGGATCCATATGAGGGTATTGCCTTCCTTCTAGGTCGCGCCCACTGAATGTGATATCATTACTTTCCTTCCGCTTAGGGTGGCGTTCTTCCATAACAGAATGGACGCAGTCTCCCTTGCTTCTGAGTGAGTTTCCATATCTTTCCATTTTTTTCCAGCTCTTGTCAGCGATGTGTGGCCCTCCTGATATTGTATGGACCACTATTTTCTCTTGGCTGGACCCGCTGGTGTTGCGATTTCCTCCGCCTGTCTCTGGGTGGAGCTGCCCTGGGCTTTCCTTGGCAGGAGCTAGGGTCCTGTCCTGGCCCTTTACATAGCGTTCCAGCTTCTTTCTCCTGATG
Source organism: Allium cepa (assembly GCA_030765085.1). Lineage (NCBI taxonomy): Eukaryota > Viridiplantae > Streptophyta > Magnoliopsida > Asparagales > Amaryllidaceae > Allium > Allium cepa. The sequence continues at coordinate 17,762,323 of CM060931.1, forward strand.
TGTTCTTCAATTAGATCTCGGAGATGACGGCATTCATTGGTATCGTGCCCATGAGACTCGTGAAAACGGCAGAATTTTTCGGACTGGATTGCGCGATCTGACTCTTTCTTGTACGGGGGGCGCTTGTATGTAAGTCCGTCCTGGGTGGCCAGGAAGATGTTCTCGACTGTTTCATTCAAGGGAGTGTAAGCGTCAAATCTCGGTCCTGGTCGGTACAAGCGCTTTTCTCCCTTCTTGCCCCCTGCATTGTCTCTGGAGTCATTTCTCCGAATGTCTTTTGCTGCGGCAGGGGCGTTTCCATGGGCGGTCTTAGCCTGTGGTCCTGTCCGCCTTTCAGTGGCAGCCTCTTCGAGTCTCATGTACTTCCCAGCTTCATGAAAGAAATCGGGCAACGTAGCTGGTTTTTCTTTAGTTAGTCTTCTAGCAAACTTGGTATCTTGGTGCACACCAATACAGAGGGCCATTAGGGTGAGTTTCTCATCGGCATCTTGGACTGCGGCCGCTGCGGTGTTGAACCGGGTTAGATATTGTTACAGTGTCTCTCCGGATTTCTGTTTGACATTGGATAGAGGATAAGCATCCTTGGGTTGTTCCACGTGAATGCGGAACTGGCTAATGAACCTTTCCTTCAACATTTCCCATGAATTGATAGATCCTTGGGGTAGATGGCAGAACCAGGAAGTAGCTAGATCTGCTAAAAATAGTGGAAAGCATTTGCATAATACTCCTTCCGTTGCCCTGCTCATGAGCATATGCTGTGTGTATCTCTGCAAGTGTACAACGAGGTCGAAAGTTCCCTTGTACGGTTCCATCGTCAGCATTTTCCACTCTCGAGGGGTGATGGCGGTTTCGATGTCGTGGGTGAAAGGGCTGGTTACCCTAGCGCTTATCCCTCGCTCCCTTTGCTCCCGTCGGACGCATTCCCTGAATAATCGTGCCATTCTTTCATCAGAATTTGGAGCGGACAAGAATGAGCTTGGTTCTTCCCTGCGGGATCGATCTCGTCCGGATGACCTATAGGGATGGTATAGCCTATCATTTCTGACGTTATCCAGTGGCTGTCTTTGGCTACTCGGATGCATGCTAGGACCAGCTACAGTTGCCCCCTGCCTTGATCTTCCCCTGTGGGGTTCTGTTTCGAGCATTTCCATGGGGTCAACTTCGGGCTGGGTTCTAGCTCGGCTCCGTTCAGCGGGGTTTCTATGATTAGGTGGCATGACAGGCTCAGCTACATCCGACCCTCGCCTGGTGCCTCCCCCATTGGGTTCGGTTCCAAGCGCTTCCTCGAGTCGGAGTTCGGGCTGAGTCCGGGCACGGCCCCTATCACTGTTGTTCCTGTTGATAGCTTCTTCGAAGAGGGAAGACCTTTGCTGTCTCTGAGATCCTCCAGATTGAGACTCACCCCATGATTCAGTGTTGCGGTTGGATTCTTCGGCATCCCTCAAGCGTGACATGAGTTGGTTCACCAAAGCTTCTTGTTGGGATGCGAAGCGGTTAGTTACTTCAGTCACAACTCTGTCTAGATCTGCCCTAGTGATTGCTGCTGGTTGTTCCGCGGCAGGGGCTATTGGATTTGCCTTATCTGCTGTCGTAGTGGGATGGTTCTCCTGATCTGGATCCACTGGATCTGGAGCGCTGCTGGTTGCAACGTTCTTTCCCTTGTTGGTGTCTTTTCTCTGCCTTGAAGTCATGTTTCCTAGGCAATGGAGGGTGCTATTGGGAAAGAAGGTTGAATGAGGTAAGCTGAAGCTTCGAGTTCCAATTTCTCAGTGAAAGCACCAAAAATGTTTGCACAAAAAATGGACAAACACCTCCAATCCGTATTATTTAGTTGATTATATGTTACTTTCCAAGGTTTTAGGTTACTTATGCAAATATGTAAAAAGCAAGGATTAAAATGTAAAAGACACGCAGATTTATAGTGGTTCGACCAGAACGTGCCTACGTCCACTTTACATGTTATTCTCTCCTTTCTTTCGGATTACAAGTACAAAGCTTTAAATACAAGTATAGGAAAGTTGTTTGAAAGTTCCTACCTTGCTTGAGCTCTCAAACTTGTCTGCCATTGTTGTACCCCTGCCCCTCTATTTATAGAGCGAGGTAGGGGGCAGGGGTCCTGGATGTAAATAGCTGCTGATGGGCCTGGGCTGAAGCGATCTGGTTCGGCGAGGCTTCATTCGGCGTGGAGCTTGGACCGGTGATGGAATGGACCGGTGGCAGGTTGACTCGGTGGTGATGTGGAAGGGATTGGTTCGGTATGAAGGCGTTGTTGGTTCGGTAGAACATGGAGGAGAGGTGGTACGGTCATGGTTGGTTCGGTAGCGTGGAGGGAAGGTGGTTCGGTTGTAGTTGGTTCGGCGGTGTTGGTCCGGTGTTGTGTGTATGGTGGTCCGGTGGCCTTGATTCGGCTGAGGGGTGGTTCAGTGTTGCATGGAGAGCATTGGTTCGGCTAGGCATAGGTACCGAATGTAGGTAAAGGGTGATTCTGGACGAAATTGATGCTCCTTGGCCTCGTGATCTCATGGGCGAGAATTCGCCCAACAGCACCGTGGATGTTGCACCCTGTAGATATCGATTATTCGGACGGCCATAACTTTTGGCTCGTTTAGAGTTACGGGAGCCATAACCAGTCAAAACGAAGGCCTTAGTGAGTTCTACGGCTATGACAGCTTTCAGCCGTCGATGGATTGTTTAATGCCCAAAAAAGACTATCTGAATCTCAATCGGGTCTAGGAAGTTTTTTACCCTTCGTTTTTTCGACACGTGGTTTTTTACGGTAGAATGGGATAACCATGGCTGGTTTTCGATTTACCATCGCTGGAGAGTGGCGCACCATGGTACCGTTTCGTTTCAAATCCATGCACGCATTTCAAAAAGTCGTACGGCACTATTTTTCCATTTCGGACGGATGTTGCACCTTGCACCGTGGATGTTGCACCCTGTAGAAATCGATTATTCGGACGGCCATAACTTCTGGCTCGTTTAGAGTTACGGGAGCCATAACTAGTCAAAACGAAGGCCTCAGTGAGTACTACGGCTATGACTGCTTTCAGCCGTCAATGGATTGTTTAATGCCCAAAAAAGACTATCTGAATCTCAATCGGGTCTAGGAAGTTTTTTACCCTTCGTTTTTTTGACACGTGGATTTTTACGGTAGAACGGGATTACCGTGGCTGGTCTTCAATTTATCATTGCTGGAGAATGGTTCACCATGGTACCATTTCATTTCAAATCCATGCACGCATTTCAAAAAGTCGTACGACACTGTTTCACCATTTCGGACGGATGTTGCACCTTGCACCGTGGACGTTGCACCCTGTAGATATCGATTATTCGGACGACCATAACTTCTGGCTCGTTTGGAGTTACGGGAGCCATAACCAGTCAAAACGAAGGACTTAGTGAGTTCTACGGCTATGACAGCCTTCATCCGTCAATGGATTGTTTAATGCCCAAAAAAGACTATCTGAATCTCTATCGGGTCTAGGAAGTTTTTTACATTTCGTTTTTTTGACACATGGATTTTTACGGTAGAACGGGATTACCATGGCTGGTCTTCGATTTACCATCGTCGGAGAGTGTTGCACCATGGTACCGTTTCGTTTCAAATCCATGCACGCATTTCAAAAAGTCGTATGACACTGTTTCTCCATTTCGGACGGATGTTGCACCCTGTAGATATCGATTATTCGAACCGCCATAACTTCTGGCTCGTTTAGAGTTATGGGAGCCATAACCCGTCAAAACGAAGGCCTCAGTGAGTTCTACGGCTATGACAGCTTTCAGCCGTCAATGGATTGTTTAATGCCCAAAAAAGACTATCCGAATCTCAATCGGGGCTCGGAAGTTTTTTACCCTTCGTTTTTTCGACACGTGGATTTTTACGGTAAAACGGGATTACCGTGGCTGGTCTTCAATTTACCATCGCTGGAGAGTGGTGCACCATGGTACTGTTTCGTTTCAAATCCTTGCATGCATTTCAAAAAGTCGTACGACACTGTTTCGCCATTTCATACGGATATTGCACCTTGCACCGTGGATGTTGCATCCTGTAGATATCGATTATTCGGACGGCAATAACTTCTGGCTCGTTTAGAGTTACGGGAGCCATAACCAGTCAAAACGAAGGCCTCAGTGAGTTCTACGGCTATGACTGCTTTCAGCCATCAATGGATTGTATAATGCCCAAAAAAGACTATCCGAATCTCAATCGGGTCTAGGAAGTTTTTTACCCTTCGTTTTTTCGACACGTGGATTTTTACGGTAGAACAGGATTACCGTGGCTGGCCTTCGATTTACCATCGCTGGAGAGTGGTGCACCATGGTACCATTTCGTTTCAAATCCATGCACGCATTTCAAAAAGTCGTACAACACTGTTTCACCATTTCGGACGGATGTTGCACCTTGCACCGTGGATGTTGCACCCTGTAGATATCGATTATTCGGACGGCCATAACTTCTGGCTCGTTTAGAGTTACGGGAGCCATAACCAGTCAAAACGAAGGCCTCAGTGAGTTCTTCGGCTATGACAGCTTTCATCCGTCAATGGATTTTTTAATGCCCAAAAAAGACTATCCGAATCTCAATCGGGTCTAGGAAGTTTTTTACCCTTCGTTTTTTCGACACGTGGATTTTTACGGTAGAACAGGATTACCGTGGCTGGTCTTCGATTTATCATCGCTGGAGAGTAGTGCACCATGGTACCGTTTCATTTCAAATCCATGCACGCATTTCAAAAAGTCGTACGACACTATTTCTCCATTTCGAAAAGATGTTGCACCTTGCACCGTGGATGTTGCACCCTGTAGATATCGATAATTCGAACCGCCATAACTTCTGACTCGTTTAGAGTTACGGGAGCCATAACCGGTCAAAACGAAGGCCTCAGTGAGTTCTACGGCTATGACAGCTTTCAGCCGTCAATGGATTGTTTAATGCCCAAAAAAGACTATCCGAATCTCAATCGGGTCTCGGAAGTTTTTTACCCTTCGTTTTTTCGACACGTGGATTTTTACGGTAAAACGGGATTACCGTGGCTGTTCTTCAATTTACCATCGCCGGAGAGTGGTGCACCATGGTACCGTTTCGTTTCAAATCCTTGCACGCATTTAAAAAAGTCGTACGACACTGTTTGGCCATTTCGGACGGATGTTGCACCTTGCACCGTGGATGTTGCACCCTGTAGATATCGATTATTCGGACGACCATAACTCCTGGCTCGTTTAGAGTTACGGGAGTCATAACCAGTCAAAACGAAGGCCTCAGTGAGTTCTACGGTTATACCTGCTTTCAGCCGTCAATGGATTGTTTAATGCCCAAAAAAGACTATTCGAATCTCAATCGGGTCTAGGAAGTTTTTTACCCTTCGTTTTTTCGACACGTGGATTTTTACGGTAGAATGGGATTACTGTGGCTGGTCTTCGATTTACCATTGCTGGAGAGTGGTGCACCATGGTACCGTTTCGTTTCAAATCCATGCACGCATTTCAAAAAGTCGTACGACAATGTTTCGCCATTTCGGACGGATGTTGCACCTTGCACCGTGGATGTTGCACCCTGTAGATATCGATTATTCAGACGGCCATAACTTCTGGCTCGTTTAGAGTAACGGGAGCCATAACCCGTCAAAATGAAGGCCTCAGTGAGTTCTACGGCTATGACAGCTTTCATCCGTCAATGGATTGTTTAATGCCCAAAAAAGACTATCCGAGTCTCAATCGGGTCTCGGAAGTTTTTTACCCTTCGTTTTTTCGACACGTGGATTTTTACGGTAGAACGGGATTACCGTGGCTGGCCTTCGATTTACCATCGCTGGAGAGTGATGCACCATGGTACCGTTTCGTTTCAAATCCATGCACGCATTTCAAAAAGTCATACGACACTGTTTCTCCATTTCGGACGGATGTTGCACCCTGCACCGTGGATGTTGCACCCTGTAGATATCAATTATTCGGAAGG